>CAWUFW010000123.1:4651108-6037912 GCA_963921515.1 Calotriton arnoldi | reverse complement strand
CTTCTTAGGCGCTTCTAGTTGTATATTAGATATGTAATTTTGATGTCGCCTCAATAGCTTTTGGGGCCTTGCCTGTCGCGGGTCCTTCACCCACCCACGCAAGTGAGGTACCATTTTTATCGGGAGACCTGGGGGAATGCTGGGTGGGAGGAAATTTGTGGATCCACGCAGATTCCAGAACTTTCCCACACAGAAATTTGACAAAAAGTGAATTTTTCGGCGAAATTTGAGGTTTGCAGGGGATTCTGGGTAGGAGAATGATGGGGGACCCACGCAAGCCATACCTCGCTGGACTCCCCGGGTGTCTAGTTTCCAGAAATGTATGGGTTAGGTAGGTTTCCTACATGGATGCCGAGCCCCGGGCCAAAAACTCATGGGACCCCCATGCAAAACCAGGTTGGTTTGTGATATGTAATTTTGATGTCGCCTCAATAGCTTTTGGGGACTTGCCTGTCGCGGGTCCTTCACCCATCCACGCAAGTGAGGTACCATTTTTATCGGGAGACCTGGGGGAACGCTGGGTGGTAGGACATTTGTGGATCCACGCAGATTCCAGAAATTTCCCACACAGAAATGTGAGAAACAAGTGGATTTTTCCGCGAAATTTGAGGTTTGCAGGGGACTATGGGTAGGAGAATGATGGGGGACCCATGCAAGCCATACCTCGCTGGACTCCCCCGGGTGTCTAGTTTCCAGAAATGTGTGGGTTAGGTAGGTTTCCCCAGATGGCCGCCGAACCCCGGACCAAAAACTCATGGGACCCCCCATGCAAAACCAGGCTGGTTTGTGATATGTAATTTTGATGTCACCTCAATAGCTTTTGGGCCCTTGCCTGTCGCCGGTCTTTGACCCACCCACGCAAGTGAGGTACCATTTTTATTGGGAGACCTGGGGGAATGTGGGGTGGGTGAAAATTTGTGGATCCACACAGATTCCAGAACTTTCCACCACAGAAATGTGGGGGAAATGTGGTTTTTTTGACAATTTTTAGGTTTGCAAGGGATTCTGGGTAACAGAACCTGGTGGGAGGCAGTCAAGTCACCCCATCCTGGATTCCCCTGGGTGTCTAGTTTTCAAAAATGTATAGGTTTGCTAGGTTTCCCTAGGTGCCGGCAGAGCTAGGGTTCAAAAACTACAGCTAGGCACTTTGCCAAAAAGGGTCATTTTTCACTGCGAAATTGAGGTATGTCCACATTGCGTTTTGCGCCGTTTCCTGTCGCGGGCACTAGGCCAACCCACGCAAGTGAGGTACCATTTTTATCGGGAGACCTGGGGGAACGCGGGGTGGGTGGAAATTTGTGGATCCACGCAGATTCCAGAACTTTCCACCACAGAAAGGTGGGGAAAATGTGGTTTTTTGGACAATTGTTTAGGTTTGCAAGGGATTCTGGGTAACAGAACCTGGTGGGAGGCAGTCAAGTCACCCCATCCTGGATTCCCCTGGGTGTCTAGTTTTCAAAAATGTATAGGTTTGCTAGGTTTCCCTAGGTGCCGGCAGAGCTAGGGTTCAAAAACTACAGCTAGGCACTTTGCCAAAAAAGGGTCATTTTTCACTGCGAAATTGAGGTATGTCCACATTGCGTTTTGCGCCGTTTCCTGTCGCGGGCACTAGGCCAACCCACGCAAGTGAGGTACCATTTTTATCGGGAGACCTGGGGGAACGTGGGGTGGGTGGAAACTTGTGGATCCACACAGATTCCAGAACTTTCCACCACAGAAATGTGGGGAAAATGTGGTTTTTTTGACAATTTTTTAGGTTTGCAAGGGATTCTGGGTAACAGAACCTGGTGGGAGGCAGTCAAGTCACCCCATCCTGGATTCCCCTGGGTGTCTAGCTTTCAAAAATGTATAGGGTTGCTAGGTTTCCCTAGGTGCCGGCAGAGCTATGGTTCACAAACTACAGCTAGGCACTTTGCCAAAAAAGGGTCATTTTTCACTGCGAAATTGAGGTGTGTCCACGTTGCGTTTTGCGCCGTTTTCTGTCGCGGGCACTAAGCCGACCCACACAAGTGAGGTACCATTTCTCTCGGAAGACTTTGGGGAACGCAGGGTGGGTAGAGATTTGTAGATCCACGCAGATTCCAGAACTTTCCACCACAGAAATGTGGGGAAAATGTGTTATTTTGGAATTTTTTTTAGGTTTGCAAGGGATTCTGGGTAACAGAACCTGGTGGGAGTCAGTCAAGTCACCCCATCCTGGATTCCCCTGAGTGTCTAGTTTCCAAAAATGTATAGGTTTGCTAGGTTTCCCTAGGTGCCTGCAGAGCTAGGGTTCAAAAACTACAGCTAGGCACTTTGCCAAAAAAGGGTCATTTTTCACTGCGAAATTGAGGTGTGTCCACGTTGCGTTTTGCGCCGTTTCCTGTCGCGGGCACTAGGCCAACCCACACAAGTGAGGTACCATTTTTCTCGGAAGACTTTGGGGAATGCGGGGTGGGTGGAAATTTGTGGCTCCACGCAGATTCCAGAACTTTCCAGCACAGAAATGTGGGGAAAATGTGGTTTTTTTGACAATTGTTTAGGTTTGCAAGGGATTCTGGGTAACAGAACCTGGTGGGAGGCAGTCAAGTCATCCCATCCTGGATTCCCCTGGATGTCTAGTTTTCAAAAATGTATAGGTTTGCTAGGTTTCCCTAGGTGCCGGCAGAGCTATGGTTAAAAAACTACAGCTAGGCACTTTGCCAAAAAAGGGTCATTTTTCACTGCAAAATTGAGGTGTGTCCATGTTGCGTTTTGCGCCGTTTCCTGTCGCGGGCACTAGGCCAACCCACACAAGTGAGGTACCATTTTTCTCGGAAGACTTTGGGGAACGCGGGGTGGGTGGAAATTTGTGGCTCCACACAGATTCCAGAACTTTCCAGCACAGAAATGTGGGGAAAATTTGTTTTTTTGGACAATTGTTTAGGTTTGCAAGGGATTCTGGGTAACAGAACCTGGTGGGAGGCAGTCAAGTCATCCCATCCTGGATTCCTCTGGATGTCTAGTTTTCAAAAATGTATAGGTTTGCTAGGTTTCCCTAGGTGCCGGCAGAGCTATGGTTCAAAAACTACAGCTAGGCACTTTGCCAAAAAAGGGTCATTTTTCACTGCGAAATTGAGGTGTGTCCACGTTGCGTTTTGCGCCGTTTCCTGCCGCGGGCACTAGGCCGACCCACACAAGTGAGGTACCATTTTTCTTGAAAGACTTTGGGGAACGCGGGGTGGGTGGAAATTTGTGGATCCACACAGATTCCAGAGCTTTCCACCACAGAAATGTGGGGAAAATGTGGTTTGTTTGACAAATTTTTAGGTTTGCAAGGGATTCTGGGTAACAGAACCTGGTGGGAGGCAGTCAAGTCACCCCATCCTGAATTCCCCTGCGTGTCTAGTTTTCAAAAATGTATAGGTTTGCTAGGTTTCCCTAGGTGCCGGGAGAGCTAGGGTTCAAAAACTACAGCTAGGCACTTTGCAAAAAAGGGTAATTTTTCATTGAGAAAATGTGGTGTGTTCACGTTGGGTTTTGAGCCATTTCCTGTCGTGGGCACTATGCCTACCCACACAAGTGAGGTACCATTTTTATCGGGAGACTTAGGGTAATTCAGATTTGTAAAGCAACTGTTATTACCTATTGACTTTCGATGCATTTCTGCCTTCCAAATGAAAGACATTGTGTAAAAAGAAGTCATTTTGAAAAATGACCGATAATTCTCATGCTAGTATGAGTATTCCCAATTTCAAAAATGTGCAAATATCTACTGTTTCTAAACTCTATAACTTGTTCCCATTTCAGAAATACATAGGTGTCGTTCATACCGATTTTTCCATGTATACATTTTCCCACAATAATTGCTATATACCCGGTACATAATAAAAAGCCATTGCAAATTGTTGCTCAGTTTTTTACTCTGGGTCTCGTCGGGTTCTTGGTGAACCTACAAGTCCTATATATCCCCACAACCACTAAGGTCCAGCGGATGTAACGGTATATTGCTTTCAAAGAGCTGTCATAATTAGAAGAAGTTACAGGTGAAAACATTGACACAAAAGGCTGTTTTTTTCAACTAATTTTCAATTTTTCCTATATTTAACTGTACGTTTCTATAAAGAAACCTTGATGGATCTACACAAATGACCCTTGCTGAATTCAGAATTTTGTCTACTTTTCAAAAATGTATAGCTTTCTAGGATTCATTATTGCTTTCATACCCATTTCTACCATTAACTGGAAGGAGGTTGAAAGCACAAAAATAGCAAAAATAGGCTATGTCACAGAAAAATGCCAAAACTGTGTAAAAATGTTGGTTTTCTGACAAAAGTCTGTCATTCCCTAAAATCTGGAAAAATGGTGATTTCAGCCCCACAAACGCTTTTTGGATACCATTTGCAGGGAAAAACCCAGACGCTTTCATTTGCAGCCCTTTTTTCCCATTTTTCCCCAAAAAAACAAAATTTAGCTGTATTTTGGCTAATTTCTGGGACCCCTCCAGGGGAATCCACAAACCCTGGGTACCTTTAGAATCCCCATGATGTTGGAAGAAAAGGACGCAAATTTGGCTTGGATACCTTATGTGGTCAAAAAGTTACAGGGGCCTAAGTGCGCACTACCCCAAATAGCCAAAAAAAGGCTTAGCACAGGGGGGAAAAGGCCTAGCAGCGAAGGGGTTAATTTATGCACCCCAGTACGTATAAACTAACATCACAGTCACAATACTCGACGTTCGTTCACGCATCTCGTTTATTTCGAGTCAAGATTTATGCACCGTAATTGCTCGCGCATCTCGTTTATTTTGTATACACTTGCACGTGTGCACGTCCATTAAAACTTGGTAACGATGCAGTTATGCTTAGATAATGTATGCATCATTATTGACCGTTATGCCTCGGCACGGAACTCACAGTTCACACCTTAGGATAATATACCTTCACAATAGCTCACGATTTTATCACTAACTGTAGGATAACATTATCTTGTTGCACATTAACATGATGGAAAGTACATTTTTTTGGACATCGACTTATGGAAGTCTCCTCATAGTATTTTGTTTTGATTGAATTACAGCTCTTGTTCCCTGATGAAGGGTATTTTACCCGAAATGCATTGGAACGTCAATGGAATAGCTGTAGAATAATGTACACATCAAAATCATGTATGAATTGAAAAACACATGTACAGTGGATTAAAAATCAGAATGATGATAAACTATTTGGAATAATACTGGTTCTTACCACATTGGACATCAAAGAGTTTACATTATCCGGTTAACCCTTCATAGGGTCTTTTAGTGCCCATGGGGACGCATCCTATCACAGGATACGCAGTTAAACAGTATGACATAACATACAGGACCGGAGTACGCTACCCCAGGAGCACATCAAAAAACTTTGAAAAAAACTTCGAACATTATTTGAACTATTAGATGATAATTGGTTGTGCGCGTACAACAATTAATTACTCTTCAAGACAGCACATTGGAGATGGAGTTCCCAGAGGAGCTGCGGGGTGGAACACAGATCACCCCAATGACTGTGGGCCTCTTTCAGTCTACTTGAGTGTCATATGTGCTTTTTCTCTCTTGTCCCTTTTCTCTTCCTGCTATGTTGCATGCGGGTGTGGCTGGATGGAGGTGGGAGAGGATGACAAATGGCAGATAATTGCAGTTCAATACCATTACTAAGGAGTGAGGGTGGACTTCGCTATTATTGTGTAGCCGGGGCAATGGAGTGAGGGGATTTTAATTGTGATTGCTTTGGATTGCCCTCACCACAGAATTGACTTTGCAGTAGATGCCGGATCATTAACGGCACTAAGTGGCTGTGACTGATTCAGGGTGCGGCCAGGGTGTGGGAGTTACAGGGAAATGTTGGCATTGGTTTGTACTTTGTTTGTTTTTATCTTTTTGTTCTGTTGCTCAGCTCTCCTGCTGCCCTGCCTACTCCCTGACTTGTGGTTAGAGGCAAAAGCAGATCACCACATACGATTACTATGGCTTCCAGGGATTACACTGTATTTACTTGGAACGTGAGGGGCATGGGTAACTATGGTAAACGGCATAGGATCTATTCATACTTACGGAGACATAATGTCCAGTTTGCATGCCTCTAGTAGACCAATTTTAATATAGGGGAACTCGCCAGACTACATAAACGTTGGTGAGGCATGACATTGAGTGTGACTTACTCAGCCTACGCTAGGGGGGTCCTACTCTGGATGGCTTCGGAGGTTCCGTTTGTCCTGGGACACAGCTTAATTGACCCAGAGGGCCGTTATGTCATAGCACAGGGTACATTGGACGGTGAGTCTCTCACGTTGGTGGTATTGTATGCCCCAAATGTGGGATAACCCATATTCTTTAACACACTTACACCTACCCTCTTGCATTCCCCGATGTCACCCTCGCTTTAATTGTGTCCCGGATCTGGCGCTGAATAGATCCACTCCCTGGTTCAGGGGGCACACTATCACACTAACACCAGCTAGTTACAACAGTGGGCCCATGATAGGCAGGTAGATGATGTGTGGCGATGCCTATATCCACTCCATTGTGAGTATTCACACTGTTCTCCCGTACATGTATTCCACACTCAAATAGATTTGATCTATGTTAGCAGGGACTTGATGTCCGCCTGTAAGAGGGCTGGATACTTGGCTAGGACACTCTCTGATCATTGCCCAATACTGGTGACCTTTCAGTGGAGACAAATTCCTCTGCTGATACCTACTTGGCAACTTCAGCCATGGGCACTGGCAGTTACGCCTTATCGGACTCGTGTGGGTGAACAGATCAACAGATATTTCACAGATAATGAAGGTACAGCCATTCATGAAGGAATTGAATGGGATGCATTCAAGGTGATGATAAGGGGGGAGTGTATATCCACACAATTAAGTATGAAGAGGGGTTTACAAAGGGAAATGCTTGAGATGGACGGGCGACTACGGGGGGCGAAACGGGCTTGGGAAATAGATCTGGATGGGTTCTGCACCTTCCAGGATATCCGATCCACCCACAGGGAAGCATCCCACTGCTTATCTGCTTTTTGTCTACAGGGAATATTCTAAATGTCAACATGATCTGGGGGATAAGGCACGTGGTTTATTGGCCTGGTTGCTCAACTTGGATCGCCCCCATACAGTTATAGGTGCCATTCACACACCCACAAGGCCTATTGTGAACTCCCAACTGGCCATTAATAAGGAGTTTGAAAATTGCTATAGGACGCTCTATCAAGCGCCTCCGGTTGTACATCCAGACGAAATTGCAGAGTACTTACACCCCCTTGACATGCCCCTCCTTAGTCCACTCCTGAAACAGGAACTTAGTGACCCCCTGGCACTGGAAGAAATTAAGTCGTCTATCAAACAGATAACTAGGGGCAAAACTCCTGATACTGATGGCTTGCCGATAGAGTTTTACGCCATGTTCCAGGCCTCTCTCGCCCCTCGTCTCTTGAAGGTATATTGTAAAGCTAGGGAAAAGGGCAGACTTCCAAACAGCATGCGGGAAGCCTTAATAACACTACTTCTGAAACCTGGATGAAACTCACTGGAGGTAGCATCTTATGGTCCCCTCTCATTACTCAACCTTGGTAACAAGGTGCTGAGTAAGGTATTGGTCAATAGATTTACACTAATGATACATACGGTGATCAATTTGGATCAGAATGGGTTCATTCCTGGCAGGAACACGTTTTTGAACCTTCGCCGGTTATTTGGTTCATGGTCTGGGCGCGTCGGACCAACACACACGGATGGGTGCCTCCCTAGATATGGGAAAGGCATTCGACACCCTTGGTTGGACCTATCTACAGGCGTTATTAAAGTTAGGACTGGGGCTTGAGTTTTGTAAATGGGTACGAGTCCTGTATGTGCTTCCTGTCGCAAGTGTACAGACGGGGAGAATCATCTCTGATAGTTTTGTTATTGAATGTGGCACTAGGCATGGCTGCCCTATATCTCCCTTGCTGTTCATCCTGGCTATGGAGCCACTGGCTTGTATGCTCCGTGAACAGACGTGCACCTGGGGCTATTCTGTGGGAGACCACCCAAACATAGTTTTCATGTATATGGATGATACCCTGATTTATGTGCAGGCAGACCCCACAATTCTTCCAGAGGTTATGTCGGCTTTTGATGCTTTTGGCCGCATCTCTGGACTGCGGATCAATTGGGGAAAATCATGTTTGTTTCCCTTGTTACAGACACATGTCCTTTCACACCACTCCGCGCGAGACGCCCCGTTTCTGTGGAGGTATGACACATTCAAATACCTGGGTGTACAAATTTATCACTCTGAAAAAGACCTTGACCTCGATTCGACAGTCACTGCCCTTCTGGACACAGCTACCTCTATCACGCGGGGAGAGTGTCTATTGCTAAAATGTTGGTCCTTCCACGACTCCTTTACTTCTTTGCAGCACTCCCAGTGATATTGAAGAGGTCTCTGGGGCCGATTCACAGAACTAATCCGAGATAAAAATCCTAAACTTACTACTTTTGGTATTCACAGAAGGCATTTAGTAGTAGTAAAGATAGGACTCTTAATTATGAGCTTTATTATGCTGCGGCTCAACTTCAGTGGCCACTCCGTTGGCTGTGAGATACGGCCAACCCGGAATGGCATTTGGTGGGTTCTGACTTTGGGGGCACTTCACTATTGGAGTGGTTTCTGACCTCTCCCTCACACAGTGCTATCCCTAGCACATTATTGAAGGTGGAGACATGGAGCTGGAAGAAATACATACTACACGATACACGGGCAACACCCTATGCTCCCAGCCTTCCCCTCTGGGCACCCCCACAGTGCAAACAGCTAAGGGAGGTTTATCAAGTAGAGACTTGGACTGCAGTTGGATTTAAGACCTGGGGAGATATAATAGTATATGGAAGATTTTGCACTTTTGAGGACCTGATGGAGAAGGGCACACTAGACCTGGGGCAGTTTCTTCTATACTGCGCGCTGAGAGGGTTGGCAGGGAAACTGTGGAAGTTAGATGGGAACCCTGTGCGGGTGGCCAGCCCATTTGAATTGATGTTAACATTAATAGGATCAAGACTGGCTATCTCACATAATTACGGAGCCATAAGTGCAGATAAAGGGTTTCCGGTCCTTAAGGGTTGGTCGGAAGAGAAGCTGAATATAGAATTACAGGACGCCACATGGCAGAGACGCCTGGGGTCAGTTAGAATGGCCACACGGAATGCACTATTCAGGTTTATGCAATTCAGCTATATACCTCACACGTACCTCTCCCCAGACAAAATAGCGAAAATGTTCCCGGGTACTAGGGCAACATGTCCCGGATGCTTGCAGGTTAATGCTGATCTTTTTCCACATGGTGTGGTCATGCCCTGTAATAGTGGTCTTTTGGCAAACAGTACTCTCTTGTATAAGTGATTTCACTGCATCTATTTTACCACATGACCCTGCATTATGTCTTCTGCATTCTGGGGTGGTAACGAAACAAACAAAACAATTGAGGGAATTCCAAGCCCTGGCATTGGTGTTAACAAAAAGACGTATTGCTGTGTCCTGGAAGGATACGACTGCTCCTCCAGTGGTCACGTGGCAGAAGGATGTGATCCACTGGGCAAATGCGGACCTCGGTTCAGGCAGATGCCAGAGCTCGAGAGGGGAGGTGTAACCTTATGGAACAATGGAATGATTATTTGACCAGACTTAATGCTAACCTTGGCCCTGCTGATCAAACTAGTAAACCCCGGGCATGATGCCTATCGTTCATGCCAATTAGGGGTTGCAGTTAGCCGCTACGGTGCTACGATGTATTTGTTCCTGTATTACTTTGGCATTGGGCAAAGGGAGCAAGTAACAGGGAAACGAGCAGAGTTGATTGTATTATCTGATAATTGTTTTCTTCACGTTCTAAAACTTAGTTCTTGGTGGTTGCTGTAAGCATGTACTTGTGCTCATTTCTGTTTTATTCATACATAAGTGAATGTATTGCTGCACAGGGCGACTGAACCAGACTAGCCCACAGAACAGTACAGTTACATCCTGATGTACACAATGTATGCCACAAGTGAAAATTTAACAAAACATTAATAAAAATATATGAGAAAAAAAATGTTGACTGCATTGAGACCCAAAAGACCAGGCATGGGCATTGAGTTAAGTTCTCGAGGGTCCGGAAGGACCTTCCCCTTGCCTAGGTAAGTGGAGTGGAGAAGTGTGGCTCAATGGTTAGAGCGGCAGACCCTGATGCAGAGGTCTAGCCCGGGACCAGGGTTCAATTCCCGCCTCGGCGGGTCTTGGGCTCAATTTCCTCGGACCTGATAATTCTCGCCTCGGTGCCTATTCTGATCATGGGTCCCACTCTGCAACTCTGGGCAATAGCTTGCTTAATCTCCACAACGGCCCCCACAACGCTAGGATGCCTGGCTTCACCTTGGGGGTGCCCAGGAGTGGGCATCTCACAGGGAAAGGCCAGGAAGGGTTCCACAGCGGTATGCGTACAAGCGCCTGAGATACCCCTTCGGGGGTCGATTCGGGCGCTATACAAATACTACTACATTTACATTTAGGTAGGGCGTACACTGGTCTATACGGGGCCCCCAACACTGAACATCCACCCCAGGGAAGGAGATGGTGCCTCAAAGCTCTAGGGGTGTTTCAGTTCTCTTTCACTGCCCCTGTGTAAATGTGCAGGTATGGCAAGGCGCAGCCGGCCTCTCCAGCAGGGCCTCTACCCACTGGCACCACCTCCGAGGCGGTCAGCCGTTCGGGGAGGGCACTCAACGGGAATATCACCAACAGTCTGACAGCAATTAGGGACACAGTAGTCAGGCAGTGTCTCCTCAACAGGCCCCACTAGGCCCCACACATGGCCTCCAAGCAGATTTGCAGGCAGAAACGGCAGCCCGCACTTCGTTGGCCTCCCGCCCAGGCCTCAGAGAGGGTTCGGGGGATGCCGCAGGTTCTAGATGTCCGGAAAGAGGCATTCAGGCACAGGGCCCGGATCGCCTGCCATCTTGATAGTGCACTCAGCGGGTCTCATCAGGCAGTGAAGGTGTTGCAGGGATCGCCACCAGGATCGAAGACAGTCAGGGTCCGGGCTGCATTCTGGCAGTAAAATATATGCAGACCCAGTCTAAAAATGGGCCCCGGGAGCAGCCGGATCAGCTCCGATGCAGAGGGCAGGCAGCGGAGCTTCAGGAACATGCTCCTACATGTGCACCTTCTTGGACACGCCCCCACCTGCTGCATCTTTGAGGCAAGAGGTTGGCATGTATGAAAGGGCATCTAAGTTTGGGCCAGTTGGTGTGTGAACATTGTGCTGTCTGACAGAGCACAGCAAAGTGGTTTAGCTTGGCAATGTTTCTATTGTGTGGGGAGAACCACAGCTGGTAATTACACTAATTGGGGAGAGGATGTAGCCTAACGGTTAGGGCGGTCGACTTCAAATCTGGGGAACCAGGTTCGAGTCTCGGCAATGACGCTCAACATCCTGTGATTTTTGGAGAATCACTTAATCTCCCTGTGCCTAACAAAAATGAATGTGTCCTCATGTAACGCAACTGGTGCTCATGTAAAGCGCTCTGATACCTGATTTCAGGTCAAGTTCGCGCTATATAAAACTTCGGAATAAAAAAATGTCTATAGTTGGATTCTGGTGGTTTGTCACATTGTTGTAGTTGTAGTGGAGGCTTGAAATGTGGGTGTTTTTGGTCATACCTGAAGAGTTGAATGGGACTGAGCATAAATTCATACTCCTGCACAGGGTTACTGTGGCTGTGGTTTATTTCTGTGCACTCTCCTGTAACTGAGCAGCATCGAGGATGTTTTGGAGGTACAATCTAGGAGTTCGTAGGGTACATCTGTGTAGGTGGGATGCATATGTCCTTGTCAGGGTTTGTGATGAGGCAGACATAGCGAGTAGGCGGTGACCTTCATGTTAGCAGTCTATTGATTCATTGACGAAATTGAGCACTTCAAGAAAGGGCTATGGGCTAAAGTGTCTTGTGAGTGCTTGGACAGTGCTGTTGAAGTCTGATTCAACAGATGTGTCTACAGAGGCCTCTGCGATCTGGAAGATGTTGTGACGTAAGAGAGGAAGCCCCGTGCCTGCGTTTGTAGGTCCTTTCATGTGAAATAATTATCCAGAAACAGTCTTGAGCCACAGGAAACACCTGGGGTTCACTATTTTTGCAGAGTGATGCTTCAGTGAGAACAGCATTTTTCCTCATGATGTGTTTTGCATACACTATTAAGGCCAATTTCTGCTCTTTTGTAGTAACTTTGAACCACCATCAAATGGCACCTAAAGGGTTGGATGACATTACCATGCATACGTTTACAACGCATGCCTTTACCAAGAATCCATTTCAATGCAGTGCCTTTACCATGCATTGCCTTTACAAAGCAAGCCTTTACCATGCATATATCCTTACCACACATGCCTTTACAATGCAAGGTAAGTATATATAAGTGAAACCACAACATATATATCACTAGTAGGTAGTTATAGTTAGGACC
The DNA here is from genome assembly GCA_963921515.1 of Calotriton arnoldi. Taxonomy (NCBI): domain Eukaryota; kingdom Metazoa; phylum Chordata; class Amphibia; order Caudata; family Salamandridae; genus Calotriton; species Calotriton arnoldi. The sequence continues at coordinate 6,025,443 of CAWUFW010000123.1, read as the reverse complement.
ATGTTTCCATAGAAAAGCGTTTTTAGACTTGCCTATAACTTTGGCACAGTTTGATGAATCTTCACAAAATTTCGCAAAAGAATGTGCCCTTGTGATTCTTGCTTTGCATGGAAAGTTTTAGGACTATCCATAAAGTGGGGCAGAGAAAAGGGGTTGGGTCAAAAAATGTGTTTCCATGTTAATTCCCATAAGAGTTTTGACCAAGACTACAGCCCAAAATGCTGGACGGAACTACAGCGAATTTGGCCGAAAGATAGATTTGGTTCCGCAGATCACGCTTTCAGTTATTTGGTGTGAATCTGTTCAGTAGTTGTTGAGAAATTTCAGGAAATCCAAATTTATATATATGTGGCCGCGAAGCCTTCGCAAATAGGAACGAGTTTGTGCTGAGATCTGCAGAGCTCTGATTGGCTGCCAGCACTTTAATAAGGAACTGTTGGCAGCCAAAATCCCAAAAGGAAATGCAAAAAAAAGAGAAAAGGGGGCAGGGTATGAATACCCTAACCCTGTAGCCTTGGTCATGGGGTCCCAGTGCGAGCCCAGCAGGGAATTTGCTGCAAAAACATAAAAAAAACAAGTGCAGGCTCCTGCGCTTGTTTTGAAATGGGTTCCCGGGTGGGCCAGGTCCCGGGGCTTGCACCAATTTATTTTAAAATGGAGGGGGGGTGCATGGGGCTTGGGGCCCCCTACAAGGGCTTACTTTGCCACGGGGACCACCACCTCCCAGAGGCTTATGTTAATATTTGGGGCCTCACAGACCCCCGGGCTCCGGGGACCACCTCCTCCCTGGGGCTACATTTTGGAAATATGGAGGGGGCCTCATAGACCCCCCACGCCCCAGGGACCACCACCACCCCGGGGCTATAATTAAATAAATAGATAGGGGCACACAGACCCGCCTGGCCCCTGGGGACCACCACCTCCCCAGGCCTATAATTAAATAAATAGATGAGGGGGCCACGCGGATACCCCCAGGCTACGGGGACAACCACCTCCCAAAGGCCAATTATTTTTTTTTAACAGGGAGGGGGGCCACATGGCAGACCCCTTATGGGCCATGTAAGGCCCCGGGGACCACCACCTCCCTGGGGCCAGCCTGTGCACAACAAGCCATATATGGCCCTGGGGACCACCACCACCCAGGGCCGGCTCAGGCTATGTCTCGGTACATAGCTGTTTACTTTTGCTTGGTGGGAGCTAATGGGCTCTCACCAAGCAAAATCAAACACTCCGCTTCCAGCAAGCGAAAGCTGTCAAACCGGAGTTTTCATTTCTTTCCCTGCCCGCAGACATGCGGGCAGGGAAAGAGATGAAAATGCTGCTCTCGCATGCAGGGAGCTTCTTTTCTAGGAGATCCTTATGTTTGACAGTAATGCCGGCTCACGCAGTAGGCGAGTGCCAGCTGGGACTCTGGGTGGGATCAGGGCACCCAGGGAAATATGGCAGGGCCCCGGGGGATGGGGTCCCCAAGGCTGAAATTGGCCTAAGGAGGGGGGCAGCACACGCTCACGCAGTAGGTGGGGTGCCAGCTGGGACCCTGGGTGGGACCAGGGCACCCAGGGAAATAAGGCAGAGACCCGGGGGATGGGGTCCCCAAGGCTGAAATTGGCCCAAGGAGGGGGCAGCATGGTCCCACTCCACCATTGTATTATGGATGGGATCCCCTGGGCTGAAATCGGCCGGAGGAGGGGGGATGCGCAGCGTCCTCAATTGAAATTTCGGCAGGCCCCCTCCCCCATTTTAGAGGGAGAAAACAAGCACAAAAAGTCAAAACAAAGGGCAGAAAAACAAGCTGAAAAGGCATAACAAATGGCAGAAAAACAAGCAGAAAAGACAAAACAAACAGTAGAAAAACAAGCAGAAAAGGCAAAACGGAGGACAGAAAATCAAGCAGAAAAGGCAAAACAGAGAGCAGAAAAACAAGTAGAAATAGGCAAAACAGAGGGTAGAAAACGAGCAGGAAAGGCAAAATACAACAGAAGAGGGCAAAACAGAGGGCAGAAATAGGCAAAACACAGGACAGAAAAACGAGCAGAAAAGGCAAAACAGAGAGCAGCAAAACTAGCAGAAAAGGCAAACCAGTGGGTAGAAAATGAGCAGGAAAGGCAAAATAGAGCATAAGAGGGCAAAACAGAGTGCAGAAAAATGAGCAGGAAAGGCAAAACAGAGGGCAGAAACCAAGCAGAAAAGGCAAATCAGAGTAGAAGTGGGCAAAACGGAGAACACTCAGTCCCACACTCACTCACAGACCCACTCAGAGACTAACGCACCTACTCACAGACCCATTGAGACACCCATACAGCCAATCACAAACCCACTCAGAGACTCATACACCCACTCACAGACCCACTCAGACACTCACGCACCCACTCACAGGCCCACGTAGACACTCATGCACCCACTCACAGACCAACTCAGAGACTCAGGGACCCACTCACAGACCCACTTAGTCTCACCGACTTAGACACTCACACACCCACTCACAGACCCACTCAGACTCATGCACTCACTCACAGACCCACTCAGAGACTCACACACCCACTCACAGACTCAATTAGAGACTCACACACCCACTTACAGATCCACTCAGACACTCATGCATTCACTCCCAAACTGATTCACACATTTATCGAGGCACTCGCAAACACTCCCACTCAGACACTCACTCACCCACTCAGGCACTCACATACCCACTCACAGACCTACTCAGACAATCACACACTCACTCACACACCCAGTGAGACACTTATGCAGCCACTCCCAGATCCACTCAGACACTCACACACCCATTGACAGACCCACTCTGACACTCTCACACCCACTCACAGACCTACTGAGACACTCATGCACTCACTCACCATCATAGGTTAGTGGTTACAGTTAGGAAATACAATATAAAAACCTTAGAAATCACTTTAAAAACCAAAGGTTACAAAGATGTTATAGTTAGAAAATAAGATTTAAAAAAACAGTAGAAATTACCTAAAAAAACGGTTACAGGGTCGCTATAGTTAGTAACCCTGGGCATAATACTTCGCTATGCTCACGGAGCATGCAAAGTTTGTGCTACTACGCACTATGCCAATTGCACGTAGCAGAGTGAAAAACTGTACTAATTGACGTAGCGTAGCAGCAGTAAAATAAACACCTTCAAATGCTTTGATAAAACAATTTTCAATGCTAAATAGCATATAACTAATTCAAAAAGTGAACTTTGACAATAAAATATCAAGCAATGAGAGAGGTGATGATTTTGGTGTCCCCCTAACCTAGGGGAGGACCAAGCAGATGCCTTGAACACAAAAAGCATATCATGTGAACAATTCAGTGGTGGTCCCTTCTCCTAGGACCACCCCTAAGCACAGTTATGGGCAAAAATACAATCCCAACCAAAGGCCCTGCAAAGCATTATGGGATGAGATTAGCAGTGGGCAGTGAATATTATAGTGTCCAATATCAAAATAATTCTACAAAGAGCTGCAGTTCAACTAGTCGTTACTAGATGTCCCTCACTGAGTCAAATGCAAAAGCATTGAAATTATTAATACATCAAGCTGCAGTTCCACTAGTCGTTACTAGATGTCCTCACGAGTCAAATGCAAAAGCATTGAAACCCTTTCATGAAGCTTTTGCATTTGACTCGTGAGGGACATCTAGTAACGACTAGTGGAACTGCAGCTCATTGTAGAATTATTTTGATATTGGATACTATAATATTCACTGCCCACTGCTAATCTCGTCCCATAATGCTTTGCAGGGCCTTTGGTTGGGATTGTATTTTTGCCAATAACTGTGCTTGGGGTGGTCCTAAGAGGATGGGACCACCACCGAATGATTCAAAAATGTGCTTTTTGTTTTCAAGGCATCTGCTTGGTTCTCTCCCTAGGTTAGGAGGATCCCAAAATCATCACCTCTCTCACTGTTTGTTACTTTATCGTTTTCACTTTTGTGAATTAACTATATGCATTTTTAGCATATAAAGACAGAGATAGTTATTTTATCTTAACTTGCACTGTGCAGGATGTCTTTGGCAATTATTGTACAGTGCAGTCAAGCACACAGCTATGCACTACGCAATTTGCATAGCTACGTGTAGTTCAAAATGTACTTTGTGTAGCTACGTTAAGTGTTACTACGCAAACTATGCACAGGGTTAATAGTTAGGATTTTTTTTTTAAAAAACCTTAGAAATTTACTGAAAAAAACAAAGGTTACATACAAGGACATTATATTTAGGCTCAGATTTCACTAATACGAAAACAGTGAAATTCAGCAGCTATAGTTACCTGAGCTAACTATAACTTATGCCCCCGCAATACACTGCTTATGATCTCACATATTACGTCACTCATGACATGGTCAGTGACACAACTCATGACATCTCAAATAACATCACTGATGACATCCACAGAACCACTCACACACCCACTCACTCAACCTCACACCCACTTGCATCCCATTCACAGACCCATATAACTACTTAAACACCCACTCACTCATGCATAGAGCCACTCACACACCCATTCATTCACACAGATAGTCACTCACACAACCACTCACTCACCCATAGAGCTACTCATACCCTCACGTATTCTCCTATACAGCCACTGTTAGTGCCGCTCACCAATACACCCAGTCATGCTCCCACGCTCTCATCAAAACAGCCACTCACACACCCAGACATACAGACACTCACAAACCAACTCATACATCCAAACAAACACTCACACAGCCACTCTCACCCATACAGCTACTCACATACCCACTAACCACCCAATCACCCATACAGCCACTCACTCAGCCACTCACTCACTCATACAGATACTCACACACCTTCTCACTTATTCATACAGATACTAACACATATACTCACTCACCTAAACAGTCACTGAGACAAGCACATACTCACCCATACAGCCTCTCACGCACTCCCTTACCCATACAGCAATGCACATACCCACTCACTCACCCTTACACCATTCATGCACTCACCCATACAGTCACTCACACCCCCACTCACTCATATACAGTCTCTCACATAGCCACTCACTCATCCATACACCACTTAAATACACACTCACCCACACAGCCACTCACACAGTCACTCACTATCCCATACAGCCACTCACTTACTCATAAAGTAATCAGCACACCCACTCACTCACCTATACAGCTACTCAAGGACCCACTTATTTATCCATACAGCCAGTCACACACTCACTCACACATACAGCGACACACACACACACACTCACACACAGATACACACACTTACACAGACACTCACATAATCTATGTTTAAAAATGGAATCACTCATTAGTACATGAACTATACTAATTTAACTTTTGTGGTACCTTAGCATATATGTTTAACACTCGTAAACATTTAGAAAACACTCAGAAGCACTAGATGATGTCATAAGTGATATCATTTGAGATGTCATCAGTGATGTCACTGACCATGTCAAGAGTGATGTAATGTGTGAGGTCATTAGCAGTATATTGTGGGGGCACAAGTTATAGTTAGCTCAGGTAACTTTAACTGCTGAATTTCACTGGTTTTGTATGAGTGAAATCTGAGCCTAACTATAATGTCACTGTAACCTTTGTTTTTTTCAGTGAATTTCTAAGTTTAAAAAAATTCTATTTCCTAAATATAATCTCCCTGTAACCTTTGTTTTTCCTCAGTATATATATATATATATATATATATATATATAGTGAGAATAAAGTTATTGTTTGGACTAACCTGGTGTGCGGGCCTTCCTTGCACCGCGGCGGCATCAGCAAGGGATTTTGGGGGAAAAAAAAAAAAAAATATATATATATATATATATATATATATATATTACCTACTGGCGGTCGGTCGCCAGTAGGTAGTTATAGTTAGGACCTTGATTCTATTCAAAAAGCGTTTTCTGTTTTTGCCAATATCTTTGGCGCCGTTTGATGAATCTTTGTGAAATTTTCAAAACTAATGGCCTGCTCCGGTCAGCTCATGTCTTGAAAGTTTCGGGTATTTCGTCAAGCAGGGGCTGGGAAAAAGGGGGTCCCAAAACGTGTTTTCTCCATATCAATTTCCATAGGACACTTTTCTCGCAGCTACAGCCTGAACTGCTGAACGGAATTACACCAAATTTGGCAGAAAGGTAGCTCTTGGTCCAGAGTGCACTCTTTGCTTTAAATGGTGTAAATCCATTAAGTAGTATTTGAAATATTAAAGGAAAAATAAATATTGATATCTGGGCGGAGCCTAACCACACATCTCATCGTGAGACCCATCCCAATCAGGGTTCCGCAGCAACCACAGCACTGAGACTGCCCTCATCGCCGCCACCGACGACATCAGGATCCTGCTGGACAATGGTGAGACCGCAGCCCTCATCCTGTTGGACCTCTCCGCCGCCTTCGACACTGTCTGCCACCGCACTCTACGCACACGCCTCCACGACGCAGGGATCCGAGACAAGGCCCTGGAATGGACCACCTCCTTCCTCGACGGCAGAACCCAGAGAGTCCGCCTCCCACCCTTCCGATCCGAAGCTTCCGAGATCATCTGCGGCGTACCCCAGGGATCGTCCCTCAGCCCAACACTGTTCAACATCTACATGGCCCCGCTCGCACGCATCGCCAGACAACACGACCTCAACATTATCTCCTACGCCGACGACACTCAACTGATCCTCTCCCTCACCAAGGACCCCTCGCCGCCAAAGCCAAACTCCATGAAGGAATGAAGGCCGCCGCCGATTGGATGAAGATCAGCCGACTAAAGCTGAACACGGACAAAACGGAGGTCCTCATCCTCGGCTCCAACACCTCAGCCTGGGACGACTCCTGGTGGCCAACGACGCTGGGAGCAGCCCCGACACCCACCGACCACGCACGCAACCTGGGAGTCATCCTCGACTCAACGCTCTCCATGACCAAGCAAGTCAACGCAGTCTCCTCCTCCTGCTTCAACACCCTCCGCATTCTTCGCAAGATCTACAGGTGGATCCCGACAGACACAAGAAGAACAGTCACCCAGGCCCTCGTCAGTAGCAGACTGGACTATGGGAACGCCCTCTACGCGGGAGCCCCGGCCAAGCTCATCAAGCGACTGCAACGCATACAAAACGCCTCCGCACGACTGATCCTCGACGTACCACGCCACAGCCACATCACCCCCCACTTGAGGAACCTGCACTGGCTCCCCGTCGACAGGAGGATCACCTTCAAACTCCTCACCCACGCACACAAGGCACTCCACAAAACTGGCCCAGCCTACCTCAACAGACGGCTCTTCTTCTACGTCCCCAACCGCCAGCTCCGCTCCGCCGACCTCTCCTCGCCACCGTCCCCCGCATTCGAAGAACAACCACTGGCGGCAGATCCTTCTCACACCTCGCCGCCAAGACCTGGAACACCCTTCCACTAAGCCTACGAAAGACCCAAGACCTGCTGACCTTCAGGAGGCTACTCAAGACCTGGCTGTTCGACCAGTAGCAGCATCCCCCCCTTCCCTCTCCCCAGCGCCTTGAGACCCTCGCGGGTAAGTAGTGCGCTCTACAAATTCTGTGATTGATTGATTGATTGGCTGTCAGCACTTCATCCAAGAAGTGTTGGCAGCCATCTTGGGACCAATATACATGATAGCACCCCATTAAAATGCATTGTAGTGAATGGAAGGTTTTGAGGGTCACCAAAAGGAGAACGTATAAAGGGTGATAACAGACTTTAGTTACATTATAATTCATTTGTTGATGGTACCATACTAATTTTAGGAATTGTGGTGTGTTCTAAGGTGATTTTACCCTGTGAAAAAGGCTTCTGCTGGAATATCATGAATCATGTTTGAGAGAAAACTATTTTCTCATGCTTTTCCCACAGAGGTTCGGAAGGTGCTCCAGAAGTTAAAATGAGAGCATATTTCCTGTAAATTCACATTTTCTTTCTCAGTCATGTGAGAATGAAGTCTGACATTCTCAGTATAACATGTATAACATGTACATCCAACAAGGGCAGAGATTGTCAGTTGATTCCTTTGTGTTCTACTGCAGCTTCCCAGAGTGTTCTAAAGAACAACTAGAGCGCTAACAGTCTTACTTATTTCAAAAGTATGGCACACCTGAAGCCATCTTGATTGGAATAAACTTAAAACATTTAATTTAAAAAGGAACAAAATGAGGGGGTTCATTTTGCCATAGAAATTATGATTAGTGCTGCAGAAAGAAAAATTAGGGCACATTTCGAGTGACTTTTCACGTAGCAAAAATATCACCCAGATGTAGCCCACATATAGCCCTATGACAGAAGTGTGCAAAACACTTTTTATTCTTTGTTTTTTTGCAGTTTTATATAGTGCAGACTGGTCAGGTATTGGAGTGCTTTACATGAGCATTGGTTACATCATACAAGGACAAATTCATTTTGGCTGTAGGCATGGGGAGATTAAGTGATCATTTGACCAGAATCACAGAATGTCGAGCTGAAGCAGAAACTCCAACCTGGTTCCCCAGTTGCAAAGTCTGCAGCTCTGGAAGTAACACTACATCCTCTCCCCTAAGCATAACATTTAATCAAGTGGTAAACTGGATAAATAAAACATAAAGATAACAAATAATTTAAAAGTGCTTTGTTGCTATTTGAGAACTCAGAAAATATGTCCTCATTTTAGTTTTTTAGAGCACTAACCATAATTTCTATGAAAATAAGACCCTCTCATTTCTATAATTTCTAAAGGAAATGCTTTAGGTATTACAGTTTTGATTACATCAAGATGACGTCAGGAGTGCCACACTTTTGTAATAAATGTAGAATGTTAGCAATCTAATTGTTCATTAGGATACTGTTGGGAGGCAGAGGTCAGGGGCACGGATTCAGAAAATTTAAGGCAGGTAGGAGGGTGCAGAGGCAACAATTTGCCCACACTGGGCAGGCAGGAAGGGCAGTGGCAGCACAACAATGAGGGCAGTGGAAAGGGGGGCACGGTCAACAAACCAACAATGCAGGACAGGCAAGAGAGGCTGTGGCAATATAAAAGACCATTGAGGGCAGAAGGAAGAGGCAGTGGTAGTACAACCATACATGCCAACAGAGCCGATTCAGGCAGGAAACACCCAATGTTTTTAAGCCCAAAAGTGCTTTATTTTATCTGTCTCTTGTCTACAATCTCCTCTTTTTCAGTGTAAGTCAATGTGGAAAATCAATTCCCCAGTTTGTTTTGTCGAAATCTCCCTCTTACCAAGTTCAAAATGTTAGCAGGTATGGTGCATTGGATCATGGAAGGCAGGAGGAATTGGGATAGGGACAACAGAGGACCGGAGGGACATGGACAGGTGCACCAAGCTGATCTTACAGGGCAGGCATCAGGGTTTGCAGCAGCACAATACACCACACAAGGCATGCGGGACGGCAGTGCGGCACAACAAACCATGGAAAGCAATAGGGAGTGGACAGGACCATGCACATGGACAACAGAGAACAGAGGGGAAAGAGGCAATGGCAGCAAGCTGACCATACTGGACAGACAGGAGAGAAAGCTGCAGTATAACGGACCATAAAGGGCAGGAGGGAGGGATCAGGGGCATGACAATGGAACAGACAACCCAGGAGGGAGGGAATAGGGGTCTGCACATGGAAAACAGAGGGCAGGGGGCAAGGGGATAGGGTAGGAGCAGCAAGCTGACCATGGAGGTCAGGCAAGATGGGCACTAGAAGCACAACACACCATGGAGGGCAACAGTGAGACTATAATGGCACACACAGACCATGGAAGGAAGGTGGGAGGGGGTCAGGGGCAGCTAGCTGACCACACAGGGAAGATGGGAGGGGCTGTGGCAGCACAGAAGACCATACATGGCAAGCGGAAGGGTTAGTGGCAGCAAAATGGCCATGTTGGGCAAGAAGGAGGGGGCAGGGGCATGCACAAAGGACCATGGAGGGTAGGAGCTGGGCACAAACAAGAGAGTTCAGGGGAAGGGGCCTCACAACAGACCACTCAGGGCAGGCAGGAGGAGCAGTTGCAGCACAACAGACCAGGGAGGGCATTAGGGTGTGGCAGTAAAATGGACCATGGAGGACAGGAGGGAGGGGATAGGGGCATGGAACGTGGACATGCAGGGTGAAGGTGGCAGGGAGAGGTTACAGTCATCTGACAATGCTAGGCAGGTGGGAGGGGAGTGGCAGCTCAACAGAACACTCAGAGTAGATAGGAGGGGCAGGTCCATGGAACATGGTGGGCAAAAAGGATGGATCAGGGGCATGCACACAGACATCAGAGGGCAGGGGGAAGGAGAGTAGGGGCAGCAAGCTAAGCACAGAGGCTAAGCAGGAGGGCAATAATGGGGCATAGAATTAGGAAATGGAGTGCAGGAGGAGTGGACAGGGACATCATGCTAAATGGAGGGCAGTGGCAGCACATCAGACCATGCATGGCAGGAGGGAGGAGGCAAGTGCATGGATTCAGACCACAGAGGATAGGGAGGAAGTGGATGGGGCAGCAAGCTAACTGTTCAGAGAAGGCAAGAAGGCCAGTGGCAGAACAAGGGCCACCCAGGGCTGTAATGAGGGAGCAGGGACATGGACTTGGACAATGGATGGCAAGGAGGAGGGGAGGCAGGAGCAGCAAGCTTGGGTGGGGCAGCACAATGCCAAGCCAGGCCCTGCTTCCAACCCCCCACCATCCATTGTGATAGGCATCTTACATAACGTTAAAAAAAAACTAGAAATTCGCTGACAAAAACAGATTTCAGGGACGTTTTAGTTAGACTCAGATTTCACTCGTACAAAACCAGTGAAATTCAGCAGTTATAGTTACCTGAGCTAACTATAACTTACGCCCCCGCAATGCACTGCTTATGATCTCAGACATTACATCATTCATGACATGGTCAGTGACATCACTCATGACATCATTCATGACATCTCAAATGAGCTGTGAATGGAATGGAACTATAATCACTAGAACTTTATTTAGGGATAGTGTGTGTATATTAACATCCCTTTTTTTTTCCTTTCGTGTGAGAACCACTATAATACGCAACGTGCCCAGATCACGATAGCCTTTCACTTTGAAGTAATGTGTAGTCCATTGTTTATGTGGATGTTTACAATAGTAAGTATGTTTATTATGAACAAGTCACATTGACGAACAGACAGGTATGGCGGTCACGGGCAAGATATGCTGAAATGACATTGTGTGCATATTAACACTTGTTTTCTTTTCTTTATTGTATGAATTCCTGAATTTTCGCATCGTGACCAGGCCAATATGGCCGGCAGCTTTTTGGTTTAATATAATATGTGGTCCTTTATTAATGTTGACAACTGGAGGCATTTGTACATTTAAATAAGGAGGCTACAATGATGTCTTGTATCGTGATCAAGGTTCGGACGAGCCGAAATGCGTGGATCGCGTCCTTTGCAGATTAAATACTTCCAAACTACAACCTGAGTGCTGATTCCTTCCTTGTAAGAGTGAGAAGAGATTGAATATATACATGTATATACCTCTCTTGCCTCTTTCTGCAGCTCACTCTCTTCTTTTGCACCTCTCTTGCCTCTTTCTGCACCTCTTTTGCCTCTTTCTGCACCTCTCTTGCCTTTTTCTGCACCTCTCTTGCCTCTTTCTGCACCTCTCTTGCCTCTTTCTGCACTCCTCTTGCCCCTTTATGTACCTCACTTGCCTCTTTCTGTGCCTTTATTCACCTCTCTTGCCTCTTTCTATACCTCTCTTAGCTCTTTCTGCACCTCTCTTGACTCTTTCTGCACCTCTCTTGCCTCTTTCTACACTTCTCTTGCCTCTTTCTGCACCTCTCTTGCCTCTTTCGGCACCTCTCTTGCGCCTTTCTGCACTCCTCTTGCCTCTTTCTGCACCTCACTTGCCTCTTTCTGTGCCTTTCTTCCTCTTTCTTCACCTCTCTTGCCTCTTTCTGCACCTCTCTTGCCTCTTTTGGCACCTCTCTTGGCTCTTTTTGCACCTCTCTTGCCTCTTTCTGCACTCCTCTTGCCCCTTTCTGTACCTCACTTGCCTCTTTCTGTGCCTTTCTTCACCTCTCTTGCCTCTTTCAATACCTCTCTTAGCTCTTTCTGCACCTCTCTTGACTTTCTGCACCTCTCTTGCCTCTTTCTACACCTCTCTTGCCTCTTTCTGCACTTCTCTTGCCTCTTTCTGCACCTCTCTTGCCTCTTTCTGCACCTCTCTTGCGTCTTTCTGCACTCTTCTTGCCTCTTTCTGCACCTCACTTGCCTCTTTCTGTGCCTTTCTTCCTCTTTCTTCACCTCTCTTGCCTCTTTCTACACCTCTCTTACCTCTCTCTGCACCTCTCTTTCCTCTTTCTGCACCTCTCTTGCCTCTTTGTGCACCACTCTTGTCTCTTTGTGCACCTCTGTTGCCTCTTTGTGCACCTCTCTTACATCTTTGTGCACCTCTCTTGTCTCTTTCTACACCTCTCTTGCCTCTTTCTGCACTTCTCTTGCTTCTTTCTGTGCCTTTCTTCCTGTTTCTGTACCTCTCTTGCCTCTTTCTGCACCTTTCTTCCTCTTTCAGCATATTTTGCCTCATTCTGCCCCTCTCTTGCCTCTTTCTGCACTTCTCTTGCCTCTTTCTGCACCTCACTTGCCTCTTCCTGCGCCTTTTTTCCTCTTTCTGCATCTCTCTTGCCTCTTTCTACACCTCAATTACCTCTTTCTGCACCTCTCTTGGCTCTTTCTGTACCTCTCATGCCTCTTTCTGCACCTCTCTTGCCTCTGTCTGCACCTCTCTTGCCTCTTGCTGCAGCTCACTCTCTTCTTTCTGCACCTCTCTTGTCTTTTTCTGCACCTCTCTTGCCTCTTTCTGCACCTCTCTTGCCTCTTTCTGTACTTCTCTTGCCTTTCTGTACATCTTTTGCCTCTTTCTACACCTCTTGCCTCTTTCTGCACTTCTCTTGCTTCTTTCTGTGCCTTTCTTCCTGTTTCTGCACCTCTCTTGCCTCTTTCGGCACCTTTATTCCTCTTTCTGTACCTCTTGCCTCATTCTGACCCTCTCTTGCCTCTTTCTGCACTTCTCTTGCCTCTTTCTGCACCTCACTTGCCTCTTCCTGCGCCTTTCTTCCTCTTTCTGCACCTTTCCTCCTCTTTCTGCACCTCTCTTGCCTCTTTCTGCACCTCTCTCGCCTCTGTCTGCACCTCTCTTGCCTCTTGCTGCAGCTCACTCTCTTCTTTCTGCACCTCTCTTGCCTCTTTCTGCACCTCTCTTGCCTCTTTCTGTACCTCTCATGCCTCTTTCTGCACCTCTCTTGCCTCTTGCTGCAGCTCACTCTCTTCTTTCTGCACCTCTCTTACCTTTTTCTGCACCTCTCTTGCTTCTTTCTGCACCTCTCTTGCCTCTTTCTGCACCACTCTTGCCTCTTTCTACACCTCTCTTGCCTCTTTCTGCACCTCTCTTGCCTCTGTCTGCACCTCTCTTGCCTCTTGCTGCAGCTCACTCTCTTCTTTCTGCACCTCTCTTGTCTTTTTCTGCACCTCTCTTGCCTCTTTCTGCACCTCTCTTGCCTCTTTCTGTACTTCTCTTGCCTTTCTGTACATCTTTTGCCTCTTTCTACACCTCTTGCCTCTTTCTGCACTTCTCTTGCTTCTTTCTGTGCCTTTCTTCCTGTTTCTGCACCTCTCTTGCCTCTTTCGGCACCTTTATTCCTCTTTCTGTACCTCTTGCCTCATTCTGACCCTCTCTTGCCTCTTTCTGCACTTCTCTTGCCTCTTTCTGCACCTCACTTGCCTCTTCCTGCGCCTTTCTTCCTCTTTCTGCACCTTTCCTCCTCTTTCTGCACCTCTCTTGCCTCTTTCTGCACCTCTCTCGCCTCTGTCTGCACCTCTCTTGCCTCTTGCTGCAGCTCACTCTCTTCTTTCTGCACCTCTCTTGCCTCTTTCTGCACCTCTCTTGCCTCTTTCTGTACCTCTCATGCCTCTTTCTGCACCTCTCTTGCCTCTTGCTGCAGCTCACTCTCTTCTTTCTGCACCTCTCTTACCTTTTTCTGCACCTCTCTTGCTTCTTTCTGCACCTCTCTTGCCTCTTTCTGCACCACTCTTGCCTCTTTCTACACCTCTCTTGCCTCTTTCTGCACCTCTCTTGCCTCTTTCTGCACCTCACTCTCTCTTTCTGTACCTCTCTTGTCTCTTTCTGCATCTCTCTTGCCTCTTTCTGCACCTCTCTTGCCTCTTTCTGCACCTTTCTTCCTCTTTCTGCACCTCTTTGCCTCTTTCTGCACCTTTCTTCCTCTTTCTGCACCTCTCTTGCCTCTTTCTGCACCTCTCTTGTCTCTTTCTGCACCTCTCTTGCCACTTTCTGCACCATTCTTGCCTCTTTCTGCACCTCTCTTGCCTCTTTCTGCACCTCTCTTACCCCTTTCTGCACCTCACTCTCTTCTTTCTGCACCTCTCTTCCCTCTTTCTGCATCTCTCTTGCCTCTTTCTGCACCTTTCTTTCTCTTTCTGCACCTCTCTTGCCTCTTTTTGTACTTCTATTGTCTCTTTCTGCACCTCTCTTGCCTCTTTCTGCACCTCACTTGCCTCTTTGCGCATTTCTTCCTCTTTCTGCACCACCCTCTCTTCTTTTTTCAACTCTCTTGCTTCTTTCTGCACCTCTCTTGCCTCTTTCCGCACTTCTCTTGCTTCTTTCAGCACCTCTCTTGCCTGTTTCATCACTTCTCCTGCTTCTTTCTGCACCTTTCTTCCTCTTTTTGCACCTCTCTTGCTTCTTTTTGCACTTCTTTTTCCTCTTCCTGCACTTCTATTGCATCTTTCTGCATCGTGACCAGGCCAATATGGCTGACAGCTTTTTGGTTTAATGTAATATGTAGTCCTTTGTTAATGTTGGCAACTGGAGGCATTTGTACATTTAAATAAGGAAGCTACAATGATGCCTTGTATCGTGATCAAGGTTCGAATGAGCCAAAATGCGTGGATCGCGTCATTTGCAGATTAAATACTTCCAAACTACAACCCGAGTGCTGATTTCTTCCTTGTAAGAGTGAGAGGAGATTGAATATATACATATATATATATCTCTTTTCTGAACCTCTCTTGCCTCTTTCTGCACCTCTCTTGCCTCTTTCTGCACCTCTCTTGCCTCTTTCTGCACTTCTCTTGCCTCTTTCTGCACCTCACTTGCCTCTTTCTGCTCCTTTCTTCCTCTTTCTACACCTCTCTTGCCTCTTTCTGCACCTCTCTTGCCTCTTTCTGCACCTCACTCTCTCTTTCTGTACCTCTCTTGTCTCTTTCTGCATCTCTCTTGCCTCTTTCTGCACCTCTCTTGCCTCTTTCTGCACCTTTCTTCCTCTTTCTGCACCTCTTTTGCCTCTTTCTGCACCTTTCTTCCTCTTTCTGCACTTCTCTTGCCTCTTTCTGCACCTTTCTTCCTCTTTCTGCACCTCTCTTGCCTCTTTCTGCACCTCTCTTACCCCTTTCTGCACCTCACTCTCTTCTTTCTGCACCTCTCTTCCCTCTTTCTGCATCTCTCTTGCCTCTTTATGCACCTCTTTTGCCTCTTTCTGCACCTTTCTTTCTCTTTCTGCACCTCTCTTGCCTCTTTTTGTACTTCTCTTGTCTCTTTCTGCACCTCTCTTGCCTCTTTCTGCACCTCACTTGCCTCTTTGCGCATTTCTTCCTCTTTCTGCACCACCCTCTCTTCTTTTTTCAACTCTCTTGCTTCTTTCTGCACCTCTCTTGCCTCTTTCCGCACTTCTCTTGCTTCTTTCAGCACCTCTCTTGCCTGTTTCATCACTTCTCCTGCTTCTTTCTGCACCTTTCTTCCTCTTTTTGCACCTCTCTTGCTTCTTTTTGCACTTCTTTTGCCTCTTACTGCACTTCTATTGCATCTTTCTGCATCGTGACCAGGCCAATATGGCTGACAGCTTTTTGGTTTAATGTAATATGTAGTCCTTTGTTAATGTTGGCAACTGGAGGCATTTGTACATTTAAATAAGGAAGCTACAATGATGTCTTATATCGTGATCAAGGTTCGAACGAGCCAAAATGCGTGGATCGCGTCATTTGCAGATTAAATACTTCCAAACTACAACCCGAGTGCTGATTTCTTCCTTGTAAGAGTGAGAGGAGATTGAATATATACATATATATATATATATATCTTTTCTGTACCTCTCTTGCCTCTTTCTGCACCTCTCTTGCCTCTTTCTGCACCTCACTTGCCTCTTTCTGCTCCTTTCTTCCTCTTTCTACACCTCTCTTGCCTCTTTCTGAACTTCTCTTGCTTCTTTCTGTGCCTTTCTTCCTGTTTCTGTACCTCTCTTGACTCTTTCTGCACCTTTCTTCCTCTTTCAGCATAGTTTGTCTCATTCTGCCCCTCTCTTGCCTCTTTCTGCACTTCTCTTGCCTCTTTCTGCACCTCACTTGCCTCTTCCTGTGCCTTTCTTCCTCCTTCTGCACCTCTCTTGCCTCTTTCTACATCTCAATTACCTCTTTCTGCACCTCTCTTGCCTCTTTTTGCACCTCTCCCGCCTCCTTCTGCACCTCTCTTGCCTCTTGCTGCAGCTCACTCTCTTCTTTCTGCACCTCTCTTGCCTCTTTCTGCACCTCTCTTGTTTCTTTCTGCACCTCACTCTCTTCTTTCTGTACCGCCCTTGTCTCTTTTTGCATCTCTCTTGCCTCTTTCTGCACCTCTCTTGCCTTTCTGCACCTTTCTTCCTCTTTCTGCTCCTCTTTTGCCTCTTTCTGCACCTTTCTTCCTCTTTCTGCTCCTCTGTCTCTTTCTGCACCTCTCTTGCCTCTTTCTGCACCATTCTTGCCTCTTTCTACACCTCTCTTGCCTCTTTCTACACCTCTCTTAGTTCTTTCTGCACCTCACTCTCTTCTTTCTGCACCTCTCTTGCCTCTTTCTGTACCTTTCTTACTCTTTCTGCACCTCTTTTGCCTCTTTCTGCACCTTTCTTCCTCTTTCTGCACCTCTTGCCTCATTCTGCCCCTCTCTTGCCTCTTTCTGCACTTCTCTTGCCTCTTTCTGCACCTCACTTGCCTCTTCCTGCACCTTTCTTCCTCTTTCTGCACCTCTCTTGCCTCTGTCTGCACCTCTCTTGCCTCTTTTTGCACCTCTCTTGTCTCTTTCTGCACCTCTCTTGCCTCTTTCTGCACCTCACTTGCCTCTTTCCATGCATTTCTTCCTCTTTCTGCACCACCCTCTCTTCTTTTTTCAACTCTCTTGCTTCTTTCTGCACCTCTCTTGCCTCTTTCAGCACTCCTCTTGCTTCTTTCAGCACCTCTCTTGCCTGTTTCATCACTTCTCCTGCTTCTTCCTGCACCTTTCTTCCTCTTTTTGCACCTCTCTTGCTTCTTTTTGCACTTTTTTTTGCCTCTTCCTGCACTTCTATTGCATTTTTTTTGCATCATGACCAGGCCAATATGGCTGACAGCTTTTTAGTTTAATGTAATATGTAGTCCTTTGTTAATGTTGGCAACTGGAGGCATTTGTACATTTAATTAAGGAAGCTACAATGATGTCTTGTATCATGGTCAAGGTTCGAATGAGCCAAAATGCGTGGATCGCGTCATTTGCAGATTAAATACTTCCAAACTACAACCCGAGTACTGATTCCTTCCTTGTAAGAGTGAGAGGAGTATGAATATATACATATATATATATACCCCTTTTCTGTACCTCTCTTGCCTCTTTCTGCACCTCTCTTGCCTCTTTATGCACCTCTCTTGCCTCTTTCTGCACTTCTCTTGCCTTTTCTACACCTCACTTGCCTCTTTCTGCTCCTTTCTACCTCTTTCTGCACCTCTCTTGTCTCTTTCCACACCTCTCTTACCTCTTTCTGCACCCCTCTTGCCTCTTTCTGCACCTCTCTTGACTCTTTCTGCACCTCTCTTGCCTCTTTCTACACCTCTTTTGCCTCTTTCTGCACTTCTCTTGCCTCTTGCTGCACCTCTCTTGCCTCTTTCGGCACCCCTCTTGTGTCTTTCTGCACTCCTCTTGCCTCTTTCTGCATCTCACTTGCCTCTTTCTGCGCCTTTCTTCCTCTTTTTTCACCTCTCTTGCCTCTTTCTACGCCCCTCTTCCCTCTCCCTGCACCTCTCTTCCCTCTTTCTGCACCTCTCTTGCCTCTTTCTGCACCACTCTTGCCTCTTTGTGCACCTCTGTTACCTCTTTGTGCACCTCTCTTGCCTCTTTGTGCACCTCTTTTGTCTATTTCTGCACCTCTCTTGACTCTTTCTGCACCTCTCTTGCTTCTTTCTGCACTTCTCTGGCCTCTTTCTGCAGCTCTCTTGCCTCTTTCTGCACCTCTCTTGCCTCTTTCTGTACTTCTCTTGCCTTTCTGTACATCTTTTGCCTCTTTCTACACCTCTTGCCTCTTTCTGCACTTCTCTTGCTTCTTTCTGTGCCTTTCTTCCTGTTTCTGCACCTCTCTTGCCTCTTTCGGCACCTTTATTCCTCTTTCTGTACCTCTTGCCTCATTCTGACCCTCTCTTGCCTCTTTCTGCACTTCTCTTGCCTCTTTCTGCACCTCACTTGCCTCTTCCTGCGCCTTTCTTCCTTGTTCTGCACCTTTCCTCCTCTTTCTGCACCTCTCTTGCCTCTTTCTGCACCTCTCTCACCTCTGTCTGCACCTCTCTTGCCTTTTGCTGCAGCTCACTCTCTTCTTTCTGCACCTCTCTTGCCTTTTTCTGCACCTCTCTTGCCTCTTTCTGCACCTCTCTTGCCTCTTTCTGTACTTCTCTTGCCTTTCTGTACATCTTTTGCCTCTTTCTACACCTCTTGCCTCTTTCTGCACTTCTCTTGCTTCTTTCTGTGCCTTTCTTCCTGTTTCTGCACCTCTCTTGCCTCTTTCGGTACCTTTATTCCTCTTTCTGTACCTCTTGCCTCATTCTGACCCTCTCTTGCCTCTTTCTGCACTTCTCTTGCCTCTTTCTGCACCTCACTTGCCTCTTCCTGCGCCTTTCTTCCTCTTTCTGCACCTTTCCTCCTCTTTCTGCACCTCTCTTGCCTCTTTCTGCACCTCTCTCGCCTCTGTCTGCACCTCTCTTGCTGCAGCTCACTCTCTTCTTTCTGCACCTCTCTTGCCTTTTTCTGCACCTCTCTTGCCTCTTTCTGCACCTCTCTTGCCTCTTTCTGTACCTCTCATGCCTCTTTCTGCACCTCTCTTGCCTCTTGCTGCAGCTCACTCTCTTCTTTCTGCACCTCTCTTACCTTTTTCTGCACCCCTCTTGCCTCTTTCTGCACCTCTCTTGCCTCTTTCTGTACCTCTCATGCCTCTTTCTGCACCTCTCTTGCCTCTTGCTGCAGCTCACTCTCTTCTTTCTGCACCTCTCTTACCTTTTTCTGCACCTCTCTTGCTTCTTTCTGCACCTCTCTTGCCTCTTTCTGCACCACTCTTGCCTCTTTCTACACCTCTCTTGCCTCTTTCTGCACCTCTCTTGCCTCTTTCTGCACCTCACTCTCTCTTTCTGTACCTCTCTTGTCTCTTTCTGCATCTCTCTTGCCTCTTTCTGCACCTCTCTTGCCTCTTTCTGCACCTTTCTTCCTCTTTCTGCACCTCTTTTGCCTCTTTCTGCACCTTTCTTCCTCTTTCTGCACCTCTCTTGCCTCTTTCTGCACCTCTCTTGTCTCTTTCTGCACCTCTCTTGCCACTTTCTGCATCATTCTTGCCTCTTTCTGCACCTCTCTTGCCTCTTTCTGCACCTCTCTTACCCCTTTCTGCACCTCACTCTCTTCTTTCTGTACCTCTCTTCCCTCTTTCTGCATCTCTCTTGCCTCTTTCTGCACCTTTCTTTCTCTTTCTGCACCTCTCTTGCCTCTTTTTGTACTTCTATTGTCTCTTTCTGCACCTCTCTTGCCTCTTTCTGCACCTCACTTGCCTCTTTGCGCATTTCTTCCTCTTTCTGCACCACCCTCTCTTCTTTTTTCAACTCTCTTGCTTCTTTCTGCACCTCTCTTGCCTCTTTCCGCACTTCTCTCGCTTCTTTCAGCACCTCTCTTGCCTGTTTCATCACTTCTCCTGCTTCTTTCTGCACCTTTCTTCCTCTTTTTGCACCTCTCTTGCTTCTTTTTGCACTTCTTTTTCCTCTTCCTGCACTTCTATTGCATCTTTCTGCATCGTGACCAGGCCAATATGGCTGACAGCTTTTGGTTTAATGTAATATGTAGTCCTTTGTTAATGTTGGCAACTGGAGGCATTTGTACCTTTAAATAAGGAAGCTACAATGATGTCTTGTATCGTGATCAAGGTTCGAATGAGCCAAATTGCGTGGATCGCGTCATTTGCAGATTAAATACTTCCAAACTACAACCCGAGTGCTGATTTCTTCCTTGTAAGAGTGAGAGGAGATTGAATATATACATATATATATATATCTCTTTTCTGAACCTCTCTTGCCTCTTTCTGCACCTCTCTTGCCTCTTTCTGCACCTCTCTTGCCTCTTTCTGCACTTCTCTTGCCTCTTTCTGCACCTCACTTGCCTCTTTCTGCTCCTTTCTTCCTCTTTCTACACCTCTCTTGCCTCTTTCTGCACCTCTCTTGCCTCTTTCTGTACCTCACTCTCTCTTTCTGTACCTCTCTTGTCCCTTTCTGCATCTCTCTTGCCTCTTTCTGCACCTCTCTTGCCTCTTTCTGCACCTTTCTTCCTCTTTCTGCACCTCTTTGCCTCTTTCTGCACCTCTCTTGCCTCTTTCTGCACCTTTCTTCCTCTTTCTGCACCTCTCTTGCCTCTTTCTGCACCTCTCTTACCCCTTTCTGCACCTCACTCTCTTCTTTCTGCACCTCTCTTCCCTCTTTCTGCATCTCTCTTGCCTCTTTATGCACCTCTTTTGCCTCTTTCTGCACCTTTCTTTCTCTTTCTGCACCTCTCTTGCCTCTTTTTGTACTTCTCTTGTCTCTTTCTGCACCTCACTTGCCTCTTTGCGCATTTCTTCCTCTTTCTGCACCACCATCTCTTCTTTTTCAACTCTCTTGCTTCTTTCTGCACCTCTCTTGCCTCTTTCTGCACTTCTCTTGCTTCTTTCAGCACCTCTCTTGCCTGTTTCATCACTTCTCCTGCTTCTTTCTGCACTTTTCTTCCTCTTTTTGCACCTCTCTTGCTTCTTTTTGCACTTCTTTTGCCTCTTCCTGCACTTCTATTGCATCTTACTGCATCGTGACCAGGCCAATATGGCTGACAGCTTTTTGGTTTAATGTAATATGTAGTCATTTGTTAATGTTGGCAACTGGAGACATTTGTACATTTAAATAAGGAAGCTACAATGATGTCTTGTATCGTGATCAAGGTTCGAACGAGCCAAAATGCGTGGATCGCGTCATTTGCAGATTAAATACTTCCAAACTACAACCCGAGTGCTGATTTCTTCCTTGTAAGAGTGAGAGGAGATTGAATATATACATATATATATATATCTCTTTTCTGTACCTCTCTTGCCTCTTTCTGCACCTCTCTTGCCTCTTTCTGCACCTCACTTGCCTCTTTCTGCTCCTTTCTTCCTCTTTCTACACCTCTCTTGCCTCTTTCTGAACTTCTCTTGCTTCTTTCTGTGCCTTTCTTCCTGTTTCTGTACCTCTCTTGACTCTTTCTGCACCTTTCTTCCTCTTTTTGCACCTCTCTTGCTTCTTTTTGCACTTCTTTTTCCTCTTCCTGCACTTCTATTGCATCTTTCTGCATCGTGACCAGGCCAATATGGCTGACAGCTTTTTGGTTTAATGTAATATGTAGTCCTTTGTTAATGTTGGCAACTGGAGGCATTTGTACCTTTAAATAAGGAAGCTACAATGATGTCTTGTATCGTGATCAAGGTTCGAATGAGCCAAATTGCGTGGATCGCGTCATTTGCAGATTAAATACTTCCAAACTACAACCCGAGTGCTGATTTCTTCCTTGTAAGAGTGAGAGGAGATTGAATATATACATATATATATATATCTCTTTTCTGAACCTCTCTTGCCTCTTTCTGCACCTCTCTTGCCTCTTTCTGCACCTCTCTTGCCTCTTTCTGCACTTCTCTTGCCTCTTTCTGAACCTCACTTGCCTCTTTCTGCTCCTTTCTTCCTCTTTCTACACCTCTCTTGCCTCTTTCTGCACCTCTCTTGCCTCTTTCTGTACCTCACTCTCTCTTTCTGTACCTCTCTTGTCCCTTTCTGCATCTCTCTTGCCTCTTTCTGCACCTCTCTTGCCTCTTTCTGCACCTTTCTTCCTCTTTCTGCACCTCTTTTGCCTCTTTCTGCACCTCTCTTGCCTCTTTCTGCACCTTTCTTCCTCTTTCTGCACCTCTCTTGCCTCTTTCTGCACCTCTCTTACCCCTTTCTGCACCTCACTCTCTTCTTTCTGCACCTCTCTTCCCTCTTTCTGCATCTCTCTTGCCTCTTTATGCACCTCTTTTGCCTCTTTCTGCACCTTTCTTTCTCTTTCTGCACCTCTCTTGCCTCTTTTTGTACTTCTCTTGTCTCTTTCTGCACCTCACTTGCCTCTTTGCGCATTTCTTCCTCTTTCTGCACCACCATCTCTTCTTTTTTCAACTCTCTTGCTTCTTTCTGCACCTCTCTTGCCTCTTTCTGCACTTCTCTTGCTTCTTTCAGCACCTCTCTTGCCTGTTTCATCACTTCTCCTGCTTCTTTCTGCACTTTTCTTCCTCTTTTGCACCTCTCTTGCTTCTTTTGCACTTCTTTTGCCTCTTCCTGCACTTCTATTGCATCTTACTGCATCGTGACCAGGCCAATATGGCTGACAGCTTTTTGGTTTAATGTAATATGTAGTCATTTGTTAATGTTGGCAACTGGAGACATTTGTACATTTAAATAAGGAAGCTACAATGATGTCTTGTATCGTGATCAAGGTTCGAACGAGCCAAAATGCGTGGATCGCGTCATTTGCAGATTAAATACTTCCAAACTACAACCCGAGTGCTGATTTCTTCCTTGTAAGAGTGAGAGGAGATTGAATATATACATATATATATATATCTCTTTTCTGTACCTCTCTTGCCTCTTTCTGCACCTCTCTTGCCTCTTTCTGCACCTCACTTGCCTCTTCCTGTGCCTTTCTTCCTCTTTCTGCACCTCTCTTGCCTCTTTCTACATCTCAATTACCTCTTTCTGCACCTCTCTTGCCTCTTTTTGCACCTCTCCCGCCTCCTTCTGCACCTCTCTTGCCTCTTGCTGCAGCTCACTCTCTTCTTTCTGCACCTCTCTTGCCTCTTTCTGCACCTCTCTTGCCTCTTTCTGCACCTCACTCTCTTCTTTCTGTACCTCCCTTGTCTCTTTTTGCATCTCTCTTGCCTCTTTCTGCACCTCTCTTGCCTTTCTGCACCTTTCTTCCTCTTTCTGCTCCTCTTTTGCCTCTTTCTGCACCTTTCTTCCTCTTTCTGCTCCTCTGTCTCTTTCTGCACCTCTCTTGCCTCTTTCTGCACCATTCTTGCCTCTTTCTACACCTCTCTTGCCTCTTTCTACACCTCTCTTAGTTCTTTCTGCACCTCACTCTCTTCTTTCTGCACCTCTCTTGCCTCTTTCTGTACCTTTCTTACTCTTTCTGCACCTCTTTTGCCTCTTTCTGCACCTTTCTTCCTCTTTCGTCACCTCTCTTGCCTCTGTCTGCACCTCTCTTGCCTCTTTTTGCACCTCTCTTGCCTCTTTCTGCACCTCACTTGCCTCTTTCCATGCATTTCTTCCTCTTTCTGCACCACCCTCTCTTCTTTTTTCAACTCTCTTGCTTCTTTCTGCACCTCTCTTGCCTCTTTCAGCACTCCTCTTGCTTCTTTCAGCACCTCTCTTGCCTGTTTCATCACTTCTCCTGCTTCTTCCTGCACCTTTCTTCCTCTTTTTGCACCTCTCTTGCTTCTTTTTGCACTTTTTTTTTGCCTCTTCCTGCACTTCTATTGCATTTTTTTGCATCGTGACCAGGCCAATATGGCTGACAGCTTTTTAGTTTAATGTAATATGTAGTCCTTTGTTAATGTTGGCAACTGGAGGCATTGTACATTTAAATAAGGAAGCTACAATGATGTCTTGTATCATGATCAAGGTTCGAATGAACCAAAATGCGTGGATCGCGTCATTTGCAGATTAAATACTTCCAAACTACAACCCGAGTGCTGATTCCTTCCTTGTAAGAGTGAGAGGAGTATGAATATATACATATATATATATACCTCTTTTCTGTACCTCTCTTGCCTCTTTCTGCACCTCTCTTGCCTCTTTCTGCACCTCTCTTGCCTCTTTCTGCACTTCTCTTGCCTTTTCTACACCTCACTTGCCTCTTTCTGCTCCTTTCTACCTCTTTCTGCACCTCTCTTGTCTCTTTCCACACCTCTCTTACCTCTTTCTGCACCCCTCTTGCCTCTTTCTGCACCTCTCTTGACTCTTTCTGCACCTCTCTTGCCTCTTTCTACACCTCTCTTGCCTCTTTCTGCACTTCTCTTGCCTCTTGCTGCACCTCCCTTGCCTCTTTCGGCACCCCTCTTGTGTCTTTCTGCACTCCTCTTGCCTCTTTCTGCATCTCACTTGCCTCTTTCTGCGCCTCTTCTTCCTCTTTTTTCACCTCTCTTGCCTCTTTCTACGCCTCTTCCCTCTCCCTGCACCTCTCTTCCTCTTTCTGCACCTCTCTTGCCTCTTTCTGCACCACTCTTGCCTCTTTGTGCACCTCTGTTACCTCTTTGTGCACCTCTCTTGCCTCTTTGTGCACCTCTTTTGTCTATTTCTGCACCTCTCTTGACTCTTTCTGCACCTCTCTTGCTTCTTTCTGCACTTCTCTTGCCTCTTTCTGCACCTCTCTTGCCTCTTTCTGCACCTCTCTTGCCTCTTTCTGTACTTCTCTTGCCTTTCTGTACATCTTTTGCCTCTTTCTACACCTCTTGCCTCTTTCTGCACTTCTCTTGCTTCTTTCTGTGCCTTTCTTCCTGTTTCTGCACCTCTCTTGCCTCTTTCGGCACCTTTATTCCTCTTTCTGTACCTCTTGCCTCATTCTGACCCTCTCTTGCCTCTTTCTGCACTTCTCTTGCCTCTTTCTGCACCTCACTTGCCTCTTCCTGCGCCTTTCTTCCTCTTTCTGCACCTTTCCTCCTTTTTCTGCACCTCTCTTGCCTCTTTCTGCACCTCTCTCGCCTCTGTCTGCACCTCTCTTGCCTCTTGCTGCAGCTCACTCTCTTCTTTCTGCACCTCTCTTGCCTTTTTCTGCACCTCTCTTGCCTCTTTCTGCACCTCTCTTGCCTCTTTCTGTACCTCTCTTGCCTCTTTCTGCACCTCACTCTCTTCTTTCTGCACCTCTCTTGCCTCTTTCTGCATCTCTCTTGCCTCTTTCTGCACCTCTCTTGCCTCTTTCTGCACCTTTCTTTTTATTTCTGCACCTATTGTGCCTCTTTCTGTACCTTTCTTCCTCTTTCTGCACCTCTCTTGCCTCTTTCTGCACCTCTCTTGCATCATTCTGTACCTCTCTTGCATCTTTCTGCACCTCTCTTGTCTCATCTGCACCTCTCTTGCTTCTTTCTGTACTTCTCTTGCCTCTTTCTGTACCTCTCTTGCCTCTTTCTACACCTCTCTTGCTTCTTTCTGCACTTCTCTTGCTTCTTTCTGTGCCTTTCTTCCTGTTTCTGCACCTCTCTTGCCTCTTTCTGCACCTTTCTTCCTCTTTCTGCACCTCTTGCCTCATTCTGCCCCTCTTTTGCCTCTTTCTGCAGCTCTCTTGCCTCTTTCTGCACCTCTCTTGCCTCTTTCTGCACCTTTCTTCCTCTTTCTGCACCTCTTGTGCCTCTTTCTGCACCTTTCTTCTTCTTTCTGCACCTCTCTTGCCTCTTTCTGTACCTCTCTTGCCTCTTTCTGCACCTCTCATGCCTCTTTGTGCACCTCTCATGCCTCTTTCTGCACCTCTCTTGCCTCTTTCAGCACTCCTCTTGCTTCTTTCAGCACCTCTCTTGCCTGTTTCATCACTTCTCCTGCTTCTTCCTGCACCTTTCTTCCTCTTTTTGCACCTCTATTGCTTCTTTTTGCACTTTTTTTTGCCTCTTCCTGCACTTATATTGCATTTTTTTTGCATCGTGACCAGGCCAATATGGCTGACAGCTTTTTAGTTTAATGTAATATGTAGTCCTTTGTTAATGTTGGCAACTGGAGGCATTTGTACATTTAAATAAGGAAGCTACAATGATGTCTTGTATCGTGATCAAGGTTCGAATGAGCCAAACTGCGTGGATCGCGTCATTTGCAGATTAAATACTTCCAAACTACAACCCGAGTGCTGATTCCTTCCTTGTAAGAGTGAGAGGAGTATGAATATATACATATATATATATACCTCTTTTCTGTACCTCTCTTGCCTCTTTCTGCACCTCTCTTGCCTCTTTCTGCTCTTGCCTTTTCTGCACCTCACTTGCCTCTTTCTGCTCCTTTCTACCTCTTTCTGCACCTCTCTTGTCTCTTTCCACACCTCTCTTACCTCTTTCTGCACCCCTCTTGCCTCTTTCTGCACCTCTCTTGACTCTTTCTGCACCTCTCTTGCCTCTTTCTACACCTCTCTTGCCTCTTTCTGCACTTCTCTTGCCTCTTGCTGCACCTCTCTTGCCTCTTTCTGCACTTCTCTTGCCTCTTTCTGCACCTCTCTTGCCTCATTCTGCACCTCTCTTGCCTCTTTCTGTACTTCTCTTGCCTTTCTGTACATCTCTTGCCTCTTTCTACACCTCTTTGCCTCTTTCTGCACTTCTCTTGCTTCTTTCTGTGCCTTTCTTCCTGTTTCTGCACCCCTCTTGCAACTTTCTGCACCTTTCTTCCTCTTTCTGCACCTCTTGCCTCATTCTGCCCCTCTCTTGCCTCTTTCTGCACTTCTCTTGCCTCTTTCTGCACCTCTTGTGCCTCTTTCTACACCTCTCTTGCCTCTTTCTACACCTCAGTTACCTCTTTCTGCACCTCTCTTGCCTCTTTCTGTACCTCTCTTGCCTCTGTCTGCACCTCTCTTGCCTCTTGCTGCAGCTCACTCTCTTCTTTCTGCACCTCTCTTGCCTTTTTCTGCACCTCTCTTGCCTCTTTCTGCACCTCACTCTCTTCTTTCTGCACCTCTCTTGCCTCTTTCTGCAGCTCTCTTGCCTCTTTCTGCACCTCTCTTGCCTCTTTCTGCACCTTTCTTCTTCTTTCTGCACCTCTCTTGCCTCTTTCTGCACCTCTCTCGCCTCTTTCTGTACCTCTCTTGCCTCTTTCTGCACCTCTCATGCCTCTTTGTGCACCTCTCATGCCTCTTTCTGCACCTCTCTTGTCTCTTTCTGCACCTCTCTTGCCTCTTTCTGCACATCTCTTGTCTCTTTCTGCACCATTCTTGCCTCTTTCTACACCTCTCTTGCCTCTTTCTGCACCTCTCTTGCCTCTTTCTGCATCTCTCTTGCCTCTTTCTGCACCTCTCTTGCCTCTTTCTGCACCTTTCTTCCTCTTTCTGCACCTCTTTTGCCTCTTTTTGCACCTTTCTTCCTCTTTCTGCTCCTCTCTTACCTCTTTCTGCACCTCTCTTGCCTCTTTCTGCACCTCTCTTGCCTCTTTCTACACCTCACTTGCTTCTTTCTGCACCTCTCTTGCCTCTTTCTGCATCTCTCTTGCCTTTTTCTGCACCTCTCTTGCCTCTTTCTGCATCTCTCTTGCCTTTACCGGCACCTCTCTTTCCTCTTTCTGCACCTTTCTTCCACTTTCTGCACCTCTTTTTGCATCTTTCTTCCTCTTTCTGCACCTCTCTTGCCTCTTTCTGCACCTCTCTTGCCTTTTTCTGCACCTCTCTTGCCTCTTTCTGCACCTTTCGTCCTGTTTCTGCACCTCTTTTTGCACCTTTCTTCCTCTTTCTGCACCTCTCTTGCCTCTTTCTGTACCTCTCTTGTCTCTTTCTGAACCTCTCTTGCCTCTTTCTGCACCTCACTTGCCTCTTTCTGCGCCTTTCCTCCTCTTTCTGCACCTCTTTTGCCTCTTTCTGCACCTTTCTTCCTCTTTCTGCACCTTTCTTGCCTCTTTCTGCACCTCTCTTGTCTCTTTCTGCACCTCCTTTGCCTCTTTCTGCACCTCACTTGCCTCTTTCTGCGCCTTTCTTCCTCTTTCTGCACCACCCTCTCTTCTTTTTTCAACTCTCTTGCTTCTTTCTGCGCCTCTCTTGCCTCTTTCTGCACTTCTCTTCCTTCTTTCTGCACCTCTCTTGCCTGTTTCATCACTTCTCCTGCTTCTTTCTGCACCTTTCTTCCTCTTTTTGCACCTCTTTTGCTTCTTTCTGCACTTTGTTTGCCTCTTCCTGCACTTTTATTGTATCTTTCTGCGTCATGACCAGGCCAATATGGCCGACAGCTTTTTAGTTTAATATAGTATATAGTCCTTTGTTAATGTTGGCAACTGGAGGCATTTGTACATTTAAATAAGGAAGGTACAATGACGTCTTGTATCGTGATCAAGGTTCGAACGAGCCAAAATGCGTGGATCGCGTCCTTTGTAGATTAAATACTTCCAACCTACAACCCGAGTGCTGATTCCTTCCTTGTAAGCATGAGAGGAGATTGAATATATACATATATATGTATATCCATCCCAATTTTTTTTTGTACTTTTCAGACGGACTCACTTGAGTAATACAGAGTGCAACTACAAAGACCTAGAGGCTACGGGGTTAGCCACGCCCATTGGGGCGGTCCGAAATGAAAATAAGGATTGCACTTTTCCGCCTGTTTGTACTGTTTGCCAATGAAGAAGGGTGGAAACAACCCGAAACGCGTCTGGCAGGAATAGACTGATGCCGGTGTTACTGCCAAATTCTGCCTGCAGCATTCACGGATAAATGTATGGAAACTCACTTACCTGACGTGGCTCTTCCTTGGGGGCACCCTTTTTTGGATGGATATATATATAGATATATATATATATATATTCACTGAAAAAACCATAGGTTTTAGGGACAGTTATAGTTAGTTGGACATTGCACTCATACAAAACCCGTGAAATTCCCCTGTTATAGTTAGTTCAGCTAACTATAACTCGCGCCCCCGCAATGCACTGCTGATGACGTCACATATTACATCACTCATGACATGGTCAGTGACATCACTGATGACATCACTGATGACATCTCAAATGACATCACTGATGACATCATCCAGTGACTGTGTGTTTCTGTAAAGTTTAAATATGTTTAATATATATAGGGAAAGGCGTATTGAAGAATGAGTGGGTGTATAAGTGTCTGAATGGATGATTTAGTACGTGAGTGACTGACTCTACAAGTGAGTGATTAAACGTATCTTACTGAATGCATGGGTTAGTGACTAAACTGTGTGAATGTCTGTATCCGTCTGTTTGTTGGTGTGTAAGTGGATGCATGAATTTGCGAATAGCTACATGAGTGTCTATATGGGTTATTTATTGGTTCTCTGAGTATCTGTATGGCTGCCTGAGTGTTTGTGTGGGTGGGGTGTGTGTGACTCTATACATAGATGTGTGAGTGGGTGATTCACTGGGTGCATGATTTCAAGAGTGCATCTGTGATGGACTGCTTGGGTGGGTGAGTGTGTGTATGGGTGTGTTAGTGAGTGAATGTATATCTCAGTGGTACATGTGCGAGTAACTACATATGTAAAAGGCAGTATATATATGTGTGTTAGAGTATTTAAATGGCTATAAGTGAGAGTGTGTTATTGTGAGAGTGGCTGTATGGATGCGTGTGTGCTTGTATCAGTTATTGTATAAGAACGTAAGAATGTGCTAGTATTTGTATGAGTAAGTGAGCTGGTGTGTGTATAACTGTATAGGTGAGTAAATGGGTATGTGATTAATTTTTGCATGACTGACTAGGTGTGTGAGTACCTCTATGGATGAGTGGCGGTGTGTGTGTTTATATAGGTGTATGAGTGCATATGATAGTCCTGTACTGAGTGACTGTAAGTATGAGTGACTGTACAGGTGAGTGAGTGGATGTGTGTGTAGACCTAAGAATCAGTGAGTGGGTATGTAGTTTTTGGTGTTGGAGTGTCTATGGTTTTGAGAATGGCAGTCTGTAATTTAGAGTGGGTGTATCAAAAGTTATATTAGGGTGTGAGAAGATGCATGAAATTATCACATGGATGATGTCATCAGTGATGTCATTTGAGATGTCATCAGTGATGTCATCAGTGATGTCACTGACCATGTCATGAGTGATGTAATATGTGACGTCATCAGCAGTGCATTGCGGGCGCGAGTTATAGTTAGCTGAACTAACTATAACAGGGGAATTTCACGGGTTTTGTATGAGTGCAATGTCCAACTAACTATAACTGTCCCTAAAACCTATGGTTTTTTCAGTGAATTTCAAAGGTTTTTTAAATGCTAATTTCTAACTATAACGTGTCTGAAACCTATGGTTTTTTCAGTGAATTTCAAAGGTTTTTTAAATGCTAATTTCTAACTATAACGTGCCTGAAACCTATGGTTTTTTCAGTGAATTTCAAAGGTTTTTTAAATGCTAATTTCTAACTATAACGTGCCTGAAACCTATGGTTTTTTCAGTGAATTTCAAAGGTTTTTTAAATGCTAATTTCTAACTATAACGTGCCTGAAACCTATGATTTTTTAAGTGAATTTCAAAGGTTTTTTAAATGCTAGTTTCTAACTATGCCAACAGAGGTAGGACATGTGAAGAAAGAAGAAAAAACGCACAGAAAGAAGCAAAAGATGTGCAGAAAGAACCAACAGAGGAGCAGAAAGAGGCCTTGTTGCAAAATCATCCTGTGCCCACAACTTTTTCAGACGGGTACTGGTGGTCACTGACTCTGACTAACCAGAGCCAGTGCGCGTTTGCACAGTGGTGAAGGGAGGGGGCCTGAAGTGACATGTGTGCAAACGCGCCCCGTGGCGCGTTTTAAGTTGCGGGATTAAGTCCCCTTGAATCCTGAGGGTCCCTGGGGCCCAACTAGCCCCCCAGGTACCTACAGTTATGACCACAGAGCTGAGTTGCAGAGAGGCGTTCCGAGGCCACGCACCTTTTTTCACCTCTCTGCAACGCAACTCTGTTGTGCTTACTGAAGGTACCTGGTGGGCTAGTTGGTCCCCAGGATTCAAAGGGAATTAACTCCCCAACTTAAAACGCACCACAGGGCGTGTTTGCGCACATGTCACCAGAGGCCCCGCCCCTCCCTTCACCACTGTGCAAACGCGCCCCGTGGCGCATTTTAAGTTGGGGGATTAGGTCACCTTGAATCCTGAGAGTCCCTGGGGCCCAACTAGCCCACCAGGTACTTCCAGTAAGCACCACAGGCCTGCGTTGCAACGCCTGTAACAAATTGTGCAGTTGTGTTTAGGTAGTGAAAAGGGTTGTGCTGGGGGTAGTGTTTTAGGGTTTAGGGTAGTGCAGTGGTGTTTGTGTAGTGTAGGGGGTCATGCTGGGGGTAGATTTAGGGTTTAGGGTAGTGCAGTGGTGTTTGGGTAGTGTAGGGAGTCGTGCTGGGGGAGTGTTTTAGGGTTTAGGGTAGTACAGTGGTGTTTGGGTAGTGTAGGGGGTCGTGCTGGGGTTAGTGTTTTAGGGTTTTAGGGTTTAGGGTAGTGCAGTGGTGTTTGGGTAGTGTAGGGGATACTGCTGGGAGTAGTGTTTTAGGGTTTAGGGTAGTGCAATGGTGTTTGGGTAGTGTAGGGGGTACTGCTGGGGGTAGTGTTTTAGGGTTTAGAGTAGTGCAGTGGTGTTTGGGTAGCGTAGGGGGTACTGCTGGGGGTAGTGTTTTATGGTTTAGGGTAGTGCAGTGGTGTTTCGGTAGTGTAGGGGTTCGTGCTGGGGGTAGTTTTTTAGGGTTTAGGGTAGTGCAGTGGTCTTTGGGTAGTGTAGGGAGTCATGCGGGGGGTATTGTTTTAGAGTTTAGGGTAGTGCAGTGGTCTTTGGGTAGTGTAGGGGGTTGTGCGGGGGTAGTGTTTTAGGGATTAGGGTAGTGCATTGGTATTTGGGTAGTGTAGGGGGTCATGCGGGGGTAGTGTTTTAGGGTTTAGGGCAGTGCAGTGGTGTTTAGGTAGTGTAGGGGGTCGTGCTGGGGGAGTGTTTTAGGGTTTAGGGCAGTGCAGTGGTGTTCGGGTAGTGTAGGGGGTCGTGCTGGGGGAGTGTTTTAGGGTTTAGGGCAGTGCAGTCGTGTTCGGGTAGTGTAGGGGGTCATGCTGGGGGTGTATTTTAGGGTTTAGGGTAGTGCAGTGGTGTTCGGGTAGTGTAGGGGGTCATGCTGGGGGTAGTGTTCTAGGGTTTAGGGCAGTGCAGTGGTGTTCGGGCAGTGTAGGGGGTCGTGCTGGGGGTGGTGTTTTAGGGTTTAGGGCAGTGCAGTGGTGTTCGGGCAGTGTAGGGGGTCGTGCTGGGGGTGGTGTTTCAGGGTTTAGGGCAGTGCAGTGGTGTTCGGGCAGTGTAGGGGGTCGTGCAGGGGGTGGTGTTTCAGGGTTTAGGGCAGTGCAGTGGTGTTCGGGCAGTGTAGGGGGTCGTGCAGGGGTGTTGTTTCAGGGTTTAGGGCAGTGGTGTTCGGGCAGTGTAGGGGGTCATGCTGGGGGTGGTGTTTCAGGGTTTGGGGCAGTGCAGTGGTGTTCGAGCAGTAAAGGGGGTCATGCTGGGGGTGGTGTTTCAGGGTTTAGGGCAGTGCAGTGGTGTTCGGGCAGTGTAGAGGGCGGTGCAGGGGGTGGTGTTTCAGGGTTTAGGGCAGTGCAGTGGTGTTCGGGCAGTGTAGGGGGTGGTGCAGGGGGTGGTGTTTCAGGGTAGTGCAGTGGTGTTCGGGCAATGTAGGGGGTCATGCAGGGGGTGGTGTTTCAGGGTTTAGGGCAGTGCAGTGGTGTTCGGGCAGTGTAGGGGGCGGTGCAGGGGGTGGTGTTTCAGGGTTTAGGGCAGTACAGTGGTGTTCGGGCATTGTAGGGGGTGGTGCTGGGGCTGGTGTTTCAGGGTTTAGGGCAGTGCAGTGGTGTTCGGGCAGTGTAGGGGGTCGTGCTGGGGGTGATGTTTCAGGGTTTAGGGTAGTGCAGTGGTGTTCGGGCAGTGTAGGGGGTCGTGCAGGGGCTGGTGTTTCAAGGTTTAGGGCAGTGCAGTGGTGTTCGGGCAGTGTAGGGGGTCGTGCTGGGGCTGGTGTTTCAGGGTTTTGGGCAGAGCAGTGGTGTTCGGGCAGTGTAGGGGGTCATGCTGGGGGTAGTGTTTCAGGGTTTAGGGCAGTGCAGTGGTGTTCGGGCAGTGTAGGGGGTCGTGCTGGGGGTGGTGTTTCAGGGTTTAGGTCAGTGGTGTTCGGGCAGTGTAGGGTGTCTTGCTGGGGGTGATGTTTCAGGGTTTAGGGCAGTGCAGTGGTGTTCGGGCAGTGTACGGGGTTGTGCTGGGGCTGGTGTTTCAGGGTTTAGGGCAGTGCAGTGGTGTGCGGGCAGTGTACGGGGCTGTGCTGGGGCTGGTGTTTCAGGGTTTAGGGCAGTGCAGTGGTGTTCGGGCAGTGTAGGGGGTCGTGCTGGGGGTGGTGTTTCAGGGTTTAGGGCAGTGCAGTGGTGTTCGGGCAGTGTAGGGGGTCGTGCTGGGGCTGGTGTTTCAGGGTTTAGGGCAGTGCAGTGGTGTTCGGGCAGTGTAGGGGGTCGTGCTGGGGCTGGTGTTTCAGGGTTTTGGGCAGAGCAGTGGTGTTCGGGCAGTGTAGGGGGTCGTGCTGGGGGTGGTGTTTCAGGGTTTAGGGCAGTGCAGTGGTGTTCGGGCAGTGTAGGGGGTCTTGCTGGGGGTGGTGTTTCAGGGTTTAGGGCAGTGCAGTGGTGTTCGGGCAGTGTAGGGGGTCTTGCTGGGGGTGGTGTTTCAGGGTTTAGGGCAGTTGTGTTCGGGCAGTGTAGGGGGTCTTGCTGGGGGTGATGTTTCAGGGTATAGGGCAGTGCAGTGGTGTTCGGGCAGTGTAGGGGGTCGTGCTGGGGGTGGTGTTTCAGGGTTTAGGTCAGTGGTGTTCGGGCAGTGTAGGGGGTCTTGCTGGGGGTGATGTTTCAGGGTTTAGGGCAGTGCAGTGGTGTTCGGGCAGTGTAGGGGGTCTTGCTGGGGGTAGTGTTTCAGGGTTTAGGGCAGTGCAGTGGTGTTTGGGCAGTGTAGGGGGTCATGCTGGGGGTGGTGTTTCAGGGTTTAGGGCAGTGCAGTGGTGTTCGGGCAGTGTAGGGGGTGGTGTTTCAGGGTTTAGGGCAGTGCAGTGGTGTTCGGGCAGTGTAGGGGGTCGTGCTAGGGGTGGTGTTTTAGGGTTTAGGGCAGTGCAGTGGTGTTCGGGCAGTGTAGGGGGTCATGCAGGGGCTGGTGTTTCAGGGTTTAGGGCAGTGCAGTGGTGTTTGGGCAGTGTAGGGGGTCGTGCTGGGGGTAGTGTTTTAGGGTTTAGGGTAGTGCAGTGGTGTTTGTGTAGTGTAGGGGGTCATGTTTTAGGGTAGTGCAGTGGTGTTTGGGTAGTGTAGGGGGTCGTGCTGGGGGTAGTGTTTTAGGATTTAGGTTAGTGCAGTGGTGTTTGGGTAGTGTAGGGGGTCGTGCTGGGGGTAGTGTTTTAGGGTTTAGGGGAGTGCAGTGGTGTTTTTGTAGTGTAGGGGGTCGTGCTGGGGGTAGTGTTTTAGGGTTTAGGGTAGTGCAGTGGTGCTTGTATAGTGTAGGGGGTCGTGCTGGGGGTAGTGTTTTAGGGTTTAGGGTAGTGCAGTGGTGTTTGTGTAATGTAGGGGGTCATGTTTTAGGGTTGTGCAGTAGTGTTTGGGTAGTGTAGGGGGTCGTGCTGGTGGTAGTGTTTTAGGATTTAGGTTAGTGCAGTGGTGTTTGGGTAGTGTAGGGGGTCGTGCTGGGGGTAGTGTTTTAGGGTTTAGGATAGTGCAGTGGTGCTTGTGTAGTGTAGGGGGTCGTGCTGGGGGTAGTGTTTTAGGGTTTAGGATAGTGCAGTGGTGCTTGTGTAGTGTAGGGGGTCGTTCTGGGGGTAGTGTTTTAGGGTTTAAGGTAGTGCAGTGGTGTTTTTGTAGTGTAGGGGGTCATGTTTTAAGATGCAATGCTCCAATACCTGACCAGTCTGCACTACATAAAACTGCAAAAAAACTAAAAATAAAAAGTGTTTTGCACACTTTTGTCATTGGGCTATATGTGGGCTACATCTGGGTAATATTTGTGCTACATTTGGGCTCTTTTGTCACTGGTGGCCATCTTGGAAGACTTCTTTGTTATGAAGTTTCCTAATTTCTTCATTTACTGCAGTCTCCTCAGTAGGAAATGCTTTCAGTTTTTTACTTTGATTCCATCAAGAAGGCATTCAGATGTGTCTCACATCTGCCATAAATTCAGAATGTTAGCACTCTAGTTGCTCATTAGATCACTGGAGTAAAGCTACTGCTCACCAGGGAGTTAACTGGTAGTCTGCTGCTGGTATTGAAAGTGATTGTTTCAGTCTGCATGTCAGAATTTTCTAATGAAATAGAAGAGGATTTGAGATCTCACTTAAAACATGCCCTAATTTTTCTTTCTGCAGCACTAACCATAATTTCTATTTAAAAAAGAACCCCTCATTTTGTTCCGTTTTAAATTAAATGTTTTAAGTGTTACCGGTTTATTCCAATCAAGATGGCTTCAGGTGTGCCATACTTTTGTCATAAGTAAGGCTGTTAGCACTCTAGTTGTTCTTTAGAACACTCTGGGAAGCTGCAGTAGAACACAAAGGCATCAACTGGCAGGCTGCTCCTGTTGAAATATAACAGGAAGATATTTGAGATCACACTTGAAACATGTCCTAATTTTTCTTTCTACAGCACTAACCATAATTTCTATGACAAAATGAACCCCATCATTTTGTTCCTTTTTAAATTAAATTGTTTAAGTGTTACCAGTTTATTCCAATCAAGATGGCTTCAGGTGTGCCATACTTTTGTCATAAGTAAGGCTGTTAGCACTCTAGTTGTTCTTTAGAACACTCTGGGAAGCTGCAGTAGAACACAAAGGAATCAACTGACAGTCTCTGCCCTTGTTGGATGTACATGTTTTACTGAGAATGTCAGACTTCATTCTCACATGAGTGAGAAAGATAATGTGAATTTACAGAAAATATGCTCTCATTTTAGCTTCTGGAGCACCTTCCAAACCTCCACGGGACAAGCATGAGAAAATAGTGTTCTCTCAAACATGATTCATGATATCCCAGCAGAAGGTTTTTCACATGGTAAAATCACCTTAGAATACACCACAATTCCTAAAATTAGAATGGTACCATCAACAAATAAATTCTAATGTAACTAAAGCCTGTTATCACCCTTTATAGTTCTCCTTTTGGTGATCCTCAAAATCTTCTATTCACTACAATGCATTTCAATGAGGTACTATCATTTATATTGGTCCCAAGATGGCTGCCAGCAATTCCAGGATGAAGTGCTGACAGCCAATCAGATCTCACGATGACATGGGTGGTTAGGCTCCGCCCAGATATATATGTGACTTTACTTTTGATTTTCTCAGGAACTACTGAACGGATTTACACCATTTAAGCAAAAGGCACGACACTGAACCAAGGGCTACCTCTTTGCCAAATTTGGTGTAATTCCGTTCAGCAGTTCGGGCTGTAGCTGCGACTAAAGGTTCCTATGGAAAAATGAATGGGGAAAACGCGTTTTGGGACCCCCTTTTTCTCGGCACCCGCTTGACGTATCACCCCGAGACTTTCAGGATAGGAGCGGACCGGAGCGCCCCAACAAGTTGGAAACTTTCGCGAAGATTCGTCAACCGGCGCCAACGTTATTTCAAATAGAATGTCGCGGATTTCCTATGGATAATAGGTTTTAACTATAACTATCTACTGGCGACCGCCAGTAGATAATAGATATATATATATATATATATATATATATATATATATATAAACCAAGACGCTGCTCTCCTTTGTCAAATAACAGCATGCCATGGACTCAGATTATTGCAAAAAGCGGTAATTTTATTTTCGGCTCGGCAACAACTCTACGTGTTTCAGAGCTTGCGCTCCTTGCTTGCGCTCCTTGCTCTCTTTGACAAAGGAGAGCAGCGTCTTGGTTTATGTATTAGGACCCGCCACCCCGCCGTGGAACGCTGCCGCTTGAGGCAAATACAAGAGAAATATAGTGACGAATTGAAAAAACGGTGTAATTTTGGTGGACCGGTATACTTTTAAATAATAAGTGTACTAAGGAGAGGGAAATCACTTAAGAGGTTATTTATTTCGGGAAGAAAGGAAATAAAAGCAAAAATAAACCAAACCGAGTGCAAACTGCTAATAGAAGTAATTAACCCCAGCAATTGAAGAACATATTAAAAGATATGGCTGAAAGAAGTTCTAGCCGAGCACAGAGAGCCAACGAATTACTTGATGACAACATGGTGACTAAGGATTCACAGATCTCCGGGAGCATGTATTCAGAAGGAAGGAGAAAAACGATCCAGAACCTTATCAAAGAATTACAACAAGCCAAAATTGTAGAGATTAATAAATGGTGGGAGAAGACCACGCTAGAAAAATATATTGAATTCAAGAGGGTGCCTAGGGGCCTGCGAATTTTAATTATGCCCACATTGAATGATTTGGATATGGACCTGATTAAGCAGTGGCAAATGGATACAAATGAATGCTCAATGAAACTTATGAGGACATTAATTATACATGCAGAACGGAAACTTGAAGGAATATTGGAAAAAATCAAAGATCTGGAGGGGGAACTGGAGAAGTTCCCAAACAATGATGAGAAAAAGGATCTGTTGGAGATGATGGAAAAGAAGATCCTCAAACATGAAATTGATGTGGAGAAAAGGAAGGCCAGCAAATTTAATCGCGACCGCATTGACTATGCCAATGGTCGGATATATACATTTGCGAGGAAATATGATTCCCTGAGGAACAGAGCAGCAATGGACAGATGTATCAGTCATGATACTCAGGGCACAAATGATAGCTCTGACTTAAGCTCTGCAGATGAAGACACTAATATTTCTAAACTGGATTTTTGTGGGGAAATGAGATTGGCACAAATGGAAACGCGACAGCGAGGGCGATCAAGAGGGACAACGTGGGGGAGGGGAAGAGGGCAAAACCCACCCCAACCAGACGAAGCAAGAGAAGGAGCAAGATCCAAAAAAGGAGAAGACAAGAAAAAGCAAAAATGAAAAAGATGGCACACCAAAAAGATCTGGTGATAAACATCTCTAGGAAGATCTTAAACGCTGACCATATAAGCCTCCTGAATAAAGGACTCACCTTCTGTCCTAATTCCAGTATGGACATTCCAAACTTTCGTATTGATCTCTATAAATTCTGTCGTAAAGCAAAATTAAAGAAATATTTTGAGGAAAAACCTGCCAGAATAGGAGGTACAAACTTAACATCAATGGAAATTTGCCCACTAAACCAAAATGACTTACCAACTTTAAGAACTTTGTCAAATCTGGGGTCAAACACTTTAGACACTGACTTATCCTCTACTCCAACATTTGAAAATGACATAGCTGTTTGTCAGAAAGAAGGCATTATCACATACAAAGGTGGAGAAAGTGGACTAAGATCCCAGTCCAAATTCTGCCCACAGTTACCACCAGGCAATAAAATTGACCTGTTTCAAGAAATTGTCGTGGAAGAGATAAATCAATTGTCCATGAAAAAAAGAAATAATAAAAGGTCATGGAACTTGACACCGAATGAACAAAAGGCATTGAAAGATTTAAGGGAAAATCAGGCAATTGTTATAAAAGCCGCCGATAAAGGTGGAAATATTGTCATTCAGGATCGTGAACAATATATCTCTGAGGCTTACAGGCAATTGAGGAAACAAGAACATTATCAAAGACTGGAGAAGAATCCAATGGAGCAATGGACTAAAGAATACCATGTGCAATTGTTAACTTGGAAAGAAAGGGGATTAATAGACTTTGAAGAGTATATGTATCTTAAGGTGGAGAATCCAATAACATCAACTATATACTTTCTGCCTAAGGTGCACAAGTCACTCACTAATCCCCGGGCAGGCCCATAGTGAGTTCTATGGGCTCTCTATTGGAGAAGACTTCCCACTACATAGATGTGTTCTTAATGGAATTTGTGACAACCCTTCCCTCGTATTTGAAGGACACAACAGCTTTTCTAAACAGAATACGAGACATTAATTGGAATAATCATCAGACCATGATTACAATAGATGTAAATTCGTTATATACATCAATTCTCCATGAAGATGGCCTAACAGCGGTCAGAAGGTTTCTGAAGACAAGATCATTGAGTTTCTTGGAACACTCTGAGATGATTATGGAAATGCTGAGTTACTGCCTAACGCACAATGTTTTTCTTTTCAATGGGGAGATATTTCTCCAAAGACAAGGCACAGCAATGGGGACATCATTTGCTCCAACTTATGCGAATCTATTTATGGCAGTGTGGGAGGAAGGTATATTACAGAGCAGGCACAAATTGAATATCAAGACCTGGATGAGATATATCGATGATCTATTCGTGATATGGGAAGGAGACTCGTCCGGTCTTGATGAATTCATTCAAAGTTTGGATCGAAATGATTATAATCTATCCTTCACATCGATGTGCAGCAAAATACAAGTGACATATTTGGATGTGGAAGTATTTGTACAAAAACAGAAGCTCTGTACAAGAATTTATAGGAAACCAACTGCCACTAATAGCATCCTCCATGCGAATAGCGGACATCCTCAACATCTGAAGTGGAGTATTCCATATGGAGAGATGCTTCGCGTAAAGAGGAATTGCTCTGAAGCCATTGATATCGAGCAACATCTAGATG
Organism: Calotriton arnoldi; assembly: GCA_963921515.1. Classification (NCBI taxonomy): domain Eukaryota; kingdom Metazoa; phylum Chordata; class Amphibia; order Caudata; family Salamandridae; genus Calotriton; species Calotriton arnoldi. The sequence continues at coordinate 5,985,774 of CAWUFW010000123.1, read as the reverse complement.
AAACCAGTACTAGATTCCTGGCTAGGAATTATCCATCGAGTGTCATTGAAAGTGCCAAGATCAAAACAACAGGAAGAATGAGATCTGAATTATTGGCAAAACATGAGCGACCGGAAGAAGAAGATGTAACCCGCCTAATCTTAGACTTCAATGTGGAAAATAAGAGCTTAAGAAACATCATAAAAAAACATTGGAGCATCTTGATGCTTGATGAATCATTGAAAAAGACACTACCATCAACTCCAAAGATCACGTATAGAAAGACAGCCTCATTGGGTGATCTCTTAACACATAGTCACCTGGAAGTATCAAATAAGGAAAAAGGAAAAATTACTTGGCTAACAACACCTGGTTTTTGGAAATGTTCCAAATGTAAGGCCTGTGAACATGGATATAACACACAGTCGTATCAACTGCAAAATGGAAAGAGGGAGAGAATCACTGAACATATCACATGCGAATCCAAGTATGTGGTATATGTTTTAGAATGTCCATGTAAAAAACTCTATGTAGGGAGCACCATTAACAAATTAAAATTACGTATATTACAGCATCTGAGGGCTATAAAAAACAAAGATCTTTCATACCCAATGGCAAAGCACTTTTCAGAAAAACATTCGAGTAATAATCTAGAACTAAAATACTTCGGAGCTAAAATGATAAAACAAGATGAAAGAGGAGGGGATAGAACCCTCGACCTAAGAAGAGCAGAATCGAGGTTCATTTTAGCACTTGGAACGGAAAATCCATTTGGGCACAATTTGGATGCTGAGTTGCATGTTCATCTGTAACAATATGAGATTAATCGACAATTATGAGAATAAAGAAGGAAGAACACTATGTTAATGGACCCTTGGAGAATTATGGGACAGTGTATTATTCAGTAAAGATATAACCACAATATGAATCAAGGAGCAGGAATTGTGAGATGGTGCATTATGGAAACAGATGGAATTTGGGGACTTTGGAGATAAGTAACAAAAGAGATGAAAAAGAGCAATGGGACACGTATAGCACATGTGGTAGTATGGAATAGTTATGACCATAATGAGAGATACTAAAGTTCATGGAGAAGGATGTTAGGAAAATGATTTTTTGCACAATATATTTGCATAAATGCACTCGTTATTTTATTTCCTTAATCTGAAATCCATCTTAGATGGACTAAGATTTGTGGAGTAAATAGTTGGGAATTTAACCTTGTACTACTATTTTTGCACATTGTATTTTGCACAATGCATATGTCACTTTCCTCCTCTCTATATTCTCCATGACTCATAAGGGGGTTCCTTATATTAATAAGGCATGTTGAGCTTTTACCCTTTTATTCTTTTTATTGTCTTAATGTGCCCCCCTTTTCTACTCTACTTCCTATCCACCTTGTCTTTTAAAACATATTGAATTTTGACCTTCTTTCAAAAATGTACTTTACAGAATTCTAATGGTCATGTTCTTTGTAATATGTTTTTTCAATATGTACCTAATGGTGCTTCTATATCCCCTCTTACATCCATTTGATGAAATTTTCTCGCCCATTTTTAGCACTCCCCTGCCACTCTCCCTGCTCACCTCCTTTCCCGATGCAGTTGGTTTTTATCATGTTTTTTATCATGTTTTTAACAGGCTTTCTTGGTTAGAATCTCCTTTTAAACCAAGGTACTTTATCGGCAATGTTGAAAGTTGTAAATAAGAGAAAAAATGGCAATAGCTAATAGCCAATGTGAATATTTACAAATGTGGGTTAACAGTCTAGTCTATTTTTAACAGAAACAAACAAGGGATTCATGCACTGTGTCACTTTAAATAGACAGTTTAGACGGTTGGACTCTATGGTCCAGTTGAAGGCATTCGCCGAAACGCGTTGACCGTCCTTGCACGTTTGCACTAATGGTGTTGAAAAGAAGAAGAAAATAAAAATACCTCGAAGAAATTAATTGTGGATTCCCTCTGTGCCGTGGAGACTCTGGTTCAATTGATTGGGACCGCGTTGGGTTGTTGTTGTTAATATATATATATATATATATATATATATATATATATAAACCAAGACGCTGCTCTCCTTTGTCAAATAACAGCATGCCATGGACTCAGATTATTGCAAAAAGCGGTAATTTTATTTTCGGCTCGGCAACAACTCTACGTGTTTCAGAGCTTGCGCTCCTTGCTTGCGCTCCTTGCTCTCTTTGACAAAGGAGAGCAGCGTCTTGGTTTATGTATTAGGACCCGCCACCCCGCCGTGGAACGCTGCCGCTTGAGGCTCGGGTAAGGCGATTGCGCTTTGCTTTGCTGTGGGATATATATATATATATATCACTGAAAAAACCACAGGTTTCAGGGACGTTATAGTTAGTTGGACATTTCACTCGTACAAAACCAGTGAAATTCGGCCGTTATAGTAAGTCCAGCTAACTATAACTTGCGCCCCCGCAATGCACTGCTGATGACGTCACATATTACATCATTCATTACATGGTCAGTGACATCACTGATGACATCACTGATGACATCTCAAATGACATCACTGATGACATCATGATGCCATCATCGACGTGATAATCTGATGCACCTCCTCACACCCTAATATAACCTTTGATACACCCACTCTAAAATACAGACTACCATTTTCGAAACCATAGACACACCAACACCAGTTACTACATACTCACTCACTGATTCCTAGGTCTACACACACATCCACTCATTCACCCATACAGTCACTCATACATGCAGTCACTTATCAATACAGCACTATCATATGCACTCATACACCTATACAGACACTCACACACTCACTCACCCATAGAGTTACTCACACACCTAGTCAGTCATGTAAAGAATCAATCACACTCCCATTTACTCACCTTTACAGTTATACACACACCACCTCACCTATTCATACAGATACTAACACATACTTACTATCTTATACAATCACTGACACAAGCACACACTCATTCATTCAACCACTCTCACAATCACTCACTCTCACATATAGTCATTTATATACTCCAACACTCTCATATACTGCCTTTCACATATGTAGTTACTCACACATATACCACTGAGACATCCATTCACTCACCAACACAGCCATATGCACACTCACTCACCCATACAGCCCTTCACAGACACACTCCTGAACCCATACTCCCAGTAAATCACCCACTCACACATCTATGCACAAAGTCACTCCCCCCACCCACCCACAAAGACACTCAGGCATCCATACAAATACTCAGGCAACCAATCAATAACCCATATAGACACTCATGTAGCTACTCACCAACCCATGCAGCAGCTTACACAACAACAGACAGACTGATACAGATATTCACACAGTTTAGTCACTAACCCATTCATTCAGTAAGACACATTTAATCACTCACTTATACAGTTAGTCATGCACCTACTAAATCCTCCATCCAGACACTTATACACCCACTCATTCTTCAATACACCTTAGCATATATATAAAACATATTTAAACTTTATAGAAACACACAGTCACTGGTTGATGTCATCAGTGATGTCATTTGAGGTGTCATCAGTGATGTCACTGACCATGTAATGAATGATGTAATATGTGACGTCATCAGCAGTGCATTGCGGGGGGCGCGAGTTATAGTTAGCTGAACTAACTATAACGGGGGAATTTCACGGGTTTTGTATGAGTGCAATGTCCAACTAACTATAACTGTCCCTAAAACTTATGGTTTTTTCAGTGAATATATATATATATATATTTAGTATACTATGTATACATGTGAAAATGTGTCGGTCCACCTGTTTACCTCGGTGGCACGGAAAAAATGGGTGGAACTGATGTCAGCACGCCGACGAGATCCTCTTATGGCTCCTATGACGTCATACGGTGTCGCGAGCGGAGCCGTGCTATTATGACATTGTCGTCGACGTGGGAGAGCTAGGAAAGAATTTACGCGGAAAGCTGGCGCAGGGGATATTCACCTAAGTGTTCAGGCTAGTCCTTTGGGAGGAACTGTTTATGTTGCCACTCCAGAAACCGAAACCAGTGATCCGAGGGCAGAGGCCCTGCAGATGGCACACGAGGTGGGGAGCCCAGTTGTGTGCACCGGCGGGGCAGCGAAGTGACAAGCACCACTACCCACAGAAAAGGTAACGAGGGCACTGAATAACACAGGATCTTCTCTTTGTATCTGGCAGGAACAACAAGGTTAAAATGCCCTAGTTCCAAAATGTAGAATTAGTGCTACAACGGTCTTCAAAGGGACCTGCGATGGATGCCGCTTCTGCCTTCCGTACACTGGAGGCGGCACATGGGTCACGCGGTACGGTCATACTGCGGTGGGACGCACACTCGTTGACCTCTCATGGCACTGCTCCACACTTCGGGGACAACGCTTTCCATTAGCTGTGTTTTCTGATGAAGTGTCGCGCCGGCCCCGTCCAACAGCAGAACCCCTTTAGATCCAAACAGACTCTTCCACTCTTTCACCAGAAGTGAAACCAGGCCACGCGGACACTTTCACAATACAACAGCCGGGAATGCACTTTTCGGTAAAAAAACCACATTCCTTCCTCCTAATTTATCAAATAAACGACTCACTGAAGAACAGGGGCCAGCTTTGATTGGTAAACAGCCGTTACAACGACTTTTTTACTTTGCGATACCATTACAACGCATGCATTACCACGCATGCGTTGTACATCGCGAAGTCATTACTACGCATTTTTTTAGAACGCATGGTCATTTACCACGCATGCCTTTACAACAAATTTTGTTGTAAAGGTATGTATGTTAAATGACCATGAGTTCTAAAAAAATGTAGACGATCCACGTCGTTGTAAGGAAACAGAGGCTGTTCCGTTTCCTCACAACGACGTGCACTGCCCCTCAGAGACGACATGAAGCAGGAACCATAAGGAGAGAGAAACCACGAGGAGTGAGAGGTAAGGGGGATTGAGCATGGGGTGGTGGTTACTTTTCTAGGGTTTAGGGTAGTGCAGTGGTGTTTGGGAAGTGTAGGGGGTCGTGCTGAGGCTAGTGTTTTAGGGTTTAGGGTAGTGCAGTGGTGTTTGTGTAGTGTAGGGGCTCGTGCTGGGGGTAGTGTTTTAGGGTTTAGGGTAGTGCGGTGGTGTTTGTGTAGTGTAGAGGGTCGTGCTGGTGGTAGTGTTTTAGGGTTTAGGGTAGTGCAGTGATGTTTGTGTAGTGTAGGGGGTCATGCTTGGGATAGATTTAGGGTTTAGGGTAGTGCAGTGGTGTTTGTGTAGTATAGGGGTCGTGCTGGGGGTAGTGTTTTACGGTTTAGGGCAGTGCAGTGGTGTTTGTGTAGTGTAGGGGGTCGTGCTGGGGGTAGTGTTTTAGGGTTTAGGGTAGTGCAGTGGTGTTTTGGTAGTGTAGGGGGTCGTGCTGGGGTAGTGTTTTAGGGTTTAGGGTAGTGCAGTGGTGTTGGTGTAGTGTATGGGGTCATGCTGGGGTAGTGTTTTAGGGTTTAGGGTAGTGCAGTGGTGTTTGGGTAGTGTAGGGGGTCGTGCTGAGGGTAGATTTAGGGTTTAGGGTAGTGCAGTGGTGTTCGGGTAGTGTAGGGGGTCGTGCTGGGGGTAGAATTAGGGTTTAGGGTAGTGCAGTGGGTTTGGGTAGTGTAGGGGGTCATGCTGGGTGTAGATTTAGGGTTTAGGGCAGTGCAGTGGTGTTCGGGCAGTGTAGGGGGTCGTGCTGGGGCTGGTGTTTCAGGGTTTTGGGTAGTGCAGTGGTGTTCGGGCAGTGTAGGGGGTCGTGCAGGGGCTGGTGTTTCAGGGTTTAGGGCAGTGCAGTGGTGTTCGGGCAGTGTAGGGGGTCGTGCTGGGGGTGGTGTTTCAGGGTTTAGGGCAGTGCAGTGGTGTTCAGGCAGTGTAGGGGGTCTTGCAGGGGGTGGTGTTTCAGGGTTTAGGGCAGTGGTGTTCGGGCAGTGTAGGGGGTCATGCTGGGGGTGGTGTTTCAGGGTTTAGGGCAGTGCAGTGGTGTTCGGGCAGTGTAGGGGGTCGTGCTGGGGGTGGTGTTTCAGGGTTTAGGGCAGTGCAGTAGTGTTCGGGCAGTGTAGGGGGTCGTGCGGGGGCTGGTGTTTCAGGGTTTAGGGCAGTGCAGTGGTGTTTGGGCAGTGTAGGGGGTCGTGCTGGGGCTGGTGTTTCAGGGTTTAGGGCAGTGCAGTGGTGTTCAGGCAGAGTAGGGGGTCGTGCTGGGGGTGGTGTTTAGGGTTTAGGGCAGTGCAGTGGTGTTCGGGCAGTGTAGGGGGTCATGCTGGGGGTGGTGTGTCAGGGTTTAGGGCAGTTGTGTTCGGGCAGTGTAGGGGGTCTAGCTGGGGCTGGTGTTTCAGGGTTTAGGACAGTGCAGTGGTGTTCGGTCAGTGTAGGGGATCTTGCTGGGGCTGGTGTTTCAGGGTTTAGGGCAGTGCAGTGGTGTTCGGGCAGTGTAGGGGGTCTTGCTGGGGTTGATGTTTCAGGGTTTAGGGCAGTGCAGTGGTGTTCGGGCAGTGTAGGGGGTCGTGCTGGGGCTGGTGTTTCAGGGTTTAGGGCAGTGCAGTGGTGTTCGGGCAGTGTAGGGGGTCGTGCTGGGGGTGGTGTTTGAGGGTTTAGGGCAGAGCAGTGGTGTTTGGGCAGTGTAGGGGGTCGTGCTGGGGGTGGTGTTTCAGGGCTTAGGGCAGTGCAGTTGTGTTCGGGCAGTGTAGGGGGTCGTGCTGGGGCTGGTGTTTCAGGGTTTAGGGCAGTGCAGTGGTGTTCGGTCAGAGTAGGGGGTCGTGCTGGGGGTGGTGTTTCAGGGTTTAGGGCAGTGCAGTGGTGTTCGGGCAGTGTAGGGGGTCGTGCGGGGGCTGGTGTTTCAGGGTTTAGGGCAGTGCAGTGGTGTTCGGGCAGTGTAGAGGGTCGTGCTGGGGCTGGTGTTTCAGGGTTTAGGGCAGTGCAGTGGTGTTCGGGCAGTGTAGGGGGTCATGCTGGGGCTGGTGTTTCAGGGTTTTGGGCAGAGCAGTGGTGTTCGGGCAGTGTAGGGGGTCGTGCTGGGGCTGGTGTTTCAGGGTTTAGGGCAGTGCAGTGGTGTTCAGGCAGAGTAGGGGGTCGTGCTGGGGATGGTGTTTAGGGTTTAGGGCAGTGCAGTGGTGTTCGGGCAGTGTAGGGGGTCGTGCTGGGGGTGGTGTTTCAGGGTTTAGGGCAGTTGTGTTCGGGCAGTGTAGGGGGTCTAGCTGGGGCTGGAGTTTCAGGGTTTAGGGCAGTGCAGTGGTGTTCGGTCAGTGTAGGGGATCTTGCTGGGGCTGGTGTTTCAGGGTTTAGGGCAGTGCAGTGGTGTTCGGGCAGTGTAGGGGGTCTTGCTGGGGCTGATGTTTCAGGGTTTAGGGCAGTGCAGTGGTGTTCGGGCAGTGTAGGGGGTCGTGCTGGGGCTGGTGTTTCAGGGTTTAGGGCAGTGCAGTGGTGTTCGGGCAGTGTAGGGGGTTGTGCTGGGGGTGGTGTTTCAGGGTTTAGGGCAGAGCAGTGGTATTCGGGCAGTGTAGGGGGTCGTGCTGGGGGTGGTGTTTCAGGGCTTAGGGCAGTGCAGTTGTGTTCGGGCAGTGTAGGGGGTCATGCTGGGGCTGGTGTTTCAGGGTTTAGGGCAGTGCAGTGGTGTTCGGGCAGTGTAGGGGGTCGTGCTGGGGGTGGTGTTTCAGAGTTTAGGGCAGTGCAGTGGTGTTCGGGCAGTGTAGGGGCTCGTGCTGGGGGTGGTGTTTCAGGGTTTAGGGCAGTGCAGTGGTGTTTGGGCAGTGTAGGGGGTCGTGCTGGGGGTGGTGTTTCAGAGTTTAGGGCAGTGCAGTGGTGTTCGGGCAGTGTAGGGGGTCGTACAGGGGGTGGTGTTTCAGGGTTTAGGGCAGTGCAGTGGTGTTCGGGCAGTGTAGGGGGTCGTGCAAGGGCTGGTGTTTCAGGGTTTAGGGCAGTGCAGTGGTGTTTGGGCAGTGTAGGGGGTCATGCAGGGGCTGGTGTTTCAGGGTTTAGGGCAGTGCAGTGGTGTTCGGGCAGTGTAAGGGGTCGTGCTGGGGCTGGTGTTTCAGGGTTTAGGGCAGTGCAGTGGTGTTCGGGCAGTGTAGGGTGTCGTGCTCGGGCTAGTGTTTCAGGGTTTAGGGCAGTGCAGTGGTGTTCGGGCAGTGTAGGGGGTCGTGCTGGGGCTGGTGTTTCAGGGTTTTGGGCAGAGCAGCGGTGTTCGGGCAGTGTAGGGGGTCGTGCTGGGGCTGGTGTTTCAGGGTTTAGGCAGTGGTGTTCGGTCAGTGTAGGGGATCTTGCTGGGGCTGGTGTTTCAGGGTTTAGGGCAGTGCAGTGGTGTTCGGGCAGTGTAGGGGGTCTTGCTGGGGCTGATGTTTCAGGGTTTAGGGCAGTGCAGTGGTGTTCGGGCAGTGTAGGGGGTCGTGCTGGGGCTGGTGTTTCAGGGTTTAGGGCAGTGCAGTGGTATTCGGGCAGTGTAGTGGGTCGTGCTGGGGCTGATGGTTTAGGGCAGTGCAGTGGTGTTCGGGCAGTGTAGGGGGTCATGCTGGGGGTGGTGTTTCAGGGTTTAGGGCAGAGCAGTGGTGTTCGGGCAGTGTAGGGGGTCGTGCTGGGGGTGGTGTTTAGGGCTTAGGGCAGTGCAGTTGTGTTCGGGCAGTGTAGGGGGTTGTGCTGGGGCTGGTGTTTCAGGGTTTAGGGCAGTGCAGTGGTGTTCGTGCAGTGTAGTGGGTCGTGCTGGGGGTGGTATTTCAGAGTTTAGGGCAGTGCAGTGGCGTTCGGGCAGTGTAGGGGGTCGTGCTGGGGGTGGTGTTTCAGGGTTTAGGGCAGTGCAGTGGCGTTCAGGCAGTGTAGGGGTCGTGCTGGGGGTGGTGTTTCAGGGTTTAGGGCAGTGCAGTGGTGTTCGGGCAGTGTAGGGGGTCGTGCAGGGGCTGGTGTTTCAGGGTTTAGGGCAGTGCAGTGGTGTTCGGGCAGTGTAGGGGGTCGTGCTGGGGCTGGTGTTTCAGGTTTTTGGGCAGAGCAGTGGTGTTCGGGCAGTGTAGGGGGTTGTGCTGGGGCTGGTGTTTCAGGGTTTAGGGCAGTGGTGTTCAGGCAGTGTAGGGGGTCTTGCTGGGGGTGATGTTTCAGGCTTTAGGGCAGTGCAGTGGTGTTCGGGCAGTGTAGGGGGTCTTGCTGGGGTATTGTTTCAGGGTTTAGGGCAGTGCAGTGGTGTTCGGGCAGTGTAAGGGGTCGTGCTGGGGGTAGTGTTTCAGGGTTTAGGGCAGTGAAGTGGTGTTCGGGCAGTGTAGGGGGTCATGCTGGGGGTGGTGTTTCAGGGTTTAGGGCAGTGCAGTGGTGTTCGGGCAGTGTAGGGGTCGTGCTGGGGATGGTGTTTCAGGGTTTAGGGCAGTGCAGTGGTGTTCGGGCAGTGTAGGGGGTCATGCTGGGGGTGGTGTTTCAGTTTTTAGGGCAGTGCAGTGGTGTTTGGGCAGTGTAGGGGGTCGTGCTGGGGTAGTGTTTTAGGGTTTAGGGCAGTGCAGTGGTGTTTGTGTAGTGCGCAGCACATGTGCTGTGTCGCTAGGCGAGACCTAAAAAGCATTGCACCAAGATGGCTGCCAACACTTCCTGGATTGAAGTGTTGGCAGCCAATTAGAGCCAAGCTCGCGCTTGTGTAGTTAGGTCCCGCCCAGATATATAAAGATTTTTTTCCTTTAATATCTCAAAAACTACTGAACGGATTTACACCATTTAAAAAAAGGGCGTTTTCTGAACCAAGCACTACCTTTTTGCCAAATTTGGTGTAATTCCGTTCAGCAGTTTTGGCTGTAACCGTGTCTAAAGTTTCCTATGGGAAATTGATTTTTTGACCTCTATTTTTTGAATTTCTCAGGAACTACTGAACGGATTTACACCATTTAAAAAAAGGGCGCTTTCTGAACCGAGGGCTACCTTTTGCCAAATTTGGTGTAATTCCGTTCAGCAGTTCGGGCTGTAGTCGTGTCTAAAGTTTCCTATGGGAAATAACATGGGGAAAATGTGTTTTGGGACCCCCCTTTTTTCTCAGCCCCCGCTTGACGAATCACCCCGAAACTTTCAGGATAGGAGCTGACCAGAGCACCCCACTAGTTTTGAAAAGTTCGCGAAGATTCGTCATCTGGCGCCAAAGTTATTGGGAAAAGAAATAACGCTTTTCCTATGGAAACTAGGTCCTAACTATAACTATCTACTGGTGACCGCCAGTAGATAATATATATATATATTCACTGAAAAAACCATAGGTTTCAGGCACGTTATAGTTAGAAATTAGCATTTAAAAAAGCTTTGAAATTCACTGAAAAAACCATAGGTTTCAGGGACGTTATAGTTAGTTGGACATTTCATTCGTACAAAACCATAGAAATTCTGGCGTTATAGTTAGTTCAGCTAACTATAACTCGCGCCCCCGCAATGCACTGCTGATGACATCACATATTACATCATTCATGACATGGTCAGTGACATCACTGATGACATCACTGATGACATCTCAAATGACATCACTGATGACATCACTGATGACATCATCCAGTGACTGTGTGCTTCTGTAAAGTTTATATATGCTATATATATATAAATGCCAAGGTGTATTGAGAAATGAATGGGTGTATGAGTGTCTGTATGGATGACTTTGTGGGTCTGTGAGTGACTGTATGAGTAAGTGATTAAATGTGTGTTACTGAATGCATAGGTTAGTGACTAAACTGTGTGAATCTCTGTATCAGTGTGTTACTTGGTGTGTAACTGTCTACATGGGTTGGTGAGTAGCTACATGAATGTTTTTATCAGTTATTGTTTGGTTACCTGAGTATTTGTATGGGTGCCTCAGTGTATGTGTGGGTGGGAGGTGCGTGACTCGCTGCAGAGATGTGTGAGTGGTTAATTCACTGGGTGTATGGGTTCAAGACTGTATGAGGAAACAGCTGTATGGGTGGGTGAGTGTGTATGGATGTGTTGGTGAGTGAATGGATGTCTTAGTGGTAAATGTGCGAGTAACTACATATGTAAAAGACAGTATATGTCAGTGATGGGGTATTTAAATAACTATTTGTGTGAGTAAGTGATTGTGAGAGTGGCTTTATGGATGAATGTGTACTTGTATGAGTGATTGTAGAAGAGAGTAAGTATGGATTAGTTTCTGTATGAATAAGTGAGTTGGTGTGTGTATAATTGTACAGGTGAGTAAATGGGAGTGTGATTTATTCTTTGCATGACTGACTAGGTGTGTGAGTAACTCTGGATGAGTGGTGGTGTGTGAGTGTCTGTATAGCCGTATGAGTGCGTATCATAGTGTTGTATTGATGAGTAACTGCATTTATGAGTGACTGTATGGGTGAATGACTGGATGTGTGTGTACACTTATAAATCAGTCAGTGTGTATGTAGTAACTGGTATTGGTGTGTGTATGGTTTCGAAAATGGGAGAGTATATTTTTGAGTGGTTGTATGAAAGGTAACAGGGTGTGAGGAGGTGTATCAGATTTTCACGAGGATGACGTCATCAGTGATATCATTTGAGATGTCATCAGTGATGTCATCAGTGATGTCACTGACCATGTCATGAATGATGTAATATGTGATGTCATCAGCAGTGCATTGCGGGGGCGCGAGTTATAGTTAGCTGAACTAACTATAACGGCTGAATTTCACTGTTTTTGTACGAGTGAAATGTCCAACTAACTATAACGTCCCTGAAACCTGTGTTTTTTTCAGTGAATTTCTAAGGTTTTTTAAATGCTAATTTCTAACTATAACGTCCCTGAAACCTATGGTTTTTTCAGTGAATTTCAAAGGTTTTTTAAATGCTAATTTCTAACTATAACATAGCAGTTGCGTTTGCAGAGTGGTGGACAAAGGTGAGCGTGGCCTTCAAACACCTTTTAGCAATCCCACTGTGTGGGATTTACTGGAGGTAACAGGAGGGGTAGTTAGACCCTAACGTAAACCTTGGTGGCCAACTACCCCTCCTATTACCTCCAATAAGTCCCACACAGGATTACAAACTTTTTATACCAGGCCCGACCCCTCCCTAAACCACTATGCAAACGTGCCCCCTGGCACGTTGTAAGTTGGGGGATTAAGTCCTCTAGAATTCTGAAGGTCCCTGGGGGCCAACTAGTTCATCAGGTACCTCCAGTAAGCGCCATAGAACTCCATTGCAGAGAGGTGTTCCGAGGCCACACCCCTTTTTACACCACGCTGCAAACACGGCTTGTGGCGCACTGCTGCTCGGAGGATGAAGTCCACTTGTGTCCTGAGGTCCTCAGGACACAAGAGGACCTCATCACCCCACCAGCAGTGCACCAGAAGCCACGTTTGCAGAGTTGTGTAAAAAGGGGCGTGGCCTCGGACCACCTATCAGCAACGCAGCTCTGTGGTGCTTACTGGAGATACCTGGTGGGCTAGTTGGCCCCCAGGGACCCTCAGGATTGAAGGGGACTTAATCCCCCAATTTACAATGCGCCAGGGGGCGCGTTTGCACACTTGTTATATCAGGCCCCGCCCCCTCCCTGCACCACTGTGCAAACGCGCCCCCTGGCACGTTGTAAGTTGGGGGATTAAGTCCCCTTGAATCCTGAGGGTCCTTGGGGGCCAACTAGCCCACCAGGTACCTCCAGTAAGCTCCACAGAGCTGCGTTGCAGAGAGGTGTAAAAAGGGGCGTGGCCTCGGACCACCTCTCTGCAAGGCAGCTCTGTGGCGCTTACTGGAGGTACCTGGTGGGCTAGTCCAGGGACCCTCAGTATTCAAGGGGACTTAATTCCCCATCTTAGAACGCGCCAGGGGGCGCGTTTGCAGAGTGCTGCAGGGAGGGGGCGGGGCCTCCGGCAAGTTGCCAATTTCTTTTTTCTTTGTTTTTTTGTCTTATTTTATGGGAGGGGGGCTGTGTGGCCCCCTTCCCTGGGCCACTTTTGGCCCCGGGGACCCCATCCCCCAGGGCCTGAGCATTTTATTTGGCTTTTTAAAAAAAAAAAAAACGGGAAGGGGTCCGCGTGGCCCCCCTTCCCTGGGCCACTATTGGCCCCGGGGACCCCATCCCCCGGGGCCTGGCCTGGTTTTTAAAATATTTTTTATTTTTATTTGCGGGGAGGGGGGCCACATGGCCCCCCTCCCATGTCACTTCTAGCCCCGGGGACCCCATCCCCCGGAACCTGGCCTGACCGTTGGGGACCGTGGGGGGAGCCCCAATGCCCCCACAGTCCCGCCGGCTCCCCGCCTCCTGCGGGAGCCGGCATTGCTTTTGCACAAGGGGAGCTGCTAACATTCAGCTCCCCTTGTGCAAAAGCAATCCAGCTTTGGTTTTTGGAAGCGAGAGCAGGTTTTCCTGCTCTCGCTTCCAAAAACCAAAGCAGAGTTTGCTATGACAGGGTGGGAGCAGTGCCATAGTAAATGGCAATGTCCCGGGGGTGGGCACCTCGGGACATTGCAGGAGCCGGCCCTGGGGGGGTGGCGGTCCCCAGGGCCATCAAGGGCTCCTATCATTGCACAGCCCCGGGGAGGCGGTGGTCCCCGGAGATTGGGGGGGCCTGTGGGGGCCCCCGCAAATAATTGAAGAAAGCCCCGGGGAGGTGGCGGTCCCCGGGGCTTGGGGGGGTCCGTGAGGCCCCCCACCCTCAAATTATTTTCTTTGAGCCCCAGAGAGGTGGCGGTCCTTGGGGCAGCGGGGGGCTGTGTGCCCCCATGCATATTTAAGTAAAGCCCCGGGGGGTGGCGGTCCCCAGGGCTTGGGGGGCCTGGGAGGCCCCCTCACAGATTAATAAACAAGTCCCGGGGAGGTGGCAGTTTCTGGGGCTGCGGGGGGGGCCGCGTGCCCTCCCGCATATAATTTGCATAGCCCCAGGGAGGTGGCGGTCCTCAAGGCTGCGGGGGCCCCCGCGGGCCCCCGCAATATAATTGTGGCATTCCCCCGGGACCTGGCCTACCCAGGGGCTCATTTAAATGAAGCGCGGGAGCCCACACTTCATTTTTTTTAATTTTCTCAGCCGAATTTGCGCACCCAGCGCGAATTCGGCCGATTTTTTTTCAACAAAATGCTTTTTTTGGCCCTGAGCAGGCCTAGGGGGGTCAGGGTGTTTGTACCCTGCCCCCTTTTCTTGTTTTTCACCTTTTTATTTACTCTTTTCTTGTGACTCGGTTACCGAGTCACAAGATGACTGCCAACACATCCTGGTTTGGAGTGTTGGCAGCCAATCAGAGAGAAGCTTGTGCCCGGGAGGGTTCGCGAACCCTCCTCGGTGCTCAGATATCGAAACTTTTCTTTTTCTAATTTCTCAGGAACTACCGAACGGATTTACATCATTTATAAAAAAGGGCTCTTTCTGAACCAAGATCTACCTTTTTGCCAAATTTGGTGTAATTCCGTTCAGCAGTTTGGGCTGTAGCTTTGTCTAAAGTTCCTATGGAAATTAACATAGGGAAAACGCGTTTTGGGACCCCCCTTTTTTCTCGGCCCCCGCTTGACGAATCACCCCGAAACTTTCAAGACAACAGCTGACCGGAGCGCCCCATTAGTCTTGAAAATTTCGCGAAGATTCGTCAACCGGCACCAAAGATATTGGCAAAAGAAAAAATGCTTTTTGAATACAAACGAGGTCCTAACTATAACTACCTACTGGCGACCGCCAGTAGGTAATATATATATATATATATATATATATAAATACCTCTTTTCTGTACCTCTCTTGCCTCTTTTTGCACCTCTCTTGCCTCTTTCTGCTCCTTTCTTCCTCTTTCTGCACCTCTCTTGCCTCTTTCTACACCTCTCTTGCCTCTTTCTACACCTCTCTTGCCTCTTTCTACACCTCTCTTACCTCTTTCTGCACCACTCTTGCCTATTTCTATACCTCTCTTGCCTCTTTCTGCACCTCTCTTGCCTCTTTCTGCACCTCTCTTGCTTCTTTCTGCACCTCACTCTCTTCTTTCTGCACCTCTCTTGCCTCTTTCTGCACCTCTCTTGCCTCTTTCTGCACCTCTCTTGACACTTTCTGCACCTCTCTTGCCTCTTTCTGCACCTCTCTTTCCTCTATCTGCACCTCTCTTGCCTTTCTGCTCCACTCTTGCCTCTTTCTGCACCTCTCTTGCCTCTTTCTGAACCTCACTCTCTTCTTTCTGTACCTCTCTTGCTTCTTTCTGCACCTCTCATGCTTCTTTCCGTGCTTCTCTTACTTCTTTCTGCGCCTTTCTTCCTCTTTCTGCTTTTCTCTTGCCTCTTTCTTTACCTTTCTTCCTCTTTCTGCACCTCTCTTGCCTCTTTCTGCACCTCTCTTGCCTCTTTCTGCACCTCTCTTGTCTCTTTCTGCACCTCTCTTCCCTATTTGTGCACCTCACTTGCCTCTTTCTGCACCTTTCTTCCTCTTTCTGCGCCTCACTCTCTTCTTTTTGCAACTCTCTTGCTTCTTTCTGCGCCTCTCTTGCTTCTTTCCGCACTTCTTGCTGATTTTTGCTGGCTCCTTGCACTCTTTGCGCTCTTTTCGTTTGGAGTATTAAAAAAAGTAAGGCTATAAGAAGAAGATGACTGTGGAGAGCTGTGGGGGAAATTACTATAAAAGGCTGTAAAGCAACCCGGAGGAACCCCGGAGGTCGCGCTGTGTCTGGGTGATTGGAGGTGAGCACTTCAGCTAGTAACTGGCAAATTCTATGGACTAAGACTTGAATCTGGTGCACTATAAGGGGGAAAGAGGGGGCAAGAGTCCTAGAAGTAGAGGGGTGTGGAAGTGGGGCCCGCAGATTTCTCCCCTTTAGCTCGGTTAGTGGCTCTGGACCCCCCTCCAACAAGAATCCTACCTGGGGGGCGCTATTAATAATAAAGGAAAGCGGGACTTTTTGAGGTGTCTGCGCTGCCCCGACCGGATTAATCACCTCCTTTTTGCACCAGGAGGCTTTTTGCCTTTGCTGTAGGTGAAAGAAAAGATGGGAAAGCATCTAAAAATAACAAATCTAATGGCTAAAGTTGACTCAGCTGCAAGCCTGAAAGCCAAAACACGAATAGCACAAGCGAAGGAAGCATCAGCGGTGGCAAGAGCAGAGTATAGTCAAAAAACACGAACGGGCTCTATTAGACTCTCTAGCTCGGCGAGTTCAGAAGAAGAAGAGCCGGCTGAAACCAGCCAGGACTTTGGAGCAAGGGAAGCAGCAATAGCAGCAATAGAGATTACAGCAGATGGAGAGCTGGTGGCTAGTTCAAATCTACATCAAGAGCCGGGCCCACTCAACAAAATATCGAAAAAAAAGAAGACTTAGCAACAGGGGCTCGGGAAAGTGGAAAGAGTAAAGTGAATTCTCCTCCTTCACACGATAGCAGAAAAGACAAAATGGCTAATACCAGCAAGCAAAGTACGAAAGAGTATTCGCTGTTTTCTAAAGTCAAAACACTCCTGGCCGTCCCGGCTCCAGCTGTGTTACTTCAAGAGCTTCTCTGGAAGACACCATTCAGCTCCTCGCAGGAATACCAAGCCTCGGCGGATCAATCAGTTACCCTGGATGAAAGTAATGAGCATAGTTCTCATCAACAGGACAACAGCCTTTCTACGGAACAGTCGCAGGCCTCACTATCTCATTTACCCCCACAGCCATGCCTACTGTCGCACTCGCAGCAACAACAGCAGCCCCAGAGGCTAAGTAAAAAGGGATTGGAGGTATCAGGCCATCAAGGAGGGATCCCGAAAGAAAATGAAAGACTCCAATCCACCCCGTCGATACAAACTCAGGAAGAAGGAACTCTTCTGCAATGCGACATAAAAAACTATGTTGAACCTCATCTTGGATGAGATAAGGGAGCTCAAGACCACACAAGCCAATGAGATAGCATCCCTTCATCAATGCCTCTCAAAGATCGAGGAGGCAGTGGGAAGTCTGCCGACAAGGATGCAAGAAGCAGGATCAAGGATCGCGCACCTCGAGGATCAAATGACTATAATTCAAAAGCAGGTGACTGTGGTCACCAAAGAGAAAGTCTCCTTGGAAAGTAAATTAGAGGAGCTTGAAAACCACTCACGGCGTGCAAATTTGCGCATAGTGGGGGTCCCAGAAGGGAGTGAAGGGTCGCAACCCCTCCAATGGGTCGAATCTTTCATCAAGAAGAGCGTACTCCCAGAATTTACAGGTGATCTCACCATAACAAGAGCGCATTGGGTCCCTTCACATACCTTGCCGAATGGAAATTCCCTTGAACAATTTTGATTAACTTTGCCGACAAGGAGCAGATTTTATCTAAGGTAATCCAGCAGGGACAATTTACAACTCATGGTGTTTCTAACTGTTGAATATTTGCCGATATGTCAGCAGCAGCCGCACGTCGGCGAAAAGAATTTGTCAAATTACCATATCTCTTTAAAGCACAGGGCGCACAGGCGTCAATAGCCCAACAGTCAAAATTAAGGGTGTTAGTGAGGGGAAAGTTCCACATGTTTGCGAATATAGAGGAAGTGCAGGACCTGTTGAAAGAAATCTCTTCTGTAATATAGATAAGAAGTATTAAAATGTAAGGTTAGGGGCGGCTGCAGGTAGGGGGAGGCGGGGGTCACTCAGGGTGCAGCACCAAGGCACCCCACAGAGAGATATTTGGGGAGGGTGGAGATGGGGGTGTGGGCCCTTGTTCCATCTCCTGGGAGGGTTAGCTATGGGGAGGGGTTGGGAGCAGGTGGGTTCTCGAAGCAAGGGGTAAAAAATGAGCAGAATCATAGGGGTGGGATGGCAGAAAAACAGTGTACTGTGCTGAATGGATCATTGCAATATCTACGCATGAATCTCAGAAATGAAATTTAAATGTCGGATAATTTCAGTCAATGTAAACGGTGTTTTAAACAAACAGAAGTATGAAGGGATAATAAGGTGGCTAGCTTCATTTTCACCACAAGTCCTCTTCCTTCAAGAAACTCATTTAAAAACAAACACTCCTAAGCTTTTTATACCTAAAATGTTCGCTAAAGTTTTTTTGGCGTCAGCAGGGTCGGCAGTAAGGGGGGGGTCGCCATATATTTTAGTTGGGGTGTGGATTGGGAATTTTTCCAAGTACAGAGGGATCCACATGGTCGATGGCTTTGGGTCACAACAAGTTTAAACGGGAATATTTTTTACTTTATTAATTATTACGGTCCAATAGTTGATGACCCGGTAGTTATGGTGAGAATCAACGAGAAACTCAGAGGGGCTACAGGGAAAATTATTTTTGCCGGAGATTTCAATTATATTCAGGACTTGACAAGGGACACCTCGAATAAAAATAAAAAACAGCTGAAGTCGAAGACTAAAAAGTAATCGATGTTATTACACAAGACTATCAGCTAATAGATCCATGGCGTAGAGCTCATTGTGAGGAACGAGAATATACTTGTTATTCTCGACAATTCAAGTCAGCCTCACGCATTGACTTCTTTTTGATATCGCGTTCTTTGAAATATTCAGGATCAGAAATGGCGGCTAATTCTTTTCAGACCACTCGTTGGTCAAAGTTGAAATAGAAATAGATGAGGTCAGGAGGATGAGATCCAGGTGGCAGATGGATCGACTCCTTCTTTCAAATCAACAATGGCTACTGGATACAAGAAAATGGATATTGGAATTTTTTTAAGTCAATGAGGGCATTGCAGATCTTTTTTCAGTCTGGGGGGCTTTTAAGGCCACAATTCGTGGGGAGCTGGTTGCCTTTATGGCCGCACAGTCCAAAACTCGTAGACTTTTATAGATCAACTCCAGTCGGTGGTTAATTCTGCCTTGCTTCAGAAAAACGCTTCTTTAAGAAGAAACGAGCCAGGGCAAGGGCAGCTTGAAAAAGCTAAACAGGAGTTAAAGGAGCTTATTACTGTCAAAGAAATTAACAGCTCCCGGACATTCCAGCAGCGTGTCTACGAAGAGAGTCAAATGGTAGGCAAGCTCCTGGCTTGGTCCACTAAGACAAAACAGGAAGCAGCCCTAATTACTGAAGTTCTAGATCCCAACATAAGAACCCCGGTGACTGATAAGAAAATGATTTTAAACGTTTTTTTGCAGCATTACGAGCAGTTGTATGCAACTAAATATATGGTCGAGCAAGAGGCAATTCAACAATATTTTGAGGGCATCAATCTTCCACAGCTATCAAATAGCCAGGCAGAGGATGTTCAAGCCGAGATTACAGCAGCTGAACTTCAGTTAGCCCTTGCCTCAATGTCGGGAGGAAAAGCGTGTGGCAATGATGGGTTACCAATAGAATTTTATAAAGTTTTCGCTAGAGAATTAACACCTTTCTTGGTAGAGCTTTTTAATTATGTAAAAATGGGGGGGCAGTTCTGACAGCTTTTAAGGAGTCTATCATCGTCAGCTTTGTAAAGAAAGGGAAGAATCCCAGCAAGATTAACTCATATAGACCGATTAGTCTACTCAACTCTGATTATAAAAGTGATGTCATCAGTGATGTCACTGACCATGTCATGAGTGATGTAATATGTGATGTCATCAGCAGTGCATTGCGGGGGCGTGAGTTATAGTTAGCTCAGCTAACTATAACGGCTGAATTTCTCTGGTTTTGTACGAGTGAAATGTCAGACTAACTATAACGTCCCTGAAACCTGTGGGTTTTTCAGTGAATATACATATATATATACACACACACACACAGGGACATTAGGTTCAGGTTTTACACACACAAAACAATAGAAATTCAGCAGTAATAGTTATACCTATCTCAAGAAACTATAACTCATGCCATAAGGTATGCAGTCCCCTTCCCTGGCCCTATATCGGCCCCGTGGACCTCATGGCCAGGGGCCAGGCCAATAATTAAAGGGGGCATGCAGCCTCTTCCTCGGCCGACTTTGGTCCTGGGACCCCATCCCCTGGGGCCAAGCCATTAAATAAAGGGGGAGGGGGCATACAGACCCCCTCCCCAGGCCGACAGCGGCCCCGGGGACCCCATTCCCTGGAACCTGGCCAATAAATGGTGGGTGCCCTGGTGCCCACACAGTGCACCCACCATCTCCTTGTTGGGGGCTGCTGGGTGGAGCCCCAAAGCTTAGCTGGCTCCCCGTATCCAGCAGGAGCCAGCAGTACTCCCGCCTGCAGCGAGCAGCTAAAAATGCTGCTCCCTGCGGGCAGGAGCAATATTCAGACGTGTTTCCCTGCCCGCATCACTGCGTGCAGGGAAACAGATCTGAAGTCTGCTCCCAGGGGCTGGAGCATTTTCCATGCTCCCGCCCTTTGGGAGCAGACTTCATGTTTCCTCTCACTTGGCGGGAGCTTTGAATGCACCCCGAGACATAGAAGGAGCTGGCCCTGGGGAATTGGGTCCCCATTAATGGCTTCGGGAGGGGGGCGGGTGGCCCCTCTCCCCATTACTAATTTGGTCGGGCCCTAGGCGATGAGGGGCCCGGGGCTGACATCAGCCCAGGCAGGGGGGATGAGTGCCCCCATCCCCCTTGAAGCTAGGCTGGACCCCGGGGATGGGGTCCCCAGGGCCAAATCGGCCCAGGAGGGGGGCAGCGCGCCACCCTCCGATATATTTTAAAGGCCAGGCCCCGGGGAATGGTATCATCAAGACCGATATTGGCTCAGGGAGGGGAGTCACACGTGCCCCCTCCCCCCAAAGTAAAATTAGCAGTAAAATTAGATAAATAACGTTTTTGGCCCCACACCAGGCCTAGGGGGTTAGGGTATTTCTGCTTTTTCTTGGAACTCGGTCGAGTCTGAGTCCCAAAATGGCTGCCACCACTTCCTGGTTGAAGTGGTGGCAGCCAATCAGATCTCATTTTGAGATCTGTCAGATCCTCAGACCCTCCGCATCTCTAGATATACATAAATCTTTTTTTTTTTACTTACTCCAAAACTACCGAATTGATTTACACCAAATTACAAAAAGCCCTCTTTCTGGGACAAGATCTAGCTTTCTGCCAAATTTGGTGTCATTTTGTTCAGACTGTACTTGTGTCTAAAATCCCTAAGGAAATTGAATTGAGAAAACACATTTTGGCGACTCATATGTCTATATTAACTGTAACTCTCTAAGCATTTATTCCTCTTGGAAAGATCATGTTGTATGCAATATGCCGAATATTTTTCTTGCTTTAAAGGACACTAAGGCACTTTATATATTATAGCACTGGGCACTTTATTTTAGGGGCACTGGCCGTATGACTAGAAACTACAGCACTTTATCCATGAAATATAGAGGTTTAAGAAACATATATCATGAAATTATTAAAAGGAGCATTTATGGTTTACCAAATGTTAAACTCCGAGGTGAACTGAAGTTAATATGGGTTTTATTGAATCACCTTAAAAATGGATGTCTCAATAACAGTTTCATGTTTTAAAACAGATGGATTGATGCCTTTAGGTATTTTTATATAGCATTTGGCACTTTAATATATGGGCTCTTGCCATTTGAAAACAAACCTCAGAAATTTATTTTCTGAAGCGTAATTGCTGATAAAATATATAATGCAATATATTTTAGGAGTTGTGGTTAACCATAGGTTAGACTCCGGTAGTATCTTAATATAATAGATATTTTATTTCATGTTTCTAAATAGAGGCATTGTTGCCTTTAAGTATTGCTGTATTTGCACATCTAAAGATGGCGTTGATCATACTATTCATGTAGGCTTGCACTTGTGCTTTGTTTATGTCCTTTCTTGATATCGATGAAAGGAAAAAAACATAAAATTAATTGTACACATGACACGATTCATCGTGAACAAGGCTGCATGTGTCAGCCGAAACACATAGATGACATTTTCTTGCTGACATTTTCTTGCTCAGATGAATTAATTAAAAAAAATCTCAGAACCACCTCGAATGGAGTGCCGTTTTATGTCCTTACTGAGATGTTCTTTCTTTAGTGATATATATATCTATATATATCACCTACTGCCGATCGCCAGTGGCTAATTATAGTTAGAACTTAGTTTCATAGGAAAAGTATTTTTTGACTTGCCTATAACTTTGGCGTCTTTTCACCAATCTGCATGAAATGTTCACAAAAAACTGTCAAAGAAGGTTCTGTGTGTCATGTCAAGTTTGGGCGTGATCCGTGCAGTGGGGACCAAGAAATAGGGGCGCTAAATAAGGGTGCGTTTGTAATGTTAATTCCCATAGGATCGCGTTGTTGAACCTACAGCCTGAACCGCTGGACGGAATTACACTAAATTTGGCAGAAAGGTAGATGTTGTTACGCAGATTGTGCTTTTTATTATTTGGTGCAAATCAGTTTAGTAGCTTTTGAGCAATGTAAGACAAAAATCATAGATATATCTCTGGCTGTGGATATTTCGCGACAATTTCACGTTTAATCGCGATTACACGCGCTAACTGGAATGCTGTGATTGGCTGGATGAAACCTAAACAGAAAGTTGCGGCCACCATTTAATCTATCGGGAATGGTTCCCGGGGCTAAAATGTTCTGTGAAAGCAAACATAAGGGGTCAGGGTCGAGGTACTCAGACCCCATGTTTGAGAAATGTAAGTGTTAGTGACACAAGTTATGTGACCAAAATTGATTTTTTTAATCGCAGGCGATATTCGAGACGACGCCGCTATCGCCAGCTTGTCCCCCCCATGTACCGTTGCAGCAACATTGTGAATACTGGACAAAATATAAAAAAATATATCAGTGTACACATTGTATTATATTGAGATTCAGCTCAATGTTTTTATAGAGTTATATAGATTGTGATTTATTTAGTGTGATGGTTAGAATTAATTATATAGTTATAATTTTTTAATGTGGTGGTGGCTATTGAATTCCTGCTTTTGCTTTCTGGTTTCATGATGTATCCATTGGGATCGCGATTACCGACGTCATCGCGATCTCCGGCCTCACCGCGAAAATGCAAAATAGGTTTTAGAGATGGTTGTTCTAGAAATACACTAGAAAAATGAGTTTGGAGTGTACAGTAATAAACCACTAGTGTGTAAAATACTGTAATATGTGTGCATATATGTGTTTTTCACTTTATGGAAAAGGCGCGATCGTCGCGGTTAATGGCGTCGTTGCGACTCCCTGAATAACAGAGTAAGCGGAAAATAGGTCTGAAAGAACTTAGTACAAAAAAAAGCTTTTAAACATGTTTTTAAAGAGGCATGTATATAGTTATATGTACAGCACAATGTTTTTAGTTAATATTTATGAATGTGCTGGTGGCAGTTGTATGTCTGCTTTTGTTTTGCAATTTCGTGACCTATTCGCGACTATCGCAAAGATTTCTAAAAACTGAAAAAAAGGATCTTCTAAAAGGAAAATTAACAAATATTCAAGGTACTAGGGTGCCTCTGACAAGAGCCTTTGTGTTGATTGTGTGTATATGACAGCTACACATAAGACCGGATGCAGAGTTTCAGGTTACTTCATCTGTAAAGTGCACTCATCATTTATATAAATTCCATGCATGTCAAAATGCAGATCGTTGTTATAGATACCGCCCATGCGATGGTCTCTGCGGAATGTAGAAACAGTTTTATTAACATGTTTCCTGGCTTTGTTTATCTGTGGACAGAATTGATTTGACGACTTCCATTTCTGTCTTTGGCATATATTAGAGTACACCAAGACAGTATGAGGTAAAAGCGACATCAGTTCTGCAAAGGTATCCTTCATTAGAATTTCCAGCCCTACCCTAGTCAATGTGCCTAAGTCATTGCCAACACAGTGCACATTTATAAGGTGAGGAGCTCGGAAATCCACAATGGTTTTAACCAAAGCCAGCAACTAATGAAACTTTAACCCTCTCTGGCCAAACCAAGTAATCTCCACATTTGGCAAACCTAAGTCCCTGTCAATACCTCTTTTTTTTGCAGCCTCTTTAGCCCAATAGACATAGCTGTGGCCAACAACCCACACTCTAACTGTTATGGACTGCTCTCCAGCACTCAGTACCACTTCACAATCCATGCAGTATGATGTCATCCGGGAAAACTCTGGAGCCAAATCTTGAAGTTGAGATTAGACCTCTAAAGGGACTCTCTGCCCCGGTGTTGTTGCTTTTGAAGATGAGGTCCTTTAGCCTCGCATTGCCTTCTTGCTGCTTTTAGATGATTGCCATGGTATGTTTTTAGATGGTAAAGCATGGACGTAGTCCAGCAACAATATTTTTTATTTGAACCCCTTGACAATGTCTTGTCACATATTGTGCATTGCACAAATTTAGGTGCAAAACTGTGTAAACCAATGAAAGTTCTTTGTTTGGTAGTTATGTTCTATTCGTGAGTTCCAATGTTGAAAGTTATTTTTTTAAACTGTTGTTATTTACAAATGTGTTGTTAAAATAAATTTGAACCATTATGTTACTAACCAGCTAGACTCAAACTTTCTGTAAAATATGTCTATATATCTGTTTTACTCTTTGTCATTTGTATTCGTGACTACTGATGTCATTCCGACCTCCAGTGTTGCTATGAAGAAGAAAAATGCATTTTTGATGCAGTTATTTCGGCAAATGAATAGAAAGGGGAAAGTTAAATTAGCATCTTACTAAATAGCTACATGGAAACTTTATGTAAAATATGTCTCTGTATGTGTTTTACACTTTGTCAAAAACACACGGTATTCACAGTGTGTCTTTTGCAATTGCACTCATAGAATCACACAGGCACTACCTATGCAATCATACAATCACCCAGGCACTAGTCATGCACTTACATAATTACCTAAACATTACACACTCACTCACAGACCTATACAGCCTCTCATACACCCAGTCACCGACCTATACAGCCACTCACACACCCACTCTCAAAGTTTACAGGTTACAGTTAGGAAATAAAATTAAAAATACTTTCAAAATTCACTGGAAAAAAAAAGTTATAGGGATGTTATAGTTAGGAAATATCATTAAAAAAAACCTTAGAAATTCACAGAAAAAACCTTTGTTTTTTACAGTGAATATATATATAAATATCAGTTAAAAAAGTAATATATTTATATATATATATATATATGTAAACATATATATAGTTTTATTTATATATAAAACTATATATATGCATATAGTATATATGAATATATTACTTTTTTTAGCTGAGGGAAACCACCCCACAGCATAATTATTACAAGAATAAATATTTGATTTTTAGATGTGAAACTCTCCAACCCCCCATTTTTTGTAACCTTACCACATTATTCCCTTACCCACCCCTAAACCCTAAAAGCACCCTTACCACTGTTTTCCCTTACCCACCCCTAAACCCTAAAAACACCCTTAACACCCAATACCCTTACCCAACCCTAAACACTAAAAACACCCTTACCACCCAATTCAATTATCCACCCAATAACCCTAAAATCACTTATACCACCCTATACCATTACCCACCCCTAAACTCTAAAAACAACCATACCCTAATCCTATATTCACTGAAAAAGAAATGCGTTAGTGAGTGTGTGTGTGATGGGCTGTATGGGGTAGTGAGTGTGTGTATGGCTGTTCAGTGAGTGAGTGCATGTATTAGTGGTATATGGGTGAGTAACTAGGTATGTGAAAGGCAGTATAGGTGAGGGATGGGATATGTAAATGACTGTATGGGAAAGAAAGTGAATGAATGTGAGAGTGGCTCTATGGATGAGTGTGTGCTTGTATCAGTGACTGTATAGGTGAGTGAGTACATGTTAGTATCTGTATGAGTGAGTGTGTGTGTAACTGTATGGGTGAGTAAGTGCCTGTGTGATTGAATGTATGGGTGAGTGAGTAGGTGTGTGAGTAGCTCTATGGGTGACTGACTTAGTGTGTGAGTCGCTGTATGAGTATATGAGTGGCTATGTCAGTGGCTATATTAGTGAGTGAGTAGGTGTATGAGTGGCTGTATGGGTGAGTGAGTGGTTGTGTGCATACTGGTATGGGTGTGTGAATGGGTTTGAGAATGGTAGTGTGGAAGTTGTAGTGGGTGTAGGTTATATGGGGTGTGAGTGGGTACGTCAGAGATTCTGTGGATGATGTCATCAGTGATGTCATTTGAGATGTCTTCAGTGATGTCACTGACCATGTGATGAGTGATTTAATATGTGAGGTCATAAGCAGTGCATTGCGGGTGCACAAGTTTTAGTTAGCTCACTAACTATAACAGCTGAATTTCACTGGTTTTGTATGAGTGAAACCGGAGGCTAACTATAACGTCCCTGTAACCTTTGTTTTTTCTAATGAATTTTAAGGGATTTTTAAATGCTAATTCCTAACTATAACGTCCCAGTAACCTTTGGTTTTTTCAGTGAATTTCTATGGTTTTTTAAGTAGTGGTCGCGTTTGCAGAGTGGTAGAGAAAGGGGCGTGCAGGACCTCTGACCAGCTCGCAGGAGTCCTGCTGTGTAGGACTTACAGGAGGTACCAAGAGGGCTTCTTGGCCCCCAAGGTCCCTCAGGAGTAAAGTGGACTTCATCCCCCAACCAGTAGTGTGCCAGGAGTTGTGTTTGCAATGTGGTGGAGAAAGGGAGCATGGCCCCCGAAGACCTGTTAGCCATCCCACTGTGTGGGACTTACTAGAGGTAACAGGAGGGGTAGTTAGCACCCAACTACCCTTCCCCTTAATTTTTTTTAATTAAAGGGAGGGGGCCGCGCAGCTCCCCTCCTAGGCCGATTACGGCCCCAGGGACCCCATCCCTCGGGGCCTGCCCCTTTTTTGTATTTTTTTTTAAAAGGGACGGGGCCTCCTGGGCCGATTTTGGCCCCGGGGACCCTATTCCCCGGGGCCTAGTCTCTATACTAGGTGCGCTGGTCCCACCCGGGGCACCCAGTCATTTTTTGTTGGGGACCGCGGAGGGCGCCTGAAGGCAGCCGCGGTCCCTGCTAGCTCCCTATGTCCTGCAGGAGGCAGCATTGCTTTTGGACAGAGGGAGCTGCTGACTATGCAGCTCCCTCTGTCCAAAAGCAATTCTGCTCCGCTTTCAGCAAGCAAGAGCATTTTCAATTTTTAAAGTGGAGCAGAGTTTGCTATGGCTTGGTGGGAGTGGTGGCCATAGCAAACACCAATGTCCTGGGAGTGGGCACCCCGGGACATTGCTGGAGCCGGCCCTCAGGGGTGGCGGTCCCGAGGGTCATCTACTGCCCCACTATGGGGGCAGCGCAGCTCCCCTTTTTCAAGTATTTAGCCCGGGGAGATAGAGGTCCCCGGGGCCAGGGGTCTGCAACGGACCCCCTCCTTAATTATCCTGTTTGTACCCGGGAAGGTGGCGGTCCCTGGGTCAGGGGGGAGCCACATGGCTCCCCTGCAAATATCTTAGTTCTTCCCCGGGGAGGTTGCGGTCCTTGGGCTGCTGCATTATTTTTAAAATAATGTATGTTCCCTGGGGAGGTGGCCATCCCCGGGTCAGGGGGGGAGCCCCGCGGCTCCCCCACCAGTAAGTTGAATTCATATATTTCAGTGCCACAGGGAAGTGGTGGTCCCTGGAGTAGTGGGGGAGCCATGTGGCTCCGCCGCCAGTAATTTACATTTACTGCTCTGGGGAGGTGGCGGTCCCCGGGACTTAGAATAGCCTTAGGATGGGGGCCTGTGTGCTCCCCTCCTATGTTTACACAATGCCCTTAGGACCTGGCCCACCCCAGGAGCTGGTTAATGACAAAGCGCGGAAGCACTCGCTTCCTTTTTTTTTTTTATGGGAGTCGCGGATCCTGCGCGACTCCCACTGAAAATAACAAAACAAAAATACTTTTGATGCCCGGTAGGGTCCAGGGACCCTACCAGCATTCCTAGGGGGTCAGGGTATTCCTACCCTGCCCCCTTTCTTTATTTTTAAGTTTTTTCTGGGACTTGACTTCAAGCAGAGTCCCTAGATGGCTGCCAACACTTCCTTGTTTGAAGTGTTGGCAGCCAATCACATTTCAGCCAAGGGACTGTTGAATCCTCAGAGGATCCGCGTCCCTAGATAGCTACATATTTTTTTTCTAGATTTCAAAAACTAGCAAATTGATTTACACACAAATCACAAAAAGGCACTTCCTTGGACCAATATCTACCTTCCTGCCAAATTTGGTGTAATTCTGTTCAGCAGAACGGGCTGTAGCAGTGTCTAAAGGTTGTATGGGAATTAACATGGAGAAAATGTTCTTTTGAGCACCCCCTGGTTCTTGGCCCCTGCTTGACGGATCACCCCGAAACTTTCAAGATAGCAGCTGAAGTGAGCGTTGTATCAATTCTGAAACTTTCATGAAGATTCGTCAAACGGCGCCAAAGTTATTGGCAAATCAGAAAACTTTCTTCCTATGAAAACTAGGTCCTAACTATACCTACTGGTGACCGCCAGTGGGTAATATATATACATATACACAAACACACTTATCTTATATAAACTTACCATTTCGCAGTGAAGGCATGCATGGTGAAGGCAATGCGTGGGAAAGGCATTGCGTGGTAATGAATGCATGGTAAAGGCATTGCATTTTAATGCCTGCATGGTAAAGGCTTTTTCCCCACCTAACACTGCTTCCTAACCTTTCCCAATGGAAGTTAAGACGAGAAACTGTCCGAGTAGTGGCTTATAAAATAGGGTGTGAGATGCCATCAAATTTTCCAACTTTTTTGTGTGAGTTAAGAGGCTGGGATGTGATTGGTATAAGTGAAAAGGGACCAATTACAGAGCATGGACAATCCTTCTCATCATCGTTTAGAGAGTCAAGGACCTGTTGGCACCAGTCTCTAGTTTTGCCCACATAATTGCAGCCCACCATCTCAGATGAGACACAGGAAAACAATCTGGCAAGCACTTGCCCAATTATTATCAAAATAATTCTACAAAGAGCTGCAGTTCAACTAGTCGTTACTAGATGTCCCTCACGAGTCAAATGCAAAAGCATTGAAATTATTAATACATCAAGCTGCAGTTCCACTAGTCGTTACTAGATGTCCTCACGAGTCAAATGCAAAAGCATTGAAACCCTTTCATGAAGCTTTTGCATTTGACTCGTGAGGGACATCTAGTAACGACTAGTGGAACTGCAGCTCTTTGTAGAATTATTTTGATATTGGATACTATAATATTCACTGCCCACTGCTAATCTCGTCCCATAATGCTTTGCAGGGCCTTTGGTTGGGATTGTATTTTTGCCAATAACTGTGCTTGGGGTGGTCCTAAGAGGATGGGACCACCACTGAATCATTCAAAAGATGTGCTTTTTGTTTTCAAGGCATCTGCTTGGTTCTCTCCCTAGGTTAGGGAGGTTCCCAAAATCATCACCTCTCTCACTGTTTGTTACTTTATCGTTTTCACTTTTGTGAATTAACTATATGTATTTTTTAGCATATAAAGACAGAGATACTTATTTTATCTTAACTTGCACTGTGCAAGGTGTCTTTGGCAATTATTGTACAGTGCAGTCAAGCACACAGCTATGCACTACGCAATTTGCATAGCTACGTGTAGTTCAAAATGTACTTTGCGTAGCTACGTGAAGTGTTACTACGCAAACTACGCCCAGGGTTACTCATATCCATGTTTTACCTGGCATTGACAGACAGAAACAAGCATTGACAAAGCCAATAGGTCTCGGCAATGGCCGAGCTCTGAGGTTTTGGTGTTGTCAATGTGAATGTTTTTTAGCCGTATGTTTGTGAGGTTGCGGGTGTGTCATGTGTGCCTGTTTTCAAATGTGTGCATTGTTACTTTTGAGGGAGTGCCTGTGGTGTGTGTTATGTGTTCATGTTTGTGTGTGTTTATACCCATGTGGTTGTGTGATGTAGCAGTGCAAGTGTGCGATTACGTGTCATCGGACTGCCTGTGCATGTGTGTTTTGTGTGCGTTCACACATGCTTGTGTGATGTGCCCCTGAGTGTGTATTTATTCTGGGGATGATTAACTAATTGCGCAAGCCCAGAAAGGAAGTCCCCAAGAGTCCTGAAAGGAGTCGATCAATGCAGTGGGCAGCGCACAGTCCCCAGTTGTCGGCAACACTGTGTAGCATAATTCATGTGCATTGTTTAACAAATCAGAGACCACACACAGCAGCTGACATTACCGAGCTCTCTGGTTACGGCAGATGTGATTATGTGGAGAAATTGCATTAAAAAACCCAGTACTAAGATTTGATCTCTCAGAAAAAAAATGTGCGAAACGGTGGCGCTGAGCCTAATTCTCAGTACTCCACTTCTACGTATCCATGAGAGCAGTGTTCATTTTAACAGAATTGGCTAATTTCTTCCAAGAATATGCAAGTCTCGAGAATGTCTTATGAAAATGATGTTTCTCTTAACACTGTCATCTAAAATTTCTGAAGTTGCCAGGTTGAGTTCATTGCTTGGGCACTGAAGTACAGGAATGCATGCTGCACCCACCTTTAATGATAATCTGGGCAGAGGTCCCTGGTGAAGTGAGAGGGTCCCATTTCTTTAGGGTGTGCAGGGGTGAACCGCTCATCTTGACCCAGTTGTCAATCTCCAAACTCCGGTAGGTATTTGGTGTCCCTAGCCTCGCTCTTGCAGCTATTGGCTGCTTTCTGGTCAGCATCAGGTTATTAGCTCCATAGAGTAAAAGTGAAGCCTCAGAAACGCCCCGAAATTACAAGACACGTTCAATACAGAAGCATCTTCTGCAAACTACTTCCTGGAGCGCAGACATAATGCAGCTCTTTATTGCAGGAGAAAAGTGGCATTTATTGGTAGATGTAAGTTGAGTGTTTATTGGTCATTTTATTTGTTTACACTTTATTGTTTATTTGTTTCTCTTGCGCCAGTGTATGAGCCGGGTTTAACATGTGGAACCTACTGCAAGACAGGTCTAAATGTGAGGACAAAATCCATTGTTTAAGAGAGTTTTATATTAATATAGAATAAATGAGCATTGTGATTTCTTTTTCATTATTATTATATGATTAAGAAATGCGTGCGAAGGGGTAAAACACTTACGCTTTAAACCTATGACCATGGAGTCCGTTGGGCAATTTAAAAACCAAAATACAAGACTCCAGGAATTCTATTCAACTATCATGATCCAGCACAGAGATAAATGATGGCCGATGAAAGGTGCCTACCCTGTAAACAAGCATGGACGACGGGGAGGAGTGTTAGCAACACACAGAAGATATGCTGAACAGAACCCATACACATATTTTTTGCACAAAATCTTATGTGTTGTCGAAATAAGTTGTAAGTTGTAGGTTGCCACTGAGAACGGTGTGAGTAAAAATAGGAGTGCTCATGAAAAGTGCTCTTAAACAAATAAAATAGATGTCCCAAAAAAATGCCCTTAAATGGCTGCTGTGTATGTTTAGGAGTAATTGGTCCATGCTGTCGGGGAGGGCTAAACACAGGAAGAGGCATGATGCATGCATGCCAAGGACAAATGAGGAGAGCGAATAATGGAGCGATGATGGAGCCAGCAAATTGGAAGACTATGGGAAGGCTGAAGCCCACAAAGTAGATGCAACATGTCTCTTTTCGAGACAGCGCATGCACTGCCTGGAGCCAAGACCTAAAGAGGACATTACACTATCCACCTTAAATAGGGTGGGTGCTGTTATGCCCTCCCTCAAATGGCCTCTACTTCACCAGAGAGTAGGAGGAAGTTTTCTATTGACTGAGCCTACTGTCAATGGAAAGCTGTTGGTTCTCCTGACCCTAAATAGAGCAGGTGGACCATCAGTTTGGTGAACAGGTTACTCTGTCACATTTTTGACAAAGTACCCAGTCCGCCAAACTCTAAATCTACCCCTAAGTTTTGTCTCTATGGGACTACAAAAGGTGTTTTTCTGGCATCACTTTATATGTATGTAAGTCTGTATCTACATATGTATGATTGTGTGCATCTAGGTCTGTTTATAAGTATGTATCCCCTCTAATTAACAGATGGTCACCAAACGTTTCATCACACACTTGAGCACTCATGCCAATGCATTTCAGTGAACATTTTGACCATCTAACCCACATCATCGAAAACCATAACATCAGTTCCTGCAGGTATATGGATTATACCCAGACATACCTCAAACTTGTGGCAGGATCTGGGGCAGAACTTCAAGCCCCTCATTACGAATGGCCCGAAGCAATATCTCTGGTGTGAAATATCACTTTGGCTAGTCTATTCTTCCCAGTATCTTAAAGCATGGAATTACCAGATCCTCAAACTACAGACCTGATAATTCCAAGCCTGGAGATATGGGACCCTGAACTCGGCATGGAGTTGTAGGGGCTGTAGGCAGCTACTCAGTACTTAATTTGAGCCGGTGGTTTCTGGTGCTTGGCACCAGCACTTAATTGTCAACATGGGCACTTATAACAGTCTGCCACATGGTGGTGATATTTGTCTAATTTTCTGTTGAGCACAACATTTGTTTATTAATTCATCCTACATTTGAAATGTCTAATACCTGCCGCCAAAGCCATTCTTATAGCTCTAAGTGCCTGGAATAGTCTGAATTGTCACACTTGTAGGAGCGGAGATAGTTGGTAGTTGTGTTGGTTGGTGCTGTCATTTGCAGGGCTGGCAGGGACAATGGACGCTGCACACTGCAGTGGCCTCCTAACGAGGCCCTTGCACTTATTTATTTATTTACATATTAAGCACTGCAGCTACTGCAGCTACTGCACTTAGCCCCTACCCTTGCTTTAGAAGCAACATGAGGGCAACAGTAAATGTTCACCCTCACCTTCTGTGCCTTTCCCCCACCGCCAAACAAAAGACTAGAAAAGATCACTCCACACATTCGTTAATACTCGCTCCAAGCAGTTGGTACACGTATGCAGCTTTGGGCCAATATTTATATCATATGGAATTAGACCAGGTTCTCCTGGTTCCATCTGTTATTACTGATTGTAGGTGAAATAACCTGTCCTTCACAGATTTCGGTGCAGGAATACCAGCCAGAGGTTCTGAGTATCACCGCAACTAATTTCGACAAACTTGTAATGAGGCCCTAAGTGGCAAACTGAGAAGTCCACGACTGGTTGAAACTCAGCTGGGTCTGCCTTAATCATTCCAAAAGTGAGATTTTACTCATGGGCCCTGGAGAGCCTTCACTTTTCCCTTTTATTTGGACAAACTCATTCAGGTCAAGCCCAACAGTGATGCTGAGTGCGTATAAACCAGGAGCACTGTTCAACGAGCATCCCTTTCTTCGCTCCCAGTTTATGACGGGCACTAAGAGTGAAGTGAAACCTCTGCCAGATATGTGGGATCCTTCCCTGATTCAACCTGCAGCATACAATCACCATGAAGCATGCAGTGGCCATCTCCTACCAGAACTAAACCAATACTATTTAACACAGCAATTATCTTTCCGCCCTGCAAAATGTCTAGGATTGCAAGGCCTGGCTTATATTGGGTCTGGGATTCAGTGCCACACCCACAACCTATAAGACCCCCAAAACCCATTTATTAAATGGATCCTCTGGCCAAGCAAGTTGGAAGCTACAAGACAATTCTCCAAGGGAGCTGTGTTTGGGAGCTGCGCGTGAGCTCCCAGAAAGAAACAGTGCTTATACACTTTTTTGAGGAACGATAGCTAAAAAATCCAGCTGCAGAGAGAGGCATGTTAATGTCAGGACCAGAGTCCTAAAGACTGAGCACGGAGGAGATGCCCCGTGGGTAGATCTTTTCTAAAGCAAAGCCATTCTAGGATCCTCTTCTGTGACTCATAATAGTAAAAACAAGTTTCGACACTTGAAGGCTAGGTGGCTGCCAAGTCTTCATCAGGCTACACTGTGTCTAGATTCTGAGGTAACACTGCTTCAGGTAGTCTCCAGCAGTGCTTCTGTTTGAGCCCTGGGTAGAAGTACTCATTGATACAGAAGAGGTTAGTCCATTGTGGGGTTGTGTGAATGGTTCATGTGTTTTCCGACTCGCACCTGGTAACATTAATATTCAGGCAGAAGACCCACAATTTTTAATGTAACATGAAATTCCGTAAGGGGCGGCTCCTCTGTATTGGCAGAGGAGCATCGCCCCACTCGTCAGAGTCAGTCACAGGAAAATAAAACGATAATAAAACAATATCATTTTATTTTTCTATGACAGGCTGGCATGCCTGTGTAGGGCAGGGCGGGCCCGGACCATGAAAGGGAGAAGTGGTGGGCACTTAGAAGTGCACATGTAGGTTTGGCCTGCCGTCTGAGGCTGGTCAAACAGAAATGCACATTTCTATTTCTCCAACCCAGCTGTGTTTACAGCCAAGTTGGAGAAAAGCCGTAGTCTCCCAGGCTGTGTCTGAGCGGCAGACCAGGCTATTCAGACCAATCCTGGCACTGCTTTCATAGCATGAGAGCAGCGCCTGGATTGGTGGGGAGTCTGTGCTTTCCCAGAGACTGCTGGGATTGATCAAGGCGGCCATCGGCGTCGGAGGCAGCGGCAGCAAAGGGTACGTTTTTTAAATCATTATTTTTCCCTAAATTCCCCGTTCCGCCCCTCCTGCCCGTCCCACGCCCCCCCTCTTTCATTTTATGGCAGCCTCCACTGTGTTACCTTTCTCCTGCTGAAATGTCCCTCCATTTTACAGAGTTTCATTCTTATGAACAGAGTTTGTAAGGTTGTGATAATTTACAGTTGTTGATTGGTGTCCTCTTAAGCCCCTTTTTATTAACACCGTCGCATGCTTATCAAGGTATTTCAACCTAAAGTGTTGAAATCAAAAATCACATTCTTTGTGCTCAGTGTTTGGTTTGTAAAATAATAAGTGCCGGGGCCCAAAGTTTTGCTCAGAAGCCTGTGGCCAGCACTACGAACATTGGGCTTGCTGAATACCAAGGCTGTGTAGTGTTGATTCCATCTAATGACTCTTCCATCCACCATCAGACACTACCTGCCCTTTATTTCACTCTTGTAGTCTATTTTTTCATCCCTGTATTCCCCTTTGTCAATGTTTTTCCATCTTTCTTTTCATCTCTCTTTCTCCCCCATTTGTATTTTTCTTCCTCTTGCTCTGGATGAAAGTCTGATATGTGCAGGTTCCCAGAAACGAGTGCGGATGGGCCACACCTGCAAACACTGGCTCAAATTAAGCACTGGTTGTGCTTTGGCTGTAGCTAATAAATAGATTTTGAGAAAAGGGAGAACCTCTATCATTGTTACAATAGATGACCGAATGACAGAAATGTACCTGTTGTCTAGAGATGATTAGGATATAGATTTATGCCAAGGTGAGACTAATCATGCTGATCAGTTGTAGGTATCATTAAGAGAATGGTATCATATACGCTACTCCCTTTCCCTCCCACTGGTGTATGTTATTTTCTGAGTTAGACCAGAAATAAATTGATGTTCTATAAATTGTACTGGTATTGTAATCCTTTAGCCACATGTTACTTATTTGCAGTTTTATATAGCACGAACTTGGCCCAAAGGCATCAGAGCATTTGTACCTGAGCATCAGATTACATTACACAAGCTCCAATTTTTTCTTTTTTTAGACACAGGGAAATTAAGTGATTTGGCCAGAATCTCAGGATGTTGAGCCGACACCGGGACTGGAACCTGGTTCCCCAGTTCTAAAGTTGGAAGTTCTGGTTGTTAGGCCATCAGTGCTCAGTTTACTGTTATGGAAAACAGAACATTTTTGGGGGGCAAAAAAAACAACAACACTCCTCCACTCCAAATCAAGTTACTGAGGAAACTATATCAATCAATTTTTGTCCTCCAGATCTTCCTCTTAGATGTTCTCAAATGTTAGTGGACTATTATGATCAGGAGTTTACTCATCAAATCCCTGCAGTCAGAAGGCTAGGTGGGGATTGAACTTTAAACTGCAATGCTCTGCCCCATTATGCATGCGAGAGAGGTTCATGTTGGGAATGAATAGACCGATGCTCGTCTGCATCAATATCACTCCAACTAATAGACCCTGAAGTAAGTGTGGAGTCCCTCAAGGGTTCACTCTCTGGTTGTCTTTAAAATTTGTGTTCAACCACCGGTAGACTTGATTTGTAGCTTCAATTTTGCGGTGTTGTCCTATGCCAACAACACCCAGATTCTCCTTAGGTTTGATCTCATGGCTGCTGACTCTCTGATGCCCCTTAAGAATTATCTATTGCCAGCCCAGAGAGGGATGGCAGCTAACTTCCTGGAACTTAATGGAGATAAGCTGAGAGGTTTGATATTTGGAGGCAATCCATAGACATGGAAGGATGCCCTTTAGTCCTTCTATTAAGGTAACATTCCTTCTCCTTACTCGAACAAGACCTCTCATTGGACACTCAAATACAAAAAATCTGGGTCTTGTTGTGTTTTACTTTTGAGAACCTTGAAGATTTTTTACTTTTGAGAACCTTGAAGAAAATCCTTTAGTTTGTCCATGAGACAACTGGGCTATGGTTATCAGTGCTGCCAGTCTTTCTGGCCTAGACTAAGGGAACGCCCATTACTTTCGCTTGCCAAAATATCTGATTGCTAATTTGCAGCATACTCAAAGCATGGGTCTTTGCCTCGCTACTGGGCTATTGTAAATGGGATCAGTTCTCAGAAGCTTGTAATTCTTTCCCCTGGCTCGGGGTGAAACCGTGGATTCAGTATAAGGTCCTTCGCCTGATGCATCGGGCGATCCACAATACCGGCCCAAAGTAGATTTCTTTGTTATTGATACACCATTCTTCACCCAGGTCACTTAGATAGAGTTCTTTGATGCTTCTTCAGGTTCCGGATACTGTCGAGATTGCCTTGCAAGAAGATCTTTTAGAGATCTGGGCACTTCTCTCTCAAATAGCCTTCCCATGAAAGTGTGCAGTTGTGAAACTTTTCCATTTCATGTTCTGAAAATAAATGAAAACCCGTTTGTTCTGGTTGAGACACAATTCTCTCTGTCTGACCGTGACAGTCCTGGCGCCATGATGCCTATCGGTGTAACAGCATTTTGTCAATAAGTAACTAGGTAAATAACTAAATAAAAATGTAAATATGAGAACAGTCTTCTCATGGTCAAGGAGGAACTAAGGGGTTGAGGTACTATAAAGCTGTAATAATGCTGAGTTATGATAAATGGAAAGGACAAACTCTAAGACCTTGTAGGTCAAGTTAAGTGCAGTCAGGGATATAAGCATCTGGTTGAAGCATCTTATATCATGCTTGTTAATTATCCCCTGATAAAAGATCAGTGAGAACGTCAAAATCGAATAGGAAAATAACCCTCTGGAAAGTATTCATGCAAAACAATGTTTAATTCCCACAATCCAGGGCCAGTGACAAATTAAGACCATTGCAGGCATCACCACAAATGGACACCGGTTGCAAAAAGGCTTCAATAATGTCATTGTTGCAATGGGGAATGGGTGCAAATTTGACAAAAATCCTTGCACAGGAGTTTCCTCCACTATGGAAATAGAGTCACTGATGGGTTCCGCAAGGATGAATAGTATGTTGAGGATTACAGATGATGTCGAAGCTGATACCCGGAGGAGGAGTACCTTCTTCTCCTTCTGATTTGCAGAGAAACTGAAGTGAGATATTGGGGCAAAAGTAGCGGCTACCCAGACCCCGGAAGAGTAAGCTCTAATGGACTTGGTGTAGATCCAAGCCTTTATGTAGTATAAATGAATGTGATGTTTATTTACCCTTAGCTTGGATTCCGACACATTCCCAGAGTAACTAAACATAGTAATCCTAGGCTTGCACCAAAATGCCATGCCTTTCCCAGTGAGGTGTAACAAGGAGAAATATGTTTATTTCGCCTCGTTACTTCCTCTTTCCATGCGTTCTGCAGCACACACAGAAAGAGGAATATGCCCCTAAGGATTGTTTTCAGCAGGAAGGTGTCCCTTCCTGCACAAGAACAAACCTGCCCGTCACGCACTCACCTTTGCACCATGGTGCAAGGGTGTCTGAGTTGGAACTAGGCAGCCTCACGTGCGGCAGTGCAAAGAGAGAGCTGAAGAGCGCCATATCTTAGTAGATATGGTGCTTCTCAGCTCTCTCTCCTTCACGTAACGCAGTTAGTTTCCTTCCTGCACTGCGTCACGTGAATGCTAAGTAAATCTGCCCCTAAGTATCTAAGGTGGGGGAATGTATGACATTGTTCTGCATTCTGTCCATCAATTGTTCTTTTTGCATCTAAGGTGGCCAGTGCAAGATGTTTTAGGCACCTCAAACGTTTGAGAAAAACCTTTCCTTACATTGACAGTCCAATCACACCTCATTTAGTCCTAGCTTTAATTTAATCTCTCCTAGCTATTTGGGTCTTCCAGATAAACTCACCAAGTGCCTTCTATTAGTACAAAATGCCCCTACCCTCTCCGAATGATCTGTAGCACTTCTCACCAACAACATATTTCATTCTGTTCTTAAGCACCTCGACTGGTTACCTATAAAGATGAGAGGTTTGTTGAAGTCTTTAACATTTTTTGCTAACTTCACGGCATTGCACCCTAGTTTTAAGCTGATAAATTCCATCTCTACGTCCCTTCTCGCTCTCCCAGTTGTCCCCAAAACCCAGACAGTGAGACCGATTCACAAGTCTAACTTTAAACATGAAGTCTAAATTTAGACCTGAAGTCTAACTTTAAACATGAAGTCTAAATTTAGACCTGAAGTCTAACTTTAGACTTCAGGTCTAAACTTAAACTTCAGGTCTAAGTTTACATTTGTGAATCAGGCCCAGTCACTGTTGGTGACAAAACTTTTTTCATGGCAGCAGCTGCAGAATGGAACAAACTTCTTTGTAAGTTGCGCTCTATCTGTATACTTTTCCTGTTTTGCAAGTTTTTTAAGGTGTATCTTTTTTCATATTGAAGGATGTACTTTTTTTATCTTTTAACTGCTCTAATCCTTTCTCTGTCAGAGTCAAGACGTTTCGGTGAACAAGCGCTTTTAAGTACTTGCAAATACAAATAAATAGAAATGCAGTCTCCTGATATTTAATTCCAACAACTGCCCATAGAATCAATACTGTAATTGGCATGTTAAAGCTTTATTGGCCTTTTGTAATTAGGGTTGAGTGTGGATTATCAGGGCAGGTTGCAAAGGCAGGAATGATTCCTTATTGTGCCTACCCAATAAAGGTGTTGTCCTCTGCTGTATATTCCACATATTAGAAACCACCTCAGAGGATGGCATCATGGACGTGGCATCCCAAAACCATTGACCAAGAATATGGGTATTCTACTTTAATATTAACACCAGCATATGTGCTACCAGAATACCATGGACAAACTATCGACCAGGTAAATGTACATAGGTAAGTATAGATTTACTTTACTTAACTCCACATATATATGTGCCTATAGGATCTTGAAGATAAAAAGAATAATAAATGTACACATTTTTTTGTTTATTTGTTTATTAAGCTTTTGTAAGGGAAGCAAAAACAGTAACAAAAGTCCCAGGAGTTCCAGCGACAGCAGCAGCACAATACATTGACCATTCATGCCATGGTATAACCAAAAGCACTTTGACTCATGTCATTGGCAGCAGTCAATGCGACAATTCTGATCTTTCAGGGTATTCTAGCATTGCAAGGCATAGCATACAGGACTGGCACAGACAAGGGAACAAATACAGACAGCCATGTCACACTGATGTTGCAACAGTGCTTCAGCTCATATCTTGAGTCAGATAGTGTAAACCATGGGGCTACAGGTCAGTGAAACATGTCACAATCTGTGATCCCATTTACTGACGCTCCGCTCAACTCCTGATCTCTCTCAGTATGTTAGGCCAGGTAAGCATTGAAAAGCCCCCAAACAGTGCTTAATTTGAGCCAATTGTTGTTTATTAATTGAATCTACATTAAAAATGATTAATACCTGCCGCCCAAGCCATTCATATAGCTTTGGGGGCCTGCAATAGTCTGATTGTCACACTTTTAGGTGTGTGATGGTTAGCAGTTGTGTAGGTACTGTCACTGGCAGAGGCAATGTGTGATGCGAGCTGCAGTGGCCTCCTGACGAGAGCCCTAGCACTTTTTTTTTTTTTTACAAATTAAGCACTGCCCCCAAACACCCTGTGGGCGGGATCTCATTTGCATTCATGATCAATATTCAACAAGTTGTTCCTGGCAGTATGCAACATCCTTTAGCCAACATTTCACTAGTAGTGACATTCCACAACCCCAGAGCCTTGCCACCCTACTCTCAGCCAGTAGCAACATCATAGCAGTAAGTTTATGTACACCAACTGGAACATCTTTAACACAGCCCAGCAGCCCAACTAACGGGCCGCGCTGGGCATTAATGTCCATTACTTTGTCAAAGCAATCATAGACTTGTGTCCAGAAGTCAGCCACTGCAAGACATGCTTAGGCCATATGCAAGAACCTTGCATAGTAAATCTATAGTTATGTCTATTTAGTTACCTTTTGGTTATTTTGCCCACAATATTTGGTAGCACAACATTTCTGTTGTCGATATTTCGACATATAACTATTCACGTAATGTTGTCTTTTTGTTTAACCTAAGTGGGACTATGCAGCATGTTAATAAGCAGAGATTTATAACAGACACAAACAATCACCATTTACTTTTAAAACATCAGCACTGTGTCTTAACAACCGCACCTCGGTGATCGTCATGCACTACATAGACTCAAAGCTAATACAACACTCTTCCAACCACACACCTCTAATCTTTATGTACCTAATGATTAGTGGAGTACAAGGACCCTGCAGCCCAGAGCAACATTAGAAATAGGAAAGGGGCTGGCAGGAACGGGAAGAGGAGGAGCAAGGGTAGCAGGGGGTAGATGCGAAAAGGGAAGAAAGGATGGAACAAGTAATGCACGGGGCTCCAGTCCGAGGAGTGTAAAATATTTGTAATAAAGAATTCTCTTTACCTCTGCAAGTCGTGTCTGGTGAATTCTTCTTTCGAAGGACGTGACAACTGGCGATGACGGTGGTCGATAGTCCCGACCCGACCACGACCGCTGTGCTGCCGTCTGCAGCAAGTGACGGCCGCGCGCCACCACAGCGCCATTAAACTGCCCTACCAGCACCAGACTGCTTTGCGACAGAGCAGGAGCCCACCCTGCTCCACACCGAATTGCCACAGCAGGAGTTCACCCTGCTCCTCACCGGATTGAAGTCTGTGGCCGCGGGAGCACCTCTGCCTCATATTTCATGGGCTTAAGCTGTGCCCATCATTGGGAGCCTGCCCCGCCGACGCGCCGTGCCGCTGGCCTGGCTGAGTACCTGCTGCAAAGGGTGGAATCTGGCTCCCCTTCTTCTGGCCCGACAAGTATTGGCCACCCCATTGCACTCCTGCTGCCTCATGGGACCAAGTCCCTCCCGAGTGGCCATTTTGGAGTCAGGCATTCCCTCTAGGCACCTCGTTCCTACCCTGGTGGCCATCTTACAGCCAGGCGCCTACATTCTCAGCAACCTGGGCCTGCATTCAAGAACATCTGCATGCACCAAAATAAAAGTGCTTGCACCCAAAATTAAATTAACCTTACACCTGGGAAATCCCTGCTCCTACACATCACCAAAGAGCTACAGACTCTGCATCACCAAGTAATTTTCTGGATACCCTTTGCTGCATGCCCGTGGATAATTATAAAGCATCATGTCCTCTCCAGACACATCACAAAATGTACATCCGAGATCAGCGATGCTTCGTGTCTCCTTCCTACGCCATCCAGAGCCTCTGACTCTCACGTCTGGCAGTGGCATGGGTCCTCGTTGGCAAGAATGGCTGGATGAATTTGAAGACTTCATGAAGGGGTCACAAGTCACTGACCCAAATCAGCAACTCATCACTCTGTGTAACCTGATAGGGAAAGACGCTGGTCAAATCATCAAAGAGCTGCCGGTGGCCGTTTCTACATCCTATCAGGACAGGAAACAAGAAATTTCTCCACAAACGTAACCTTGACTATGAATGTTACACCTTCAATCTAACCTCCCAGGAAAAGGATGAATCCATGGGAGACTTTATTAAGTGTCTCAAACGCCTGGCTCGATACTGTGAATTCGTCAATTTCACTACTGAGGCTGCCCTCCACCTGCGAATCATAGAGGGATGCCACTCAGACTCACTACGTCGTCATCTGCTGAAGAAACACTACTCCTTAGATGACATTGAAGAACTGACCAGAGTCAATGATCAGGGAGAGGAACATGCCAAGAACATGGAAGAAGGAAAAATAGAAAAACACGAACAGGCGTTCCGACTCCACTCTCGACAGTAAGAAAGACGCCTGTCGGAACAATGACGGACTCTTAAATCCATAGACCCCATTCGCAGCACACAACGGAGTGAAAGCACACGAAAACAACAACTAGAATGCTATCGCTGCGGCCAACAATATCCACATGCAGATTCATGCTCAGCCATGGGTCAGCGATGTTGACGCTGTGGAAAAGAGAACCGCTTCGAGAAGGTATGCAGAGCCTCTCGAAAGGACCTGCCGAGATCCTCTAAAGAATTCAGGTCTCGCCATCATTCCAAGCAGCATGTGACAGGCAGGACCGCTCCACCAGCTCGTCAAGATCCAGCTTACGATCACATGTCACCTACAGATCTCAATGCTCATCGTCTTGTGAGTCATCTCTCACCCCGATTTCCCAAGATAGTGACAAATACGTATGTATGGTAGCCGATCCCGACAGGCTAAATAAATACACGAGGCTACGTATTCAAATGGGAAATCATCTGCCAAAGTTTGTATTAGACAGTCGGAGCATCCCTCAACTATATATGTGTTACTGAATACAAAAAAATGCACCCTAAACCCAGGCTACAAAAAGCTGCGGTGCGAGTATGCACCTGGATGTCCAAAGAGCCACTCCCATGCCTAGGACAATTTCACACATCTTTGACATACAAGGACAGAACCGTGCAAGTGCAAATTCATGTCATTGACGGGTCTGAAGCAGCCAACTGCCTTCTCAGTTTACCCACTGCAGAACGCCTGAAACTTGTGGAGATACTATACAGAGTGGATGATGAACCAGAT
This sequence comes from Calotriton arnoldi, assembly GCA_963921515.1. Classification (NCBI taxonomy): domain Eukaryota; kingdom Metazoa; phylum Chordata; class Amphibia; order Caudata; family Salamandridae; genus Calotriton; species Calotriton arnoldi. The sequence goes on along the minus strand of CAWUFW010000123.1, from coordinate 5,943,059 downwards.
ATCATAAGTAAATTTCCTAAGCTATTCATGGGTCTTGGCAAATTAGCCCACTTTAAAGTCTGGCTACATATCAACTAACGGGTTACACCGGTGGCTTAACACCATCGGAAAGTGCCATTCCACCTTCAAAACGCTGTGGAAGAGGAGCTAGAGGACCTACTAAGAGCTAACATCATTGATAGATCGACTGGCCCAACCCCCTGGGTGTCCCCAGTGGTGGTAGTCCCCAAACGAGGATCAAACGACAAGATGAGTCTCTGTGTTGAAATGAAGGCACCAAACACAGCTATCGAAAAAGAAAGGCACCCGAGACCTTACTTGGTTAAATAGGGCAAAGGTTTTTTCAAAATTGGACTTGAACAAGGGTTACTATCAGCTCGAGCTCAATGAGAAGTCCCGTTACATCACCACATTTTTGACCCATCAGGGGCTCTTTTGATACAAGCGCCTCAATTTTGGCATTTCATCTACCGCAAAAATCTTTCAAGAAGCAGTGAGGCGAGTCATCCATCACATATCCAACTCCTTCAACTACAGCGATGACATTCTGGTGTTCAGTGACACTGTCAAGGAACACAAGAAAGCCCTAGATCGAGTGTGTCATGCTCTCTTGGAAGCTAACCTAACTCTCAATCAAGACAAATGTAAGTTTCACAAATCCACATTGAAATTCTTTGGTCACATCTTCTCCAGAGAAGGGATGAGTTTTGACACTGAAAAAGTCACTGCACTAACTGACACTCCCTGCCCACGAGATGCCAGTGATGGCAGATCGTTCCTGGGAATGGCCAGCTATTGTGCTCGTTAAATAAAAGATTACCCAACCATTAGCTAACCTTTGCGAGAACCCACAAAGCAAGGTCAACCTTTCGATGGTCCATGAGCTGTGAACAAGCGACCAACAAGATCAAAACAGCTGTAGGATCTGCCATTAACCTAGCATACTTCAACCCTTACAGTAAGACTCAAATCACTGTAGATGCCAGTCCAGTAGGTCTCAGAGCCATTTTAGCCCAATACAAAAACAAAGGTGACAAAAGACACATTGTAGCATACGCATGCCATAGTCTATCAGACACCGAGAGGACATACAGCCAGAAAAAGAAAGCCTGGCAGTTGTCTGGGCCTGTAAGCATTTCCACATTTTCATCTACGGAAAAAATGTTACCTTCATAATGGATCACCAAGCCCTCACCACCATATTTAGCAACCCTCAAGCAAAGATGCCACATACGATCGAACGTTGCGGCGTTCGCCGTCAGGAATACACGTCCACCATCATCCACAAGCCAGGAAAGGCAGAAAACCCAGCTGACTACATGTTAAGACACCCTAGCACATCATCAAAGACAAGACACTCAGTGGCTGATGAATACATTCACTTTGTCGTTGATCAAGCACGACCAAATGCTGTTCCACTGGAAGCAATCATGGAAGCCACTGCAAAAGACGCTACCCTTCAAGACGTAATCCGTCGTCTTCAAACAAATTCATGGAGACACCTCAATGAACTGCGTGGCAATAAAGGAGTAGACTCTCATGACCTGGCCTCATTTCGACACGTTAAAGAAGAACTAACAGCCACTGACAATGAACTATTATTACGAGACAAGCGGATTGTCATACTGCAGCTGTTACGGCAAGGTGTTATTAATCTGGCGCATGAAGGACACAGGGCCATAGTGGCCACGAAAAGGGTGCTACGGAAACAAGTCTGATTTCCCTCTCTTGATCAAATGGTTGAAGCCACACTTCGAGACTGCCCCCAGTGCCAACTAGTGGGGCAAGAAGAGCCATGCTTCCCCCGCACATTTCCAATTTGCCATATAGCGCGTGGCAACATGTAGCCATTTACTTCTTTGGCCCTTTAAAATCCGGCAAATACATCATTGTCATAATGGACAAGTACTCAAGATTCCCCATTGCACAACAAGTATCGTCAACAAGAGCAACCATCATCATACCAGTCTGGATGAGACCTTTGCAGCTTGGGGCATCCCCAAAGTCGTTAAAGCAGACAATGGCCCTCCATTCAATGGGCATGACTTTGCCGAATTTGCCAATCACCTCAACTTCAAACACAGGAAAATCACTCTCAAGTGGCCTTAAGCCAAAGGGATGGTAGAGAGGTTCATGGCAACACTAAAGAAAACCATACAACAGGCGGAGTTAACTAGACAAGAGGTTCAGCTGGCTCTGAATGGAGTACTATGGGCATATCGAACCACGCCTCATAGCACTACCGAAAGGGTCCAGCAATTCTGATGTTGGGTAGGACACTGCGTACAGGAATCCCCACCATGGACACTATGAGACACACAGGTCCTCAGCAATGTGATCATGCAACTGTAGCGGAAGTAGACAGGACCAAGAAAGCTAAGATGAAAGACTACGTGGGCGCTTGGCGGAATACAAGACCATCTAACATTCAGAAAGGGGACTAGGTGCTAGTCCGGCAAGAACAAAAGATGAAGACAAACAGCCGTTACTGTGGCAAACTCTTGCAAGTAATCAGCCGCAAAGGGACTATGGTCACAGCTACCTCTGCCAATAAAAGAATCACACGAAATGTGTCTCATTTCAAGAAATGGGATCATACAGTTGAAGCTAATACAACACTCTTCCAACCACACACCTCTAATGTTTATGTACCTAATGATTAGTGGAGTACTAGGAGCCTGCAGCCCAGAGCAACATTAGAAATAGGAAAGGGGCTGGCAGGAACGGGAAGAGGAGGAGCAAGGGAGGCAGGGGTAGATGCGAAGAGGGAAGAAAGGATGGAACAAGTAATGCACGGGGTTCCAGTCCGAGGAGAGTAACATATTTGTAAGAAAGAATCCTCTTTACCTCTGCAAGTCGTGTCTGGTGAATTCTTCGTTCTAAGGACGTGCAAACACCCACACAGTGTAGTGTGCTACCTCCGTGGACAAGCACTTCAGCGCCAATATAGGGGTAGCAAGCGCTATACAAATACTGTATTACAATACAATAGTCTGATTGACTCAAACGCTGTGGTTAGGAGCAGAAACATAAGGGGAGCACTGCTGTTGCCTCTGACCTCCAAATGACACCTTTTTAGGTCTCGCCTGAGCCAGCGCATGCGCTGCTCTGGCGAGAGCTTTAGTAAGCGGGTTTTGGAAGTGCAAACAGCAGTTTGCTGGCGACCAGCTTGCGTTCACGCGAGCGTGAACGTGCTCAGCTGCCAGATTTCAGCGCCCGAGGCGCCATCTGGAGCGTGATTACTTTCACTTTTGGCGCTGCTGCGCGCGCACCACTCGCGTGTTTGCCGGCGCGCGCGCACCCCTGCTTTCACTTTTGCCGTCTTGTTTACTTTTGCTCTCTTGTTTTTAATTTTTAAAGGTGCGTCTCACTTGCTTAAATGCATGTTTTGCTGGTCACACCATATATTAGTATGTCAGACATTCTTGCGGACATGGAACTCTTGGCTCGATTTTTATCAGTCTCCTTTGACTTCTTACGGTCCGTATGCCCGCAAGCCCTCTCCTTAATAGCCCCAGCTCTCCCCCTCTTACCCCTCGCCTCGCCTTCTCCTCTCAGCAGCCCCCCTCTTCTCTCTTCCCAGCAGTTCCTTCTCTTTTACTTTCCGTCTCTGCTCTCCCGTAGCTGTCTTTGGTCTTGCTCCCCACCCTCACCCCCACAATCCACTCTCACTTGTTCTTGCTGTCTGCACCTCCAGCCCTCTGTTCCCTCACCACTCGCTCTAACTCGCCCCCCTTCTCACACCCTCAGGTCCCTCAGCTGTTCGTGGTCTCCAGCTTTTCCCCACCTGGCTCTCTCGCGCAAGCAGCGTCGCTCCCTCCACCCTTGTATTTCCTCAGCTGTGTCTGTCCTCCGTTCTGTCCCCACTACATCTCCCAGCAGCAGACCCAGACTCCGTCCTCTCCTCCACACACGACGCACTCCCCTCCTGCCCTCTCTCCTAAGCAGCCCCGTTCTCACTCTCCCCTTTTCCACGCCAACCAGTTACCTCCCCTCACCTGCAGTGTTACAGCTTCCCCTTATCTTCAGTAATTTCCCTTGCCTCTCACTGTTCCTTCCCTCCACCAGTGTAGCCCCCTCCTCGGGCTCTTCTGGCCTCTGTCCTCCATACTCTCGCACCTCAACACTTCCCAGTCTCTCCTTGTCACAGCTCTCTGGCATCCCTCTGTCTTTCCACCAACAAACAGCTCTACTCCCTCCCTAATCTGTTCCTGCTCTCTTCTCTCCCCCACCCCCCATTTCCTTCTCTGTGCTCCACTTTTAGTTTCGTCCCCAGACCTCTTCCCTGCCTAGCTCCTATGTGGCCTCCAGCCAGAGCCCCATTTAGGGCGGTGCCACAGGTGCGGCTGCACTAGTGCCAAAGCTAAACACTTACAAGGTCACAAAGGCGAGACCTATTGGCTATGCCAATGCTGGTTTCATTTAAGGGAGGTCTTGCTCCTCCTCCCCTCCCTTGTTTTATGGAAGAGAGAGTACTTCCGGTGACCATAGAGCCCACCAGAACTAAACGACAGGTAGCGCTCACTTGCAGCTCTTACTTCTTCTGACGGAAGGCGCTTTACCGAGGGTGAAATTGATTTTCCTTCCATTTCCTGTGGCCGGCGGCATCAGGTCACTGCTGACCTGCGTGGGAGTTGTCCTTTAAGGCCATTAATTGTTAATAACTCTCCCCCCTGCGCTGCCCCCTCTCCTGGGCCCACGCCGTGCTCGATGCGCGCGCCTCTCTCGGATGATTCACAGTCCAAGCGCTGGGCGCTCCCTGCACGAGGGCGTCACAGCTCCCCCAATTACCGCCGCACATAAAGCAAATGCCCTGCTATTCTCGGGTGGGGGGATATTAACGGCATAATTACCGCTCCCCGCTTTTTGCCACCCCAGGGGAATATCTTCATTAATGCCAGGTCTGACGGGCAGCGGCCGGCGGTCTCCCTTTCGCACCCTGCTACATTCCTCACCCTCACTCAGCTCTGTGCATCACCTCTTTTTTTCTTTATTAACCCCCAGTGGGCGCTCTCAACCAGGCCCCTCCTTCCATCAAAGGGACAATATCGACATGACAGCGTGTGCTTCCTGTGAAAATCAAAGAAAAGCAATTGCAGCATCATATAAAAGACTTCATTGTCATTGTTAATACACTTTTGTTGTGGCGCCGAGAATTCCCGCGCTTCGAGCTTCCTAGCACATTAACCATGTCATGGGCCAGGCAGTGACGCAGCAAGGGAGCTAAAGGCTCAACTACGAGCAATAAAATGCCCCTCCCCCCTCCGTTTGGGGTATTGAAAGACAGTTTCACCTGGGTGTAGTGGGCAACTAACAACCATGGCCCCGGTACCACTTAGTTACGTCCAGAGGCGCAACTAGAGCCAGATTTCGGGGGGGGGGGGCACTAAAAATTTCGGAGGGGTGGGGGGGATAATTCTTCCAGCAATAGGCAAAGTGGAGATGAAGGTGCAAAAAATCAACAGAGCCTCGTTAACACGTAAATGGTCTATTAAAGACCTGTGAAGTACTCGGGTGCGGCTGCGATAAGTTCAAAAACTGTCTGTGTTTGTGCCCTGGAAGCTGTCTCAGCCCAGGCTGACAGACATGAGGGGGGGGGGCCCGAAGCCCTATGGGCCCTATGGGCGTTGCGCGCCTGGATACTGTTATATCCAAGAAGCGATCTCAGGATCGTCCTGGCATAAATGCTGGCCGCGCGTGAAACAGCGCCGCGCAGTGATGCGGGCCGCAGACCGTAATCAATGCAGCACACACGAGTGAGGTTGTATATGCGTGCTCGCGTGGCCGGGGTCTAACGCCCGCCTCCCGGGCACGTCTATTTATTTGTTCACGCCCACATAGCGTGGGCCAAACCACAAAGTATCCACGTTGCCGGGGTGAGCCAACATACATCCCCGGCAACTAATACCCAATGCGCCCAACTAACAACACGTATCGCGATAAGCGATACAACATTCCCTCCCAACATGAACATCACGAACAATAAAGAAAAACCTTACTGCAGAAACAGTATTACAACAGCTACGCCATCTGCAGATTCATATTCACTACCATGCACCCCGGATTCCAGTCCATACAGTTACTTATCTAGCAATGATAGTCTCGCAGTCTGCTGGACGGCTCCGGGTTTCTTCTCAGCGTATACTGGGTCTGGCTCTGCCAGCATCCATTGTCCTCATGAGGGCTCACGGGCAACACCGAAGGGGCATTGACTGACTTCCTGGTTTCGTGGAGAAATGTCCAAATCCTCAGCCCCGTCCATTTCGAGATCCCCTTCAGACCATTCCTCCCAGGCTCTCCCACTGCTGTCTCCATCCGGGCCGTTCAGTGTAGAGTCAGGACTAGAGTGACATTTTTTAAATGCTGACACATTCCTTGTAACAAGTTCCAGACCCTTTCGCGCCGTAACTTGGGTGCCACGAATGCGGGTGATGCACCAGGGATCTTTTTCAAAAGGTAACCTGAACTTACTGCCAGGGTGTCTGTCTTGAACCAGGACCAAGTCTCCCACTTGAAGATGTGATTTTTGCGCTCGGCGCTGCCGGCTTACTTGGTCGTTTGACCGCTTCCTCCTGCTGCCCACAGCATGTTCGTCAACTTTCTCAGGAGCCCATTGTGGGTGGTGTGGGATAGAGTCGCTCACTACTCTTCCCATCGACAGATGCCCGGGGGCACGACCAGTGGTGGCATGAGGAGTTTGTTGGTAATCCTTGAGAAAAGAGTAGATGGCCTGTTCCAGAGAGTCACCATTGGCCACCGCTATCCTGATGACTTTGTTTAGAGTTCTCATAAAGCGTTCAGCTTTTCCATTCGCTTGGGGCCATTTTAGTGTTATCTTTTTGTGAACAATTCCTAGGGATGCCAGATACGATGCAAACTCCTGACCCTGGAAGGGAGGGCCATTGTCAGTCCTTAACTCCTTGATGAGTCCATGGGTAGCCATCACCTTCTCCAGTTTTGGTATTACTTCTCCTGCGCTCAGGGATGACAGCACCTCCACCTCCGGGTATTTAGAATAGTCATCTATCACTACCAATGAGTGTCTTCCGTCGGGGAGGCTTCCGAAATCCATGCTGGCGCTTATCCACGGACCATCAGGTCACCGTTCAGTCACAATCGGTGCAGGATGATTCGGTTCTCCAGAGGCTTGACACCAAGGACATGATCTCACTGCCTCCTCTACCTTCTCGTCAATGAAGGGGAACCAGATTTTGGTTCTGAGTTGACCCTTAGTTTTTACCATACCCTGATGCCCGGCATGGGCTAACCGGGTCACTCTGTCCACTAGGGTAGTCGGAATAACCAAACGATGACCTCGGAGTAGGCATCCATTGGGATCGGCGCTCAATTCTTGTCTCACTTGGTATAAGCTCTCAATCACCCACCGGGCTTCAGGAGTAAGAATCACCCCTTGGCTTCTGAGAAGGTGCCACTTGTTGGTCTTTACTGCATCGAGTGCTTTCTGCAAACATTCATCTTGGGTGGTCGCTTGGCATGGTTCTTCCAGAGAGATGGGTAACTGGCGAGACCGGTCAGCCACATATCGGACATATTCTTCAGTCTCCTCCGCATCCTCCACTTCACTGAGCGTTGCAGCTCAGGGATGACGGGACAGGTAGTCTGCCGGATTGCTCGTTCCATGGTGGTACTCAATCTTACAGTTATACTCCTGCAACTGAAGCATCCATTTTTCGATGCGAGGTGGAGGTTTCGACACCGTTCCTGTAAACAGTGGAATTAAGGGCTTGTGGTCAGTGGTGACGAGGAATGGCTTCCCGTACACATACAAATGGAAGTGGCGGCAACCCCAGTGCACTGCAATTGCCTCTTTTTCTATTTGGGAATACCTTTGTTCCGTGGCAGTCAATGATCTGCTTGCAAATGCCACCGGAGCCCACTCATCCTCTTCTCGGGGCCTTTGTAATAGGACAGCTCCTAGCCCCTTTGGGCCTGCATCCACAGCAACTTGAGTGTGCTGTTGCGGATCGAAGTACCTCAGCGTGGTAGAGCTGGATAGCGTGTCTTTGGTGGCCTGGAAAGCCGCCTCTTGTTCAGGGCCCTGCGACTAACCCCGGGCGTAGTGGGGCTACGCGGAGGTCCACGGAGTTGCGAACAAACTCCGTGGACCTCCGCTACGCTACGCCACCCGCCTCCACCCCCCTATATTAAAAATTACTTCTACATGACTTAAAATTAAATTAAAACCACTTACCTGGCATGCGACGTCCCCGGGCTGCCCTCCTCCTCTTCCTCCTAGTCTGGGTAATTCTTTGAGAAAACTGTGCATGAGCGCGCGCCTGCGCATTTCTCGCAAGAATTACCCAGACGGCGAGGAAGAGGAGGAGGGCAGGCCGGGGACGCCGCATGCCAGGTAAGTGGTTTTAATTTAATTTTAAGTCATGTAGAAGTAATTTTTAATATAGGGGGGGTGGAGGCGGGGCTGGCCAACTCCGCTCCGCTGCGAGTGTGCGGAGATTCGCGTTCTCCGCGGAACGCAGAGGAGGCAAATCTCCGCACACTCCGCGGGCGGAGCGGAGGTCTCTGCCCGGGGTTACCCACGACCACGAATTTGAGGCTTTGGTAAGTTCTCTCAAAGGTGTTGTCAGCGAGGAGAGGTCTTTGATAAATCTACAGCAGTAATTTACCTTCCCCAGGAAGCTGCGCATTTCCGTTACATTGGTGGGAGCTGGGGCCTCTTTGATATCCCTCACTTTTTTCGGATCTGGAGCAACTCCTTCCGCTGAGAAGATGTACCAGAAGAACTGTAATTTCTGCTGGAGGAACTCACATTTGTCCCTATGTACCGTGAGCCCAGAGTCTTGTATCCTTTGGAGTACTTGTCTCAGCCATGTATTGTGCTCCAGTATGGTCTTTGCATGGACTAGAATGTCGTCACTGACATTAACTACCCTTGGGAGATCAGCGAGAAGTTCCTTGATGGTGTTCTGGAACACCTCGGCTGCGCTAGATATCCCGAAACTCAGCCTCTTGTAACGTCGTAAGCCGACATGTGTGGAAAATGTTGTGATGTACTGGGCTGTTAGTCTAGGACCAGTTGATGGAATCCAGCCCAAAGATCAAGTTTTGAGAACCAGCTGGCTCCACTTAACTCCCCAATCAGGTCATCAATGGTCGGAGATAAGTGCCTTTCCCTTTTGATCGCGGCGTTGGGGAGTCTCATATCCACACAGATTCTTACTTCCCCCGGCTGCTTTGGCTTTCTTGCAACCACGATAGGTGATACCCAGGGGCTCAGATCTTTCACCTTTTCAATAATTCCTGCCTCTTCCAATTTGTTCAGTTCTTTTTCTACCAGCGGTCTCAAATAAAAGGCTGCTCGCCTGTGTCGAAGAGCTACTGGATGTACTGAGGGATCAATGTTTAGATGTATTTGCTTGTCGCATAGACATTCAATGCCAGTGAATACTTTCGGGAACTCCTCTAGTATTTGACTTACTCCTTCTTGATGTATCCCAAAAGCGAAGGTGACTATGCCCAGTGCTTCTGCCCACTTGCATCCAAGCAGCATACCATGCCCCTCCTCCGTCACATACACCAGGGCTTCCATCTCCTGTTGATCATAGGCGATCGTGGTCTTGAATTTGCCTCTAATGGCTAGTGGCTTGGTCTGACCATATGCGAAAACTGTTATCTTGGCGGGGACCAGTTGTGGAGGGGGTATCATCTTTTTGTAAGCCTCATGGGACATGATGTTTATGGTGGCGCCTGTGTCTATTATTGCAGTTGATGAGTGCCCTCCCACTAAAACTTGGCACTGTGGTAGTCGACTCTGCGTCTGGGATGCTGACCCTACTGTGAACACCGAGTGGACTGTGTGTTCTTCTCGGTCGTCATCGTCCATATCGCTACTTTGTTCCTGAGCTTCCGGGATCATGTTGATGTTGGATCTCATGGCCCGTCCTTTACTGGATCGACACACTTTCATGAAGTGGTTCATTTTACCACATGCCGTGCACTTCTTCCCCCTTGCTGGGCACTCCGACGGTCGATGGGAGGATCCCCGACAGTACCCACACGATCGTATCCTTGGGCTTCTTGCCTGACTTGACGATGCCGTGACAGTTGGGGCAACTACATTGACTGGCTCAGTCTTAATGGGAGCTTGACGAGCGGCCTCCATATGTGCCGCCCGTGCTTTTGAGAGTTCCTTCGTCCTCCCCAGAGTAAGTATGTCCGGCAACGACTTCCCCGACTCTTCCAGGATTCACTCCCTTAGCTTTGCCGAGGCGCATTCTTGAATAATCTGGCCCCTAATCTCCTCAGTCTCATCTTGAAAGCCACAAGTGCTTGCTAACTCTTTTAGGTGCGCGTGAAACACATCCAGTGACTCTTCAGGCTGATGCTTTGCTTGTCCGAACACGAATCGTTCATAATCTTGATTTGCCATTGGCTCAAAGTGAGCATTGAGGGCCTCAATGAGTGTGAGTGAGTCTTTGGTGCTCCCTCCGTCACCGTCTTGGATATCTTGTAGACATCTCTCCCTCCCAGATGCAGTATCATGGCACGCTTCTGCGCACTGTCCACTTTTGTTGCCTTCAAAGAAGAGGAGCACTCGCTCCACCCACTCCTTCCACCTTGGGGCTTGAGCGGACGGGGCCCCTTCCACCACAACTGGCTCTATTGCAGGAATGTGGGCCATGTTGTTTGCGCCGTTACTCTACCCTTGGGGAAGGTGCTGGAGCAGTGCTGCAGAGGTGTGAGACGTGTGTAACCGGCTGCTTGCGACGTGCCCTGTCTCAAATGTCACTTACAGTTGTCTGTGTCCCACGGAAGATTTAATGCTCTGCCATGGGGAAACACCCCACGCCACATCGCCTTGTCACCTCGTGCTGGGTCAGCAGTCAGGGCTCCGTGGCTACTCGCAATGTACACTCTGGGCAATGCTCCTTCTGGATCCCTTTTGGTTCTCGAGCCTGCTGTAGCGTTTATTGCCCTCTCGGGCGGTCCAAAAGTGTGGCTGTGGTGCAGCATGAGCACCGTGCACTTGCACGCAGTATGCCACGTGGGTCTTTACACCCTCGTCGCCAATGTTATATCCAAGACACGATCTCAGGATGCTGGCCGCACGTGAAACAGCACAGACGAGTGAGGTTGTATATGCGTGCTCACGTGGCCGGGGTCTGACGCCCGCCTCGCGGGCACGTCTATTTATTTGTTCACGCCCACATAGCGTGGGCCAAACCACAAAGTATCCACGTTGCCGGGGTGAGCCAACATACACCCCCGGCAACTAATACCCAATGCGCCCAACCTACAACACGTATCGCGATTAGCGATACAACAGTTACGTCCCCCGGGTGTAGGGTTTTAAGTTGAGTCTGTTCGCTATGTCCAGTGGTACGTTGATGCTGCGCCGGTCTGTATAGAGGTGTTGGCCCAAAAGGAGAACGGCCTTTGGTGGTTAGGTTCTGCGACCCTCAACCCATGGCCATGTGCTTATAGCCTTAGATTAACTTGTTCACATGTTCCTCAATAGCACGGGTGTGTATTGCATTGACGTGGTTTTCTTTCACATCTTGCTGAAATTCCCTTAGTGGTTGTGAGTAATGGATGGGCCCCCTAACCCCTGAAGTCTGCTGTGTAGGTTATCACCATGGAAATATCAACGAGGGGGCGGTGCCTGCAACTTGCCAATCACCTGTATCCGTCAGTAAGAGCCCTGCAGTGGTGGGCAGAGGAAAAGTGTGATGTAGTATGGTGGAAAGTTATCTCGGCCACCTCAACGCCTGCTTTGTGAATGTGTGATGCTTTAAACTGTAATGTTGCATTACGGATTGTGTTTTTTGGTGGGGTATTATGTTGGTGTGCAATATGGTGTCTTGTGAGAAGCGTGTCTGTTTTACACACATTAAACTGAAGAGCAACCTGCAGGATGAAAAATGTCTGTGATTAACGTGCACCTCATTCAATGTGGTGCCGCCTTTAGCACCACAATAAACTTTACTATCAAAGTTAAATGTTATGTGTTTGGAAGTAAACATTCGTAACCAACCACTGAATTCTTCATTCTCGGGTAAATTTCCTTGATGAAGTCCTTCAAAGTGGCATTTGGCTAAACATTGGCGAGTTATATTTATGACATTTTTATTTTCAATGTAATATTATAGAGGGTGGATTATTGCAATAATTTTTAATCACCATAGTAATTTAACTGTTAGGTAGAGGATAATGTAGATTGGAAGGAAGGTGGCGTGTGAACGTATTGACAGTGTACACTTTTTAGGACTGGCCTAGAGGCAACTGGTTCACCAGTGTCATGTTTTCCCCGAAAATAAAAATAAAAATATATATACATATACATTTAGTGGATTTTGGTCAGCCCTCTTCAGCAATTGGTTTGTCTTTCACATTCACTTTTAGCTTCTGCCCATCACACCTTACTGTGTGGGATAATGGATCAGTCCAATTAAGTCAAGGACTCTTTTTACTATAAGTGACAGTATTTTGGTTTCGCACTAGTATGCATCTGCCTAAAAACAGTCCACTTCCGTGTCAGGATTGGTGAGCCAATTTCTGTTTCCATTTCTCCTTTCACATAATTTTTTTTATGATGGGTTGCTTCTTACTTATTTTATTACAGATATACGCACGCCACGTTTAGATAACACAAATATTTATTTGCAGGTTTGCCACGGCTAGAAATTGGCTTTGCCAATGCTTAGTATGTAATGCAACCCTAGGGGTCTGATGCATGAAATAGTTGTCCAGTGCTGTGGTACAAATCCGATGCATTCATCATTTTCATTCCATTAGCAGAATTGTGCAAATTTTCAGATTCCAGGCAACGTTTTAGCCTTCCCTATGTGCTACACACTGTATTTGCCACACAAGATGTCCTTTTTTGCACCATAAGTTTTGTTGGTTAAATTCCTGAATAATACTTATTCACCTGATAACAGTTGCAGACTTCATCTATCAGCAAGCTATGGTGCCAACCAAAGTTTTGTAGAGTTTTAATTTGGAACATTTTGTAAAATGTGCAAAGATTTTAACTTGATTTTATCAAAGCCTGACGACATGAAATAGTTAAAAGCCTGTGAATCCATGAAAGATGAGCTGAAAACCCGTAGTTATAGTTAAGTACAGTTTTCGCTGCCCACATATCACTCCCAGAGGAGTACTTGTCAATCACCACTTGATTAAGGGGGCTCGTTCTGTCAGCTACACCTACAACCTGTCAGACTGAGCATGTCTGCACCAGCTTGTAACCAAGTTGACAAGGCTATTGCCCTGCAAGAATGTACTAGTAGTGTAAGCAATGACAACTCTGCATTTAACAACACAGAGAAGTGGGAGCATTAGCAAAGTTTGGGAGACACTCTCGGACAAGGCAGACATTAGATCAACAATAAAGTTCTTACCACTGCACCCCAAAAGCTAACCTTTGTTGGTGGTTTCAGTAAATATGCAATTTGAACATGAGAAATTTTACCTGTGGGATGTACCACAAAATGTAGAGTTCAAGCATTTGAGGCCATTCTTGTAGAGGAGATGTAAGCGGGAGACCCTATAAGGTTTCATTCGTTAAATGGATTGATTTTTTTTACTGACTGAAAGCATCATCAGAATACAGCAGTATAAAGCTAGCAATTAGCATAATCAGTTCAACAGTTTCGGGTTCAGCAATTAGTACCTGGGTCAATAGAAGATGAAACATATTACCTTTTAATAAACATAAATTATATAGGACCGCAGCAGAGGAACATGTAATGTATGTATATATTAAATCTCTTTTTACAGAAAAGAAAGGTGCCACATAAGACGTATGAAGGGTGTAGAGATTAAAATGTTCCACATGTACAGCAAAGAAGTCTATACAAAACAGTTATTGTGCAAACAAAAGTCATAAAAGGACTCAAGTTTGACTGTCAAAAATTGCTTGTGACATAGAAGCAGTGTTATACATAATCATTGGTACTGGGTTAAAAAAAAAAGCTCCAAGATGACAGACTACACTATTCAAAAGTCAACTTTTCATTCCCAATTCTAATGCAAATGTGGGTCTTCTTCAGGACACTACTAGAACATGCATCATTTTTATAGCGCCATTAGTTTCTATATGTACAGCACACTTTAAACAGGGAGGGAAAAGAGGAAAACATCTCCGAACAGATTAACAAATTCAGCAGAAGAACAGTTAAATGTTCTCATAATGTGAGTTGTGTACAAGCACTACACAAAATCACAAGAGATGTGTTAGGAGCAAAAAGGCATCATCAGCTAAACATTGTGGCCTTTCAGAAGCTTTGGCAGATGGAGGCACAGTATAGTTTCAATGAGGACACCGAAACGCAGCGTCGACATTTTCTAAATCTTTTTATTATCAGTATATTTTGGGATACATTTGTATTTGTTTTTAATAGAACCTATGAAATATGATATTATTCGTTATGATCTTTTCAATCTTGACAAGATGAAAGTGCACATGTGATAATCCATCTATAAACATGACATTAATCTTTCGATGTGTTTTATTGTAGCAAACTCTAGGCATTATATTTAACCACAAGAAAGTAATTTTTATAATATGGATGTCTAATAAAAATATTTTGTTATATACTTAACTTTGTTTCAAGCATCTTGATCATTATAATACGTAGATGTATGATTATGTTAATTTGTTTCCCAAAATTTAGCACCAGTTGTTTTGATTCTTTTGCCCTATTTAGAAAAACACTTATGTACAGATATATATATATCTATAGGAGGAAAAAGGGAATTTGTTTTGTGTTAAAATTTACAGTACCCTGTCCCTTTTTTCTGAAGAAGGGCGGCGACTCTCTTGTGTTTCTTGAGTCAGAGCAAAATAACCACATCCAGTTCTGAGGGTGCTCCAGGAATTATAAGGATGTCACAGGTAAAACATCAGAGTCTCTCAAGTTACAGCGGCAGCACATAGGGAACTGTCCCTGTTAAACGTTGGTCAAGAAAGGATAATTTGCAAGCAGGGCAGATGTTGGGGTGGCACTGACAAGAGATAATTGTGATGGTCCTAAGACCAGTTTTTCCTGTATCATTATCGAATTAGACTCAGTAGTGCTGAATGCACTTGTCAAGTGGCAGCATGTGCGGTCTTAGGAGTAAAAAGTTCAGACTAGTACAGATTCAGGCCCTGATTACGGGTTTAGGTGTTATTTATTGCACATGATAAATAGCGATACCACGGGGTATGTTATTTATCGTGTGTGATAAACAATACTTATCACAAGTTTGTGGGGAATAACATGCAGATTTTGGTGTTTAACGCACCAAAATCCACATGGTACAGTAAATACTGTAAATGTCCTCTATTAAATTTTGGCAGGTTTAACCTATATGTATCATATACATTGTAGGCTTTAAGTGAGATTTTTTCTAATGTGATGAAACTATTATCCTTGTAGGAGGAATCACCTTTATATAGTTATTTAGTTAAAAATGCGTATGTTTAATTACAAAGTAGTAATTAGAGGTCATATGGGCCCCGGACCCCCAGAATAGGTGCCACAGACTCCAGGGGTCCTAAGACCACAGGTTAAGAGCCCCTGCTCTATTGCGATAGGTGCTCTTTGGACCTGGGCCCAGGTATTTCTGATCTCTTCTTGGTGGACCCTCAGAACTCCAGGAGTGAAATGGACAAGGTTGTGCACCCTTTGACTGCCATGCATCTCAACATGTTCTAAATGCGAGCACAAGCCACAGTCTGGCTACAACCCTCGCCGGGTCAAGAGGATCACTGTTACAACATCGAACTACAGAATTATCGAGTCAACAATATCGTAAATAAAAATATCGACACTCAGTACACAAACTAGAAATAACACTAATATCGATTAAAAAAATCATTTAAATAAATCTCAATGACAAAAATATCGACGACAAAAATATAGAACACAAAAATATCGATAACATTAAAATAAAATGAAACACATCAAAAATATCAATACAAACAATATCGACAACACAAACATCGATAAAATACATATCAACTATATTGAAAATAAAATTTAAACATAAAAAATACTATTTATAATTTTTTTTATCACATAATTTTATTCATTTTACAATGTATTACATATTGAAGCGGAGTAGTATTACATTTGTATATATAGAGTTGATACATCGTATATTGTTGGAAGCAAAACATTTCTACATTTTGCCTATTTCGTACTATAAACTGTGGTGTCATGGAGCTTATATTTAGGAATGCGAATTGCTGTGATTGATATTTTTAAACAAAAGAACAATTCGGAGCGGTATGCTCAACTTATCCCCTCTCCCACCATTAATAAAAAAAACATTCCCCATAAACTTTGCTTGAAGTGGCTGGTCAGAGCAGTCCATTCCACTGCTTGTGAGGATGGGTCGTCTGTGGCACAGGGTGGAAGGGAGGGAGGGGAAAAGGAGGGAAGGGGGAGAGGGGGGTGGGAGGGGGAGGGGGAAATAGTGGGATGGAGGGAAGGAGAAGTGGAGGGGGAGGGGGGGAGGGAATAAAACAAGGGGAGGAATAACAACAGTGGCATCATTCCTACTCATGTCACATTACATTCAAGTGCACCAGCTTAACATATATTGTGGTTCAGAATATATCTGCATTAATTGTCAGAGACATTATTCTTGAAGTGTTCCAGCAGCTGCGCCCAATCCATTGATATTGGTTTCTTGCGAAGTCCCCTATATTCCTCTCTCTGGAGAGCTTCTCCTTCTATCTTGGCCCATCGTATTACCTCTCCTCCCAAGCTCCCTTTCACGGGGCTGTATGAGACTTCCAACGCTGCGTAAGCAGTCTTTTAGCCAATATTAGGGAGAGGTCTGGGAACCGGCACAACAATTTTGCTTTCCGTGGTAGGGGGATAATCCTAGCAAGCATATCTCTACCGTAGACCACAAGGGGCTACCTGACAAATGTGATAATCTGTCAGTGACTTCTCGCCATTACTCCTGTTAGGAGGGGCAGGACCATAACATATGAATCAGATCATCTCCGGGCCAGTGGCAGCGAGGGCAATTAGAGGAGGCTAGTGGATACATTGTGTGGACCTTATGTGGCGTCAGATATGCTCTGTGTAACAGGGCCAACTGTATAAATTTGAATCGTACATTACGGGATACACATTTAGGATATTCAAGGACTACAGCCCATTCCTTGTCTGTGAGCACACGCATAATATCCGCCTCCCATTTTTGGCGGAGGGACAAGAGTGAAATTTCTAAATGGCCTCTTAGTCCTCTATAGAGCCATCTGACCAAATGGCTCCCGTGGCCCATTATATGTAGTGCCTGCAATAACTGGAATGTTGGGGGCTCACACTGTTCCACAAGCCAATATTTACGAACAAAATGTAAAATGCTGGCGTGAATCAAAAATAGTGTATTAGGTACCCTATAAGTGCGTACTAATTCAGCGTGGGGCATTAAATTTCTGTCCATGAATAAGGAGCCACAGTTGTAATTCCCCCCTCCTCCCATTCTGCCAACCTGTGAGCAGTTAAAGGGCCGTGTGGTGTCGGGAGACCACATAGGGGTATGTTCAGGGCATATGGCGTGGGTGTACTTCAACGCAAGCTTCCAATAATGGAGCGCCACTTGGAGCAACACAGGGACATCTTTCGGTCTCCCTGGTTCTGGGGAAAGTGTCTGCTGCGTCCCGAGTTTTAGCTGTGCAGGTGTATAACCAATTTCAGATAGATTATGCCCAGCAAGCCAGTATGCCAGCCACTGCAATTGGCTAACAATGCTGTATGCCTTGAAATCCAGGGCTCCCATACCCCCTTTGGTCGTGGGAAGCTGTAATTTAGAAAGACTAATCCTACGACGCCCTGTCCCCCATATCATGTTATTAATAAAGAGTTTAGTATTTTGAAAACCCATGCCGGGACCACCTCTGGGAGATTAACAAAATAATACAGGAGCCTCGGTAACATCCCCATTTTCCCTATTGCAAGGCGTCCTGCCGTGGACAGTGGTAGTTTAATCCAAAAGGCCACCTGCGATTTTAGTGAATTAATGGCACGGAGTAGATTCCCATCTAGTATGTCGCGTGTGTTCCTGTAAAACTGAATACCCAGATATTTAAAGGTGTTACGTTCAATTCTAAGCTGCTCAGTCCTGAAGTGCAGGGTGGATACAGGACGTGTATTATAAAAGAAATATGCTAAGGATTTTGAGGCATTTAAATGGAGTCCTAATAATACACCAAATTGATGCAACAGTGACGCCACTGCATTTAGATCTGACCCCATATCCCTAAAATAGAGCAACATATCGTCAGCATACAGTGACACTGAATGGATAGTTGGACCTATTGGAATACCGCTTGTGACCATTGTTAAACGCAAGTGATGCGCCAAAGGCTCCAGCGCTAGTACAAATAGGAGCGGGGATAGGGGGCATCCCTGACGCGTCCCACGAATTATATTATATGCGGGGGATATATTGTGGCCAGACTTTGCACGTGCCGTTGGTGAGGTATATAATAATTCCACCCAACGACAATACATAGGGGGATCCCAAACTTCTTCAGTACCGCCATCATATATTGCCAGCTCAATGAGTCAAAGGCTTGACGAATGTCCAGTGACAAACATCCCGCCTGAGGGTGGAGAACTTGAGCCGTGTGGATCAAATTAAAAAGGTGCCGTATATTCAGTGAGGTACTTCGGCAGGGAACAAACCCGTTTTGGTCAATATATATAAGGCCAGGGAGATACGGAAGAAGACGCGCTGCTAATATTTTACTCAATATTTTATAATCAGTATTTAGAATGGATAGGGGTCTATAAGAAGAAATATCCGTGTGAGATTTACCTGGTTTTAATAGGGATGTCACTATTGCCTCCCTGGTTGTGGAAGGTAAAGTTCCCTCCTCCAGAGATGCAGAATATAATTGCAATAACCTAGGGACTAACTGCGACGAGAGCGTAGAATAAAATTCTATTGGGAGCCCATCAGAGCCTAGCGTTTTATTACGGGCAAGGCCCTTTATTGCCCTGCGAATTTCTGCTAGGGTAATGTCAGCAGCTAGGGTTTCCCTATTATTGTGTGGAATAACAGGAAGGGGGATGTTCCCTAAAAATTCAGTTATGTTTTCTGGAGGAACCTGTGGGGGGGCCGCATAAAGTTGGGCGTAATAATTATGGACTGCCCTATTTATCCCGATCTGCGTGGTCACCAATTCCTGGTTGATAGTATATACTGCTAGTATGGGCATAGGGGAGGGTTGGGGACGTATCATGTGGGCAAGCAATGTGCCAGGTCGATCTGCTTCTACGTGTGCCCGAGCTGTGTAAGTATGTAGGTCAATAAGACGTAGACGTTCCAGGAGTTCCGCATATTTTATCCTGGCCTCTTGAAGCCTTTCCTGTCTCACCGCATCCTCTCGGGCCTCCATTTCCAATTTTTGTAATGTTGATTCCAAATCTGTGATATCTCGGGAAATCTCACGTCTGACTCCCACTACCGCACTCATAGATACCCCTTGGATCGTCACCTTAAAGGCTTCCCACTCTATCGCCCTTGTTGTGGCTGTACCTTCATTAATATCAAAGTAAGATGTCATTGATGTGGCTATTGTGTCTCTGAACACCTGGTCTTCCAAGAGTAGGGGTTGTAGGCGCCATGTCGGGATTGGGGACGGAACTAACCCCAGGCGTAGTGTGCGTAGCAGGGCTACGCGGAGGTCCACGGAGTTGAAAACAAACTCCGTGGAACTCCGCTCCGCCACCCTCCTCCACCCCCCCATTATAAAAAGTAATTAAACATTATTTAAAAATAAATTTAAAACCACTTACCTGGTAGCGGCGTCCCCGGGCTGCCCTCCTCCTCTTCTTCACCGTCTCGCTAATCCTTGTGAGCACTGCGCATGCGCGCGCACCCACGCATTTCTTGCGAGAAATGCGCGGGCGCGCGCGCATGCGCAGTTTTCACAAGGATTACCGATAGGGCGAGGAAGAGGAGGAGGGCAGCCCGGGGATGCCGCATGCCAGGTAAGTGGTTTTAAATTTATTTTTTAATAATGTTTAATTACTTTTTATAATGGGGGGTGGAGGCGGGGGCTGGCCAACTCCGCTCCGCTGCGGAGTGTGCAGAGATTTGCCATCTCCGCGGTCTCCACAGAACGCGGAGAAGGCAAATCTCCGCACACTCCGCGGGCGGAGCGGAGGTCTCCGCCCGGGGTTAGACGGTACCCGGCCCCAGTGAATGGACAATTCGAGTGGGTTATGATCCGAAATGGTCTTGCCTAAGTAGGTAGTATGTGCTACGTGCGGGAGAAGGGCCGGCGTGCATAAGAATCTATCTAATCAGTAATGTAAACCATGGGGGTGTGAAAAGAAGGAATATTCACGCATATTTCTGTTATATGAACGCCAAATGTCTGCCAATTCCCACCCCGACGTCCAACGTTGTAGAGCTTGAGCTTGTTGGATCGTTATGGTTCCCGGCAGTGGGGGGTGAGAGCGATCCAACTCAATGTCCAGGACCGCATTAAAATCTCCTCCCAACAACCAGGGGCATTGAGTCCAGTCTGCCAGGGCCACTGTTAGACGAGAGAGAAATGCCTCCTGGTCAGTATTAGGCACATATATTGATCCAAGGACTATCTGTCTCCTGTCTAAGGTGCCCCGTAACAGTACATATCTTCCCTGCTCATCAATCTTACTATCTTGCAAAGAAAAGGGAACTCCTGCCGAATCCACACAGCTGCTCCCTGTGAAAAGGCGGAGTAGGTAGTTGCATAGACCTGTCCTCTCCATCTCTTCT
The DNA here is from genome assembly GCA_963921515.1 of Calotriton arnoldi. Taxonomy (NCBI): domain Eukaryota; kingdom Metazoa; phylum Chordata; class Amphibia; order Caudata; family Salamandridae; genus Calotriton; species Calotriton arnoldi. Next base: position 5,922,299 of record CAWUFW010000123.1, on the reverse strand, counting down.
GCAATTTGGGGAGTTCAGCTGACACCAAGTGGGTCTCCAGAAGGCAAACTATTTGAGCCCGCCGTCTAGGCAATTGTGCCAACACCCTATGACGTTTGTGTACTGAGCCCATACCCCGGACATTCCAAGTCATGAGATTATAACGTTCAACCACTGAAGCCATATAAAAACAACACGTGACAGAAAAAACTTCCCCCTCGAAGCCCCACCCTGGCCCCCCAGCCCGCAGCCCAAAAGACAAGCTTCAAGCATTTTAAATAATCAACTCCCCAATTCACGGTCAATCGAGACAACATCGTTCGACCAAAACTATAAACTTAAACTAAAAACAAAATCTTATAGTTAAACCAGTGCCTTCCTAATAGGGTGAGCAATTTGATGTGACAATTATGTGGCATTTTAGTGATGTATTGTCCGGTGCAGTACGGCCTGGGCTCTGGATAAAGTCAGCATAACATGTTGTATCATCCCTTTCAACAGTTGTTGCAAGTTACTTACACCTTCTGCCTGCCAATCATTATTCTAACCCATGTATCATAGGGAACGGAGCTGATTCATAAAACCCCAACATTACCCTCAAGGCCCCCATGCGGCGACACCAATATTGGTATGTCTGACAAGTGTAATACAATTGTACCATCATCTACATGTAGGCAATAGTTGTAGAGGTTTTAACCCAGCGGGTCAGCGCTCAATTGTGTAGATTCGGACGAGAACAATGCAACAATGCCCCCAAAGTCAGAGTCTGATATCGCTTCCAGCGACGGGCTGGTGCTGATCGGATGGCAGGTGATCCCCAAGGCATTGGCAGTGCGGAGGGCCTCCTGTCTACCCTCCAGAACCGCCTGCAGGCATGGGGCCCCAGCCGGACCCTCCTGTGTAGTGTGTCCTCTTCTGCGTCTTCTCTGTGACCTTCGCGATCTCTGCCCCGATCCGACTCGGTGACCACCCCCACTCGAATCTGGGAAGTTTCTGTCCAGCCACTCCCAGGCGCTCTCCGGGGTGTCAAAGAAATAGGAGCGCTGGCCATGGATTATTTTTAATTTTGCTGGAAATAAGAGAGCAAAAGACAGGCCCACAGTGCGTGCACGTGACTTGACTCCCAGGAAATATGAGCGCTTCTTTTGTACATCTATAATGTAATCTGGAAAAATCGAAACTTTGGCATTGTCGACCGAGATTATTACGAGCAGCCTTTAATAGGAGATCCCGGGCCCTGAAGTTCAAAATCTTGGCTATTATCGGCCTCGTATTAGTGCTGGGGATAGGCTTTTTGGCCAGCACTCGATGCGCTCGCTCCACTGTAAACAATGCTGATATGCCCGTGGGAGCCACCTTCACCCGTAGCCACTCCTCTATAAACAGTGTGGATCTCAGCCCCTCCGTACCTTCAGGGAGGCCTACTATTCGTAGATTGTTTCGCCGGGACCTCCCTTTGGCATCTTCAGCCCGGGCCTGTAGGATTTCAATTTGACGGCGCATCTGTGAGATCTGTGCTTCATTCTCTATGACCTTAGGCGCTGTCAGATCTAACGCTGCCTCAGTGGACTTCACCCGGTCTGACAATTTTTTATGATCGCCTCTTAGTAGATTGAGTTCTGTAGAAATTGTTCCCAATTGCTGGGTAATGGCTGCTCATGACTCGCATATCTACAGAAGAATCATGTCCAGTTTGTCTGCTGGAGGATGGGACATGTCACTGTCTTCTTACAAAACCCTTCAACTTATCACCTAGCACTACTTAGAAAAACAAGGCTGTCCTACAAAAAACACATCTTTAAAGAAAAAGCCTCCTTTTTCCGCAACCAACTGGACCGTGCAAAAAACAGACCTAGGGAGCTCTTTAACATTGTTAAACAACAAACCACATCAGCACCCCCTCCTGCTATAATCGCCACAAACGAACGATGTGAAGAAATCGCTAGCTTTTTCGCTGACAAAGTCGCAAAAATTGAGCAAACCTTCTTGCAAGTCTCCTCTCCTCCCTCCGTCCTTCCCACCTTCACCATCCCACCTCCCCTCGCAGCTGTTCCAGCTCCAGAGCCGTTGTGGACCAAACGACCACGATAATAACCAACGACTTAATGAATCTCGCCAAACTGAAAAACAACGCCAACTGGTCGGACTTCAAACCCTTAACTGAAAAGGAAGTCTTCAATATAATCATGAATCTAAAGCCAATGACCCACACCAATGATCCCCTCCCATCCACGATGGTGAAAAATCTCAACCACATCATCGCCCCGTTCTGGACTCTCATCATCAACACATCTCTCACCACGGGTTGTGTGCCGATCTCGCTCCAACTAGGACAAATCACACCCATCCCCAAAAATACCAGGGCTGACCCCAACGATTTTAACAACCTCAGACCTATCTCCAACCTCCCGTTCCTTGCCAAGACTTTGGAAAAATGTGTCTTACAGCAACTTAATCATCATATACAAAAATTCTCCCTCCTTGACACTTTCCAATCCGGTTTTAGGAAAGGCTGTAGTACTGAAACGGCCATGCTGAACATATCTGATGACATCCACAGAGTCTTAGACGTGGGTGACGCCTGCCTACTTATTCTACTTGACCTATCGGCGGCATTCGATATGGTCAATCACCCAGCCCTACTTGAGTCTTTGAAGTTGCGTTTCGGTTTGAATGGCACTGTACTAAAATGATTCTCTTCCTACCTTCAACACCGCTCGCAACAAATCAAAATCAAATCTTGCCTGTCTTAACCCACTCGGATCAATCTTGGCGTGCCTCAGGGCTCAATTCTATCCCCCTCCCTTTTCAATCTCTTTATGGAACCCTTAACGATCATCTTGAAACAGGCAGAGATCAAATACCACCTATATGCTGATGACACCCAACTTTACTACAAAATCAAATCACCCAATGACATTCGACATCTCAACGACACACTGAACAAGTTACAATCCTGGTTTTACGAAAATCACTTAAAGCTAAACCCCATCAAGACAGAAGTTATTCTTTTCTCCCCTAAAAGTAACCGCCTTCCAATACACGAATGGCTCAACGACCTAAACGCTTTAAAGTGCTCTCTTTCTTTATTAAACTCTGCAATATCCCTTGGCTTCGTCCTGGACAACAACATGTCAATGAAAGAGCACATCAAGAATACAGAAAAAGGAGCAGTGTACACACTCAAAAACCTCAAGAAACTTAAACCATTTATTTCCGCAGATGATTTAAAAAATGTGGTGCAATCTTTGGTCCTCTCTAAACTAGACTATGGTAATGCCACTCTCACTGGGACGCCTAAAACTCACCTCGCCTCACTGAGATCAGTTCTTAACATGGCAGCCCGGCTCATCTCAGACGTTAAACGGTTTGAGCACATCACTCCTGTACTCAAGAGCCTCAACTGGCTTCCTATTGAAGGAAGATGTACCTACAAGACTGCATGTATCATCCACAAAGCCCATCACTCTCATACACCTAACTACTTAGAAAACAAGCTGACGAAAGCAGGAACCACTAGATCATTGAGAAGCTCCAATGCTCTTCTGCTCCTACCTCCCATTCTAAAAAAGACAGCAACCAAGTCGCGCTCTTTTTCTGGAAATGCTCCAACCATATGGAACTCCCTACCGTGTGACCTTTGATGCAACCCTTCCTACCCTTGCTTCAAGAGAAACCTGAAACTCCTACTCCTCAACAAATACTTTAACTCCTAGTCTATGGATCTTAGTAAAGTATCGCTTTATCAGACCTAGACCCTCTGTCTGAAGCGGCGGTTCTCTCTTTCTTTTTTTGTGTTTCTCTGACTTTTAGATCCTCTCGAATTTTGTCTCTAGTGTTGGCCACTCAACCTGCACCTTTGATGGGCACCATTTGTCTATTGAACTACTGACTCATATGTTAATTGCATACCTGCATTACTGTATTCTATCACGACCATGTAAAGCGCTCTGACACCTACGGGTCTAGCTAGCGCTATATAAAACTTATATAAATAAATAAATTAATTAATTCTTGCACAGACTGTGCTGGGGAGGTCCTAGAGGGTGGGGAGCGCGATCTCGCCCCTGCTGATAAGGCCTCAGATTTGGTTTTCGTACGCCCCATTTTCGTAACGTAACTGCTAAGTCAGTGGCAGCCCTCAGCCGACGGGGGGGGGCACATCCGGGCAGCCAGCAGTCCTCAGGCCTGACAGGACCAACCCAATCCCCGCAGCTGCAATCACACAGTCATCCAACTGCTAACGGGTGCTACCGCATGTGCGGGTTATGAGCACGATGGGAGGAGAGTTTAATAATTTATTGTTAGCCCAGATGTCTTCAACAGTCTTTAAAAGGGCCTTTCGTAGGATCAGCCTCAAGGAAGATCACTCCACCTTGTCCCCATCTACAGAGGGCTCCCCCTGATGTGGTTAGTAGTTCTTTGTTGGTGGCGAGGAAGCACCTCCCAGAGACCCCCTTCCACAGCCTCAGCGACCAGTAGGGCTACGTCGACCTCCAGCAGCTGTCTCCAATCAAGACGCAGGGCCAATAAGTCAGTGCCACTAGTCTGGGCTTAACCCCAACAGACACAAACTCCACTGCAGCAGGTACTGCCTTACCCGCTCTGGAATTCCTGTAGGCCGCAACGTAGGGCCTCCCCCCGTCGGCAAGTCGCCAAACGATCTCCGGGGTACTCCGCAGAACGTACTGTGGAGCCAAGCAGCAGGGGCGAAGTAGGGCGCAGCCGAATTCCTCCTCGTCTCTTATTGTGGAAATAAACAGGTCCATCCAAGGCCCCGTCACAGCTCCCAGCCCGCTCCGGCCAGCTCAGTCCTGACGTGACCAGGAGTATCAACGCAGTCGCCTCGTAGTCTTTAGTGACACTATCGCTCTTTTCAGGGGGTTCCTTCCAGCCAGTCTATACCGGTGCAGTGTGGGGCCCACATGCAGCTCAATGCGCTATACGACAGGCGGTGCAGCCGACGCCAGGACACCCCCCGCCAGCCACACCCGGCTTCCAGATCAGGGGGATGCACTGATTATCCGGAGGGCCCCTTCTGCTCTCCCCGCACTTGGTATCTGTTAGCTGTACACTCCAGTCTCTGAGTGTGTGACCGTGGTGGTTTTTGTGCCCTGGACTGGGGGTCGTGGCTACAGGCTCCCAGGCCACAGAGAGGGGAGCACCACCCGGGGGGGCAGCCGCCGATCCCCAGCAGCATCCCGATAAGCCCCAACTGCCAGTCACAGCAGGCTTTATGTCTTCGAGGCCGATCTGCCTCTGATGCACGCACAGGGCCGACCCGCCCCCGACAAGTGCGTATAGGCCGGCAGTCCAACACCGGCAATCGGTCTCCCGTCGCGTGCGGCCTCAATTTATATGCGGCCTGCGCTGTCCCACTCGCACCGACTCCCTTCAGGCGAGAGCGGTTGCGGGGTTCTCTCGCCGCGTAGCCCCCACCTTAATTGGGCACCACCACCTCACGGCGCACTAGCTCCAGGGTCTCAGTAAGGAACGAGTCAGGTCCAGAGCCGAGCAGCGCCCAGCGACCGCTCCGGCGACGATCAGGCCCAGTCGCTGCGAGTCTTACCGCGTCCCCAGGCTGCAGCAGTCAGCTTACTCGCTGCAGGTCGCGGGGGGGCTCGGTCACCTCCACCACTCCTCCGCCAGTATGGGTGTGCCGTCTGGATCATAGGCCTCTGGCCCCAGCTGGATTTGGGCTGCAGGTATTGTCTCCCGGACTGGGGGGGGCACCCGCTCCAATGTCGCAGACCAGGCCACAGCTTATCCGTCCTCGCAGCGGGACCAGGACCGCTTCAGATTGCCAGGAACCTTCGCTCCGCCGTGCCCCTATCATCCTGTAGTCATTGCAGGACCGCAGATGGCTGCATCGGTAAAGTATTGGCTGGGATTTATTCCGGATTAATGTCTCGGGCCCGGAGCTCGTCGCTCAAGCGACCGCCATCTTAAGCAGTTGTCCACGCCCCCTCATCAAACTACTATTTATAATAATAAAATAAAATAATATACCAATGAATTTAAATAAATAATAAAATTAATTACTAATTAACCACATTAATTTAAACAAATAAATTAAATATACACAAACAAATTAATAAACAAACAATATAACAAAAAATAAATCAAAAGTAACGAAAATAAACAAACATAAATATATATAATATAAAAAAAATATAAAACATTTATCTACATATAAAATTCAATAACAACAATAAACAAAATAAAAACAAACAATAAATAAACTGAATAAACATTAAATAAATTACAAGGTAACAGCTAAAAAATTCAAAAAAGCTAACTCAACCAATACATTTAAAACACACATACACAAACCAATAGAAAACTCTAACTAATTAAACAAACACTATAAAAACAATCAAATAATTAACATAAAATTTACCGTATAACAGACGACCATGGAGGAAGAGCGAACGTTCAAGAGAGAGAAGACAAAACGAAGAACAACTAGACCAAAAACTATTCTAAACATCCTGCAATAAAGGTAAGCACAAAACTTTATACCTAAATAAATTAAAACTTGTAAAATATTATAACATAATTTCCTTTATATATAACAGATTCAACATCACTAAAATTGCTTCTAGAAAATTCAACACAAAGATTTACGTACACAACAATAAAATATAACACAAAGTAAGTATATGACTTCACCAACAACTAACGTAAATTATTTAAAAGAAATAAACTGAATAAAATAGCAAAACATAGCTAATAAATGTTCTTTTATTTTTAACAGCTTCTACAAAAATCGACAAAGCCAGAACATCTACCAAGGACACTCCATCAACTAAAAAGAGTAAGTATATTTATTTAATTACAAATAAATAAAAATAAACACTGAGGGGCCGATTCCGATCTCGGTCGGAGGCGCACCCAACACCATTCGGTCGGGAAAAAAGCCATGCGAAAGCCTGTTTCCCGACCGATCCGTACAGCACACCGAACGAGTAAGTACGATGCGCACAACAGCAAAGAATCCGGCCGAGCCGTACTCACCCAAACCAGGTCCTGTTCCCCGACCGAGGCAAATCCGGAAACGCTGAATCGAGTCGCACGGAAGGGAAAATGCAGCTCCGTCCGGCCGAACGAGTACGATGTGCTTTCCGTACGCACCGAACCCGTCGCTACGCACAGCACGTCAAAGCATCCGGGAGAGGCGCACATAAGCTCCGATTCGCGCCACAACACGATCCACGGCTCCGAGACGAACATGGCAGCGACGAGGACGACGCGAAGCGACGAGGCGAAACGACGAGGACGACGCGAAGCAACGAGAAGGACGAACGACACGAACCAACCATGAATCCCTTCGTCCCGATCATACCGATATTCTACATTTACTACCGGAACAGGCACGGACGCGTACGGCGCAGAAGGTAAGCCAGACACCAACCACAAAACAGATACAACACGTACACGACACATCACACACACACAGAGGGATGCAGAATATACTTACACCAGCAACAGCAGCACCATAGGGGCGGGATGCCCATCACCAATGCCACATATGCACACAGGGGCCTGAATGCGCACCACCACCCCTACCCAGGGGGGGCTGGATGCCTACCACTACTACCACCCTCACCCAGGGGGGGCTGGATGCCTACCACCACCCTTAGCCAGGGTGGGCAGGATGCCTACCACTACTACCACCCTCACCCAGGGTGGGCAGGATGCCTACCACAACTACCACCCTTACCCAGGGGGGGCAGGATGCCTACCACTACTACCACCCTCACCCAGGGTGGGCAGGATGCCTACCACTACTACCACCCTCACCCAGGGTGGGCAGGATGCCTACCACTACTACCACCCTTACCCAGGGGGGGCAGGATGCCTACCACTACTACCACCCTTAGCCAGGGGGGGCAGGATGCCTACCACTACTACCACCCTTACCCAGGGTGGGCAGGATGCCTACCACTACTACCACCCTTAGCCAGGGGGCAGGATGCCTACCACTACTACCACCCTTAGCCAGGGGGGCTGGATGCCTACCACTACTACCACCCTGAGCCAGGGGGCTGGATGCCTACCACTACTACCACCCTCACCCAGGGTGGGCAGGATGCCTACCACTACTACCACCCTTACCCAGGGTGGGCAGGATGCCTACCACTACTACCACCCTTAGCCAGGGGGGGCAGGATGCCTACCACTACTACCACCCTTAGCCAGGGGGGGTAGGATGCCTACCACTACTACCACCCTTACCCAGGGGGGGCAGGATGCCTACCACTACTACCACCCCCACTCATAGGATGGACAATGCATGACACAACCAGCACACCACAACCTAGGGAATGCAAGAAGAAGACATCCCCCCAACACCATGACAAGCGTGTGTAGACTGTGTCAAATGCCTACAACACCGAACATGACTTTGAACATACAATGTGACCCCCTAGCACATGTGCCACACATATATGTGTGTGGCACCCACAATGCAAGCAGGCCATGACCATTGTGGCAATGGGGTCCAAACCCCCATCATCACAGTGACCAAAATGTAAGTGTGAGGTCCATAGCTGAAGCACACTTTGAACAATGTGGCAATGGGGTCCAAACCCCCATCATCACAGTGACCAAAAGGTAAGTGTGGGGTCCATAGCTGAAGCACATTCTGAACATTGTGGCAATGGGGTCCAAACCCCCATCATCACAGTGACCAAAATGTAAGTGTGGGGTCCATAGCTGAAGCACATTTTGAACATTGTGGCAATGGGGTCCAAACCCCCATCATCACAGTGACCAAAAGGTAAGTGTGGGGTCCATAGCTGAAGCACATTTTGAACATTGTGGCAATGGGGTCCAAACCCCCATCATCACAGTGACCAAAATGTAAGTGTGGGGTCCATAGCTGAAGCACATTTTGAACATTGTGGCAATGGGGTCCAAACCCCCATCATCACAGTGACCAAAATGTAAATGTGGGGTCCATAGCTGAAGCACATTTCGAACATTGTGGCAATGGGGTCCAAACCCCCATCATCACAGTGACCAAAAGGTAAGTGTCGACAAAGAAAGAGGTGCAACTGCCAGACTGCATGGATGATTCCTGGTCACAGAACAACAAACACATCAGTGGCAAAGTAGTGTATGTGTCCCATTGCAACATAAATTGGGGGAGCCAAATCCTGCAGTGCAAATAAGACATACCTTTGGCCATGTGCAGACAAACTACACCCATGGGGGCTGACACCGTCAACAATCATCAATGACACAATGACAGAAGTGACCATCAGAATGCAGACCCACATATTTGCACCAATGGGCACACACATGCAGATACCCTGTGGAGACTGTAGATGTGAGGTGAACAGATACCATACCATGGCAGCAATGGGACACACAAACCATGATCATTGTGCTGACCGATGACCTAGGAGTCCCAGGGACAGCAGGGGAAACCCACCAAACTACATACAGCCAATGGCACACCCAAGATATGCCAATGCAGTGGTGCAGATGCACAAACACAAACAGGCAGACCCACACTGCACATCATACACAACAGGTGAGGGGGGTGCCAGTGTCCCCAGGCAACCACACAACACATGAGGAGACCTGAATACCAATCATACAGATGTGCATACAGTGCCACACAAAGGTAACTCATGGATCCAAATCCCCTATGTGGGCAAGCAGGCATTGTCAGATGAGAGGGAGCACAAATCACACATGTCACACAGGCACGTAGGGACAGCAACTGACACAGCAAGACACAGACACACCACAGCACCACCCCCAGGGCCCCCACAATGTGGTGACCCTGGGCTGCATTACAATCCCACTGTGATGACAAAGCTAAATGTGGTTCACACTGTGAACCACAGTCATGTGTACTGAGCAACTAACTACCATCACACCTACACAAGCACAAATCAAACAGCATGGCCAGTAAGCCAAGGCCAACATGGAGGCAGGGGCCTAGCCGGGCAACAACTCTCATCTGTACACACTCAACACCACACCCCTCGACCTCCAACAATGTGCAGCAGTGAAGCACACATGCACTGGTGACATTGCACATGCACCCATGACTATTCCAGGGTGGGGGTGGGAACCAAGGTGCAGAAACACATCACACATGGACACTCAACAAGACTCCTGAATGTCTGACACACTGCACACTACGCTGTACATGGACATGACGGCAATACCACACCAACCAATGGGATCACAGCCACAGTCACACACCAATGAAGAAGCCAAGGTCACCCACAAAGAACACACATAGACAACAACCAACATTGCAGCCCGGACCCTGAGGAGTGCCAGCAGTCACACACACAACGTGTCACAATCACTGAAAGATAACACAAACTGGAAATCACATGACAGGGGCAAACAACAAGTGCCAAGGGGAAACCTGACTGTGACCCATCTGCGTCTGCACACAAACTCAGCCCTGACAGCAAACACACCTATGGGTGACACCCTGATGACCAGTAATGTGCCATGCACCCACATCACAGAGAACCCTGGGAGAAGACTTTGGGGGAACATAGCTCAACTCAGCTAGCATCACAAACAGGTACAACACTAGGGATCACAGCATGCACAGCTAAACGGAAGTGAACACACAGACATGCACATACAACACACACCTTGGGCGCAGGCAATGTCACAGGAGTACACACTGCCATGAGGGGACTCCACTCCTGTGTGAGGAAAGCTGTGCCATATGTTGCCTCAGTAGGGCCCCATCATGTCAGCTGAGCACTTGGTCACACAATCAACAATTAGCACCAAATGAGGGCTCCCGTCACATCAGCCTGGTCATGGAAGTGCCAACGGAATCATCAGCACAGATCCAACACACTTGTATAGCAGTGTTGCACTGACAACACAGATGAGTCCTTCCCCATTGATGCCCAAACCTGCATGTCCACTGGAGATGGCCACACGGTCAGGGAAGTAGACGAATTGAACAATGGCAGGCACAACAGATGTGCAGGGGTGGAAGCCACAGATGTGAAATAGCCAATCTAAGTAGGAAATCCCATTGCCAAATACTGAACACATGACACCCTCAGATGCTGCTATGGATGACATGGATACACCACAGGATAGGACACATTCCCCCTGGACCACATGGGTTCCTGCACAGTAACACTTCATTATCATGAGACCAAATATCACCATCACTGCAGCAAGGGCATGGTTAGCATCATCAACATCATGTACATCAGAAGCAAAAGCACTAGAGAACAGAAAGTTGCTTTATTCAGCATATGTGGCATTAAAAGTAGAAGTCCGGTAGAACATAAACAAAGGCCAATGGCCAGTCCATCAACAAAGTCACAAGTGGGTGACAGTGGCAGATGCCACCCTACACATGCCTGCACAAAACCAGGGACAATCCACTAGGAGGGGCAACCGGGGGGTAGGCCAGGCACCGCAGGGACAGGATCAGGGCTCACCAGGAGGAAGCAGGGAAGGGGTGGTGGGTGCTGGAGAGCCACTGACAACTGCAGTGGAGGTGTCTGACATGGTGTGTGCCGGCACAACTGGGGGGCATGGCTCAGATGTTGTGGGTGCCGGCACGACTGCAGTGGACCCTGCAGATGGAGTGGACATGTCCGCCACTGCAGTGCCCAAGTCAGACAGGGTGGTAGTGGACTCCACTGCAGTGCCTACCACCAGGGGAGGAGAATGGGGAACAGGCAAGGTGGGCTGGACAGAGGGGGAGGACACCCTCACCACATCAGTGGCACAGACAAGCGCAGCGGGGGTGTGGTGCCGGGAGAGCAAGTGGCAGGGGAGAAGGCCGGAGCCTCTTGGGGATGGTATATCTGTGGGTGGGGGAACCTGGGGCAGGGTGTGGTGGGGGCACCTGTGGAGTGGGGGCCTGAGGGATGGAGGAAGGAGACCTGGTGCTTGAGCTGCAGGGCGGCGGCGGGGTCTTGCTCTTAACACTCCGGGGGGACTTGCGGGTGGGGGCCTCAGTCTGTCTGCACCTGGGGGAGGGTGTCCGGGGGCGAGGGGTACTCTGCTCTGTGTGGGGGGGCTTCCTCTTCACCCTGGATGCTGGAGCAGCTGGATCGGAGGGGAAGAGGCCGAGGTCACTGAGGAAGAGGCGCTGGGTCTTTGGGGTTGCAGGTGAGGCAAGGGAGGGTGCTTTGGAGGGAGAGGCAACTGAGGACTGCACAGTGCTCGTGGATGCGTGTGTGTGTTCCAGGGCCTCATCCCCTGTGAGTCTGGTTTCAGTCCCCTGACTGTGCGTGCGTGTGCGTTTTGTTTGTGGCGTGTGTGTCTGTGTGCTGGACGTGTGTGTGCTGGTGTGTGCCTGTGCCGGTGTGTGTGTGCTTGGGACGGGTAAGGTGCTGGGGAGTGTGGATGGAGCAGAGGCAGGAGGGGTGAGGGACTGTCTGAGGAGGGACACTGCTGCCGTCAGGGAGGAGTCCATGGACCTATTGCCCCTCTGTAGGTCAGACATGCCCGATGAGATGCCCTCCATGAACGACACCAGCTGAGCCAACAGTGCGGTGTGCGCATGGAGGACACTCGCATGGCTGTCTGCCCTACATGGAGCTGGCGAAGGAGGTACACAGACTCCTCACTCAGGGCAGCAGAGGACACAGGGGCAGGGGGTGCGGTGCCTGGCCCAAAGGAGACACGCTCCCGTACATGGGAGCCTCCACGGACCTGGGGAATGGGAGCCGATGGGAGGGCGGTGGTGGTGCTGGTGGTGGCGGGGACAGCAACACTAGCTGGGGTGTGGTGGCTGCTGACACCCGCCTCCACAAGGGAGTCATCCTCCGAGTTGCTCTGGTCCTCAGCTGAGGTGGATGGTGCTGAGGACTCCTCGGTGTGGCTCCCTCGCCCTCCGTGCCACTGGGTCCCTCCGACCACTCCTCGGCTGCTGACCCAGTCTGGCTCTCTGGCTCCTCCTGGTCCGTGGAGCTGTCCCCTTCCGTGGCCGTGGATGTATCTGCAAACAATGGGGAAACAGACAGACATCAGTCACCTGCACCAAACGCACACACCACTGTGAGCACAGCACATTACAGAGCAAGCCCTGGCATCATTAGTTGAACATTGCTAAAAGTGCCCTAACTGAACAGGAGAAGCCAATTGTCAGTCTGATGCCAACCATGGCACTCACATCCCACATGGCCTTGCACCCATCTGTCTGGTGTCTGTTGGATTGCAACACCCCAGTGTGGACACATGCACCAAGTACACAGTAGTTGGACAGTGCAGAGGACACGGTGTGGCATGTGGACATGCACACATCACAGCTCTTGCCACTGAGTCAGTACAGGTTTCCGGATGAAAGGGATGCCCAGAGTCAAATAGGAAATGCATGTGATGCATACCAGCGACAGACACCATGATGCACCCATGTCCCGATAGCCATCGCCACAATGGTGTGCATGTAGCACATGTCACTCCCCTGCAGGACCACCAATAAGTTGACACATGCCATGGCAGAGGTATGACTGCTAAGTCATACATCACTGTCTCAGTGATGTATGACTTGGCAGCCAGACAACAACACTATGCACTGTGTCACAATAGTAGGTCATGGGGAATGCAAGTCCTGGAGCTGCACAAGTGCACATGTACATCCCCACACAACACATCATCTTAACCCTCATCTGTCCAGGTCATACCGATTGGACATATGGGAGACCTGTGACACTACCCTCTGAACCTGAGCCCCTCACAATTTGCTGTGAATGGGGAACAGCTGCCTGAACTTCACATTCGCATACCCCAGTCTGCACGGGCAGCTGATCAAACACCTATGTGACACACAAGTATCGTCTCCTATGGTCACATCTCCAGGGGCATGCTGAGCCCCTACCAAGAAACACCCCAGCAGTCCTGGCAACTAATCCACAGCACACTGACACAGAGGCAGACACCTGAGGGGTCAAATCACTGTGCACAATGTGTCAGCTGATACACGGGAGTGGGAGTACAGAGTGCATTGCATGGCCTGGAGTAGGCATGACTGTCCTGCTCCACATGAATGAGGGATGTGCCCTGGACAGTGGATAGCTGGCTATGTATGTGTGACACACGTAATCTGCACACTCCTGGGGCCCAAACACTGTTCCCACCCGCTGCATGGGCGTGTGCCACATACCCCAGGCACATTTGGTGGCTCAGCTCAGCAAGTGGACCGCATATCAAAGCAACACGCAGATCACACGTCCAAACACAGGCGTTGTGTGAACAATGGACCCACCCATGATGCCCACAACAGAGTTAGGGAAACAGATGCTGTCCCCCACCTTTAGTGAAGCAAACTGCAAGGACACAGTCCCAAGTGACACAATTCCCTGAATGTAAGGGCCACACCTGGGTATCAGATGAGCAGTGGGCAGTGCACAATAGAGGGACATGGCTCCTGGACAACATGACTGCTGCACTGTGGCAGTTGAACCAGGCCAGAGGAGGGCACAAAGCATGTAATACAGAGTTCACAGTGCAGTCTTTGACTCACCCCCTCCTTGCTGCTGTCTGGCCTTCAGCTGCCCATCCAGGTCTGGAAACACCACCGCCAGGATCTGGAGCATGTGGGGGGTCAGGGTCCGTGTTCCGCCCCTCCTGCGAGGAGGTGACAGCTTCAGCTGGACCCGTGCAATCCTCCGGGTCCAGCCCCGAAGGTCCTGCCACCTCTTCTGGCAGTTGCGGATCCGGCGCTTGTAGACCCCCACGGACCGGACAGCCCGGACGATGTCCTTCCAGATCTCCTGCTTCCGATGGGCATTAACCTGTCAGGATGACAAAGTGAAAAGGCCATTACTACACATGCAACATATCCGTGCATGACACAGTTGTATATACATGTCTCAATCACAGGGGCACATGATGTACACAGGCAGTGCAAAGCTGCCCATGGACAGTTTGCCAGACGTCACTACATGGTATCATTGCATGGGAAGTAAAACCTTGTTCAAATGCACTGTCACTGCACCATACCTGTCCAGTGCATGTCACTACACACTATGGGGGGTGACAACTACTCAGTGAGCCTGCTAGCCAGTGGCGTGCAGACTTTCAGCCTTGTCAGTCAGACAAAATGCACATTCAGAAAGGCAGTGCACAGAACACTCACCTGCTCCCCTGGTGTCCCATACAGCTTGCTGTACTGTGGAAGTAGGCTGTCCAGCAGGGCCTGGTTCTCTTCAAGGCTGAAGGCTGGGGCTCTCTCCACAGTACGTGCCATTGCAGGGTCCAGAGGGGCAGAGACAGCAGCAGTGCAGTGGCAGATGTCGTCCTGGAGCATGTAGTGCAGGCAAGTGAGCTCTCAGGGGAACAGCCAGCAATATATATGTGCTGGAGAGGCAGATACTGTCCCTTGTGTCCAAAGTGATAGGTCCAAGTCGTTTGCATCTTCTGAATCTAGCCAATCCATGGAATAGCAGCACCAAAACACGCCCACAGCATCCTTCAAATCTTCAACTTCATGACATACATGATTTTGCAACATTGTTGTGGTTGACCAACTGATTTTCCAGCAACCGACTCGTTTGAAATTCGAAAACGCGTCCGTTGCCAGGCAAGCCCATTGTCAATGGGTGCGCACCGATCGGTCCATTGCGGTACAACGCGTACAGGGGTACAACGCGTACCCGCACACATTGAATGCAATGGGCCGGCCGGAGGCACCGATCGGTCCATTGCAGTACAACGCGTACAGGGGTACAACGCGTACCCGCACACATTGAATGCAATGGGCCAGCCGGAGGCACCGATCGGTCCATTGCAGTTCAACGCGTACAGGGGTACAACGCGTACCCGCACACATTGAATGCAATGGGCCGGCCGGAGGCACCGATCGGTCCATTGCAGTACAACGCGTACAGGGGTACAACGCGTAACCGCACACATTGAATGCAATAGGCCGGCCGGAGGCACCGATCGGTCCATTGCAGTTCAACGCGTACAGGGGTACAACGCATACCCGCACACATTGAATGCAATGGGCCGGCCGGGGGCACCGATCGGTCCATTGCAGTACAACGCGTACAGGGGTACAACGCGTACCCGCACACATTGGATGCAATGGGCCGGCCGGAGGCACCGATCGGTCCATTGCAGTTCAACGCGTACAGGGGTACAACGCGTACCCGCACACATTGAATGCAATAGGCTGGCCGGAGGCACCGATCGGTCCATTGCAGTTCAACGCGTACAGGGGTACAACGCATACCCGCACACATTGAATGCAATGGGCCGGCCGGGGGCACCGATCGGTCCATTGCAGTACAACGCGTACAGGGGTACAACGCGTACCCGCACACATTGGATGCAATGGGCCGGCCGGAGGCACCGATCGGTCCATTGCAGTTCAACGCGTACAGGGGTACAACGCGTACCCGCACACATTGAATGCAATGGGCCGGCCGGAGGCACCGATCGGTCCATTGCAGTTCAACGCGTACAGGGGTACAACGCGTACCCGCACACATTGAATGCAATGGGCCGGCCGGAGGCACCGATCGGTCCATTGCAGTTCAACGCGTACAGGGGTACAACGCGTACAGGGGTACAACGCGTACCCGCACACATTGAATGCAATGGGCCGGCCGGAGGCACCGATCGGTCCATTGCAGTTCAACGCGTACAGGGGTACAACACGTACAGGGGTACAACGCGTACCCGCACACATTGAATGCAATGGGCCGGCCGGAGGCGCCGATCGGTCCATTGCAGTTCAACGTGTACAGGGGTACAACGCGTACCCGCACACATTGAATGCAATGGGCCGGCCGGGGGCACCGATCGGTCCATTGCAGTACAACGCATCACTGTACATGTGACTGGCATATGTCAGCATGCCTGTCTCAGATGGACATATGCCAGCCACAGATAGCTCCCAGGGAGTGAGGGGCACACCTACATCACGACAGCCTGTCCAAACTTTATCATAAGGCATGTAAGGCTGCATTTCCTATTGTGTGTATGTTGGTGTACATGTTGTCCTGTGGGTGTCACCTGTGGGCAGCCACCCCCAGGCTGTGCACGTGTTCATGGGGACAGGATCCTGGGTGTTACGTGTGCATGACCACTGTGATGTGCAACTGTTCATATCTGTGCATGTGCCATGGTCACATTTCACGGTGGTGTATGTGTATGTCATGTCACATACCCCGTGAGTCCCATGTGGGACGGTATATTTGAGCCAGGGTGTCCCAGTGGCACAATAGTGATGGTCCTCCACAGTCTTTGTGCATGTAGTGTTTACAATGTCTCTGATTACATGTGCACAATGGGAGACATTCTCCACATCCAGGTTGTGTGTGCATGGACTTTGATGTTGTGCGTGTGTGTGTCACAGACGTCCATGTCTGTCCTGCCATGGCAAGTGGGGCCACTACCTGTGGGGGTCATGGTTGTTTTGCTGTGGTGTATACATGATACTCCATGTAATGCCAGTGTCCATGTGGCAATACAGGGTCCCTGGGAATGTACCTGTCGTTGAGCTGTGGTGCCTGGGGCACATCTGTCCTCACATGTCACTGTGGGGGGTGATTGTGACACGGCAGCAGGAGATGGGAACTGTGACACGGCCTCATGATATCCAATGGGCCAACCTGGGACTAATTGATGCCACCTGTTGGACCGTGTTGACAGATGTTGGCCATGTATGTACCATACATGTCCTTACGGAACTGCACACTTCATGTAGTTGTGCCTCATAATGATGTATGTTGGGATATTGAGTGTGTTCAATGCCGCATATGTGGGGTGACTGACAATCTTGCTTACTTCTCCTCTGCACTGCAGGGCTCCTGCTGTCCATCGACCATTCCCAGACCTGGCAACGATGGTGGAACGGGACAGCATCCGACGGTACCGCTTCACCAGGCAGCTGATTGAGGATTTGGCAGTGCAGTTGTCCCCACATTTGCAGCCTGGCCGGCCGTATCCTACAGCGCTGACCCCCAAGGTGAAGGTGATGGCAGCCCTACACTTCTTTGCCACCGGTACCTTCTAACATACTGTGGCGACTGCTGGTGGGATGTCACAGACCATGTTGAGCCGTGTGCTCCGCGATGTTTTGGCGGCAATGTTGCTATTCCTGAACCGGTACATCTATTTCCCTAGACTGCGACGACTCACTGACGTGAAGAGTGACTTTTATGCCCTGGGGAGGATGCCGCATGTCATTGGCTCCATTGATGGGACACATGTGGCTTTGGTACCACCACAGGCCCAGGAGCAGGCCTACAGGAACCGCAAGCACTACCACTCGGTCAATGCACTGGTGGTGTGTCTTGCAGACATGACCATCACACACGTGTGTGCCCGTTTCCCTGGTTCAGCACACGTTGCCTTTGTGATGAGGAGTAGTCGCATCCCCAGGATGATGGCACAGATGCAGAACCAGCGTGCCTGGCTTGTCGGTGTGTACTGACTTTGTGCCATTGTGTGTGATCTGATCTGTAGTATTCCGCCCACTTTTCCAAGTCAGCTAATGTGCACTTGTCTGTCCGTAGGTGACTCGGGATACCCCAACATGCCGTGGTTGCTGACACCCCTCAGGAACCCTGTGACACCAGCCCAGATGCGCTACAATGAGGCACATGGTCAGACCAGGAGAGTGATTGAGCGGACATTTGGTCTCCTGAAGAGCCGCTTCCGCTGCCTGGACAAGACCGGAGGGTCCCTCCCATATGCCCCTGCGAAAGTGTGCAAGATTATTATCGTCTGCTTCATGCTCCACAACCTGGCAGTGCGGAAGGAGTTGCCTCTCATCCAGGATGACAATGACCAACATCCGCCACCTGTGGAGGATCCTGGCCTGGACCACGATGCCAGTGACGATGATGATGATGATGATGATGATGGTGATGTCCGCACACAGCTCATCACCAACTTCTTTAGCTGAATGTGAGTATCCTGAGGTGTCATGTCAATGATGTGAGTTGGCATGATGTGTGGGTGGTGCTCTGGTGCTGTTGGAGTGTGTCCATGGGCTACTTGACTGGATGTGTGTTGCGATGTGTGCTAACAGGTGGGCTGTACTCCCCAACAGTGTTGACATGCTAACTTGGTTCTGGGTGGGTATCTTGTAACATGTATTGTGCATGAGTTTTGCTGTTCTGTCCTGTACTCCATTGCTTTTGACTGTGTGTCATTTCTGTCCTTCACAGGGTACTTTCAGATTCGTTTGGTCAACTGTGTCCAACGACGATGTGATTGCACATCCAGGGTGGTAGCTGTTGTGTCCCGACAGGTGATGTGCGCCACACCCATGGACTTCCTTCCGTCTACAGTTGTTGACTGTGTGCCCGCTGCCAGGTGGGATTACCTTGCATCTGTAGTGGTTACGACATGTTGCAACTGTGTAATAAACCTGTGCTTCACTTTGTGATGTGCGTTGTCTATGGTCACACATTTGAGTGCCATTTGCTTACTGCACCTGGGGGCTACTTGACTACAACTGGGAATGGGTGTGGTGTCTGTGCATTGCACCGTCTTCCCTGGCAACATCAGTGTAGGCAATGAGTCAGATGGCCTAGGTGTGTATGTGTTGTGTAGCCCTGGTGGTGTGTCTCCCTCATATGTGTCACGTTGCCTTTACTCACATGCCTGTGTTGTCCTTGCTGTTGCAGTTCGCATACACAGTGTAATTTTGCAGTTCATCATCCCCATAACAGCACCCACGTTGGAATCACGACAGAGGCAAGTATGGTGTATTAGTGTGTTTATTGTGATACATTTGTGTTAATAGTGCATAGGATGGGTAGTGCTGTACATAAATCTTGCAATCCGAAGTTCCTAGGTGAATTGAAAGTCCTGGTAGACAGGATCCCCAGTATCGGGGTCACAGTTGTCTGACACATTGGTCCAACTTGTACTCCCCATGCAATGTGTGGGAGTAGTGTTGCCGTCAACAGGGTGAACAGTCTGTGCACAAAGGCGAACATCCAGAACAGGTTCAGGCTTCCTGGGAGTTGCGCTTGGCCATCGGCCTCTCACTTTTCCCTCCTCGGACGACCCCTCTTCTTGGGGGGGGCCCCTCAAGTACAGGCTGCTGCGGTGCAGGGGACTCTCCGCCAGAGTCCTCCTCCCTCCCTGTGGCAGTTGCAGTTTGTTCGGCACCAGATGTTGTTGGCATACAGGGAGGTGTGGACTGGTTGCTGTTCATCTGGCGGAGGCATTGTAAAATGTCCCTGTGCACCGCCGTCATCTCATGCAGTGCATCCCACTTGGACTTCACGCGGGACATGTGTGAGTCCACGCGGGACATGTGTGACTCCACGTGGGACATGTGGGAGTCCAAGCGGGCATGATGGGCAGCCTGCTGCTGTTTCATGTCTCTGAGGAGCCCCACTACCTGGCTGAGCTCTCCGGTGCTGGACTGGTACGCATCAGCTATGCGTACCAGTTGTGGGTCATCATGCACACCAGCAACGTCTGCAAGCAGCGACCTCTGTCTCCCACCCCTCCCACCACCCCTGCTGACATGTGCAGTGTGTGCAGTGGCACGCACAGATAACCCTGGTCCACCTTGGGGTTGGTGGTGGTGGTGGTGGTGGTGTCCATGGCCCCAGGTTGGTCCAGGGTCCCTGTGCTGGTGTTGCTCCTTGTTCTGTCCATGTCGGCAGGGATGGTATTTGTGGTGACAGTCGTTGGAGGGGTGGGTGCAGGGGGTGCAGCTGGTGGTCCTGCTGGTGCTGCAGCTGGTGGTCCTGCTGGTGCTGCATGTTGACTTGCACCGGATGTGCCAGGTTGGTCTTCATCGTCCGAGGAGGACAGAGGCTGTACGACGCCAGTGAGCTCCGCATCCTCTTGAGCCTGGGACTGGGACTCCTCAGCATCTGCTGCTGTGTCCCCATCATCACCTGTTTTTGGGAGACACAAACAATGTATGTTATGTTTCTGCAGGCATCAATGGTTGACACACATGACAGTTGTGACTGTGCCTCTGGGTGCGGGCCTGTACATTGCATTGTCCCAAGTCGTCACAGTCAGGGGTTGATATTGGTGTGGCACATTGTCCTGCATTATTTGGGCATTTCTATGTATTTTCTGGGGTGTGAACATGGTCTGCATTGGTTGTGTTTGGTTGACAGCCGGCCCTCCTTCACACCCACCCAGCCAGTCAGTTATCCCACCATGGAACGTGCTTGCGTTGCAGGGAGTGTAAGTTGTCTCTCAGGATGTCAGTCAGTGGTGTCCTGCTGTTTGTTGGTGCACAGTTGGCAGCAGGGCCTTGTGCTCCCCACAGCAGTAGCCAGTGTCAGCCATCTTGTGAGTCCTTCTCCACTCCCTGTGATGTGAGCATGGTTCAGGGTGGTGTTGATGGGACAGTTGTGGGGGTGAGCTATGTCTGTGACTACGACTCCCATCATGCTATTGCCTCCACCCCACTTCCCAGCATTCCCATACTTACTTGCTTTTGTGGGGAGTTCAGTGTGTGTGGGTGTGAGAGCAATGGCAAGATGGCTGACAGTGGTGTCCTGCGGTTGGTTGGTGTGCAGTACCCAGCATGCCCTTGTGCTCCCCACGAGACAGCAACAGTGTCAGACATCTTTGATGGGCCTTTCCACTATCTGTGGGATGTGCATGCGTGAGTGTGAGCTTGCTGGGCCATGTGGTGGGGGATGTAGAGCTGTGACTACGACTCCCATCATGCTATTGCCTCCACCCCCCTTCCCAGCATGCCCATGCTTCCTTCCTTTTGACTCTGCTTCCCTGTGGGGTGGGCTGGCTGTGCTGACAGGATGGCTGGGAGTGTTGTCCTGGCAGTTGTTTGGCTAGAAGTCCCAAGAGTGTCCCTGTGCTTCACACAACATAACCCAGGGTGGTGGTTCTTTGTGGCATCTTGTGTTAGGATGGGGGGCATTGCATTCTACCAGGTGGGTTCTGTGGAGTTTGTGTTGGGGTGTGTGTGAGGGGAGGTGCTTGTGACTATGGTCAGTGCTGCAAGTCCTCCTTCCCACCCAGCTAGCCAGATATCCCACCATGGAACGTGCTTGCATTGCAGGGAGTGTAAGTTGTCTCTCAGGATGTCAGTCAGTGGTGTCCTGCTGTTTGTTGGTGCACAGTTGGCAGCAGGGCCTTGTGCTCCCCACAGCAGTAGCCAGTGTCAGCCATCTTGTGAGTCCTTCTCCACTCCCTGTGATGTGAGCATGGTTCAGGGTGGTGTTGATGGGACAGTTGTGGGGGGCAATATGTGTGACTGCGACTCCCATGATGCTATTGGCTACACTGACTTGGCCAGCATACACAGAATTCCTTCCTTTGAGTGGTCTTCACTGTGTGTTGGTGTTGTTGTGGTGGCTACATGTCTGGATGTGTTTGTTAGTTCTATTTGTGCCACTGCCTAGCTGTAGTTGTAGTTGTGTTTGTACATGTGTTGGCACAGTTGGATGTGACTTTTTTGATGGCATGTGTTGTGTTTATCTGACTGACATGCACATTTTGGGATGATTCTGTTCTGGTTGCTGTGTAATTGCTATGAGTGCATGGTTTGACTCTCCCCTTGACAGTGATGTGTGTGTTTTGTGGCAGTATATTGTGTACATTTGTTGTGTACTCACCAGGCTCTGGGATGTCCTCTAGTCCATATACGCTCACTGGCGAAAGGATGGCCCGCACCTTCTCCTCCCAGGGCCTGAGGTATATTGGCTTGGCAGGAGGGCCACTGCCGGTGTATTGGCTGTTGATGTAGTCTTTCTTCAGCAGGTCCCGTACCCTCCTGCGCACGTCATACCACCTGTTCTGGATGTCGCTCTTTGTGCGCCGACATGGTGATTGTGCGTTCACCCTGTTGATGATCCTCTCCCACATCTTGGTTTTCTGGGAGATGGGGGTCTGTTGGACCAGTGTGCCAAACAGCTGTGGCTCTACCCTGAGGATCTCATCTACCATGACTTCCAATTCACAATCTAGGAACTTGGGATTCTTCTTGGGGGGCATGGTGATGGGTGGTGATGGTGAGTGATGTGTGTGTTGGTGTGCAGGTGAGGGTGTGTGAGTGTGTGTTTTGCTGGGTGTATGTGAGGTAGGTATTTGTTGGTGTGCTGATGGTGTGTGGCTTGTGTGAGGGATGAGCTGTGGGTGTGTGGTTGCTTTCTCTTGGGTGCTGGCAGTGGAATGGCATTTGCAAAGGCTCATGGTTGTGATTTGTGTCCTTTATATAGGTGGAGTTGTGGGTGTGTCTTTGTTCTCTGTCCCCACCCCCCAGTATTTATTGGCTTGGTAATTGCTTGTTTGGCCTTTTTTTGGGTGATTTTTCCTTTGTGCTGTTTGTGTATGTTGGAAACGTTCTTGTGACCGAGTCGGACCCTGCATTTGTCTCGTACGGTGTTCTCCGTTTCGTTCACGCTGTGTTTGTGCAGTTTTCTATGCTGCGTACGCGTCGGTCGCGGTGTTTTGTGTTGCTTCGGCTCGGTTTTGTATGCGTGTCGGTCGTACGGCTTGGCCTCCGTCCGACTCGCTCGTGGTTTTCACGCCTTGCATCGTACTTTGCGGTTTGGAGTTCGCGTGTACGTTTCGGTCGGATTCGTTCCGGGTGCGTGTCGGTCAGTTGGATTTGCGTGTTTTTCCGGCCGGATTGCTGTTTCCTTGCGGCTCGGTCGGTCGACTTGGTTTCGGTACGTGTCGGTCGGATTTTTCACGCCTTGCATCGTACTTGGCGTGTCGGGCGCCACGGGTACGTGTCGGTCGGTATTATTTCCGGATCCGAGTCGGTCGGTGCTTTTTCCGGCCCGAATCGGAATCGACCCCTTAATAATATAAATAATGAAATTAACTAAAATTACAAAGTAATGTTATATTTTTCACAGATTATAATTCACAACAACTCCACCCAAAAACCCCAAAACAAACATTACGTTTGAAAAAAAATACAAAATCAAAATAATAGAAATTTATAATACGAAGTAAGTATATAAAATAACCAACAATTAGACCTAACTATTAAAAAATAATAAATTTAATAAAAAACTAATTATTACTAACTAATACTTTTCTCTTAACAGCTTCTACAAAATTCAACAAAAAACAACATTGACGAAAGAAACTTCACCAACTGCATTCAGTAAGTATTTTTATTTCTCCAATAAAATAAATAGACTAAAAAAGCGAAACAAACGAATAAACTAAAACTATAACCTTCTATTTTATATTTCACAGATTACACTTCAATAAAAGTTCACCTTAAAACAACAAAGCAAGAATTAAGGGCATCATTACGATGGCGGGCGGTCGCCCGCCACTGCAACGGAATGCGGGACCGTCCGCAAGGGGTGCGGCGGTCCCGCACCTGAGATTAGGAGGCCACCGCCACCGTGGTGGTGGCAAGCCCTATTCCCAGCATTGTGGCGGGCGGTGCTCACAGCACCGCCCGCCACAATGCTGGGAATAGACGTCGTGCATTGGCATGCACAAGGTGACAGGCACCGCGCGGTGCCTGCCACTTTGTCCATGCCAATGCAGGGGGGTACCATAGGTACCCCCCATGTGCACCCACCACCCCCCCAACTTTCTTGGGGCCTGCTACGGGCCCCCAAAGGCAAAGACCACATGCCTTTCCATGGCGGCAACGCCGCCATGGGAAGGCACATCTCCGCCTGCATGCTAATATGGATGGCGGTGTCTTTGCAGACACCGCCACCATATCAGAGGCCTTTTCTGCCCGGTCTCCTGTCAGACCGGCGGAAAACCGGCGGACGGTCTTTCCGTCCGCCGGGGTCCCCCCCGCCATCGTAATATGGCGGGGGGAAATTGAAGGCGGGCGGTGAGAAATAGCGGGCGGATCGCCATACGGGCGGTGGCGATCCGCCCGCTATCATAGTGACCCCCTAACTTCGAAAACAGAGACAAAAGCAACATTACAGAAAAATATAACATTAAGGGCCCAATTCCGATCTCGCTCGGAAAGCCCTACGGCCGCCTCGGTCCCGTAGAGCTTTCCGACCGACTTGTGCTCCTGGGCTCCGAACTCCTGAGTACGATGCAAGTACGTGCTGACGGACTCGGGTCGCTCGGAGCCCCATTGAAGTCAATGGGAGCCTGTTGTACGTTGCGTACATAGACTTTGATTGAGAAAAAAGTACATCGCGGAAAAGGGGCGCCGCCTGTCGTGGGGACGCGTTGGTGCCCCCCACACCGTACATGCATGTGTA
This sequence comes from Calotriton arnoldi, assembly GCA_963921515.1. Taxonomy (NCBI): domain Eukaryota; kingdom Metazoa; phylum Chordata; class Amphibia; order Caudata; family Salamandridae; genus Calotriton; species Calotriton arnoldi. The sequence goes on along the minus strand of CAWUFW010000123.1, from coordinate 5,897,190 downwards.
GGGGGGATCCTTGGGTCCCCCCTGTGACCGAGTCGTAGGACTATGGGTGAAGGGGGGCCCACTACGGCCCCCCGAAGTCCGCTTCCCGGAGCTTTTTCGTGTCGGAGGTTCCGAGTTGATCCAGCTGCTCGACGCGCGCATCGTACTTGGTCGCTCGGAAATCGGACCCATTGCGCTGCACGAGTCGGCCATGTTGTAGTTGTCTGGAGGGCTTCGCTGACGGGTACGAGTCGCTCGGAGCGCGAGGCGATATTCACATCGTACTCGCTCGCTCGTACGGCGGGACAAGTCGGTCGGAAATCGCACTCGTGACTCGGACTCGCTCATGACGGATGCCGTCAGGAGCCCTTCCGAGCTTGATCGGAATCGGGCCCAAAGTAAGAATATAAATTAACGAACAAATACAACAAACTAATTAACAAAATTAAAATAAATTAAAAAGCAAATATAACTCACAAATATTTTTCTCTTGCCAGCTTCTACAAATTACAACCCACAACAAAATCATCGAAAAAAACATCATCAACGAAAAATAGTAAGTATTTTTTTTCTCAACTATATAAAAATAGAAGCTAAATAAATAAAATAACACAATAAAATGTAACACTTTAATAACAATAACATTTTGCTTTTATACCAACAGAAAAAAACAAGTGGATAAACATCAACAATAGAAAGAAGATCCATCAAGAAAATAAAAACAAAATACATGTAAGTGTCTTTCAAACTTATTAATTATACAAAATGTTTATTGTTCAAAATAGTGTCATTAATAAATATATATGCATATATTCACGGATTAACCCAAAAATGGCAGAGGGAGCAAAATTCATTACTTCACAAAAGGAGAAACTACTTCTCTGCTACATGGGATACACTTATACCCAAGAGAAAATGAGTGAATAAAAACACATTGGAAATGCAGTAAATATTACTCTAACTCTTGTTATGGTAGAGCCACTACAATAGAAACCAATGTAGTAAATGTCAAAGAACATAACCATCCCGCCAATGTAACTGAAATTGAGGTTAGAGATGCTCTCGAGATAATAAGAGAAGTACCAGCTCACAACAAACAAGTACCCAAATACTTGAAAATGTGTTAACTAGGATACCTGAGCATGTTACAGGACAACTACCGTCTTTCCCCACTTTGAAGAGATTAATTTCCCGAACTAAAAGAGCTACAGCTCAAACACCACCCACCCCTCAAACGTTTGCTGAAATACAAATATTACCTGAATATACCATCACTCACAGAGATGAAAAATGTCTTCTCCATGATAACAAAAGTCATGAAAAGCGAATTCTCATCTTTGCAACAAATAACAACTTACAAAAACTTAAAAACTGCGAAACGTGGATGATGTTTGGCACATTCAAAGTTTGCCCCAAGCCTTTTTATCAATTATACACAATCCATGGCGAATATGAAGATACTAACATACCCTTCATATACGCACTACTCCCTAATGAACAGAACACCACATACATAGAGCTCCTAACAATATTAAAACAATACACCGACAACTACTTTCCACAAAAAATCATCATTGATTTTGAACAATCAAAGATTCAATCAATTTTAAAATTATACCCACACACTGCAATACAAGGTTGCTACTACCACTTTAATCAAAGTATCTGGAGGCACCTACAAAAATCTACTTTAAGTTTAGATTTTGCCACCAAAAGCAACTTCGCCTACCAAATTAAAAAATTAATAGCCCTGGCCTATGTACCAACAACTGAAGTAGCAACCCATTACGATCTACTTCTTGAAAGCCCCTTCTATCAGGAAAATTAAACAAAACTAACTCCCTTCCTAGACTACTTCGAAGATACTTGGGTAGGAAGGTTACATAGGTCAGGGCACCGTAGGCAACCCAAATTCCAAATACCTTGGTGGAACGTATATGACAGCACTCTAGCTCAAAAAGCAAAAACAAACAATGCAGTGGAAGGATGGCACAATGTCTTCCAAGCCACAATTGGAAGAGGACAACCAACCCTACATAAACTTATAGAAGCTATTAAAAAAGAACAAAGCTATCAAGAGCTCAGACTAGAGCAATCCCTAACAAAAATCGGCCCTAAACTAAGTAAACAAACTAAAACAATGTATGAATATCTACAACATAAAACTAGACTATTTGAAAACACCAAAGAATACTTAGACATGATAGCTAAATCTATACTATAAAAAAACAACAATACTAAACACCATAAACATTTAAATCTGCAAAACATGTAAACAGCATAATTCTACTCTTTTTTAAAATTAATAATTATAACTATGGGGGTCATTACGATGGCGGTCAGACTTTTGTCCGACCGCCATCGTTGCGGTAGTGGGACCGGCCGCCTACGAGGCGGCCTACCCACCTACCGCATTACGATGCGACTGCCACTGCGGCGGTCGCAGGCCCTATCTCTAACATTGCGGCGGGGATGCAGACAGCAGCCCCCACCGCAATGCCCAGAAAAAGGCACTTGAATATCCCTGCACTACGTGGCAGGCACCATGCGGTGCCTGCCACATGGTGCAGGGATATGTAAGGGGGCACCATAGGTGCTCCCCAGTGCCCTTGCCCCAGGCCCAGAGATGAAAGGTGGCCCGCTACGGGCCTCCAAATCTGTTTCCGCCATTTGTTTTGCTGCGGGTTGTCCGCCGCAAAACGAACGGAGGAAAGGGATATCATAATCCCGCAATGTTTTGGTTCCGACAGGCGGTCGGAAAAGGACCGCCTGTCGGAACCGTGGCGGGCGGTCTTTACGACCACCGCGCTTAACCAACGATAATATGGCGGGGAAAACAGCAGCACGATGGCGGAGGGCCTGCCACCGACAGGCTGTTGGTGGCGGGCCTTCCGCCATCGTAATCAGGCCCTATGTCATGTAAAATATAAAAATAACACAAATATACGACATATTATAATTATTAAATTAAAAAAAATACAAATAAATCAACGTAACCAAAAACATTTCCCGCCCATAATAATTAAAAAGAACTTACAGTTATGTAGCAGTAGATGATCCGGGAAATCCAATAAATCCATAGAAGATAATTCAAAAAACAAATCCATTCAAAAAGGGAACCCTAAAAAAAAATGCAAAAATACAACTGTAGAAAAAATGATCCAACGACGCAATCCTGTCAATTACGAAACCCTCAAAAACCCAAAGATTTGTGTAAAAAAACCCGCAAAAATTAAACTGTAGAAAAAAGGCTCCAACTAGGCAATCCTCTCAATAACGAAATCCTCAAAAACATGAAATATAGCTTAAAAAACAAACGCTCCAACAAAACCAAAAAATAAAAGGAAATGTAAAAATTCTTGTTTTCAATAAACAAAATACATTTTCCTTTTTGTAAAAAAAAAAAAAGTTCGAGACCGCCATCCGTTCACGATCGGGAAAACCTGTAAAATAAATAAAACAAAACCCACCCACAATACAACGTACAACCCACTAACATTAACATTATACACAAAATAACACAATTAAAAAACACATAACTAACACTACATAACACTCTACTCTAATCCAACACTACGGCAAGCACATAAAACACTTTGGGGTCGATTCCGATTCGGGCCGGAAATCTCTCCGACCGAGCCGGACCCGGAGAGATTTCCGACCGAATCGGACCCGTGCAGTCCGACCGAACGAGTCCGATGCATTCGTATGCCACCGGACACGAGTCGGTCGGACTCCCATTGAACTCAATGGGAGCCGGTCGTCACAACGCGTACGCGGGCTCCCATTGCCTCAATGGGTGCGAGGCGGACAAGGGCGCCCCCTACAGCGAGTACGCCGCGAGCGCCCGCGGCGTACACGCACAGGTAGGGGGGACCCATGGGTCCCCCTGTGTGCGCCTCGCACGGGTACGCGTACAGGGGGTCCGACACGGACCCCCAAAGTACGGCTCCGACAGCGAGTTCGAGTCGGACGGCGCGAGTCGGTCGGAGCGGTCGAGGTGCGCATCGTACTTACCCGGCCGGAAAACGTCTCCATTGCGCGGTGCGAATCGGGTCCGAGCGAGTCGGTCGGAGCGGTACGATCCGGGTACGAGTCGGTCGGAGCGGTCGGGTCGCCCGGACGAGTCGGTCGGCGAGTCGCATCGTACTCGCTCGGCCGGACCCGCGTACGATTCGGTCGGGAAAAAGGGCTCCGAATCGGATCCGGTAAAGCCGAATCCTATTCGGAGCCCTACCGGCCGAGATCGGAATCGGCCCCTTAGGGGTTCATTACGATGGCGGAGGGCCCGCCACCGCCAGTCGTGCAGTGGCGGGCCCTCCGCCATCGTACTGCTGTTTTCCCCCGCCATATTACGATGGCGGGGGGAATCGTTGGTGAAGCGTGGCGGTCGTAAAGACCGCCCACCATGGTTCCGCAAGGCGGTCCTTTTTCCAATTCTACATGAAAAATGTACATTAAAAAATATTGTGAAAAAACATACATCTCCTTTCTTATTTAAATGTACATACAAAATAAAAAACATAAAATAACTAATAAACAATAAAAATGTACTATGCCTAACTCCAAAACCAACAAAACCCATGAAAAATGCTGGAAAATAAAGTAAATTAAATTACTATTCCAACTCCTAAACAAACTAAACTCAGGGAAAGTGCTGGATAATAAAACATAATAAATTACCATTCTAACTCCAAAACCAACAAAACTCAGGGAAAGTGCTGGATAATAAAACTAATTAAATTACTATTCCAACTACAAAACAAAATAAACTCAAGGAAAGTGCTGGATAATAAACCTAATTAAATTACTATTCCAACTCCAAAACAAAATAAACTCAGGGAAAGTGCTGGATACTAAAACATAATAAATTACTATTCCAACTCCAAAACCAATTAAACTCAGGGAAAGTGCTGGATGATAAACCTAATTAAATTACTATCCCAACTCCGAAACAAAATAAATCAGGGAAAGTGCTGGATAATAAAACATAATACATTTCTATTCCAACTCCAAAACCAACTAAACTCAGGGAAAGTGCTGGATAATAAACCTAATTAAATTACTATTCCAACTCCAAAACTAAAAAACTCAAAGAAAGTGCTGGAGAATAAATAATAATAAATAACTATTACATCTCTAAATTAATAATCAATAAAATAATTTTTTGAATCAAATGTATCTTAATAATAAATAGTGAAATTAAAACATGAATGATATTTTTCTACAATTTTTTTTAAAAATAAATTACAAAAAATATAGAAAAATGTACTCAAACATAAATATAACCTCAATATTTTCTTTTTTCAAATTCAAACTTTCGCATTTAAAAAATATTAAAATTTAGCAATTTCTACTTTTAATAAACAAATATTTTTAAACAACATTAAAAAACTACTCCCTACCCTTATCCCCTATAAAATCAACATCACACTACTAAATTCTCTCAAAAAATTCTAAACATTTTTAAAAATGTACAAATAATATTTTCAAATTACTCCCCACCCTAATTCACTATAAAGAAAACAACCCGCTACAAAAACTTTACAGATTTTAAAAAACATTTCTATTCTAATTAAAAAAATTAAATACTCCACATACATATCCCCTATAAATACATCTCACAAATAAATATTTGAAATATTTTTAAAATATTTAAAAATTATTTTAATTTTTTTTTAACTCCCCACCCTTATCCCTTATAAACCCAACATCCCACTCCTAAAACTTTACAAATTTATTTTAAATAGTTACATTGTATACCAAATTTTTTAAATTACCTCCCACCCTTATCCCCTATAAACACAACATCCCGCTCCTAAAATTTAACAAAAATGTAAAAAATATTTAAATTTTAATCCTAAATTTTACAATTATTCCCCACCCTTATCCCCTATAAACCCAATATATGTTAAAAAGTTTTTTAATTTATTTTTTATTAAGTTTTAGGAGCGGGATGCTCCTAAAACTTAATTAAAAAAAAATAAAACAAACTTTTTAACATATATTTTTTAATCTATAAGACATTTAAAAACTAATACTAAATTAATAATAATAAAATACTAACATTATAGAAGAAAAAAAAATCAATATAATTTACAATATTTTTCACATCGAAATTTACAAAATTGATAATTTTGCATTACATAATATTCGATATTTTTAACTACGAAAAAACTTACCTCGATATTTTACACCATAGATATTCTTGAGTCGATATTAATGCAATTCGATATTTCCACGTCGATATTCTGTCTCTGCACCGGGCCAAGGTTACATGTGCCCAGTTGGGGCATCAGGCTGGGCAACCTTGGGAGAGGCATTGAGCCCTGGAAGCTGAGGCTACAACCATCAAAGTGAGAGCTTTGGCCAAGCCGTCAGCACAAGGTTGAAGGCTGCTCTTCAGTCTCTGATGCCTCTTTCCTTCCAGAAGCATGAGAAAGTAGGATTATGTGTAAAACCCCATCCCTCCCTTCTTCCAACTCATTATTCTCTCCATCTGTGGGCCCACAGGCTAATTTATATGGAAAAGAAAGGCTGCATGATAAGTCTAACAGTAGGCATTGTGTGGCAGTGGCACAAGGCAGCTTCCTGCTTCCAGGCACTCTAGCCCTTCCTTGTTCAAGCAGATCATGGGAGGAGATGAGACCTACTGGCCAGAGCTGTGGAATTTAGGAATTGGGAACCAGGTTCGAGTTGCGGCGTCGACTCAACATCCTGTGATTCTGGGCAAATCATTTACGATCCCTGTACCTCAAAATAAAAAAAGATCTGACCTTGTCTAATGTAATCTGGTGCATATGTAAAACGTTCTGGTGCCAAGTTCGTGATATATAAAACTACAAAAAAAAAGAAAAGGCCTCAAACAGTCTAGCTTGATGTCCAACTCTCTCAGGCCCGCTTAACTCTCATGTTTCCCGGTCCATATCCATCCTACCTACTCCCTCCGTAACTGCGAACAATACACTCAAGGCCAGAGACCCACAACATTCTGTCAATCATTTCAGTGAGATCCAGCATGGTGGTGAAGTCTGCTGCATTCACAAGGATACTTTCGCTTTTTCTTTCTTGTCCACCTCTTTCTTTTATCCTGATCTCTTTGTTCTCCCTCAGCAATTTGATGTGACTTAGGTTAGCACTAAATGGTATTTAAATACCCCCCATGAAGTAACCTCTTCAATCCCTGAAGCTCTATGTGAACGCAGTTGGCATTATAGGATTTGGAGACAGACAGGCCAAGTGGTATTGCATTCTGAAGTGGCCAAGTGGATGTGGCATAGTGAAGTGAGAGTGCCCATCAATGGACTTTTTAGGTCTCGCCTAGCGTTACAGCGCGCATGCGCTGCTCGCTGGGGAGAGATATTGTGAGAGAGGGATTTTCAGAAAAGGGCTTGAAGCCCCGCCCCTCATTTCCATTGGCTGGCGTCACCGTTTATGCTAAACGGTGGCCTGCCACTGGAAATGAGCTGTTTGCGTTGCCTCCCTTTGGCCTTTTGGTCCGGCCCATCCGGACTGGATCGCCTGCTTCACGGCTGTCGTGAAGCAATTTCTTATCTTTATGAGGCTGTTATATAAACAAGCCGTGAGATCCAGTCCGGATGGGCCGTCCCAAAAGGAGACAGGGCGCCGCGTGTCTATTTTTGCATCGCACTTTCACTTAAAGTAAAAGCGCGATGCAAAAATAAACAGCGGGAATGGCGAGCGCTTGTTCCGGACTGTGGCTCGGGGAAACCTTAGGACTGGAACAGATGACAGCCATGCAAGTCAGTGCTGAAATACAGCAATAAGCGCAGGGGTCGAGCAGCTGATGCTGGGCGGAGCTTCAGGAAAGAAACACAGCGGGATGGAGATCATAGCGGGCCAGGGGTCCACCGCTACAGCTAAATATGAGCTCCGAGCTGGATGGAGCACGTAGCGCAATGAAGCCCCGGGCTGCGGCACTAGGCGGGAGGCAGGTAAAAGCAGAAGCTCTTTAGCTAAGTGCCGACTTCTGATTTGATCAGCAAAAGACACGCCTACGTGACGTAAAAGCTGTGGTGGGTGACTTTTACAAAGGGCATTCTGAACAGTGTGAAGCGCTTATCTGCAGCAGGAGGTAAGTATGTCGGGCTGTAGGCGCTATAAGCAGTAAGCGCATAGACTCACTATTGGTGCAGAGTGGAGGTCTTTAGTTTGAACTCCCTGTCTTCAGGGTCTGTGTGCTGCACGAGTACACATATGCACATTCTCTGCAGCCTGCCGCCTCCTTGCAGCTGTGCGACCTGAAGGCACCCTGGGTATTCCAGGATATTTATGTAAAAATAGCCCAGAGCGTGCCCCAGCCTTTGAAATCAAGCGCACCCTGGAGTGAAACCAACGTCTGGGCACGCTGTGAGCCGGGAACTCGGGCTGCTGCAACTTGTTGGAGAAAGGAGCAGGAACAATTATTGGTAAACATTTTTAAATCAATATAATGGGCAATATATCAATAGTAATTACATACTACGAACAACAACACAAAACAAATTCGCTATGGACTAGCACGCGAGGCATTGCTGTTGTCCAACGCCTTGGTACTCCTTTTATCGACCTTTGAGGTAGGACAGTCTGAGTTTGCCCTGCCAGTAGTTGAAATCACGACGCTGATCTCGTTGACCTCTAGGCGGCTGCTTGGAACTTCTCAGAATCTGCTGGAGAGGTGCGCGCCAGGCTGGGTCAGAGTTTAGCCGCTGGTGGTCCAGTCGGACTGTGGTCTGAATATTTCCACCTCGGTTCGATGGGACCACATATTGCTGATCGGGTCCAGCAGTATCTGCATTTATTTGGGTAACTCATGGGACATGCAATAAGATAACTATTTACAAGGAGGATCAAAACATCTCCAGCCGCTTGAGGTCCTCACGGGTGATTTGCCGCGCTTTATAGATCCTTGATTGATTGATCCAGAAATGCAGGTCTGTTTAGAAGGCTTTGAATCCGAAGTAGCGGATCTAATTTAGAAATAAGGAAGGTAAAATGCCAGATCACTGGAGAAAAGTAAATACTTTTGACACCCTCCAGCTACAACACTGCAGCTCATGCACTAGTCATTCATGGCTCGATTAAACTGTGCCAGTGTCACCCTACCTGGAGCTCCCTAAACATCTCTGGCTCAGATGAAGGCGTCTTGCACGGTGGGGCCCAGCTCATAGCTTCAAAGAGTAGAGTCCGGCATTGTGCACTGGCGCAGAAAGACCAACGCTGACTTCTATTCCGGCCAGACTAAAACTCAAAGTCTGCTGCCTGACATGCACGGCTCTGCACCAGGGCCCTCCACCAACGCCCACCACCTGGGCATACCATCCACCAGGCCTGGCGGGGCTCTCACCCATCTCTGGGGGACTGAAGGGGCCGTGGAGCAACAGCACTCTTCAACTTGTTTAGCCAGAGACCCTGAAATGTAAAATATTCACAACACACATTAATCTCCCACTGGTGCTGTGTCCCTTCTGTAAACCGCTCTACCTCCCACTAGCAAGACTCAACCAGAGCTTCTCCTTTCTAGAAAACAGATGGAGACGCATCTCTTCCGGTTTCATTAAAGTTAATTGGACGTCCATTTACTCTCTCGTGATCCCTCCCCCCCCCCGGCTCCTTTCAATTCAGATATGACTCTGGACTACACCATCCAATGACTCAAACATTTTGTTCCCTTGTGACTTTTACTGCTGGATGTAAAGCGCACTGAGTCCCTACAGGTGTAGCAGCGCTATAGAAACATGAAAAAAAAATAAAGGCTGAAACACCAGGATGGGTGGAAAGTGACGTATGATCTTCTTCGGACCTCCTCCTACAAGGTTTTGATGCATGAAAAGCTGCCTCTTGGGCCATGTGTGCGCTACGCAACACCCCCCCCCCCACACCCACCCAATAGAAGAAAATGAACCCAAATGCCTGTGACGTATTCCTCGCTGGTTGCTCATCTACTCCGAGTCCTAGAAGAGAATTAGTTCATATTGTGAGCGCTACAGGCCACCTAAGAAGGAAATGAAAATAACATGGTTTTAGGATCAGAGATAGTGCTGTGGTGTAGCAAGTGTGTCGTGGTCCCTAGTGCAAGGAAGACAATGGGACCCCTAGCACGTGAACCCTGAAATACAGCAATAATCAGGGTTCAGCGGGCCCTTTGTGCCTCTAGGCCGGTGCCACTGCACCTGCTGCACCAGTGGAAGCTACGCCCTGCTTGGCGCAGCTGCTGAAGAGGGGAAGTGAATGATCTACACGGTGCTAATGCAGCTTATGCTAGGACGGGGGAGTGCCTGGGAGCTCTCCCTGCTGAATTACTGAGAGCTGCTGTGAGAAGCAGGACTTCCTGCATTTTTAGGTTTTTCTTGGAGAGTCTCGCCAAATTCGTTTTATTAAAAACTTATAAATAAATCAAATATATATATAAATGCATATCTCGCGGGCCTTTTGATAAGCCATGTTCATCCGTTGGTCTGTTGTGATGTCACTCACATTTTGCTTCTGCCCACCACAGCATACAGCATGGGGCAGCCAGTCCGCTCACTTCTGCTTTTGACTCCCCAGACTATGAGTAAATGCAGCAGTAAGAACACCAATCACACATCCATCACAGCTCGGATGTTGTATTATTTTGTATTGCAGCATTTGTATAGCGCTTACTATCCCAATGTGGGACGCTGACGCGCTTGTCTATGTGAGTAGCACACTACACCATGTAGGGTGCCTGGCTGGAAGTATGTTTTCTTTGTTTTGATCCTGTGTGTGAAGTGTTTCCATGTCATGCGTGATGACCACCGAGGTGCGGTTATCGTGTTATGGGATGCTGCAGGTAGCAGTGTGATGGACGATGAAGCGTAAGAGATAGATGCTCGGTTTTATTGTTTTCAGTATGTTCGTAGCTTTGAACAGCTCTGCAGGTCCCTTTATGATATTTCTTAAGATATAGGGGCCGATTCCGATCTCGGCCGGTAGGGCTCCGAATCGGATTCGGCTTAACCGGATCCGATTCGGAGCCCTATTGCCCGACCGAACCGTACGCGCGTCCGGGCGAGCGAGTACGATGCGAAATCGCCGACCGACTCGTCCGGGCGTCCCGACCGCTCCGACCGACTCGTTCCCGGGTCTAACCGCACCGACCGACTCGCTCGGACTCGACTCGCACCGCGCAATGGAGACGTTCCCCGGCCGGGTAAGTACGATGCGCGCCGCGAGCAGTCCGACCGAGCCGCGCACTCCGGCTCCAAAGAGCAGTCGGAGCCGTACTTTGGGGGTCCGTGTCGGACCCCCCTGTACGCGTAGCCACGCGAGTCGCACACAGGGGGGACCCATGGGTCCCCCCTACCTGTGCGTGTACGGCGCGAGTCGCTTCGCCGCGTACCCGCTGGAGGGGGCGCCCTTGTTCGCCTCGCATCCATTGAGTCAATGGGAGCCCGCGTACGCGTTGTGCGACAGGCTCCCATTGACTTCAATGGGAGTCCGACCGACTCGAGTCCGATGGCATACGTGCGCATCGTACTCGCTCGGTCGGGCTGCACGGGTCCGATTCGGTCGGAAATCTCTCCGGGTCCAGCTCGGTCGGAGAGATTTCCGGCCCGAATCGGAATCGGCCCCATAGTCTGCTTAGCTGGTTGCTGCACTCGGTTGACGGATCTGAGATGGTTTATAGTTGTGGTCCTGAGCTGGCATGGTTGGAGGGAGAGCAAAGTGGAGAGATCTGCTGGGATAAGCATTTGCATTATCATTCCATATCCGAGCGTCTTTGTGAGATGTAAACAAGCAGTGAGATTGTATAGATATTTGGAACCTGCACTGAATGGACTATATGAAGGTCCTCCGGATTGTCCACCAGTGTGTGACAGATCTCTTCAGTTATTCCATACCTGTTTATTTGGTGATGGCTGGTGCTTTGGCTGCAAAGTACTGGTGATGGACAACCCTCATAGCAGATACATCTTATGTAAATTAAAGAGGCATAAGTTACAATTTGTTGCTGAACACTGTGTATTATGGTTTTAGTGTTATTGTAGACCATAACTGTTACATATTGGGGTACATAAATATATAATGCCATAGCGAACCGTAGGTCACTCATTTTTGTTTTTTGCCTACCTGCATAAGTCCGTTGACAAAGAGGGTGCAGTTGCTAATGTGTGTGATATAACTGAATGGAGTCAAGAAGCTATTTCTAAACAAAAATGGTATCAAGGTATGGATGAGGATTTAGTTTTATAAAAAGTCCTATTGATTTTTTCAAAAGGTTGCAGAATAGAACATTCCATACCAGTTTCGGTCAGAACGTATGTAAAAGTATTGGGTGAATTATCTGTGTTAGATAATAACAAAATATCAAGGGAAGGAAAACTTGTCCATTTGGAGGGTTTTAATTTTAACCTTTTCAAAATGGCACATTAACCATTTAGGGCAAACCTTGACTAAGAAAAGGTTGAGAGAAAAGGTTTGGTGGCCTGGCATGGACAAGGAGATTTCTGAGGGGGTTGAGAGATGTGTGGACATTTACACTTTAAAACTGAGCAGATGCAAGGACTATGAGGACTGTCTGAGGTAATTATAACAAGCATTTGCAATGCAATAGGTCTCGCATTTACGCGAGTTTAAGCTATTGGCATTGTAAATAACAATGCCTTTTATTTATGTTTTAAAAACAAACGAGTAAATGCGAGACCTGTTGCATTGCAAATGCTTGTTCAATATAGTGCTGTAGGATGATATCTGGGATAGGAGCATCCTTCTGGAGTCTGACCCTGGTCCATAGCACACATGTGGAGCAACCCTCTGGCCAGCTGTCCGACAACAGCCGGCAGACGTCCCCTGCAGTCCTGATGATCAAACTTTCGAAGTAGAAGTTGAGGCTCGCGACAATTTATCGCATTTCAAGTTGAAGGATGTAAGACGGCTGGCATTGCAAATGGACAAATACATAACTCCTTTTCGTTAAGAACTCATAAAACACTGGATTCCTGGCATAAACAAGTTGACTCCGAGGTAGGGGGCACTGGACACCATAAGTATGAGGTGGGTAACAAGATTGTCCAGCTGACTGGCTGTCCGAGCAGCCCGTCACCTATGCAGATGGGACAGCAGGAAGTCTGAATCTTGGTTAGAAAGCAGATGCCTTCTTTCCCCTTTGCACCAAAGTAAGTGACGCAGGCAATGTCCTCAAAGGATAGAGAGAACCTAATTTACAAAGCCATTTATGGCCATACACGTGTGTTTATAGCTGTAAATGGCTCCATTTATGCATGACAGCTATCCACAAAAGGATTACTGTCAAGGAAACATGTTTTAATACTGTGTAATTTTGGGTGCCTAGATTTATTCATTAGTAAACCTGACCAAAAGCAGGAGTGGGGACTGGAACAAGCAAGGAGAGGTTTGCCTAGGCAGCAGGGGCGTAACCTAAAATGATGATCCCCCCCTACGAAGTATGTGAAGAGGGGCCCCTGAACAGCTCATATCGCACAGATATATTCCTTGGCCTTGGGTGGAATGGGGCCTCTGAAGGGTTTGGGGGGCCCTAAAGGGTTGGGGCCCCCTGCACTGCAGGGTCTGCAGCGGCCTGGTTTACACCGCTGCTAGGCAGTTGATGAATGCCCACAAATTTCCCTGAATAGGCAGCTAGGCATGGGGTGGGTTCATCCTCCGCCAGACTAGGGTGTTAGAAACTTTGATTTCAGGCGCTATGGAATCTACACCAGCCCAGGTGACCAGATAGACGATTACTAGCTGGCTTCCCCCAAAACTTTTCCATTCCCTTATTGTTTCTGATACAGTCACTGGGGCATTTAAAGCCAAGCCAATATGTAGGGAATTGATAGACTTCTAGTTCAGACATCTCTGTCTCTGAGTTATTCACAGAGGAAGATGAGGCAATGCCACATAATTATTCGTCAGCCATGGGAGGGAAGGCCGAGCTGTTCCATTTTCTCTTCCCACCACATACCCGGATTATGATATTCAACCACGGAAGATTCTGATGGGCATCATGATCATTCATCGTGGAAGATTGGACCTTCCCATCTTTTGAAGAGCCACACCGACATCAGCAGGTTAATGAGGCCATTGGCGTGCCCCACCGCGGTTCACTATTATATCTGGACCCTCACCTCGTGACACTCAATTAAGAAGGCTGGCAGGGGTAAACAGCAGATCCCTATGATGTCAGTCTCTCACCACCCTTACAGTGAGGTATTGATGAACAGTGTCATTTTGCTGCAATCAGTGACGGGGCAGGCAGGGGGAAAGAACCTACTGTTCCTGGATTGCACCAACTGAATCAGTAGACAGGGGGGGTTTAGTGTCAGCTATGGGGTAAATGGCCAAGGTAATCCCCAAGCAGTCAAATGCCCCTGGAAATGGTGGGATGAGATGTGGGTTTGCTCCCCTTCCCCAAACCTCAATAGATGAGATGCACTCCACTAGGAAGCATTTTAGCTAAATTATGCTCCCATATTGGCGCTAATATTAGCACCAGTTGTCGCCCATTCAAAGCTACATCACAATGCACAGTACTTATTGATTGTTCAGTTATTTTATTCCAGTTACTTGCATGTGTACATGGTGTGTTAATACAGCATGGGTGGGCAGCCCAGGCAACAGCCTGCCCTTCACCAGCGGAAGAAGCCGATCTCGCCCCAAATATACAACGCTGACACTCTTGTCTGTGAGGTACTGGCTGCACTAGTACATACGGCACATATGGAGATTGTCGCACCGATAGAGGTAGCGGTGAAGGATGTGGCCAGGCACAAACATCATGAGCATGGCAGATGCTGACTTGTGGCCACTGACATGGGGATCCCGCCAGCTCTCTTGCCTAACCTCAGGCATGCTTGGGTTCCTGACCAGTCTAGCTCCTATTTTCGCTCATACTTGGCCCACAAGTTCTCGTGAACATAACCCCCTATTTTCACTGGTACCTGGTCCTCCTACATTCATCACTTTGTCTGTTTCCATTAATCCCAAGGGGGGGATGATGGAGCGATCACAGACTGAGGGCCAGATTTACTAAGCCCTTGCATTGCCCTTGCGTCATGCAAGGCGAAGCAAGCAACGCAAGGGATTAGGTGAGATTTACTAAGCTATCTTGTGTGGCTTAGTAAATCCAGAGTAACGCAAGGTATCGCAAATTGCTGCCTTGCATTACTCTACATTCAGAAGGCGTTCCGTTAGTGGAGCATTGACGTTCCCATGCATCCACCAATGGATTCTGATGCAATCCCTGATTTACTAAGGGTAGCAGATATGGGATTGCATCAGAATGGCACGCCTTCCCAACAGAGGGGTAACGAGGAGAAATATCTAAGGGGCTCATTACGATGGCGGAAGGATCACCACCGCCGGTGGCGGTCCCTCCGCCATCTGGCTCCCATTCCCCCCCCCACATTAGGATGGCGGAGGAATCGTTCCGCAAGCGTGGCGGGTGCAAAGAGTGACCGCCACGCTTCCGCCACAGGCAATCGTTGCGATTGCCTGGCAGAGCGGTTCAGACCGGGGATATGGTGGCGGTGCCTAGCAGGCACCGCCCGCCCGATCACAATGCTGGCGTCAGCCAGCCTTTCCATAGCGGTAGAACCGCCATGGAAAGGCTGGCGGAGGCTGGCTTCGGGGGGCCCGTTGTGGGCCTCCTCTGTGGTGGGGGGGCCAGTTGTGCACTGAGGGGGTACCCATGGTAACCCCCTGCAGTTCCATGCACCAAGTGGCAGGCACCGCGCGGTGCCTGCCACGTTGTGCATGGAAATGCACAACATGGCCATTTGACATTGCGGCGGGTGCTGCAGCCAGCAGCATCCGCCGCAATGTTAAATTGCCAGATGCGACCGCCGCGGTGGCGGTGGCATCATAATTAAGGGTGCGGGACTGCCGCATGACAGGCGGGCGGTCCCGTTACCGCAAGGATGGCGGGCGGACTCAAGTCCGTCCGCCATCCTAATGACCCCCTAAATTCTTCTTGTTATTTCCTCTGCAGCACATGTAGAAAGAGGAAAATGTCTCTAAGGATTGTTATGTCAAAGCATCCCTTCCAGCACAGAAACAACCCTGCCTGTAACGCAGGCACCCCTGCACCATGGTGCAATGGTGCTTGCATTGGTGCTAGGCAGCACTCAATGCGCCAGCGTAGGGAGAGAGCAGGAGTGCATCATATCTTAGTGGACATGGTGAGTTCCTGCTCTTTCCCTGTCACGCAGCACAGCAAGTTGTCATTCTGCGTTGCGTTGCGTGGCTTTTTGATAAATCTGGCCTTCAGTTTCTATTCAGACAGTTATTTTACAGAGAGATATCAGTCAATTCTGGGACAACACACAAAAGAAATGATAACAGGGACCCAAGAAGAGGTGGATGAGTTCAAAGTAAATAGGAAATGGGCAGTTTATGGAAACAGGGAGTTATGATGCGATTTTTTTCATCTTGATTTTTTTATTTGAAAAAGTTTCATATGGCGCGAACATGACCCCAAGGGTATCAGAGCGCTTTACAACTGGTAAGGAAGGAACAGGCATGTAGAGCAAACAACAAAGTGTACGCAAAGAGGTACAGGATGTAAGAAATCAAACTAACCGATCATAAAACAGTCGTAACAGTAGAATAATAGACCAGGGTGAAGATGACATGTTGCATCGGGCCCAGAGAGGATAGGTTCTGGGACAGAAATTTGTTCATCAATAGCACTTTCACTTCATTTTTAGGTCTCGCCTGGCGTTGCAGCGCGCATGCGCTGCTCACTCTGCGAGGGCTTCTTGGAATCAATACAGTTTCAGAAATGGTGTTTCGGCTCCGCCTGTTATTTTGGTTGGTTTGCGTCATAAGTTATGGTAAACGGAGTGTGATGAATGTACCGGAGGCTTTTTAGTCCCTCCTGGTTACCGCCCTGTCCTCTTTTGGCCCCGCCCACCCGGACTGGATGCTTTACTTGCGGCGTGATACTGTCTCCTTTAATTAGTGGGAGAGAACTTTCTTTTTGTAATTCCGGCTGTGAAGCGCGATGTCTGGAGTTGTATGTGGACACCGCGCTCCGTTTACTTATTTATTTTTTTACTTCCATTCGGAGCGTTTATAATTTTCAGCGCGGTCCGCTTCGGCCGCGCATGTTTATTTACTTAATTACTGTTCCTTTTCGGCGCGGTCCGCTTCGTCCGTTTACTTATTTATTTTTTGACTTCCATTCGGAGCGTTTATAATTTTTAGCGCGGTCCGCTTTGGCCGCACATGTTTATTTACTTAATTACTGTTCCTTTTCGGCGCGGACCGCTTCGGCCATGCTTGTTTATAATTATGAGCGCGGTCCGCTTCGGCCACGATTGTTTATTTACTTAATTACTGTTCCCCTTCAGACGTTTCTTCCGCCCCCTTAGCCCCCCTCTCCCGCTCATTTCATGAATCTCCTTTTTACTGATATCCAAGCGGGTGTTTTCCTTTTTCCTTCTCCGCCCTCTCCCTGGCTCCCCCATTGTTCCGTCTCTATCCACTTTACTCGCCCTCTCCCCGATTCACTCTCTACGTGTCCCCGCCTCGCCGCACCGCGTTGCCACCCCCTTCCCGCCTTCCCTCCATCTCACACCTCTGTCCTCCCCACTTTGCCTGCTCAGCGCTTTCTATACACCACATTACTTTCTACCTCTGGGTCTTATCTGCCACCCACCCCATCACTACGCATGTGCACGTCCCATTTTTTGGCCCCTCACCCTATTTCCATCTGTCCCGAATCACAATCTTCGCTTCCCGGTCTCACTTTGTCTCGCCATCTCCGTCTGCCCACCCTTCACTTTTTATCACCCTCTCGTCCAACATGCTAGTTCGACCCCTCTCTTTCCACTTCTGAAGTCTGACCGGCTCTCTCTCCCATCCATCACCCTCCAGCCCCCCCCTCTCAGCTCACCCACTGCACAACTGTCAAATCCCCACTTCAATCTTATCTCACCATCACCTTCTACCCACCTTCCTCCTCGTGTATAGCGCTTACTACTCCGAACTAGACCCTAAAGCGAGCCGCAGCCCCCCTCGCCTCACCTTGCAGCCCTCCCATGTTGCATCTGCCACCTCCATCGCCAGGTTATTAACCTTTTAAGTCCCGACTTTATCCAGTTGCAAATTATTGTCATGATGCGCTGTGGTCCATTTGATGCCATTAAAGAAACGATCACTACAGCTCACAGAACCCACCGGGCTATCAAACCCAAGGACTCATGCACTCTAGCAACACCACCACTCATTTTGTGCGCCATCTCGCCCTGAGGGGCGATTCTCCTCTCCAGCTATGCCTGTACACTCCCCCCTCCATGCTGTACCTCCTCTTGCCATCTGCTTGCTCCTCTCCCCCCTTACTTCCTCGTCCCCCCCATCCTCCCACTTCGCCTCCGCTCTCCCGGAATTTGCTCGCATGCCCGTGTATTTATCTTTTATCTGCTACAGCCTCGTTTCTTCCCTGGTCTACATACACTACCGCATTCTCCAAAGCCACCCCTCCCACCTTCAAACTTCAGGTCACAATACGTCATTGCCCTAAAGCCTTATAATCGCTCGCATTCGGACCGCTCCCCGCCCCGTGGAGTTCATCTTCAGAGACCACATGCAGCAAAGGCTAAATGAGGGAGAGAGGCAGTGTAGTCATTGAGTGGGTGTTGGGGGGCCTGTGTAATCCGAGGAGGGGGGACGTACCCGACAAATCTGCAGTGTGGGAGGCGGGAGCTGTGCAGTAATCAGAAAATGCAATTGCCAAAGGAGGAGTGAACAGCGGGGAACGAAAGCGGCCTCCAGCAGAAATTATGCAGTACCGGGGGATTTCCGAAAATAAAATACATGTTTTAAAAAAGTGGGGGTTAAGCAGTGCAAGTAGAAAACAAATGCAAGTCTAGAAATGTACGCTATGCAGAAGGCTCTGCATCCTGTGATTCTGAGCAAATCACGTAATCGCCCGTGCCTACTAAAAATGAATGTGTCCTTTAATTTACTAAGTACTATTGAACTAGTGACTCGGTGGTGCTGGACGGCAAATCTTGATACACTCAATAACACATAGCTAAAATACAATACCAATAGCAAAGCCAAACGCTCTAACTTAAACAAAGGCGAGACCTATTGCATTTCCAGTGCTTGTTGAATGATGTTGTTGAGGGGATCAGTCGGATTTCAGGGGGCAGGGAGTTCCAAATTCTCGGGGCAATACCCGGGAAAGCTCAGTTATAAGTTTTCTTTTTGCAGAATTTCTGATGTCCAAATATTGGATAATGTTTCAATTTGATTGAAGCAATCAAGAAACCCCAATGAATGGTGGGAGAGGGAAACGGGGGGGAGAAGGACCAACAAAATGTGCTGCTGACAAGAATAGCAGCATCCATACAAAGGGGAACTCTTGGACAGGGGTGGAGGCAGGGCCGGACTGGGGAACCCACGCAGCCGTGGCCCTATCCTCTCTTCTCCCTCTCTGATCGCTTTCACTCTACCTTTCCCTCTGATCGCTTTCTCTCACCCTCTCCCTCCCTCTCTTTCCCTGTCTCTCTTGAAGCCTCCCAGTGTCTGCTGCAATTAATCTCAAGGATCTGGGGAAGTGACAGAGGTTTTTCCAGTTATGGTGTGGTGTGGTTTGGGAGTGGATCCATTGCGGTGGAACAGGTTTTTGCTGAATATGAAAACTTGCCCTACATAATTTTGTTACAAACTTTCTCTTTAAGGGGTTATTTATTTATTAAGTTTAGTAACTGTAAGCTTAGCTCTGCCTATAAGACCTTTATAACATCTTTGTAATCTGAGAACATGTTCACAGTTAGATGTCGGATCCTGTAATATATGTGTGCCCTAAGGGATATCTCTGCTGTCAGTAGCCAAGGCCTGTACAATTTCTGTAAGCATATAGCTCTTCTGCTTCAAATCCAGCTTGCAAGGTCTCTGCCTTCCCAAAGATTTGTTTGCTTCTGTCCAAGTTCCGAACCTATAAGATCTGACTAATGTGAACAATATCTTCGCTGTCAGGTGCTTTAGCCTTTACGAGCTCTGTAACGAGATGTGCAGATCTGCTGTCATATCCTTAGGTGTGTAAGATCTGATTAATCCATTTGCACTTAGATTACTGAACATGTGGGATATGTGGACCTATGGAAAAGCTTTACTGTTCAAACTGTGAAACCTTTGCAAACTAGAAGATAGTTAATGATGATGCCAAATTTGCTCATACGTTCTTTGCAACTTGAGGGTTAGGTCTGCTGTTTAAAGCATCAGAGATCTTTCTGAAATACAAAAAAACTTCTGAAGTTTGAGCATGAACATTGTCAGTACCCTGAAGGCAGCTGTAAGTACTGAACCTATATGATCTCTGTAAATAAAAACAGATGCATACGCCTGGAAGGGGTATGTAAACTGTGCAGATCTGTTATACTGAGTGTCTAAGATCGGGGAGAAGTGATGGCTGATTCTTCTTTATGAGACCTTGGTCTGTAAGATGTCCGTAACATGAAGGATAGATTTACAGATGAAGCCTGATGTGCATAACATCTTTGAAAGCTATGTTTTCTGATCCTCGAGCCAGGAAAATCTCTTAAAAAAAGGAACTCAAAGCCCTGAGCCTACAGGATGTCTGCAACCTAAAGAATAGATGGCTGAGCTTGTCAGGTGTTTGTGTAACCTAAGAGATAGCTTTGCTGTCTGAAGTCTGTGTAACTTTGGACAGCTCTGCTACTATGTGCCTGTTTTAAATCTTTTATATCCTATGGGATTTATATTTCAGCCATAGGGATATCTGTCACCATTGTGACGGAGTAACCCATCCTCCAAGAACTAAATCAAGCCCTAAGTCTGAGAATGTACAATCTCTGTAACCTGAGGAGAACTCGGAGACCCGAGTCAACTATGATTCCTGTAACATGCAGAATTGTTGTTTGAGCCTGTAAGTTATGCACCACCAAAGGAGTAGCTTTCCTGTATGAAGCTTGAGTCTTATTAAGGTCTGTGCAATTTGAGAGACTTCTCTTCTGTTTAAATTGTACCTCTGTTTGATTTGTGTAGCCTGGATGATCGCACTTCTCTCTAAAGTCAGAGCCTTGGATCTAAGCCCAACTAATGGTAAATCATCTAAAGAGAGGTCAGAAGTGTACACTGGTGCTCTTCAGGCTGCTACTGTAACTTGCACTGAGGACTTTCTGAGTACAGGCCTAAATTTCTACCCCCAATTATGCCGACCATTGCCAAGCAGAGTATATTCAATCATATGCACGATATACATGATTTATTTGTATTAACAAACTGCAAACACAGTAAATCTATCAAGGGAAGTCTAAATCATTACTGTAACCAAGATGCTTGGCCTGCTGTTGAGCTGTCAAGCAATTATATTATCCTGTGCACTTCACAAATGACCATAAACAAATCTACCTGAGAAATGTTTAGAATATTCTGTTTGTTTATTTAATTTATAGTGAGCAAAATTTTGAAAATGCTCACATTTTGCTGATATTAATAAATGTAATCACAATCTCTAAATATCAGACATTCTGGTCTTTCATCTATGTATGCGAAGGACTTGCCAGTCTGTCTTTTATGTCTGTGAAATTTGAAATACTTTGTGAGTCTAAATCTACAGTCACATCTTGAATGCGTGGCTTGCCTAACTTTCCATTATTCTACAGGACCTAATACTCACCAGCCTCGTACTGGGAAGGCTGGCAGTCGGGCACGAGGTGTTGGGTCGGTGCATGAGGGTCAATTGTGGGTCAGTTGTGCACGATTTTGTGATGACCAATGTTTGTGCAGATTTGCACTTTGGGCCTTCACCAAAGGTCCGTCTGGTGGCCTCAGGTCCAATGGAATATAGGGCTTATCTAGACACTTGCACTAAAGGGAATGGGGGGGGGGGGTTGCTGGTTGCCGATTGGGGCAGGGGGTTCTAGTGTCCTCCTGAGGGAAAATTGAACTGCTCGTGCTCTGTGTCCTTCCCCTACCCAGCAGGTGGACACACTGAGCACAGGTTGGGGTTGGGATGAGGATGGCTTAGCATCCTCGCCAGACACCAAAAGCAGAGACCAGGTGGGTCTTTGTCACCTCTCCTGCCTGCTGGGCCTGTTCATTACTGAATGAACAGAATGAACAACAACGTGGACAAACCCAATGAGAGATCCAAAGTAGGAGAAAATGACTCACTGTAATTCACAGGAATGTTGGAAAACCCTTTGGTTTTTTAAAAGAACCCTCACCCACCAACCTAGTTGGTGGCATGCTTCATCATAGGGTTCCCAGCTGGGCTGCCGAGTGAAACCCAGCTGTGCTACGACGCCTGAACTACAGCGGAGCAGGGTTTTTCTAGTGATGATGTGATAAGGACGAGTGCAAATTCAAAGTACCTCCAGAGTATCCAATCGTTAAGTTTTATTCCTGAGTCTCTGGGGTACATTTAAAAACTGAAGTCGGGATATGTGTGAAGATAAAAATTGATCTTCTATTATCCCAGTAACTGGTCTACATGTTTCAGCCTCAACAAAATAGTCCTGAGGCTTTCATTAGGACCGAACCAAAGTGCAGAAAAGTGAGCACACGCGCTAAGGTGTGCTGTAATACAGTGACAGCACTGTACTTATGGTTATCACTGAGCAGTGAGATAATCTGAAACAGAAAAACAAAACACACACAACATAACAATGAACAGTTCTCATGTACATCTTAGTTACTGAAAACCGGATGGGGTGTGTTGGTAGAAACCCCTACTACAAGTGGTGAGGTTGTGGTGTAACATTCATGTGAGGTCATATAAAATAAGTGACAGGATCCTCATTACACCCTTACATACGGGCAGGCAAGTGTACACTTAGTGAATGCTATATTTACGCATAAAGTCGTGTACTGAAGCATGCCAGTAGGTGGAGTCGGGTGTGCATATGCAGTGGGCTAGGGCCTAAAGAATTAGGCCTGGCTATTATAAGGGTGCGAGACGATTGAGTCCTGCAACCAGCATAATTAGTCTAAGCTTAACAGAAACGTTGTGCCGAAAATCTAAAAGGCAGGTAATGTTGTGCCAAACAGATACCGATGAAAAGCGTAGTGCTGACAGCGGTTGTTTGTTAAAAAGTGAAAATCAATGGCAGAAAATCAATGGCAGAAAAAGTGAGGCTTACAAAAAGCTACATATGTTAAGTAGCTTTAATGATCCCAGAGGGGGAGGCTCCTGTATTCACACGCAAAGGGACGAAAACAAAGAAGAAGAAATCAGAAATCAGTCAGCCCTCCGATCGGCTGTAACAAGGACAGAGGTTAGACCAGAATGGAGTCGGTGGGTAGGACTTACTTAGTCAAGGATGCTCTCCCTCAAATACCTAGCACTTCTAAACTAAACACTGAACAAACTTTTTGCTCACTTCACACAATGAATAACATTCACAATTTAACACTGTCACTCCTAAATCTGCATGAAATTGTGCCACGATTAAGAAGGTGCCATGGAGCTATAATAACGAAAGAAAGCGCGGAAGATATGCCAGTAACATAACATAACATCACATAACATAACATAACTGTCTTGAATCGGGGGAGCAAACTATGGTTGTGCTAGAGCCCCAAAAAATCCTTCTCATTCTTCAGGATCACGCCGTCTGGAAAGGGCGGGATCCCCAGTCAGTTCTAACAAACTTTGTTTTGAGATCTCCTTTGTGTGTGTTCTGTTGCATTGTTTCCTTGCGAGTGCTTAATTTGAGCCGGTGGTTTCTGGTTCTTAGCACCAGCACTTAATTGTCAACACCGGGGCTTGCACCAGTCTGCCACATGGTGGCGCTGTTAAAAAATGACTATTGACTGCCGCCCAAGCCATTCTTATAGCTTTGGAGGACTAGGGTAGGCTGAATTGTCACACTTGTAGGAGTGTGATGATTAGTAATTGTGTTGGTACTGCCATTGGTAGCGCTAGTAGGTGCAATGTGTGGTGCAAGCTGCAGTGGCCTCCTGATGAGGGCCCTGCACTTATGTTTTTACAAATTAAGCACTGTTCCTTGCACAAACCGGTCTAATGCATGTGACACGTGGCGTGGAACTCCCAGTTGCGTAGCAAGAATGCCATGAGTCCTGGTGCAAGCAAGGACAGTGAGCCCTTTCACTGCTGTGGTGGTAGTAAAATACATTTATCAGAGTTTATGGGACCCCTCAGGGCTCTGGGTCCGGGTGCTGTTGCACCTGCTGCACCAATGCTAGCCACGCCCCTGTAAGCCCCTTGTTAGTTATTGTATGGGTTTCTGCAGCTTGGCCCCTGATTGCAGGGCCACGCGCCGGCTTCTGGCAGGCCCCTCTAGGAAGTTCGCTTTTCATTGTAAATTTGTACTTTTTCCTGTACATTCCTCACCCTGGCGTGCTGTGTTGGATTTTATGTTTGTGTACCCTTCATTTTAAGTCTCCTGTTTAATTCACGCCCTCTCTACTCCCTCAAGGAAGTTCTTCCACTTTAGGAAATTCTGTACTCCATGCCTATAGAAGGGCCGTCCCAGTGTGTTCTGAGTGACTGCCACTTATTGCAGTATTATACCTCTATTTGTATTTTGTTTCTTATGTATCATGCACACCTGTCACTTTTTCCTCCTGTAACGTATACCTCTTTTTGTATTTTGTTTGTTTTTGTTATTTGCACAATTGTCACTTCTTCCTCATGTAATGTAACGCTTGCTTTTGTATTATGCCCACCTGTAACCTTCTCCTCATGTAATGTTACTGTTCCTATTGTGAAGCGCTCTGACACCTTCGGGTAAAGTCCGCGCTATATAAAAACGCATAAATAAGTCAAGCAGGGTGATCCCTTCACTGCACAGGAGCCTCTCGCGCCAGGCCTGTGGCGGTCACGAGCTGCCCTGGCCTATCATTTAAACGTGCCGAGGAAGCAAACTTATCATCCCCCCTTTACCCTGACCTCTTCAACCCAAACTTAATCACCAGAGATGTCATATTATCTCTGCATACCCTAATTAGCGGCTGGAAAATCTATCCGGTTCCATTAGATGCTGCGTTTGATCCCTTCGATAAAATATTTTATGCTGCCATCTCTCCTCCCGCCCCACCCCCCTCCTCCCACACACCGGCTGATGGTCGATGCTGCAGCGTCATCACCGGCTGGCTGACCTCCCCACCTGCCTATTGGATGTGTTGCACGAAGAAGGACCAATAACCTTGTGGATCATAGGGGAATCTTTTTGTCACCGAAATGAGTTGATGTGCTGTACCTAGCTATACGTTTTGTTTGTCCAAGAGGTAAAAATCTGATGCTTCGCTGCCAAGTACCAACCTGCTATGCAAGAAACAGCGGTTCGTAACCGTGGTCCAGGGAACCCTGGGGGTCTGCGAGGACTACTCAGGGGGTCCATGTCTGCTTAGAAAATTAAATAATATCAACAGATTGATAAAGTGTATAAAAGAAGCAACATATAAAATACAACATTTTAAAACTTTCTGTTTTAAAATTTGAAATGGGAGGCTAAAAATTAAGTTGGGATGCTAAGATTCATTTGTGGGAGCAGTGCAAGTGCATCAAACAAAACATAGTATGGACGATGGGGGCCTTCATTTAATTTAGAAAAGATCCAACCTTCCCTTTAAAATTTTACATGTAGAATTTCTTTATATTTGTGAATTAAATTAATATTTCAGTATTTGTGTATTTGTTTGATGAATGCTTTTTTTCTGAATTTTTGTGTATTGTTTTGCAGTTCAATAATCAAAGTTGCTTAGGCCAGTGGGGAAGTCCCTGGTTTCAGAAATGATTAAGTGGGAGTCCACAGAAGTCAAAAGTCAAAAGGTTAAGAACCACTGACAGGAAACAGTCCTTGCTTTTTAGCCATCAGCTCTTTGCACACTGGGCTTTTTCCAAACTGTGTTAATCATCTGCAAATATTATAACATTTGGTAAATGCTAGTGTGTGGCCTTCTCACCCTATACACATGTTGAGCCTTCAATCACGAAATAAGAGCCAGATGTAGGACACTTGCATTTTGTGACTTACAAATTGCTTAGCTTTGCGACTCGCAATTTGCGACTCGCAAAATGCAATGTACAACAGTGTCTCAGACACTGTTTGCGATTCCCATTAGAGTCGCAAATTGCATGCCTCATCAATATTCATGAGGCAAGTGCAATTTGCGACCCCATTGGGAATGGCCAGCACTCACAGGGATGGTGGCCTGCTGGGGTCAGCAGACCACCATGTCTGTGACTGCTTTTTCAATAAAGCAGTTTTTTTAATGCATTTCGTTTTCCTGAAAGGTGAACGGGATGCATTTAAAAAAGAAAAATGAAACTTTTCAGTTTCATTTTTTAGGGGCAGGCAGTGATCCCTGGGACCACTGCCTGCTCTTAAAAAATATTTTCGCACCCATTCACAAAGGGTAAGGGGTCCCCTAGGGACTCCTTTCCGTTTGCGAATGGTTTACCACCTACTTGAAGTAGGAGGTAAACTGTGAGTGTTTTGCGACCGCAAATGCGGTCGCA
Source organism: Calotriton arnoldi (assembly GCA_963921515.1). Taxonomy (NCBI): domain Eukaryota; kingdom Metazoa; phylum Chordata; class Amphibia; order Caudata; family Salamandridae; genus Calotriton; species Calotriton arnoldi. Next base: position 5,870,771 of record CAWUFW010000123.1, on the reverse strand, counting down.
AAACAATGGTATATACCATTTAGACTCGCTATTAGGAAGGGACGCCCTTGGCACGCCCCTTCCTAATAGCAAGTCACAAACGCTATTTTGCGAGTCTGTGACTCGCAAAATAGTGTTGGTACATGCCACCGCCGTTTTTTGAGGTCGCAAAAGGGTTGAATACCCTTTTGCGACAACAAAAAACGGTCATACATCTGGCCCTAAGTGCTTAATGAGCACAAGTCTACTTCAGCTTCTCATGGGAGACCAAGTGAAGGGAGGTCTAGTTTACACAAGTTTACCCCGAACCTTTCGCAATGTTAAAAGCAAAACTACAAAACTCAAAATGCAACATGATATGGATTAAAACCACAACCAATCGAGGATGTCACTTGGGAGTTATGTTAATGTACTATATGAGCTAACCTTTTTTCAGACATGAAGCCTATGGCCTTTTACAAAGATATCATGCAACACAGCGCAATAACCAAAGTTGCTGCTCTGTGTTGTGTAAGAGGGAGAGAGAACAATAAACATCCATAATCTACTAAAACATGGCACTGTCCAGCTCTCTCCCTGGCACTGGCCCACTTCAAGCCAACTAGCGCCATGTACACACCTTTGCACCGTAGTAAAAACAGGTTGCGTCATGTCTAGCGTGGGTTTTGTAATAAAAGGAGACCCTTCCAATACAAAATACATTGTCTTGACAAACTTTAAAATGTTTCCCACTGTGGTTGTGTGCTGCACGGAGCTGCGCACATGCAAAGTCGGAAAAGTTCGGTGAAATAAAAGCATTTCTCCTTTTAACGCCTTCTTTTATTTTTTGGTGCAAAACACCGTCAGCTATTGTTACTAGATAGGGGTTTGCATCAAAAACCATGAGTGGTTGCATAGGAACACCCATGTACTACCCATGTAATGCCTCCTTGACGCAAAGTAGCACAAAGCACTGCTTTATGTTACTTTTATACTAAAGTATTAAAAAAGAGATGGATGGAATGCTTGAATTAATCTCAGCCAGTGATAATTATTTTGCACACCATGCCTCAACCTCAATTTGGACCCTGCTCCCACTGGGGACAGTCCAGCCCAAACTGACAAACCAGGTCCTCTCTGAACTGGAACACAAGCAACCCAGGACCAGTTTTACCCTTGTTATGGGCTCATCAGCCAGGTTCAGCTTGGTTGAAGTGACACAGTGTGCACGGGACCCACGTTTGGGCATACCCGTCCCACTTAGGGCAACATATTAAAGTATACAAAAAGTGATTAAATGGAATGCTTGAATTGATCTCAGCTACTGGTAATTACTCAGGTAGCATCACAGCCCATTGTTATTTTGAACATCGTGCCACCTCAGTTTGGACCCAACTATATGCAAATCAGTCTTGACCCTGCTCCTAATGGGAACAGTCCAGCCCGAACTGCCAAGTCAGGTCCTCCCTGAACCGGAGCACTTAACCCAGGACCAGTTTCACCCTTGCTTAACCCAGGACCGGTTTCACCCTTGTTATATTTGCATATGGCTGGGTGCAAACTGAGGTGGCATGGTGAGCAAAAGAATGATGGGTTGGGATGCTACCCCGAGCGATTGCTAGTGAGTAGATAAATTGAAAGCATTCCTCCCATCACCTTTAGCGTGTTTTACGTTACTTTCAGGCAACTTTGATTTTGCGCTTAAAAGTATATTCAAAATAAACATGGACATCTAACCTGGGCTTCTATTGGAATTCCATAACGCATATTAGCAAGCCCATTATCGCCGTTTTAGCGGCAGTTTCCTGCCGCTAAAACGGCGATAATTTTAATGTGGGTCTTGCTAATATGCCCCTCTGATTTACCAAAAAAAACAATAGATGCCCTGCATGTTACAGAACCATTTCATACCAGATCCCAGGACAGACCACAGGAGGAAACAACAGAGCTCCCTCTGCAGAGCTGGCATGGCCTGGGTGGGAGGGTGGTTATTCAAAATTTGTATTTTAGGCAACAGGCGGAGTGAGTGTAACTGGGACAGTGCACCCTGGCGCTGTGGAGAACCCCACATCTCAGTCCATCTTTCTGTGCCATTGTCCACATTCTGATATTTTCATTGGAAGCCTTTTTGTTTTTGCTTTGGATTCTCTCTACTCTGGGAGTGGTATTCGCCTGGATTGGTTCAGCTCTTTGCAAGCAGCAGGAAACTCATGCAATCATTTTGGTGCATACAGCACAAGGCCAGACCCCCTCTAGAGACAACACAACTGTCAGCAATACAGGCTAAGAACACTGAAGCAGGACTCGCAACATTAATTAATCAAAACTGGTTTATTAAGTCCACTTATATCAAGGTTTTGAAATTTATTTCTAGCAGATAATTTGGACCACTGACACCCTGCTTCAATTTCATGCATGAAGCCCAACACATTGATTGCAACCTTTTTATCAACGAATATATTTAAACTACCATTCATTTACCATAAGTCTATCAAACCACCACTCGATTCGATTCGAAAATCTTTATTCAGCACAATCACATTAGGCCATAAAGGAGAAGATAATACAAAATACAACACATCAATTAGATTAAAAACAGATAAAAACAATACAAACAATATCACACTCATATAGTGTTTAAAAAAACATATAAAGCAAGTGATACGATTAGATAAAATTACTTTTTCTGATTCGATTCACTCCCCAGATGTAAGAGGCAACGCTAAAACATAAAGTAGGGGCCTCCAAGGAACACAAGAAGCGTAGGGCAACATTGTAATCCCTGATGTTTTACCCCAATTTACACACTACTCCTCTGTCCCCAGCCCCCTCCTGAACCCATACTGGGCCTCCAAAAGAATAGAGTTGTCAATGGTCCACTGCTCTAATCTCCGCAGAAGAACCCTACCTAACAATTTTGCAGAGGAGTCCAGAAGGGAGATAAGGTGGTAGCACCACGGGTCAGATATATCCCTTCTTGAAAATGGGCACAATGATGGAATCAGCCAAGCTGGAAGGTATTATACCCTCAGCTGCTAAATTTAAACACCCGGGTCAACATAGGGCCCCTTAACTCGCCCATAGCTCTATAAGCATCAACCAGCACCCTTTCAGGCCCGGGAGCTTTGCCCCTAGCACCACTTTCCAGAGTTAAGAAAACCTCATCCAAGGTGAATACAAGGGGCCTGTTACTAGTAAGATTGACATTCGTGTATACATCGACAGGTGATGATTGACCATACTCCAAATCACTGCTGGTAGGTGGATCAAGGGTCTTTACAAAATGGTCAACCCATGCTTGGAGAGGAACAAACAATTTTAATTCGGGGCAGAATCATTTTTGAGAAAAGGGGCATTAACCATGCTCCAAAACAAAATAACATCATTGGTCTCTGCTTTGTGAGCCAAATTCAACCAAGCCTCTTCCCTAATCACCTTTTTCCTGGAGGCTAACGCCTAATTTTATTGTTTCCTTAGTTGCTTAATAGCAGAAAATCCCTTGGAGAACTATGCAAGGCAATCTACAGCATCTTAGATGCCTGTGTGCATGAATGGTCGAACCAACCATGTCTCGTGGACGACCTTGAGCTAAAGAGACCAGTCAATAAGCTATTAAATGCCCTAGAGATCGTTTCAAAAGTGTAAATCAATCCAACATGGTCCACCTCAGTGTCCAAACAGTAGTTGAACTCCATTGCAATCGTTGATAAAAGCCTTCTTATTGCACTCATAGGATCAACCCCAGACCATCTAATGCAGTCACTGTTTGGCTTAACAGACTAGTTTGCTACACAAAGTGTGACTGTAGGGCTATTGACATAAAAAGACAGCGATAAAACAATTGGATTTTGATCCCTCACTGCGGTTTGCATTCCCCCGAAATTATAAATGAGGTGACTAACAGAAGAAGTGATTAAAATGTTATCAATTGTAGTGCTTGTACCTCTAGCTCACAATTCAAAATATTACAATACTCTAACAGCAAGAAATTGTGTTTAAGCATAAAACAATTTAGAGTCTTTCCATATGCGTTGTGTGGGAAATGTGAAACACCCACGCCCGCTGAGTTAGTAATGTCACCCACACGTCTCGCCGGGAGAGAACATTTTTGTATATTAAAATCGCCGGCCCAAAAAATGGGGCAAATAGAATGGGTTGGATGCAAATACATATCAAGGTCCACATGAAGGGCAAATACGACATCACTGCGGGAGGAGTCAAACACATTATTGTAAAAATTGATTATCACTAGAGCAGACCCCTCCTGAAAGGCAACAACACAAACTGGTAATATGGGGAAACAGTGGCAAACCTTCCAATGATAACAGATAACATTTAGGATCTGTAAACCACCGTTTTATTGCAGCAGTAAATAAAAAAGAAAAACCTTCCAAATGAGTGGGTTCCCCACACCAGGTTTCCTAAATGCAAATTATGTGTGAGGTGGAAGTGTGTGGGAAAATTCCACACGTGCGCAAATTGGACGGCTCCCGGCCGTCCGACGCACACGCCCACCGTGACATCGGACGGCCAGGGGCCGTCCGACGCATGCAAGGGGTTAAGCCAATCTGGGGCTGTTAGTTTATTGTAAAGCCCGGAAATGTTCCAGGAGGTAAGATAACAAATCCCACTATAACCAATGTGCGCTGGTGTTGAGACTAAACAGGGGAGCTAAGAAGTGTTGACTGAATCACCTTGGCTGTCAGGGAGGGGTTAGGAGAAACAGGAGCAATGGGTTTGACTACAGGCTCACAATTAAGGCAAGGAGGATCAGGAGTATGACCAATAGGGCCGTCCAAACAAGGCGGTTTAAGAATGCCCTCAAAATCAGGGTGACAATCAACCACCTGCAGGTTGCCCAGGGCCTCAAACCTATTTGAAAGGGGAAGAAAAAAGGAAGATTAACAGAAATGAGGTGATCAGAAGATGGACAATAAGATGGCAATAGAAAAAGCCTGGGGGGAGGAGCATAATATTGCCAGAATTTGAAAAGTGAAACGAAGACCTGTGCAAGGTCTCAATAGCAAACCTGGGTGCCTGGAGCTATTAATAACACAGTCCCCCTCAAAGGTTTTTTGAGATGGGCCAATCCACCCAATCCTACGTGTCAACAAAATCTGGTCAGCTTTTGAAGCCGAAAAAATAGACATGGCCTGAAACCAGTGGAGGATGGTATTAAGCTAGTTCTTTATATAGTAGACCAAAAAGAGGTACACTGTGTGAAAGTCCAAACAAACCCCAAAGGAATTACAGAGGCGCAAATGACACCCCAAATGCTCTCTTTTGTGCTAGTGTGGGCGAGCTGTTAGGCATAATAAAGGATAGTGCTAAGCATTTATTGCACACATAAAGGCAGTAAGTGAGACACACACTAAATAAAGAAATCCAACACCAATTTATAAAAAGTATACATACTTTTATATGAATTTAGATACCAAGATCATCAGAATCAGGTAAGTACTTTTCGAGTTATGAATTTTTACAGTGTTTTAAAAGTTGACAGTGCAATTTGTGGGTGCAGTAATGTTATCTTATGGGGGAAAAACTTGTACTGCATTCGGGCACTTCACAGTGACTTACAGGACTGTTCTTCAGGATTTAAGATGAGTATTGGTCAAGGTCCAAGGCCACACCAACAGGTCACATTGGGAGGCTCTGGGGCATCCGGGTGCAGAGGTGTGTTACTGCGTCTGGTGTCCCATTCACGTCAATGGGGAACGGTCCGGTCAAACAGAGGCTGCAAGCTGGGACTGGCAGACCAGTCCGGGGGATACCACAGGGGGGCTCAACCCTTGAGATCCTCAGGCACACAGGGACACCCTTGGTCCACTTCTCCTCAGGCTATGGGGCTCGGGTGCAGTGGTGTCTTTTGGTGTAGGATCCGGTGCTGGAGTTTCTCGCGGTTGGAGGAGGCCTGCAGAAAGAGGCTGCAGGAGATGACTGGAAGTCTAATCTGAGCAAACCCAAGCATGGGCTTAGCTCCTGTGGGTCTGTGGACCCTGTTGGCACTGTCACCTCCTCCGGACTCAGGTTTGAGGCATCGGGTGGCGGCAGTCGAAGACTCACTCTTTGTCTTTGTTTCTGCTGCAAAGGGGCAAACGTGGCAGCTGGGCCACTCACAATGTGGGTCTCAGTGTCCTTGAAGTCCGTCAACCTGCAGGTCGGTCTTCCTCTGCGTTGATGTCCAGACTGGACACATCAAGCCATGGCTGCTGCAAGGGGTCAAGTACCCCAGGTAATGGTGACTCCGGTTGGTCCTGGCATCCCCACACTTAGAGGGAGGATGGATCTGACCTGTGGGAGCATGGCTACCTCTTCCTGGGCGCCTCCTGTGTTTGTAGACTCCATAGGTGGCAGGTCAGTGTACCGGGTCTTCCTTGTTTGGTGCCTGAGGCTGCAGGGGAGTAGCTCCTCTACTCCAAGGGAGATCCTTTGGCAATTGGTGAAACACTGGCAGAACTCCAGGTTTCTTGGAGTCTGCACGGTGACAGGACAAGTCGGTTGCTCTTTAAGAGCCGGGTGCAGCAGACAGGCTCGCAGGGCTGGCGCCATGTCAGTTGTGCTCCTCGGTTCTCGGGTCAGCAGTCTTCTAAGTCCACTTCTTCTTTTGTGTCTGTTGAAATCTGCCGTCCTGGTATCAGGGGGTCCTCTAAATACTTAATTTGGGGGCTTTAAGGGGAGTGAAAGGTAGTAGCAAATGGGCTACTTACCCCTGGGGTCACTAAGCCCCCTAGATGGTCACTTCCTTTAGGGAGTGGACATAGCCCTGTCTCAGAATTCCTAACTCCACCACACACACAATGGTGGAAGGCTAAATTTGGTGTTTACTTCAGGTTTGGCCACCCTTGAGGTATGCCCAGCCTGGCAGTGCAACACTCCTCCTGCAAAGCTAATTTTCCCACCTGTCCTGGTACCAAATGGGCCCTGGACAAGGGAGGTGGCATCTCCTTACCTCTGAGGGCAGCCAGATTTGCATTCCAAAGATGGTGGGCTCTTTGAAGCTCCCTACCTTGGAATGCTAATTTGCAGGCCATCCTGTGGGAGGGGGTTAAACACCCTCTGCCTGAGCAGGGTTTTATTCCTGACCTCCTGAGAGCAAAGGCCCTCACCCGTGTGGGTCAGAATACTCATCTGTGGTGGCAGACTGGCCAGGACCAGTCAGTCAGCACACCACTAGTTGATAGGTTTTCAGGGGTTGCCTCTAAGGAGCTCTCTGGGTGCATGTTTTAATAAATCCAGCACTGGAATCAGTGTGGGTTTATTAATACGAGGTGTTTGATACCAAACACCATATGTTTCAGTGAAGCCATTATGTAGCTGGAGAACTCGTTTTGACCATTGCCCAGTACATACTTTAAGATGGTGTCACTGTTCACTTGTACTGTCAGTAATGGAACTGGCCAGCACAGGGGCATATCTGCTCATGCGGAGATGTCCTCACATGTAACATACTGCACCTTCCCTTAGGGCTGTAAGGCCTACTGCAGGGGTGACTTACAAATATTACATGCAGTGTTTAGGGGACATGGCACACAAGTGTGTGTCATGTTGGGTTCTCACTTTTTGGAGCACCTTGTCACACAGCCTGCAGTGGCAGTCTGTATGAGTTTGGTGCTGGGACCCTTAGAGTGGCACAAGATATGCTGTAGCTCTTAAGGACCCTAGGTACCAAGGGTGCCACTTACTAGGGACTTACAGAGGTGCTAAAAGCATGGTCACTTGGGGATCAAGTGACCAGTTGTCTTGTTTTAGGGAAAGAACACTGGCACAGGGACCTGGTTAGCAGGAACCCAGTGCACTTCAGTCAAAGTTGCATCAAATACCTGGCAAAAAGTGGAGGGACTACTGCAACAAAAAACTTCGTTTCCTACAAGGACTTTATTCCTTAACTGGACTGGTGACTCAGTAGTGCCCTGGGGCAGAGGAGGGACATTTATTAATATCGCAACAGAAGGACAGCAGGCAGTGGGTAAATAGTGACCCTGTTGGAACTCTTTGTTTTGTGCCCTCATCTTCCCCATATCCTCGGGTAAACTCCCCAAGAAGGCTTCTGGAGCCAGTAAATTGTTAGTAAACGTAGCCAGGTTACGTCTGACATGGAGGCGGTTGTAAAGCCACCACAAGGCCGGAGGACCTACCGAGACTCGGATCGTCCACTGGAATATGGAGTACTCCCATGCTGGATGTCCCAGAAACAACTTGGGATTGGCAGTGTTGTGGAGCATGACGATGTGGGATAGAGAAAGGGATACCCATCAATCATGAGGGCAATTGGAAGGGAGGTTATAATTAGGGCTCCCGGTTTTATGGTATTTATGTTTTTGTCATTTCCGTCTGTATTTATCCATATTTATTTTTTGCTAACTTCATCTGTATTTATCCATATTTATTATGGGTTTTGTGAAAAAAGTTAAGCAGAAACTGGTATTTTTCCACATTTATTTAACCAATAAATATGCACTCATGCTTGAAAGCCTGCCAGGTTTCAGTGATGTGAACACCTGCAGAAGATAAATCAATGCACTTATATGAAAATAAGCACATTTCAGTATCAGCCTTGTGAATAGCTACTGCTGTTTAAGCCTCTTTACTAAAATTCCTTTCTTTTTTAACCCCCTTACCTATCAATCCATACAGTTATTGGCCTGGCAGTCATGGCAAAGTGTAACTAGAATCACTCAAAAAGCAACCAATTTCCGTTTTTATCCACATTTAAAAATAAATACAGACAAGAAAATAAATGGTTTTCTGTCTGTATTTATCCGTAAAAATCAGTAAAAACGGAAAACAGGGAGCCTTAGTTATAATCATTTAGGGGCAACTCGGGCGCAAATGCAAAGCCCAGGGCACCTGATTATGAGTGGACTGGGCTACTGGATTAGCAGAAGAGGTGGGGCGTCTTGCCTTAATACTACATAAAAGGTCTTCAATAGCCCCCAACCTGGTGCAGATAGGAGTAAGCAAACATTAGACCACCCATCTCACACTGTCCAGTAATTTCCTCTGGAAAAGGTCCGAGTCCACAGCACTGGGCACAATAGAACCTGCTGGGCTGGAATCGAGAACACTGAGTTGAGAGTCTAAGGAGGGGTGTGATTTTTTTACCCTCGGCGTCTTTTCCATTTGGCTGGAGGGCCAGTATTGTGGGGCGAAGTTAAGGCCACACCAATGTTCTATCCAGGGGCAGTGAGAAGGGTAACATTGAGAGGTGCTGACACAGACACTTGCCCTTGGGCAGGCACTTGGACAGTACCACATTTAGCCTGAAAACCTGTCTCTGCAGGTACAGTTGGCCCAGGAGCTGGGGCCATGGTAACAGATAGGCGAGACTCTGCATGTTCTATTTCCTTACTCAAGGCGCACACTGCACGTTTAATGTGTCCATCCAGGGCAGAAGAGTTCAAACTGGGCTTGATAGGTACAGGAAATTTGCGATTCATCATCACAAAAATAGAACAGGTAACAAAACAATAAAGCAACAGTTACTCAGGATCTTGAAAATGACAACAAAGGGGGTGGCCCAGCCCAGTCTCCTATGGGCTCTGAAGGGCGTGGACGGGCCCGCCCTTGGCCCGGGCTTTGCCTGGGCGCGGCCCGCGCACGTCCCTTGCAGCGGGAGTAATGATGGCACTATAACACTGCGGGGATGCTGGGCTCCTCTCCTACGCAACTGCTGGCGCCTCCAGGCGCGAAGGCTATATTGCGGGTTGAAGTCCCCCGCCTGATACGATGAGTCCACTACTCAAATGAAGTACTGGTTTCTTTAAGCTATTTCTTACATTACACTTTCACTTTAAAAATACTACGTTTACCCCTGTTTTACCCCAGAGCAAAGTGAAGAATTTATATCATTTTGCATGTGTTAAATTTTGTTCATTATTTGTTTTTAGGAATTTGACCTTGTTCTTGTGATCCTCTATGTTATGATTTGACAAACCATAATCTCAAAAGTTTGAATGGAAACAGCTTGCAAGTGTGTGAACTGCTAACACTAAATGCATAGGATTACATCTTATATGTTTGGTTTTTGACACCGTCAAATAACAAAAATCACATAACCTTGTAGCTTAAGGCTAGGTACCACTAGAGAGCAGATTCGAGTTGCTCTTACATTTCTGTTGAGTGGGTTATACCAGCAGTTGTATAGTTACAACACCATCCCTTAGACATAATAGCTTCAGTAAGTATTTGATTGTGGTACAAGCAAATGTCTATTTCCCTAGTTTCAAGTAATCTTTTGTCTGTGCTGCCACTTGTAGTTTCTGAGTGCTGTGAGAATCAGCATGTGGCTAAAGAAAAACCTCAGGATAGTGTGTATCCCAGGCCCAATTAAGCTTCTCTCTGCGAAACTGAGTACAAGACTGTTAGACCGACAAGTATTTTCCTTGCATTAGATCCATGATTTATTTGCATTTCCATTACATGCAGGCCCACTGCCAATCATTCCACGGGCAGCAACTTGCGGATTATATGTTCAAAATACATTTATATCTGTCAGGTATTGCTACAGACTATGTGACAAATTCAGCTTTTCCCTGCTTTTTATAAAAACAGATCTTGGTACGCTTGAAGTCGTAGGCTAAAACTTATCATGGAAAATCGAAACTACAACTTTCAGACTGCAAAGTATTGTGGTTTGAGGAGTTCACAAAAGGTGTCCGTCTACATCTATATGTATGCTTAAAACCTATAACATAGTCAGATCTGGGTGGGATGAGGGAAAAACATCATTTACAACGCACACGTTACAACACGTGTCATTACCACGAATTATTTTCAACGCGAAATCCATTACAACGCATGTCATTATATCGCATAATCCATTACAATGCATTCCCCAAAGTAACGCCCCAGCGGAGTTAGAATAGTAATTGCGTTGTAATGGTTAATGCGTTGTAATGACATGCGTTGTAACGACATGTGTTGTAATGGATTTTGCGTTGTAAAAAATTCGTAGTAATGACACGCGTTGTAACGCGTGCGTTGTAACGTGTCTTATTCGGGATGAGGTGCTGCAAGACAGGGATGTCCTGGAGAGTTTGTGAACACTACAAACTCAGGAGTTTGTGGGTACTCACAAATTTCTTTCTAACCCCTTTTCATCCTGGAAATGGTTTGAGATTTTTGTATGTGGTTTGGGCTAAGAGCAGTGCTTTAAATGGGAAAAAATAAGTGCAGGTACTCATTAAAATGAGCTACAGGTGTAGTGAGGGGGCGGGGCTAGGGACGCGGCTAAGGGCAAGACATGATGATACTTAACGACTTCTATATTAGTTGCAGCACATACCAAAACACATGAGAAATGAGTTTATATAAACAAAGCAGGTTAACTCATTACACAAAATGAAAGAGAAATGCGATAATATGTTAACATTTCCTTTTTTTGCAATAGTTGCACCTTCTTAATGCCATACTGTTAATTGCTGTTGTTTGGCGCAATACTATATATTTTTGAGCACGTGAGTAGGAAGAAACTGAAAATACCCCCACTTCGAACCAAAGCTCTTATGGCACCAAGCAAATGAAGCAAATCATCATGACCCTCCCCAGAAGATATCTCTTGTCTCTTCCATCGATCTATCCATTCATCCTTTCATCCTACCATTTACCTGCTGATGTCCACCATTTAACCTTTACATCTGTCGTCTATTCAGTCTTTCCTCCATAATTCAGTTTTTCACCATTCCGTCTGTCCACCCTTCATATCCAAACCTATCCATCCATCCATCTCCAAACCTATCCATTCATCCTTTCACTCATCCATCTCTTTATCTACCCTTTCACTCATCCATCAGTCCTTTCGCTCATCTATCCATCAACCCTTTCACTCCTTTATTCCATCCACCCTTTCATTCCATCCACCCTTTCACTCAATCCCTCCTTTCACTCATCCATCATCCACCCTTTCATCCATCCTCCCTCCCTTTCATTCATCCATTCAATCTTTCACTTATCCACCCATCCCCCACCCTTTTATCCAATCATCCACCCTCTTTCACCCATCCATCCATTCTTTCACCCATCCATCCATCTATACATCCACCCTTGCTCACTCATCCATCCACTCACTCACTCACTCACTCACCCACCCACCAACCCTCCCTTTTACGTTATTTATGAATCTTTGTCGCCGAGCAGACATGTACATACAAAGTGCCATCCATTTTCTTTAAAATAACTCCTGAGAGTGTCTTAATTCTCTCTCTCTTTCTTTAACTTTTATCTTACAAAAAATAGGCATACAAATGCAGGCAAACACACAAACATGAGCAGGCACACAAAAGACTCAGGTATGATAAAAGCCATGTTATACTCTTCACCTACCATGACTTTTTTTATTGCCACTGCCAGGGGACTGCCATGATTCCTGTGTTTGCACAAATGCACAGGATAGTGTGAATGTGATTGACAGCACAGGGACTGAACGGACCCTGCTCTGGCAAACACAGCACCTGGACATTATTCAAATGAGCCCTGCTGAATAGCTCAGCTGGGGCTCAGATCGGGGCTGCAGAAGCGGCGCCTTGGCTGCCAGAGACACGTTCCACTCCTGCTCAGCAGCACTCACAGGCAATGGGCCTACCTTTTCATGAGTACCGGTACTCTTCTCGGCAGTGGAGAAGTGCCGGTACTCAGAGTGATAAACCTAAGAAGTGCCAATACTCAGTACCGGTGAGTACCGGCCCATTTAAAGCACTGGCTAAGAGTGCTCTGAACACAGTATAACCATCTTAGGTGTAGCTTGAACAAGCTTATCAAAGTTCCTGGGGCATTAAACAACAAGCTGAAGTCTAACGGCTATAGACACATCTTATTGGAAAAATGTGTAGCAAGAAGGGCTTTAGGTGGGATGAAAACACTGGGGGGTCTCTCAAAGGGGCATGGCAGATGTAATTAAGGACGTGGCTTAAAAACATGTAAGCTAAAAATTCTGTGCTCAGCATAGTGTGCCGCCTGACTGGTAAATTTCCTGCTTCTGTCATTGCATCCAGATAAATAATACAACAAGAAACATTCCACTTAGAAGAAGCCAGGGCTGTTGGCTTTGTCAATGGTTATTTGCAAACGATAAATTAGCAACAACTTTGGTTTCGTTGTATATAACATTGAACAAGCTTCAGTTCTGAAATGATGACACACTGTAAAAGAACTATAACGAGTCTCTTTGAAGTTACATCAAAGGCAGTGATGGGTGGTATTGCTGCAGAGGTAAGATTTTTTTTCCCAGCCTGAGGATGAGGGCAAAAATGGATTGCCCGATCTGGACCCGTTTCAACACCTGCCTTCTAGAACTGCCGGTGCTGAGCACCGGCAGGACCCGGCCCACTTGAAGCCCTGGTAGCATGCATCTATTCCGTGCTGACAGTGGCCATTTCATCAACTATCTGTCCTGCAAGTGCATCTGCCAATCACAGAGTAAAATACCGCATTAAAGCAGGTTTTAAGTAGCAGGCCATGCTGGGAATCAAGTCCAGTTATGATCTGAGCAGCTGAATTGGAATTGCCTATCTCGCACCTAGCAACCACTTCCAAACTCAGACTTCTGTACCTACTTTGGGTCTGGCAGACCTGCCAACTCACACGGTGCCACAGTGTGTAAACACGATATTGTAACTGATATCACATGGCGAGCACAGGGTGAGATGTAACCCCTACACAGAGTGGGTTTCCAGACGTGTGTGAAGTAGGGTGACCAGGCATCTCGGGTTTGCCGGGACAGTCCCGGGTTTTCATCAGCTGTCCCGGCAGATTTCACTCTTGTCCTGGTTTTCTCTGAGGGTTGACTGAAGAAAGAGGGAGGCAGGTTTATTGTGTTTCCCAAAGCACGACTAGCTACCAGCTTATCTGAAAGCTAATTAATTCCCAGATATGGTTCTGGGTTTAAAACTAGCAATTAATTGTATTCACTTAGGGGCAGGTTTACAAGCCCCTTGCGCCGCCATTGTGTCACTTTTTTTGACGCAACAGCAGTGCCAACAATGCGGCCAATTTACAACGTGACGCATCTAGGGAGATGCGTCACGTTGTAAAGCCCTGCGTCACATTATACCTGCGCCAGGTATAATGGGACAGATTTACAAGCCCCTTGCGCCGCCATTGCGTCACTTTTTTTGACGCAACGGCGGCGCAAACAAGGCGGTCAATTTTCAACGTGACGCATCTAGGGATATGCGTCATGGTGTAAAGCCCTGCGTCACATTATACCTGCACCAGGTATAATGTATGCAGGCTAGGCGTTCCCACGCAAAACGCCATGAAGAACTGACGCAGTGAAATTTATATTTCACTGCGTCACTCTACGCCTTCACTGAATCAAAATCCCTACGGCTGCTCAGCCCAGGTGTAAGGAATGACACAGAGTTTTCTGTATGGGACTCACCTATCTGTTGTGGCACATTGCTGGAGTTGCGTCACATTCATGAGCAACTCCAGCGATGCGTCACTTTTGTGCCAACAGATGCGTCAGTATTTCTGACGCATCTGTTAATCCTTGCGCCATGGAGCACTGTGTTGTAAATACAGCGCATCCATGGTGGCGCAAGGACATTTGGCACTGGCGCAGGGAAACTGACGCATTTATGCAGATGCGTCAGTTCCTTGTAAATCTGCCCCATAATACTTTAATTGACTCTCCAACATTAAAATTTCTGAGCCCTGTAGCAGCATTCGCACAACTTTCCCTGCAACTGCTTTTAAGAGCAGGCTGGTTGAACAGCCCTGTGCATATTGGTAAAAGAAACCAAGGCTGCCAACATGTTGGATACCTTTCATTTGTTTTCCTTTGATGACATTTCCAGGATGAATTAGGAGTGAATATCAACCCCAAATAAAGGTACTCCTTATCTACCTCTAGATTGGTTCCCTCTAACCAATATGATCATGCAATATGTTTGTGCCCAAACTCAAAAGTTTTGTTTGGTCAATGTTTATTCTCAATCTGTTGGTATTGATGGAGCAAGGTTTCATAAATGAAACTTGCTTGTATGCAATCCTCCTCATAGTATTAATTTATTAAAATTGTATTGTTAAGACTAACCTTTGCATACACTACACAAAGGGGAGAGAAGCTTGCATATGTGTTTTACTAAAGAATAACGCTTGTCTGTAATCCAAAATGGCCGCTTAAGCGCGGGAACCTCACTGCGCATGTCGCAACCTGATCACATGGTGTGACGTCTTTCTTTGCTTGGTGGGAAACTTCTGCTTCTGCGCAGTGTGTAGTAAAATGGCTGCTTGATGTTTTCACATGCTTCAGCTTGCTCTCATGTCATTACTAAATTGTCATTTCCTAACGCTACTAACGCGGAATAGTATATATATTTAATTGGGAATAGAATAGAAATAGTGGGTATACAGTGAAACATTTTATTTGTGATTTTAATA
Source organism: Calotriton arnoldi (assembly GCA_963921515.1). NCBI lineage: Eukaryota > Metazoa > Chordata > Amphibia > Caudata > Salamandridae > Calotriton > Calotriton arnoldi. The sequence continues at coordinate 5,855,429 of CAWUFW010000123.1, read as the reverse complement.
TTTTCTTCTTGCACTTTTATTAGTTCGTAAACTTGGGCCTGGGTTGGTGACTTGCAACTCGAGAGACGATGGTTCTGCGCATGTATCCTGTGTGCCTGCCAAGTGAAGTCAACTTGGACGTCTCCCAAGGCCATGACCCATTGGCCGAAGATGCTGTACTTTATGTTTCCTGTGGACAAATTGATACTTTTCCCCTGTAAAATGTATAACATTTGTCGTGAGACGGGTGGGAAATAAAGCAAATGTATTAATTTGAAGGGGTGGGAACGTAAAGACAATAGGCTTTACAATTTAGGCCAAATCGATATGGTGCGAGAATCCACCCCCTGTCCCTGTCCAATCAGAAGTAGTGGCCCCATATTTTAGCAACATTAAGGGGAGGTACATGGGCGTAGAAGGGTATAATAGAATATAGCATTAGTTAATTTTTTAGAAGGAGATGCTGCAGAGAACAGGCGTCCATGCTGCCAGGAGCGCGCTTAGCTCCAGACTGCCAAGCTGATCGATTGCAGACCGAATTTGCTGTCCAGAGAGAGGTCCTGAGGAGGGGGCGGCAGAGTCCATTAGAAGGAAGGCACGGGAGAATCGAGGAGAAGTCGAGTATCAGAGAGGGGAACGACGCAGGCGTTGTTGTAGAGAGGTCACCGGTCCGGTCCTGATCCTGGAAGAAGTCTTTGCTCTTCATCCTTCTTGGGTCCTATTCTTTCAACTCCTTGGCTAAGGGGTTTGGTTCTCGCACTGAGGTAAATATAATGCAACCTTTAGTTGCGCTGCTGTCTCTATCTTCTCCTCTTCTTTAAACACCGTCATTGATTAGCAATAATCATTTCTATGCTTAATCTTGGGTATTGCGATTAAGTACCATGTGGCTCTGTATTTTACTCTGCTAAAATCTTTAGATAAACATTTTAAAACTTCCTGACTCAGTGGTTATTCCATGATTATGTACTATAATGAATGTCACTCATTTTAAATTTCCCAATTAGCAAAGGATTCATTGGTAAGTCATTACTCTTCAATCAGAAGGTAATTGGTAGCAGGGATTTTTGATAAGAGTAACAACTGATAAACCCAGCGTAAGTATTAGCGTAGTGTGAATGTATGGGCCCAAGTGAGTATATGGTGTATGAATGCTGTTTGCTAATATCGCGCTGGATCAGTTTTCTGGTTATCAGAGGATGGTTACTTTTTGTTAATTGGGTAATGAGAATTTTATTTGTATTTTTATGAACTAACATCCGCTTAAAAATTGAGTTTTGTTTTATGTTGTCCAGAATACCCCGGGGTAAAAAGAATAGCGGGTGGTAAGTGGAAGCCATACTGCAGTGAGGTTATCTGTCAGGCAGAATTAGTACTGAAAAGTTAAGCAGGACTTTCAGTACTTGTTAGGGATTCTATGCGTGTGAGTAATAGCAAAAGAGTACGCTGGTGAAAATTTGATGTTATATCACCTAGAAAGGGTAACATTGGAGAAGTAACAGGTACTTCTGGAGCTTGTGTGAAGAGTAGACGGAAGTGTTTTACTCGTAGTGTATGTTTCGTAAACGGAAAGGTTTTACTAAGTGTGAGAGAAAACTATCTTTTCTATTTTAGAGAAACTGGCACGATAGCGAATGTTTTATGTTGTTACTGAAAATGTAATTAAGATTTATAGAGAAAATAAGTTTGCGTAAATTTTTGTAAAGGGAGGGTCAGTTGCCGGAGAGGGAGCTGACGTCACAAAATGCCGCGCTGGGATTGGTTGAATCAGCGGGTGTGGAAAAACCCTTGTAAAGGAGGGGTCAGTAGTCAGGAGTAGTACTGACATCACAGGTGCCGCCCTGGGATTGGTTAAACCAGCAAGGACAGAAAAGAGCAGATTGTAAAGGAGGGGTTGACAGATAAACGTCACCAAAAGGCCGCGCAAGGATTGGCTCGGAAATAAAAGATAGCAGACATTTGATTGGTCAAAATTATAGAAGCGAAATTCTTAGTGGATAAGGATTGCATGTTAAAACGCGATCCAACTTTAACAGGAATTCGTCAGGATAGGAGATATTTAGGCTTTGCAGAATATAATTTTATACATCGGTACTTACCCAAGATGTACGGAGAAAGGAGAAAAATGTCATTTTTGCAAAAGATCAAGAATTATTTTAAAAAGGACAAACCAATCAAAACTAGAGAAGGAATTATTATTCCACCAGCTAAAACGCCCGCTTCATTCATGATGATGGAGAGAAGTTATTATCATACTTGTGTATGGATGGAGAATTGGATAGAATATACCAAAAATGATGGAATATTAGTATTTCCCGAGAATGGTACCTTCAATGGAAGGATTCTTCAAAACTTGAGATTGAGGATGAATGACTTAGAACCCAGACCTAGATTAACTCAGTACAAAGCTCTAGAAGAATGGGAAACCGAGGCATTTGAGCGGGATAGATCTAGAAGTAATAGGAGTTATCCAGGATTTTTTCCCAGATATCTACGTGAGTCTAGGGACGGTCAGATGAAACAATGGAGAAGGGCAATGATTACAGAAGGATTATATCCATTGTTAACAGCAGAGGAGAAATTAGGAAGTAAGTGCACAGAAAAGACAAAACATCTAATGAGAAATGAGGAGTCTGAAGATGAATTTATGGAGGAAATGTTAAGAAATCCCCCACCATATCAGGAAGGGACAAGTGGATGCACCCCAAGTGCACCACCAAAAACTCCATTAGTGCCACAGGTAATGCATGAATTCACCACGAGTAGAATACTTCATGACAAAGAAAAGGAAGCTCTAGAAAAGACCAGAGCAGAATTAATACAGAAAATAACCCAGATAAAAGTACATCCTAATTCATTGACCATACCTGTAACAATTGGTCCAGTAGTTCCATTATATGGTACTCAGGGAAGCTGTCCTCCACCGGTACTTACACCTACTGCTGTGAATAATCCCAAACCTGAAGCTCCAGTTATAATTGAGGATCAATTTAGTGACTGTGAATCCACAATATCACTCATGGACTTGCCTATTCGAGGTTCCGTAAATAGTACTCCAAGAAAAGATGTACCTGGAGGTTCAAAAGATGTAAGTTTAGTAACTTCATCGGGAGCAAAAAGTGCTACCATAGTAACACCTGAAGATCTAGAAAGATGGGTGCAAGGGTCAGTTAAACAGTGCACACCTCCGAAAATAATGGACATTCATAAATTGAAAGTCGAATTAGAAGAAATAATAGCAGGAAATGTAGGACTAGAACGCTTAAATACCTATGATGAAGAAGAATTATTGTTCCTGTGTAGGAGTATCACCAGAAATGTAAGGTTATTTCATGAAAAATTATCCAATTTAGCACTACAGATGGGAATAGAAATAGGGAGATCAAAGGTACTACAGAAACCCTATAGAGCAGAATTTTCAGACAAAGATTTAGAAAATATGAATGCCTCTGGAAGAAGATTACAAATAAGAGAATGAATGTTAGTTTTGCAAAAATGGGGAGACCTAGATAAATGGAAAACTAGGTGGGCCAAGAAAAAGGAAGAAGCACGAACAAGTAGGACAGCATCAGAATATGTGATGAAGGAAACAGGGAAAGCAGATCAAATGTATCCCATGCGAGAAGTTGCGGGAGGAGGATATGTACATGTCCCATGGAGCAGACAGGATATTTTATCTTTTACGAATGATTTTCCAAAATTGAGAGAAAAACCAATTGAATGGTACAAGCAGGTTGACAGGTTTGTGAAGGTGTCAAAGGTATTGTTGAAGGATTTGGATGGTTTGTTTGACATAGTGGTACCTGCCGATTTGTGGACAGATTGTAAAATTACAGTTGATTGGCCTAGTGATGAATATCCTAGAGATCCGAAGACAGGTGCCCCGTCAAATGATGTAATGAAAAAGTATCACCAAGTGATAACATACCTGAAAGGGAAAATACCACCAAAAGAAACAGATTGGGTAAAAATAGATCGAACTACCCAAGAAGCTAATGAATCAGTACATTCTTACTATGAGCGTCTATTGCAGGTATTTAAACAGTATAGTGGATTTGAGGACATTGGAGACAAGAACATGAGTCAGTTTGTGTATCGATTTGTTTATGGTCTAAAGCCAGAAATTTGTCAGATGATTAAGCAGCACATGTTGTGTTGGCAAGGGAAACCTATCGACGAAATTTTGAAATATGCGAAATATTGTGGAGACGATAGTGAGGATAGACATAAGAAATTGCAGGAAAAAGTGATGTGGGCTCAGGTGAAAATGGCTGAGAAACAGGGAATTAATTTGGAAAATCCCAGTGAAAATCCAGGAAAAGATTCTGGAACGAATGGTGATGCTGGGAATGGTGGAAAGTTTAGAGGACGAATGAGTAGAGAAGAAGCTAAAAAGAAATTTCCTTGTCATGGATGCGGAAAATTGGGGCATTGGAAGGATGAATGTAAAAAGATTCGGAATAATAATGGCCCAAATCAAAATTTAAATCCACAGACGCAGAATGACTCACAGCAGGGTGTAAATCCTCAGAGTCAGTTGCCACCTGCACCTATTCAGGGTAATGTAAGCAGAGCAAAGCATGGTACAGACATCGGATATCCGGGAGGAAGTGGTAAGAATGATTATATGACATCACAATTTCTTTTGCAGGAGGATTTCTGTCAATACAGTCCATGACGGTGCCTAGGAGAGGGGAAGAAGGAGTGCATACTTGGCGCATCCTTACAGGTAGATCAGTCAGGTCCATATGTTGAAGGGAATGTGAAAGGTAATAATATTACTTTCCTTTTGGACACTGGTGCTACCCGGTCTACTGTGAGAACAGCAGACATTCCAGACCTTCCTCTCTCTGGTGAAAATATCCAAGTAGTGGGGGTAGCTAATCAGCGGATTAGAACACCTCTTACCGAACCAATGGAAGTTAAAATTGGAAACTTCAGAGAAATGCATCAATTTGTAGTGTGTGATTCTAGTCCAGTAAACTTATTAGGTAGGGATTTGTTGTGCAAGATGAATTGTACCATTTTCTGCACACCGGATGGTGTGGCAGTTCAGACACCAGATGAAGACCATGTATATAAAATTATGATTGCAAAACAAGGTACAGAAGTGGATGAGATGTTTTCGTTAATAACAAAAGATGAGTTGCCAGAAGAATTAAAAGATACAGTAAACCCCATAGTATGGGATTTCACCGGAAAAGAAGTAGGACTTATGGCTAAAATAGATCCAGTTAAAATTACTGTAAAGGAAGGTGCAATTTTCCCAAATACCAGACAGTACAAAATGAGTGCAGAAGTAAAAGCAGGAGTCATCGAAGAAATAAATCGAATGGTAGAATAAAACATACTTAAAGAAGTAATGAGTAGCCCATGTAATTCACCAATAATGGGATTAAAGAAACCTAGTGGAAAATATAGGATTGTTCAGGGCCTGAGGAAAATAAATAAGATTGTAGAACCATGTTGTCCCATAGTACCAAATCCTGCAGTAATTCTATACCAGATTCCGTGGAGTGCAGGATGGTTCACAGTAATTGATTTGTGTCAAGCGTTCTTTTCAATACCATTACATCCAGACAGCCAGTATCTTTTCTCATTTAAATTTGAGAACAAAGTTTATGTGTGGAATCGTGTTCCTCAGGGGTACACAGAAAGTCCTTCTATTTTCAACCAGATACTGAAAAAGTGCCTTGAAAAACTAGTGATGCCAGGAAGCTCAGTCTTAGTCCAATATATTGACGACTTATTGGTGGCATCGACCACCAGAGAGGACTGTGTTGTTGATTCCATAGCATTATTAAATCTTTTGGCAGAAGAAGGGCATAAAGTCTCACCTGAAAAATTGCAATTCTGTACAACAGCTGTTAAGTATCTGGGACACCAAATTGAGAGAGGAAAAAGAAGAGTAACAGCTGAAAGGGTAAAATTGATAAAGAAAATGCAAATGCCTGTAACCCAAAGACAAGTGAGAATGTTCTTAGGAATAGTGGGTTACTGCCGACAATGGATACCAGTATTTTCTATGTTAGCTAAACCATTAATTAACATGACAAAAAAGAAAGCAAAGGACCCTGTTGAGTGGGAGGATGAAAGTGTAGAAGCCTTTGTAAAATTGAGAAATGCCCTATGTTCAGCACCTGCCTTAGGCATGCCTGATTATAAGAGAGAATTTGCATTGTTCTGTCATGAGTGAGAAAATTGTGCACTTTCTGTCCTAACTCAAAGACATGGACTAGAAAGACGTCCTATAGCATATTTTTCTGCTACATTGGACCCAGTAGCAGCCGCATTGCCAGGATGCCTAAAAGCAGTGGCGGCTACTTGTTTGAGTATTGAACAAAGTGAGTCAATTGTAATGGGACATCCTGTAAAAGTGTATGTTCCACATGCAGTTGTCATTCTGTTGACAAGAACCCGAACTCAGCATCTTACTCCTAGTCGGCTGACTAAATATGAAAGAATAATAATGGGTGCTGAAAATGTGAACATGGTAAGGTGTACTATAATAAATCCAGCAACCTTACTACCAGACCCATATCATGAGAGAATTAAAGATGATGAAGACGATGAACATGATTGTATACAAATTACAGAATTATGCACAAAACCACGTCCAGACATAGAGGAACAGCCTCTTAAAAAGCCAGACAGGGAGCTATTTGTTAATGGTTCATGTCAAAGACATTAAGATGGTAAACTAACTGCTGCCTATTCGATATGTGAATTAACTGGAATAGTTGAAGCATCCTATTTACCAGGAGTCAAATCTGCATAAGTAGCTGAATTGATTGCTTTGATAAAAGCATGCAAAATTGGGAGGAATCAGAGAGTGACCATATTTACAGATAGCCAATATGGTTACGGGGTTGTGCACGATTTTGGCCAACTATGGATGCAGAGGGATTTCATGACTTCTTCAGGATCCCCCATTAAAAATGGACAATTTGTAAGGGAATTGCTAGAAGCAATACAATCACCAAAAGAATTGGCTGTGGTGAAATGTGCCGCACACCAGTAAGGAGATGACTGAGTGGTAGTCGGCAACAGATATGTGGATCTGGTGGCTCAACATTGTGCCAAAGCCAGAATGTCAGTCAATAAAAGGGTGGAAAGAATGGGAATCAGCTGCCAACTTATGCTGTATATGCCACCCTAAACTTGGAATGACGTCAAGAAATTGCAAGATGAGGTTGATGAAAGTGAGAAGAATTTGTGGATCAAAGTGGGTTGCTCCCAAAGAGGAGAGGATGAGGTGTGGATCAGTGCTGATGGCAGACCAGTCATGCCAGACTGTTTACTCTCACAAATGGCTAGAATGCATCATGGAGACACACACATAGGGAGAGATGCAATGATCAGGCTGTTCAGACAAAATTGGTACAATCCCAAATTCATGGCTGTTGCAGAGAGTCTTTGCCAGAGATGTCTAACTTGCCAGATGCATAATCCGGGGAGGAAGACAGTAATTGGATTTGGGAAAATTGGAAAGGTTGAGGGTCCATTTATGAGACTTCAGTTTGATTTCATACAGTTACCACCATGTAGAGGGCTGAAATATGTACTAGTCATAGTGTGTCTGTTTTCAAAGTGGGTGGAGGCTTACCCTACTAGGAGAAATGACAGCATTACAGTTGCAAAACTGTTGCTACGAGAGCTCATTCCTAGGTTTGGTTTTCCAGTAACTTTGGAATCAGATAGAGGAACACATTTTAACAGTGAAGTGATCCAAATAATCTGTGAAGCATTTCAAATAAAACAGAAACTGCACTGTGCATATCGTCCAGAAGCTTCTGGAGTGGTTGAACAATTGAATGGCACTATAAAGTCAAGACTGGGAAAAATGTGTGCATCAACATCATTAGAGTGGCCAGATGCATTACCACTCGTTCTAATGGGACTCAGAAGTATACCTGACAGAACCACAGGATTGAGCCCACATGAAATAATGATGGGAAGAGCAATGAGACAAACACATGTTCCCACAAACAAACTGGTGAATATATCTGATGATATGGTTCTGGACTATTGCAAAGGATTGGCTGACCTAGTGCGTTCTATCTCTCATCAGGTTGGAGAAGACGCAGTTTCCAGGCAGCCCGAGCAAGAACATGATCTGAATCCTGGTGACTGGGTGGTAGTGAAGAATCACACCAGAGAAACGTGTCTATCACCTAGATGGGGCAGACCGTGTCAAGTCATACTGACAACGAATACAGCAGTGAAGTGTGCCGGATTTCCTAATTGGATACATGTAAGTCACACCAAGAGAGTACCAGATCCCGAGGAAGAGAATCCTCAGACAACGCCAATCACTGAAGAAGCTGAAGGTTGCCCAGCTGAAGGATCTCAGGTTCGAGATTCAAGAGAAGCTGAAGAAGAACAACCGAGCACAAGTCAGGATTGGATACCAGTGGTAGAAGTTCCTGAAGTATACCACAGAACAAGAAGTCAAGCGAAATTGGAAGAAATTGAAGAAGATCAGATAGGTGAAGAAGAAGCAGTTCAGGAACAAGAAGAAAAGACATTAAGAAATCCTGAACAAGGTCAGATAGGGAAAGAAAACTGGACTCAAAACAGTGAAGACCTAATAGACTTTGATCAGGGACAGACAGGTCTAGAAGAATCCGGTCAGGCTGCAGAAGTTCACAGTGCAATAAGCCCTGATCAGAACAAGTTAGATCAAGAAGAGTATACAGAAGAAGAAAACCTTGAAAAACATGAACTTGAAGAAATAAACAAAGAACAAGGTCAGTTATTGGAAACTCACAGCGGAGCTGTTACAGAGAAACCAATTAGACCTGAAAAGGAGCAAACAAGAAACACAGTAATTGAAGAACACGAAACAGTGCTAAGCAGTGAAATTAACGAGATCTCTAAAGACGAAAACAAAGAAACAGTGCCAACAAAGAAAACAAGAAAAGGAGATCATTGGCCAAGTGTCATTAAAAGAGTGAAGTACCACATAACAACCAGAAGTGAAGATCCAGATCAAGTAAATGAAGTGACAAGTCAAACTGAACAAGAACATAAAACTGCGAAAAGAAGAAGTAAAAGACTGAAACTTGTGAATAACAAATTCAAGGGTCCTGAATGGACTTATATCATCCTTGAAGATTTTGAAAGCTCAGAGTCAAGTGACAGTGGTGGCGAAGGAACAAGTGCAGAATTGACGTACGAAGAAGAAACAAGACCACCCTGACTAAGCAAAAGAATAAGCTAAAGAAAAGAAGAAAAGATAAGAAGAGCAATCTTCCTTGTCGAAAAATGCCTGATGATAGAGTTACTGGGAGACCAAAACAGAAATGGTGTAGAAGATGCTGTGCAATATGCATATGTAGTCTAGTAATGGTGTTTATAGTATGGTTAGTCCTGATTGTAGCAGTTCCTTACCTTATGATAATAGATAAAAAGATTAATAATGAAACTAAAGGGAGGACAGCAAACATAAAGGGCAATAGAGTAGAACTAATGGCAGAAGATGAGGCAGAAATTCATCATGAAGTAGCTGACAACGACACTAGTTTAAACGTTTTCACAAAGTTATTGTTTCAATATGTAGACACAATGGAAGTCAGTAATTGTTACGTCTGTATGAAGTTACCTGAATCAGTAGCAGAAGGATTAACATATCATCACTTACCACTGACATATGGCATATCATGTAGTGTTTTGTCTAGTTTATTTTATAGAACAGGGAGACTTCAGTATTATTATTCAAACTTAGATGTGATATTTTCTGAGGTTCCGATTCGCAAGAGTATGAACCCAGTGCTTAGTAGTCAAGACGCACAGTTTATGGGAGAATTTTTCTTAACCATGAAATCAATAGACATAACACATGCACATAGACACAATCTAACATGTTCTTTACTTGAAGAAGAAAAGATATTTTTGAATTTAGTAGAAGATAGAAGACAAGATTTTCAAAAGAAAGCTTCTGAGCATAAGGCTCATTTGCCACCTTGGGCTGAGAAAGAAGGTAGTTACACACCTGGCAAGGCTCAAGCTGCTATGGCTCTGGATTTCGTAAAGACAGGAAAAATTTGTCTTCATAGGTTAAAGACTGATTATAACAATGTTTTCATCGGTACCAGTGAATGCGAACACAATTTTTTAATTCTTGGAGGTTGGGGACTCAAAGGAGGAACAGATTCAGTTTTTCCTGGAATCTATTATGTGTGTGGGAATAAGGCTTACTTTAGGCTTCCTGCACGGTGGTATGGAGGTTGTTATTTTGGAATAGTATTTCCAAAGATATACCACGTAAAAAGAAACACTGAGAGCAATGAAAACAATAACGAATTAATACGTAGTAAAAGAGCTAGTTTTTCAGAAATTGTAGGTGATATATTTGGTGCATTGATACCTTCAGTGGGAATAATTCTGAACTCAAGGAAAATATGTAAATTGTCTACAGTGGTTGATCGTTTATCAACGGATACTGCTGGAGGTTTTCTAATGATTAATGCGGAAATGGTTGCGATTAGATCTATGGTAATGCAAAATCGTCTTGCTCTTGATATTAAAAATATTGGCAAAAGAGGGCGGAGTCTGTAAATTATTGAAGACGAAACATTGTTGCACTTATATTCCTGATAAGAGTGCAGAAATTGGAACGTACATACAGAATATAACTAAACTTGAGAAAGAACTTAAACCACTGGAAGTTGATAGTGTATGGGAAAGATTGACAAATAGTATCTCGTCAATTGGAACCTGGTTTGCTAATATAGGGAAAGGACTTATAGGTCAAATATTAGTACCCTTAGCAGGGATAGCAATAATAATTTTGGCAATAACAATATGGTGCAAATGCTGTAGAAAGAATGGAACATATAAAGTGACAGGAAAAGGAAAGAAGAGAAAACTAGATGAAATAGAACTTGAAGAATGGAGAAGTGAATTATACAAAAAGTTGAAAGGGGATGTGAAAAACAGGAAATGTAAAAATGAGAATGAAACGAATTGCTAGAAGTTGGCATCTGATTGAGGGTAGTGTTTTTGATGGCTCAGAAACGCCATCAGAGAGGGGATTGATGGAGCAAGGTTTCATAAATGAAACTTGCTTGTACGCAATCCTCCTCATAGTATTAATTTATTAAAATTGTATTGTTAAGACTAACCTTTGCATACACTACACAAAGGGGAGAGAAGCTTGCCTATGTGTTTTACTAAAGAATAACGCTTGTCTGTAATCCAAAATGGCCGCTAAAGCGCGGGAACCTCACTGCGCATGTCGCAACCTGATCACATGGTGTGACGTCTTTCTTTGCTTGGTGGGAAACTTCTGCTTCTGCGCAGTGTGTAGTAAAATGGCTGTTTAATGTTTTCACATGCTTCAGCTTGCTCTCATGTCATTACTAAATTGTCGTTTCCTAACGCTACTAACGCGGAATAGTATATATATTTAATTGGGAATAGAATAGAAATAGTGGGTATACAGTGAAACATTTTATTTGTGATTTTAATATTTTCTTCTTGCACTTTTATTAGTTCGTAAACTTGGGCCTGGGTTGGTGACTTGCAACTCGAGAGACGATGGTTCTGCGCATGTATCCTGTGTGCCTGCCAAGTGAAGTCAACTTGGACGTCTCCCAAGGCCATGACCCATTGGCCGAAGATGCTGTACTTTATGTTTCCTGTGGACAAATTGATACTTTTTCCCTGTAAAATGTATAACATTTGTCGTGAGACGGGTGGGAAATAAAGCGAATGTATTCATTTGAAGGGGTGGGAACGTAAAGACAATAGGCTTTACAATTTAGGCCAAATCGATATGGTACGAGAATCCACCCCCTGTCCCTGTCCAATCAGAAGTAGTGGCCCCATATTTTAGCAACATTAAGGGGAGGTACATGGGCGTAGAAGGGTATAATAGAATATAGCATTAGTTAATTTTTTAGAAGGAGATGCTGCAGAGAACAGGCGTCCATGCTGCCAGGAGCGCGCTTAGCTCCAGACTGCCAAGCTGATCGATTGCAGACCGAATTTGCTGTCCAGAGAGAGGTCCTGAGGAGGGGGCGGCAGAGTCCATTAGAAGGAAGGCATGGGAGAATCGAGGAGAAGTCGAGTATCAAAGAGTGGAACGACGCAGGCGTCGTTGTAGAGAGGTCACCGGTCCGGTCCTGATCCTGGAAGAAGTCTTTGCTCTTCATCCTTCCTGGGTCCTATTCTTTCAACTCCTTGGCTAAGGGGTTTGGTTCTCGCACTGAGGTAAATATAATGCATAAATATCAAAGGGAACTAGCTACTAAATAGGAGCTCCTGGTATGTGTATGTATGGCGACACATATGTGTTTTTAGAAGACCCTCACTCACCAACCTAGTTGGTGACATGCTTCATCATCGGGTCCCACCCAAGGTACCGAATGTACCTTGGGTGTGCTGCGACGCCTGGAATTTGTCTAGACGGGTCGTGGGCACAAATGAGAGTCCTTTGTTGAGGACCCTTTCCTCCATCATGGAGAGTGAAGTATCTGACAGATTAAACACCAGGGATGGTGTGTGTTGATTGGTTTTATTTATCTCATCCCACTGGGTCCTGGTTGTGGTTCCCTTGTTTTGCTTCTGGTTGCCCCTGCTGGTCCCTCTTCGTCCGACCAATGTACTTGGGGTTGATTTCGTCTCCTTCCTCTGGTACGATGGCCTCTCCCTAAAAAAGGGGGGCGTTGGTTGGGTTGGTAGTAGACCTGTGGACCGGGTTGGTACATTGGTGGCCATCCAAAGAATGGGTTCTGTGGTGGTGGGTTGAATAGTGGTGGGCCATAATGTTGGCCTTGGTGATGGTATGCACCCCATGGTTGTCCTGCAGTAATATGGCACGCCAGCAACTCACGATGTGTGTGCTTTTACTGTTTATTCCTTTTCTTTTTTTTTTTTTTTCATTTTCTTTTCCGAAAACACACAGAGTGTGACAATAGGTCGGGCCCCCACGGAACTCATGGGGCATTTCTCAGACAATTCCTGAGTGAGCAAACATGGTTTTACCTTTTTATCCCTTTATTTATCACCATGTAATATCGTATATTGATTTTCACTTGTTAACGCATATATAAGAGGCGTATACATTGTTTTGATTTAATTACAATGCACTAAAACGCCACGGTCCGTCCTCACTACGCAATTTATTCGATTAGAGCACGGACACCACGCTCCTGATTCACAATAATAGATGTGCTTAAACAACAACATCTAAATGGATCAATGTGTATGTTTGTCTATCGTCTTTTTTATCCCCTATAACAGGTATGCGTCGCTAGAGGAAATCATCCTCTATCACATAATGCACCTTAGCGAGTGCACCACATAGATGGTCTCTTACACACTTTGTTCCAGACCACCATTTTAACCTCACACACATAAGGTCCTGAAGAAAGCCAGCCCAGTATAGAGAGACTGGCTGAAACATGTTGACCAGGATATCGGAACCTAATTAACTCCAGAGATATCCACCTCTCTTTTTTAACCACTGCCGAGGGCCCATACATTAAAATAGTCCTTTTGTTACCTGAACGGGACCCTACGGACAGCTTTTTAAACCACACTCATCTCACTCTCACTGCACACTCACTGCACAGAACCAGCTCCGCTGTATCCAGGCGTCGCAGCACACCCAAGGTACATTCGGTACCTTGGGTGGGACCCGATGATGAAGCATGTCACCAACTAGGTTGGTGAGTGAGGGTCTTCTAAAAACACATATGTGTCGCCATACATACACATACCAGGAGCTCCTATTTAGTAGCTAGTTCCCTTTGATATTTATACTATACCCAGGGGAAGTGAACTGGCCCCTATCTCCTCGCTCTTCTTTTGATTATTACCGTAAATATAATGCAACCTTTAGTTGCGCTGCTGTCTCTATCTTCTCCTCTTCTTTAAACACCGTCATTGATTAGCAATAATCATTTCTATGCTTAATCTTGGGTATTGCGATTAAGTACCATGTGGCTCTGTATTTTACTCTGCTAAAATCTTTAGATAAACATTTTAAAACTTCCTGACTCAGTGGTTATTCCATGATTATGTACTATAATGAATGTCACTCATTTTAAATTTCCCAATTAGCAAAGGATTCATTGGTAAGTCATTACTCTTCAATCAGAAGGTAATTGGTAGCAGGGATTTTTGATAAGAGTAACAACTGATAAACCCAGCGTAAGTATTAGCGTAGTGTGAATGTATGGGCCCAAGTGAGTATATGGTGTATGAATGCTGTTTGCTAATATCGCGCTGGATCAGTATCACAATAAGGAGTTTAAAGCATTAAGTTTCCTCTACACAGCTATTGGAGTTTGGTCCAGTAAGGTTAAATCATTGGAAGACAGGAGGGTTCCTACATGAAAGCTCCCAACTTTAGGGGAGAAATAATGAGATGTTGCAATTGGGGACAGATCAGCCAAGCAAAGGCAAAACAATGTTGGGGGGCAACACACAAACTTGCTTTAAGAAATTTCCAATCTGTATTTCATTTATTATTCTACCATTAATCGATACCACTGCTCCACCCAGTTCTCAGGTTACACAAATCATAATATCGATAAAAGCCCTGATAGGATCGCCCTTTTTTCTAGTTTGGACCACAATTGGGTGTGATCAACAAAATCAAAAGCTGCCTTAAAGTCTACAAAATAACAAAATACAGATGTTTTAGTCAAGAAGAAATAGTTTCCCAGTGAAGTAAAGAAAATATAAATGGAAGTGCCTACGCACAAATTCAATGCCTCGTCCTAGTCTCAAGTGCAATGCACAAGAATTTTTCAGAGACACAACAGGAAACATGCAAAAGTCGCAGGTCTCAATTTCCAGACATTTACAAATTTGGAAACCTGTGTCCATGAGAGGTAGCAAACTTGTGGCTGCATATTTCTCAATACTTTTATTAATTAATGTCTTAAGGGCATGGGAAGGCTGCAAATGGGTGTTTGTGAGTGTGTGAAGATGTCGGGGGTGTTGCGAGTTTCTGCAGTCAAGTGATGTAAGGGGGTTTGCCAGGGTTGGATTGGGATTAAAAATCGGCCCGGGCACGCTAAAAAGAAGTAGCCCACATTTGCATATTGCCTTTCCGCAAAACACTGCTTCAACGAAATTTTATTTAAAAAAGGAGGGGCTAAAAAAAAAATGCACGGATTAGTTTACACTGGTGAAACACTTGAAAACAAGAGAGGCCACTTTTGCTCAGGCCTCCTGCCCCCGCTCAATATGCATATATTAATGGGCCGGCCCAGCGAGAGAAAGGGAGTGACACCTCTGCCGTTGTTAAGAGGGAGGTAATCGACGCCCATCCGCTTCCAGAAAGGCCACTCAGGCACCCACTGAGCCGTTGGCGGCATCGAACAACGCAGAAACCGCCCAAATCGACCCCCCAGGCTGCTCAAAAAAGCAGCCCACAGCTGGAATTCGGATACCGGCCCCTCGGGCATTGCCTGAGTGCCCGCGTTACCAATCCGACGCTGGGTTTGCCATTCTTGATGTAGGCCAAGCTTGGGGTAGTCGGAAACAGGGGTTTTAAGTGTAAGTCAGGTGTTAGTTGGCTGTGTTTGGGGAGGCCTTAGGTACCACTTCCTTACAGTCCACTCAACAAAGTGCTCCCAAGTTCGTCTTGCCCGGCGATGATTCTTCAGTCCTTGATCTTTTAAACACAACTCATACTGCTGCTAGGGTACATTGCCTGGGCACACATGGCTCGCTTACTCATTAAGGCTCTATTTTGGGATCTGTCGCTGTCAGCAAGGCCTAAAGAGTACACCTACCTTAGGAGTACGGAAGTGCGTGCCATGAAAGATTTTAATTATTTTCTTTTTTCTCTTCTTAGTCTGTTTACCTTAGCAGGGCAGGCCGGCTTTGGGCCTAGCTCTCTGAGGCGCGTGTTGTTTCAGGCAGCGGAGAGCAGCGTCACACCTCGCCAGAACGAGGCTGCCTCGTGCTCGAGCGCTTGTGAAGTCAGCAGAGATCAAATGCACTGCTGGGCAGGAAATCCCTCCGCCCTACCAGAGCCAAGGGCGGGAATAGGAGCCTGGATGGAAACACAAACACCAGCCCAGCCCAGAGAGGTCCGAGCAATGGGTGGGGCATTTAACTCATAATGGTGGGCACGGAAAATCAGGTTGACTGTTCCAGACACCAGGGCCTAACCCGCTTGTTCTGCATATGTGTTAGTTAATCCGATAGTGTGAAAATAAGCTTGAATTGAAGGACAGGAGTGCCTACACCGATTCTGCGGGTAGATATGATGTACACCTTAAGCTGAGGAGGTCATCTACAAAGATTGCACGATTGCGCACTTGAAATGAATATGAAAGTGCAGACATCCGAATAGCAAACATAGCTGGTAACTATGTATAGTGGTCCTTTAACCTCAGTGAGTAGTTCTTGTGACAGAATAAATAACGGGTTTGAGGGTTAAGTGGTCTGCAAATGTTATTAGAACTGTGAGTTTGGAGACAGATGCAATGTTTATAGGAGTTTGCGAAGTTGCAAAGTACCCAAAAAACGAAACTAACTTACCGATTTTTTAATGTTTTTTTAAACATGTATTGATTGGGTTTTTAGAAATAAAAGGAAAAAACAAGGGAGAGGAAGTTCCAGGGTGATCTCAGTGCAAGAAAGAAAAGCAAAAGGAAGGGAGGACTTAGAAAAGAATCACTGTATCACAGCGGCAACCGGAGGAACATACAATATCTAATGAAATAGTCATAAGAATAGCCATGTGCATATCAGGCACGCAGATCATCATTACATGGGGTCACCTGATCAGAAGCACATCATAGAGACTCATCTTCAGCCCCTCCAGACTCACTATCCGATGACGAAAGTCCTCCCAGATGGGCTCGTTGTAAGATGTCCAGCAGGGTGGTAGATGGGTTCACTCCCACCCTATCGCTCTTAATATAGGTCTTGGAAGGCAGACAGATTCATTCAAACTTGTACATCCTGTCTGTAACTATCGAAGTCAAGCGTTCCATGGCGTATATATGCCATATCTTATCCTGGCCGTGTGTGTCCAGAGCTGCTGTCAAGTGTCATCAGCAATGGTAATCCCTAGATCCTACTTCCATTACGACTGATAAGGATGTAGCTGCAGTTGGGAAAGGCTACCCAAGGCTGCATAAAGGTGCCCTTCCTAGGAGACCCCTAGGCGAAGATTTGTTCCAGAAGTGTTTGGGCCCTGCTACTGTTATCTTTCACTAATGGTGTGTTCACCCAGGGTAGAAGTTGGTTAAGACGGAACTCATCTGCAACGGACAGATGGAAGTGCTGCCTACATGCCTGCCAATCCAATGTAACCCCTTCTTGGTACAACTCCCCCAAAGGTGGGGGTATTCACTCCCTGCCAATCTGCAAAACGCGTATACAGTGTGCCCAGCACAAACCCCGGGTTGCGGATAATTGGAGAGAGAGGCAAAGGATATGAAGTAGCTGTCGGGCGGCGGTTAATTTTATCCCAATGTCTCAGAAGAGTTGCCGTGCGTACAGGGAAGTCTGTGAAACCCAAAAATCATCCATGATTGCTGCCCCAGATTCACTTAATCATGTCAACCAGGGCAGCGCCAAAACCTTATGCCTAAACAAAACAGGCATAACAAGGAGAAATATTTTTATTTCTCCTCGTTTTTTCCTCTTCCCATGTGTGCTGCATTCAGCAGCACACATAGGAAGAGGAAAACGTCTCTCAGGATTGTTTTTGTGCAGGAAGGTGCCCCTACCTGCACAAACAGAAAAATCCTGCCTGCAACGGAAGCATCCTTGCACCGTGGTGCAAGAGTGCCTTCATTGGCACTAGGCAACAAATTGTGCACCAGCACAGGGGGAAAGGACGGGAATGCACCACATTTCATAAATACTAAGCATTCCTCCCCTTTCACATTGGTGTAGGGAAGCACAGGAAGAAGACTTGCGTTGCTGCCCTACGTCAATTCCTCATAAATGTGGCCATACATGTTTAGGCTAGTATACCCAATCTTTCAGCCACCCAGTCTCTGTGCACTCCACCTGTTTGACAATGGGGAAAACTGTTGCGACAAACCTGCCCTTTCTGCTGAGCTAAACTGAGAGGAGTGCTCTAGCCTCTAGGGCGAACCTCCCCTCACGCCACCTTCCTTACCCACCCACCAGCACAGCCTTTTCTGCCTCCCGGTTGGAGACGTACTGTCCATGTTTCGCCCCCTCTCCCTTTTTCCCTTTAAATGTTCTCACGTTGGGCAGACTGCCCCCCCCTTTTTCTCCCCAGGGCATTGCGGCGTAGGATCCCTCCACCCTATTCCCCTTTTTCCCAGTGGGATCCCCCGCCCTTCGCCTAGGGTAAAAACACCCAGCCCTACTCCCCCCTCCCATATGGAGGGAGCATTAGCTGCTGGGCATCTTCTCACTCCATCTCATGGCATGCCTAATGATAACGTATAAAATCCTTTGGCCTCGATCGCTGCTGCACATGTCCTTTGCTGCCTCCGTAGATCTCACTGCCATGCTTCTCTTGTGTTATTGTTTATACATGTCAACCCTGGCCACAATATCGACACTTTGTATGTTTTTGATATGTTGTTGTATTACTTTGTTAAAATCTAATAAACAGATTTTGAGTAAAAAAAAGAAAGAGCATGAGGTACAACAATAAGTCCGTGGGAGTCTAGGATCAGCCACCACCAAAGGAGCCAACAAGGCAGCTAGTCCAGCTCACCAGGAATGCTATACAGTTCGGCAAGCCACGGGCCAGCCTACTAGACTTAACGTTCAAAGATGGCATCCTCAAGAGTGATTGTCGCCATCCATCCATCTTTGGCGAGCTGGGGGCTGCCGACTGGTTACCGCCGTTTTCAGGAAAAGGAACCATATGCAACAAAATTCAGGCTTCATCTGGTGTGCGCACAGCAACCTGCTTGTAATCAACTGTAAAAATTAAGCGCAGCGGAAAACTCCAGAGGTACAGGATTTCGTTTTCGCATAGATAGGATAGCACCTCCCTGAAGTCACAGCATTAGGCCAACGTCTGGAACAATGGCTTGAAAAACTGTCAGGGTGTCGCCCCTGAAGATAATGGAGTCCAATTTCTGAGGTGCTCTCAGGATATCTTCCTTGACCTGATATAAATGGACTCTGATTAGTACGTTGGATGCAAGATGGCTTCCAGTGGCGGCTCGCCGAGGGAGTGCTGCGGGGCGGTGAGGCGGGGGAGGGGCAGGGGGGGTAGTAAACTCCGGCATACGGCGCAACGGAGTTAAGCAAAGAAATAAATAAATAAAACAATTTACATTGCGCGCGCTGCATCGCCGAGTTGGCGTTGCAGCGCGCAATGTAAATTGTTTTATTTATTTATTTATTTGCTTAACTCCGTTGTGCCGTATGCCGGAGTTTACTAACCCCCACCCTGCCTCTCCCCCGCCCTGCCTCACCGCCCCGCAGCACTGCCTCGGCGAGCCGCCACTGATGGTTTCATTGTTGATATAAAGAGAAAACGCAATGGGTGCGGTCAAGGGTGAGATCCCTACACTCGGAGTCCTGAAGGATGTGACAGAACTGCGCCTGTACTTAGTTTTCCAGCTCAGCATTGGAAATGGTGGCGCTCACACCTCTAATCCGTATATTGTTGCAGCAGGAGCGGTTCTCATACTCTTCCAGGGCATCAACCAGAAGCGTTGTTGGGTCTCTAGCGCTAACACCCTCTCGACCAGGTCATCCTATACCAGGTCCTGTTGTGCCACTGTCTCCTCTACTAGACCCATATGGGACTCGACTCCATTTACAGATTGCTCTTGTTCAGTGAGTGCTTTGGTAAAGTTCGCATTCATAGCTGCGATATCCTTCTTCATTTCCAGCAGAATAGATTGGATGTCTCCTTTCGTCGCAGGTAGGGATAAGTCAAGGGGGGATGTGCCATCTCCCCGCGATGCCTCCTCTGGGGTCTCTGGGCCAACGGTGTTCTTGAGTGTTTTTGTGGCAGATGACGTGTCTTTAATGGAGGAGGTCTTCGGGGGCTTGCGGTGTAAGCATGCCTTGGGGGAAGCCACCGACAGAGAGATCTGCTGCTGATAATTGCTACAGGCAGATCACAACAAGCAAAGGAAGCGCACCAAATGCTCCAAAAAGGCCCCCAAAATGACATGCAGGCTTTCGATAGGGATGTGAGGCTCATCTTTCTCCCATCAGTCCTTGCAGGTGCAGCACAAGGGCGCTGCAAGCTGGAATCACCGGTGGCCCGAACGCGCCAAGGAAAGGGCAGGGAAGCCCCACTTCCTCGATTTTGCAGGGAGGCCGGGTAAGAGCACTTAGCGTCAGCAACACGCAGCAAGGGTTCTCACTCCGATGAGGGCTGCCATCTTTATCACACGGCACCAACAGACTCACCAGCACGATCGTGGCAGTGCCCGATGCTGCCGCCTGCTCAGGCTCCTCTCAAATCCAGCCTAGTGTCTGCCAGGCAAGTGACCACTCACTGCCCCCACGGAGTCAGCTATGAGGCAGTAACAGTCATTTTTGGGAGCTCCGGCTTGGGAGCTCAGACGAGGCACGCCATTTTGGGTCCTCTTTCAGGCCACACCCCCCAAGTTTTTTCCAAAATATTTTTTTAGTAAATCGCCAGCACAGATACAACAAAACATCTTCAGCGAATTCATTAGCTAAACCATTATTGGAAATCACAATGAACTTGTGCCAGCACCGAAACATCATTATAAAACAGAATACTTCTTACTATGTGACCCACATCATCACCATCGCCTACAAAAACACAACATGAACCATATCCAACAATCATTAACAAGAATATCATGAAGGATCATTGGGGTGTGCCCATGATTCAGTAGAGGTCTCTGTGTCAGAAATACTGCAAGTCACTACTATCCTCCCTTTGTGGGCAGTAGACCCCTCATCCAGTGGAGAGCTACTTCCCGTTTTGTGAGCAGGAGGAGTATCGCCATTAGCCGCTGTGTCGGCAGTTTAGCAGTATATCCCATCACCACCACATCTGGGGTGTCAGGGACCTGGAATCCGACAATACGGGAAATTTCTGTCTGGACCGTCATCCAATAGGTGGACAGTCTGTGCAGGAATCTCAAGTGCAAGAGTTTATGTCCATAGTTTATAGATATTGTTTCCCGTTGGCCACTCAGTACATCCATTTACAGTCATCCCACAAGTCACCTAAGTCACACTCCTATTGCGTCTTGGCTGTGATCTGACCTAGTGGTCATGCACTCAGTGTGAAATTATTGATACGTGAGACCCACCCACTTGTTAGCGTAAGGTCCATAAGATAAGTGAGAGGAGGAACTTCCTTCGGTTCTGATGGGCACTCTGGAAGATAGTTCTTAAGTGCGTTGCGGAATCTGTGTTATATGAAGATATCCAGCATGGTAGTGGGTGCTCTGTTACGAAAATTGATCAGCTGACAGGAAAGTCGCACTAGAGAATAAGGGCCCTGGTCCCGGATGTCACGTTTACAAAGTGATGTTTTAACCAAAGTTTCCGTCCTTATGGGTATCGCTGGGTTAACAATGGCAGTGGACGTGGAGCGGTATAGC
This sequence comes from Calotriton arnoldi, assembly GCA_963921515.1. Taxonomy (NCBI): domain Eukaryota; kingdom Metazoa; phylum Chordata; class Amphibia; order Caudata; family Salamandridae; genus Calotriton; species Calotriton arnoldi. The sequence continues at coordinate 5,833,932 of CAWUFW010000123.1, read as the reverse complement.
AGTGGACAGTTCAGTACACTGCTTCATTTATGCCAAACAGTCACTGTCGCCGCCACCGTGTCTACGGTCTCCCTTGAGTACGATGATTTTGCAAAAAGTATTGTGCGTAAGGCACTTGAGGCAATGGTCTCAGATCCCATTACAATGTGGGGTATGGGAAGTTGAGGTAGGTCCAATAGATCATGAAAAACGCCTAGGCAAACAAGTAGTAAAGCTCAGGGTTGCGTACTGCCAATACACAATGCTGCAGCGGCACTGTTAGCAGCTCCCATCGCAGTCTGGGTAGCCTCTCTGCCCATGTGAGTCTACTCAAATCAGATTTAAGTACGTTGAAAAATGTGTGTGATGGAAGTATTAATATGTTCAGAAACAAATATAGAAACCCAAGCATTATGACCATCTTTATGAGCACCACCCGGCCAGTTAAAGATAGTGGCAATTTATTCTAACAGTCTGCGTGTGCCGGCGGGATATCGCTAGACCGTAATTGTCAAGCATGACAACCTCCCTGTCTCTATGGATCTTGATTCCTAAGTAGCGAATGGAATCCTCACTCCACTGAAGTGGATATTCAGAGACAATCGGTGGTGTGGAAGGAGTGAGTGGGTAGATTTATCCCATTTTACCTGAATGTCAGAATAACCGTCAAATTGTGTAATGGCGTGGAGAACCGGAGTAAATATCACCTCAGGGTGTTGGATAAACAGCATGATGCCATCTGCATATAGTGATATTATTAGACGTTGATCCGTAAATATCACCACTCTATTTACATGGTATTGACTCAGCTTGCAGGCCAGAGGTTACATGGGGATAGCAAAGAGGAACGGGGATAGAGGGTAGCCTGCTGTGTGCCTCTGGTGAGTGAAAATGGGCATTAAAGCATCCCATTGACTCTGGCCATGAGAGAGGTGTATAATAAAGAAGTTAAAGGCGCAAGCAGTCAGTATGCTGGTGGCGAATTTCTATAACTTCCTCGAATGTCGACGTGTCGTCCGAGTTGGGGCCGTATACATTTACAATAACAATAGGGTGGTCCATCAGGGAGCAATGTATTGGCTTTGCAGATCCTTCTATGTCATTGTATGCTTGTAGTCAATGGTTTTTCGGCTCAATATAGCTACCCCAAAGAAGTAGGATCTATAGGAAGCAATATAGCAGTGCCCCCAATTTCCCATTAAATTTGGTTGGGTTAGTATCGCAAAGGTGTGTCTCTTGTAATAGAGCTATGGACACGTCATGTCTGACCATCGATCGCTCGCCCCTCCCAGAGGGCACCTCGAGGTGTGCCAGATAATGGAGCTTAGAGCAGAGTCCTCCGCTGTACCCCCAGGCCTCAGGGAAAACCCGGGCCAACTTAGGTGTGCCCCCTGCAGTGCCAGCAGCAACAGGACACAACGATCAGCCCCAGTGAGCGCCACCACTGACCAGCAATTCTGGCAGCTCCTTGGCATGCAGGAAAAGCCAGGGGCACCATCACATTTCGCGGACGCCATTTCCAGCTCGCTCGCCCTTGACGAGGCCTCGGCCGCCGCAGGCCACAATTGTCTGGCCCAGCCTGCGGACATGCTGTACGTCCCCCAGCCACCCCCGCAGTATCAATAGGCTCCTCTCTGCTCAGGATGACTGTAGACAGGCAGCATGGAGATGGATGGTAGTTGCATACGGGGGAGATGTCGGATATGAGTCCCCAGTTACCAGAGTGTCATGGTTAAGCAGCCTGCTTGATTTGTGGTAGGCCACGCCCATGATTTTTAAGTCTGACTTGTCAGCACAGCTGTCTGCGTAACCTATTCAATGCTCAATTTAAGTCAGTGTTACAACTGCGACCCACCAGCACTCATTTTTGGTGGCTGGCAATTTTTCAAACTTTGAACCAGAGCTAGATAGAAAACACACAAGGGGAAAAGAAGGAGGAAGTGAAAGATTGGGAAACAGTGATAAAGGGAGAACAGAAACATGCAAGAGTGATGAAATAAAGGGGCAGGGAGTGTCTGCTGGTGGATTAAAGAGGCACATGGTGAAATCAAACCTAGGCAGCCTTGATATTCAGCACCCCAGTATTAAATGGCACCAGCTGCAGACTTCTGATCAAAACTTTGGGTCTCGTCACTTATTCAATCACAAATTAAGCACTGGGCCAATTCTTACCTATTGTTTAAAAAATGCCTACAATCGGCTTTGGCACCTCCCAGAAGAGCATTTCTCTCTCACCTCATGATATTAGCTGTTTCCTGTATTATTCCGCCTGACAAGAAAATTTTACCCTGCAATGCATGAGGGGCTTCTTAACATCAGATATTTTTTTTTTTGCAGCATAGCATGAACTCGACTTGAAGGTATTAGAGCTCTTTTCATGACCACCAGTTACATCACACAAGGACACGTACATTTTTGGTAGGCACGAGGAGATTACATGATTTGCCCAGAATCACAGGATATTGAGCCGATGCTGAGACTCGAAACTGGTTCCCCAGTTCCAAAGTCGTCAACTCTGGCCGTTACGCCATTAAAGTACACTGAATCAAATGCTTCCTTTAAATGTCGGAAGCCTCACAAAATTTAAAAGTAGATGCGCAACATTAGTTGCCTTTTGTGGCAACTCCCATAGAATCCAACAGAGTCCCAGCATGTGAACCACCTTCCACCTCCCTCTCATGAAAAGTCCCCCTGCTGTAATGGCGTTACCCACCCCCCATGCAGCAGGCTGAGGACATGACCCAGGCCTCACCTCTGCCACCACTCCTACCTCCTGGCCTACCCCTGCCATAACTCTTCTTTCATGGTCACCATTGTTTTCCAGCCTGCACGCTGACAAACAGCCCAGACAAACAGCCAAGGCTGTGGGCTTGATGACTAACTACACATTGGCAATGGCTGGGAAACTTTGTCCACAGCCGCTGATGCTCAGCTCCCCAACTAAAGCAGACATCCCTGGGCATAGATCTCCGTGGTTCTGCAAAGCCACAGTGGAACAATGGAAAACATTCCTTTGTCGAACCAAATCCCTTTATTTTTGCATTTCTGATTGATAGACAGGGCAAGTCAAAGATAGAGGCCTCAATAAATTATGTTTGATCTCTACAATTTGGCTTTTTTCCAAACACCCAAGATTAACATACGGTTTTGCCTTTAAGACTCCCTACAACTTTTGCCCCCCTTAACAAAAATTCAAGTAACTCCCCAGGATAGAATCAGTGTGGATGAATAATTTTTAGGAAAATATTGTGCAGTGTTGTCAAACAGCATCAAAGCATAAAAAGAATTAAAAAATGGCATTCCTATTCTGTACAACCAAGTATCCAAAAGACGATCAAGAATAAAACCATTGACAACAAACACAAAGTACAGGCCATGTGCGGGGTACTGCGTCTGAAGGAAAGGAAGGATTTGTCTATCACTATGTGTGGAAATATATTAAGGTGTTTCCCAAAATATAGAGGATAAAACACACATATATATATATATATATATATATATATAACTGTGAGAGCCACATTATCCTGGCCTGAAGGGTGAGCCTCATGTAGTTGTTCACTGTATGACCTAATTGTGTGTGTTTGGATACATTGAGATACGGAGTACAATTGTGGAGATGGGTGAGGTGAGGGTTGAGGGTAAGTGAGCCGTGAGGACATATCCACCAGTTACATTTTGTGTGGCGTTCAATGCCCTATAAATGTCTCCAAATGTTTTCAAATAATGCAACCTGGGGTCGTATTATAGAAAGTGCCATGGGGGCGCAACGGGAATTTGCACCCTCTTTGTGCGCCCCCAGACGCTTGTGCGGCTCCTTCTGTAATACAGATAGCTCTGGCGCATATGTAGCACCAGGGCTATCTCAAGAGGGCGTTCCCTCATTTGCATGAGGAGGGAATCTCTTTGCCCCTGCGCTCGTGCCGATTTATGGACGTGGACGCAGAGGCAAGCATGCCTTGAGGAGGTGTACTGAAAGTGTGCCACAAAAAGATGGCGCACTCTTAGTGCGCCTCCTAAAAGCAACACTCTAGAGGCAAGGGTGGCTCCCCCATGATGGCAGAGGAGTGCCGCCCCTCCTACAAATGAAAAATAAAATGATAACAAAAGCATTTTATTATAATTTTATTTTTGACTGCCTGATTGCCGTAAATGTGAGTCTTCAGTGGGGCGGGGCCAGGCAATCCCCTGTGACAGGCATGACAGGGGGAGTGTTGGTGGGCACTTTTAGGTGCGCACTACAGTTTGGACAGCCATCTTAGGCTGACTAAATTGTCATGCACACTTAGTTTTCTCCAATCCGGCTGGGGTGCACAGCCGGGTTGGAGAAACGCCATAGACTCACAGTTACTGCCTGAGTGGCAAACCAGGCTGCTCAGACCAACCCCAGCACTTCTCTCATGCTGGGAATAGTATTCCCAGTATTCCCAGCATGAGAGAAGCGCTGGGATTGGCATCTTGGAGCCTGCTTAGAGTGCAGCTGGAGTCGAGGCTCGTCAGACAGGAGCGTTGCGGCATCTGTCGGAGCGTCAGGTAAGTGCAATTTTATTTATTTTAATTATGTTCCATTTTATTTGTATTCCCTCCCCCCACCCACCACTAACGAATGCCAAAAGCCGCAACAGTCTGGAGGGGAAAAAGGGGGTTCCATGGACCCCCCCACATATCCCCTTGCAGGCAAGTGCAGTCACTTACTGTACCCATCTGCAAGGGGTTCTCACTCCCCTCTTAAAATTGCAGGCGGGTTGCTGCCTGCACATTGCCGCCTGCACAGCAAAATACAGAGCAGCTTTGAAGCAGCCGATCTACATTTCACTTGAATGCGCTGCGCCCAGGACAACACAAGTTTGCAGCTGCCCTGGAGGCAGCACATTCACTGTAATATGGCGCACTTTCCGTGTTTGCGAATGTCGCAGTTGCGCCATAGTGCCAACAGTCAAAGTGCACAGAATATGTAATACAGCCCCTGGTCTTGTGGTCTCTAAGGGGCATATCAGCAAGGGCCGGCGATAATTATCGCTAAGCGCACTTAGCGCTAGGATAATTATCGCCGGCTATCGCTGCTTTCTATTGCGGAGATAGCGTGCTATCAGCAACGCTTATCTCCAAAGCGATAGAAATGCAAGCGATAGCTGAAAAACAGTGTGATTATCGCTGGGAAACCAGCGATAATCGCACTGTGACCGGCGATACCTTGCTGATAGGGAGGGTGAGTCTTAGCCATGTAATCCACCTCCCATTGGATTACATGGCTAAGTCAGAATTAAAGCATGCGTAAGGAAAGTAGCGATAACCGTGGTTAGCGCTACTTTTCTTATCGCTATGCTTGTTAGCGATTCCCTTGATAATTGGAGAAATGTCGGTTAGCGACATTTCTCCAGTTATTTCAGGAAGGAACGCCCACTTTGCATCTCATTAGAGATGCAAAGCTGGGCGTTCAGTAAACAGAGCGCTAAGGCATGGATTCACGCGTTAGCGTGTCCATGCTGATAGGGCGATAAAATTATCGCCGCTTTTCATCCGAAAACGGACGCTAAAGCGGCGATAATTTTATTGCCTCGCCTTGCTGATATGCCCCTAAATATCTTGTGTTCTGCTAAGCAGAAGAGCTCTGAAATTCATTTGTCCTAAGAGGGCACTACAGCTATTCTCTAGTGCCTAAGTATGTATATCTTAGCCACTGACAACGCGGAAGCCACTCAACTTGGCCAGTGAGCTTTGGTATCCTCTAAGTCCGAAGTATTGTGTAGAATAGCTAATTTGGCTGATGGATGGAAGAAGCAACCGCTACACCCCACACTTGAAGCCAATAGCGCAATAAGCAATGGCAGGACCATAGCGCCCACATTAAGTCACAGGATGGCACTTAGCATCGCCAACAAAGGCCATTGTCTAGTATTCTAGCTTTGTGTAATGAATGGGACCCAATACCAGTTGTGTAGTATTTTGAAATATGTGAATTCGAAGCGTGCTTTCCTCACTTCTTTGTCATGCAGTTCTAACAATAAAACCCATGTTGCCTCTGTGTATTCGACCGATAATTGTTGTTGCCACAATAACATAGAGCAGTGCTTCCCAAACCTTTTAGCACCACCAACCCACTTTTTTGAATGATAACATTTCACAACCCACCTAGCTTTAGTGTACATGAGGTGGGCGATTTTTTAATGTAACTAAAGCATTGTGTGGCAGAGCACTGTTATTTACAGACAACACATTTTCCATTGGATGGCCATTAAATTTGTACAGACAGAGAGCCTGATTCACTAAGGTAAACTTATACTTTTGTGTGAGTTTATGATTTGACGCTATTTACATAGAAATTTTACTGATAGTATCCTTATGACTGTGGAATCTCCACACATTTTATGTGGGGAGACTCTGCAGTTGATAGTACTAGTGAAATACCTTTGTGAGTAGCAAACAATAGTAAAATTACACAAAAGTGTAAATATATCTTTGTGAATCATGCCCATACAGTTTTACGGATAAAACTATATTGTGAACAAATGATGTGTGGAAATCGGGTTTCAGTGAATATTTAGCATTTGTGTATCACCAAGTAAAGTGTCTTGATTTGTGTTGATCCTTTTAAAATCTTTGCTTCCATCATACTATTCATTTGTGCTTTCCTAACCGCTAAATGTGTACAGTTCACTTCAGTATTTACATTTTGTTGTTAGTTACAAAAAAATGACATTCTACAGCCTTTCCTTTCACACTCTCTGTACCCCAGCAAGATTGACACATAATTCACTTTACTTTTCTTTCTCTGAGTGCTAAGTGAGTCAAGCTTGTAAACACCAATCCCTATTTTATAAAAACAAGCAGCAATTTGTCAGACGGCATAGACTAACATTTGACCTCTGTGTTTGAAGCGCAGCAAATATGACAAGATAAATTCAGAATTTAAAGGCATTTTAATTTATTTCTTGGACTTTCACGACTCACCAAAAATCGTCTCACGAGTCACGACCCACCAGTGGGTCGGGACCCACAGTTTGGAAACGCTGACCTAGAATTTTGTTCTGTCCTTTTGGACAAAAGTTCTAAAACCAGAGTGATGTAGCTACTTGACACCACTCTTCCGTACGCACCCAAACATGTCAGACATAAAGGTATTGGGGACTCTGGACATGGAAAGGGACCTGTATCAATTCGACCTCTGATGCAGTGCATCGCTTGTCTATGTTTGCAGCTTTGCGATGTGGGTAGCTGTTTATCAGTGGCCATGCAGTTAGCATGGCCTTGACAGTTGGGGCACAACTGTGTCACTAGTAGGCACTTTGTAAATGTTATTCTCATACCTGCCAACTTCCATAATTACTTCACCCTGTGAGGAGGGGGCGGGCCTTAGAGGGGGCAGAGCCTGGTGCTCAGAGCTATCTAAGAGGCACTCTGCACCTCACCAAGCCCCCACCCCTCCCAAAAAAAGAAAATAAAGGGTCATTCAGGCTGTTGCCGATGTCCTGGGGTGTTGTCACACCTTTTTATGGACATCGGCTGCTTATAGATTCCAAAAACGAGCTGGAAATCCACTGTTTACAGTGGATTTTCGGCTCGGTTTCCCTGCCACCGTGTGACTTCGACTCCTCACGGGTGACCGTGTGAAGGGAGCCGAAAACGTGTGACACACAGTGGCACCGTGTGAGTTGGCAGGTATGTATCCTGCCCTTAGGCTAATGCACTCTGCTGCTGTGCCTTGCCCGCAGTAGCAGTTGGCACTGGTGCATATTGTACTGCATACAGTCACAGAAAAAGCATATTTGATTGCTTATGACATTGCCCTCGTAGGATGCGTCTGCGTGAAGCTTGTCAAAAACAAAACAGGTCCACCAAAATTTGATTTAATTTTTGATTTCTTTTTCAGATTGGTGAAGACAGAGTAGCTTTGGGAAGGGTCTCAAACATCTCACCTCCCATTTAATCTCATTGACCTAATTCTTAAAAAGAGATCATGCAGATACTGTTGCTCTAAGACATTGCCCAGTGAGTACCAGAGAGTGGAAACTAGGCACAAAGCTTGGCCAGAGGCCATACCCTGCCTGCTTATTGATCATTGTGATGAACGGGAATACATGTAAAGCTGCGGACACTCACTATAAGTGGCTTAAGAGTCTTTCCATTCACATATAAATAACATTCATATGTATGCAGAGTACACGTAATGCAATTCTCAGCTGTTCAGTAAGCACAACCCTCACTAGCAGCTCAAACTTATGAGTGGTATATATGTAAAAACCTACACAAGTTCTGCACCTCTGACTGGGGCAGTTCAACCCTTCTGAATCCAAAAACAAGATAGATCATACAAAATGTCATTGTGTGCCACGTACCCACACGGGATATGAGACGCTATATAAATGCTACAATATTATACAGCAACCATCCACACAAAACCATAACATTTCAAATGGGAACATCTTACACTACACATTAATACAAATCAAAAGTACTCAGGCAAGGTATTACAGATGTTATCTGATCACTATTAATAACAACCAGGACCACTGGAATTGTGCAATTGTGCGGCCACAGCGAATTTCGCATAATTATAGATTTGCCGCAGTTGCCACATATTCCATCATCTGCCGCATAATTTGCAGATTTTAACAAAAAAAATGTGCTCCTAGATCAAACGGTTTAAAAGTTACTAAAAATTCAGTGACACGTGTTGCAGGACAATGGAAGGACATTTGCAAAGGCTGACTGGTCACCTTTCTGTTGCTTATTGCTATATTTGGGTGTTAAACAGGTACTAATGAGGTGCAAACAATGCCCAGACAGTGTTACCAAGTTTAAAAATGACAAAATAATCAAGTAATACTATCACAAAATGACCCACATTACAACTTACTCAACCCTGCTGCATAATTTGGCCTTCCTCTGCCACATAATTACAGTGGCCCTAATAATGACTATTTGTTATGTTAGATTTTGTTAAAAGTTATATATTTGTTTCTTGAACGCATGGAGTGGACACTTCTGCAGTTTATTTTAGGGTTTTAGTAGATGTTATAAGTAAAATTTCCATGTTTAGAAATTCTTTAGAAATGTTCCACTATTTTCATATATATGTATATAATATAAATATCAGCATAAATCAGGATATAAGGGCTTAAATCAGTGCAGCAAGAAACTTTAAGGCAGAGTACAAAATATACCATGTGGCTTCGGATGAAAAGGAAACTGCAAACAATTCTCACTTATGACAACTATTTTAGGAAATAATCTTGATTCTACTAGAGATATTGGCCCTAGCCACACCTTTATCTGCCTGATGGATTGATTAACAAGAGAGGTGGCTATCTCAGGCAACCGGGAGAAGATAGTTTTTTTGTAATCTGTGGGGGACAGATATCGTGAGGAGAGCCAGTTTTAACTTTAACCATCAAGTTGACAAGACGATCTTTACTATATAATAAAACGTAATAATTCTCAATGAAGTAAATCTCCAATTCTTAGTGAAATGAATATGATCTGACTCTATAATACAATTATAGAGATTTATTTTGAGAGAATAGACTGGCAAACACGTGTTTTGCCCCATAATGGGGCGTAGGTCTGGGTTTTTTTCAAGACTGTATAAGTATATATTGGTTCAGATCATATTAATTTCTCTAAGAATTTGAGATTTACTTCATTGAGAATTCTTTGCAACATTGTAAACTGTCTGCCCTATCTACCTTAAACTGTTTCTTGCAATTGTGGATTTAGGGGTATTATCCACATTTAGCTTAAGATAGTCTCACATAGATATTAGACCAGTACCAGGTAGCATAGCCCCAAGTCTCTACCCCTTCCTGTTTCTCTGACCACCACCTTAACCACCACTGCTGTACCAACCTCATCCTAACCACCACTACCCTATCCACCATCTTAACCATCACCACCCAAACCAGCAGCCTAACCACCACTACTCTTTTCCAGCATCATCACCCCCACAACCCTGCCAGCAACACCACTACCCTAACCATCATTCTCACCACCATAGTCACACGCACTACCCTAACTATCACCATCACACTAACTGCCACCACCCTAACCACCTCCACCGTATGCAACCACCCCCACTCTACTAACCATCATCCTATCCTAACCACCACCACCCTAACCACAACCACCCTAACCACCACCTAAACTACCACCCTGAATAAGATTCTAACCACCAATGTAACCACCACTTCACCACTTTCACCCTAACCACCACCACCCTCACCACCACCAGCCTACCACTACCCTAACCACCACCCTAACCATCACAAACACCCTAATCACCACCACCCTAACTACCATCACCCTAACCACCACCTCCCTAACCAGTCTACCACCACAACCCTAACTACCATCACCACCCTAACCACAACCCCCACCATCACAACCTTCCCCCCACTCTACCCTAGCCACCTCCAACCTAACCTAACCACCAACACCCTAACCATCATCACCACCCTCTTCTAACCATCACCACCCTAATCACTACCATAACCCTAACCACCACCACCACCCTCACCACCACCTTCACTCCCTTACCACCACCACCACCTCACCATCACCCTCACACCAGCATTCTAACCACCACTGATCCAGCACAGTTAATATAAATTTCTCCTCAGGACACGAATCCAGGTAAATCATTCACATCTATTAAACCATATGACGGTGGGGCCCATAACACCGCACATCATACATTCATTCACTCACTGGATTACACACCAAGGAGAAATGTGATGCTGGAGGAACGGGATACCTTGTTAAATTAGACAGAATAAAGCCTCAGACATCATATACATTAGCCTTTGATCCTGTCGGTTCCAAACATCAAGGTATTCCGCTCTTTGGTCGATGGACCAACGAGTAGAATAAGTTGATGGTGATTAAGACCAGCTCAATCACTGTAAAACCTGTTAAACTTTAAACTTATTAATGAACTAAAGAACCACAGACTCATTGTTAATTAGAATGAAATTTTATCTAAATTTTCATTTGCACGGGTGAGATTCTTAATTTATTAATCACTTTAATACATTAATAACATTTATATGAAAAGTTCTAATAAAGAATTTGAAACTTATGCATTACCCATTTAGATGCAGATAGGAATGGTTCACCAAAAAGAAGATAAACCGTAGATCACAGAATAGACTCCCAAACTGACTGACTGTCCTGCTAATGGCCTCCTCGACCGGACCTCCCGTACAGATTTCCCGCAACGGTCTCGTTCCTTCCCCAGTCAAGTTCGAAGTCCAAAAAAATGACAAAGTCCTTTAGTAATATTGTGGTGGAAAAATGGAAAAATAGGAAAAAATGATATGGCAAGAAATACCAACGGCGGCAGTAGCATCAATAGCAGCGGCCACAGCAGCAGAAAAAGGCAACCCAAAGAAGTAACCTATAGAAGCAGCCCCTCCCACATAAGAGCAGTCCCTTTTATACCCTACTTCTAGCTTACTACACAAAAGTTGCAATCCTTTGGGGCAGGAATTACGCTAATTGGTCCATTTGAGGGGTGGTGATAATCACCTCATCGCCTTCCTTGTTCAAACTGGTTTCGGGGATAGTTAAGAGTACAACGGTTTCTCATGACCTTTGGGTAAAAGCAGTCCAATTTGTCCATTCATTTTGTTGCAATCCCGATGGTCACAATTTGGTTAGTCCTTTGTTGCTCATGTACTTTTCTCATTTATTCCCACGAATACACGCTGAGTCTTTCTTGGCACCCTCCTTATGGCAGGTCAACGTGACCTTGACATCTCTCACTCCGTGCACAGGCTGTACCCACGTGGTTTAGCTCCTCTATTTCTTCCGCTTAGAGGCCATCTTTTGGCTTCTTCACGTGACCTCATCTATCTCGGCAGCCATTTTCACAGCATGGCCTAACAGGCCCGAACGAACTATCATAAGAACAAACACAATCAAAATTAAAACAAAGAAAATAAGCCTTTTTGTTTACCACCCGCCATTCTAAAGACCCGTGTTAGGTGTTACCTAGCAAAAGCAACATTTAAAGCCATTCTACTTACCATCCGCATTCTTTGTTACAATACAGTTCTGCTACATAGCATAAATCATGCGATTTTACTCTAATTAGTACGCAAATCACAATATTAGTGTCAATCAACTTCACAATTGTAAATAATTAGATTTTGCACAAATTGCGGTTACCCTTATGTTATGTTTACTAAAGGTGCATTTGTTGATTATTTCATGCTCCATTAAACAATTAGTATCGTTAATTTATTAAAGCTCATTAATTTTCCTAGGGGGGGTACAAATTATTTTATTTACCCTGCTCCATCACCACCCTCACAGACCAACATTCTAACCACCAACCTCACCACCACCACCCTGATCCTCACCACCCTAACTGCCACCACCTCACCAGCACCACCCTCACCACCACCTTCACCCCCTCACCACCCTCACCAGTACCATCCTCAACACCAGCACCCGCACCAACACCAACCTTTTACTCAACATGGCTCTCAATTCCTGTAGATGCTCTTCATTGTTTACAAACATTTTCAACGTATTACTTGATTGCATTAATCAAAAGTCATGGCCTAGGTTTGTGTTTGTTTGATCTTGAGAAACTATGCATCTGGGTATCAAAGAGTAAGAAACATTTACATGTTATTTATATCTGTCTATCGACCTGTCGGCCTTATCTATGGAAATCAATATTTGAACGTTGGGAAGGAACTCGATGGTAGCAATTGCTGTGAACACTAGGGCAAATGCTCGCGGAGCAGATTCGCATTTGCATAAACTTCATATTTGCTTTCTTTGTCCATTTTAATTACTGTGCTGTGGGAATATGAAAACATAATGTTCATTACACTACGTGCCTTGCTTTTAATACATTTTCTGCTTCTGCTAACTTTTTGCATAGTGCTTAGAAGTAGCGATAGGGTTAAGATGCAAGGAGAATACTACTCATGCTAGGGCTTTTCATATTGTATTTACCAGCCATGCACTGCTGCATTTATTTTCGCATTCTTTGTGGTTTCTGTTCATATTTTATGCACTAGATTTGGTTTTTAAAAATGAACATTTTAAAGATTTATCCGTGTTTCTTAGTGCTATAGTGGGTGTGTTGTTCATTTACGAAAGAGGGCTTAGAGTTCCGCTGTGTTCCTTAACTCATCTAGAGGGACTAATCATGACCAGAAAACACTACATAGTGGGTTTTGCTTAGTGAGTTGTGTATGGGTCATGATCCAACTGGATTTCTAATTCTGGTTGGTACATTGAACTAAGAACTTGCACTGGGGGTTATAAATCAGACCCCTGCAGGTCTGCGGGTGGGGGGAGCCAGATCTTAACAACCTACTTTGTCACAGCATCAAATCGAAAATCAAAAACCTAGCACGCCCAGTGCCTAACTTGTGCCAGTGATTGCACATAGCACCAGCACTTAATTTTGTCAGACTTGGGACTTAATTTTCATTATCAGACTTTGACAAAGAGGAAGAAAGAGGGAGGAAAGGGAGAAAGAAGGTGGAAGGCAAATATAGCAAAACAGTGACAAAAGAAGAAAGCCTGGATGAAAAAAAACTGCAAAAATAAGATGAACAGTTAGGAAGTGTAGGGTGGAGGAAGAAAGAGGCATGAGGTGGAATCAAGACTATGCATAGTAAAAGATGATCCTTTCATTGTATATAAGGGCTTGTAGACGGGTATTATATAATTGTCATTGAATATAAATGGTTCACTTGCTATTGTTGTAACAGATCCTGACATTGTCTTGGCTTTCTCATTCCTCTTGGTAGATTCTAGCATGTTTTTGTTCCCCCAATGAAGGGACTGGCTTCCCGAAATGCCTAGGGAAGGGAAATAGTAAGTATGAAATATTTTATAATCATGTGGGAAATCATATTGATCTGAACACTATAACTAGGGGTGGGCGGAGTTCGTCGAATTGCACTATGCGGATTTCTGCGGAGTTGCATAAAAGCTCTGTGAAATTCCACAGAGTTTCGCTCCGCCCTACTCGTGATTGAGGCTGCGGGTCAGGTTTGGTGCACACGCTACTCCTTTTTGTTTTCCATTTCTAGCGGAGGAAAGGGAGTTGCCGGCTTCGGGTGCCCATTATCTTTAGTGTCTCTGGCATACTAAAGCCACTTTACCCTCTTGCCTTCTGCTGGACATGCTCCTCCTTTGCTAGAGAAGCAGAGTTCACCCCGAATGTTCAGTTACACGATGAGTACGAAAGACTTCTCCATCACTATCCTGCTTCCTTCATCATACAGCACACTTAGCCAAATTTGTGTCCCACGTCTCTTCTCTTGCTCTTTGCTGAGGCACCAAACGAAGCATAATAAAATGTGCGAAAAAACCAAGCTCAGGCTAAGAGCTATTCTGCTTGTTCGATTTCAGTTTAGTTCCACCATTGCCTGATCGCTTGTCTGCAGTTCTTAATGGTCTAAGAACGACCGCAACAACATGGCATCTGGAATTTGTCGGCCTGCTCCGTGCACATGTGTAGTATGGCCACGATGCGCGTGGGCACACCATTGACAGCCTCTCGCTTGGCTACTGATTATGTATGTGTAGCTGGTGAAGTGCGGGACCAGTGCGGCCTGTTGTTGCCGGGGAATTATTTTGGGGGCACTCCAGTGCAGGGGATGCATGGGAAGCCGATGAGGTGCAGGGGCTCCGCTGCCTGTTGTTGCTGGGGATTATAATGGGAGCACAGCAGTGCAGGCAAAGTTTATTTTTTGGGAAGCAGGTGACGTGTAGGGGTGGGCAGGGGGGGCAAACTCTGCCACACGGCGGAATCAGAGTTTTTTGCCAAACTCCCTGCTCCGAGCGGAGCACAGAGTTGGCAAAACTCCTCAAACTCCCCTGGCAGAGCAGAGTTCACCACCCACCCCTAACAATAAAACATGTCAAAATAATGGAATCTTGTGAAAATAAGCAATAAAACAGTACAGACATTTTTCCTGACCTATCTGTGTCCTTGTATACGGTGAAAAGAATCAGCGTTACCGATGAATATTTGGGCCCTCTAGCGATCCGAAGGCTAATAAGGAGTACCTTAAAACAGTCTTGGCATTCGGGTACCTTGGCATTTGCCATCATTGGCAAGGGGCTCTAAAGAAAACCGTTGGAACCCTGTGTGAGAAGTTGGCCTGGTATATGCTGTCCACTAATTAAAGTGGGCACCTTGCACCAGTCCAAACGACCCTTATTGATGATTAGGTTAAAGACAACCTTTATTGAAAGCTATCCTAGTGGTAGCTATGGAGAGCAGCCTTCAGGCTAAGTCTCGAAGGAATGTAAAGCAGCTTGTTTTACCAGTATATAACCTCCTGAATGACCAAATGAAAGGAGAACCACATATGGTATATATAAAATATATGTATTTATTACTAAACACTCTCTACTAACCTCTTTATGAGATTAGAGAACAAGACACACAATATTAAATCACTAGAACGACAGTAAATAGCACAATACACAGCGGGTTCCAGGGGAGACCGAACCATATACTAAGTAAGTGGTATAAGAACCACGACTTGACTAGACACAGTGCCTAGAGCACGTAGAATCGCTGGGACCCCAAGGAACCACCCAAGGTAGTGACACAGGGGACCCACGGAGGAGCAGTGCAGTGTGGGAACACAGACGCGAGCTCCGTACAACTCTATGGGAAAGTCGCGGTTGGAAATTTAAAGATTAAGGACACTTATGAGAGGACTTTCAGCAAACCCAGCTAAACATAGAAGGTTCTAAGGCCAGCACCCTTGAGAGTACCGAGGTACCCATGTTACCTATCCCAGAGGAGCCGGGTGCATAGGGGTCAAGTGGTGTCGGAAACCCTTGTCGTTTTCAATGGCGAATGTGAAAAAGTACTGCTGCCGTGGAGAAGAAAAGTGTCCGGTGTGATCCAAGCCTGGATCGGAGATGAGAAGAACCTGAAAGCAGAGGGGACAAAGTCTGGGTCACTTCACGTGACCAGGAGCGGAGCAATCGAATGCCCACCGATGACGGGTGCTTCAGGTGAGATGAGGTGAAGCTTGACTCTGCAGCCACGGGGACCAGGAGACATCGACGATGACCACAGTCCGGATGCGAGCTGTCCCATGAAGGATGTCGAGTGCTGGGATGTCAGTGTCCGGATTGAACACCAACAAGCCTTGGCAACGGCAACCCACGCGGTCAGAGGAAAGATGCGTCTGCGAGGACCAGCAAGGTCCTGGGGACTCTCCAAGCAATGGAGAGTCAGGGCACGTCTGGAAGGCCCACTGAAAGTTAAAGTTGCCTTCTCAGGGACCCACAGGCCAACGGACCAGGGATCGCGAAGGGACCTCGAGCTGAATCACGAAATACCAGCCCACGGAACACTCGTGGAGTGTAGGCTGGAAATCTTCAGTAAAATTACTGCTTGGGGTCAGGACTACAAGCAGCCCAAAGCACAGCTTCAGGGATTGCCGAAAAGCATATGCTGCTGCAAATGTACACGGTGCCCAGGGGTACGGGTTACACGGTCCCCACGAGGGATACGGGCCTCAGAATTGCTGAGAGCGCTGATCAACCTCGGAGACCTCAGGAACCCACCTCTTGTGTTGCAGAAATCTTCGGAGTCCTTCGGGAGCTTCGTAGATGCAAACTGGTCAGATGCGTTTTCGTGCCTGCTCAGCAGGGGAGTAACTCCTTTACTCCAAGGGAGATTCTTCAGTTGTCCTGACCCCGAGCAGTAATTCCACTGAAGATTTCCGGCCTACACTCCACGAGTGTTCCGTGGGCTGGTATTTCGTGATTCAGCACGAGGTCCCTTCGCGATCCCTGGTCCGTTGGCCTGTGGGTCCCTGAGAAGGCAACTTTTACTTTCAGTGGGCCTCCCTGGTTTCTCCAGACGTGCCCTGACTCTCCATTGCTTGGAGAGTCCCCAGGACCTTGCTGGTCCTCACAGAACCATCTTTCCTCTGACCGCGTGGGTTGCCGTTGCCAAGGCTTGTTGGTGTTCAATCCGGACACTGACCCCCCAGCACTCGACATCCTTTGTGGGACAGCTCGGATCCGGACTGTGGTCATCGTCGACGTCTCCTGGTCCCCGTGGCTGCAGAGTCAAGCTTCACCTCATCTCACCTGAAGCACCCGACATCGGTGGGCATTCGATTGCTCCGCTCCTGGTCATGTGAAGTGACTCAGACTTTGTCCCCTCTGCTTTCAGATTCTTCTCATCTCCGATCCAGGCTTGGATCACACCAGACACTTTTCTTCTCCACGGCAGCAGTACTTTTTCGCATTACGCCATTGAAAACGACGAGGGTTTCCGACACCACTTGACCCCTATGCACCCGGCTCCTCTGGGATAGGTAACACGGGTACCTCGGTACTCTCAAGGGTGCTGGCCCTAGAACCTTCTATGTTTAGCTGGGTTTGCTGAAAGTCCTCTCCTAAGTGTCCTTAATCTTTAAATTTCTAACCGCGACTTTCCCATAGAGTTGTACGGAGCTCGCGTCTGTGTTCCCACACTGCACCCGTCCTCCGTGGGTCCCCTGTGTCACTACCTTGGGTGGTTCCTTGGGGTCCCAGTGATTCTACGTGCTCTAGGCACTGTGTCTAGTCAAGTCGTGGTTCTTATACCACTTACTTAGTATATGGTTCGGTCTCCCCCTGGAGCCCGCTGTGTATTGTGCTATTTACTGTCGTTCTAGTGATTTAATATTGTGTGTCTTGTTCTCTAATCTCATAAAGAGGTTAGTAGATAGTGCTTAGTAATAAATACATATATTTTATATATACCTTGTGTGGTTCTCCTTTCCTTTGGTCATTCAGGAGGTTATATACTGGTAAAACAAGCTGTTTTACATTCCTTCGAGACTTAGCCTGAAGGCTGCTCTCCATAGCTACCACTAGGATAGCTTTCAATAAAGGTTGTCTTTAACCTAATCATCAATAAGGGTCGTTTGGACTGGTGCAAGGTGCCCACTTTAATTAGTGGACAGCATATACCAGGCCAACTTCTCACACCCTGCACTTACTTTTTTTCTGAATTAAGCACAGAGGACTCTACTCACAAAGGTATGCTTGACCCTAATCGTATGACCAAAAATACCTCTATTTATGCCTGTTTCGAATTCACAAAAGGATTCCTGGCTGGCATAAATGGATTTACAAAAGCAGATTTCTGCACCACAAGTGCAGAGAAACCCGCAGTCGTTAATCCCTCTCATGGTGCGGAAAGAAGGTGTTCTAAGAGATGGTTTGCCTTGTACGTTTGTGTGCATTTTTAAATTCTGATCCAACCCTTTCCCACCATGGAAATTGTCATACAATTACTCCAGCCAAGAGCTACAGAAAATCTTCTTGAAGGATGGGAAGAGTAACGGACATGTGTTCTGTTCCCTGCTGCGAAAAAAAAATAGAAAAGATTTTTTATTTTGCACAGAGTTTTCCACCCCCACTGAATGTAATTGTACACTATAAAGAATACTTCACCACCGAGATGTCACATAACATCCAGTAGTACAGCTGTCCAAGCATATTTTTAGGAATGTTTGTAAAGAGTAAAAAAAACTAAAAGTACACCCAGGCACAGATGTAAATCATGATTAGGGCCCCGAGTGTGTCTCATGCAAAGCTCAATAAATCAAATCAGGAATGCTAAAGAACCAATGACTACTGGGTGGACCGGCATTTGTCGAACCCTGACGGTCATGATTGCACCATCTTTTTGCATCTTCACAATTCTCACCTGAGGATAATTAACTGGACACATGTAAGGAACACAATGTGGCATGATTAATAAAATCATGGGTACACATAAATTCAACATAGAGGTGCTATTGCCTTGATTTATGACTATTCCCTTATGTTTTCAATTCATGCATTTACACTTCTAAATTGATATACTTATCTGCAGTATCTATAGTAGAGTAGAGCAGTGTGACCTTGGAGTATCTTCATTCAAGGGCATAGGTCACAAAGCTCTGAGGACCTCAACGAGATAGTCAGAGCTCAGGCTGATACAGTTTGAATGCAATCCCACAAGAAATGCGCTTTCTTGAGTACATGTTCTTTAACTCTTCTCCAAAGAGCCCTCGGAAGCCAATTCTCGAAGGTTCATTCAATTTTCTGCCCATCGTAACAATGAGAGTAAGGCAAGAAAAGGCAAACTGGAGCCACAGACCTTCGCCCTCACTCCTGTAATCCCAGAATGAAAATCCAGCAGAGATAAGTATCTCACATTACTAGCGAGGATATTTGATTCACAGCGGCTACAAACCTAGGGCTAGATGTACGAAAGTCATGAGCAGCGATTTCCTAATTGCGATTTCCTGCAAATCACAATTAGGAAATCACTGTTTCTAATGTATAAAATTCTTTGGAGTTTCATTATCGATTCCTAGTGGGTCACAAATAGACCTTCCTTGTGAATATTAATGAGGTAGGTTGCAATTTGCGACCCATTGACAATCACAGCCATCACAGGGATGGTGGCCTGCTGGGGTCAGCAGACCACCATGTCTGTGATTGCTTTTAAATGAAGTAATCTATTTTTTTTAATGCAGCCCGTTTTCCTGAACAGGATGCATTTAAAAGGGAAAAAAAATAAACTTTGAAGTTTCATTTGATAAGAGCAGGCAGTGGTCCCTTGGACCACTGACTGCTCTTAAAACATTTTTCCAACTACACTCAAAGTATTTGCGATATGGGTTACCACCAACTTTCAATTGGTAGTAAATTGCGAATGTTTTGCGATCATATTTCGGTCTTAAAACATTCATACATACCATTCCAATTCGGTATTAGGAAGGGACGCCCTCAACATGCCCCTCCATAATACCGAATCGCAAAACCCAAATTGCACTTCAGTAACAAGTTACCGAATCGCAATTTGGCCTTTGTACATCCCAAAAAGCAAGTTTGTGGTCACAAAAGGGCCGATTCGTTGAATCGGGCCGTTTTCTGACCTCAAAAATTCTTCGTACATGTAGCCCCAAGTCCTCTATCAGCAGGATATCCTCTGGAGTGTTGCACCACGAGTTAATAAAAACACTATACAAAACAAACAAATGAACAAAGAAAGTCAACAAACTGTCTGCAGCCAATGCCACCCACACCAGACAATTTACTAGCACTCGTAAACCTCCCACCTGATGTCTCAAGGCATTCTCTCCCCCTGAATGCACCTTTGCAACATGACAACATGTTACATTTCTCACAGGAGTACACAAGTTCTCTCTCTCCAATACTCATGTTGCTAATACCAATAATAATAAAGCCACAATGGGGTGTCTCTGTATACCGCTTGGAATCACACTTTTTCCATGTTGTAGAACAGTAAATAGCAAACTTCACATTTACTCAAGTTAAGTGTACAAAAGTTATTACCCTCTGTAGGATGAGGCACTCAAGGATTGCCGAAAGATTTAAACTGTGGCTGCAGGTTACGCACAAATGTCAGGGTTACTCACTTAATGTAGTGACCTTGATTGCTTGAAGAGGCCTTCCACAGCACACCCCTGATATAAATATCCTATTTATTATAGCACTGCACAGCATAACACACCAGGAGGAAAATACAGCATGTTATAACATGTCAGTCGTCCCAATTCCCTAGTGTGCAATATGTGGTCTCAAATGTATTTATTTCATGCGATTTTATATAGCGCAAACGTTACCCAAAGGTGTCAGAGCTCTTTACAAAAGGACCAGTTACATTACATAAGGACTTCAGAGTACATGAGTTACATAAAAGATACAAACAGAAAAACTCTAAATTCACATAAGAATGGTAGTAAGTACAAAAGTCTACTACAGATACTGGTGGTTAGAGTTACATATATACAAGTTGCAAATTCACTCAAGATTACATTTTAATGAAAGTTGAAGTGGTTAAAGTTGGACAAATATATATTACATATTTACACAGCATGCTCTTCTCACCATTGTTTGGGTTCTTGCTTTCAGCCAGGTCTTCAGGGTGTTGTTACACTCACAGGCAGTGATCTTGGACCTAGAGGGATCCCCGAGCTGGTGTTGTGCACAGCGCTCCACATGCAGCGGGCAAGGTCCATAGCAGGGCTCCTCTTCGTCATGTTGTTTACAGGGACAGGCAGTCCCAGCCAGCAGCCAGCGTGGCTCACCCACGCTGCAGGGCACCAAGTGCCCGTACAGCCCCTACCAGCAGCAGGTGAAGTCCTCAGCCAGTCCCTGGCCACAGGACATCGCAGGCATCTTCCAGAAACCCCAGGAATAAAATGACGGCTGGCCTCTCCCCAGGCAGATCTTCCGCGGTGAAGGGGAAAGGAAAGCTCCCGCGGGTGGTGCGACCAGCGTGGTCCGCTCGATCAGACTCTCCCCCCTGTGGCCTACCTGATGTCAGCCGGGCCGCTTTAGATCCCCTAGTCTTCTGGCGCATCTTGACACCTCAAGTGCGGACTAGGAAAGATAGGTGAGGGCACCCTCAAAGTCCGGCGGCTGACTCCAGAGGTGCGAGGGGCCCCCATTCACTCCTTGAAGCTCAAATAAAGCTGTCATGAGATGTATCCGGTAGAAAGGGCTATGTTCTGATTGTCCCCTTTCTAAACCTGACACAGTACAGACTTTTGTGGATCCGTGGACTATTGACTATGTTCTGTCTAACCCAGTATCAATTTGATTTAAGCTTAGCAGATACATCCCGATCTCATTAGTAGAGTAATAATCAGTGCATGTTCTCAAATCAAATCAAAGTCGTCTTAGGCTGGCCGAACAGACATGCGCAGTTAGGTTTCTCTAACCCGGCTGTTTAGCCGGGTGGAGAAACGGGACAGACTCCCTGTGCCTGAGTGGAGCGTCAAAGTAGCCCGCTCAGGCCAATCTTCGCGCTGCTCTCTGGATCGGTTGGGGAGTCTGTCCCAGGGACTGTCGGGAGCAGCAGGCGAGAAGGAGCACCAAAGCGCAAGGCAGCCGCAGGATCAGGTAAGTCTAGTTTTTTTATTTAACTCACCTCCCGCCACCACCGCCGCTGCTTCGGCCCTGCCACCCCCCCACTGGATATTGGCAACAGCCATGACTGATGCTATCACAGGGATGGTGACCTGCTGGGATCAGCAGACTACTATGGCTGTGATCGCATGATCATATTTCAATTTAGTAAACTTTTTTAAAATGCAGTCCGTTTTCTGTAAAGCAGATCTCACCTTTAGATGGGAGCACATTTATGTTTAAACCTGTAATGCCTATTGTCTAGTTTTGCAATAAAAAAATAATTACAAAATTGCAAGCTTCCCAAGGCCAGTCCTATTGGTTTTGCCAATAGTTATTAATGACGCTTTCTCTACTGAGACTTACTGCCTCACTTAGCCAAACTTCTGTTTTAGTGTTGCAATACTGAAGTTTTTTCCCCTGTCCTGCCACTCCTCGCGGTGCATAGCTTCTATTTCCTGGTTCTCTGTGAAGTTCTTTCAGCATTTCTTCACTTCCAAAGGATGTGATAATTTATAGACTTTTGCGTTTTTAATGCCTGTCCAAGGATTAATTCTTGGACAGGCATAATTCTTCCAAGCAAATCCCAGCGTAGACAACAATCAGAACATGTGCTTGCAATCTTTGAATTCGCGTTAGCAAGTTTAGCATATTTCACTTTTATTGGCCTCAAATGTTTGCATCTTCTCAACTGCCTGCCCAGTGTCCTTAAAATAGTGCTGCACTGTTAATACCGTGTACATTGTGCATAAAGTTGTTAATGTTCATTATCCCTAGATCTCCCTTCAATACTTTCTTTAGTTGTATCGAATGACCTGTCTCTGTTTAAAAAGTGGTGTGCTTTTGCAAGCCTCTCACTTCTCTATTCAGAGTTTTGTTTTTATTACCAGTGGGCAGTGGCCCCTTCAGCCGGAGACAGTTTTGCACACATGCCTTTGAATCGGTCTATTCTTTAGTAGTTGAATGTGTGTCATTATCACAATCCATATCTAATTTAGTTTTAATATACATTTCCCACCCATTCGTTACACTCTGCCCTTTTAAGGTTCATATTGATGGCTTCATTGCAATAAAACTGTGCCTCTACTCTATATAATGACCTACTATTGACATGTTCCAGCTGTGTTCTGCATAAAAGGTGTCAGTATAGTAGCAGTAAGCAGTAAGTGTTTTAATTGCTTACAGTATATGTTTTAATGGATTTGATCATGTAAATGTTAATTCTTTACTGCCTATGACCTTATTCGGCCTAAATCTTTTTTGTGCTAGCAAACTGTTTCCTTTAGAAATGACAAGCTGCCATAGCAGTATTGTTTTGGTGTTTATATCACACTTGGCATACCCCTTGTGAGGCCTAAAGAGATTTATCAGTTGTTGAGAAAGTAGCAACTTCATATGTCTAATACATTTATACATATAAAAACAGTAGTGTTAAGCAATAAAAATCCCTCCCACTTTTATTCTTAGTTGCAATTTAATTTGGCATAATGTTGTCCTTATCTCTTGTCCTCAAATGACAGTTTATTTGTAACAAATATGCTTTAGTAACTCAACCCTGACAGAAGCTCAAAATATCTAACACACTAGCAACCACTTTCAGTGGTGCCAATCATACTGGAGAAAATAATAGTGGAACCATTATCTCAGTATATTTTCTGTTGTTCTACTGTTAAGACCATAATTGGACCATGGCTAAAACGTGGGGAAATTGGATAAATTCCTTTACTCCAAATTTTCGAAACAACAAACATTCTGTGGATGTGGTGTCCTTTGAGGATTTTTCACACAATTGTATTGCCCGTGCTTGGGCACGCTAAGGGCACGCCAAGTTTACAAACTCAAACGGTGTGGTTAACAGAACTTCATCCATGCAGGATTTGCACATGTGCAAAATATACTATTTACCCGGGGCAACTGCTGCAAAATATATGTATTTTTCTAGGCACAAGTGTATTACAAAAGAAACTTCACCTACGGAATCGAGCCAGCGTTGCTATGACTGTGTTACACTATCATATTTCAGTTTCACGATTTGTGTTTTTTTTATTATGTCCTTAATTGACAGTCTTTAAGTGAATTTGGCCTGTTTTAGTCACCAGGTACATACAGCAAGAAATGAGAAGCAACTATCTTCCTGAAGCACAAGGCACCTGCTTCCTGAAAAGATAAAGTGGTCACAGAAATGCAGCCATAATGGAACCCCCTTATGGCTTTCATGTTAAGTGAGTATCACGTGCTAACAGTGGGATGCAAAGCTATGGCTGTGTATTCCAAAGAAGGATATCGCAGGACCGGAAACTGAAAGATCAGATGCCATGGACCACTATCAGCCACTTTAGTAATGATAAGGAATCCTGGATCTTACACACCTACTAACATTTACCCTAGCGCCTTTACCCTTGAGAAAACTCTTGGGCATATTGTGAGCCAGAGCGAAACTTGTGTCAGCCCTTCAGCTGCACTTGATAAAGGGATGTAAACAGTAACCTTCTCTTCTGCAAACTCTTTCTTGGAAATACCAATCCAGCGCCATTCTCAGGAAGGGTGATAAGGACAGAAACTGTGATTATGCTCTTCCAAAGAAACTATGACCACAAACTCTAAGGCAAACTGTTCAGAAGCCCACATTGGGAAGTACTCCTCGTCTGATCTCTCCATGACTTAATTATCCTGAAAGTGCATTAACGTAAACAGGACAAGTTCAGATTAATTTGAAATGTTGGCTCTTCTGTTCCATTGCAGTTGATGCTGGTGCTTTTTTTGTTTCTGCTCTTGTTGGATTTCTTCATGCACGACGACTCTGAGGGAGACTGCAGAGCACCGCTCGTACCGAGCTAAAGGCCCGAGTCTACGAGAGAGTTTTTTTAAGGCAGAATTTATGGGGACTTTTTAAGGACATATAAGAAGGGCTAGATTTACAAGACTAATAAGGACCCTTTCTATTGAGCACACTAACGCACTGCAATATACTTCTAAGGAGACTTGGTGGCCTTAAAGAGCAGAAGAAACACAGGGGCAGAATTACAAGGAACTGACGCATCTGCATAGATGCGTCAGTTTCCTTGCGCCAGTGCCAAATGTCCTTGCGCCACCATGGATGTGCTGTATTTACAATACAGTGCTCCATGGCGCAAGGATTAACAGATGCGTCAGAAATACTGACGCAACTGTTGGCACAAAAGTGACGCATCGCTGGAGTTGCTCATGAAAGTGACGCAACTCCAGCAATGTGCCACAACAGATAGGTGAGTCCCATACAAAAAGCCCTGCGTCATTCCTTACGCCTGGTCTGAGCAGGCGTAGGGATTTTGACGCAGTGAAGGCGTAGAGTGACGCAGTGAAATGTTGCAAATTTCACTGCGTCAGTTCTACATGGCTTTTTGCGTGGGAACGCCTAGCCTGCATACATTATACCTGGCGTAGGTATATTGTGATGCAGGGCTTTAAAACGTGACGCATCTCCCTAGATGCGTCAAGTTGTAAATTGGCCGCCTTGTTTGCGCCGCCGTTGCGTAAAAAAAAAGTGACGCAACGGCAGCGCAAGGGCCTTGTAAATCTGTCCGATAGTGTCTCCCTCTCTTTCTCTCACCTCTCTTTCTCCGTCCCTCTCTCCCTCTCTCTCTCTCTCTCTCTCTCTCTCTCTCGCTCTCTCTGTCTCTCCTGCCCCCCCTCCCTCCCTCTGTCCCCCACTGTGACGAATTCCCAAACGACCTCTGAGGTCAATTGGCAAATTGCCGAAGGGTCGCTGTGGCCAATTACTTCATTTCCAAATGGCTCATGAGATCAATATCCTATGGTTGGAGGATGAAAAAAGTTTCATTAAATGTAAATCACTCCTAATTTGAGTTGAATTATAGTCACACTGATGCCTGAGGTGACCCCTCTGGTCAATGTCCAATTTAAAGGGAAAACTCGGTTTGGAGCCCTTTATGAGTTCACAGGGCACGTGTGTGTGGACTCCATGGGTGGCGCTAAGAGCTTTTCAGTGTTGGAAGAAAAATCGTGTTCTTTATGTTTTGGGCGACTTGGATGCTTTGGAATTGTTTCAAGACAACCCCTGTAGCTACCGCCCCCCTCCACTTAAAGCTTCCCTCGCAGCTGCCAAGGGGGGCCTGTGTCATGTCAGTCAGTTCAGTCGGTCCTGGCTTTTTAGCCACCAGCGCTTTGCATGCTGAGAGGCGCGAATCCATGCGTCCAGTTGAAAAAGAAAACATTGTCAAAGCCAATAGGTCTCACCTTTGTGGCATATTTGCTTTGACAATGCTTTTTAAGTAAGCAATATGATTTCTACCAATGCTGAACAGCATCAGCAAAAAACCGAAAAGATAAAAAAAGACATTACGACCCGGCACGTGTACGTCGTGTGGCTACATCATTCAGTAGCTGCATGCATGCGCACCACCCATTCACGTGCCTACTGAATGATGTGGGCACCATTTTAGTTATTATTTTATTTACCAATCCAAGATGGCGGACGCCAGTTGGTGTAGTAAATAAAAAAATACCTTTTCACTTGTGTAGAAGCACATTTGTGAAAGCGGAGATGCTCTAAAGCTAATGAGAGGCACTTCATAAATAAGTATTTTTAGGATGGCAAGGGTTGAGGGACCAATGAAGGAGCTGGTAGGGGTAGCGGGTGGAGGAAGCAATGGGGAGTGGGATGTAAGGGGGTTTAAATAAGAGAGCAAGTGAGGAGAGGAGAAGTAATACACAGGGCAGGAAGTGGCTATATGGGTGGGGGTAAGTAACACATGAGGTAGAGAGCTGAAAGACACATGAACCCTCAGGGAGTGCTTAAAGAAAAAGAAAAAAATAGTTCCCAAATTGTGAGCAGTGGAAGGATTCACGTCATCCACTCAAAAGGATGGTAAAGAGGATATGTTCCAAGAGATGGAAAAACAGAAGAAGAAGAAGGCAACCATCAAATAAGAAGCAAGCAAATGAGAGTGACAACAATGCCAACCACCTGCTAAGCAATGGGTCGACTCTAAGCCCACTGTAAGTTTTTGGTATGGTCCAAAAGAGGCGTTTGCCTAAAGAAAGCTTAAAGATGTCTGTAGGTGAGACCTAATGAAACTAAGATTAACAGAATACAACATACCTATGTGTAAAAAGCAAGGCCGGGCTGTATCACGTGTGAGATCGGGCCATTTGACATCTATGTAGTTACTGTGAGAAGTTGGCCTGGTATATGCTGTCCACTAATTAAAGTGGGCACCTTGCACCAGTCCAAACGACCTTTATTGATGATTAGGTTAAAGACAACCTTTATTGAAAGCTATCCTAGTAGTAGCTATGGAGAGCAGCCTTCAGGCTAAGTCTTGAAGGAATGTAAAGCAGCTTGTTTTACCAGTATATAACCTCCTGAATGACCAAATGAAAGGAGAACCACACCAGGTATATATAAAATATATGTATTTATTACTAAACACTCTCTACTAACCTCTTTATGAGATTAGAGAACAAGGCACACAATATTAAATCACTAGAACGACAGTAAATAGCACAATACACAGTGGGCTCCAGGGGAGACCAAACCATATACTAAGAAAGTGGTATAACAACCACGACTTGACTAGACACAGTGCCTAGAGCACGTAGAATCACTGGGACCCCAAGGAACCACCCAAGGTAGTGACACAGGGGACCCACGGAGGACGGGTGCAGTGTGGGAACACAGACGCGAGCTCCGTACAACTCTATGGGAAAGTCGCGGTTGGAAATTTAAAGATTAAGGACACTTAGGAGAGGACTTTAAGCAAACCCAGCTAAACATAGAAGGTTCAAAGGCCAGCACCCTTGAGAGTTCCGAGGTACCCGTGTTACCTATCCCAGAGGAGCCGGGTGCATAGGGGTCAAGTGGTGTCGGAAACCCTCGTTGTTTTCAATGGCGTGATGCGAAAAAGTACTGCTGCTGTGGAGAAGAAAAGTGTCCGGTGTGATCCAAGCCTGGATCGGAGATGAGAAGAACCTGAAAGCAGATGGGACATAGTCTGGGTCACTTCACGTGACCAGGAGCGGAGCAATCGAATGCCCACCGATGTCGGGTGCTTCAGGTGAGAAGAGGTGAAGCTTGACTCTGCAGCCACGGGGACCAGGAGGCGTCGACGACAACCACAGTCCGGAGGCGAGCTGTCTCACAAAGGATGTCGAGTGCTGGGGGGTCAGTGTCTGGATTGAACACCAACAAGCCTTGGCAACTGCAACCCACGCGGTCAGAGGAAAGATGCTTCTGTGAGGACCAGCAAGGTCCTGGGGACTCTCCAAGCTATGGAGAGTCAGGGCACGTCTGGAGCAACCAGGAAAGCCCACTGAAAGTTAAAGTTGCCTTCACAGGGACCCACAGGCCAACGGACCAGGGATCGCAAAGGGACCTCAAGCTGGATCACTAGATACCAGCCCCCGGAACACTCGTGGAGTGTAGGCCGGAAATCTTCAGTGGAATTACTGCTCGGGGTCAGGACTACAAGTAGCCCAAAGCACAGCTTCAGGGATTGCCGAAAAGCATATGCTGCTGCAAATATACACGGTGCCCAGGGGTACGGGTTTCACGGTCCCCACGAGGGATACGGGCCTCAGGATTGCTGGGAGCGCAGATCGACCTTGGAGACCTCGGAGACCTTGGGAACCCACCTCCTGTGTTGCAGAAATCTTCAGAGTCCTTCAGGAGCTTCGTAGATGCAAACCGGTCAAATGCGTTTAGGTGCCTGCTCAGCAGGGGAGTAACTCCTTTACTCCAAGGGAGATTCTTCTGTCGTCAAACGAAGTGTAGATCGTCAAAAGTACTTGGTTTCTGTAGTTTAGTCCAGGTAAATCCAAATTCCTGTAGCCAGGGGTTCCTATTTTATACCCAAGGAAGGGGTGGGACAAACTCTGGGGACCCACCTATGGGAGGGTCAGGACAGAGGGGTGGCTACACCCATGTCCTTTGTCCAGTTTCGCGCCAGAGCAGGAGCAAATGGCTCCTGCAACCGGTTTGAGCTGGACTATGCACAGGGACACCAAATGTGCCCCCAGTGCAGACATCAAAGCACTCTCAGAGTGCACCCACCCAGCCCCAATACACTAAAGCCTGTCTGGGAGGTGGTCACACCTCCCTGTGACAGGAAACCTATTGTCAAACCTTCCCCTGCCGGAGTTTCATCCAGCAGCAGGAGGGCAAACTCGTGTCTGTGGCTAGCAGCATCCATTTTGTGATGCCAGGGTCAAGAAAGCTGGTACCGGGTGTACCGGTGCTGTCATATTTCTCCCTCTAGGAGGGTGGAATCATACCTCCCACACCAGTTACTGGTGTGGAGGTATGATTCAAATGGTGTTTGACACCAAACACATGTTTCCATGCAGCCATATTAAAGTTAGCATTTACCGCGAGGTTATAATGCACTTAAGTATATATGGTTGGCTGCATCACAAACAACCCCGGAGAATAGGTTCCGAAGGCAGCAGAGGGGCTCTGCTCATGCATGGCACCCTCTCACATAAAACCCAGCACCCTGCCTTCAGGATTGATAAGGCCTGCCATAGGGGTGACTGATAGGTTTATATGTGCAGTGATTAGGATAGATATAGTGAACCTATATCTTAAGTAAGGGGTGCATGCACCACCTTACACAGGCTGCTGTAGCAGACCTGTTGTGTCATTTTGAATGGTCTCTCAGGGGTGGCATAATACATGCTGCAGCCCCTGGGAGGCCTCTGGGGTACCTATGCCCTGGGTACATAGTATACCATATACTAGGGACTTATAAGGGTACCCCAGAATCCAATCTGGAGTGTACCTAAAGTACATGAACAACCAATTTAGGGAGTAAGCAGATAAACTGGGGTCCTGATTAGCAGGATCCCAGTCAGACTAGTCAAAAACCAGCAAAACACCAGGAAAAAAGTGGGGGTAACCATGCAGTCAGATTCCACCTTCCTACAGTTACTTTGCTAATCTTTTGTAAAGTTTCTCTGAATCGTTATCACTACAAAGCAATATTGTTACCTCTATTACACTCTGTTGCTGGCTGTAGAAAGCTTGTGATTTACTAATACCACAAAAATATGTAAGAATTTGTTTATTGTTTGTAGATGCTATACATGCACAACATGGCACTTGAATTAATTATAATCAAAACTTACTTTCCTGACATATTATAATGATCCCTTTTTTGTGATAAAGTCAATGTTGGGTTAACACACATGCTCAAACCATCAACTTTAAAGCATTATTTTGGAAAAATAACCACATATTTTCCCAGTAGGAACCTTACTCTGATATGGTCTCACTAAATGTCATGTTAGTTGGTAAACAAAAAACTGTGCCACTGTTGGAGCACAGCTACGTAGGTTCAGGGCCAGATCCATGCCAGATTTTCAGGATATCTACAAGGTCATAATGGAGAAATTCGTACTATATATAGGCCCTGATATCGGGGTTGTCGGAATTCACATGCTTTTATCGTACCAGGCAAATAATGATACCCTGAGGTATGCTATTCATTGAGTGCGATAAACAGCAACTATTACGAGTTTCTGGGGAATAGCATGCTTATTTTGTTGTTTACCGTAAGCAGCAAAATCCACGTGGTAGAGTAAATACCATAGCCTTTTCCCGTTAACTTTTGGCAGGTTTGACCTTCTGATATTTAACAAAGAGTGAGATATTTAGCACACCTGGTAATCACTGGATGCAATAAATATCATTCACTTGTAATTCCGACACCTGCCCAAACAAGTTTATGCAGCGGTCAGAAAAATCTACCCCACTCCTAATCAGGCCCACATAAAGTAGTGCATGCATGACGCATTGCACTGAATCAGATTTATGAAGCCACGCAAAGCCACCCTGCACAGCTTTGAGTGGCCTACTAAATCTTGTGTAAGGCGACGCAGCGCAAACCGCTGCGTTGCCGAACTCTTCGCTTGGGAGGCATTCCATGGGCGTTGCAGTGGGTGTTTCCAAGCAACCCTCATGGATTTTGACGCTACAAAATTATGTAAACCTGGAGAAGTGCCAAATGCTTACACCTCCTGAGGTGAGATGTAACGAGGAGAAATATCTTTATTTCTTCTCATTTTTACCTCTTTCTATAAACGCATCTTGGGATTGTTTCTGTACAGGAAGGTGACCCTTCCTGCATGTAAACCATTTTGCATGCAACGGAGGCACCCTTGCACCATACGTCAGGGTGTCTTTGTTGGTGCTAGGCTGCAGAAACGGCACCAGCACGGGGAGAAAGGACAGGAATGCACCCTATTGCATAAATACAGTGCATTCCTGCCCTTTCACATTGGCGTAGGGCAGTACAGCAAGGTGACTTGCTGCGCTGTCCTACACCCAGTGGTTGAAGTGCATTAAAAAAAGTATGGGAACTGTGATGCTATGCGCAGTGGGGGCAAATTGAGTGAGGGGGCTTGGTCAAAGGCGTGGTTAAAAAAACGAAATATTCTGTAACTTTTTTTGGTCTTTCACCTTCAGGTGACTACATATAAAATAACACACAGCTTAAATGATAATTAAATGAAAGTTATGTTAATCAATGGAAAATGCAATATCGTACATTAGAACATTGGAATGTGGAACACTACATTGAATACAATGGAGTGCTCTGGGCTTCTACGGGCGGTAAGGGCCCGCAGTCCCCTCAGGCTCTGTGAGGCCTTTGTTTTTAGTAATTCGAGTATTCTGCCCTCTAAAACCAGAATGTTCTAATAGCCTTAGAGCCCTCCTAGCGGGCTCTACCGGCCATTAAAGGCCTTGTTAAAGGCCCTCACCTTCGGCTCTGGCCTTTAACGCTGGAGAGGGCCTTTAATGGCCAGTAGAGCCCACTAGGTCGGGCTCTAAGGCTATATTATGAAACCTCTATTAGTTAATGCACTGTACCAGAGAGCCACAGAATTGAATCCTGGTTGGTGCAGTGGATAATAGTGACTTGTGTATTTATAGTGCTACGAGGTCCCAATTGTGAGAGAAAGCACTGCAAATATGTAAGTCATTATTTTAAACTTGGATCACAAACAGTATAAAATAAGCTGGTACAAAATGCGCAAAAAGGTTTAAGATAAAAAAAATGCTTTCAAACTATAGATTTACATAATACCCAGACTGTACATAGTGCAATTGTTTTATAACTGTCTTTTAAGAGCACACACTTCACAGCTTAGGTGGTAGCTCCCTTACTACACCTCTCAAAAAGAATAAATCTGTGCCATCAGGTCGCTTCCAGTGATAGCATCAATTAAAGCCAATACCAGCTTCCAAGCACCCTTTACATTTGCATATTGACCCGGTGTGTGCATTTACATTTCTTTCAGTGAAGCAGGCACCCTGGCAAGGAGGCTTGCTCATCTGTCTGCCCGACCTCGTTTTCACAGCACAGGAGACTCTCTGCCTTACACTTCAGCTGAAGCATTTCGGCTCTCGTCGTCTTTTCAAAAAAAGTAGGGGAACAGCTTTTCTTAAAAAAGTATGGGCACATCGTGCCCCTCTGATTCCGCCCACTTCGACCACTATCTATGCCAAAATCCCGTAAATGAGGGCCGAAGTGTCTGTAAAAAAACTTTTTAGATTGAGAGAGAACTGGATACTGAATTGAAGCAGGCTTAGAGGCGCTAAGTTCACTGCATGCTATCAGCTAGCATGCTTTTGTATGGCGTGGCATACTATAACATGGCAAAACAAAACATTGCATAACATAACGTAGCTTAATATCATATAAAATGGGTGAGAATTTGGGTTGTTGGTAGAGGAGGATGTCAGCCCTTCTCAAGCAACAGCCACAGACCCCATCAGGAAGAACTACTAAGGTCACTAAATTAACATACGCCCTCTGGTAGCTTGGCACAAAAACAGTCAGGCTTAACTTAGAGGCAATGTGTAAAGTATTTATGCGGCACACAAGTAATAATGTGAAAACACAACACAAGAGGAATCCCACACCAATTTTAAAAAATAAAGTAAATTTTAATAAATTATTTGACACTAAAATAAAAAAGAATCCGATCAGTAGAATCAGAGGTATGCAATTTTAAAGATTTGGGTAAAAATAGTGCTTAAATGCACAAAGCACCAACTGTAGTTATTTAGTCACACCAGACGGGGACAAGTTACAAGTTCAGGCCGAATTTGATGGAGCATGGGCCGGACACAGAGACCAGGTTAGGGCCATGGAGAATTGTACCTTATGACTTTGATGGGGGCATTGAGCCGTGCAGCGATGGTTCCGAGGTGTGGTGTGAGGCCTTGCATCATGTTGTGCTATGCTGTAGTGTAGCTCCTATTTCCCTAATAGGCTCTGCGCATTGGAATAATATATCCTATAGGTTTGACATAGGACTAAGGTCAGTATGTCCCTATCGAGTATATTAAACTTAATTACTTGTGCCAGCTAGTTCAGAGGCCACTAGAAACTCCTAGACAACAAGAAGGGAGTAGTTTCTGGCAGCCGCAAAGACATGACCACTGTGTTTCCCTTTAGAATCAGAACGTGTCCCAGAGTCGTGGAAACAATAGATAACTATTTCACTCAGCTCAATCGTGCATGCTTAGTTTTCCTCAAAGTTACACAGAAAGAATAGACGGGCGTTTCAATAAAAGATTTATTGAACAGTCTTGTTTCTGGTGTAAGTTAAATGTGCTGTTACGATCACAAGACAGTATGCGAGATAAATAATGTACAGTGTGAGCAGTAGAAATAAATAATACTGCGATAGCATTGTCTTTTAGTACATATGCTTTTACATAAATAACACAGACTAAAAATGCGAGTACTCATATGATGCGTTTCTAATCTAGTTCTACCCCAATGTACCTAACCTAACCTAGGTGTAGGGAGAGGTATGAAGTAGGTGAAGTATTCCTTACTATGGTATACTAAGAGTATGTTAAGCCTAGTATGCCTAGTATGCCAAGAGTCCCTCTAGGTTCTTGTCAGCTCCATACCTGAAGAATGAGAGAGGTAGGAATCTCTTTGCCAGACTCGAACTCCAACACCCCGCAAGGGAAGTCAGATCACTGGAAGCTGGACTCTCTGCGTGCAGGGATGACAGCGTCTTCTCAGTGCGTCAGGCCGGGAAACGGGCTCCTCTGAAGTCGAGGTCTCCTCTGGTTTACAGGGGCTAGGGAAGGTATATTTATACCTGAGAGCACCTAAGAATGTTAGTATTGACGTGAGTCGGACAGCGAAAGACGTCATGAATGAACCCCCTAAGGAATAATGGTTCATGCATAATATATGAGTCCTTGAAGAAATCAATAGTCCTGGGCTAGGGAAACTCCCGCAGCCTAAGGGTCTGTTCTTCATTTTTTTTTTTTAAGTTTTATATAGCGCTAGCTAGACCCGTGGGTATCAGAGCGCTTTACATACACACTGTACAAAACCAAAGGAAATTGCATTACTTAGTAGGAAGGCAGTAGGGAAGCAAAAACACAGATAAAAAATACAACATGAAAAATAGATAAACAGTGCAGCGGAGGGAGAGAAAACAAACGAAGGTGGTTAACACAGACCAGTCACCACTATCCTTGAATGTCAAGAGAGAGAGGAGTTAACTCGGATATTGAAGTCTAGGTTAGTTGATGTTGGTCAGGAAAGTATTTGTTAAGGAGATGGAGTTTCAGGTCCTTTTGAAACAGGAGAAGGAGGGGTTGCATCTGAGGACTCTAGGGAGAGCGTTCCATATCCTGGGAGCGTTGCCAGAAAACGATCGGTATTGGGTGGTTTTCTTTTTTAGTTCATGAACTCGTTGTGACGTTAGGGTGGACGGATGTCAGAGACCATGCCTGTATTTGGAGTGCACGGTTTAATGCCTAAATAAGGGCTGGGATTTTATGCCTATATAAGGGCAGGGCGAATTGTGCCTATATAAGGACATGATACTGGAAGGCCCGTTTATGGACACCCTAAGAGGAATACAACACCCACTCCACTTTCGTGTGTACGATAATACTAAAATGCTAAACATTTAAAATGCTAGACATAAAATGGAGCACCGCATATTGCTAAAATATTTCATAAAACCATTTAAAAAAAAAGGCATTTAAGAAACCTATTAGAATGCAAAAGGTACTGTACATTTGAAGCATTGCTTTTCATTTCAGGCATATAGTTAAAAATAAAATACAATATGAATGAAAAAGCAGTAATATTTACATGTGACAGAAAATGATCGATAAGTTTTTAAAAAATCAAAGTCATTTCATGTCATGAAAATGAATTAACTCCTTTAGACACACAAGATGACTAAGTGTCCGTGGAAGTACCGCAAAGTCTGTACTATAAGGCTAGTTCTACTTTAAGCAGATTGAAGTGCCTTTTTCGTTCGGAAAAAAAAATGGGAAAAAGTTCAATTTTGGTAAAGTTCCAAGTTGTTTTGAAAATGAAGGCCAAATTGTTACTGCATCTCTGGAACACTGTATGCTGAATCAGAGTCAGTTTACGGGTCTGGTGTAAACATGAGATCATCTATTTCTATAGACAAAACATCATCCACTGTAGTTGGTGTCAGTTGGAACACCTCGTGTAGTAGATTAATTGCACAGAGATGGGAAGCATTGCTTCCAGCATAGGTTGCCGCAGCAATGTTCGCGTCCGTTGTTACCTGTGTGCCTGTAGATCTTTCTCGTACCTCAGCAGCAGCCGGAAGCGTCTGTGAGATCTCAATGAATGCTGACATCAGGATAGGAAGCCTCTGGGGACAACCCAGAGCATGGGCCGTTATCGGGACCAGCAGAGTATCGACATCCGTTGGCGTAGCTGATGGAAATGTTAGACAGGTGTCCAACACGCATTCTTCACCGCATAGCAGGCATCGTAGAACAGGTAAGATGCAATCTTGCCAGATTGGTCTGAATGACAGGAACCAAGTTGTATTAAGGTCCCGTAGACGAGTCATGCCCAAAAGCTGTACTATTCGCTCACGGCACTTTCGTTCAAGGAGAGCTTTCTCCATTTCGCTCGGAGTGATGTCTGCGAATAGGCTGGCCATAGCGCAATAGCAGGAAGAGAAATAGAATTCCGGCAACAAGTGCTAGAATTAATGGTATGCCACCAAACACCGAATGTGCAAAGTTCGGGATGATTCAGTATTGCCTGGAAAGGTGCTAACAGACCGGAGCAGATGCTCTTAAATACATGTACAATTCCGGTTGTATCAGACATATTGAAGATACGTCCTATCATTTCTACGAAATGTATAGGGCAGTTTGTACGTATTAAAGTCTGTATCTCAGCCGAAGTCCTTGCTACTTGTAGATCATAGGTTTCTTTGGCCGAGGTCAAAGGCACTGTTTGCTGTAAAAGCATGGCTTTCATTCTGCTTAGAGTATCAAATCTTATAAAAGAGACGTTCAGCGAAGGCCATAGAGGCGACTCCCTGACTGTGTCTATTGGGGGAAACAATACTTGCATACAGCAAGTGACCCTGGAGTTGACCGTTACTAGATTTGGGATGCCTGGCAACATGCCGCAGCAACTCTGATCATTCAACATGAGGTAACTCCCATTCGAAAGTTGTCCAAACGTTGGATTAATCACAGCAGCTGGTGTACCCTGCTGATGGCAAGACCAATTTGCCACAGAACCATTACAAGCCCCATGTAAGGAAATGTCCTGACATATAAGTGAACCGCTCAGTGCACGTTTACAGTGTGTACCGCTCAAAAACACTTCACGATCCCCACTCCAACATCAATATGTATACGGTAAATCCCAAGATATCTTAATGTATTCCTTACCCAACCTTTCATATTTGCCTGCTTGCATTCGTCTGAGGCAATACTGAAACTGAAAAGTACTCACAGGTAATGTTATTTTGCCATGAATAAGCCATTCTGTAGCTGGTTTTTCTGCCACTGTGAATGGTTACTTTTCCAGTTTTTCAATGCTCAGCACTGTATACTGTGCTCCTCTTTGTGCCAGTTCGATCTGTTTATCAGTTAGATTGTATTCTGCAAACAGAGCCGTTGTGTTGATAAAACGCCAAAGCACTTAGCCCGCTCGCAAAGATTGCAGCGTCCAGCTTAACAACACAATAGAACGTAATTGAGACTGGCCTTGTTGTAACATCGCCAAATCTTGTTCTAGTATGTCGATAGCAGAGGATACAATGCCGTCCAGTGAATATATTCTGGAGGACAAAGTTGTTAACCCATTGTCGACCACAGAGAGTGTTTTCTCTAAATTAATACGATCAAGTTCACGTATTCGTTCTGCGGCCTCCATCTGTGATACTTTCCATGCTTCATTATAGGCAGCATAAATGTCGGCATATATGAAACGTTTTTGACGCGGTTTTCTTGGTCCAAGCAAGAATTCCCTAAGGTCTGCGTCCTTTTTAAGTAAGGTTAAGTGTTGTTTCACATCCTGTAGTGTAGATTTATGCAGCCAATCGAGGCATAATTTTCCTACACTGTATGTTGTTACTACCCCCGGAAGCTGTCTTTGGACGTATCTTGGGTCTGGCCTATTAATAGTAAACCCCTGAGTTTTATTCAGGAATCTTTCCTGACAGTTATTCGTGTCTGTGGGCCAGATCAACCATTTTTTCCAATTAGGATTAGATCTGTTGAGTTGTAGTATATTATCAACTGTCAGCACTGCCTTTGTATTATTATCACTGGCAGGTGTTGGTACAGAAGGTGTGTTCATTTCTTTGATCTTGGCTAATCCAAGACAAGATGTTTGTTGGACAGTTTCATTCAAAAACATTATTTGTTCAGGGATGATGCAGGCTCTAAATAAAGCTTCTATCCCCTGCACTTGCATCTTTAGTACCCCAGACAGTTTTGATGTCTATTGTGTCTTTCCAAAAGTCGAAACCCTGTCTAGACAGTTGGGCATTAAATAATGCAGAGTAAATCTGTTTTGTATTAGTTAACATAATTTTCAGTCCTGTCTTGTTTACATTTTTATAGTAAAACATTTCTGGATCAGATGTATTGTAACCTGAAAAATATGGAAACTTGTTGGCAAATGTTTTTGAACTACCGTATGGTGGTGTAGGACAATGCTCCCATTGGTTAAACATAAACACATTTCTTGGATATGCAGATTTATGCAAATAATGATGACCATAGTGATTATAACAATACAGTTGTTCATAGTCTGATGAACCCTCTAAATATTCATTTTTAGAAAATGCAGCAGATTTTTCTAGGTCAAACATTATGTCATTCACAGTCTCAAAGTCCCAATCATCTGAATAGGTACTGGACGTAATTAGATCACTTAGTGAAATTTTAAACAAATGTGGAATGTTCAATTCTTCCGTCAGGCCGAAGGTGTCAAAATCTGTTTTGTCCCACACTATACCATCCTGTATAGGAACAGCTGTGATGTTCACTGATGACAAGTCTCTTGCTTCACGATGGGAAGATTTATGAGGTTTCAAAAGTACGTTCACGCCTTTTCCTTCAGTGTTCACATGGATGTATCTGCCACTTATAAGCACGCTCACAGTTGTAACCAAAGTTAGCCAGAGCAGGAAAACAAAAAGTCCAGATGTAATCCAGAGTTCAATCCATGGAGAAACCAAATAAGTCTTTTTCAGAAAGTGAAGGAATTCTTGTACTTGCTGCTTGAATTTCAATGATGCTGGCGTCGTTTCAGGTTCACTCGGATCTTCTGAGAACGTATCAAAGTTAATGAAATAGCCAGAAGCAGTTCTGTCAATTGTTGGAATTGCATCAGGATTTGTAGAAATCACTGGAACCAGTTCATCACTTGCTACGTTGGTGTAGACAGGTGTATTTGGACGAACTGTTACTTGGTGTTCAAGAGGGATGAGTTCCATAGCGTTGTTGCTTAGTCCTCCATCAGTTACAGCTGAATTCTCGATTGTTATCAGTCTTTCAGTCTGAACCTCTTGGATAGTAGCGAGAGGAGTGCGTCTGCTACTAGGTCGGAGTCCACGAGGCCTGCTATTTAGTATTGGCCACATACTGTGGTTTAATCAGGTCGATGGACACAAATCTTTTCTCCTTTCTTCCAGCAAGGGGCGGCAGAAGTACTGTTCTTGTTCCTTGAACTGCTAGGACAGGTATTGGTTGTCTGTAAGAAGGTCCAAATTCCTTCTTGTCCGCAATCTTTTCTCTGACTAGATCCCCAACTTTTGGAATCCAGACAGGCCTTGCTGGGACAGCCGGTTGATCCCCAGTGGTGGTAGGCTGTAGGAATACGTTGCTTTGTTTCGTTCTTA
Source organism: Calotriton arnoldi (assembly GCA_963921515.1). NCBI lineage: Eukaryota > Metazoa > Chordata > Amphibia > Caudata > Salamandridae > Calotriton > Calotriton arnoldi. The sequence goes on along the minus strand of CAWUFW010000123.1, from coordinate 5,794,851 downwards.
ATTTGTTTAAGTCCTGTAAAACAGCCAAACGATCTTTGATATCAAAGGGTTTATTTTCCACCACTGTGCCTACGTGTTCAAGGTCTGGTACCCACATTCTTGTCCCAAATAGGACCTCATATGGAGTGACCCCCCCTAGAGAACTTCTTGGCATATTGTTCAATGAGCGTTGGACCCCATTAAGGTGTTTGACCCACCCATCACCCGAACCTAATACCCTAGCTGTTATAGACTGCTTTATGTCCCGGTTTTCCTTTCCACAACCGAATTTCCCTCAGGATGGAATGGAGAGGAGTACCGCAATGCAACGCCCAGACTGGCCATGGCTTCTTTGTAAGCCCGAGAGCTAAACGCAGGACCCTGGTCAGAATGTAGCGTGCCTATTGCGTATGTGCCGATAAAGACTCGCAAATCTTTTATAACAGTTCGAGCGTCAGCTGAGCGCTGAGGCCATAACCATAGGAACCTAGAGCAGGAATCCACTGCAACCATGATATATTTATAGTTACCGTCCCTTTGCAAGGGACCGCAGTGGTCCAGGTAAACACAAGCTAATGGTTTGTCTGAAATTAACAGGGGTGTCTGCGCAGGACGTTTCACTGTTGAGACTTTCATCTGTTGGCAAATATCACATTCTAAAACATAGTTTTTAGTTTGTTTCCGAATGCCAGGCCACCAATATCTTTGCTTGAGTAAAGATACTGTTGCTGAAACACCTGCATGGGCAGAAGCTATCCCTTCGTGTGCTGCTAGGATTAGTCCTAATCTGCGTTCCTTGTTTGGAATTACCCTATCCCCCACTCCAGGGATTCGAGCAAAAGGAACGTTGTTCGCAACTATGAGTGGAAACTTTTTTGGTAACTTTTTTGGTAACGCTGCACTGCTGCCTTTGCTTGAAGCATTGACAGCCAACATTATCTCACCGTCTATTTTTGTTTTTGAACGAGTGATCGCAGCTACGGAAGCCATCTGAACAGCCCCCTTTGCGGCTTCGTCAGCCAATTAATTCCCTGCAACGTGAACGCCATCACGTTGATGACTCAGTGTGTGGATCATGTGAGCCTTTGGTAGTTCGTTTTTCAACTGAACTACTTGTTCCCAAAGCAATTTGTGCTTTATTGTGCCACCTTTCGCATCTTTGAAACCATTTTCAAGCCAGTTTTGTATATAGTCATTATACGACTGAACACAGTAAAAGGAATCGCACACTATCAGTGTGGGGAATTCTCGATCTGTACTTTCAAGTGCCAGTTTGAATGCTTGTAGTTCAGCTCGCTGAGCTGTACAATCTCCTAGAGACTGAGTTTTTGTGACCATAGGTCTGAAGATGCCATCTCGCATGCGACCTTTAACGATTGCACACGCTGCACTGTAAGCTTGCTTACTCCCTGTTGCGGGCTGTGCGGATCCGTCAGTGTAAATTACGAATTCGTACTGATCGAGAGGCAGAATTTTAGTAGGCAGAGGACATTCTTGTTCATATTGCAGGAATGCTTGTGTTTTTAAATCTGGATCAAAAACATATTCAACATCTGTTGCAGCAAGAGAATTAACCCACTGTATCCATCTTGGATGTAATGCTTTAGCATTTGGAATGCTTGCTTTTTTGACCGCTTCTAAAGCAGGTACCGGGGTTACGACAATAATGCGTTTCCCTTGGGCTAAGGCTCTTTCTTTTGCTACAGCGGTTTGAACTGCTGTTAGAATTTTTCAGTTGAACTGAAGCGCATTTCCGCTTGTGTGTACAAATGAGATTTGTATGCGATTGGTATTTTTTCACCCTCATTAAATGTTAAGTAGGTGAATCCGCATTGACCCGAAATTATTCGGATCACCAAATTGCGTTGACTTACGCGTGTTTGTAAGTGATTTGTTGCTAACATGTTAGCCTGGAGTGAAGGCAAGATTTCTGTGTGTTCCTGTGTCCAGTTTCTGATCGAAAAATCAGGTTTGATTAATGCGTAGAGAGGTTTAACCCTTTCTGCATAATTTAGAATGTATGTTCATCCAAAATTTAGGAAACCCAGGATGGATTGTAAGTTTTTTAGCGTTTTTGGAGGTTGGAGCAGCGCACATTTCTCTAGAAAGTTAGCTGCCAAGCTCTTGCCTTCACTTGAAAGTTCATATCCTAGAAATAGGACATTGAAATGGGCAATTCTGGACTTTTTAAAGTTGAACTTGTAGCCCTCAGAGGCGAAACCCAGTATAATGGTGCTCACCCTATTCAAGTGTTTGTCCAGGTCATCGTCTGTCAGATATATGTCATCGACATAGGACAATGCCTCATTGTCATAAATTTGTAGTAACTCCGTTACCCTCGCTGAGAATAAACCTGGGCTGTTCTTGAACCCTTGTGGGAGTCGACAAAAGTGACGCTGGGTCCCCATTATGGAGAATGCTGTTAAGTACCTGCTTTCAGGTGCTATGTTTTGACAAAAGAAACCATTTGAGATGTCTAATGTTGTTTTATATTTTTACGCACAATGTTATTCATTAATGCTGTGCTATGTGCATTTTGCACTGCAAAAGTTTTAGAACAAGTGTTTAGGTGTCTGTAATCCAAAACTAGACGATATGTATTGTCTGGTTTGGAGACAGGAAACAAAGGATTGTTCATTGAGGAGGTGCATGTTTCAATCACCCCTTGGTATTCAAGTTGATCTAAGATCTCCCTGACCTGTTTTTTAGCTTCTTGCTTTATTGGGTACTGCCGTTGTGCAGTTGGTTCATGTTTCAGATGTATTTTATGGTGAGGTGAGTCCTCATCCCATCCTACATGATTTTTATATAATGCTGGGGCCTGGGCTACTGCCCATTTCCTGGCATATGTATATTTTAGATGTATAGGAATATGGTTGGAGAAGGCAGGCATAATAATGTCCTCGCCATGTGGGCACTCCCTGACAAATTGTGGTGGCCAGTCCTTTTCTGCTAGAAGTATGTCATAGCCCCTTGATAGTCTTTCCCAAAAAAGTGCTTTCACCTGTCTAGGTTTGTCTCCCTCCATCCGGAGTGTTATTTCATATAACTTTTGTGGAGTACTAACCCTGGTGTCTACAGTCTCAACTGTGATGTACTCATTCAAGTCCACTATCTCCAGAAGTTCCTTCAGGTTCTGGCGAACTATTGTGACTTCTGCTGCACTGTCCAGCATTGTCTGAGCCCATTCTCCGTTCTTGAGTTGTGTTCTCAGTATTCTCGGCATGTCTGATCTTTAGACCTGCTACTTTCTTTTTGGAGAATTGAGGTTTTACTTTGGTTTTTGAGGCGTGTTTATCTTCTTTCGATTTCACGCGTTCTTCTCTATGTTCTGATCGTCCTCTTCTTTCCGAAGTCTGTGATGAGATCTGAAAGGGACGAGAGGAACGTGTATCAGTATCTTGATGCCTATCAGGTTTTCTCAAATTATCCCTATTCCTGAGGTTATACCTCCTTTCAGAGGGCTCCTTTTGAGGAGACCTACCTCGGGATTGAGAACGTTTCTCTTTTGAATTTTGTTTATTAGTCTCCCACTTCTCTTTAGAAGATGTAGGAGTTTGTTTAATTGAGTCCTTCTCAGGACTTTCAGATAGTTTCGGCTTCACTGGTCTTCCACCCAAACTATCTCTGCCTAATTCTGCATAAGATTGTTCAATTATTCTGGGTAGCTCAGTTTGATGTTCTGTAACATCAAATTCCCTTAATTTTTGGCGGATCGCCACTGCTGCTGCCTCCCCTTTAATATTAGATAATATTATTGTTGAGACCTGGTCGAAATTTTTCAGTAATTTCATAAATTTAGAGCAGGCTCTGCCCCGTATTCGTTTTGAATTTGTTTTAGGACATCAGGTATTACCGCAATTGACGGAATACCATGTGTTTTAGTATAGATGGCAGCAAAGACTGAGCCCCAAGTGGTGCAGTCTTCCAGTTGTGGTGTGATCCCCATCGGTAAACTGATTGTTAGGATTCTGTGTTTCTCATACGGGCTAGTATTTGGAAATACTGCTTCGATTTGAGTAATTTTTTGAGCTATCCAGAATGGAATTTGCTCACGTTTTGTGGGCATTTTACCCATGACTGCGTATAGAGTCTGTGGTGTAATTTTTAGTGTATTCCCCTGTTGGGGAGTTGGATTTGGAATTGTTAATGGTTGCTGGACTGTAAAAGTCTGATGACATATTGGACCAATTGTCTGTAGATTTTTATTAACTCTGTGAGTTGAGTAAGTAAGTCCTCGTCTGACATCTCTTCAATGTCAGGATGAGGTGTGTAGCCGGCTAGAATCGGCCATGTTGCTCCTGGTCTACCTAGTGGACCGAGCCTAGTAATGTTTTTGTGATGTTTTAGGGCGCCTTTAAACCAGAGCTGATGCTCTTGGTATGTTAATGGAATTTCTATATCCTCGAAAGGAATGTATTCCTCTGGTGGTTCATCTTCTTTGTAGAAGTGAAACATGTGTGTTACTGAATTTGATTCAGGAAATATTACCCATGAATAGAATACCTCTGTCTGAAAGGATTCATGTGCCTCTATCACGAAAACTGCTCTACCTCCTCTTGGTGGTAGGCCATGTTTTATAAGTTTTAGAGTGATGGCTCTTCTTAAGTTTGGAGCGATGTCTATAACACCCTCCTCGGTTTCATTTAAACCGGTAAAGTTAAAAACTGCTGCTTGGGCTGGATCAGCCTCAGCTCCACCGTTTCCGGTGGCTTCAGTCACAGAGTCAATCATTTTGTTGGTTGAAAAATGTAGAACAAGTTTCAAGGAAACAAAGATAAGGTGCACAATATTGTGGAACACTGTATCCTTCAACGTTGAGCAAACCAAACAGCTAATATATAGGGTGTTTCCCTATGTAGCCTTTGTGGATACTTAACCCTGCCCACTCCAGACGTCTTTTGGAGTATATGGGTAGGGGTCTCTGAGAGAAAAAAGCACGGCTGAGTTACTCAGTATCTAACGTTGAATTACCGCCTTACCAAACCGTTGGGCGCCATGTAGTGTAGCTCCTATTTCCCTAATAGGCTCTGCGCATTGGAATAATATATCCTATAGGTTTGGCATAGGACTAAGGTCAGTATGTCCCTATCGAGTATATTAAACTTAATTACTTGTGCCAGCTAGCTCAGAGGCCACTAGAAACTCCTTGACAACAAGAAGGGAGTAGTTTCTGGCAGCCGCAAAACATGACCACTGTGTTTCCCTTTAGAATCAGAATGTGTCCCAGAGTCGTGGAAACAATAGATAACTATTTCACTCAGCTCAATCGTGCATGCTTAGTTTTCCTCAAAGTTACACAGAAAGAATAGACGGGCGTTTCAATAAAAGATTTATTGAACAGTCTTGTTTCTGGTGTAAGTTAAATGTGCTGTTACGATCACAAGACAGTATGCAAGATAAATAATGTACAGTGTGAGCAGTAGAAATAAATAATACTGCGATAGCATTATCTTTTAGTACATATGCTTTTACATAAATAACACAGACTAAAAATGCGAGTACTCATACGATGCGTTTCTAATCTAGTTCTTCCCCAATGTACCTAACCTAACCTAGGTGTAGGGAGAGGTATGAAGTAGGTGAAGTATTGCTTACTATGGTATACTAAGAGTATGTTAAGCCTAGTATGCCTAGTATGCCAAGAGTCCCTCTAGGTTCTTGTCAGCTCCATACCTGAAGAATGAGAGAGGTAGGAATCTCTTTGCCAGACTCGAACTCCAACACCCCGCAAGGGAAGTCAGATCACTGGAAGCTGAACTCTCTGCGTGCAGGGATGACAGCGTCTTCTCAGTGCGTCAGGCCGGGAAACGGGCTCCTCTGAAGTCGAGGTCTCCTCTGGTTTACAGGGGCTAGGGAAGGTATATTTATACCTGAGAGCACCTAAGAATGTTAGTATTGACGTGAGTCGGACAGCGAAAGACGTCATGAATGAACCCCCTAAGGAATAATGGTTCATGCATAATATATGAGTCCTTGAAGAAATCAATAGTCCTGGGCTAGGGAAACTCCTGCAGCCTAAGGGTCTGTTCTTCATGAACTCGTTGTGACGTTAAGGTGGACGGACGTCAGAGACCATGCCTGTATTTGGAGAGCACGGTTTAATGCCTAAATAAGGGCTGGGATTTTATGCCTATATAAGGGCAGGGCGAATTGTGCCTATATAAGGACATGATACTGGAAGGCCCGTTTATGGACACCCTAAGAGGAATACAACAACGCTATGTTGGTTTGGATGAGGAGCTGCGAGGTCTGCAATGTGATGTCTGTGTCGAGTTGTGTCACTCTGCGTTGGTTCTTATGAGGGGCTGTAAGGGCCACAATGTGAGGTCCTGCGCCGGGTTATGCCGCACTACGTTGTTTCTGATGAGGACCACAGCTGGACTGGCAGAATACATTTAGCTACAAAAAACAAAAATAGGAAGAGAAGAGGTAGTGTCCTTAGCGGACACCACGGAGCCGCGGGATGGCGTTACCTAGAGCAAGGCAGTGTTGACTTAACCAATGCAGTGGCAACACCCCACCCACCCGTTCTAGAGGCTCATGGAGCATTGACTCCTATATATCCCAATTTACATTTAGAATACCAATGGGTATTGTATACAGTGCATGATCATTTGCATTTTCACTTATTTGTACATATCACTAGTTTCATTTTATTGATAGCAACATAGTGAGTACTGAAGGGATCAGTTTCAGTCCTGATGAAGAAGCCTCGGTGCTTCGAAACATGTTGACTTGATTAGGAGTATCCACACATTACACGCAGGACATCTCCGACCCACAGCTTTTAATAGTACCAGCTCCAGTGACCTATTAAAGTTTCTTAGTCCACAGGGGCCAAGTCCTTTTTATTTCACTCTTTTCATTCACTCTTGACCCTTCCTCTCACTACCCCTACACCACACATAGTACTGAAAGATCAGTGCTCCCGCGTAGTCGCAGGTCGTAGCACGCCCCGTCCCGCAGCGGGGCGGGAAGACCCCTATGATGAAGCATGACACCAAGGGCCCTTTTGGTGTGTGAGGGGTATTTAAGCAAACACTGTGTGTGTCCAACCAATGTAGGAAACACACTTTTTGACATTGAGAGAATCTCAACCGATAGAACCCCTTCTACAGGTGGATCCTTGTGTTTTGTAATAGAGTACATTTAGTCCCACATCCAAGGGTCCCGGATTACGGTGGCAAAACGTAGGGTCAGGAATCACAGCAGGCAAAGTCAAGGTGCAGGATTCAAGATGGTATGTCTCTGAAGTTCTGATCAGGAGGCCAGCCACCAAGTCCTTGGAGTCACTCTGGTGGTCCTGGGTTCAAGCTGCAGGTCCAGTCCTTCATACTCAGGCAGCAGGGTAGCAATCCAGCAGACTTGCAGAGCAGCTGGGCAGCAGAGCAGTCTTTCTTTTGAGTCTTCCACTCATCCAGAAGTGATCTGAGGAGTGGGTTTGATGGTCCTATTTTTATACCTGGTGCCTCCTTTGAAGTAGGAGAAGTTTCTAGGAGGTCTCCTTTCTAATTGCTTGGAATTTATTGCCTTCGTGCCCTGACCCCAACACACTGGACTAAGGAACACCCTAATGACTCGCAAGTGGGTTTGTGCCCAGCTCCATCCCTCATCCTGCTTGAGATGGCCCATCCAGGCACACCTTATCCCTCTATTATATGGTTCTCTGGGAGGAATATACAAAGGCTAACTGCCACAGACCTAGTCATGTGACCTAGGAGCAGGTTGCAGGCACCAAATAGTTAGGGCAAGAAAATGCCAACTTTCTGAAAGTCGCATTTCAAAATTATGACGTAAAATCCAACTTTACCATTAACGAAGATTTTAAATGACAGTTTCTCAGACACCAAGTATGATTTTCCTACCTGCTCCCAATCAAAGGTTTGTACTTATTTAATATAATAAAGTAACACAATATTATCCTATTGGGGAGGTAGGCCTCACAGTAGTGAGAAATGAATTTGTGAATGTGTTACTAGCGGGCCATGTAAAGCTTAAAGTATGTGTCCAATGTTTTAATTACAATGCACCCTGACCTATGGGCTGTTTAGGGCCTCACTTTGGGGGTGACTTACATGTAATATCGTAAATAAAAAGGGAATTTTAGTCTTGGCAAAGGGGTCTATTTTGCCAAGTTGAATAGCAGACCTGGGACAGATTTTAGGAAACTACTTAAGTAGGTGGCACAAACAGTGCTGCATGCCCACTAGTAGCATTTAATTTACCAGCAATGGGTAATTGGTATACCACTTTACTAGGGACTTATAAGTAAGTTAAATTTGCCAATCAGGTCTAATCCATTTTCACCATGTTTGAGGGAATGAGCACAAACACTAGTTAGCAATTGTAAAGTGCACGGAATTAAGCCTGGGCGGAGTTCGCGGAGTTCCGCTACGCAGAACTCTGCAAAGTGCAAAAAAAACTCTGCCGCACTACACGAAGCTCCGCGAGCGGCGGAGTGCGTTAGATAAATGCTGTTCGCGATGATTTTCAGTGCCAGATGCTTGTCCGCACTGTGCAATCATCACGAACGGCACCATGCACAGCCCAAGCGGTGCTGCTTCCTTTTCTGCCGCTCAAGTAGATTTTTGCTCGAGCGGCAGCTTTCTCAATGCGAATGGACAGTTTCTCAACGCGAGCGGTCGCGAGCATACGCGACCACTCGCAATGAGAAATCTGACCGCCCGCGTTGAGAAATCTCGCCGGGAGGTTGATTTTCCACGCTCGCGATCGCCAACTTGATGTTGACGATCGCGAACGAGGAAAAATCTCGCCGGGAGGTGGATTTTCCTCGCTCGTGCTCGCCAACTTGACGTTGACGAACGCGAGCGAGGAAAAAAACTCTGCTCCGCTGCGCGAAGCGGAGTTTTTCGGAACTCCGCGAGCTCTGCATAACGCGGAGTGCGGAAAACTCCACGGAGTTCACCGCCCAGACCTACACAGAATCCTAAGGCCAACAAAACAAATTCAGCAAAAATAGGAGGAATGAATGCAAAATGTTTTAGGGAAAGATCACCCTAAGGCTGACAAAATTGAAAAAAGAAAACAAGATATAACGTAACATGTCATGTAATAACGTTGCATTGTAGAACATAATATTTCATAACATAGTATAACATGGCATAATTAAATATGAAATAACATATCATGGGGTAGTATAACATAAATTACATCTATCTAGAACCTGGTTGCACAGAAAAGGCAGCAGCAGTGCAGATTCCACATGCCGTGTCACATACACACCTCAGCCATTCGTTTAGAGTGAGGATGTCTAATGCATTCCAGGATAGCCAATTTCATGCCATATATTCCAGATAACCTGTGATTAAGAAAAGAATTTCCATTTAAATTTAAATCCACTGAATGAAATGTTATCCTACAAGGTTTTCCTGAAAATCTGGCATGGATCTGGCCGACCTAATTCTAGATTAGACATTCATGCTTTAGAGACACAACCAGCAGAGATCAGGAGTGTAATTTATACTACCTAACCACTCAGTCACCATTTTATTTTTGCTGGTACTGCTAACCAGAGAGCCTAGACATGCCAGCTGTGGTCTGTTTTTAGAAATCAGAAGCTGAACCGAGGATTGCCATTAGCCCTCAAAGGAGTTTTGTAGCATTGTTCACTTTACATCTCTTTCCTATGTTTGACTACCACTTTTTGCAATGACACCCACATTGTTATTTCCTTCCTTCACTTAACCCCTCACCTTCAGGCCATTCCTACCACTCTGTAAACCGTAAACAAATAAGGGGTAACCCCGGGCGGAGTTTGCGGAGTTGCGGTACGCGAAACTGCGAAGTGGAAAAAAAACTCCGCTGCGCTACGTGGAGCTCCGCAAGCGGCGGAGTGCGATAGAAAAATGCCGTTCGCTGTGATTTTCAGTGCCAGATGCTTGTCCGCACTGTGCAATCATCGCGAACGGCACCACTCGCAATCAGAAACCCGACCCTCCTGCGTTGAGAAATCTCGCCGGGAGGTTTATTTTCCACGCTCGCACTCGCCAACTTGATGTTGACGATCGCGAACGAGGAAAAATCTCGCCGGGAGGTGGATTTTCCTCGCTCGCGCTCGCCAACTTGACGTTGGTGAACGCGAGCGAAGAAAAAAGCTCTGCAGCGCAAAGCGGAGTTTTTCAGAACTCCGCAAGCTCCGCGTAACGCGGAGTGCGGAAAACTCCGCAAACTCCGCGAGCGGAGCGGAGTTCACCGCCCAGGGTTAATAAGGGGTCACTCCATAACCCTCGGAACCAAGGCAATACATTAACAGAACAAACAAGCGGCTCCATTGAAGAGAGCTTACAGCATACGCTCCCACTGCAGTTTCTTAAAAAAAGGAGATATACTATACACGATCAGTTGTATGGTTAGTTTGTTGATTTCTTTACTATCGTACATACATAAATGTCAATATAGGTGCTCTAAACAAAAACGTGCAGTGCAAGTTTTTTGTGGCAAATGTGAATATTGGTGCCCAAAGAATATTTACAAAGGATAAAACACTGTTGACAAATAATTTCATTTCTACAGGCACGGAACTCATATACTTGAGTTTGACTGTACAAGAGAACAACTTAGTGTCAGACAACAGTGGAATTTGTCAATGTTTCGACCTCTAAAACCGATTGCAACTGAAGCTTCATCAGGACAAGAAACCAAGGGTAGCAACTCTAGACACCTACTGTAATCATCAGGTAAATACCAGTCAGAGAAACATTCACTCCCAACCAATTTGCACCATTAAATAATTGGTGGCAAAAGTACCCTTGCGGCTGCAGCACGGGCTCTCCTCATTTGCCGATGCTGGTAGCCAACTTCCTGGCATTGGCAAGTGAGGAGAGCCCACACTACGTTATGTATGTACGATAGCAAAGAAATCAACACATTGAACATGCAATTGATCGTGTATGGGATATCTCCTTTATAGGTCGAGCATGGGCAGTGCATGCGCTGCTCTGCGAGGCATGCTGCATTCGAGTATGGACTTGAAGCACCGCCCACTCCGCCCATATTTGTCTTTGGCTTGTGTCATTGTGTTTCCTAAATGCTGGCTTCTGATTTGTTAATAGGCTTGTTAGTCCCTCCTTAGTACCGCCTTGTCTTTATTAGTAACCTCCCATGAGGACTGGCCCTTTTACTTCTGTTGTTACACAGTACGTCTTATTTAGTCTGTAAGCACTATTTCCTTTAGATAGTTTCTCCTACTGCAGACACAACATGCTTTCCTGCAACATTCAGCACACCACTCGCACTTTCACTTTCCAAGCAGCCCGGTACAATGGCGGCCGCTTCTTTGAAGTTAAATAGGTCTTGCATTTACAAGAGTTTGAGCTATTGGCATTGTAAATGACAATGCCTTTTATTTATGTGTTAATTATGAAAACAGATAAATAAAAGGCATTGTCATTTACAATGCCAATAGCTTAAACTCTTGCAAATGCAAGAGCTATTGCATTGCAAATGCTTGTTTAAGAAACTGCCAAGGGAGCATAGGCTGTAAGCTCTCTCCGAGGGAGCCATTCATTCCTACCACTCAGCAATGGTGGTTTTTCAATGTCTAATGCTCAACGCTGTCAGGCCCAACATTATCTAGCTCCTGCCTTTTCTGCTCTCACACCTGTGCCTGCTCCTTTGTACTTTTCAATCTACATCATCATCTTAAAACTGACCCCTAATCGGTTTTCATCCCAGAAGGCCCTAAAAACTCACCTGTTCAAATTACACTTACCCATCAAGACACTGTTGCACCCATCCCTATAACAGCTGGGCCTGCTCACTATCCAGAAACAGTGTCGCTGCAATCTGTTATGTGTTACTTGTAAAGCGCTCCGTTGCCCTTGCAACCAGGTCTGCGATATATAAATATTTTCACTAAATAAATAAATAATCCCTGCGGCGTCAGTCACGGTTCTGCTTTGCTAGAGGAATGCTGTTGTTTACCATCACCAGACCACCAATGGGTACCACCTGTATCGTAGATGGTCCGATGGGGGGCTGCTTAGTAGTGCCTTATTACAGCACCTCGGAATCTACACCTTATTGTCCCATACATTCTTCTACGCAGGCACATTAATTCTTTTCACCTGAGCAAATTTGACAATTGCACCCACATTCATCAGCCTCTCACAGTATCATATCCCCCACTCCCATCTCTATTTCGGGAAAGTTCTGAGCGTTGACACTGGTGCTCAATTCAGCCCAGGGCTAGAACTAAGACAAAACATGACGAGGTGCCCACCCAGCGTTCCACCAACATAGGATGCCAGATTGCCCTTATGAACAGCATAGGATGCCTTCAGCGCAGTGGTTAAATTGTGCCTGTGGGCACGACTGCCATGTTTTTCCGGGGACCCGGGCTCTTTAAACCTCCTGTCCCAGTCTGGTCTAAGCAAAGGAAATACCAGATTAGTCCTGCTTTTCTTTCCAATGAATTTAAAAATAGGACACCCAATACAACGATGGTTCAACACTTCAGAGCATTTATAGCCCCTTTTTTATTTCCATGAACCATAATGGAAACTGAAAGTAAGGCTATTTCTCTCTATGTCTCAAGGCCAGGTGGTCAGCATACAATAGGTGATGGGTGCGTAGGTGGACCAAACAGCACTGCTTTATAGGCACACCCGCTCCCATCCGAGGATCTGACGTTGATTGCCCCTTCCTTCATTCAAAAGCACCCACAGGTACAGCCTCCACTCCATAACAACACCTATATTTGCCAGCTGACCCTGGTCATTAGGGCCACATTTGAATGTACTCGAACCAGTAGTGCTGCGAGGCCACAATAATGGCAAAACAGTGCTATACATATAGCTGCTAACAAAACATAACATTTATCCAGTACTGGCTTTTAACAAACATCACTTAAAGCCTGAGACTCGTAGGCCCATGCTGAAATGGAAAAACTAACATTTCCCCACTCAAAAATCTATGTGGCTACTTTATCCGCTTGCGTCCACCGAACTTGTCCCCTTACTTTAAGCCCCAGCATGCTAGGCAACACCTCATACTGCATCTCCGGATACTGCGTCCCAGTAGAATTAGTGCGACTAGACTGCGTTACGTTAGAAAGAGTACTGAATAAGGGCTCTCATGTTTCCTGGGTCCATGTGTGAGTAGTTTAACCAGTCCACATTCTTTTTTTGCATTCTTGGATTTGTAGTCCTGTTGACACTGTTGTGAAATCGGAGCCACAAACCCCAGAATGCAAAGAAGAATCCTGGTCTGGATGAATACTCACATACGGTCCTGGAGAACTTGAGATCTCAGGAGAAAGAGCTTATTCAAGAAAGCAAAGTATCACCAATAACAAGTCAACTCCTGTATCCGGTGCAACCACTCCTGGTGTCCTAAGTAGAGATGGGCACGACACTCAAAGCTCGACCTTGGCTCTTGTACACTCGAGCCATAAACAAGCCAAGCCTTCATGTGCCTTCTGCCCGCTATCACCTCAACCTCCAATCCGCTGCTCCACCTCCCCGCGCCTCAGCAGAGGTGCTGCTGGTGCTGGCACGGCCTGCATCAAGGCATTAGAGTCATTGCAGCTGAATCGGGTCCTCCTTGCATGCCATGCCTCCATGGTAGCTGTCTCCCTTCTCCATGCAGGCGCGGGCTGAGATAGTCCTGCTGCCTATGTGGGGACTTGCAACTGAGTCGAAGGGTGAGTGTTGTTCATCGCTATTCACTTCCCACTCTCCTCCTGCTCCTGGGCCTCTCCGACCCCTGCAATGATACCTCCTGGACAGAGACACTGGGATTATGAGATGTTGCAGTCGCTCGCAGCGTTTTCTGCATAATGATGGCCTCTTGCCTCATTTGCCACATAACCCATCATCTGCTGTGTAACCTAAAGATTTTAACAAAAAAAATAGGTTCTACCTCAAATGGATCAGAAGTTACTAAAAGAGTGGCAACATGTGTTCCTGAGCAGTGTTGACTGAGCGCCTTTCAGTTGTTTATTGCTGAACTTGGTTTTAGTACTAATGAGGTGAAACCTTCGACAGGCAGCATCACCACGTGTAAAAATAATGAAGTAATACTATCACTAAAGGTGCCACATTATGCAACATGATTGGGCAACTTACCTTGCTGCATAATTTAGTCAACCCTGCCGCGTAATCTGTTGCTGCATGGTTTAAATTGCCCCGCTCTTAGACTGTGGCAGTGGGACTCCAGGCCCGCGCTTATAGGCGGAGCCTTTGGTAAGTGCCGCCTGCCCACTGTCTCCTTCCGCCAGTTACCCTGCTCACTGTCTCCTTCCGCCGGTAACCTGCTCACTGTCTCCTTCCGCCGGTAACCTGCCCACTGTCTCCTTCCGTCCCTAAGTCGCTCCTTCATGCTTCAGTGTTAGATGTAACTGGGCCAAACCCACACTTTCACACTTGAAACTCCACTTCTACTTTGACAGATATGTACAGGAGTCAGGAGGAGGGGGAGGGGAGAGCAGAGCAGAGAGGGAGGGGGGAGGGAGAAAAGAGGCGAAATGGGAGGAGGGAGACAAACAAGGATGAGTGAGCAGGATGGAGAGAGAAAAAGTGAGGTGAAAAAGTGGTGAGAGGGACACAAAGGAAGGAGGGCGTGGGAAGGAGGGAGATAAAAGGGGGAAAGTTAGTTCAATGCAAGCAAAAAGAGGGAGTTTAATAGAGGCTGGTGAGAAGAAACGAGAGCAGTGATAACGGGAGGAGCGAGGTGAGAGTGGAGGAGAGAGGGCGGGGGTCTCTTTACATTTTTGATTACCCCTTGGGGGTCCGTCGTCAGGCTGGGCTGATAGTGAGGACAGCATGGAGCGCTGTGAGAGGGACGTTATGCTAGTGATTTCTAAACACACTGTTGTGTGCTGTCACTATTATTACAGACTTCACAGTGTCTTGAGCACCAGCACATCTGAACCCTGTCTGCCTCCCTCAAGAGGGCAATGAGAAATGCCTGAAAGCCAGCAGTCACGTGTGTGAAAGGAGTGTGCACTGGACCGTTGCACTGCACTTTTATCTCAGGGAAGACCTGTGACTCTGAAGGGTCTTCGAGACCCCTTTATTTTGCCAGTAGCTGCCTGTACGGAAGTGTTGAGGGGCTTCGCCTGCTCCAGAAGTTGGTCTCGTTAAGTCAGGGGAAGCCAGTGATATAAACATAAAAACTATAACGCTCGGCCTTGTCTTTACTTAGTTCCTTATATAAAAAATATTACTTGTATCATCTTTATTGAATGTGAGATACTACATACGTTTACTAATTTAGCTCCTCCAAGAATTGAACGCATAGCACTCTTTGAAATTAAAAGCGAATGGACACGAGAAACCCAGCTTTTGGCTCAATTTTTAAATGTGGGACCAGAAAACCTGGGATTAGTCATGGCTCCCCTGCTTGACCACTTGTGTGATCCCAGGCAACTACTTTACTTCACAGTGCCTCATTTCATTGATCATCAAATCTGAGAGCATCCTGACTTTCTTCAGTTCAGGGTGTGCACTATACAACCCCCTTTGTACACGGTTTTAACGAGTATAATATTGCTTAATCAACAATATTGGCAAAATGTATGGACCACATGTGTATTGAGCTGTCACAGTGGCACCATCACAAGAGCATACGGGGTGGGTTAATTAATGTTTCTGAGTTCATGTTTAGAAACTGTCCCCTCTAAAGAGTGTCATTCACCGTACTGATGAAATCTGGTGTACTAAATTGAAACAATTCCAAATGATAAAGAAACATTCTTTTTTAAACTTAAAGTCTTCATCACATTTGTACACTACGTTTGTTGTATGTAATTCACTTTCTCAATACTTTGATGGCTCGGCCTTATGCTCTTTTAACCATGTCAGACTCCTCGCTCAGCTCTCCCTCTTCAGTTGCTGGCTTGCCCCCTAGTCCTAAGAGTCTATGTCTCCTTCAGTCTCACATCTGGAATGTCGTCATGTCCCCTGGTTGGAGCCACCACGCCACAATAAAAGCCTGACCCCAGAGCTCATGGTTCATCTTATGCTCCTGTAGGCTGGCTCCCCTTGCAGGGCCTGTGCATGTTAAACAGGAAGTTACTGCTGAGCTCAGCACAAAATGACACCTAAGCCGGATACCTACTGCAGCCTCCTAGCGACACGGGCAGGACAGATCACCTGGGAACGCTCTCAGGACTCAGCCCCCCTTCCTCTGACCGGGGACCATCAATTATCAGCAGCCATCGAACTGCAACTACTGATGTACATAATGTAGAAGACTACAAGGTGTAGCGTCACAAGGTTGTAGAACAGGATGTTGGTGCATAGTGCAGGTCCACATATATCAAACGTTCAGCCGACATGCGTCTTCTACACATATGTCAGCAATCAGCCAACACGTGTCTTTTACATATACATCAAAAGATCAGCCAACACGTGTCTTCTACATATACATCAAAAGATCAGTCAACACGTCTCTTCTACATATATATCAAAAGATCAGCCGACATCGTCTTCTACATATATATATCAAAAGATCAGCCGACATCATCTTCTACATATATATTAAAGATCAGCCAACACTTTACTTCTACATATGTATCAAGGATCAGCCAAAATGTGTCTTCTACATATACATCAAAAGAACAGCCAACACGTCTCTTCTACATATATATCAAAAGATCAGCCGACATGCGTCTTCTACATATATATCAGATCAGCCGACACACGTCTTCTACATATATATTAAAGATCAGCCAACACATTACTTCTACATATGTATCAAGGATCAGCCAAAATGTGTCTTCTACATATATATCAAAAGATCAGTCGACACATGTCTTCTACATATATATCAGATCAGCCGACACACGTCTTCTTCATATACATCAAAAGATCAGCCGACATGCGTCTTCTACATATATATCAGATCAGCCGACATGCGTCTTCTACATGATGTGATTGGACACTATAAATACAAAATGTATCTGTGTTTTTCACAATTTCAATACAATGCGTGTTTTGCCGCTGTGTTTGCTCATTGTGGTAAGTAGGCAACAATATGTCTTATATTAATATATCTTAAACTTGTGCAACTTTTCCCCAGCAATTGATCTATACAACCTTATTATCTGCACTGCTTCTTGCAAGCTATGGCTGTGCTACCTCGCATCATATAGGTATTCAATTCTCAAGGGGTAATGCTGGTGCTTTGATGTCAGGCACTTCACCCTTGGCAACAGCATTTCCGCTTTGGATGACTGCGGGTTTTTTTGCTGTCTTGTACCCCGTGCACTACACAAATGTGTGTATTTCAGTTGGTCACTGTATCATATATACTAAGGATTACCTGTCAGTGCACCACTATACGTCTCTGCCGCCAAACTGATTGGTGTCTTAATGGAACCACCTTCCCTCCACCTCTCCTGTACCACCACTGTCCCAAAAGGGAGATCCAAGGGTAGATTAAGGTGAAAGCGGCAACACATTTAGCCCAAGGTGAGACGGTTTAGCTTCAAGGAAAAGGCACATTGAGGTCAACTAGAGTAGCTGACTCAAGGCACATCATTGGGGGCAGATCTGGGTTGAAGATGGACATTGGGGGGCTCTTCAGAAGGAGGGAGATACATAGTGGGGCCTGCAAGGTCAGCTCAGAGGTGGGAAGGACACCATACTGCCCGTAAGAGGCAGTTAAATGTGTACTAGGGCACACAGGGGGATGTGTAGGGAGCTCAGTGGGGAGGGTCACGAAGGGTCCTCCGTAGGGACATTAGGAGTAGACTGGGTCACAATATGGCCTACCATGTGTGCCACAATGGGAGGTCTTGTGGGGGCACCTTTTGATACTTTAATACTTTAAACAATTGAGCATCTGTGGCGTGTCTTGTCTGCTTTCAGGCTTCGGAGCACTAAACCTTCCTATTACAAGCAGCACAGCAGTGCTGTTGTGTTCATGCTTGTGCTGCAACCACTGGATAGCACAGCCTTCTCATTACAAACAGCAAAGCAGGGAAACTGTGTGGGGCTTTAGAAAGCAACAGGTGACTAGCAAAGCTATGATCGGGCTTTGAAAATAGCAAGTGAGTAGCACAGCTGTTATGAGCAGAACTGTAAGGACGTGGTGCTCACGACATGACTGCAGCACTCGGTCAGCTGGGCGTCACCCCACAACAGCACAGTAGCAATGCTTGTTGTACTTGGAATGAAGCAGTGCTTTGGCACTGTGCCCTCCTCCTCCAGTCACAAACAGTTCAGGGTTGGAAGTGGAACACTGAATTGACACCACCACAATTCCATGAAAAACAGTAACACAACAAACCGACTTCCAGCTTCGAATGGATTCATTGTCTCAGTGCTTAATTTGTAAAAAAGATAAGTGCCAGGGCCCTCCTCGGGAGGCCACTGCAGCTTGCACCACCCATCGCCCATGACTTCGCAGCCAATGACAGTCCAAACACTACTACTAACCATCAAACTCCTACAAGTGCGACAATTCAGACTATTCCAGGTCCCCAAAGCTATAGGAATAGTTTGGGTCACAGGTGTTACTTATTTTTTTATTGCATATTATATTAATAAACAACTGCTATTGTGCTCATTTGTAAATTAGCCAAACAGCGCCACCAAGTGGCAGACTGTCGTAAGTGCCAGTGTTGAGCACCGGAAACCACCAGCTCAAATTAAGCACTAGTCTAGTGCGGCGCCCCTTCTGCAACACTCCATACAGTGGGGTAACTGCCCAGTCTCTGGAGCATAGGCTTGTACTAGGGTGCCCCAGCATCCTGGATTTGTTGGCACAGTCCCATTTTTTATCATCTGTCCCAGTAGATTTCACTAAATTCAGAACGTCCTGGTTTTAGAAAGAGTCGACTGAACACAGAGGAAAACACACTTTTTTGTGTTCCAATGCAAGATTAGTGACAGTGTTTTCTACGTTGGTGAGCGCTGTCTTTTAGGTCATTCTGTGACCCTCAGTCCATGTGAACTTGTAGTCCTACTTCTATGTCTGTGAAATGTCCCAGTTTATGGTTTTTAAAATGTGTTCACCTCATTGTCTCGGATTGCGAACAGAACCGCAGCCCGTTTGTGATGCAGAAACTCAGGCAGTACTTCCAATAAACCAGCCCCGCAGCAGGGGTGCTCCAGCTGGGTGCGCAGCCCGGCCTGGGGTTCAGTATTTCTTCTGCGTTTTGGAACAGAAAGCAACAAAAGAAGGCCTTTGCCAGGCTTCTGCTCTGGAGCGGTCTGTGGTTAACCTGCCAGCAAAGCTTCAGATCTCCTCGAGCTGGAAGCTCGCGCCAGAATGTCCCCGTTCAGGGGTTTAACTGTTTGATGCTCTCTGCCTTGAGAACCGAGTATTATCTGTCAGCGGCAGAAAGCAAGCCTGCGACTTGTCATTCAGCCAGGGTGTCACTGCCCCCTACCTGCAGCACCGGGAAATGCATCCAGATTCAGGGTGGCTGTTGTGCTGCAGTGAAGGCATTTGTGTGAAAACTAGAGCAACAGCCCGGCTGCTGTATTACCACCAGCATATCACAAACAAATGTTTTATACGAAGAGAGTGAACAACGAAACGGAAGACAGTCCGAACAGACCGGCCTTTCCGATACACATAAAAGCTAACTAGTTTACTTGTCTCTGCATATGGCACAATTGTCCAATTTTGGGTCTGGCCTCGAGACAGTTTATCTACCTAGCCAGCCTCATGTACCCCAAAAACAGACATAATGAAAATACATGCATACATAAATACATACACAGAATTGCTGTGGGACAACCCTCTTTATCTATAGGTCGGTTCAAATGTCTCACATTTTGCTTCTGCGCACCACAGCATGAGGCAAAAAAAAAAGTTTTCTAAGAAGTCTAAACATTGCAGCCTGGTTGAACCACAGTGTGTGATCTTGGGCAAATTGCTTCATCTTCCAGTTCCTCTGTTATCACTATCAAAATGGAGGCACTTCACAAATAGTTCACTGCTCATATGAAGCACTATACAAACACTTGGCTGATTATCCACACCATAGTGCATCCTACTGTAATCCCTTCTAGTGCCATATTCATATTTTTCTTTTTAGGTCTCGCCTGAGACAACGCATGCGCTGTCACTTGCAAGGCATTTTGTTAACTCAAAGGGGCTTGGAGCCCACCCATTGCTTTACCATTCATGGTTTCATTGTCACTTTTATTTGCTGGCTCCTGATAGGTCAGTGCGTGCTGGTTTAACTTTCTCTTCATTCATTTCTCCCTTCCATGGCGCATGGGCCAAGCACTGATTGCTTCTTTTTGATTAGCGTCCTTCTGCTGCTTGTACTGAGATTGAAGCACTTTCTTTTTCTTCTTCCCCATCCCCCATCGTTGTTGTTGCTGCATTGTCCCTGTTCCCATACCGCGTCATTGCTTGTCTATTGTTGCATGCCCCACCGTTTTGTTGCTTGCTCAGTCGTTGTTGCCGTGCCATTGTTTGCCATTGTTTTTCCTTGCACTGTGCCCCTTCTCCCCTCTTGCTTTGTCACATGCCTTTTTGTTGCTTCCCCATCCCCTTCCCCCCGTTGTTGCACTGCTGTACATGACTGAAAAAAACTGACAAAAGCAATAGATCTTGCTTAGGTGACACCTATTGCCTTTGGCAATGTTTGTTAAACTAGTATTGAACCCTGGTGCTCTTTGTGACCCAAAATTAGGTGTCCTCTTGTAATCAGGGAATCTTGAAATGTCTCCTCTGTACAGTGCTCTTCTCCTTCCTCAAGCTAGGTTTGCACCAGCCTCGTTAGGGTGTCAAATGGCTCCATGTCATGACATGGACTATTAGGTAGTGCTGTTTTTTCAGCCGAAATCACTAAGCATGCTGGAACTAGTAGTGTTATCTTCCCAGTGCAGGTTTAGGTCTCCAAGTGCCAATGTGCCTAGTGATGTTGGTTGAAAAACAAGGACTGGGTGAAAAGCAGCCTCAGGGCTTGGGGCCAGTTGACCGCTATAAGTACAATGTGAGTTCAGAGTGGTATATACTCAAGTGTAGTGCCGGAATGAAAAATGTTGACTCTGGGAACTCTAACATGGGGGACTGAGAAAGGTTTAGTGAGAGGGTGGAGCCAGCAAAGATGGAGTCTTGAGGGAGGAGGGGAAACAGCCTTAACCACGCAGCGTGAACTACGGAGACCTGAATCACGCAGGCAGTACCACGCACGTCTAAACCATGAATATGCCTTAACCACGCATATGCCTGGTTAAGGCATATGTGCGGTCTAGTTGCTGCTGCTGCTGGGCAAAAGAGCAGGAAGAGGAAGGATCGGGACGAGGCGGAGAGGTAAGTCGGGTTTTGAGGCGGTAGGGGGTAGTTTGTAGGGGTTGTGGGTTAGTTTTCAGGGCTGGGAGGGGTCAGGGTAGTTTACAGGGCTGACGGGGTCGGGAGTTTTAGGGCTCAGGGCAGGGGACGGAGGTGGGGGTAGATTATTTGGGTTGGGGTAGTTTCTAGGCAGAGGGAGTCGTTGGGCAGGGGTAGGTGGGGTTAGGTTTTGGGGGGGGTCTTGTTTTAGGGCTCAGGGAGGGGGCTGGGGTCAGAGTAGTTTTAAGGGGGCTGAGTTGTAGGGCTCAGGATAGGGGACAGGATAGGGGCAGTTTTCAGGTCGAAGGGGCAGTTGGCTGGGGTAAGGGGGAGGTAGGGATTTTAGGTTTAGGGTGTTTTTAGAGTTTAGGCCAGAGGGGCAAGAGTGTGATCTTTACCACACATGCCCATTTACCAAACATGTCTTTACCATGAAATTGTGTGGTAAAGGCATGCGTGGTAAAGGCATGCATGGTAAAGACGCGGTCGGGGTTTAGACCACGTGGTTAAGGCATGGTTGTTGAGGCATGCGTTTTTCCATCACACAACCTGGGAGGAGTCATGAGGAGCAAAATTACAATCCTCATTTGATCGGGTGGATAATCGCCAATCTATATGCATCATTTTTACAAAATGTCTCCGCATAGAAACTGACAAGAAGAAAACCTGATTGTAAACGTTTCCTGGCTTACTTTATTATTCACAAACAGTTCGATATTTCAAGACAGGTGGTTAACAATAGCTAAGAGTGTCCCTAAATGTCTCTATGTCTGATATTAGTAATAATGCTCAGGAGGTTATTGGATTTGCAACAGCAATCTATTTGTAATATCTGGTCACAGTGGTGAAATGTCATAAAATATCTTTGAGGGTTAATGTGCTGCTGCTGAGCACTGTGTGTAACCAGCATGTTACAGAACTTGTATTCTATGGAAGACAGCTCAGAATGTTAACCTTTTGTTGCAGAGACCCTTGTGTAAGTGTATGTCACAAGATACAATGCTGGCAAATTACCTCAGTGAGTTATGCGCGAGCTTAAAACCAGTGCATTTAACATTCAAAACAAACATTTGACTCCTAGCAGGTTTAACTTGTTCTTTCATTCTTTTTAGGCTGATAAAATGAATGTCATTTAATTAGGTAGTATTAATAACATTTATTAAGTACCAAAAACGATTGCTTTATTGTCAACTCTATATAAACAGTGAGTATTACCATTAATATACCAGCATACTTTACATGCAGAGAGAGCTTGAGGAAGTTATCACTGGTTTATCTTTTTGCCGCCTTCTGAAGTGACACAACATGACGTGTGTGTTTTTAACTCTTGATGGGCTGTGGTGTCAGGCTGCCAGATATGAGCTACAAGATGGGCTTCATTTGACACCGTTTTCCCAGCCATGGCACAACTTAGGCAAACGTCTTACTGATTGTCCTTGAAGTGAGGCATTTGCACTGAAGCACTGGTGGAACAAATAGCCTCCAATGTCTCGATCCCCAGCAGACTGCTACTCCGCTCGACACAGACTGAATATGGGTTGGCGTCGGCCCGAGACAGAGTCGAAAGGAATCGCTGGCCCAGCTTGGATCACTGTTGTGGCTTCAGAATTGCTGCCAAAATTAGAATCCAGCTGGTTCCATGTTGATTCCGGAACTGTGCACCCACAAAGTTCCAGGAACGCTCTGAAAGACCGAGGGGCATATTTACAAGAAACTGGTGGAGCGTGGTGTTACTGCAAAATTTGTAACACCTCGCTCTGACAGTTTCAAAACGCAGGGATGCGCCATATCGACAAGAATGTGGCGCACTCCTGCGTTACCCCTAGTGCTGGTGCTAAAAAAGCTGCCTAGCGCCAGCACAGGCACCCTAGTGCCATTTTGCTAGGCTGCCTGCGCTGCAGGGGCAATTGTTTATGTGTAGGAAGGGAATTGTTTATGTGCAGGAAGGAACACCTTCCTGCACATAAACAATCTTTACAGACGATTTGCTCTATCGATGTGTGCAGCACAGATGAAAAGAGCATAGCAACACCATTGGCAACGCTCCCCCCCCCTCCAACAAATTATGCATGCTGACAATAAACACACAACACGTTACTTGTTTGGGTAAAATTGCTGCAGGTTTATTACATACACCGTTATGTAATAAAGTGGGTTATCTTACGGGCGATCCAAGGGCAGGCAACCATCTGGGCCGCCTGCCCGCCTGATGAGCCAAGCAGCACTGGACGAACCCCATCTGTGCTGCCACTTCTGGTGATCCTTCTCCTGATCACCTGACACATGGTCCCTTCCTACTCACGCCCCTTTCAGGGCGGAGCGTAGCATAGCAAACCCCCAGTTGTTCAGGCCCACAACCGCCCGAAGGACTAACGGGGCGCCGACACGGTTTTCCAGTCACCTCCCATGAGGCTCTTAGGATTTGACTCTAGCACCCCTTTGGTGCTGCGCAGGGAGGGGTACCCTTCTGTCCCCCTTTGCTTCCAGATCGCCCTGTAACTCCGCCTGCAACGAAAAGACAACATTACAACATTCTCTGCCTCCCATCAGCCCAGAACCACGCCGGGTAAGCGGTAGGGTGGGAGACGGCGTGTCCAGCGCGAGAAGAGGAAGAACAGTGGTGGGGGAGGCTATATACCCTCCCCCTATCCTCGCGCTCCTCGGAAGTGACGCTGCCTCGCGCGTCACCCCCGGGCTGGGGGACTCCTCCCGAGTCCCTGCCCTCGAGAGGGGGGGTGCCCAGATGTTACTAGAGGGCTGCCCTCCTTAGTGGCCCCCTGCGGGGCCTCGGACAGCCGCATAGCAACACCATTGGCAACGCTCCCCCCTCCAACAAATTATGCATGCTGACAATAAACACACAACACGTTACTTGTTTGGGTAAAATTGCTGCAGGTTTATTACATACACCGTTATGTAATAAGGTGGGTTATCTTACGGGCGATCCAAGGGCAGGCAACCATCTGGGCCGCCTGCCCGCCTGATGAGCCAAGCAGCACTGGACGAACCCCATCTGTGCTGCCACTTCTGGTGATCCTTCTCCCTGATCACCTGACACATGGTCCCTTCCTACTCACGCCCCCTTTCAGGGCGGAGCGTAGCATAGCAAACCCCCAGTTGTTCAGGCCCACAACCGCCCGAAGGACTAACGGGGCGCCGACACGGTTTTCCAGTCACCTCCCATGAGGCTCTTAGGATTTGGCTCTAGCACCCCTTTGGTGCTGCGCAGGGAGGGGTACCCTTCTGTCCCCCTTTGCTTCCAGATCGCCCTGTAACTCCGCCACAGCTCTGGAGGTGGCCCCCGTCACCGCCAGGGCCCCCACCCAGCCCCTATGGTCCTACCTGCAACCTCTCATTTCCAAGGCCTCCCGCAGGTCTAACAGGAAGAGGTCCATCCCCACTGGCGATAGGTGAACCCCATCCGCCGCAAAGTAACCTTTCACCTTTTCTTGAATCAGCTCATGTCTGATGAATCCCAGGCCCCTCTGGTCAGTGAACTTGCGCATTGCCCCGTTCACTCGCTTACGGGAGTGCTCCACTGCCTCCCCAGACTTAGCCCCTTGCCATACTCTGCGTGGAATCATCTCTGACCAACAGACCTCACATTGCCCCATGCGTTTGACGATTTCACCCAAGTCACTTTTCATGGCCTGCAAGAGTAGCCTTCTCCCCATGGCAATGAGGTCATTTCCCCCAGGTGTATCACCAATATTCTTGGCATGGCCCCCTGGGCGGCTAGTCTCTGTTCCAGTCTGTTCCTGAGGGTGCTCCATCTCATTCCAGGGAAACCCATCCACTCAAACTGTGTCTTTGAAAATCCCCGCGTCCAATTCCGGCGCGCCGCCCACTGGGCCACCCTGGTGATGAAAGAATGCCCGATCACCCATACCTGGAAACCTAGTAGAGTAAAGGACACCATTTACACACTCTGTACTTTTAATGTTCAATTTCACACAAGAATTATGACATGTGGTACACTCAAAATCACTGCACACTGTGAATACAAACAAATTGCTTCAAGGACGGACGTACCGTTTGTAGCATTCAGACTCCCAACGCCCCACCTTTTTACCCCCTCTGGCTCCATTCCTGCTTTGAACGCAGCCGTGGCCGCCCCTATTCTGAAGGAATGGCTGGTGTATTTTTCCCTTGCTGGGCAAGGCCCGCCCGAGTTAAGCTCGTCCTCATCAATTGTTCCATCTGGTACTTCGTCAGGGGACCCTGATCAGCATGGATCAGCAGGTACCCGGGGGCGTTGGGACGGAGCGCCAAGTACTCCCTGACCTTGGCGACCGGGCAGTACCTGTGGTCCCCCAGCGGCCTTAACTCCACATCTACCCCCCGCCCTGCCTGGTCCGTTTTGGACCTCCTGAGGTGGATGGACAGGGTGCCCACCAGGCTGACATCCTTGATGCTTAAGGCATTGCCCGACCGGTCCGACTTGGACCTGGCCACCAGTTCACTTATCCGAAATGCGCCAAAAAACGCTAGGCAGAAGGCGGCCGCAAAGAGCGACGCCTCGTACTGCGAGTAGGTGACCCCTTCTAATACGTCCAGCATGCCCTTGAGAGTGTCAAATTCGATGGGGGCCCTGTTGTCTGGTACTCTGGGTT
The DNA here is from genome assembly GCA_963921515.1 of Calotriton arnoldi. Taxonomy (NCBI): domain Eukaryota; kingdom Metazoa; phylum Chordata; class Amphibia; order Caudata; family Salamandridae; genus Calotriton; species Calotriton arnoldi. The sequence continues at coordinate 5,768,995 of CAWUFW010000123.1, read as the reverse complement.
CCTCTCTGGCCCAACCCTTGAGGGCCGCCCTGATGATGAAGGACTTGGTGGGGTCGCTCCCCCCCGTGAGTTTGGCGTCATGGCTCACTGCCGCCAGGTGGCCGCACACCCAGGAATGGCTCTTCCCCTGTTCCTTAGCCCACACTACGAATGCCTGCACTGTGCCCTCCCTCGGGAGCGGGGAAAGTCCCAGGGATTGTGACACTTTCTTGAAGGTGGCCAGGTGGGCCCTGTATCGTATCCTGGTACCTGGGGCCAATGAGCATTCACCCAGTGCTCTCAATCGTTGCTCCACTGTAGGATTCTCCAGAGGTGCGCCGGGAAGGGGGTCATCTCCGCTCTCGCTTGCGGCCAGGCCTCCCGGAAACGGAGCCACTGAAAACGAGAAAGAGCGTCAGCTGCCACGTTCTTGACCCCCTCGATATGCCTCGCCCTGAATTCAACATTGCAGCGCAGGCATGCCCTGACTAACTCTCTGAGAAGACAGAGGACCAACGGGCACTTGGCTGTTTGCCCATTGATGGCCTGCACCACCGCCATGTTGTCAGACCAGAATAGCACCTTTCTGTCTGAAAGCGACCCCGGCCACAGGTGTAGTGCAATGACGATTGGGAATAGCTCCAGGACCGAGATGTTGGCTGTGATGTTGCGCCTGCGCCAGGCGTTGGGCCACTCCTGGGCGCACCATTCTGCCCCCAAGATTGCCCCAAAGCCCTCCCTACCTGATGCGTCCGTGAAGAGGCAGAGCTCAGGACTGTCTGCCCAAGGTGCCCTCCAAATCACCGTCCCATTGAACTGCGTGAGGAACTCACACCACATGGCAAGGTCTTTCTTCAAGCCCTTTGCCAGCCTAACCAGGTGGTGTTTCTTTTGACGTTAGCTGTTGCCCTAGCTAACCTCCTGGCGAAGACTCTCCCCGCAGGGATAACTCTGACTGCGAAATTGAGCTTTCCCAGGAGGCATTGTATGGCACCCAGGGGGGCTTTGTCTTTCCCCAGCAATGCTTGAATGTCCTGGACGCAGCGCCTGTACCTTGTCCGCAGGGAGCCTGGACTCGCCCTTAACAGTGTCCAGTTCGATGCCTAAAAAGTCAAGACTTGCGCCGGACCCTCGGTCTTGCCAGGTGCTAACGGAACCCCTAGGTGCCTGGCCATGTCCTGGAAGCACTGCAAGCCTCTGCTGCACTCACGCGTGCCCGCCCCCGATGAACAAGAAGTCATCCAGGTAGTGCGTCACCCCTTCCACCTTGAACCTGTGCGCGAGCACCCACTGCAGGAAAGAGCTAAAAGCCTCAAAGTAGGCACAGGACACGGAGCATCCCATGGGCATGCATTTATCGAAGAAGAATTCTCCCTGCCACTTGAACCCCAGGAGATGCTGGCTATCCGGGTGGACCGGCAGCAGGCGGAAAGCAGCCTCTATGTCTGATTTTGCCAACCAAGCTCCCTTGCCCGCCCTCCTGACCATGTCCACCGCCAAGTCCAGGGAGCAGTAAGACACCGAGCACGTTCCTCTTCTAACCAGAAGTTCACTGAGTCACCTTCTGGGTAAGACAGGTGCTGGATCAACCTGAAGGCCCCTGGCTCTTTCTTGGGTACTACCCCCAGAGGGGATACAACAAAGTTCGTGAGTGGTGGCTGGTTGAAGGGGCCCGCCACCCTACCCAGGGCCGATTCCTTATTAATCTTCCCCTGCACAACTTCCGGTTGCTCCCTGGCCGATTTGAGGTTGCCCGCGTCCCTGCTTGCTAATGGGCCCCGGTAAGGTATTCTGAATCCTTCCATGAACCCCTCCGCTAGGAGCAGTCTATCCATGGTGTTCGGATACTCGCGGATGAGGGGGAGGAGGTTTGAAATGATGATGGGGGACGGACCCTTGGCCATGTGTAGGTTGGAAGATCTGCCCCTGGAAGGCGACCTGGGGACAACACTGCTGGGAGGGGGTGGGGGGGGCGGAAAGGGGGGGCAGGACGGCGGAAATTGTCTATTTATCTTGCCTTCCCGGCGGGGGTGCGGGGCCCTCCCGCTTGTTACAAGAGGAGGCAGGATGGGTGGCCCCGCATTTGCTACAGGTATGGGAGAACCTGCATGCTTTGCCCCAGGAGCAGGACCCTGCGTTATATAACCTGCAGGTTCCATTGTACACTGTTTTACCTCCATTCTTTCGGCCACCTCCTCGGCCACCCCGAAAAGACTTGTTGAACTGACCCTTCGACTCCTGCTTCTGACCCTTGGGCTTGTCACCCCCACTATTGTTTGTGTTGGTCTTGTCCTTCCCTTCAACTGTGCGCTTTCCCATGTGCTTAACCCAGAGCCTCACCTCCATTTGGTCCCACTCCAGTTCGGGACACATGGCCATCTTTTTTCGAAATTCGCAGTCATAGTGGTACCATCCCATCCCCCCGCTTGTCCCAGCCTCGTTGGTGATGATGCTGGCATACTGAAACAACCCCGGCCCCTGTTCTGGGAATTTTTCCATTATCACTGCAGCCAGGATGGCGAAAGCTTGTCCCCATGTTACAATGTTCTTCTCCGGCCAAGCTTGGAATCGTACCTTTTATCCTCCTCCTTACCCCCATCTTTCTTGTGTCAACGCCCTCCGCCCCGTGCATGAGCAGGGTAAATATATCTATAAACTCTCGCCTCCAGATCCCCTCTTTGGCCGCTGTGGGAACCTCCCACCCCAATGAGCACCGCCCGAGACCATAGGCGCCATTGTGACTAGTGGCTTCGACACCCCGGCTGCGTTGGGCAGCTCTGGGGAACGTGTGGGAGCGCTGACTGCCTGAGGTGCAGCGGGCAGGATCACCACCGGGAGTGGTACCGTGCTGGCGGGGGGACTTGCTGGAGACGGAGTGGCACCCACCGCCGGGTGCTGCCCAACTGGTTCTGCTGGGCTGCTGGTTGACGCTTTGTCGCCCTGGGGAAGAGCTGCGCTTGCCGTGCTGGCGCCCCTCCCCAAACCTGCGTGATGGACGGGACCCCAAGCGCACCCCCGGAGGAGCCGGCACCGCCCCTCCACCCCCACTGTTCGAGCTGGCCCCCGCAAGGCCTGCTCTGACCTCGGCCATAAAGCTCCTCAAAGAGTCTGTGAGCTTACCCAAGTCCTGAGTTGTTGCGTAGCTCGCAGGGAGCGGGGTGCTGGCCGGGGAATGGCTGGCCCAGGAGCCGGGGGCGGAGGGAGGGGCAGCGGGGTGGCAGGGATCCGGGGGTGGTCATGGCCCGACTCCTGGTTGGCAGCGGGTCTGCCGGAAAGTCCTTTACTGTGGGCCTGCGTGTCCTCTTGGACCTAGTGGGGCCTGCCTCTTCGATGTGCTCCTGCTCTGTGGTCAAGGACGCACTGGCGAATCCAGAGTCCTCCGGGTTATTGGCCTTCAGAAGTTCTGTGGCCCAAGCCAATCCCTTGGTCTTGGCCATGTCGAGGAAGGCTGCGATCTGCGCTTCTTGTGAGGTGCCTGGCTGGGTTTCGTCGACTTGGGACATCTGCGAGAATAGACGGGGGAACCCTGGCTATCCATCCTGCCTCCTGCGACTGACGGCTCAATCTGGAAGAAAATTTAATATTTTAAGACACTCTGCCCAACTCTGGTTGCCAGGCCTGACCTGCCTCCATGCAGATGCGCAGCCACTGCGTCCCCCCCTCGGTATCGTACTTACTTCAACCCGGTAGGCTATGAATCTTTTGGTGGCGACGCTCGGATGGGTGCCGCACTGGACTCTGTGAGTGGAGATGAAGGTAGAGGTGAGTAAATCTCCCCTGGGCCCCCCCGTGCCCCTGTCCTCAGGGCCCCGGCACCCTCCCCAGCCCCGTGGAGCGGGGAAGCACCCACTTCTCGCAGCCGCTAGCCATGATCAATGGTCCGCCGTCCTAATGGTTGTACCTAACTTACGCTGCTGCTTGCTCCTCCTGGGTCCCCCCGTGCACCCATACCTGCTACGTGATCGTTTCCCCCTGGTCAATCGCTTCCTGGCTGCGCCGAACGTCAAATTCTGTCCTGCTTGTGGAAACAAAAAATTGGGTGAGGAGTGTTCGGTCGCCTTGCTGACCTTCCCTGTTGTCAGTGCCAGTGCCAACTCCCTGACATAGGGCTCTTGAGGCACCCAACCCCTCAGGCCCCCTGTTGTGGACTCCCTCCCAAAACGCCCCTCGTGCCCCTGGTGGTCCAGATCTTTGTTACCTTTAGCCCACGTCGTCCGACTGCGCGGGCCGCTTGTCCCTAGTGTGTGGGCAGTGCCTCGGGGGGCGAAGCGTGCCGCTGAAAAACAAAGGGCGCGGAGTGAGGCATAGCAGGCAAGCACTGCACAATACTAAGCGGGGGGGGGTGGCCCATCGGTGTTACGGCCGCAGGCCCCCGCACAGTTTGGTGCCCTAGGGAAGCTCCACCTGGGGCCACTTCTCCTGCCTTGCTGGCTCTCGTCCCTCACCTGTTGGCGCTTGCATGCACACCAGTTTTGTCGGACGACCCCCTACCTATTTCGGCTACCAGCGGGCGTAGCGAGGCGGTGTTGAGCCTCGCCGGGACTCGAACTGGGTTCTCCAGCTCCGGCCGCTCTACCCATTATGCCCATTCCTCTACTAGTTACGGGCGCGCCACCACTGGACAGCTCGCCTGTACTAGGTCCCACAGCTTGTCCCTCCATGCTGGCACGTGGCGTGACCGGCCGCGGCGCCGCTGGGTCACGAGCGCGCGGGGAGGCGGCCTGGTGGTGCCAGGACGCAGCAGCGCGTCGGGTTCTCGCGTCCCCCGCTAGGCCCCCATGTGCAGGCGCAGGGGACGCCATCAGTGCTGTGGCCCCCCCGCATCTACTGGAAGGGCCCGGGGGGGGTGGGGGGGGGCCCAGACCCCGCAGCACGCGCCTGCCGGGCACACCGGGCGGAGCGGCGGAGCCACACGGGGACTCGCTGGGCCCCGCCACCTCCCCGCCCGCCGGCTGAGGGCCTGCCTTGCCTCCCGTAGGGCAGCAGTGGAACCGCGCAGGGTGTCCAGGCAGAGCCTACTGCCCTGAAAAGCAGAGGGAGACTGGAGCAGAACCCACTGCCCTGGTGAGCTGGTGCAGCGCCCCCTGCCCTGGAGTCATGTGGGACAGGGCGGCGCTCACCGCCCTAGAAATCGGGGGGCAGCACTAGCAGGATCCGGAGCCTTGTCCAGCAGGAACCTATCGTAGGCAAGGCGCAGGAGTTAACCCAGTTCAAAGCTCCCGGGTGGTGGCGGTGGGGGGGGGGGCGGCGGCAATTGGTGTGAGGCAGGCGAGGCCAGGCGCAGGCGCTTGTCAGTGGGCCCTGCCCCACAGGTACTCGCGGTGAAAGCACCGCCCGAGCCGCCTGCATGGAGCGCCATGGCCGGAGGCCCTCCTGCCACTGATGGAGACTCCCCCCGGCGCCGATGGCACTGCTGCCCCCGCCGCCTCCCCTCGGTGGCCCGCCGGAGCAGGCCGGGCTGGCCCCCTTAGGGAGAGAGTGGCGTGGTACCGCCCGAGACAAATCTCACCCAGCTTAGAGGCAGCAGCCTCGAAGACAATGGCGGGGTGCTCCGTCGACAGCGGCGAAGCATGGGCTGTCGGCGGGAGTGCGTGGTGACTCGATGGGATTGATATCCCTGAAGCGCTGGGGACAGCCGGACGCCTCGGAGGCGAGCGCTTCTCCCAGTGCTGTGGCTGGAGACCCCCCCGTGCCCCGGGGACGGCCCCCAGCATGCCGCGCGCCGCCTGCCTCGCCAACTGGCCCTCGGCGGCCCCGTGAGCTGGGAGGGGGAGGCTGTGCCTCTCGGCGTGGCCCCGCAAGACCAGGCGCCCGGGAGACAAATGCCGGTGGTCAGCAGCCCGCGGGCCCGGTGAGGCCCGGACCCCGTGCTCCGCGCTGTGCCCTGCGTGGCCAGCAGTCAGAGGCCCCCTCCCGCCCCCCTTCCAGCGGGGAGCCCAGAGGGGGAGGGGAAGATGCCCGGAGATCTCCCGGCCCGTGGAAAGGCCGTGCGACCCCGCCGGTGGTGACTGGGCGGGGACCGCGGACCGAGCACGCTGTGTGGTGCCCAGGGACAGCCAGACCCTGCGGCCCCAAGCGCCCCATCGTTGCCTGAGCCCTCGAGGAGCTGTCCTCCCCCCCCTAGAGCGGGTGCCGGAGCCGGGATGGCCTGGCGCCTTGCATAGGGGGACTGGGGGGGAGGATTAAACTCACCGGGAGTGCTCAAAGGGCGACGGGCAGCAAGACGGACAGCAAGACGGGCAGCGGTCCAGGGAGACGGCGTGTCCAGCGCGAGAAGAGGAAGAACAGTGGTGGGGGGGAGGCTATATACCCTCCCCCTATCCTCGCGCTCCCCGGAAGTGACGCTGCCTCGCGCGTCACCCCCGGGCTGGGGGACTCCTCCCCCGAGTCCCTGCCCCCCGAGAGGGGGGGGGGGTGCCCAGATGTTACTAGAGGGCTGCCCTCCTTAGTGGCCCCCTGCGGGGGCCTCGGACAGCCGCAAAATATTAGGAGAAATAAAACATTTCTCCTCGTATTGCCTGCTTAAGACCAGATATTCCCTGGCGGTATTTTTGGTGGTGCCCCATACCTTGTAAATATGGGACAGCGTCAAAAAGCAATGGGTTTTGCGGCGCAACGCCTACTGCAACACCCATTGCATGCCCCTTTCATGCTAAGTGCTGCGTGAATATGGGCATTATTTACAAGGATGCGTTAATTAATGCCGCCTTGTAAATAAGGTGAAGGAGCTAATGCCACCAGAACATCGGAAAAAGTTACGTTCTGGTGGCGTTAACTCCTTTTAAATATGCCCCTTAGTGTGAAAATTATCTTGTGGGAATGTAAATGGGTAACATGTAATGGACCTTTGGTTAAAAATCACGCTAAGCAAGAGCTCACAAATTAGTAAGTTTACAACTAATTTCCTGTGCAATGGCTGTTAAGTGACTCCCAGGCCATGAGGGTGAAGTTGGCCAGTGCCAGGTTTTCAGTCACCAGCACTAAGCATGCTGAGATTTTACAGGTCAGTGTTTTCAGGTGTGTCAACGGAAATGAATATGGACTTCAACTCCCAGAATACATTAGTTTACGAAGTAAAAACCCAGGCCTGCAGCACTGCCTCCTTCCAGGCATGGATTCATCTGGTCACATTATCCAACGACCTGAAAACAAACTGCACTAGACAGACTACAGTCTAAGCCCAGGCCGCAAATGGCATCATTTTGAAATACTAAGTCAGACTCAGGCTTTGGGTTCTTCAAGTAAGGTTTACAGATCACTCTGTGTTCAAGGAGACTCTGCTTTCAGTCATGAGTTCTTTTTCAAACTATTCTTTTCCAGTACTTTAATTCAATTGGTTCAAGTGAAGAAATTCCAGACCTTTCATAATGCATCTATTTCAGTCAGTCAATATCTTTATTTCAGTCTAAAAGGCCATAAAAAGTAAGGATAAATACAAAATATAGAAAAGCAAGTAAAAATACAGAGCATATAAAAGAGAGAAAAAAGATATGACTAAACATATTAGGGTAAAACCAGGATAAAATATCTTAAAACGTTAAGTGCACAGTAGCATTATGGGGACACCTTTTTCTTTCTTAACCTCCACATAGACATCAAATACCTTGAGACTGCAAAGACAATGGACTGGCTTGTATTACTTCTGAGTATTCTAAGGGCGATGCTGTAATTCATCTGACCCAAATTACGGCAAAGTGGCAAAATCCACTTTTTCCTTGGACCATGATAGGCTGGACAAAATAGAATTAAATGTTCAACCACTACGATCACCCCAGGGCAGAAAGGGCATGTTTTGTCACACTCCGAGTTCCCAGACCTCGATGCAGTAGTAAAGGCTCGAATTGGGAGGATCCCTAGACGGAGTTTTAAGTACATGGTTCTGGCATGGGTGGGGTTCCACCTCATCCAAAAATGATTCAAAGCAGTAGTCAGTTTTAAACTCCAAGTAAGAGGCAGTGAGGGAGCCCACCCTAGTGGTAGTTGCAGTATTTTGGTCCATAGATTGCCAATAGGCTCTTTTCAATGCCTGTTCGGAGACCAGTGCAATATCAGTTGGTGTTGACCAGAGATTGCCAAAACCAACCTGTCTCAACCGATCCCCAACCAATCTAAACCAGGAAATCTTACTGGACCCCCACTGCCCCATTACTTCTTCCAAAGCACCTCAGAGAAATATAAGTTTGGGGGCTGACCATAATCTTCGCCAATACATTAAAGGTTTCAGCCCCATTATATCATTACCTCTCTTTAATCCATGATCTAGTCAGAAAGGATAAAGGGGGATACTTGCTGGGAGTTTGCTCGAGCCCCTCAAAAACGAATTTCCGCTACTTGAAGGGACCTAGCATCACAAACGCCTCATCATTCAGCACAGTACAGTGCGGCCCCAGTGATTGACATCTATAGGTCTCTAAGGCTGGGGTAATTGGTCTTTATGCAGATGTGCACTGGGCCCTCAAAATACCCCCACAGTATTGCTCAAGCTTAATTTTTCGCTTCTGAACATGGAATGACCAGTCAAAGTCATCCAATATGGTCACACCCAAGTAATCAAACACTCGAACACGCTCCAAACTTTAACCATTGAGAGTGGGATTCAAGCGGGTTGTGGGGCAGGGATTAAAGACCATGTATTTAGACTTGCCAAGGTTGATCTCTGGACCCCACTGCTTATTGAAGACCCCAAAGCCATCCAAGAGCTTTTGAATGCCCATGGGAGATTTGGATAGCAAAAGGGTGTCATCCGCAAATAGTAGGGCCGGGACCTTCACCCCGTCAAAAGATGGAACATCACCCTCACACTTCTCCAGATGTGAGACTAAACTATTAATATAAAGGAGGAAGAGGGTTAGGGCCAGCACGCACCCCTGCCTCACCCCCCTATTTACAGGTATAGGATCAGTGAGCATGCCCTTGGGTCCACATCTGACCTGTGCAAAGTTATTGGTATGTAACTTAATGACAACTTTTAAAAGATAGGCAGGCACCCCCATCTCTGCTATAACTCTCCATAAAGGCTTTCTTGGACTAGATTGAAGGCAGATCGAAGATCTACAAAAATGATGTACAATCGACCTCCCCTCAAAGACACATACTTACAGTACAGTAGCTGTAGTCGAAAGACCTGGTCAATAGTGCTAATTCCTTCTCTGAATCCAGCCTGCAATGAAGTCAAGACTTCTGTGTCCACCATCCATCCACTCAGTCTATTCAAGATGATACGATAAAAAAAATGTTGGGCACTATCGGTAAGGCTTATAGGTCTATAGCTAGCAGGGGATGATCTGCAACCTTTTTTTAAAATTTGGACGATCTCTGCCCCAGCCCACGTTGAGGACATGGGATCACAGGACAGCAGAGCATTAAAAAGAGGACAAAGTATGGGCACCATATGTCTTTGAACATCTTAAACAGGTCACCAGGCACTTATTCCAAACCTGGCACCTTGATGGGCATCGATTTGTTAAGCAACTCTCTGTTGCCTTCTGAGGCAGGGTAGTTGCTACTCTCGTAGTGGCTGACAACCCCAGTGAAGAACGCGCAGTGTCTGAGGTTGCAAAGAATGAAGAGGTAGAGGAAAAGGCTGTAACAACTGACATAGCCCTGTCGTCTTCATACCTGTGAGAGAGGCCTACAGGGGGCTGCAACCTGCAGATCAATGATTGTGAATCCAGTCCTTTTAGGCCCGATATATGGCATTATTTAGGGTATAGAGGAGCACCTACCAAATCGCAGGGGAAATGGACTTAGCACATCCGCCACACCAGTTGCAGTGGGACTTTCACATTATGAGGTAACTTCTGGCACTTCAAAAATAGTAGCCTACAGAGAGTCCATAAGAGAACCTGCTTCAGGAGACAAATGTCCATGGCTGGAGGTCCAACATGCTGTGCTGGTACGGCCGAACAGCAGCCATGTTACTACATATAACCGTATCCACACTTCACTAGCCCGTCAGTCGTTACAATGGCTGCCTGTGGCTAGAAGTATTGCCTTTAATGGAAGGTACATCATACGTCGACCTATCCATTGCACTGAACTGCTCTACCTTCAGTATAAACCCCATACCAGCCACCAAACTAGTCCACTTCACTCTTGACCATCCCTTCCTTCAACAAGTCGCCTTCTGGGCCACGCGACTAAGACCTGGAGCCCGATTCCAGCCTGAATAAGAAAATTTGACAACCACCTCGAATTCTGCCCGGGATTAAAAATTAGGCTCTGAATTAATTGTGTTACACAGACCACTGCAAGCACAACGTTGCCTACTTTCACAATTTTCTGCAACTCTCTGTGCGTATGTGCTTTTACAAGTTTGATGCACTGTGTTAAGAGGACATCGCTGAAACTGACACACTTCACGCAAAAAGTCCCATAGAGGCCCAGCTACAAGTAACACCAGGGCTTTAAGTGGGCCGGGTCTGTCCGGGTCTGAGCACCGGCAGTTATTTTCAGGGGGCCTCGAAACGGGTCTCTATCGGGCTCTATTTTCGGGCCTCGCAGAGGTAGTCCGTTTTCTTTTTTTTTCTTGCACCAAACTTATTTTAATCATGACCCCCACCCCCTTTCTATCTGTCACCTTCTGCTTCTTTTTCTCTCCCGTACTCTTTCCCTTCTCTTATTTTCCTCTTCTCCGTCACCTTGTTTATCTCTCCCTGTTTGTCTCCTGTGTACCCTTCATTCACTGGTTCCCCCCGCCCCATCTTTCTGTACGTAGGTGCCTAGCTCTCTCGCTCGCTCATTCACCTCCACACGTCACCACATCCCTCCCTCTTTGCTCTTTACACTTGGGCGCTCGCGCTGGAATGCCAGTCTGCTGCTGCACGTGCCTCCTGATGCCAGGTCCTTGAAGTCACGGGCCTGGCCACGGCCTGCCTGGCAGGAGGGTGGGGTGGCGGCTATCCCTCGCCGCTGCTGGGTGGCGCAGTTTGTTTTCTCTCATACTCCACTGTGCGTTTCTCGGTAGCCTCTGGTTCACCCCTGCCCCGGACGCCTCTCGTGCGCAGCTCCTCCGAGCACGCGGCTCCGAGCCGGGAGCGCGCAGGAGGCAGGAAGTACCAGCGTGAGGGCCCTTTCCCATGCTCCCTGCAGCGCTACCGCTCTGGGAGGCCAGCTGTGCTCCCTGCCCTCTTCTCCTGCGAGGAGGAGACGGGGGAGTTACTGGCCTCTGTCCCACCCAAGTGGCAGCTTTCAGCACTGCTGCTGCTGTCAGTGACGGGAACATCACATGCAGTGGAGTCACTGTGAGGCTGTCGTGCCTGCCACATAGCCACCCATCTCGTTCACTCCCGATAAGGACAATCATGTCTAACCTGCTTCGAATCCGGAAAGGGGGTCACCATCACACCCAGAGTCTCTCGTGACAGGGGAAAGGGCCAGCATCACAAGCAGAGTTATTTCTGATGGTGAATGGGACCACAGAGTGGAGATGCAGGGGCTCTAAGAAGGGGTGAAAAAACAACAAAGCCTCATTAACAAGCAAATGGTCTTTTAAAGACCTGTGAAGTACTCGGGTGGGGCTGTGAGCGTGCCCGGGAAGCTATCTCAGTCCGGGCTGCCACACACGACGGGGGGGGGGGTGGAATGGGGGGGCCCGAAGCCCTTTGAGCCCAATGGGCGTTGCGCGCCTGTCCATCACATCAAGAGGTAATGACTTTTCAGGCACCTATCTCCGAGTCATTCTGAGTAAAGCTTTGTTTGTTGGGTAAGTTACGTAGAACTAAGGATAACAAAAAAACTTGTAATTTCATAGATTTAGCGCCTTATTTTTGGTAAGCGTAAGATTGAGATCCTGCAACCAGCCTCCAAACACACACAGCCGCACCCGAGTACTTCACAGGTCTTTAAAAGACCATTTGCTTGTTAATGAGGCTTTGTTGTTTTTCACCCCTTTGTAGAGCCCCTGCAGCTCCACTCTGCCTATTGCTTGACGAATTAGCCCCCCTGAAATGTTTTCTTAGCCCCCCTCGAAATTTGACTCTATTTGCGCCTCTGGGGAGGGTGTATGGCTTATCCATACATATCTTTATTTAGACCACGCCCCTACTTGGATAGGCCACACCCCTTTAAGAAGTTTGCCCCGCCCCTTTTAGAGCACCCCCAGTTTTTTTTCCCCACTTAAAGCCCTGAGTAACACCTTCTCAACCATGCGCATCGACAAGACCACAGGGACCCGGTGAACACTATAGTGCTTTGCTGCTTCATGAGGAGTATTCAGCGCTATGTAAATTGCCCCTAACCCCACGGCGCTGCAAGGCCATATTAAATCTATACAAATCACTATTGAAATACCTCCATATAATACAATATAAAATTTAAAAAAACTATCATATTGCGTATATCAATTAAAGGCTGGTGTGGTTTCATCTGAGAGGTTTGATGTCATTGTATCCATTTCCGGTGAATAAAGGGTTAAAACTAAATGAAATGCTGTTGTTAACAGACCAGGGAAAATTGGCTGGGCCCCTCTTCCAGAAAAGAGGAGCTAGGGGGTTTCGTTTTGTGAAGAACCCTTTCTGTGTTTGAGAAAACTTTCTCCCTTTGGAGTCCAGTTTCTCAAACAAACCCCCAAAGAGTTCCCACGTGAAAAGACGGGGTTCAGGCTGGGCCGAGGGTCATTATCTAGTGTGCCAGGGCCTCTCCACCCCATACCTCTGTAAACTCGGCCTTTGTGTCAGCCGCAAAGTCCTCGCGGGGCTTGAAAGGGACCCAGTGTCCGTCAAGTTTATGGTCTTATTTTTATGGCTCCCCTAAAGAAAAGGTCCTGGCTCCCCGAGCCCTGCCGCCTTCTGGGGCGCACCTCCCCAAAACACATCCCATAACACCCCATTGTCTGTAAGTGGGGATGAGCAGGGAGGCAGGTTTATATCCTCCTGTGAGGGTCCCTGCCCTGTCCTGCCTGGGGTCAGAGGGCATTGCTCTGGAGTCCAAGTGAGGCTCAACAAAATATGGGGGCCAAGCGCCACAAAGCAGAGGTCGGGGCGGCGTCCAGCTGCAGCGCCCCAGCCCTGCAGGGCCGGACCTTAAATGAAAGCTTTGTTGTTGCTGCGTACTTTTACTAGGAGCTGGCTGATCACGCCTCCCGCCCTACTCGGCAGGAATTCATCTTCTGCTTTTAAAACAGTGCTCTGAGAAGCTGTGCGCCCACAATCCTCATCTCCCCATATCCGCACCCCAAAGTAAGAGTGGTCAGCGAGGAGCCCAGAAGCCTCACTTAAACCTGTCACTCTTTATACAATATCACTGCCCTGTGCAAACTTCCACCTTGCAGAGAGTATGTTCACTGGTTGTACTATGCTGTTAAAGAAGATTAACTGAATAGGAAGGAATGTTTGTGCGTTTCTGAAGGACAGACATCATTGTGTACCACGTAACTGGACACATACCGTTGTGTACTACGTACTGGGCAGGTGCCCTTGTGTACTACGTACTGGGCAGGGGCCCTCGTGCACTACGTAACTGGACAGGTGCTCTTGTGTACTACGTAACTGCGCAGGTGTCCTCGTGAACTATGAAACTGGACAGGTGCCCTTGTGTACTACGTAACTGGGCAGGTGCCATTGTGTACTACGTAACTGGACACATGACCTTGTGTACTACGTAACTGGACAGGTGCCCTTGTGTACTGCGTAACTGGGCAGGTGCCCTTGTGTACTGCGTAACTGGACAAGTATCCTTGTATATTACGTAACTGGACACATGCCCTTGTGTACTACGTAACTGGGCAGGTGCCCTTGTGTACTACGTAACTGGACACATACCCCTGTGTACTACGTAACTGGGCAGGGGCCCTCGTGCACTACGTAACTGGGCAGGGACCCTTGTGTACTTCGTAACTGGTTCGATACTCCAGAGCACTACACAGATGCCATAATTATGGTCCCCCAATATTGCAGATCCAATTTAATTATTTAAAAAGTACAAATCCAAACTTCGTAACTGGGCAGGTGCCCCTTGTGTACTACGTAACTGCGCAGGTGTCCTCATGTACTACGTAACTGGGCAGGTGTCCTCGTGAACTACGTAACTGGTCAGGTGCCCCTTGTGTACTACGTAACTCCGCAGGTGTCCTCGTGAACTATGTAACTGGGCAGGTGTCCTCGTGAACTACGTAACTGGGCAAGTGCCCCTTGTGTACTACGTAACTGCGCAGGTGTCCTCGTGAACTATGTAACTGGGCAGGTGCCCTTGTGTATTACGTAACTGGACAGGTGCCCTTGTTTACTACGTAACTGGGCAGGTATCCTTGTGTACTATTGAACGGGGCAGGTGTCCTTGTGTACTACGTAGATGGGCAGGTACCCTTGTGTACTGCGTAACTGGGCAGGTACCCTTGTGTACTGCGTAACTGGGCAGGTGCCCTCGTGTACAACGTAACTGGTCAGGTGCCCTCGTGTACACGTAACTGGTCAGGTGCCCTCATGTACTATGTAAATGGGCAGGTGCCCTCGTGTACTGTGTAACTGGGCAGGTGCCCTTGTGTACTGCGTAACTGGGCAGGTGCCCTCTTGTACTGCATAACTGGGCAGGTGCCCTCGTGTACAACGTAACTGGGCAGGGGCCCTCGTGCACTACATAACTGGGCAGGGGCCCTCGTGAACTACATAACTGGGCAGATGTCCTCGTGTACTTTGTAACTGGGCAGGTGCCCCTCGTGTACTACGTAACTGGGCAGATGCCCTCATGTACTACGTAACTGCAGGTGCCCTTGTTTACTGCGTAACTGGGCAGGTGCCCTTGTGTACTATGTAACTGGGCAGGTGTCCTTGTGTAGTATGTAACTGGGCAGATGCTCTCATGTACTACGTAACTGCAGGTGCCCTTGTTTACTGCATAACTGGGCAGGTACCCTTGTGTACTATGTAACTGGGCATGTGCCCTTCTGTACTAAGTAACTGGGCAGGTGCCCTTGTGTACTACGTAACTGGGCAGGTGCCCTTGTGTACTGCGTAACTGGGCAGGTGCCTTTGTGTACTGCGTAACTGGGCCGGTGCCCTTGTGTACTGCGTAACTGGACAGGTGGCCTTGTGTTCTACGTAACTAGGCAGGTGCCCCTTGTGTACTACGTAACTGGACAGGTGCCTTTGTGTACTACGTAACCGGGTAGGTGCCCTCGTGAACTGCGTAACCGGGCAGGTGTCCATGTGAACTGCGTAACCGGGCAGGTGCCATCGTGAACTGCGTAACTGGGCAGGTGCCCTCGTGTACTACATAACCGCGCATGTGTCGTTTACTACATAACCGGGCAGACGCCCTCGTGTACTACGTAACCGGGCAGGGGCCCTCGTGTACTACGTAACTGGGCAGGTGCCATCGTGTACTGCGTAACCAGGCGGGTGCACTTCGTGTACTACGTAACCAGACAGGGGCCCTCGTGTACTACGTAACTGGGCAGGTGCCCTAGTGCACTGCGTAACTGGGCGGGTGTCCTCGTGTACTGCATAACAGGGCAGGAGTCCTCGTGTACTGCGTTACTGGGCGGGTGCCCTCGTCTACTGCATAACCTCGCGAGTGCCCTCGTGTACTGCGTAACTGGGTGAGTGCCCTCCTGTATTGTGTATTGCGTAACTGGGCAGGTGCCCTCATGTACTGCGTAACTCGGCAGGTGCCCCTCGTGTACTGCGTAACTGGGCAGGTGCTCCTCGTGTACTGCGTAACTGGGCAGGTGCCCCTCGTGTACTGCGTAAGTGGGCAGGTGCTCCTCGTGTACTGCGTAACTGGGCAAGGGCCCCTCGTGTACTGCATAACTGAGAAGGTGCCCCTCGTGTACTGCGTAACTGGACAGGTGCCCTTGTGTTCTACGTAACTGGGCAGGTGCCCCTTGTGTACTACGTAACTGGACAAGTGCTTTTGTGTACTGCGTAACTGGGCAGGTGCCCTTGTGTACTGCGTAACTGGGCAGGTGCCCTTGTGTACTACGTAACTGGGCAGGTGCCCTTGAGTACTGCGTAACTGGGTTGGTGCCCTTGTGCACTGCGTAACTGGGCAGGTGCCCTCGTGCACTGCGTAACCGGGCAGGTGCCCTCGTGCACTACGTAACCGGGCAGGTGCCCTTGTGAACTGCGTAACCGGGCAGAAGTCCTCGTGAACTGCATAACCGGGCAGTTGCCCTCGTGAACTGTGTAACGGGGCAGGTGCCCTTGTGTACTACATAACCGGGCACGCTTTGTTTACTACATAACCAGGCAGGCGCCCTCGTGTACTACGTAACCGGGCAGGGGCCCTCGTGTACTACGTAACCGAGCAGGTGCCATCGTGTAGTGCGTAACCGGGCAGGGGCACTCGTGTACTATGTAACTGGGCAGGTGCCCTCGTGCACTGCATAACCGGGAGGGTGCCCTCGGGCACTGCGTAACCGGGCGGGTGCACCTCGTGTACTACGTAACTGGGCAGGGGCACTTGTGTACTACGTAACCGGGCAGGTGCCCTCGTGCACTGCGTAACCGGGCGGGTACCCTCGTGTACTGCATAACCGGGCAGGTACCCTCGTGTACTGCGTTACTGGGCGGGTTCCCTCGTGTACTGCGTAACCGGGCGGGTGCCCTCGTGTACTACGTAACTGGGCGGGTGCCCTCGAGTACTGCGTAACTGGGCGGGTGTCCTCATGCACTGCATAACCGGGAGGGTGCCCTCGTGCACTGCGTAACCGGGCGGGTGCCCTCATGTACGGCTTTACTGGGCAGGTGCCCTCATGTACTGCGTAACTGGGCAGGTGCCCCTCGTGTACTGCGTAACTGGGCAGGTGCCCCTCGTGTACTGCGTAACTGGGCAAGGGCCCTTCGTGTACTGCGTAACTGGGAAGGCACCCCTCATGTAATGCGTAACTGGGCAGGGGCCCTCGTGCACTGCGTAACTGGGCAGGTGTCCTCGTGCACTGAGTAACTGGGCAGGGGCCCTCGTGCAATGCGTTACTGGGCAGGGGTCCTCGTGCACTGCGTAACTGGGCAGGGGTCCTCGTGCACTGCGTAACTGGGCAGGTGTCCTCGTGTACTACGTAACTGGCCAGGTGCCCTCGTGTACTACGTAACTGGGCAGGTGCCCTTGTTTACTATGTAACTGGACAGCTATCCTTGTTTACTACGTAACTGGGAAGCTATCCTCGTTTACTACGTAACTGGGCAGGTGCGCATGTTTACTACGTAACTGGGAAGTTATCCTTGTTTAATACAGAACTGGGCAGGTGCCCTTGTTTACGGCGTAACTGGGAAGCTATACTCGTTTACTACTTAACTGGGCCGGTATCCTTGTTTACTATGTAACTGGGAAGCTATCCTTGTTTACTATTTAACCGGGCAGGTGCCCTTGTGTACTGCGTAACCGGGCAGGTAGCCTTTGTGTACTGCGTAACCGGGCAGGTAGCCTTTGTGTACTGCGTAACCGGGCAGGTGCCCCTTGTGTACTGCGTAACCGGGCAAGTGGCCTTTGTGTACTGCGTAACCAGGCAGGTGCCCCTTGTGTACTGCGTAACCGGGCAGGTGGCCTTTGTGTATTGCGTAACCGGGTAGGTGCCCCTTGTGTACTGCGTAACCGGGCAGGTGCCCTTGTGTACTGCTTAACCGGGCTGGTGGCCCTTGTGTACTGCGTAACCGGGCAGGAGCCCTCGTGTACTGCGTAGCCGGGCAAGGGCCCTCGTGTACTGCGTAACCGGGCACTGGCCCTCGTGTACTACGTAACCGGGCAGGGGCCCTCGTGTACTACGTAACCGGGCGGGTGCCCTCGTGCACCGGGCAGGTGCCCTGGTGTACTGCATAACCGGGCGGGTGCCCTCGTGTACTGCGTTACTGGGTGGGTGCCCTCCTGTACTGCGTAACGGGGCGGGTGCCCTTGTGTACTGCGTAACCGGGTGGGTGCCCTCTGTTGTAATGAAAATGTTTTTGCTAGTTTTGCTTGTGCATCATTCTACGTAAGTTAGCATTCGCGGCACCATTTTATGTTTGGCCGCCATTTTGTGCCATGCTCGAAATTGCTTTTTATGTCCTCAAGAGAACGGGTTGTGGAAAGTTTCATTTCTCCAGGGTTGGGCCTTGCTCTGCTAATGAATGCACTGTTCTTATTGGTGCATACCTTTCCCACAAGATAGAGGCCTTCTCCCACTAGTCTAGTGGCAGACACGGGCAGAGTGACCTTGGATTGAAGATAGTGTGTGCCCGCCCCCAGAATCGAAACCTATCCTTCTGTACTTTTTTGTTCAGCTACATCTGCTCGGAAAATTCGATTATGGGCGTGCCTTCATTGGTTCTGAATTGTACATAATGTATCCCCATGTTTGCTGATGTCAGTCCCTCTCTGCAACACTCCTAGAGACTGGGCAGACCAGGCTCCGCTCAAGCGTATACGAATAAACATATATTGGTTTATATTCTCTACTCTCTGACCAACTCTTCATTTGGTATGGAAGGCTGAGAGGTGGTCACGAGTGACCCAAAACGGGCCACTTCCTTCAGTTGGCACCCGAACAGGGACTCCATCGGGTGACCCATCACCTCCAGCGGATAGGTGGGGAGGTCGGGGCCATCGTCGGGTCGGACGGACGGATCAGGGATCCCTGCATGAAAGAGTTCCTGAACTCGCAGCTGCCCCTTCTGTCCCGCCGGAAGGTGCCTAGCACAGTGGTTATCCCGACTGGGGTCCTGAACGGAGAAACCCTTGGATCTGACCTTTTGGTCCGAAGAGTCGGCAGTGTAGAATAAATTCGTTGACCTGCATATATCAGGTGAGTTTGTTTTGGTTCTTTGTGGATATGGGACCATTTGGGTTTGTACTTGGTACGGTCTGAGGACCGATTTTGGGTAAAAGTTTTTGCAAATACTTTGCCAGGCATAAGTAATGAACTTGTTTTCTTTTGATTAATGCCTGGAATAAGTAAACTGGTTTCTTTGTGCTGTCATTGTTCTGCTGATGCTCGATTGGAGGAAAGTCAGCCAACACCTCCAGAAGGCACTCCGAATTTTGATATGTATGTGAAGCATGGCCTTGGCCCTATTATGTTTAGTACGCTATGGCACAAATATACGAGGGCAATGGCAAGTTGCAGTGGCCATTGACGGGTACTTTTGATGAACAAAAAATTGGGTTTTCACAGGAAAAGTTGTTTGCGAAGCGAAGTAGGCAGTCTATGTTTGATTCTCTTCGAAGGAAGCTAAACAGAGGCGAATGAAAGCAGAGAAAGAGGCCCGGAAGGGAAGAATGCAGACGTTGACTCAGAAGGCATTGAAAGGTAAGTTGGATTCGTTGTCACTCCCCACAGGTAATGTATTGCTATAGTATGTTGATGACTTGCTCATCACTTCTGACACAGAAGAAGGTTGTAGGCATAGCACAGTGAAATTGTTGTTGCATTTGGCTCAGCACAGACATAAAGCGTCCCTTTCCAAATTTTAGTATTGTCGACAGGAGGTCACCTATCTAGGTCACCTACTGTCGAAGGAGGGTAGGAGATTGACTCCTGAGCGCATTAGTACCATTGTTCAAATGCCTATTCCACAGACTCAGAAAGAGGTGCGTGCCTTCATAGGTATCACTTCTTACTGTCGTCAGTGGCTACCTAACTATTCCATACTAACTAAGCCCCTGATCGCACTAACCACTAAAGATGTGCATGAGCCGCTGCCTTGGACACCTGAATATCAGCAGTCTTTTGAGCAACTAAAAAGTGTGCTTTGCTCGGCTCCAGTGCTTGGCACGCCTAACTACAACAAGCCATTTGTATTATATGTCCATGAGGCGGCTGGTTGTGCGCTTTCTGTTCTAACACAAAAATTTGGAGATAAGCAACGGCCGTGTGCTTATTTCTCTGCCGTTCTTGACCCTGTAGCACGAGCCCTCCCGAGCTGTCTAAGAGCGGTCGCGGCTGTGGCCGTCTCGATAAGACAATCGGCTGGACTCATACTTGATACTGACCTCACAGTTATGGTACCCCATGCTGTGGATACACTTTTGAATAAGACCAAGACGCAGTACTCCACCAGTGCACGTCTGACAGGTTATGAATTGATCCTGTTTGCGAAACATATCACGATCAAAAGATGTGCCACTCTGAATCCGGCCACGTTACTGCCCCTCCCTTCTGAAAATGAGAAAAATCAGAAACATGATTGTATCTTCCGGACGGAAGAAGAGACGAAAGGACGAGTAGACTTGACTGATGTTCCTGTATCTGACCCACAAGGGGAACTATATGTCGATGGCTCTTGTTTTAAATTACCAGATGGCACTACAACTGCTGCGTATGCTATCACTACACTGCATACAGTCGTAGAGACGTCACAAGTCCCTTATCAGTCAGCCCAAGCAGCTGAGTTAGCCGCCCTTATTCGAGCTTGTGAGTTGAGCAAGGGACTGGTTGTCAATATTTATACTGACAGCCAGTATGCCTTCGGGGTCGCGCACAATTTCGGGCGACTCTGGGCTGAGAGAGGGTTCCTTACTTCCTATGGTGCAAGGATCCAACACGGTCACCTCATATTGTGGCTTTTGTCTGCTTTGACACTCCCTAAGAAGTTGGCAATAGTAAAGTGTAGCGCCCATAGGAAGATTACTGATGATGTAGGGAGGGGGAACGCTTTTGCTGATCAGACAGCTAAGGAAACAGCACGGACAAAAATGAAGAGAATGTTTGTGGCAGGGCCTGCTAGGTGGGTACCTGAAGTTACAATGTTCGAGGATACGCTTGAGAATGTGAAGGAAATACAGAGCGAGGCCACAATAGAAGAATTAGCAGTGTGGCAAGAAAGTACAGCACAATTGAACGATGAGGAATGTTGGATTGATAAGTCAGGAAAGTAGAGATGGATGTTGCCAGATGCATATGTTCTCCCTGTAGTCACAATGGCCCATGGCCCAGCCCATATCAGCGCTAAAGGTATTTGCAAATTATTAGACCCTGTATGGCAGAATGACAACATACCAAAAACAGCCGCACATTTAGTGAAATACTGTATGGTGTGTATGATGCACAATCCTGGGAAGGGTACCCCTACACCACCCGGTAATTTTGCACCACTTACTTTCCCCTTTGAGGTCCTTCAGATGGATTACATAAAACTAGACAGGTGTAATAATTTGAAGTATGTGTTGGTGGTTGTCTGTGCTTTTAGTAAATGGGTTGAGGCTTACCCCACTAAAGACAATACAGCTGTAACAATGGCAAAGGTACTCCTGAGGAGTTCTTTCCTCGTTTCGGCTTGCCCCGTTTGATTTGGAGTGATAATGGAGTCATTTTACTGCCAAGGTCATTCAGTTAATTTGTGATGGTTTGCACATAAAACAGAAGGTTCATGCTGCAAATCACCCACAGTCAGCAGGATTAGTTGAGAAGTACAATGGTACTCTCATACTGAAATTGGCAAAGATTCAGGAGACAACAGGGTTACAATGGCCAGATGCTCTACCATTAGCTCTTTTGTCGACAAGAACAACAGCACATTCTAGAACAGGATTGTCACCATATGAGGTCGTGTTTGGACGCCCGGCAAATGTCTGGGGCGTCCCGCGCCCTCGTAGGTTTTCAGATATTGAGTATCCATTGTTGACACACTATCTTTGCCAGTTAACTGAAAATTTGCGTTCTATTCACCAATAGGTCCGCGAGTCCCTTCCGCCCACACCAGAGGGACCCGGACACGATATTCGGCCTGGGGACTTCATATTAGTCAAGAACTTCCAGCGGAAGAAGAGTTTGGAGCCCCGTTGGAAGGGACCTGAACAGGTCCTCCTGGCCACTCGAACAGCCGTGAAGGTCGCCGGCCGAAAGAACTGGATCCACGCCAACCACTGCCGCAGGATACCCTTGCCCTCGCCCTAAGATCAGTGGGTGAGGGACGGCATAGGGGACACTGAGTGTGAGAAGGTGCCTCAGTTCGTCCCCTTCAGTGATGCAAAGCTAACGTGGACCCAAACGGATGCAGAAAAAGATGAAGTGCTGAATGCAGCGGTTCTACCGGAAATACGAGCTATTAAGGAGCCGCTGTTTGTTGATCCAACGGTGCCTGGATCTACCAAGTACAATTTGCGTCCTCGGTTGGGGGATAGTGCACAAAAGGAGAAGTCAGATTAGATAGGGATGGACTGTGTAAGTTAGGGGTGTACTTTGCTATAGTACCAACGGATTCGTTTAGGGTGATGTGAGACTTGTGCACTGTTCTGTTTCCGAGCATTGGACAGGATAGCTCAAAGGGTATCCCCTCGGGGTACATTATCCTGATCAACGTGGGATTCATCCAGAGCTTAGGACTGAGCAAGCTCCATTGCCGGTGCTCAAGAGTAACCGTGGGCAATGAACTCCGCTCCGCCAGCGGAGATTTGTGAACTACGCATTACATTGAAAACACGGAATTCGTGCCAAAATTCAGACTCCACCACGTAGCGGAGTTAGCTACTGCATCCACAACATTTTGTTAAAACAACTTAACCTTTACCTGCTAAAAAAGCATATAACCAATTCACAAAAGAGAACTTTCAAAAATATTAGGCAATGAGAGAGGTGATGATTTTGGAGTCACCCCTAACCTAGGGGGAGGACTAAGCAGATACCTTGAACACAAAGGGCATATCATGCTGAACAATTCGGTGGTGGTCCCATCCTCCTAGGACCACCCCAAGCAAAGTTATGGGCAAAAATACAATGCCAACCAAAGGCCCAGCAAAGCATTATGAGGCGAGATTCTAGAGTGCAGTGAATATTATAGTATTAGCTCTCAGCTGAGCCCGTAGAGCCTGCCCCTTGAGGAATGTTTTGATATTGGATACTATAATATTCACTGCACTCTCGAATCTCGTCCCATAATGCTTTGCAGGGCCTTTGGTTGGGATTGTATTTTTTTTTGCCCATAACTGTGCTTGGGGTGGTCCTAGGAGGATGGGACCACCACCGAATCATTCAGCATGATTTGCTCTTTGTGTTCAAGGCATCTGTTTGGTTCTCTCCCTAGGTTAGGGAGGACCCCAAAATCATCACCTCTCTCACTGCTTGCTTTATTATCATTCTTACTTTTGTGAGATTACTATATGCATTTTACTATATAAAGATAGAGTTATTTGTTGTTTATCTAAAGGTACTGTTAGCTTTATTTTCATTTTCACTTTTGTGAGATGACTATATGCATTTTAGCATGTAAAGATCTGTTATTTGTTATGTGAGATTTTTGGTTAATTAATTGAGATGAGATGAGTTTCACGAAAAGATTACGCATTACATTGAAAACACAAATTCATGCAAAAACTCTGGAATAAGCTACTGCACCCACAACCCTTTGATAAAACAACTTTACTTTTACATGCTAAAAAGCATATAACCAATTCACAAAAGTGAGCTTTGAAAAATATCAGGCAATGACAGAGGTGATGATTTTGGGGTCCCCTAACCTAGGGGAGGACCAAGCAGATGCCTTGAACACAAAGAGCATATCATGCTCAACGATTATGGTGGTCCCATCCTCTTAGGACCACCCCAAGCAAAGTTATGGGCAAAAATACAATGCCAACCAAAGGCCCAGCAAAGCATTATGGGGCGAGATTCTAGAGTGCAGTGAATATTATAGTATTAGCTCTCAGCTGAGCCGGGAGAGCCTGCTGCTTGAGGAATGTTTTGATATTGGATACTATAATATTCACTGCACTCTAGAATCTCGCCCCATAATGCTTTGCAGGGCCTTTGGTTGGGATTGTATTTTTGCCCATAACTGTGCTTGGGGTGGTCCTAGGAGTATGGGACCACCACTGAATCGTTCACCATGATGTGCTCTTTGTGTTCAATGCATCTGCTTGGTTCTCTCCCTAGGTTAGGGAGGACCCCAAAATCATCACCTCTCTCACTGCTTGCTGTATTTTCATTTTCACTTTCGTGAGATGACTATATGCATTTTTGCATGTAAAGATAGAGTTACTTGTTATTTTATCAAGGATATGTGAGGTTTTTGTCTTATTAAATGGAATGAGACGGAACGGATTTGCGGAGCGGATTTCAAGGAGTCTAGTGGTACTCCGCCAGCTACGCCCACTCTTACTCAAGAGCTCCAACGTTGATGAACAATCGGAGCTTGTACCATGGAGGCTCTGACGGACACTAGGAACACTTACCTTTACTATTAGTTTTGTGATATTCCTTTTTTTGCTGCATAATGCATCCATTTGGTCGGCCTATTGATGAGGAGGAACAACCATTTTCACCACCGCATTTCGCACAGGGTTGGTCGAAAAAGAGTAAAATAGTTTGCATATTAATTGTTGTTATTGCACTAATAACAATACCTGGAATATCCTGGTTTTTAGAGGAGAAGTTTCCTGCACATTCCTTGGTTGGTACAACTCGCGCTCCTCCTGAGCACATTTTTGTTACTCTAGCTCCACACAAAGAAGTGCACAGGTTGTCATATACGGACAATGTATTCATACAAATGTTGCATCATGCCCATAATGTTTTCAATACAACTAATTGTTGGGTTTGTGGGTTGCTTCCTTCAGTCACTCATAAGAGCGATAATTTGTTGTCTATGCCATTGTCATATATTGGCAGTTGGTTTCAATTGTTTCGACTGGTGTACTTCCAATTTCACCTTTCAACCTTGGGTATGACGCATGTTGATTCCCATACTGCGCATGAATATATACGCTTCTATTGAGGATTTACCCCCATAGGACCGGCAGGACAAGGAACTCTAGGGACTCTGTCCTCGAAGTCATGTGTGAATACGTACCATAAAGTGAAGAACAATGCATTGTTTAGAATGGAAATGTCTGATTTCCGATGGTTTAACACCTCTGAGTACTTCCAATCTTTCCGAAGTTGAAATCTTACTGAGGATAAGCCAATACCTGTGTCGGTGGTCAATGCGACATCTAGTTTTTGTGTCCAGGGGACAGGGAAGATAAAGTTGGGGCAGAGTAAATGTAAACTCACCTACAAGCTGAATACGCATTTGATCCTGCCCCATAATGTCTATTTTGTTTGTGGGTCACAAGCTCACGTCTGGCTCCCGAGGGGATGGTCTGGCACATGTTATCTCTCTTTTCTTATTCCCCCCGTATATGTTGCCCCGTCCAATTATCATAAAAGTCATCAGCTACAACGAAGGAGCACCTTCCAGATTCGAGTAAAAAGGGTTGTTGACACAAAGGATATAGATGAAACAGACACCACTGCACAGCAGTTTGAGGACGCTATAAAGGGCCTGCTACCTTTCTGTGGCCCCATGGCTAATAGTCTTCAACTTCGTCACTTAACGAGAGTTGTTGAGGGGGTTATCAATACAACTGCTGAGATAATGACAAATATCACTGCTGAGCTCCAGGCTATGAGATTAGTCACTTTGCAGAACAGGATGGTGCTAGACGTCATCCTTGCAGCTAGGGGAGGAGCCTGTCGCGTCATTGGAAGTCGCTGTTGTGTTTACATACCTGATCACGCTCCCAATGTGTATGCAGCTATACAAAAATTACATAGACTCTCATCTGACATACACCAGGACACAGGTACTTGGACACTATCGGCGTGGTTTTGGAATACAATCACATCTTGGGGTTGGAAGATTCTCACATTCTTGGCTGTGGTTGCTGGTATCTTCTTTACATGTTGCCTCTGCATACACTATCTCCCAGCTTGTTGTTCCTATTGTGCCAACTCCCTCACACCCAAACAGAAAATGTCAGTTCATGATACCAATGCTGCCATTATGATACAAAAGGAAATTGACGAGTTGATGCAGATTGACGAAGGTATTTTTGAGACTACATCTTTCCTTGCAGCCACTATTCCCAACACTATATATATGGATTGTTCTGAATACTGACGTTCCTTTGTCTATGAGAATGTTATGTTATTTTTTGATAATTTCCTGAAAAATTGTTAGCTCATGCTAAAAGGAGGGTCTGTTGTAATGAAAATGTTTTCGCTAGTTTTGCTCGTGCATCATTCTCCGTAAGTTAGCATTCGCGGCACCATTTTATGTTTGACCGCCATTTTGATCCATGCTCGAAATTGCTTTTTGTCTCCTCGAGAGAACGGGTTGTGGAAAGTTTCATTTCTCCAGGGTTTGGCCTTGCTCTGCTAATGAATGCACTGTTCTTATTAGCGCATACCTTTCCCACAAGATAGAGGCCTTCTCCCACTAGTCTAGTAGCAGACACGGGCAGAGTGACCTTGGATTGAAAATAGTGTGTGCCCGGCCCCAGAATCGAAACCTATCCTTCTGTACTTCTTTGTTCAGCCTCATCTGCTCGGAAAATTCCGTTATGGGCGTGCCTTCATTGGTTCTGAATTGTACATAATGTATCTCAATTATTTGCTGATGTCAGTCCCTCTCTGCATCACTCCTAGAGACTAGGCAGACCGGGCTCCGCTCAAGCGTATACGAATGAACATATATTGGTTTGTATTCTCTACTGATTGACCAACTCTTCATTTGCCCAGTTACGCAGTGCACGAGGACACCTGCCCAGTTACGCAGTGCACGAGGACACCTGCCCAGTTACCCAGTGCCCTCGTGTACTGCGTAACTTGGCAGGGGCCCTCGTGCACTGGGTAACTGGGCAGGTGTCCTCGTGCACTGCGTAACTGGGCAGGGGCCCTCGTGCACTGCGTTACTGGGCAGGGGTCCTCGTGCACTGCGTAACTGGACAGGTGTCCTCGTGTACTACGTAACTGGGCAGGTGCCCTCGTGTAAAACTTAACTGGGTAGGTGCCCTTGTTTACTATGTAACTGGATAGCCATCCTTGTTTACTACGTAACTGGGAAGCTATCCGCGTTTACTACGTAACTGGGCAGGTGTGCTTGTTTACTATGTAACTGGGAAGCTATCCTCATTTACTACATAGCTGGGCAGGTGCCCTTGTTTACTCCGTAACTGGGAAGCTATCCTCGTTTACTACTTAACTGGGCAGGTATCCTTGTTTACTACGTAACTGGGAAGCTATCCTTGTTTACTACTTAACCGGGCAGGTGCCTTTGTGTACTGCGTAACCGGGCAGGTAGCCTTTGTGTACTACGTAACCGGGCAGGTGCCCCTTGTGTACTGTGTAACCGGGCAGGTGTCCTTTGTGTACAGCGTAACCGGGCAGGTGCCCCTTGTGTACTGCGTAACCGGGCAGTTGGCCTTTGTGTACTGCGTAACCGGGCAGGTGCCACTTGTGTACTGCGTAACCGGGCAGGTGGCCCTTGTGTACTGCGTAACTGGGCAGGGGCCCTTGTGTACTGCGTAACCGGGCAGGGGCCCTCGTGTACTGCGTTGCCCGGCAGGGGCCCTTGTGTACTGCATA
Organism: Calotriton arnoldi; assembly: GCA_963921515.1. NCBI lineage: Eukaryota > Metazoa > Chordata > Amphibia > Caudata > Salamandridae > Calotriton > Calotriton arnoldi. The sequence continues at coordinate 5,741,766 of CAWUFW010000123.1, read as the reverse complement.
ACGGGGCAGGTGTCCTCTTGAACTATACCGGGCAGGTGCCCTTGTGTACTACGTAACCGGGCACGTGTCCTCGTGTACTGCGTAACCGGGCAGGTGTCCTCATGTACTGCATAACCAGGCAGGGGCCCTCGTGCACTGTGTAACTGGGCAGGGGCCCTCGTGCACTGCGTAACCGAGCGGGTGCCCTCGTGCACTCCATAACCGGACGGGTGCCCTAATGTACTGCGTAACCTGGCAGGTGTGCTCCTGAACTACGTAACTGGGCAGGGGCCCTCGTGTACTGCGTACCCGGGCAGGTGTCCTCGGGTACTGCGTAACCAGGCAGGGGCCCTCGTTTACTGGACAAACGGGCAGGGGCCCTCATGTACTGCGTAACCAGGCAGGGGCCCTCGTGTACTGCGTAACCGGGCAGGTGCCCTTGTGTACTGCGTAACTGGGCAGGTGCCCTCATGCAGTCACGGCTCGCAATTCTCGCGGGTGGTGCAGGGGATTGCGTGGGGGTTACCGTGAGGGGGTGGGTAAAATAAAAATAAAACGTACCTGACCGGTTCCGCTCCGCCTCTGCTCCTCGGCCGGGTCCGTGTTTTCCTGCTCCTGAACAGGAACAGGCATGCTCCCTCCCCTCCTGTAAGCCAATCACAACGCTGCAATGGCAGTGTTGTGATTGGTGCGGAGTCCCGGACAGCGCCCAGCCGGGCACCTGTAGGGCGGCCATTTTCTCTATGTAGAGTGCGCATGACTGCTTTGGTCGGCCCCAGGGACGACCAAACAGTCAGGGTACTCAGAGTGGTGCAAGCCACTCCTCCCCGACCCGCCCACACGCCCGCCCCAACCAGGTATATCCTCCCGCCCGCCCCCAATCAGGCATACCCCTGCCTTCTGCTTTCTCGCAGCGCAAGAAGCAGAAAATAAAATGAGATTTAAAATACCATTTTATTTTCTGCTTCTCACACTGCGAGAAAGCAGTGGGGCGGCGCTCCTCCGCCCTAATGGAGGAGCCGCCCCTGCCCTCCTTTACTGCATAACTGGGCAGGTGCCCTCATGTACTGCGTAACCGGGCAGGGGCCCTCATGTACTGCGTAACAGGGCAGGTGCCCTCGTTTACTACTTAACCGGGCAGGGGCCCTCGTGCACTGCAAAACCAGGCAGGTGTCCTCGTGCACTGTGTAACTTTGGCAGGGGCCCTCGTGCACTGCGTAACTGGGCTGGGGTCCTCGTGCACTGCGTAACTGGGCAGGGGTTCTAGTGTACTACGTAACTGGGCAGGTGCCCTCGTGTACTACGTAACTGGGCAGGTGCCCTTGTTTATTATGTAAATGGACAGCCATCCTTGTTTACTACGTAACTGGGAAGCTATCCTCATTTACTACGTAACTGGGCAGATTCCCTTTTTTATGACGTAACTGGGAAGCGATCCTCGTGTACTGCGTAACCGGGCAGGGGCCCTTGTGTACTACGTAACCAGGCAGGTGTCCTCATGTACTGCGTAACCGGGCAGGTGCCCTCGTGTACTGCGTAACCGGGCAGGGGCCCTCGTGTACTGCATAACCGGGCAGGTGCCCTCGTATACTGCGTAACCGGGCAGGGGCCCTCATATACTTTTTAACCAGGCAGGCGACCTCGTGTACTGCGTAACTGGGCGGGTGCCCTCGCGTACTGTGTAACTGGGCAGGTGCCCTCGTGTACTGCGTATCTGAGAAGCTATCCTCATGTACTACATAACTGGGCAGGTGACCTTGTTTACTACGTAACTGGGAAGCTATCCTCGTTTACTACTTAACCGGGCAGGTATCCTTGTTTACTATGTAACTGGGAAGCTATCCTTGTTTACTACTTAACCGGGCAGGTGCCCTTGTGTACTGCGTAACCGGGCAGGTGGACTTTGTGTTCTGCGTAACTGAACAGGTGCCCTTCATGTACTGCGTAACCGGGCAGGTGGCCTTTGTGTACTGCGTAACCGGGCAGGTGCCCCTTGTGTACTGCGTAACCGGGCAGGTGACCTTTGTGTACTGCGCAACCGGGCAGGTGCCCCTTGTGGACTGCGTAACGGGGCAGGTGCCCTTGTGTACTTCGTAACTGGGCAGTTGGCCCTTGTGTACTGCGTAACCGGACAGGGGGCCTTGTGTACTGCGTAACCGGGCAGGGGCCCTCGTGTACTGCGTAACGGGGCAGGGGCCCTTGTGTACTGCGTAACGGGGTTGGTGTCCTCTTGAATTACGTAACCGGGCAGGTGCCCTCATGTACTGCGTAACCGGGCAGGTGTCCTCGTGTACTGTGTAACTGGGCAGGGGCCCTTGTATACTGCGTAACTGGGCAAGGGCGCTCGTGCCCTGCGTAACTGGGCCGTGGCCCTCATGCACTGCGTAACCGGGCAGGGGCCCTCGTGTACTGCGTAACCGGGCAGGGGCCCTCGTATTCTTTTTAACCGGGCAGGCGACCTCGTGTACTGCGTAACTGGGCGGGTGCCCTCGTGTACTGTGTAACTGGGCAGGTGCCCTCGTGTACTGTGTAACTGGGCAGGTGCCCTCGTGTACTGTGTAACTGGGCAGGTGCCCTCGTGTACTGCGTAACTGGGCAGGTGCACCTCGTGTACTGCGTAACTGGGCAGGTGCCCCTCGTGTACTGCGTAACTGGGCAAGGGTCCCTTGTGCACTGCATAACTGGGAAGATCCCCCTCGTGTACTGCGTAACCGGGCACTAAGTAACTGGACAGCTATCCTTCTTTACTACGTAACTGGGCAGGTGCACTTGTTTACTACGTATCTGAGAAGCTATCCTCGTGTACTACATAACTGGGCAGGTGACCTTGTTTACTACGTAACTGGGAAGCTATCCTCGTTTACTACTTAACCGGGCAGGTATCCTTGTTTACTACGTAACTGGGAAGCTATCCTTGTTTACTACTTAACCGGGCAGGTGCCCTTGTGTACTGCGTAACCGGGCAGGTGGCCTTTGTGTACTGCGTAACCGAACAGGTGCCCTTCGTGTACTGCCTAACCGGGCAGGTGGCCTTTGTGTACTGCGTTACCGGGCAGGGGCCCTCGTATTCTTTTTAACCGGGCAGGCGACCTCGTGTACTGCGTAACTGGGCGGGTGCCCTCGTGTACTGTGTAACTGGGCAGGTGCCCTCGTGTACTGTGTAACTGGGCAGGTGCCCTCGTGTACTGTGTAACTGGGCAGGTGCCCTCGTGTACTGTGTAACTGGGCAGGTGCACCTCGTGTACTGCGTAACTGGGCAGGTGCCCCTCGTGTACTGCGTAACTGGGCAAGGGTCCCTCGTGCACTGCATAACTGGGAAGATCCCCCTCGTGTACTGCGTAACCGGGCACTAAGTAACTGGACAGCTATCCTTCTTTACTACGTAACTGGGCAGGTGCACTTGTTTACTACGTATCTGAGAAGCTATCCTCGTGTACTACATAACTGGGCAGGTGACCTTGTTTACTACGTAACTGGGAAGCTATCCTCGTTTACTACTTAACCGGGCAGGTATCCTTGTTTACTACGTAACTGGGAAGCTATCCTTGTTTACTACTTAACCGGGCAGGTGCCCTTGTGTACTGCGTAACCGGGCAGGTGGCCTTTGTGTACTGCGTAACCGAACAGGTGCCCTTCGTGTACTGCCTAACCGGGCAGGTGGCCTTTGTGTACTGCGTTACCGGGCAGGTGCCCCTTGTGTACTGCGTAACGGGGCAGGTGCCCTTGTGTACTTCGTAACGGGGCAGATGGCCCTTGTGTACTGCGTAACCGGACAGGGGCCCTTGTGTACTGCGTAACCAGGCAGGGGCCCTTGTGTACTGCGTAACCAGGCAGGGGCCCTCGTGTACTGCGTAACCGGGCAGGGGCCCTTGTGTACTGCGTAACGGGGCTGGTGTCCTCTTGAATTACGTAACCGGGCAGGTGCCCTCATGTACTGCGTAACCGGGCAGGTGTCCTTGTGTACTGTGTAACCGGGCAGGGGCCCTTGTATACTGCGTAACCGGGCAAGTGCGCTCGTGCAAAGCGTAACTGGGCAGGGGCCCTCGTGCACTGTGTAACCGGGCAGGGGCCCTCGTGCACTGCGTAACAGGGCTGATGGCCCTCGTGTACTGGGTAACCGGGCAGGTGCCCCTCGCGTAGTGCGTAACTGGGCAGGTGCCCCTCGTGTACTGAGTAACTGGGCTGGGGACCCTCGTGTACTGCGTAACTGGGCAGGTGCAACCTCGTGTACTGCGTAACTGGGCAGGGTCCCTCGTGTACTGCGTAACCGGGCAGGGGCCCTCGTGCACTGCGTAACCGGGCTGGTGGCACTCGTGTAGTGCGGAACCGGGCAGGTGCCCCTCGTGTAGTGCGTAACTGGGTGGGTGCCCCTCGTGTACTGAGTAACTGGGCAGGGGACCCTCGTGTACTGCGTAACTGGGCAGGTGCAACTTCGTGTACTGCGCAACTGGGCAGGGGCCCTCGTGTACTGCGTAACCGGGCAGAGGCCCTTGTGTACTACATAACCAGGCAGTGGCCCTCGTGTACTGTGCAACGGGCAGGGGCCCTTGTGTACTGCGTAATCGGGCAGGTGCCCTCGTGTACTGCATAACCGGGCAGGCGCCCTCGTGTACTGCATAACCGGGCAGGCGCCCTCGTTTACTATGTAACCGGGCAGGGGCCCTCGTGCAATGGTTAACCAGGCAGGTGTCCTCATGCACTGCGTAACCAGGCAGGGGCCCTTGTGCACTGCGTAACTGGGCAGGGGTCCTCGTGCACTGCGTAACTGGGCAGGGGTCCTCGCGCACTGCGTAACTGGGCAGGTGCACTGCGTAACCGGGCTGGTGGCACTCGTGTAGTGCGGAACCGGGCAGGTGCCCCTCGTGTAGTGCGTAACTGGGTGGGTGCCCCTCGTGTACTGAGTAACTGGGCAGGGGACCCTCGTGTACTGCGTAACTGGGCAGGTGCAACTTCGTGTACTGCGCAACTGGGCAGGGGCCCTCGTGTACTGCGTAACCGGGCAGAGGCCCTCGTGTACTAAATAACCAGGCAGTGGCCCTCGTGTACTGTGCAACGGGCAGGGGCCCTTGTGTACTGCGTAATCGGGCAGGTGCCCTCGTGTACTGCATAACCGGGCAGGCGCCCTCGTGTACTGCATAACCGGGCAGGCGCCCTCGTTTACTATGTAACCGGGCAGGGGCCCTCGTGCAATGGTTAACCAGGCAGGTGTCCTCATGCACTGCGTAACCAGGCAGGGGCCCTTGTGCACTGCGTAACTGGGCAGGGGTCCTCGTGCACTGCGTAACTGGGCAGGGGTCCTCGCGCACTGCGTAACTGGGCAGGTGCCCTCGTGTACTACGTAACTGGGCAGGTGCCCTCGTGTACTACGTAACTGGACAGGTGCCTTATTTACTACGTAACTGGGAAGCTATCCTTGTTTACTACGTAACGGGGCAGGTGCCCTCGTTTACTACGTAACCGGGCAGGTGCCCTCGTGTACTGCAAACCCGGGCAGGGGCCCTCATGTACTGTGTAACTGGGCAGGCGACCTTGTGTACTGCGTAACCGGGGAGGGGGCCCTCGTGCACTGCGTAACCGGGCAGGGGCCCTCGTGTACTGCGTAACCAGGCAGGGGCCCTCGTGTACTGCGCAACTGGGCAGGGGCCCCTTGTGTACTGCGTAACTGGGCAGGTGCAACCTCGTGTACTGCGTAACTGGGCAGGGGCCCTCGTGTACTGCGTAACTGGGCAGGTGTCCTTGTGTACTGCATAACCAGGCAGGTGCCCTCATGTACTGCGTAACCAGGCAGGACCCTCGTGTACTGCATAACCTGGCTGGGCCCTCGTGTACTGCGTAACCGGGCAGGTGCCCTAGTTTACTACGTAACCGGGCAGGGGCCCTCCTGCACTTCGTAACCTGGGCAGGGGCCCCTCGTGTACTACGTAACCAAGCAGGGGCCCTTGTGCACTGCGTAACCGGGCAGGGCCCCTCGTGCACTGCGTAACTGGGCAGGGTCCCTCGTGCACTGCGTAACCGGGCAGGGGCCCTCATGCACTGCGTAACCGGGCAGGGGCCCTCGTGTACTACGTAACCGGGCGGGGGCCCACGTGTACGCCGTAACTGGGCGGGTGCCCTCGTGTATGGCGTAACTGGGCAGGTGCCCTCATGTACTGCGTAACTGGGCGGGTGCCCTCGTGTGCGGCTTAACTGGGCGGGTGCCCTCGTGTACTAAGTAAGTGGATGAGTTCCCCCATGTACGGCTTAACTGGGCGGGTGCCCTTGTGTACTGTGTAACTGGACGGTGGCCCTCGTGTACTGCGTAACTGGGCGGGTGGCCCTCGTGTACTACGTAACTGGGCGGGTGCCCCTTGTTTACTGTGTAACTGGGCAGGTTCCCCTTGTTTACTGCTTAACTGGGTAGGTGCCCCTTGTTTACTGCTTAACTGGGCGGGAGTCCCTGTGGACTACGTAACTGGACGGGTGCCCCTGTGTACTACGTAACTAGGCGGGTGCCCTTGTTTACTACTTAACCGGACGGGTGCCCTTGTGTATTACTTAACCGGGCGGTTGCCCTCGTGTACTGCGTAACCGGGCAGGGACCCTCGTGTACTGCGTAACTGGGCAGGGGCCCTCATGTACTGCGTAACTGGGCGGGTGCTGTCATGTACGGCGTAACTGGGCGGGTGCCGTTGTGTACGGCGCAACTGGGCGGGTGCCCTCGTGTGCTGCGCAACTGGGCGGGTGCCCTCGCGTATGGCGTAACTGGGCGGGTGCCCTCATGTAATGCGTAACTGGGCAGGTGCCCTCGGGTCCTGCGTAACTGGGCGGGTGCCCTCTGTGTACTGCGTAACTGGGCGGGTGCCCCTTGTGTACTGCGTAACTGGGCGGGTGCCCCTTGCGTACTGCGTAACTGGGCTGGTGCCCCTTGTGTACTGCGTAACTGGTCGGGTGCCTCTTGTTTAGTGCGTAACTGGGCTGGTGCCCCTTGTTTACTGCGTAACTGGTCGGATGCCCCTTGTGCACTGCGTAACTGGGCGGGTGCCCCTGTGTAATACGTAAGTGGGCTGGTGCCCCTTTGTACTACGTAACTGGGCGGGTGCCCTCGTTTACTACCTAACTGGACGTGTGCCCTCGCTTATTACGTAACTGGGTGGGTGCGCTCGCTTATTACGTAACTGGGCGGGTGCCCTCATTTACTACTTAACTGGGCGGTTGCCCTCGTTTACTGCGTAACTGGGCGGTTGCCCTCGTGTACTGCGTAACTGGGCGATTATCCTCGTGTAGTGCGTAACTGGGCGGGGGCCCTTGCACACTGCGTAACTGGGCGGGGGCCCTCGTGCACTGTGTAACTGGGCCGGGGCCCTCGTGCACTGCATAACTGGGTCGGGCCCTCGTGCACTGCGCAACTGGGCAGGGGCCCTCGTGCACTGTGTAACTGGGCAGGGGCCCCCGTGTACTGCGTAACTGGGCAGGTGCCCTCGTTTACTATGTCACTGGGCAGGTCCCCTCGTGTACTATGTAACCGGACGGGTGCCTCTGTGTACTATGTAACCGGGCGGGTGCCCTTGTTTACTATTTAACCGGATGAGGGTCCTCGTTTACTATTTAACCGGATGAGTGCCCTCGTGTATTACTTAACCGGGCGGGTGCCCTCGTGTACTGCGTAACCCAGCAGGGGCCCTTGTGTACTGCGTAGCCCGGCAGGGGCCCTCGTGTACTGCGTAACTGAGCAGGGGCCCTAGTGTATGGCGTAACTGGGCAGGGGCCCTCGTGTACGGCGCAACTGTTCGGGTGCCCTTGTGTACAGCGTAACTGGGCGGGTGCCCTTGTGTACTGCGTAACTAGGCGGGTGCCCTCGTGTACTGCGTAACTGGGCGGGTGCCCTTGTGTACTGCGTAACTGGGCGGGTGTCCCTTGTGTTCTGCGTAACTGGGCGGTTGCCCCTTGTGTACTGCGTAACTGAGCGGGTGCCCCTTGTGTTCTGCGTAACTGGGCGGGTGCCCCTTGTTTACTGCGTAACTGGGCGGGTGCCCCTTGTTTACTGCGTAACTGGGCTAGTGCCCCTTGTGTACTGCGTAACTGGTCAGGTGCCCTTGTTTACTACTTACCTGGACGGGTGCCATCGTTTATTACTTAACTGGGTGGGTGCCCTCGTTTATTACTTAACTGAGCGGGTGCCCTTGTTTACTACTTAACTGGGCGGGTGCCCTCGTGTACTGCATTACTAAGCGGGTGCCCTCGTGTACTGCGTAACTGGGCCGGTATCCTTGTGTACTACGTAACTGGGCAGGTGCCCGTGTACTGCGTAACTGGGCAGGTGCCCTCGTTTACTACGTAACTGGGCAGGTATCCTCATGTACTACGTAACTGGGCAGGTGCCCTCGTTTACTACTTAACTGGGCAGGTGCCCTCGTTTACTACGTAACTGGGCAGGTATCCTCGTGTACTGCGTAACTGAGCAGGGGCCCTCGTGTACGGCGTAACTGGGCAGGGGCCCTCGTGTACGGCGTAACTGTGCGGGTGCCTTCGTGTACAGCGTAACTGGGCGGGTGCCCTCGTGTACTGCGTAACTGGGCAGGGGCCCTCGTCTACTGCGTAACTGGGCAGGTGCCCTTGTGTACTGCGTAACTGGGCAGGTGCCCTCGTTTACTACGTAACTGGGCAGGTATCCTCATGTACTACGTAACTGGGCAGGTGCCCTCGTTTACTACTTAACTCGGCAGGTGCCCTCGTTTACTACGTAACTGGGCAGGTATCCTCGTATACTACGTAACTGGGCAGGTGCCCTCGTTTACTACTTAACTCGGCAGGTGCCCTCGTTTACTACGAAACTCGGCAGGTGCCCTCGTGCACTACGAAACTGGGCAGGTGCCCCTCGTGCACTACGTAACTGGGCAGGTGCGCTCGTGTACTGCGTAACTGGGAAGGTGCCCTCGTGTACTGCGTAACTGGGCAGGTATCCTCATGTACAGCGTAACTGGGCATGTGCCCTTGTTTACTATGTAACTGGGCAGGTATCCTCGTGTACTACGTAGCCCTTGTGTACTAAGTAACTGGGCAGGTGCCCTTGTGTACTACGTAACTGGGCAGGTGCCCTTGTGTACTACGTAACTGGACAGGTGCCCTTGTGTACTACGTAACTGGGCAGGTGCCCCTCGTGCACTACGTAACTGGGCAGGTGCCCCTCGTGTACTACGTAACTGGGCAGGTACGCCTCGTGTACTACGTAACTGGGCAGGTGCTCTCGTGTACTATGAACTGGGCAGGAGCCCTTGTGTAGTACGTAACTGGGCAGGAGCCCCTGTGTAGTACGTAACTGGGCAGGTGCCCTTGTGTAGTACGTAACTGGGCAGGAGCCCTTGTGTAGTACGTAACTGGGCAGGTGACCTTGTGTAGTACGTAACTGGGCAGGTATCCTTGTGTACTACGTAACCCTTGTGTACTACGTAACTGGGCAGGTGCCCTCGTGTACTACGTAACTGGGCAGGTGCCCTTGTGTAGTAGGTAACTGGGCAGGTGCCCTTGTGTAGTACGTCACTGGGCAGGTATCCTTGTGTACTACGTAACCCTTGTCTACTACGTAACTGGGCAGGTGCCCTTGTGTACTACGTAACTGGACAGGTGCCCTTGTGTACTATGCATACAGAAAAGCCCCTGGCTGCCATTATTTGCTATTAATGCACCTAAAAGCAGTTGCTACCACAAGTTGAATACACACACAGGGCACGCGAGCAGTTCTAGAAGATGCACACGTGGTTCCAAGCTGGTCTCGTGCAAAGAACATTCATCAGAATTCAACGAAGCTGACGTACGCACACAGGGACCGGCCGCTGACACTACTCACAGCAAAGGTTCACCAGCTGAATCAGACTCCCATCTGCAATAGAAACCTCAGAATTGTTTGTAAATCACCCCTCATCTGCCCAAATAAGTGCAACGGCAGCCGCAGTCCGTGCAATCCACAAAGGCCAGCCGTGGAATATGTGGCCCTGCACATCTTTATATCAGCCACAACCTTCTGCGTCACTGCTTTTGTATGTAGGGTAGGTCACCTGCAACAGCCGGACGTCACTGTGACTGCTGGACACCAGAAGCCCTACAGAAGCGACTTCTGGTATGTCCGCACGTTAGACATGCGTGACTTCCCTGAGGTACAACATGTGGTCCACACTTGAGCTGCGTGCGGGTAGATTCTGAGTGCAACAACACAGAAAGAACACACGTGGCGTCAGCACAGTTTCTCACGTTAGCCGGTGTTGTATACGGATGAGTACTACTGGTGTTGCCCTGCGGTGCTTTATTTAATCGGGTGCGCTCTTTCACTGCTGTGGGATTCCCCTCCATTGGCTGTGTGTGAGTGAGCGCTGTCTACGGTCAATAGAGGTTTGTTAAATGTCTTGTTCGGTAATGGTTTGTGTTGGTTAATGTAAAAATAAAATGAGGATTTCATTGCATCCCGGAGCCTGGTGTTATGTTTGAGCTGTGGTAAGTGGCAGGGCACAGAGCTGCTGACTTTGGAGCAATGGAACCAGGTTCGAGTCTTGGCGTCGGCTCAACATCCTATGATTCTGGGCAAATCACTTCATCTCCTGTGGCCAACCAAAAATGAATGTGTCATTGTGTAATGCAACTGGTGCTCATGTATAGCGCTCCAATACCTTCGGGTCGAGTTCATGCCATATAAAACTGCAACAACAAAAAACAAGCATTTGCAATGGAATAAGTCTCGCAGTTACACGAGTTTAAGCTATTGGCATTGTAAATGACAATGCCTTTTATTTATGTTTTAAAAACGAAAACAAAAATAAAAGGCATTCTGGCACATGCATCAACCGAAATACTGGTCGCAAACGGGCAGATTCTCAGAATCTGCCCCGTTGCGACCAGTATTTTTGCATTTGGGATGCATCATCCCAAATGCAGAAATCGCAATTTAAGGAATCGCAAAATTGCTATTCCTTAAATGCAATGCATTAAAGTTAAAAAATTCGCGATTTCGCTAATAGGGGAGCAAATTACCATGAAGTTAAACTGCATGGTAATTTGCAAAAACTTTGAAAAATGCACTAAAGTTCATTTTTCAAACTTCCATTTTACACACACACATGCCCTTGGGGCATGTGTGTGTGCAAGATGTACTCATATGCAGATTTCAGGGGTGCAACAGGGTGTCCTAATGACACCCTGGCACCCTTGAAATAGCTCCCGCTATTAGCCATTCTTTAATAGCGAATCGCTAATAGTGAATGTCTTCCCATTCATTCCTATGGGCCTCCTGGCCCATAGGAATGAATGGGTAGGTATTCCTTAATTGCGACTGGCAATTTGCGAGTAGCAATTAAGGAATGTTTAGGAATCGCTATTTATTGAGCGATTTCTACATGCATAGGCAATTGCGATTCCTTAATAGCGATTCCTTAATAATCGCTATTATGGAATCGCAATTGCCTAGCTTGATGCATGTGCCCCATTGTTATTTGCAATGTCAATAGCTGAAACTCGCGTAAATGCGAGACCTATTGCATTGCAAATGCCACTGTAAGTTCTTGACTACACAGTAGGTCTTTTGCAACAAGACAGATTGTGGTGTCTGGTAGGCTCAGTCTGAATTTTTTTTTTTTAAAGTGTGTGTGTGTGTCGTTGAATATTACAAAACATGAGTTGTCAATTCAAAGTGAAAACTATACAGAATCTAATAACAGTAGTTAAGGTAGCTATGCATCCTCGACTCCTTCCGAACGATGCTGTCAGTAATTTTTCTTTTCCAGGTGTCTTTTGTTGATTGTTAGTGGAAGGGAGACATTCACAAGCTGTATCACCATCAGCATATTTTTGCAGCTTCATTAATCTTGGTTTATAAATGGTGAAGTCGTATGAAAAATATATAGAAAGATAGAGAGATTCTTGAACAGTTATCTACGGAGTTGACTTCAGTTTATTATTTACCTTTAATCCGATGGCAGCAACTCACAGACGGTTATGTACTTGAGATGTTTCCTCCACTGCCTCAAAGAGTAAGGATAGCACTTGTGAAGAATAGCACTGTGTAAAGTGTGGTCTGTATGCGTGATGAGGGGGCGTGGAAAAAGTTCAGCAGGGGCGGCTAACAGCATGACCTTACCTGGCGGTATTAAGCAGGGGGTGCCTGGTGCCCACTAGCTTCCGGACCTGCATGGCGATGTTGCTGAGCTCGCCGCTGAGCAGGCAACGTAGACTCATGAAAGAGGTCGGTAGCCCACGATCTTTTCGGCGTCTGACACCACTTTACTCCAGTGGGAAGCGGAGCCCTGGGATCCGGAGAAAAAGCTGAGGCTGCAGCGACCTGTCAACCCTGGGAATAGCCCAGGCCGGAGCAGGCTAAGCCGAGACATGGCCGTAACGACCGAAGCTGCAGCTGAGAGAATGTCACCGCTCTTCTCCTCCGATCAGTGTTGTGGTGCCGCTGTGGATATTGGTGTCTTTGGAAAGTGAAAGTTGGCTAATGGCTCCGCTGCAGATCCGATCTCGCTTTTGTCTGCTCCCAGCTGACTTTCTCTGTTGGAGAGGGGGTTTATTCCTCCTGTTCGGGAGGACTTTGTTTAATGTCACAGACTGGGCAAGGAACGCAACAGGGTTACTGCTCCAAATCCTAGAGATGCATATCAGAGGAAACTCAGGTGCCTGCCATGGGAGCCGCCATCTTGGGAGAAGCGAAATACGGCAGTGTCGCAAAACAAAGAGAGCAGCCGAAAAGAAACTGACAGGTCTCTGCAAGCGTAGCGGAAAGCGATAGTTTCAAGTCATTCTGGGTCACACGCTTTATCGTCCCACTCACTCTGGGCTTCACTCTCGTCAGCTTTTCGCTGCTCTCTGTCCTTTGTATGTTCTAGTATGGATTGGGCAAAATAGTATTAGTGCCCAACTTTGTATGTTTTTGTTCCCTATGACAGAATCTCGATTTTCTACGCTAGTGTCTAGTGCGCGACGCTTTCAGCCAGTTGTAGGTTTTCAGCCAACAGCGCTGTTAACACTTGGATTTTTAAGCAAACGCGTACATATCTCTTGTCCTGCATGCGCGCAGACAGGGAGGGAGGGAGAGAGGAGCGACTGCGCGTGCATATCTCGTGTCCTGTAGCGGCATTTAATGGAAGCAAACGCGTGCATATCTCTTGTCCTTCGTGCGCGCAGACAGGGACGGAGGGAGAGAGGGAGCGACCGAGCCGAGTGGTACGCTGCACATCTCCTGTCCCCCGTACGCACACATCTGCTGTCTCTTCTGCTAAGCCGTCAGACGTACGGGTGCACATGTCCTGTCTTCCATACACGTGCACATGTCCTGTCCCCCTTCGGCTAAGAAACCGACAACAATAGATCTCGCCAAGGCGAGCAACGCATGCGCTGCGTCGCTAGGCGAGACCTAAAAATGACCAGATGTACTATGCGTTTGTTAGGTGAGCGCAGTGGTCTAGCCAAGATGCTTATGTACTAACTCGGTTATTTGACATGAGCACGGAGCTTGTATGGGTGTACATTAGCCGGCAGTATTGTGTGGGGTTCAGGGCCCTGAGATCCACCAGCTAGCTTCTCCGGATGGCCATTGGTGGGCGTTGAGAGTTCCTTTTAGATGTGCACTGTTGAATGTTGGTGGTACGATTGAATGCTATTGTCGTTGTGCTGATATCCAGCTAGGTGCTATATCTGCGCAGTGTTGAAAGTGTGTGGGGTGTCCTGTCTCACATGTTGTGTTGGAAGCTCGTGTGTGTTTGCTGGGTGTGTCTCTGTTTTTGCTGAGCTGGTCTTACATTAAGAGCCCCTTAGACTTGTTTGGGTACATTTCAACGCCCATGGGCTTGCAAACCTTCACCTCTGCCTCGAAACTTCCAGGCAGATTTACCATCACTCATTAATTAACGTGCATGGCTGGATTGCATGATACTAAATAGTCAACTGGAAACTGAAACTGAAACTAAATACTTTCAGAAATCATTGGAAATCCCCTCCCTTCTGTCTCCCATAAAGGCCCAGAAGGCCCCAGAGGTCTGCTGAGTCAACTTGGATAAGTGAAATGCTGAGTCAACTTGGATAGGTGAAATGCTGAGTCAACTTGTGGCTGACAGTTTCAACAGTGATGTCAGCAGTGAAAGCCTCACTCACTCAGCTATTTTGCCAGCTTTCAGAATACTATAAAAACACCTAGGTCCCGAATCCGATCTGGGTTGGAAGGGCTCCGAATCGGATTTTTTTTTACCTAAACCGATCCAGAGCGCTTGTTTCCGACCGACTCGTTCCCAATTCCGAACGACCAAGTACGATGCCTGGAAACCCTTAGCGCTGACCGAATCATTTCCGGAAGGCATACGGAGAGATAGAGCCTTCTGGACCAAATCGTACAGCTCTATGTAGTAGGTTTCCATGCGAGCAAGTACGATGAACGATTCGGACAGCCTTTACGAGTCGTTGTGCCCGGATCGAAAAGGCTGCCGAAATCGGTCTTTGGGGTCCCATAGCAAGCTCCCTTTCACCCGGGGCCCTCCGAATCGTGCCCGTGGGGGTACCCTTGGGTCCCCCCTTTCAGACTATGCACAGTGTGGCAGGCACAAAGGGGTGCCCGCCACAGGGTGCACGATTTTCCCCAGTCACCCCTTTCTTTAATGCGAGCCTGTGTACGCGTTCGGTACACAGGCTCCCATTGAAGTCAATGGGAGTCCGACCGAATCATATCCGGATGCATTCAAACGCATCGTACTTGTTCGGTCGGACTCCCCTGACACGAGTCGTATGGAAAGCATTCCGGACACGAGTCGTTCGGTTTGCTTTCCAACCGAGATCGGAATCGGGCCCCTTGTGTTGTTGAAGGCTTGGTTGCACGTTTCTTTGCATTACGAAAATAAATATAAGCTTGCAGCTACTGCATCAATGTAGCCTGGAGGCAAAATCTAAAGTCTGGCTTCCCCACTGGACAACATGCATATGTAGAAAATAGTGCTACATGTTGTGGTTAACATAATACTTTCAGCTTTAGTATGAAATGTAATTTGATGTCGATGATCTGTCAGGTTGTCTTGCTGGCACCTGTTTACAAAGAGAATATTCCCTGCCTCACTAGTTTTTGCAGGTTATGTACAGGGTAGGTGTACTTTAGAATGCATTAGCCATAAAGATTGTGCCTGACCCAAACAAGTTAACTCATACAAAATGGCTGCCGTCTTCCCAGCCACCGCTCACTAAATGCACAATGGGCGAAGCGACCTCTAATAGGAGACATCAAAATTGGGCATGCAACTGCACTGGACCCTCTTTGTTGTTGCACCAACAATCTTATTGATTTTATGTACACCTTTAGAAACAGAGAAGTGCCTGGTGCACAAACGTCTCCAGCAGCAACTTTCAATCTGACATCCACCCGCGTCACCAACTATTCCTCAACTGCCTCCTACGAGGAATGCCCCTTTTCTGTCACCCCTCACTTTTCTTCCACTAGAAAACTGTGCTGGTGAACTTTCTAGTAAAACAGGGCTAGTCCTGTAGAGGATTACTTGCAATGTTAACAGCTGTGACCCATGTGGAGCGAATGTCCTGGCTCATGGCCCATACCATGATGCCACATTAAGCACACATACCTCCAGAATGCAAGAGGTTGATTCCTAGGCGATTAGCTGTCAGTCTTATTGAACAGGATAAAAACCTATCCTTTTCATATTTCTAATTGTCATTGTATCCCCATAAACTGCTGCAGGTTTCTGACCACTCCATACTCTAAAGTAGTTTCATCCTATATTCCTCAATCAACTTGCAACCCCAAATTCTGGTCTCTGCTCTTGGAGCCCTATTTTTTCCCTGCAAATTGAGATGTCTTCCCGTCATGCTGCCTCTGTTTTCAGGCATCAGTAACCTCCCTTGAAATAATTTACAGGGAAACCCCCAAACAACCTGGGTTGTTTTGGTCATTCCTCTCAGACTGCGCTATCTCAAAAGACAAGTAGACGGCATTCGCGATTCATTATGAAAACAAACCTCAACACCAAGGTTGCCAGTTGGCTTCTGGGACACCAGGTGCTAGTCCATGTGCTGAGTACAGCAAGGCACCAGAAAATCCTGACCGTGGGGATCAGTGTCCAGGAAACAGGACTACTTCATTAGAGGAACCTCGCATCATCTCAACCATTACCAATAATCTGTAAAGGAACTATGTGTCCCCTGGAGTTACAAGGAAAGGTGCTTAGGTCAACATGCACAAAGTCATTTTGTGACCACAAAACTGCAATTCACAAAATCACAGGGTTTGCGATGGCAAAATGTTTTTATGTATCAACTAAACCCATTTTGCGAGTTGGAAAAGCCTTTCCAGCTATCAAAATGGGTTTTGTGGTCCATTCCGACTCGCAGTTAGGAGTAGGTATGGGAAGGGGAGACCCCCTAATTACAAGTTTCAGTGGTAGGTATCAATAGTTTGTGTGCAAATCAATGAGAGAGGGAGGAAGAATCAAAAATAGGGGGAGCTAGTTCATTTCCCCTATATGTATTATTATAATCAATAGGAACTGGCTCACACCTTGAAACCTTACGTTTATCTTTGTGGAAAACCAGTCGGTTTTTTATGAAGACCCTCACCCACCAACCTAGTTGGTGGCATGCTTCATCATCGGGTCCCACCCAAGGTGCTGAGTGCACCTCGGGTGTGCTACGACGCCTGGACTACAGCGGAGCGAGTTTTTTCATGTAGTATGGTGCAGTGAAAGTGATATTAAAACTGCCTATAGGGTCCCTTTTATAAGTTAAATTTTTAATGATGGGCCCTATGACAGGGTTAAAATAGAAAATTGTGGATATGTGTAGAGTTTATTATTATGACTCTAATATCCTGGGAATAGGTCTACATGTTTCAGCCAGTCTCTAAAATATGCTGGCTTTCTTCAGGACCTGTGGAGTGAAGTGTGTTCAAAAACCATGTATTGGTCAGGTTGAGTCTTCCTGGCCAAGTGAGTAAAAAAGTGTTGCACGCGCTAAGGTGCGATTGGAAAAAAGGAGGGGGGTTAGTTTTATCCTCCTAGTTATGCCGTCGAAACCTGTAAAGGAAAAAACAGACAAGACACAAATACATAAACATAGACATGTAGTTACTTGAACATGAGAGATTCATGCACTCATGTGTGCCACACGCAGTGTCAAACTCGATCATTTATCGATCTATGCGGTGGTGACGGTATGTTTCACCCATGCGTGCATGGCGTATATTAACGGGGTTTGTATGCGCTACTGTGATAATATCCGCAGCGGCTAGATTGTGGCGGGTTTGGTGTTTGAGAGGAGATGCTTACTATGGTAAATTCGCCATGTGCAGCATGAATCCCGCAAGGGGGCAGAGCCTGTAGTCACACACTGAAATATAAAAAAAGGAAGTGACAGATTACTGAAGAGAATCTGTTGTTAAGGAGGCCCTTCGTGCTAATCCGGAATTTGAGCCCGGGAGCTCCACTTGCTTCGTCAAGGTCCACTGCCCTCTGATAATACCTGTTGCGGCCTCAGTTCGGGATTCCGTCGATGTGAGACAGCTCCGGAGACCCACATTATATGTACAGTCTCCCGCTATCTGGTGCCGGTGTTCGAGTCGGCGTGATTATTGGAAATGGAGGACAGACTATGCCTCTTGGAGACGAACCGTGCTGTGTTAGGCTGGTTGTAAAATTACTCGAAAAAAAGGAAAGTGTTCAGATGATAGGAAATAAAAATAGTGGGAGAAATGGGAGTATATCGGGCGTATTAAAGCCTTCCGACTGTGTATTAGTATTGATCACGGTGCAGTGGAATGATGATTTGATTGTCCGTTTTACGCTGTAGTGCAATGCATTGATGATTTTACTGCCCGGTTTTTTGTATAACGCTATAGGATGCTAATGACTGCACAATAAAATCAGTATTTCCAATGAAGATGTTATTAATGCAACAGTGTAGCGCTTATAGCACCAATGGACTATGTCACATCATGGGTTGTTTTTTTCTACGACTGTCATGGATTCTCATATGCCGCTTGCTGTTTGTTTGTTTATGCTAAGTGCTTGGGTGTTATCAGTAGGCATGTGGTTATCCCCTTTGGATGATGTTGCCAGGAGCTTAAAAGGTAGGCTCCTGACAACATATGGGGTACTTGGGAAGTCTGCCTCTTACTCCATGCATTCACTGTGTGTCCCTTATCTTGGTGGAGGGTCACTGCACCAATCGTTGATGTTTACTGATGGTTGTGTGTGTGCATGGTCAACGGTTATTTAGCGCATTCCATAGAATGTTGTCGTTCAACCCAGGTATGAGTCGAAAGTCGATAGATCCAGCGTTGGCCCTTCTGCAGGAGAAGGTTTTCCCCTGTCCCGGCTGTGACATCAATCTGTTCGATGACAACCCACTTCAAGTCGTTGGGGGTATGTCCTGTTTTGATGAAGTGGTCTGTCATTCTGGTAGTGTTTCTGTTTCAGCGTATGTTGCTTTTGTGTTCAAGTCCAAAAACGCTAGTTTCCTTCTGTCCTTTGTGCTAGCAAAGCATAAAAATGTCAAGTCCTACTAGTAGATGGTTGAGTGGGTCAAAGGGCATGTCCTTGATAAGATTCAGGAGATGTTTAGTGTCCTTAAGGTAAGTGGTCGACTTTTGCACCAAGGGGTTCAGGAAGAAATCGCAGAATCGCGATAAGGGCTCCAGGAGGGAATTTATTCCCG
The DNA here is from genome assembly GCA_963921515.1 of Calotriton arnoldi. Classification (NCBI taxonomy): domain Eukaryota; kingdom Metazoa; phylum Chordata; class Amphibia; order Caudata; family Salamandridae; genus Calotriton; species Calotriton arnoldi. The sequence continues at coordinate 5,723,124 of CAWUFW010000123.1, read as the reverse complement.
ACACGATGAGGCGACCAGGTGGTGGTCTGGTGTCCTTGTGTATTTTTGGTACTGTGTAAAAGTATGGAGTTCTGGCTTTCTTGGTACACAGGTACTCAGCCTCTTGTTTAGAGATGTGGTTCTTTGTCTCTGCTTCTTCCACTAGTGCCTGGATGGTGTTTTTTAGTGCCTCTGTCGGGTCCTCTTTAAGTTTTCTGTAGTTACGGTTGTCACTGAGTAGGCGTCTGCACTCCTTTGTGTAGTCACCCTTGTCTTGTATGACTATGCCTCCTCCTTTATCGGCTGGTTTGATAATGATGGAAGCATTGTTCTGGAGGCTGCGTAGGGCTTTCCATTCCTCCTTTGTCAGGTTGTGGAAGGTCTCGTTTTCTGTAGTCTCTTCGATTTCTTTGAAGACGGCCTGTTCGAAGGCAATTAATTCCACCAGTGTGGTGGAGGGCGGGGGGCAAAAGGTGGACTTCATTTTCAGTCATGTTTCGTTATGGTTCTCTGTGTTGTCAATTGGAGACTGGTTTTCAAAGAACGCCTTCAATTTTTATTTCCGGAAATACTGATTTTATTGTGCAGTCATTAGCATCCTATAAGCGTTATATAAAAAAAACGGGCAGTAAAATCATCACTCCATTGCACTACAGCGTAAAACGGACAGTGAAATCATCATTCCCCTGCACCGTGATCAATACTAACACACAGTCCGAAGGCATTAATACGCCCGATATACTCCCATTTCTCCCACTATTTTTATTTCTTATCTTCTGAACACTTTTCTTTTTTTGAGGTAATTTTACAACCAGCCTAACACAGCATGGTTCAGCTCCAGGAGGCATAGTCTGTCCTCCATTTCCAATAATCACGCCCCGAGTGATGACGCGATCACTCGAACACCGGCACCAGATATCGGGAGACTGTACATATAATGCGGGTCTCCGGAGCTGTCTCACATCGACGGATCCCGAACTGAGGCCGCAACAGGTATTATCAGAGGGCAGTGGACCTTGAGGAAGCAAGTGGAGCTCCCGGGCTCAAATTGCGGATTAGCACGAAGGGCCTCCTTAGCAACAGATTCTCTTCAGTAATCTGTCACTTCCTTTTTTTATAATTCAGTGTGTGACTACAGGCTCTGCCCCCTTGTGGGATTCATGCTGCACATGGCGAATTTACCATAGTAAGCATCTCCTCTCAAACACCAAACCCGCCGCAATCTGGCCGCTGCGGATATTATCACAGTAGCGCATACAAACCCCGTTAATATACGCCATGCACGCATGGGTGAAACATACCATCACCACCGCATAGATCGATAAATGGTCGAGTTTGACACTGCGTGTGGCACACATGAGTGCATGAATCTCCCATGTTCAAGTAACTTCATGTCTATGTTTATGTATTTGTGTCTTGTCTGTTTTTTCCTTTACAGGTTTCGACGGCATAACTAGGAGGATAAAACTAACCCACCTCCTTTTTTCCAATCGCATCTTAGCGCGTGCAACACTTTTTTACTCACTTGGCCAGGAAGACTCAACCTGACCAATACACAGTTTTTAAACACACTTCACTCCACAGGTCCTGAAGAAAGCTAGCATATTTTAGAGACTGGCTGAAACATGTAGACCTATTCCCAGGATATTAGAGTCATAATAATAAACTCTACACATATCCACACTTTTCTATTTTAACCCTGTCATAGGGCCCATCATTAAAAATTTAACTTATAAATGGGACCCTATAGGCAGTTTTAATATCACTTTCACTGCACCATACCACACGAAAAAACCTGCTCCGCTGTAGTCCAGGCGTTGTAGCACACCCGAGGTGCACTCAGCACCTTGGGTGGGACCCGATGATGAAGCATGCCACCAACTAGGTTGGTGGGTGATGGTCTTCATAAAAAACCGACTGGTTTTCCACAAAGATAAACGTAAGGTTTCAAGGTGTGAGCCAGTTCCTATTGATTATACTAATCAATAGTTTGTGACCATATTGATCATTTACCGACATTGCAAAGGATGTGGTAACTGATACGCAAAAGGGAACTGGGGACTCTCCCCTCTGAGAATCGTGTCGGGAGACCTCAGTGGGGGCAGGGAGTAATCCAGGGGACAACTTCCTGCTCCTCCTGATGTATTCCCCAACTGGAAACTTTTTTTTTATAGCTGCATCAACAAGTTTCTCCAAGGAACATGGGCTACTTCAACAAAATCCCTCCGTTTGAGGGTGAAAACCCAGGAATGGTGGTCTTCTGTTCCCTGCAGGCCACCATTCCTGTGTTTGTAGCCAACCACAGGGGGTCGAAAATAGTGAAATGTCTAATTATCATTTATTAGACAGTTCATTCTGTGACTACCTGTGGCTGGAGATTTTGTGATGTGACCTACAGACTGCATCTCAAAATCAGAGAGGGGTCACATAAAGTCAGTGTGCAATTTGTGACCACTTTTTGCAACCCGTCTCTTAGTACATTGGGCCATACATTACTCGTAGTGCGGTCACTTGGTGCTACTTTTAGCAGTAACTTTGCAGCAGATGCTACAACATTCTGGCCTGATTGATCCTGCAAAGACCCAGAGCTGGGGGTTCAACAATACTGCTAATCTGAGTCTCTATGAGGATCGGCAAAGGGATGTTCTAGGGTGTGCACCAATCAGATGTTGAAAATATCAGGCACCCACCACACCGGCAGCTAGCTTCAGACCTTTATGGATGGCAACATGTTAAAAGTGATGCACCAGCGACGCAAAGTGCTTGTAAATAAGCCCCACAGGGTTTTGGATTAAAGAATAACACAGTTTTGACATTGACGTCATCAAGTAGAAATGGTGTTATTTCTCCAATCTTTTCTGACTTTGCATGTGTGCTGCACTACTTCCAGTACAAAATCTATGCTACACTTGATGCACACACGTTTGCGCTAGGCTGCAAAGGTGTGTGCGCTGCCAGCCTGATTGTGCGTGGCGCTAGGGGGAGACCAGGATAGCGCCATACCTCTGTGCATATGCCCTGCCCTCTCCCTCTCATGCAATGCAGTGCACAGTTGTTTCTTCTGCAGGGGCTCTAGGGTCTCAATGTCTCACCACATGGAGTGTCTGTGCAGAACCTTCCTGAGGAGCAGCAAGCTGTGTTTTGCTTCTCTTGCTTCCGATCCTTTCAGTCCTCCTTTTCTAGGTTGCCTAAACTTCTGCAAGTGTATCCCCAGCACACATTCTCAGCAGCCAATCAGCTACTTCCCTCATGACAGGCCCCAGGCAGTTTTCCTGGCAGGTTGTTAAACTTCCAGGTCCCTGATCCCTGAACATGGAGATGGGAGTTGGCAGTCAGTGATCTCAACCCTGGAGTACAAAAGAGTTTCTCAGTCTGTACTAGCGTGGAGCCCCAGATTCAGGTTAATGTGAAATCTTGACTCAATCACTATTGGTTTCAGCACCATAATTATATCACGTTTGCAGACAGATAGTGCGCATCTGTTTGTTTTTGTTTCATTTTCAGACAGACATTGTCTTTGCGTAGTCCTCCCAGACTGGTCTTGCCATAGTCTTTGCCTCATATTTCCAGCAGGGAGATGGGGTGGAGTTGGGAGCCTTCTATCTGAGGGACCCAAAACAAGGGTACGATAGAGGGACCGGCGTCTTCACTTTACTACCATTCATTCTGCTGAGGGTAAGACATACCGGGAACAATGGAGCAGGCACAGCAGAGTTTTTTTTTCTAAACCCTCTGTCTCTCACCCTTCACTAAAACCTGGTCCAATGAAAGAAACTTCAGCTCTGTAGAAGCCTTGCAATTCATGTGCTATCTGGACTCTCTCCAACCTCCATCCAGCCATATGTAGCACAGACACTCCACAAATATATATGCACATTCACAAACTACACACACACACATACACGCATCATCCATGTCCCACATGAATACAGCAGGTGCAGTGGCAACGGGGCTCTGGGATCGGAGGGGCCCACTTCACCCCAATTATAATGTGTTTTTTTAACTATGAAATACAGCAGATTGTGGCCCATGTTCCTTGCTTGCATTAGGGCCAAGGCTTACTTGCTACGCCACGGCTTGGATGGACTAGGCTAGTTGCCTTGGTGGGTGGTAACTGAAGTGGCCTGCCATGCCACTGTAATCTGGTGCTGCCCCCACCATCAGTCATCCACAACCAGGTGAAGTGACAGCAGTGATGCTCAGAAAAGAATGGTGCACACGGTGTGCCCACCCAGACTAAAGGGACTGGGTCTGCATTGCATTTTGTGTTACAAAGAGCCCTCATCACACACACATATAATTGTCATGTGTGCTGAGACAAAAATAAAAAAAAAACAATAGAAACTCGCATTGGGAAACTTGGAGCATGGGTGCATACTCTCTAGAGCCATGCAGGACACTTTTTCCACCCCATCGGGAACTCTGTTTACGGAAAGGTGCAATGACAGTACAGATCATCTCCTTCCACATTAAAGGTGTAACCCGCATATAATACAAAGGTATGGCATAATTACATATAGAAAATGCTATGTGAATCAGACTCATTGGTATAAACCAATATTTGTGGAAATGCATAATCTTGCTACTAACTATATTTCCAATGTGTTTTGGGGAGGTGAACGCTCTGAACTTTAATGAGGAGGGTACTATTGTAATATTTTGTGATTTTACTTCAAAACTGCCCATAAAACCTGTCACTCTTTAGCCAATGAATTTGAAAATTGCAATGTAAAATGGAACACTGGGCCTATTTTGTTTGGAGTCTGGGACAACCATTCCAAGAATTCATGGACATGCTCATTTTACTTGGTGTGAGTAATTTTGGGTGGCTACATCCCAAGCCGACTTTAGCGGTGGTGGCGCCCAGTGCGACAATGTTTGTTGATGCCCACCCTTCCCCCCTCGGAAAACCTCCTTCTCCATGAATTCCCTCACTACCACGCTATGCCAGTGTCCCTCATCTCTGAATAGGCCCTCTCTCACATGCATTTCATTTGTAGTATAGCTCCACTCATACCAGTGTGGGTGTGAGAGTGCTTTACATTTTATACGCACATTATACAGAGGCAATGAATCATACATGTGTAAATCAGTCTATAGGAAATGTTACATAAGACAATGAGGATTCCAAGGTGTAGGAGTCACATGTAACCCACACTAATAGGCAGTATAGTTTAAGAGTGTTTCCTCTGGAGAAGCACAAACTCAGAATTTAAAATGTACTGCAGTGGTTAGCTTTACTAATAAGAATTTATTTCAACCCAAATGAACCCTTTTTAGCAAAATTTGAATAATGAAAGACTGGGGGAAAAACATAATGTTCTAACCTATACCATAACGTTTGCATGCAGCTCTTTGATGACAGTTCATAGATCACTTTGCTGTATTAGGGTTGTAACTTAGGAACACCAAGTAACAAAAGGATCTCTCTGGCAAAAGCAGTAGCCTAATGAGTGATGCACATGACATACCGTTTGGTGATCTGCATGGTACGTATTCTTTGCAGCAGGCGTCTTAACTCTCTGTCTACTTTAGCATGAGTGGAAAAGGCTACTAGACAAACTCCATCTCTCTCCAGCATGAACATCATCACCAGAGTTATCTTGACATTTTTATTGTTGTCTGAAAACTTCTGGACACACAAGGAACTTTACAGTCGATGCTTTTTAAATCATTGGGGCATATTAGCAAGGGCAATATCGCCGCTTTAGCGGCACTTTTTGCTGCTAAAGTGGCGATATTATTATCGCCCTATCAGCAAGCTGTCGCTAACAGTTGTTAGCGACAGCTTTCCACTGACGAGCGTGTTGAGTGCCACTTTGCATGTCAGCGATATTTATCGCTAATGACATGCAAAGTAGGCGTTCCCAACCTGGCAGCGACTGGAAGCAGTCGCTAACATCGCTAACGCCTATTAGGGAGGCCAGCGAGGCGATAAATAAACCAGTGCTAAACACGATTAGCGCTTGTTTTTTTACACCTGGTCCAAACCTGACTTAGCCATGTAATCCAATGGGAGGTGGATTACATGGCTAAATCCCCTTGCCCTATCAGCAAGCTATCGCCGGTCACAGTGCGATTATCGCTGGATTTCCAGCGATAATCGCACTGTTTTCCAGCACAGCAGGGGTTTCTATCGCATTGGAGATAAGCGTTGCTGATAGCACGCTATCTCCGCGATAGAAACCGGCGATAGCCGGCGATAATTATAATAGCGCTAAGTGCGCATAGCGATAATTATCGCCGGTTGTTGCTAATAGGCTCCATTGTTATTTCTAAACAAGGCACCCCCCTATGTCAGTGCCAGGTGTGGCTGCACCAGTCCTACTGCCCTGGAACCGACCCTGGCTATATTAGATGCAATTAACACATGTTCCTTTCTCAGAAGATGGGCTTTGCAAGGAACAAGTACAAAATAGGCAGCTATAAACAAGTCTGTGTCAACTATTATCAGAGTGCAGAACTGAGATGAGGTGCAACTTGTATGTGAGGAGAAGTGACATTTCAGCCCTCTCAGTGAATCTGTTTTGGACCCCAAACTCGTTGAGATAGTCTATTGGCCCGTAGGTAACAGACAGGGGTCTAAATCAGCAAACCATGGGCTATTTCACTGGCCAGGTCATTATGGAGTCTGCACAGACCTGCCCGAAACCCCAACAGGGTTATGTTAGGTGGGTCCCCACCTTGGATCTGAGAAGACAAGGAACAAAACAAAGTTGTACCTACAAAGCGTATTATTTACTACTCTAGTGCAACAAAATTGAGTTAATTATTGCAGTTATAATAAGAGCTTGTAAAGAAAACTGATAACATTTTATAAAAACTGTCTAACAGAGCAAGTTTTGAGAAAATGCACCTAGACAAACATAGCAATCCTATGCTATCTTCTGTGAGCCTAGCTCACACCTTTTTCACAAGGCAGAGGAATGATACCTAGCGCTCCTTCTGCAGAATCCACCACAGCATTGAGATTCTCTTTTCTAGCCACAAGCTAAAATGTGGTCTTTCTATATTGTGCTATCACAAGTAAAAAAGTGTGAACAGACGGGGGTGCGCGTACTGGATTTGTGGCCCCGGTGGGCTGTGATACATTGTTACAAAATATCTGAGCGGTGCGAAAACTGGATTTGTGACCCCGGTGGGCTGTGATCCATTGTTCCAAAATATGTGAGGGGCGTACGCACTGGGTTTGCACTGGAAAGAACCAGAGTAAAAAGGGCAAACAGTGTTCCCTGCCAAGGCTTTGGTATCCAGTGAGAAAAGCATGGTTAGAAGGGCACGGTCTATTTGTGGGTATGGGCACAAAAGTAATTGCAGTCATGTCAGCAGTATACCCAACTCCCCACAACAATGGCTAGAGAAGATATTGGCGTCTGCACAAGCACTAAAATGTGAAGGATTAAGGATCAGCCATCAGTGTCACAGCCACCGACTGACGTAAAATGTCTTCTATAATCTGGAATTCAGAACGACTGTAACACTTGGCTATCCCCAACAGAAGATTACAGGATGTACTCACCCAAAGAAGGAAGTCCAACCACCCTCTCAAAGATAACAGGCACCAGCCTCGTGAAGCGCTCTCTCATCATTGCCTTACTCCATGCATACGCGCAACCAACAAGACGATCCTCCAGATCATCGCCTAGAACACGGAAACACAACCCATTGAGCACTCCATAAACTCACACTCTTCCAGCCAACCACCAGGATGGCTACGCGCGGGTGTAAGTGACTCGGGCTCACTCCTCTTGAGGTCACTACACGCTCATGCATAGCCAGATGTGACATGATAAGAGCACCCCTCTGGTCAAGATGCCAAACACTACAGAGAGAGGCCACACTTTGTACAAGCATGCTTCTAAACAAGCACAACCTATGGAGTAGCCAGGCTTTGTCAGTGCTATAAAGTACAATCATACAATAAATAATTCCAAATTTGTAAAGCGCGAACATATCACCACTAAGGGTATCGAGGCGCTGGGGGCCACCGGGGAGATTGAGTGAGCTATTGCCCAGAGTCCCATGATGCTGAGATGCCGAAGGCACCAGGGATCGAACCGCGAGCCCTTCACTCCGGAGTCAGCCGCTATGGCTGCTACGCCACACCTCTCCCTCTTTACAAAGGGGCCCAAGCAATAGTAGCTGCTGCCACGAAGGATTTTCACTCATTAGGTCAGTCTATGAATGACTAGACAGTGTGGAGGGACGAACTACACACACTCCTCTCCTTCAAGAAACAAGAAAATGTAACTATTCAATTTTTTTTGCTTCTCATCTTAAAGAATTAAATATAAAAAAAGTCTCGGATGTGAGAGAGAAGAATGGTTCTTTTTTTGGCTCTTGCGATGGGTCTGAGATAGGCCTGAGGCAACAGAGTTCGTGTTTGTTTCCCTCTTTTGATCTACAGCCAGGCTTTGACTTTCCTCCCACATCTTCTCGTCTGCCTTGCCACCCCCTCAAGAAATAAATAAAAGAAAGCCGGATAAGAAGCCAGATACAATCAGACAAACAGCTGGCCTGAGAGGAGATTAAAAATTGAGGAGCCTGATGGGTCACTCTGAAATTGTTGAAGAGAGTTCAAGGCCTGCACCAGGGCATTCTGGGAAGTGGGCGGCAGCTGTACACATCCCAAAGGAGCCTTAAAGGGCTTGTCATGGTAATGGCCATTGAAGGCAGTGCTTGAAAATGTAACCAGTGTGTGGTCGCACTAAACAATGATATCTTTTTAGGTATAGTTTTAGGACCCGACATATTTGTAAGAGGAGGAAACTAAGGGATGACACGTTTTGGCCAAGTAAGGAAGCAAAAGAAAAAGCAGGCCTAAATGTACTATGATTTTGGGCTATTGCAAAGTGACGCTCTGGTATTTATTTTTCAGCTCGAAAGATATTTTGCACTGGAAAAGTGCGCTTTGCATCACTGTGCATTCAGGGGATTTTATTGGGGCATTACTTGGGTGGATCAGCTAAGGCAGCTGTATGTTTTGACGCAAAGCCCAGCCTAGTAAAGCAGCCAGATTGGCAGTGGCTGCTACCATGTACAGCGGGTGGGGCGCGGGTCGTCCTTTGGTCTTCTGGCACGCTTCAACCTGGGACAAGGCAAACTCCCCTAACCAATTCTGGCGCTGCTCTCACCAGCATGAAAGCAGTGCCGGGATTGGAGGGAGCATCCTCACTCAGAGCTCCTAAGAGCACTGGGGGCCTGCGCTTTCTCTAACCCAGCTGTCTAAGACAGCTAGGTTAGAGAACTTTAAAATGTGCATGTCTGGCTGGCCATCGCAAGATGGCCGGCCAAAGAGACATGCGCATTTTGAAGCGCACAGCTCCCTGCTGCTGCCACTCGGCAGCACTAGCCCGCCCCGTCCCGCCACTTAGTTCAGAACGGGTTGCTGAAAAATAAAATGGTAATAAATAAACTTTATTACCATTTTATTTTTCAGCTCTGGTCTGGGGTGACACTCCTCCGCTCAAATGGAGGAGTCGCCCCTGTAGATTGGGCTTTGTGCCAAAATTAAGGAGGTATTAACAAGGGTAAATGTGTTCATTTCTCCCAAAACTGCATGCTGAAGTACACAGCACACGCCCAATGCGGGGATCCTGATGAGTTTGTCTGGGCATAGGAATGTGTACTCTAATAGTATCCTTGCATTACAAATCCTATGGTAGACAGTGCACACTCACCTCTGCACCATTGTGCGAGTCTGTGCATCATGCAAGATAGCCTTATTAGAGCACAGCACGGGGATGACGGCAGAAGCAGGCCAGTCTTAGCACATATGGCTCAGCGCTGATTTCCCCCTTGCACAAATTTCATTGCTGTGCTGCACTCAAATTTTGGCCATAGATCTCTTAAACATTTAAGTTATCAGTACGTAGGCGTGTATGTATTTAGTCATATCTTGCAAACCTAGCAGGGAGGCAAGGAGGCCCTGGACAGTGGGAGAGAGGGGTAGGTTGGTCTGTTCCTTGAGCTGATGCATCTTCAATTTCTTTCTGGATTACCGGAGGGGGCAAATGTTCCTGCAGAATCCCATATAAAATTGCGTAGGACAGATATATCAGAGCTCTGCAGTTGTCCCTACTTGGTGTGAGTAGCTCATTCAGTCCTCATTGCACACCCTTTGAACTGAATCGCCTCTAGTCACATGGGTGAAGGTCGAGTGTTGATTTTTACCATGTGAATGGTGCTGGATTATAGGAACCGACTCTTGACGTCCTCCACCTCAGTGTCAGGTTCTTAAATGAGCCATAACTGCTAATAGACCTCTTAAGGATGGGTGAAAAGTTTGCACAGTTATCAAGCAACTGTGTTCACAGCAAGCTCAAATGCCAGCTGCTCCTTTTGTGAAGTGCATTACATTGCTTGTAAAGTCCTTGCCTACGGTCGCGATATTCCATGTATTCCAAGGGTCTTAGGTGCAGGGTTTTCCAGTTGGCATAATTAATGTTTGTGGCTAGTATCCCCACACCTAAATCCACATATTTTAAATTATGGTCCCTGGAATGGGGAATAACATGCAGCCCTGGAGTTACTGAGCCTTTTACGCAGGTGATGTCTCAGTATCAATTCTGTCCACATTTACTTCCTCGCTCTGAGCAGGTGGCAAATGATATTAGGGGGCATTAAGGTAGATGTGGGAGGGGATGTGTCAGGTGACGGGAAAGTGGTGCAAACAATCAATCAGGTTTCTTGTAAATCGCAACTACTCACCCGTTATGGACTCAAGTTGCTGGGGTGGGTCGGGGGGGGGGGGAATCTGCCGTTCAGTAGAAGAGCCAGGTCTTGAGGTCCTTCCTGAAGTGCTGCAGTGATGGTGATTGCCTGAGGTGCAGATGCAGGAAGTTCCAGGTCTTCGCCGCGAGGTAGGAGAAGGATCTTCCTCCAGCCGTGGTCTTGCGGATCCATGGGATGGTGGCCAGGGCCAGTTGGGTGGAGCAGTGATGTCTGGTGGGTGTGTAGAAGGAGAGGCGGTGGTTGAGGTATGTAGGTCCGGCGTTGTGGAGAGCAGAGCTGATGGGAGCCATCCATGCTTCTCCTTGCCATAGTAGGGGGTTTAATGGGGGCTGGGAAGCACACGTGCCCCTATCCTTTGTCCTAGCCTCATCCATTTTACCAGTTGGATTTTCTTGCTAGTAATCTTAGGTCTGGTGTTTCAGCACCCAGGAAATCTCTGTGTGGGCCACTGGGCTAGTTGTGATTGGGCCTTAGGTGGTACCACTAAGTTAACAACAATACAAACCATAATAGTATTAAAAACATCACAACCTCAAACAAACCACATTAATCAGAACAACACACTCATATTCAATGCAGCTCAGAAGCAACGTATAAATGGACATCTCCGAGCTCACAACAGCACACCACTTTTCATAAAACAATTTGCCGCAACAAAACAATACACAATACACTAAAATAACAGCCGCACAGCGAGGCTAATCTAAGGGATTCTGTGGACCCATAGTCCCAATTGCCTCATACACTTTCTCCAGGGTGTGTAATGCACACCCCAATAGATCACAGGGTACGGTAAGATCTCTAATTGCTGACATCAAACAGCATCAAGCATATTCAACATACTTACAGTGAAAATATACATGACACGCTAACCATACCAACACTACTGGTGATCCACCTCAAGCAGAAAACACACTCTTGTTTGGTTCAAAATCTTAGAGACCAGGTTATGAAGGTACCCAAATGTTACAGCACAGTGAAGCCACAGTAAATGCAATAAAGTGCTATACAAATAATTTAATATAACATAAGCTATGGCTCCAAGTCCCCACTGTGTGACTCTTTTACTCCTGTACTTACCTTTCTCATCCGCTGTAATCCTGCGCATTATTCTTATTGGTTCAGTTGAACTGAAACAAGATTACAACTCCAGGAAAACACCTTTTAAATGAAATTCCTTTTTTTGTGTGAAAAAACCCACATTTTTTTATTGATTTTTCATCATACAGTTTGCACGGGTCATACATTCGTTATCAAGTTACATATACAGTGGAATAAGAATCAGTAGGTATCAATCTAGTAACTATTGTATCTAGTCATGTTATAGTTATGTTATAGTCAGCAATTCTCAGACTCAGAGCCTCAATTCAGAATATTCACTATGTTAGTCAACTTGAATGTCTATCTAAAACAGCTATCGCCCTACAGCCCTCTAAATTCCCTTCAAGGTCCCCACACCTGTTGCCACTTTTTAGGGCACCCTCGCCCTTGGTACACCGCTTGTTCTGCATTTTAACACCAGTCAATGTCTGACATCCACTCCCCTAATGACAGAGGTTCTGACTTGCCCCACGCCCTGGCAACATTTTTCTTTGCCACCCCCAAGGCTAAGGTGACCTATATACGATGTACTTGGGTCTAGGTTCTTCCCCGGATATGTTCAGTAGTATTTCTTTTGCACTCATTGGGACCACCTCAGATAAGACTTGGAACAGCACACCCGTCATTCGTTCCCAAAATGACTGAATAAGTGGACACGCCCATAGTATATGGAAAGATTTTGCTTCTTGGCCACATCCCCGTAGGCACGTTGGTGACAGTGTTTTCCCTATCTTGAAGAGGAGGGTCCGGGAATAGTAGGATTGATGTAAGATCCGTAATTAGATCAAGCAAAACCTGGTTCTAATGACAATTTCCCATGGGCTTTGCAACACCTCGACCCATTCCTCATCCTCTAGGTACCCTAGATCATTTGTCAATTTCTGGCGCAGTGATATCATCACATCTGGGGAGTTATTTAGTCATTTCTTATAGGTCAGTGATATACTCTTGCTAGGCATGGGGTCTGCTATAAGTCTGTCCTCTAAGGGGGACAGATCTGGCAATGATTCCCCCTCCTGTATGTGATGACTCAGCGCGTGGCCCAACTGTAGGTAGCTATAGCATGCCACTTCCGACATATCATATTCCTGTTGAAGATCGACGATCAATATTATAGCCTGTCCTCTCCAGATGTCTCCTAGGTGTTCTATCCCGAGTGTTTCCCAGCACTTAAAACCCTTCAGTCTTCTCACCTCTCCCAGCATGTTGGTTCGCCACAGTGGGGTCTTCTCTGTCAGTCTGTTACGCCAGCCCAGGTAGCATGTTACCTCCCGCCAGGCTCTGACCACCGAACGGATGTGCTCGGGGACAGTAATTTCCTTTCTCCTCTGATAAAGAATAGTTTCAAAGTTTCCATTTCCTAGCGCTCCTGTTGATCCGCAAACACCCAGTCATTGACCAACGTCAGTTGTGCTGCCCAATAATAAAGTTGGGCGTCCGGGACTCCCAGGCCACCCTCGTATATACCCCTCTGCAGCTTGCACAGAGATATTCGAGGGCCTGACCCCTGCCACTGCAATGACAGCACCTCCTGGTCCATCCTTTGTAATACCTTTGCCGGGTGGCAAAATAGCATGTTTTGCCACATGTAGCGAAAACATGGGAGGGTCATCATTTTATACAGCGTGGCCCTCCCCAACAGTGTGAGGGGTAGAGTGCGCCAGTGGGCCACGTCGTCGTGTAATCGGTCTAACTGAGTATATATATTCAATCAGAGAAACACCTGCGGGTCCCTGGTGATATGGATGCCCAGATATCAGAACCTATCACCCACAACTGGAGCCTCACAGTCCGACGGCAGTTGGTGCAGACCCCCGCAAGTGTGAAGACCAGCGATTTAGACCAGTTAATTTGGTATCCAGAATGGTCACCGAACTCTGCCAATATCTTGAGCAGCCTGCTCACTGACTGGCATGTGACGTACAGGAGGACATCGTCCGCATAAAGCGATATGCGCTCCTCCCACCCGCCAGGCATTGGTTGACCCTTAACTATGGGGTCCCCACATATCCATGCCACAAGCGGCTCTAGCGTCAACGCGAAGATTATCGGTGACAGGGGACAACCTTGGCATGTCCCTCTACCCAAGGAGAACACCTGAGATGTTACTCCATTAACCCTTAACTGGGCTAGGAGTTCCCGATATAATAACCTAATCCACTTACAGAAGTTTTGGTCCGAAGCCCATCCGAGGCAATACAGCAAAGATATACTTCCATAGTATGCTGTCAAAAGCCATTGTAGCATCGAGGGCCATCACCACTGCCTTCTTTGAGAAGGGTGGCCCAGTTTGACTCAGGACCACATAGAGGTGTTGAAGGTTTAGCTGGGTACTACGATGGGGCATGAAGCCCAACTGGTACGGGTGTATTATGGTCGTGATAATCCCCCTCAGTCTTGCCGCCAGCACCTTAGCTAGCACTTTAGCCTCCACGTTGAGGAAGGAGATCGGTCTATATGAACTACATTGGGGGCGTGGGGGTTTGCCCTCTTTGAGGATAGCTACTATCGTGGTGACGCATTGGGCTTTTAGCAGACCACCCTCCTCTCAGGATTTTCGAAACATGGCCAACATTGTTTTGAATAATTAAATTGGCTGACCGTTGGGACCCGTTGCTTTCCCAGACTGTAGCCCTCTAATGGCCCCACCACTTCCTCTTCCATCAGGTCCGTCTCTAATCCCTCTCTGTCCTCTTGTGTCAATGTCTGTATGGCAAAAGCTCTGCGCTGTCTATTTCCGATTCCAAATCTGGGGGAGCATATAGAGCCTCATAATAGGTGGCAAACGCCTCTGCTATCTCCATATTTGTCTTACGCATCGTCCCGTCGGCCTCCCTAACCTCCTGCACCCAGGTTCTGTCTCGGTCCCGGTGTTCCAACCAGGCCAGGAGTTTACCGGCCTTGTCGCCGACATCATATAGACGACGCTGCGTCACCATGGTATATGTTCTTGCTCTGTTTTCAAGTGCACGAAAGATATCTTGCTTCAGGCGCAGCTGAGGAGCTAATGCCTCTGATCTGTTTGATGCAGCTTGTCTTTCCAGCGCCAGGACCTTCTTTTAAAGGGCCACAAACTCCAGCCGATCCTCCTTTTTTTCCCCCTATGAGAGCAAGGATCTGGCCGCGCAGCACTGCCTTATAAACTCCCAAAGGACGCATGGGGAGCTCACCGTCCCTTGATTCTCCTAGAAGTATTGGGTGGTACATTACAGATTTTTTCTTTTGCTTCCCTCTCTTGAAGGTACCACGTGTCTATTTTGGGGAGCAGTGGTCTGCTCGTTGAGGGTCCTTGTAGGTGCACTCCTCTAGGCGAGTGATCCGAGATGCCTCTCGCGTGAATTGTTTCATCCCGGAGCCGCCCGGCCGATGCAGTATGTTTCAGGAAATAGTCTAACCGGGTGTAGCAAGTGTGTGCTGAGGAGAAGTGCGTAAACTGCCTGACAGAGGGATTGTGTTGTCTCCACAGATCTACCAACCCCATGGCTTCTACGAAGGAAGGGAGTGCCCCCTTTCCCCGTCTGTCCCGCCACACTTATTTTGTCTAGGGCGACATTCATTATATCATTGACATCCCCCCTAACACCAATGTTCCAACCGGTAGAGCTAATAATACTGCGCCCACTTCTGGCAAGGTTCCCGCATGCAGGCTCAGTGGGATATTTAGGGAGTACAGATTTATTGCCTCACCCTCCCATGTACCTGTCACTGCCACAAATCTACCCTGCGGGTCATTCCAGGTGCGGTGCACTGTGAACGGGATTGCTTTCTTAAGCAATATTCCCACTCCCCTCGAATTTAAATGAAATTCCATGACTGAAAACATATCATTGACAATAATATGCAGTCATCCAGCCATGATATACATGCTGCTCCTCACATCATCAGCTTCCTGGTGGCCCAGTGGGCTCCATCCTGCAGCAAGGCTGCCCAGTCCCCAAGCAGGAAGTTGCTGGATGTCCCAAACTCTTTTCTGCATTGGCTGTTGCCCCCTCTTGCCATAGCATAACAGGAAGACATATAAGACTTATTTTAACAAATATGAATATACATATACTCATATGTATATTACTACTGCATCTAGATGAAACTCTCACCTTTTTGCTATTCACCAATTCCGATTGAAGATTTACACCAGGGTGTACATTATCCACCCCTTCAGATGAGAGGATGAAGCCTGCTACAATGCTATTTATGACTGTAAAGTTACTACAAGTAAGTTTAGGACTATATTTTACATTCTGCCTAGTAGGTGGACATGCCCACCAGTGGGCTGAAGACCTCTGCCATGGAGATGGAGATTTCCTTCAGGGAAAGTATGAATACATTCATTAAAGCTTGTTATTTTTTTTTAATACATACAAATATTTTAGTGTATAGTGAGAATTATTGTAAAATATTCATTATTAACATGGAAATAATAAAATAAAATATTACAGCACATTACCTCTTCAAATGAAACGAGTATAAAGTAATGATTTTCTTCAAATTAAATACTTAACTTGATATGCACTCATTTTAAACAATAATTAAACAAATACTCATCCTCACTAACATATGTATTTCTTATTTAGTAAACTTGATCAAAAGTCATACATTTATTTAATTTAAAAACATTTGACATTTTTTCTAAGTAAGTTTAAATGTTCAATGCATTTTTTTCAATTCACTGTATTATCAAATGATAAAAAACATAAGAAATATATATCATTTTCTAATCACTATATATATATATATATATATACGTATATATATATATATATCAAAACAATTGCCTTTCAGGCATAGAGTGACGCATAAATTATGCAAAAAAAGAAGCAGAGAACTCTGGGTAGTTCTCAAGTTTAGGTGGAAAGCAGCTCCAGTATAGAGCACTCTCAAAACCAGCAACACTCTAAATTTGCTCACCTCAAATGTCTGCTTTTCTATCAAAGTCTTTAAGCGTAGGATTAGCACAGTGCCATCCATGCCGAGATAGAAAGGGACAAAGTCTTTTACCATTTCTACAGCAAAGTTTTTAAGCATAGGAATAGCACAGTGCTATCCTTGCTGAGCTGTAAAATGGCCAAAGCCTTTTACCACTCCAGGCACAGTATTACAGCTTTGGATTGGTAAAATACCATCCAAGCCAACCTGAAATGAATAAAAACAACCCCCTGACATGTGTTTCGCTCTCATTAGAGCTCTTCAGAGAGGTATAGCTTTGTCCAGACACAAGGGAGCACCCAGTATAAGTCAAAACAATTCCCTTTCAGGCATAGAGTGACGCATAAATTATGCAGAAAAAGAAGCAGAGAACTCTGGGTAGTTCTCAAGTTTAGGTGGAAAGCACCTCCAGTATAGAGCACTCTCAACACCAGCGACACTCTAAATTTGCTCACCTCAAATGTCTGCTTTTCTATCAAAGTCTTTAAGCGTAGGATTAGCACTGTGCCATCCATGCCGAGATAGAAAGGGACAAAGTCTTTTACCATTTCTACAGCAAAGCTTTTAAGCATAGGAATAGCACAGTGCTATCCTCATAGGGTGTCTCCTGTGCTTACAGGACCCAGACACCTACCCTGCATTCATAGGGCCCCTAACTTCAGGCGGGGCCCTGCAACACCCCTCTCTGATGAATGCAAACTCCCTCGCTGGTGCATTACGACCTTGTTCAAGAGGAAAACAATGTTCTTGGACATATTTCAAGACAACACCAAAATATGGTGCCATCTAAAACGATGGAGTTACCACCCTCACAATGACTAGGTGACAAAAGTGGGCAACGCCTGGCTTTGTGATCTAAAATATATATAGAAGTGGCGGCGTGAGCCCTCTAAAAGGGAAGGCCCAGGGCTGTTATGTCCCGTATAGAGGCCCTAATGTAGACCCGTTCAAACATGCCCTAAAATGGACGTATTCATATTTGCCCTAATACGGTCATATTCGTACTTGCCCTATTATGGTCAAAGCCGCATATGCCCTATTACGGTCATAACTGTACATGTCCTATTATAGTCATGATTCCTTATATAGGCATGATCTTTCACCTACATTGGTCCTCGCTAGTACACAACGTGCTCTGAGGGCTGAAAGTTATCTATTCTGTGGTTTTGAATACAGCAGGGTTTTTCCCCAACACAGGCCCACACTGTACTCATCAATTATACATGGCTCTCTAGGAATACACCACCTGCATAATATGTATGTACAAAGTTCACCCCTGACGTCTTGCTCAAGTCTAACAAGGGCCAATACAAACCATACGAAGCAACTAGAGTCTTCAGGGTATAAATACACCACATCTTACCCCGGTAAGATAGAGGGAACCGAGACTTCCATGCTGACACACTGACCAGAGACGCTGAGGCTCCTGCATGCAGTCGCTCCAGCTGACAGCGGTCTAACACAGCCCTTGCGGGGTGTCCAACTCGAGACCAGGACGGGGTCCCACACTCTCTCTATTCAGGTATGGGGGTTCGACTAAATCCTAGAAGGATTCTTGGCTCTTAGGCTTTTAGACCTACACATATGCTAGGTACACTCAGGTACATTTAGTTAGGCATCGTAGAGTACGTGCACTTTCATAATGCTTTTTATATTCATGTATGTATTCATGACTATTGCAATATGGTAGAACTGTTCTATCCCTTTGCTTTTATCGTACTGCTGATAATATATCTCTGCTATTGTCTGCTGATTGCCGCAGCACATATATTTTACACTAGAATAACAACTGTTCAATAAATACTTATTGAAACGCCCAGACTGTTTATTCTGTGTAACTCTCTGAGACAAACCAAATAAGTAAGCACGAGTGACTGAGCGAAAAGTAGTATATTGTTTCCACGATTCTGAGGAATTAGGGTTGTCATTAACTAAGGTTGCCAGGAACTAATCTCTCCCCTATAAGAGGAGATTCTAGTGGCACTGTGAGCCAGCTAATGCAAATCAGGCTAACATACGCGGTGGGGCTGCACAGAGCCAGTCAGTCACCAAGCCCACAGTTTATGTTATCCAAACGGGCAGGTCCTGCAGGGGTACTATAGGAACTACGCGACATGGCGCCGCCAACGTTGGTTTGGTACTTATTTAACAGTAGAATCTGAGTCGTTCAGTCGTGCTATTCTCAGAGAACCTACTCACAAAACAACAGAGACGTCTGGAGTGGGTGGGCACAAAATCCGCCGCAGCTGAGTAGTACGAAAATACTATTTATTGGCTGTTGGTTAATGAAGCTTGAAGGACATTTAGTTCCTAAATTGTGCATAACACCTCATCTTAGTTCCCTTTGAACACTTCTTCCTCTTAACATGCCTGGTTCAGGGGATGAGAGAGTTGACCTGGTAGGAGAAGATCCTGAGGATGCAATACAGATTGCACCAAAATTCAGAAGGACAGTCACCCTAAGACTATTACAAAATGGTGTACAAGCCAAGGGTGGCATTGTTGTTTTCGTGATTGAGGCACACGAATCAAATAAAACAGAGGTATTCTATTCATGGGTCACACTCCCAGCAGCAAATGCAGTAACAAATACATTTCACTACTATATAGAAGGAGATGCACCACGGGAATATTGTCCATTTGAGGATATAGAGATTCCACTCACTTACCAGGAACATCATTACTGGTTTAATGGTGCCCTACCCCACGTACGAGAAAGAGTAAGATTAGGCCCGCTCGGAGGAGACGGGGCCACATGGCCAATACTAGCGGCTTACACACCGCATCCTGGCATTAACACAATGCCACAGCCAGACTTACTAGTACAACACAAAGATTTAATTAAAATCTACAGAAACTTGACACAATTTGTCATGAGGACTTTAACAATCCAACCTGCACCAGCAGGTGCAGCAAACAGTACTCCGACTCAGGGTACAGGAAATAAAAATACTCCTCAAACATTACACGCGCTAATGGGCAAAATGCCCGCAAAACGCGAACAAATCCCATTCTGGATAGCTCAGAAAATAACTCAGCTTGAGGCGGTATTCCCGAATACTACCACCTATGAAAAACACAGAATTCTAACAATCTGCTTGCCCATGGGGATCACACCACAAGTAGAGGACTGCACCTCTTGGGGTTCAGTCTTTGCTGCCATATATACCAGAACACATGTTATCCCGTCCTTAGCATTAGTACCTGATGTATTGAGACAGATACAAAATGAGTACGGAGCAGAGCCTGCCCTTAACTTAGGGATGAAATTACTAAATAACTTTGATCAGATATCAGCCATAATACTAGCTAACATTAAGGGGGAGGCAGCTTCAATGGCGATCCGCCAACGCCTAAGGGAGTTCAGTCCAGGAGATCATCAACACGAACTACCCAAAATAATTGAAACTGCATATGCAGAACTAGGCAGAGACAGTTTAGGTGGGAAAGCATTAAAACCACAACTAGTGGGCAGTCCTGAAAAGGACACTACAAAGCAGACGCCTACTTCTTCTAAAAAGAAGTGGGAAAATAAAAAACAACAAAAGTCTAAAGACAGCAGATCTCAATCCAGAGGTAGGTCTCCTCAACAGGAGCCCTCTGAAAGGAGGTATAACCTCAGGAATAGGGATAATATTAAAAAACCTGACAGGTATCAGGATACTGATACTCGTTCCTCTCGTTCCTTTCTGGGTTCATCAAAAAACTCTGAGAGGGAAGGACGGTCAGAGGAGCGTACAAAGTCCAGAGACACGCAACGCGCTGCGGACTACGCACCTAAAAAAGAAGATAAACAAAAATCAAAACCTCAGTTCAAAAAGAAGAAGGTAGCAGGTCTCAAGATCAGACATGCCCAGAATTCTGAGGACACAGCTTCTGAATGGGGAATGGGCTCTGACGATGCTAGACAGCGCAGCAGAAGTAACGATAGCTCGCCAGAACCTGAAGGAATTTCTGGTGACAGCGGAGTTGAGTGAGTATATCACGGTGGAAACACCTGATACTCGGGTAAGTGTCCCACATAAGTTACATGAAATAACACTCCAGATGGAGGGGGACAAGCCCAGAAAAGTTAATGGTCTATTTTGGAAAAATCTGTCATCTGGTTATGACATCCTATTAGCAGAACAAGACTGGCCGCCAGCATTCGTCATGGAGTGCCCTAGGGGAGAAACTGTCATTTTTCCAGCCTTTTCCGACCTCGTTCCCATACATTTAAAAACATGCATATGCGCAGGAGTGGGCGGTTGCCCTAGCTCCAGCATTGTACAAAAATCATGTTGGTTGGGATGAGGATTCAACTCACCACGTGATCCCTTTAAATGTTTCCCCAAATGCTCAAAGGCAATACCCTATAAAGCAGGAAGCTAAAAAACAAGTCAGGGAGATCCTAGATCAACTAGAATACCAGGGGGTGATTGCAAATTACACTTCACCTATGAAAAATCCTTTGTTTCCTGTAATGAAACCTGACAACACATATCGTTTAGTTTTAGATTACAGACATTTAAACACTTGCACAAAGACATTTGCAGTTCAAAATGCACACAGTGCCGCATTAATGAATAACATTGTGCGCAAAAAATACAAAACAACACTTGATATCTCAAATGGATTTTTCTGCCAAAATATAGCGCCTGAAAGCAGGTATCTGACCGCATTCAGTGCGTTAGGGTCCCAGCGACAATTTTGTCGACTAGCCCAAGGGTATAAAAATAGCCCCGGGGTATTTTCAGCACGAGTAACAGAGTTACTCCAAAATTTGGATGAAGAAGCATTGTCCTATGTGGAAGATATTTATCTGACAGACGATGACTTACCGAGGCACTTGACCAGGGTGAGCACCATTATTATGGGATTCGCCTCTGAGAGCTATAAGTTTAATTTAAAAAAATCTAAAATTGCCCACCTCTGTGTCCTATTTTTAGGATACAAGCTGTCAAGTGAAGGAAAAGCCTAGCAGCTAACGTTTTAGAAAAGTGTGCGCTGCTCCAACCTTCAAAATCATTAAAGAATTTACAATCAATTCTGGGATTCCAAAATTTTGGTCGAACATACATTTTGGATTATGCAGAAAGAGTAAAACCTTTCTACGACTTAATAAAACCTGATTTTTCAGTCAGACAATGGACACAGGAACATACAAATATCCTGCGTTCCCTACAGGAAGACATGATAGCTTCTAAACATTTACAGACACGCGTAAACGTACGCAACTTAGTGATCCGAGTAATAGCGGGTCAATGCTGGTACACTTATTTGACTTTCAATGAAGGCGAAACAGTACCAATCGCATACAAATCACACCTGTACACAAACGCAGAGATGCGTTTCACTTCAACAGAAAAAATCCTGACAGCAGTGCAGACCGCTGTAGCAAGAGAAAGAGCTCTGGCTCAGGGAAAACGCATAATAGTCATGACCCCAGTACCAGCCTTGGAGGCTGTTACAAAGGCTACCTTTCCAAATGCGAAAGCATTACATCCGAGATGGATACAATGGGCTAATTCTCTTACTGCAACGGATGTTGAATACAGATTTGATCCAAGTTTAAAAACACAAGCATTTCTGCAATACGAACAAGAATATCCTCTACCAAATGAGATTTTGCCTCTAGATCAGTATGTATGTATTTAAGCTTATATAGCGCTCAGCTACCCCCAACGGGGGTGTCCCGGCACTTGCGGATACAGTAGAGGGTGAGGGCAGGATAGAGTTGTCGAGCCCTAGTTTGCTAAGGGAGGCTGAAGAGCCAAGTCTTCAAATCCTTCCGGAAGATAAGTTCCTATTTGGCTTTTCTGATGTGATCAGGCATGGAGTTCCACAAGGTCGCGGTTTTGACGGAAAAGGACTGTCCTCCTATTCTGGACTTAGAAAAACGGGGGATGACAAGGCACTCACGATGATTAGATCTTAGGGTCCTGGACTGATGATATTTGCGAACTCTCTTCTTTAGATATTGCGGGCCAATATCATTAAGTGCTCTGTATGCAAGAGTTAGTGCCTTAAATTCAGTTCTTCTCTTGACAGGAAGCCAGTGGAGACTACGCAAATGAGGGGATATATGATGTCTTAGTGGGATGTTCCTAATAAGCCTGGCTGCCGCATTCTGCACAGTTTGCAATTTCCTGAGCAGGTATGCTGGCAGCCCCATGTACAGACTATTTACACTGACGGATCTGCTCAACCAGCCATAGGGAGCAAGCAAGCTTACAGCGCAGCGTGTGCAATCGTTAAAGGTCGCATGCACGATGGAAAGGTCCATCCGAGTTGCATTAGAACGCAATCTCTAGGAGACTGCACGGCTCAGTTGGCAGAATTAAAAGCACTAATACTGGCACTGGTAAATACAGAACACGAATTCCCCACACTAATTGTGTGTGATTCCTTTTACTGTGTACAGTCGTACAATGAATACTTACATTATTGGGAACGAAACGGGTTTAAAGACGCAAAAGGTGGCACAATTAAGCATAAAATGCTATGGGAACAGGTATTGGAGTTGAGAAACGAACTACCAAGGGCTCACGTGATACATACACTGAGTCATCAGCGTGATGGCGTTCACGTTGAAGGGAATTCATTGGCTGATGAAGCCGCAAAGGGGGCTGTTCGCACGGTTTCCGTAGCTGCAATCACTCATTCAAAAACGAGAATAGACGGCGAGATTATGGTAGCTGTCAATGCTTCACGCAAAGGCAGCACAGCAGTACCTAAAAAATTTCCACTCAAGTACTCCTACAAGTTAGATGCACAAAACATTCCATATGCGCAGATTCCTGGAGTGGGGGATAGAGTAATACCAAATATGGATCGTAGGCAAGGCTTAATTTTAGCAGCACACGATGGTTTGGCTTCTGCGCATACAGGCGTCACAGCAACTATTTCTTTACTGAAACAGTGCTACTGGTGGCCAGGGTTAACAAAGCAGACCAAAGACTATGTCTTAAAGTGCGACATCTGTCCACAGATGAAGGGCTCCACCTTAACACGCCCGGCGCAGACACCATTGCTGAAATCAGACAAACCTCTCGCATGTGTTTATTTGGACCACTGTGGACCCCTACAATCTGATGGGGCCAAGAAATATATCATGGTTGCAGTGGATTCCTGCTCTAGATTCCTATGGGTTTGACGCTCGAACTGTTATAAGAGATTTGCGAGTATTTATCGGCACATACGCAGTTGGCACGTTACATTCTGACCGTGGCCCGGCGTTTAGCTCTCGGGCTTACAAAGAGGCCATGGAAGGAATGGGCGTAGCATTGCGGTACTCCTCTCCGTATCATCCTGAGGGAAATTCCGTTGTGGAGAGGAAAAACCGTGACTTAAAGCAATCTTTAACAGCTAGGGTATTAGGCAAAGGCGGTAGATCACCTTTATGGGGTCCAACGAGCAATAAACAATCAGCCAAGAAGCTCTCTAGGGGGTGTCACTCCTTACGAGGTCCTATTTGGGACAAGAATGTGGGTACCTGATCTTGATTGTGAAGGCACAGTGGCAGATGAAAAACCATTTCATATCCATGATCGTTTGGCTGTTTTACAGGATCTAAATGAATCCAGGACACAACAAAGCAACGTCCACTTAAAACAGACCGCCACTGAGGAAGTCAAGGCAGTAACGGCAAGACCTGTCTGGATCCCAGAAGTCGGGGATCTGGTCAGAGAGAAGATTGCAGACAAGAAAGAATTCGGACCATCTTATAGAACAGCTGTACCGGTCCTAGCAATCCAAGGCACAAGAACTGTACTTCTGCCACCTCTTTCCGGGAAAAAGAGAAAAGATTTGTCTCAATCGACTTAATCAAACCACACTATGTGGCCGATACTAAACAGTAGGCCACGTGGACTCCACAGTAGCAGACGCCCTCCTCTCGCTACAATCCAAGAAGTGCAAACAGAAAGACACATCACGTTTGAAGAGCCACCTGTACGGAATGAAGGACTAGGCAACAATGCTATGGAACTCGTTCCACTTCAACAAGAAGAAAATCAAGTTAACAACCAAGTTGCAGTCAGACCGACTACAGATGTCTACGTCAACATGCCTCGTCAAGAGCAAAATCCGATTTCAACAAATCCCGATGCAATCCCAACAATTGATCGAACTGCTTCTGGCTATTTCATGAACTTTGATACATTTTCACTGGATCCAAGCGAGCCTGAAACAACGCCAGCCAAAAAATCACACAAACAGAAACTCATTGACTATTTGCACTTTTTTAGAAAGACTTACCTGGTGTCACCTTGGATAGAACTATGGTATATCACTGGGATTTTATTTTTTATTTTCTGGCTAGGTTTAATTATAACTTTTAGTATGCTTATTAATGGACGATACCTCCAGCAGAGCTCCAGAGCCCAAAGTCAATTGGATTTTAAAACCACACCAGTCTTCACATCGTGAACCAAGAGACTTGTCTTCAGTGAACATCACAGCAGTTCCTATACCGGACGGTATAGTATGGGACAAGATTGATTTTGATATATTCGGTCCGACTGAACTTTTAAAGCTTAAACATGTATTTAAAATTTCTTTAAGTGATATCATTACCTCCAGTACATTATCTGATGATTGGGACACTGAAACTGTAAATGCTATGATGTCTGATTTAGAAAAAACTGCAGCATTTCCGAACAATGAAATGTTAGAAGGTACTTCAGACTATGATACATTGTACTGTTACCAACATTATGGTCATCATTTCTTACACAAATCTATAACACCTAGAAATGTATTTGAATACCACCAGTGGGAACACTGCCCAACACCTCCAAAAGGTAGTTCGCAAACTTTTGCACAGAAATTCACATACTTTTCAGGGTTCAATACATCTGACCTGAAGTCATTTTATTACAAAGTGGCAAAAACATCAGCACAGAAAATTATGTTGACTAACACCAAACAGATTTACTCTGCCTCCTTTATGGCCCAGTTGTCTACACTATAGATTTAAAATCAATCTGGGGTTCTAGGGACTGGCAAGTCCAGGGAACAGAAGCGCTTTTTAGAGCATGCCTCATTCCACAGCAGATGATATTTCTAAATGAAACTGTGCAACAGACATCCTGTCTTGGACTAGCCAAGAACAAGGAACTGAACTCACCCGGGTTTCCTACACCATCACAGATGGGTGGGGGGCAGAATTCAACCACACAAGGGGTAGGATTAGATGACATTCTCCAGTACAACAGATCAGATCCTGATTGGACGAAATGGCTGATTTGGCCCATTGACACAAACACCTGTCAACAGAGATTTATGAATACAACCGACGGGTTTAGTATCCTTGGGCCAGATACACGCTATGTACAGAGACAACACCCAGGGGTAGTGACATCCTACAGTGTTGGGAAGTTGTGCCTTGATTGGCTAGAAACCTCAACACTCACAGAAGTAAAACATCACTTAACCTTACTAACACCTGATGTAGACCTTAGGGATTTCTTGCTAGGCCCAAGGAAAACACGTCAGAAACTTTTCATATATGCCGGCATTTATGCCTATTATAATGATAACTGGAAAATATCCCAACAAGAGGCCGCAGAAAGAATACGGGAAATAGACCGTATTAACCTAGAAAAGACATTAGCTGTAGTGGATAATGGGTTAACAACTTTGACCTCCAGGATTTACTCCTTAGGCAACATTGTGTCTTCGGCAATCGACATATTAGAACAAGATCTGGCCTTGTTACAACACGGGCAAACTCAGCTACGTTCTATTATGATGCTAAGCTGGACGCTACAATCTTTGCGTGCAGGCTATGTGCCCTGGCGTTTTATAAACACCACGTCTCTGTTTTCAGAATACAATCTGACTGATAAACAGACAGAAATGGCACAAAGGGGAGCCAAATATACAATGCTGCGTATTGAGAAACTGGAAAGGTTACCATTCACTGTAGCCGAATCACCATCAACTGAATGGCTAATTCATGGCCAAATCAGTCTGCCGGTCACTACGTTTCAGTTTCAATATTGCCTTGAGCAAAGGCAGGCAGGCAAATATGAAAAAATGGGTAAGGGTTACATTAAGGAAACTTGGGAGTTACCATATAGATACCGATGCCGGAATGGGGATCGAGAAGTATATCTGAGTGGTACAAACTGCAAGAACGCTTTAAGCGGTTCTCTCATGTGTCAGGATATTTCACTACACGGAGCCTGTAGCAGTTCAGTAGTGAACCTATCGTGTCACATGACAGGGACCCCAGCGGCCATGATCACACCGGTTTTCCAGCTGCTCTCGAATGGGAGTTACTTGATGCTAAATGATCAAGGTTGCTGTGGGATGCTTCAGGGGTCGCCTATCTGGTCACTGTTAACTCCAGGGTTACTTGCTGTATGCAAGTATTGTTTCCGCCACTGAACACAGTCAGGGAGGCGCCGCTATGGCCTTCACTGAACGTTACTGTCATACAATTGGATACTCTGAGCAGACTGCAAGCCATGCTTTTACAGCAAACCGTGCCCTTAACCTCAGCTCGAGAAACCTTTGAACTTCAAGTTGCAAGGACCTCGACTGAGATACAGGCGCTTATACGTACAAACTGCCCCTTTCATTTCGTAGAAATGGTGGCACGTATCTTCAATATGTCTGATACGAGCGGTATTATACACCTATTTAAGACCATAGGGTCAGGACTGTTAAGCACCTTTCAGACAGTCCTCGGAGTAATCCCAAATTTTATACACTCCATATTGGGAAGCGTATTTGGAGGACTCCCGCTTATCCTATTGCTGATTGCAGGGGTCCTATTCATAATACTACTGCTACGCAATGGACGGCCCAATTCCCGAGGGAATGGCGAACATGCTCCTGGAGCGGAAATACCGTGAACGCATGGTACAACTTCTGGGCATTTCTTGCCTGCGAGAACTCAATGCCTCCTGGTTTCTATCCTTTCGACCAGTCTGGGTAGACTGCATCTTACCTGTTCTTCGATGCCTGTTTTGCGGAGAAGAATGCACGTTGGATCTTTGTCTAACGTTTCCATCAGATGCGCCTCCAGACACGGATGCAATGCTGGACCCCATAAAGGCCCATGCTCTGCGTTGTCCCCAGCGGCTTCCAATTCTGATGAATGCATTCCTGGAGAATCCACAGGTGCTGTTTGCTCCTGCTGGGTTAGATGACTCCTCCACAGGCACCCAGGTAACAACTACCGCACAAGCTGCCGCAGCATCAACTGTTGGCAGTGCTACATTCCATCTATGTGAGATTGACGTTCTCTGTGAGGTGTTAGATTTGTCGTCTGCAGTAGCTCACACAGATAATGTTGTGCTTCCCAGCCAGGACACTTAATCTTGAATTGGCTCATCGCGTCCTGGGAAAGAATTCGGCTTCTCCACTCGTTTTCATAATAAGCGAGCAAATTTGGAACATTTCCTAAATTGACACTTTGGCCTTTTTCCGCTTTGAGTGAAGCAACTTATATAGAGAAACAAAATAGACATTTCTTTTTTTAGTGGCAATTGGAAATAGCTGAATTGTAACATTTTTGAATTTTTTTTAACAATTTTAAAACCATGTTTTTACTTGGTTTTAAAAATGTTTTTAAATTATCCAGATTTTAAGTATGGTCATTGTCATCCTGTTCGGAAGAGGAGTGGGTGTTATGTCCCGTATAGAGGCCCTAATGTAGACCCGTTCATACATGCCCTAAAATAGACGTATTCATATTTGCCCTAATACGGTCATATTCGTACTTGCCCTATTACGGTCATAACTGTACATGTCCTATTATAGTCATGATTCCTTATATAGGCATGATCTTTCACCTACATTGGTCCTCGCTAGTACACAACGTGCTCTGAGGGCTGAACGTTATCTATTCTGTGGTTTTGAATACAGCAGGGTTTTTCCCAAACACAGGCCCACACTGTACTCATCAATTATGCATGGCTCTCTAGGAATACACCACCTGCATAATATCTATGTACAAAGTTCACCCCTGACGTCTTCCTCAAGTCTAACAAAGGCCAATACAAACCATACGAAGCAACTAGAGTCTTCGGGGTATAAATACACCACATCTTACCCCAGTAAGATAGAGGGAACCGAGACTTCCATGCTGACACACTGACCAGAGACGCTGAGGCTCCTGCATGCAGTCGCTCCAGCTGACAGCGGTCTAACACAGCCCTTGCGGGTGTCCAACTCGAGACCAGGACGGGGTCCCACACTCTCTCTATTCAGGTATAGGGGTTCGACTAAATCCTAGAAGGATTCTTGGCTCTTAGGCTTTTAGACCTACACATATGCTAGGTACACTCAGGTACATCTAGTTAGGCATCGTAGGAGTACGTGCACTTTCATAATGCTTTTTATATTCATGTATGTATTCATGACTATTGCAATATGGTAGAACTGTTCTATCCCTTTGCTTTTATCGTACTGCTGATAATATATCTCTGCTATTGTCTGCTGATTGCCGCAGCACATATATTTTACACTAGAATAACAACTGTTCAATAAATACTTATTAAAACGCCCAGACTGTTTATTCTGTGTAACTCTCTGAGACAAACCAAATAAGTAAGCACGAGTGACTGAGCGAAAAGTAGTATATTGTTTCCACGATTCTGAGAAATTAGGGTTGTCATGATCTAAGGTTGCCAGGAACTAATCTCTCCCAGATAAGAGGAGATTCTAGTGGCACTGTGAGCTAGCTAATGCAAATCAGGCTAACATACGCGGTGGGGGTGCACAGAGCCAGTCAGTCACCAAGCCCACAGTTTATGTTATCCAAACGCGCAGGTCCTGCAGGGGTACTATAGGAACTACACGACAGGGCAAACAGCCCAGCTACCCAACACTTGTGACGGCACTGTCCAGGCACATACCCTGGTACTCCCATGGCCTAGAGACACATCTTGCACTCATAGGTTCCAAGTACATATGCCAACCTAACAGGGCCTAAGTCACTACAGCAGAGTTTGATGGCGGGCAGCAGGAGGGTGCAGGTAGTTTCTGAGGGACAAAGTGGTATAAGTGATACCTGCAGGCCCTTTAGGCCTCATAGCTCCTCAGTAGCCCCTACCAGATGTCGCCGGCCCACTGCAAACTGATGACACGTTTTCAGTTTCCCCACCCCCTGGTTATGTGAGAGCAGGTAAATCTGTATACCCAAAACACCACCACCACTGCACAGCTTCTTCCGCGTATTGGAAATGGACTTTCAGTGATGTTGCACTGGACCTCTGCTTTATCCCTGGCATTAACTTACAAGTTGTCTTCTTCAGCCGGTGATGTACGGCAATAGAGGGCCCGGTAGAACCCTGTTTTAATGCCCATTTTCTCAATTTCCTGGTAGGCCATGGGCCTCTTAAAGTATTTAGCAGCAGAGCCTGTGCTTCAATACAGCTATGCTATCAGCCAAGTGGTAGTGGACATAGTGTCTTGTATGCTAATGTTCACTTCCGTTTGTTTTGTCATTGTCAAAGCGCCTTTTGGCACGAACATGGAAGATTGTTATTGTTTCAAACAGTTTATTCTTGCCTTCTTGGCTATTTGGCTCTTACATTGTGCAATGCTTTGAAGTAATCACCCCCCGGTTCCCCTGGGGCACTATGCAGAGAATATTTGTGCACTCCCCTTGAGTTGGCCTCAGTGCTCTTTGTAAAGCACCCCAATGGCATCAGAGTAAAAATATATAGGTACTGTTCTGTAGGAACAAACCCGCCAAAAGGCAAAGGAACAGAAAAATAATTGTGAAAAACATTT
Source organism: Calotriton arnoldi (assembly GCA_963921515.1). Lineage (NCBI taxonomy): Eukaryota > Metazoa > Chordata > Amphibia > Caudata > Salamandridae > Calotriton > Calotriton arnoldi. Next base: position 5,692,656 of record CAWUFW010000123.1, on the reverse strand, counting down.
AAAATTAAAAAGACTCGGATTGGTGTTGTCCTGTAAGATAAATTGAGCGACCAGTTTTGCATGTCTCTAGGCCTTATCTGTATGCCTGGCCACAGATGTGGGTGTTTCTTTTTAGTTCAGTGGGTTTTATCAAACTTTTAATTATATGATAAGTTGTTACGATGTAATGTTAAAAGGCTGCTCTGTATGCCAGAGAAGTTTGCACTACTGCTGCTCAAACAGTCACATTCCTGATTTAGGCAGGAAACTCATGATTTGTAAAATAAAAATGGCTTTAATTTAGCTTTCTCCCTCCTGAAATTGTCCCCACTTCAATGAAAGTAAATGAAGAAAATATTTCCTAAAAATGTTTTTTTTTTTTAAATTTACCTATTTCCACTTTCCCGCTTTTGGTATGTCTGCAAACTATATGTGCTCTTTGTGCGTGTTACTGAAGCGTGCTTTCAGTGTCAAGATCTAGAACTACTGAGTTTCTCAATGCTTGTTTAGTAGAAGGGTTATTTGACAAGGGAAGGATCAGTGTTGTACAATCGGCCAGTCTGTGAACACAAAATGGCTTCCTAAATAAATCAGCTAGTGAAAGGCAGGCTTGGCCCTACACCTCTCTGAGTCCCAGTACTACTGGACCAGCTGTACCATTCACAGCCAAGGCTGGGATAAAGAGTACTAGAGACAGAGGAAGGGGTCTGAGAATGAGGGGAATGAAGAGAACACATGGGACAACCACACCTCCACGTCTTCAGCGGAGTAGGTGCCATTTAGAGGTTGCCAGGGGTCGCAGCTGTAACCCCTGGCTAGCCCTTTGCGACCCCTGGCACTACTTATGTGACCCCTGGTCTCAGAGGTGGAAACATCAGTGCCAAGGACACATTCTTCGTTGTCAGAGCTCCGTTCTCTTTTGCTTTCTGCACATTTTTCATTGCACTATTAGTGAATAATAACCTACCTGTGGTCAAAAATGGAGCAGCAGGAGCTGGAACAATTTTTGCTCTTCTAGCTATGGATTGGAGCTATTCAAATTCAGAAGTGTCCCAAAGCCTTTGGCGCTTCAGTCAGAGTAGATTCCCCCCAAAGGCTATGTGACTCGAGGGGCAGTCTTGCCCAATACCGCTGGAGATGAGATGGAAGGCCTAGGAGTATTCAGTGGTCCTGGATCGAGGTTGGCTTCAGCTGGTGCAGGCAATGAGCAGTAGCCTTGTCACCGCTGGCACGAGGTCTGGACATTCACAGCGCTCCTCTGTTGTGGCGATAAGTACTGTCTGTCTCCGATGGCAAACCTGAAGTGGTACTCGAGTTCTGATGACAAAGCACCAGCTCTGATATCACAGTTGCACACTGTGACTGGGCAACATCCCTCAGATTCCTCTGTGGCAACCTACCTGGCATAAAGGGGTGGCGTTCCATGCACTCAAGGTGGCATCTCTCTTCAGGTCACAACACTGCACAGGGTGAGGGTCCTATCTTCATCACAGTGCTGCTCCAGGGCGACAGCCCTTAAGATCCACCATGGCCCCTCACCAGGCATATGAGGGTTCGCGAGCCAGAAGAACTCGTGCTGAGGCTCTCCACACTGATGTACAGCTTCAGTTTCACAATTTGGAAATCCCAAGCTCCCCTTCTTATAATCTTTTTCCACAAATATGATTTAGTGTCTCTGCTTTTAAAGTTTGTCTTTTGGGGGTTGCCTGCTTTGAAGTGCCCATTCCTCTGTCTTGCTTTTCCTCCAGAGAGCAGTCTATCACAACAGAAGTGTCTCCAAATCTGATAGCCCCAAACACAGGCATGGGAGTGACAAGATCACACCTAGATGTCAGCCTCAGTGATAGGTGTAGCAAAGGGTTACAAAAGGCCCCCAGCCCTACTCTTTATGATTCCCTTATCATCATCATCACCTTCCTGAGATGCGTCCAGGCCCCTTTGACAAGAATCAAAGAGCCCCTTCTGAAGTGTACTGAAAAGCCTGGCTCTTCCTTCCTCCAGTGTGTGTCCAACCCAGCTCTCAAGAATGCAGCAATCCACAAATCTTTCCGGGACCTCCTCTACCTCTGCATGATCCCCCAACAAACCCTGGGTCTCCCAAAATGGAACCCAGAGACCTCCATCTATGGTGTCCTTCACAAGCAGACACATGCTGACTCCCACGTACTATGCCACGTAACAGGCACACAAACATCACATTGCGCACATGCAAACAGCACACTGACTCCCATGTACTGTACCACTTCACAGATGCACATACATCCCAGCGCACATACTCCACCATGCATGTTGTCGGGCACTACATACAATCCAATGCAGGCCAAGGTTGAATTCAGCACACAGCAGTGATTTTTTTAAATGACTGGGCCATGAGGCACCACTCCAGTGACACAGGTAAAAAGGCCTGTTCACTCTACTGGTCATTATTACACAAAATAACCACGGTATGGTGCCACCACCGCGCTTTGACTGTTTAACTCCTAGCGAAGGCAGTAGCATTCCACCACCCAACAGTATCGCTTTAGGCGCCCTTTAGCAAGACCGCAATCCGTGAGACAGGCCTAGTTATGGTGCACACTCAGGATCCATGTTTGTTCAGGAACAAAAAATAGTTACCAACGATCCAGATATCACCCCAGATGGGGCACTCAGGGCAGGGGTACATGTCCATTACCATGCAAGGGATTTTCCTGTCCCAACAGTCGGCCAATGTTTAGAAACCCTGGTCCTGAGGGAGGGGGCAGTGCAGAGAAGGTCCATTCTACTTGGGAGTTATTGGTGATGGTAAGTGTCAGGTCTTCTGAAACTGCCCTATTCACCTGCACGTGCTCCATTCAATGCCACCTCTTTGCCAGATGAGTGCAGTCCGCAATAGGAGTATGGGGGGGGAGGGGCACCAAGCAACGCGAATGTCCAAGTGCCTTCAATGCTCCTATCTCTGCATTAATCCGCCATGAACACAAACCCCTTTCTGTGGGGAGTGAGGGGGTAGAGAAGCCATTTGGGGGGACATTGATTGTTATTTAATGCCCATGATGGCGGGGAGCTGAGTGCCAGATGATTGCTCCCTGCGCGCCCGCAGGACTTGCCTATCCGTTATCTCCGACATCACGGCTGGGAACTCGAAAAATATCCTTTTCCCTAACATAGGGCGTTAATTAAGAATATCTGAGGGAGGGGGGTGGATGCATTTGCTCAGATTTTAATAGGACGGTTATTGCTAGTTAGAAAGACAGCAAATGAGAATTAAAACATATTTATGGGGCACATCTTTTCACCCATTCTCACTCAGCCGCTATAAAGGTATAAATAATGCATCTAATTAAATAAATAAACAAAGCAATTAGCCGCGCGAGGAAATTAGTCTGCGGTAGATCCTGGCTCTCGGTGTTAGTGCAGAGGAGGCCTGTTCCGCTCTGGATTCTACACGTTTGCAAATGTGTTTTTTTATATTTTCTATGTTGTAGAAGAGGTGTGGATATTAGTGACATCAAATTCTGATTCGTAATGCTGATGTGTGGACTCAGAATCACAGCTTCATTTTATGTTGATGGACAAACCATGATTATCTAAGGTTCAAGCGTGGTCCTCAACCAGTGCTTACTTAAAAAATACATAAATGGAGGGTCCAAAATGTTTGTTTACAATCCTGCTGGTGGTAGTTTCACATGACAAGGCTGCCTTGTCTTGGTTCCACCTCATGCATCACCCTACACTTTCTTTTTATCTCAGTTTTTTAGGTTCTTTTTCATCACTGATTTCTCCCTACATCATTATTTTTTAATCTTTATTTCCTTCCTTCGTTCTGCCTTTCTCCTTCTTGCTCTGGGTCAAAGCCTGATAATGAAAAATAAGTCCTGCACAATTTGAATTTGTTTCTAACTTACAGTTGTATGTTGTACGGCAAAAAATAAGGCAAAACACACAGTCTTGGGAGCATGAAAGTCTTGTGTACCCTGCACCCCAACCTTTGATAAGGCTGGCTGCAGGCTTCTGAACAAAGCGATGGGTGCTGGCACTTATACTTTTACAAATTAAGCACTGATTTTAGCCACCACTGATGATATCATAAAATTCTCCCACACTGCACTCTTCATAATCTTATATCTAATACAGCATAGTGAGCAGCCAGAATGTCTTGCCACATCAACTTGTGGGGGCCGGCCTCACATTCAACGCTCACAGGTTACTGTTCAACTCGCCTCTGACCTCAGTAACGTTTACACGAATAGTGTGCTGTCATGAAAAGTGCATTGAGGGAGCTATGGTACACTGCCCCAAATTTCAGGTGCTCAGGGAAGCGGTAGAGCCAGGCAGTGTTACAGGTAGGGTTAGAAGTTGGGGTGGGTGTAACTGGCATAATTCTCTCTAGAGTTATTACTTGTAATTACCTCAAAATTACTCATAATTATGCATAATTACATGAGAAGCGTAATCCAGCAAAATGGGCCCCAGGATGCATTTTTCACTAAGGAAATAGCACTAAATGCTATTTGACACTAACAGCAGGAGCCATCAGCCTCTCGCTCTCTTTTAGTTAGTTGTTCCTGTGCTCCTGTGGTAAGATTTTTGCCCCAAGTTACTCTTAATTAGTCAAGCTGGCGTAATCGCATAATTTCAGTAATTTTGAATCACAAGAGTAATGAGTAACTCCAATTACTCCAGTGCAATTAAAAGTTTGCCCAGTCCTAGTTAGGAGCTAGGATCATGAGGTGCAATGCACAATGCTTCATTGCCATTTGTCAAGATGCCTGGAATCCCCACAAATGGAAACGGACAACGTTTGGAAGCCTCCGATACTGGTTTATTTGCCTGTTACAAAGGTCCTACTTCTGCTACTTCTTGTCTTTTGGCATCTAGCATGTCCTGTGGGTTTGCTCCTTTTACCCCTCTGCTTACTCCTTTTCTTGCTCCTCCTGTTCCCTTCCTGCAACCACTCACAACAAGACTTGTACTACATCTTCCTGTCAGTGCCTTGCTGACCTGCCAATTATGCCTAACATAACAACACCTACCATTAGAAGCCCACACACCCACTATCAGACACCAACCATAAGAATGGCACACACCCACCAGACAGCCACTCTTACATTCAAAGGCCCGCATACACACCATTGCATGACCACACACACACAATCACACACCCACTCCACTGCCATCAGATGCCCACACATCAATGCAGTTTCTTACAATCCTCGCAGATTCACAGGGACTTTATTTCTGAGCCCCAAGCAATTCATTATTTTCATAGCTTCTAAAAATGGCCTACTGGTACCATAAATCAGTTTTCTGTGATTTCATGTGGATTACATGCATGTTTTTTTCTTGCTCCCCCTTTTCCCTTCCTCCAACCCTTCATGACAAGCCCTGAACTGCATTGTGCTGTGGGTGTGCATCCTACCTCCCTGACCTACCAACCATGGACAACCTGATAACACTTACCATCAAGTACCCGCATGAGGCTCTCATCTATCCACTGTAGACACTCAATTTTGCCATTTGTAAAGCGCGACAGCTGCTTCCAGAAGAAGCATCCCCGTGAAGAGGACAACCACCTAGCTATCAGCTATCTCAGGTTTCTATTGAGCTCAGTAAACACGAAGATGAGTGAGACCCAGGACACCAGACTTCTCCCCTTCCAGACTTGTTCCCATACCAAGCATTGTGGAGGCACAGATTTAAACTAGAGGGCCTTCCTTGGCCGGAAACAGCATGTGGCCAAAGGAGGGATGCGGCAGGTGATAGATGGCCTAATGCCTTTTAGCAATAAGAAACAGGGGACTCCTCCAGCTGGGATCCAGGCCGCCTTAATCCTCCAACAACAGCAGGTTTAAATAGGATCAGGATATCTGATACTGTTTGCTATTGCAAACAAGCCACCGAGAGAAGTTCTCAGCTGCTGAACCATTGTAAAAACTATACACCAGGCCATGTCGGTCCATGCACAGATTTTGGACGCAAGTCTTATCTAAGCTGCAACTAATAACAAAAGGAATCCAGGTAATTCCAAACAGTGCTTCCTGGAATGTATCCAATGAAAGAAAGAAGCAAGATGCAGAATAAATTTGCTATGTTGGGGACAGTACTGATGAAAAGGCTCATAGCCATGCCCTGGGCTAGGCAAGGGGCACCACAGGTCAGTGAGTGGTGAAAAACATGCTGGAAAGGAAGGGGTCAGAAGAGTGCTACATGAACATTGTAAGAAGGGATAAAACACTAGCAGAAGACTTGATAGATTCGACACTTCTGATACAACAGCTGACCCAACCAACCTGATGCAAGAACAAAGACAACATGAAATAAGTCATGGATTGAATGGAGCAAGGCAGGTGTCTGATTGGACCTGGTGGACCTGGTGCTGAAGAGAAATATTCATCTGTGAAAGTGAGAGGTGCCTGTCTGCTGTTGCTGTTGTTTGCTGTTGAGACTGGGTGGGTGATCTCTTGAATTCCTGAGACTAAAACAAGGAGTAGATGAAAGGGCGCACTTCAAGAGTTAGTACTACACAGAGGCTGTAAAAGAAAATTGTTTAACCTAGATGAAGGTGACTATGCTGGAGCTGTCCAGGGTTTGATGCACGGCATGTTGGAGGTGGGTTGGTTGTTTGTTTCTGCATGATGCAATCTGATTATGAAAATGGAACAATAAAAGTTATACAAAATATTAAAGCTATATATTCCTAAAATTAAGTTGAAAGGAGTTAAGGTTTAAATGGGGTCAATGGTAGAGTGAGCAAACATATGTAACCTAAAGTACTATATTCACCCACTCTCACTTTACTAAATGAACCTTAACTAGTGCACTCACCAGTGCTTAATTTGTAAAATAATAAGTGCCAGGACCCTGGGCAGGAGGCCATTGCAGCTTGCACCACCCATTGCCCCATCACTGCTGCCAATGATGGTACTAAAACAACTACTAACCATCTCTCTCGCCTGCAAGTAGGACAGTTCAGGTAATTCCAAGTCCCCAAAGCTGAAGGAATAGCTGGGGAGGCAGGTATTAGTATTTATTAATGTATATTGTATTCATAAACAACTGTTTATCTGCTCATTTCTAAATTAGATGAGCAGCGCCACCATGTGGCAGAGTGTTATACGTTTGGTGATGACAAATAAGTGCAGGTGCCGAGCACCGGAAACCACCGGCTCAAATTAAGCACTGGCTCCCACCTTACGTTCATAGCAATGTTAGCGTTCCACACTTTAAATATAACATAGTACAAAATGGACAATATCATTTATAATATCGGTTTTACAGGTACATATGAAAGGAATTCAAAATTTGAAGGGCAATAACGAGACTCCACAATGCAATACTGAAAGTACAATCACACACTGGCATGTAAAGACTACTTCAAACTACCTGATAATTTGAATTCTAGCCAAATAGTTTAATAATGAGTCATAAGGAAAGAGTCGACAACCACTAGTTTAACGAGGTAAGTGACGTTTATTCACAGGAGCCACCAGGCACACGTCGTGACATCCTGGCTGCATCAAGCAACTGTCACCAACATTACCAAATCTCCCTGCATTCAATCTTCTCTACATTCTATGTTCAGACATCACGTTCCACTATTCATGTCTGAACACCACATTAATTTCCCCCTCCTAACAAAAACAGAAGAAACCAACTTACTCTACAGAGTTGCAATTACACATCACTTCATGCTATAAGAATAGTACTATGTAATGTAGGAGACCCTACACCGAAAGTTCTTAAAATAAAAATAAAATACAAAAAACTCAAGCTTAAGAAAATTAACATAAACCTGCCAATACTATACTTTTGGAAGAACTGTACATAGATATAATCAGGTACAGAGCTAATGCCCAACCATTAAGAAGATTGACATTAACCTGCCAAATACTATACTTTTGAAAGAACTATATGTAGCTATAGGCAGGTACCGAGCAGAAAAACAACCAAAAAGTCATATTTTGCATGCCTCAAAACAATATAGAAATAGCTCTGATAATAAACCACTATTCATTTCCTAAACCAAATAGGAATTTGTCTATCCCTGATGCTTCTGCAGACTACTGGATCATTGTTTATTTGAAATTTCAGCATGATGTGACACTTGAAAAATTTGTGGAGTTGATGACGGAGACATTTGTTACCCTTTACCTTCACATTTGACGACTCTCCCCACATTCCACCAGTCTGTGCAATGCATTTCCACATACTTTGTCTACCACACAAGGGTCAGAAAATGTTGTACCTCCTTTTTTTACATAAGTCCCCTTCTTGATACAGACCTTATCTCCAACCTCACAGTTTTTCTCATGTGTACAATCATTTCTATCACGTTTCCTTTTGTTTTGATTTGAACTTGGCCACATTACTCTTAACTTTGTCATCAATACTATCCAAATGTACCCCACATTTTGCCCATCTGCTCATCCAACTAGGACAAATCGTTGTGGCTGGCTTTCTCCCCCTCAACAATTCAAATGGTGACACCTGTGTAATGGAATGTGGACTTGTGCAGTAAAAACACAACATAGAGTGTACAGCATTCAAAATGACACATTCAGTTTCGAGAGCCCACTGCACACACTGTGTTAACACCTTATTCATGCTTTCAACCTGCCCATTAGTTTGAGGAGGATAAAGGGAGGTTCTGAAGTGCTTGATGTCACCTGATTTAAGGAAATCCTCCATTTCTTTGCTCACAAACTGAACCCCATTGTCAGATATAAGGAATCTGGGGTAATCTTCCCTTGTGAATATTTCATTTAGGAATTTAAACACCGCTTTTGAACTTGGTTCCCCTATCAACTTCACTTCAGTCCATTTAGAATAGAGATCGACAACTACTAGATCGTAATGTAAATAACTTGGTATACTGTTGTAAAGGCCCACCATATCTATACCAATTTTCTCCCAAGCTTTTGAAGGGCACACAATCGGTTGTAATGGTTGTCTTCTGACTACTAAGCCCTTTTCAGCCCTTGAACACACATTACATCTTTTCACATCCTGGTCAATTTCAATATCCATGGATGGCCACCACAATGTTTGAGGAATTCTGTGTTTGGTAAAGGTCTTGCCCAAATGTCCTTCATGTCCCATTTTGATTAACCTAAATCTGATCTCTGCTGGAGGAACCAGCTTATCTCCTCTCAACAGGAGACCGTCTTCTAAAGATAACTCATTGTGTGTTTTTCAAAAAGGCTGACATGATGGTTCCAAAGACCTTTCAGATGGCCAGTCAGTTTTCACATAAGATAATATAGAATTCAGGACTTTATCTTGATCCAATTTGGATCTCCATTCATGCTCCGACACTGCAAACAGTTCCTCCAAAGCCATTGCAGCAATAAAACAATCTTCATCAACACCTTCACACGTCTCATCTGCTACGCCCTCGCACCCTTCATCAGGAGTGCCATCGGCAGATTGAGACCTTGACAAACATCTGCCCAAACATTGTTAGCACCTTTGATGTTATCTACATCAAACTGGTATTGCAATAACTTGGCTGTGATTTTGGTTATTCTAGAGGTCTGTTATTTTATCTTTTCAACTGTGAGAATGGCAACTAATGGTTTATGATCAGTCACAATTTCAAATCTTTTTCGCCACACATATGATTTGAATTTCTGCATTGCCCACCAACAAGCTAATAACTCTTTTTCGATTGTAGAATAATGAGTTTCAGAATCCCTCGACACTCGTGAAGCATAGCAAACTGTGTTTTCATCATTCTATTTGGACTGAGTAAGAATGGCACCTAACCCTACATTAGATGCATCAACAGTAACACAACATGGTAGGCTAGGATCAAAAGCCTTTAAGACTTTCAGGCTGGCTAGTTCATTTTTAACCTGCTCAAACGATCTTGGCATGTAGTATTGCATTTGAACATGGTATTTTTTTCAACAAAGCAGTCAATGATTTGATATGGGAAGCGTAGCCCCGTATAAAACAAGACTAGATCTTCCACATACCCATGATACTTTTCAACCCAGATTTGTCACTAGGTGGTCTTGCATCAATGATAGCATTAACCAATCCTGGTCTTGGTACAGTACCATTGCAGAAACCACACGTCCCAGACACTCCACTCGGGCCCTAGCAATTTTACATTTCTCCAACTTCAATGCTACACCTCTCTCTTGTAAAATCAATAATACCTGGTCTAAAATGTTGTCATGGTCCTCTCTAGTTTTAGCAAAGATCAAAACGTCAACCTGAAATGCAACCACCCGTTTTAAGTCCTTTAACAGTGGAAATATGATTCTGTGGAAAACAGATGCGGCAGAAGCCAATCTAAATGGTATCCGATGGTACTGAAATGTTCCTATTGGTGAAACAAAAGCTGTGAAAAATTTTGATTCAGGTTCTAATAACACCTGGTGGTAAGCAGAAGCTAAATCCAGTTTAGAAAAACAATTAGCCCCTGCAATGATGCGCAACAGGTCAGTGATTCGGGGAAGAGGTTGCGAATCTACCCAAATAGCCTTGCTCAAACTACATAAATAAATGCAAACCCTAAGTTCACCACTTTTTTTTCGCACGACCACCAGGGGTGATAACCATAAGGATGAGTCTATGGGTTCAATTATCCTACTGTCACACAATTTCATTAGCTCTTCTCCAAATCCTCCCTTATGGAAAACGGAACATTCCGCAATTTATGTTTGATAGGAATAGCTTTTTGCTTGACTATAATCTTATCTTGGAACCCCTTTATGGTGCCCAGGCCACCTGAAGAAAGTTTAGGAAATCTAACCGAAATGTCATTCACTATGTCCTCTGTAACCACTGATACTTGTTCCTTAGTGCCAGGTCTAAGTATGATTTTGAAAAGACCTTGATGAAACCACCCTAGTATGCATAACCCTTTAACTACTACATACACCTTCCCAAAAAATGTCAGTTCTTGAAAACCAACACATCTTCAAAATACCCTGACAAATCTATCCGTCTCCCTTCATATGAAACGATCTGGCAGCTACAACTTCCTTCCAAGCCACAAATCAAAAACTTCACGAGTAGCCATTGTGATTCTAGCACCTGAACCAACCAAAAGCCTGAGCGTTTTCTCACCTACTGTGTCATGTGGCTAGGTTAGACCTAGGAAGGAACACTGCCATTTTACATGTACAAGTTTCTTAAGTTGCCTTCTTTTCTACACAATGACTTTTGACACACATTTGCTTGCGTGACAGTGCAGGATTAGTTTCTTTGAAACCACATTCCTTACAATTCAACTTTGTAAGTACACTATCATGACACCTTGAACATTTAGTACAAGGCCTGGACACACATTGTGCAAGTGTTGTTGTTTGTTATTCGTCCATGATGTGACATGGCTATCACAAGGACAATAAACAATGTCAGCCCGGCTGAAGCCTTGACACGGAAGCACGGATAATGTTTTTATAAATACGTACGCATTTCCATACTCAAATGAGAGGAGCACTCTGCTGTCATTACGACGTTGTCGCTGTGTCGGATTCTCAGCCTAAGGTGAATCCTGTTTACCCTCTGCAAGGAGGGATGTCCAACTTGTGCCCAAGACGGGGACCTACATACCTTACCTTCAGGTAATGTGGAGTTAGATCATCCAGTAGGGGATTTTTGGCAGAGCACCCGCCGTAGACAACTTGGTTAGGGAGCGCATAGTAGGAGTTCACGGAACCCAGTACTTATATGCCAGCATATATCCACTGTTTTAGCACAATGGTGGATACGTTTATGCTTTTCACTGTTCTTGTACTGCTAATCACTTTTTCCTGCTTCTGTCTATTAAATATTGCAGCCTGTATCTTTTATACAAGAATCACAATTGTTCAATAAATATGGAAACGCCCCTTTGTGTATGTCTTGTGTATCTTTCTGAGCATGCACGAGTGACTAAGCAAAATGGTTCTAGATCTGTTACCACGATTCCTTGGGGAGTCAGGGTTGTCATGTCAACCGTACAATTGACACCTCAGCATACAGATGAACACAATCAGTCGGATCTCCTGTACAGATATCTTCCCCAACCACAAGAACCATATCCTGGAGATCATTCTGAATTTTCCCTAACTGTGAATCATAGTCATCCTCTACTAAATTCGCTACAATATTGGTGCTTTTCTCAGTACGACTCCATTGTCCTTGGCAAACCTTGGCAAAATGATTAAATCTGCTACATTTTCTGCAAACAACATTTTTTGCTGGACATTGTTTCTCTGACTTAAAATGTGGTATATTTCCACATCTAAAACAAATATTTGACTGTTGAAAAACCCTTTAGATGCTTTGTGTATTTCTTTACTTTCTGAGTTCTCTTTTGCTACACTCTAATTTTATACTAACACTGCCAACAACTTCCGATTTCTTCTCTTCTAATTCCTTGACCAGTAACTGAGATGTTTTGATGCTTTTAGCAATCCTCAGCTGAATAGCTTTATTAGAACAGTGACAGATGACTTGATCACACACTAACAGATCTGTATAGTTTTGAAATTTACAGTCTGCAACTAAACTTCTAAGTGCAGATACATATGTATCTACTCCCTCTCCAGTCAACTGCTTCCTCCTTAAAAACTTATGTTGTAATACTACAATACTGGGTTGGACGTCAAAAGGTTTCTCCAATTTCCTGATCGTTTCCGAGAACTCATCCTATGGTAGTGGAATTTCAATATCTGGAAGATGTTTAAAAATAGAACAGCCTTCAAAACCTAAAGAATGAAGAAGTAAAAAATGTGGGTGTGTGTGTTAGAATATAAAAAAAAAAAACTTACTGTAAGGTGGCGGCTGCCTCCCGCGTCTGACTTCCTCTTCACTTCCTCGTCCCAACAGACACTGGGACCACCGAGTCACATACTCCCATCCAATCCCTGTGCTGCTCTGCTGCTAGGACAGCAGCACGGAGATTGGCTTGAGCGGGCTGAAAAGTCGCTCCGCTCAGGCCAGGGAGTCTGTGGGGGTTTCTCCAGCCCGGCTGTTCAATGCAGCCGGGCTTTAGAAATATAAGTGTGCATGAAACGGCTGGCCAAGCACATATGCGCACTTAGGGAGTGCACATAGCACTCCTCCTCCCATGCCCCGCCCTGCCCCTCCCTGCACAAGCTGGCTCAGAGCCGGAAAATGAAAAATAAAAGGATGCCAGAACATCGTTTTATTTTTCATTTGCTTGCTCTGAGCCAGGCAGTGGGCAACGCTCCTCCGCCATTGCGGGGGAGCCACCCCTGCCCCGCAGGAATAGTCAAATGTGAACCACGGAACGGTGCACACACAACAGGAGAAACAACTTGCGGTTTCTGATGCAGCACGGCTCAAAGGTTCATCAGTATGCTGGCAGCGCGTCGGGTACCTGGCAGCTTCTGCTCGTGCTCGTCGCCAACAAAAGCTGTTGTGAGGAAGGAGTCAACAACCACTAGTTTAAGGAGGTAAGTGACATTTGTTCACAGGAGCCACCAGACACATGTCGTGACAGCTTGGCTGCATAAAGCAACTGTCACCAACATTACAAAATATCCCTGCATTCAATCTTCTCTACATTCTATGTTGAGACATAACGTTATACTGTCATGTCTGAACACCACACAATATCAAACATTTTCACACACAAAATACCACATTATAAAATCTGCAGTTTACAAAATCTCATTTTGGTTATAGATGAAAACTAAGGGGTCATTACGATGGCGGGCGGACCCAGTCGCAAGGGAAAAATGAATTAAAAATAAATTAAAAACAATCTAAAAATAGCAATTCATTGTATAATGTAAAAATTTGCATAAAGAGAGTACACATAAAATAAGACACTAAATTTTGTCATAACCAACACACATCTGTGATAAAACAATAGACACAAACTGAAACCCAAGATCCCGACAAATTAATTATCTGTGGTTCCAGAAGGTGCACAGATTGTGCAAAAAGGGGGAGCGTCGACGCGTTTCGATGGGTCAGAAATTATTACACCATCTTTATCAAGACCAAATTTTCTGCAACTCTCTTGATTCGTATTTATAGTAAAAGACTCTTGTTCTCAATAAAACACCTGATGTTTCATTGAATACGGGATAGATCTCCTAAATGAATATGGCAACGTAGTTAATTATATCGCTTGCCCAATGTGAAGATTCCGGTCTTTTGTATCTTAAAAGTATCTTATTACGAAATGTTTCTGCTACTTTTCTAAAATTAGAGAACCATGATGTCATTCATAGCAAATTATTCTGGTTCTTTCTATTGAGAAAAATCTTAAAACCACGTATCAGTCTCTCTAGTACTTCGTTCTACTATACCATGGATACTGCAACTGAAGACGATACCCTCTCTATGGTCGGGTCTCGCTAGAACGCCATGCGTTACGTCTCTCCTTCAATCGGTTCTGATAATTGAGGCCAGGTGCTTGTGGCACTGTGAGCTGACGCCGGCAGATTACCCGGGAGACGCATTAGATGTCAGCTCGTGTCGAGCCCCTCGCTGATGGAGTTGGGCGTGGGGTCGGGTGAGGAGTGCCCCAGAAAGACAGCACTGCCGGCAAGCCTGGGGAAGTGAGAGTGAAGGCCCTCTCAGGTGCCTGCGGTGTAAGCAACAATTGGACCAGGATGAGGAGTGATTGTGGGCCTGCCCAATGAATTGAGATGCCGCTTCGGCCTACGGAGCCATATTGTATCAGATGCTGCACTGTTGAACTAGGCCTCAAGCCCTGCCGTGACATGAGCTTGTAAGAGCCGGGGACGGCCACCTACTACGCCCTAACCTAGAGAGTATAGCTGGAGCCATAGGGGACATTGCCGGCTTGCATTAAAACAAAGGATTTAGTGGGGCGTTCGTCCCATGGGGAGATCCCGCCTGGGTGCTGACAGGTACGTTCCACGGCATTGGGGTAGAGACAATCTTGACGATACCCGACACAGGACTCCATTAGGCCCTGGTGTGGCTTGCGACAGGATCCAGTGCTGATCCGCACTGCGAACTGTCTCCCTCCCTGCCTGTGGTGGTTTGCGGAGTGGAGCTGCCCATCGTCCACTGCTCGTGCCGCCCCTTGAGTTCGCAGGAGTGGGTCTGGTGAGTTGTGCACACCGGTAGAGTTGAAAAATGACCCAGAGAGAGCCGACAAGCCTACCATCCACCATGACCAAAGACAAATTGTCCTCTACAACGGCCAAACAAAGCACTATGGATAAATACGGCACCGCTGCCCTGGACATGAGTGGGCCAGGGGGTGATGTACCAGACAATGCAGCACTGCTGGCGGACATTACGCAGTCCCGGGATATGTTAGAAGCTAAGATTGGGGCCGTCGGCTCTAACGTCACCCTTCTTTGTCAAGATCTCCAGAGGGCGGTAGAGTGGATCACTGAGGCGGAGACCAGGATATCCGATGTTGAGGATTCGGTCAGAGCCCTACAGCACAAAGTAAGCACTTTGATGGTTGTGACGAAGGAGCTGGCGACGCCCGTGGAGGATGCCAAGGGCTGTGCCCGTTGCAATAATCTGAGATTTGTTGACTTCCTGGAGGGATATGAGGGCTCTTTCATGGACAAGTTCTTGATGCAATGGCTCATATAGGTGGATCCCGCAGAGTACCTTTCAACGTTCTTCGCGGTGGAGAGGGCCCGCAGAGCACTGTTAAAGAAGCTCCTCCTGGGATGAGACCATGACCAGTGATCGCCAAGATGCTTAATTACATGGACAGGAACACAATCCTTAAATTTGACCGGAGCCAAGAGAAAATTCTCTACCAATCATAACACATAATGATATTCCCAGACTATACGAAAATGGTACAATAACAGCGTCAATCCTTCACTGCAGCAAAACAGCACCTGCAGGACCTCATAATCCAAAAAATGCTGCTATACCCTGCATGCTTGATAGTCGTCTTCAACTCACAGACTATGTTCTTCGACGGTTTTTGCCTGGGTGTGCATCGGGGTTGACACTAGCTACCGGGGGGTTCAAATATTTGGGAGTATATGTCTCTCCAGACCCGGTAATGTCGTGGACCCCAAATTTAGCCTTGGAACTGTTGCGCGTCAAATAGGAGGTGAAGGCCAGGTACTTGTTGCCGCTGTCCCTGTTAAGTAGGTCTGCGATTTTCAAAATGGTCTTCCTACCCTGATTAATATACCAGCTTCAGAACTACCCATAAGCTATTCCCACGTCATGGTTTAGACAGGTTAACATGGTCCTGGGTGGCATCCTGTGGGGGAGAGGGGCAGCATCTATTGCCCTTCAGACATGCTTCCTGTCCACATACTGTGGAGGCATTACAGCCGCAGATGTGTGTTCGTACTATGCCACCTCCCATCTGTTATCAATGACTGGTGGTATGGCTCTCAGGCGTCAGAGTGCTGGGCGATGGATGATGCCTTCCTGCTTGAGTAACTCTATAGTGGTAGGAGGGTGTGGTTTCTACCTCCGGCAACCCAAGAGTCAGAGATACATGGAGATGCACACTCTAGCGGATGGGGTGTTGAGGGAAGCTGACACAGAGGACACCTTTGTGGCAGGGCACTATCCTTCACCGAGTAGCCCTTTTGAGTGGCTTCCAGAAATGGGATACCATAGGAATATTCATGCTATGAGAAGTTATGCGAGGTATGGTGTTAAAATCATCCCAGGAGCTGCAAAGTGACTATCGGACGCACCGTAGCCAATTCTGTCAGTACCTGCAGTTTCGGCACGCCATCTCCCCTTATCTCCGGGTCCTCCAGGAGCTTCCAGAGTTTAACCCATTAGAGGGCAAACTCCTGATGAGAGACTTGATCACACAAGATCACGAAAATATATCAGCCCCTGATCACAAACAGTTCCACCACACTGCCTGCATTAAGGGTGGCGTGTGAGGCAGACATTAACAGCCTAGTTGATGATGACTGGACAAATGCTCTGGGGGCTCACTGTGCAGCGGCGATACTTGCCCGTCTCCACGTGATACAGCTAAAATACCTAAACAGAGCCTACTATACACGGCGTTGCCTCTGGTGCATGGGTCTGATTGATTCCCCCGTGTGCCATGGCTGTGGGACGGGTGAGGGTACCTTTCTCTACATGGTGTGCAGTAGTGTGGCATTGACTCATTTTTTGTGGAGGGCGACGTCCTGCCTCGGGGAGGTCCTCTCCTGGGAGGTTCCTTTTGATCCCAAGTTAATCCTTCTCCATTGCACGGAGGGCATGGGAGGGAATCGGTATAAAAGGCAGTTGTTGTTTCTGGGACTTATGCTGCTAAAAAGAGATGTAGCTAAAATGTGGAAAGTGGACACTCCTCCATCAATCTTGGCCTGGAAGAGGGGGATGGACCATAGTATGGGCCTCGAAGTGGTGGTGTTTCACGCCATGAGCTGGCCCCAAAACCACCCAAAAATCTGGCAGCTATGGGCGGATTTTAGGGGTATAGTCCTAGCTCTGGTTCGCCTTCTCAATTCCCAGCTGGACACTTAAATACAGAACTAGGGTGCCACAGCAGGAGAAACTGGGATGTGTGTCTAAAGCTTAATTTGATTGTGAGATCAACTGGGTGTATGTGGTGTGCGGGTGGGATGTATGAGACTGACTGTGCAAGTTGCTGTGTTGCAGTTGGTTACGTTTTTTTTTTTACAATATCCAATGCATGTTTGCAGGCCGGTTTGGCCTTGATTTATTGCTAAAATCTAATCAAATTTGAAAAGAAAAAAAAATTTCAGTCCATAAACTCATGGACGTCATTTTGGGGTTTGCCAAGGGTTGCAGCTGGCTATTATTACACTTACAGTGAATAATGTTTGATGATTCACTATTAGTATTTTAAACAATCGAGTACAATTTTCTGGAATATGACCTTCCCTGGCAGCTGAGGTAAGTTAAAAAAATGCTCCAAAATGTATGTTGTGCAAGTGCTTGTGGGTGAGTGTGTGTTTACATGAGAGAGAGAGAGAGAGAGCGTGTGTTTGTAAATATAAATATTTGTGTATTTGTAAGCATGTGTGCGTGAGTGAAATTGAAGGTCAAAAGAAGTGTGATGTCACTTCCACTACCCCTGGCATTTTAGTGAATTGATGTTCATGCATAAACTACTCTTCATGGTTGATCTCCATGTAGTCATTATCTGTCCATGCCTTTAAATATTTTTTTTTAGGTAACAGCCAACACATTTTCGTTGATAGAAGGTCATGCTTCCTTAGGGCTCCAATTAAGTAAAGTAAGTATAGATTTCACCAAGGTAAGGAGCAAAAAGACTTCTTACTCAGTGTCTCTCCATGCTCCATCTCAGGGGTGGATTGAATATCTATTTAGAAAAAGGCCTATGACAGGGCTTCTGGCATGAGAAATAGCATGTTCTCAGTCACAGAGCACTACAAATTACGACCAACTGATGATCACGCTCTTTCAATATGCCTGAACCAGGGTGGGCCTTCCTATGAGGACATACAAGGAAGCAACAGAAGAGCGTGATTTTTAATAATTACCGGACCATGTGCCAGAGCGGGAGGAGAAAATCCTATAGACCCGGCCCGGTGAAATAAGTGCCGGTGCTGAGCACCGGAAAACACCGGCACAAATTAAGCACTGCAATTATGGCCTCCATGTTAGACACTTTATTAAAATACCAATAAAATCCCACCCACAAAAGCTTTCACATTTACAATTTCTATTCTGTACGAGTCCAGTTACTTAGGCCCTGATTTAGATCTTGGCGGACGGGTTACTCCATCACAATGGTGATGGATATCTCGTCCTTCAAAATATAAATCCCATATTTCCTATGGGTTTATATTTCGGCAGACAGGATATCTGTCACAATGGTGTCGTGACGGAGTAACCGGTACGCCAAGATCTAAATCAGGCCCTTAGTCACACAATCAAACAAAGATTTACACACTAATACACATACTCACTCAAGATCTCTGTCACATCTCATTTCCACCTTTCACAAGTGAAGGAGGTGGTGAGGTTAAGGTAGAGTTACTCCACGGGGTTTGGGAGATAAGGTGAACGTAGACACTACTGACTCCTGTTAATCTAAAACCACAATGATAATGAGTCGTTGGGTGTTGCAGTTAACGCTGTTTATGCTTTGATTCGTTTTTACGGGGCAGTATCCTGAGCACCTGATTACCCTTGCTGACAGGTTTCAATTAACTCCTTCACCACACACAGGACGGGTTTTGATTGGTGGAGGATAGCCAGAAAGAAGCAGTGCTTAATTTGAGCCGGTGGTTCCAGGTGGCACTCATTTTTGGAGGGCACTCATTTTTGGGGACCAGGATTTATTATTCCCCATCAAATTAGGAACCAGAGCAAAAGAATGAAAAATGTAAAGTTGGTAAAGAATCAGATAGAGAAAGATAAAACAAATGTGGCAAAGAAGGTAAAATGGAGCTAGCAAGAGTGGGATAAAGGGGCAGGAGTGTTTGCTGGTGGATTAAAGAGGCATGAGTTGGAATCAGTGCTAAGTAGCCTTGGTTTTCGGTAACCTGACATGCAATACACCTTCTGGAAAATACATACACCTTCTGGAACTCCCTGCCTACGTAGAGTAGAACTGAACTTTTGTTTCAATGTCACCTAAATACTCACCTTTTCAAGCTTTACTGACCAATTAATGTGCCACAAATCTTGCAGGATTAATCTGAACCCTACTTCAGTGTCAGAACTGATGGACATGATATGCCTCTCCTCCTTACTACAACTAACCCCTCTTCCCCATGCCCCGACTACCTGCCCACCACTCATCTCTTACACTAGTGCCTCTCCCTCCTCAGTTATTACCCCGTCCGTACTCTTCTGCTCAGAAGACCGGTCTATATTAAACCTATGTCACACGTATTACTTCAAATCATTACAGTTCTTTCTGAGATCTTGTATCACATTCGTTGTTAACCTGTAAATCGCATCCGTACCTTGAGGGACCATGCGCTATAGAAATCTGCTAAATGCATAAATAAATAAAATGACCAATAGTGCCGCTGTGGGTGCCAACACATATTCTTTTATAAAGTAAGCACTCGATGGAAGGAGCTGGCTGGACACTTGTACACTAATAGGTGGTATAAACATCCTGACCTGATAGAAGAGATGAGGGGTGTGTCCCAATATCACTGTTGTGGGAATCCTTCCAATGGCTCGGTATGTGAAAACCAAGTAGAAGTTTATTGACAATGTTGATGAGAAGTGGAGCACATCCACAAGCATCCTTCCACCTCTGCTGCCTACCACTCACTGCCCAACTCGCAACCGTACCATGATGGCAGGAGAGCAGAACGTGGAAGTACACTTAGAAGATGTCACCGCTTACAATACAGCACGAGCAACAAGGCACGAGCAAACAATGGTGAACCGGAGTCCACCATAACTCTTAAATCAACATTCCCGATTTTAACACCACAAAAAGGTCCATTTTTTTAGCGATGGACCCCACATAACGACCATCAGTTTTCTCGCATGCCTCTGGTTGATCAACACCAACCGTTAATATAGTTACAGTATCAACAGTGTTAACACTTTCCTCAACATTCAAATGTTGTTGCTCTACATCAGAAACACAACTGACTTTGATAGTATCTGTGCTTTTACAAACTCGTATATAACGTGCCCAAGGGGGCGTGGCTTCGGCGCCAGGGAAGATGGCCGCGTTCATGTAGAGCTCCGTGGCGGTGTACGGAGACGGAAGATCTCCAGGCGGCATTTCCCGATATCGGACCTTCAACTCCCCAGCAATTAAAAGATGAAGACTCGCACCTCACTTTGGGAGCTTTGTGAGCGTCTGGGGTGAGCCGGTTGTCTCTTTCTGTGCAAGTGCAGTTTCTCCTCAGCATAGAGCGGCCGCCATTTTGAGCGTCTGACGCTCGATTTCCTCAGCGCTTCTGTCCTTTTGTTTCCCACACGAGCGCTCTGTCAGGGCATTATAACCAAGGATTTTTTAGCTACATCCTCTGCCCATATGTTCCTGACCTTCTCTGTGCATTCCAGGACCTCACAAAAGGTCATAAAGCCCGATAATATGAATTGAGCAACTTTTCAACATTTAAAATGAGCATTTTACCGCGCTTTTGATCATACTTGTTCTTCTGCAGTTGTTATTTTGTTGCGGAGCTGCCGGAATCATTCTCTTCATACTTCTGGTTCTTGACTCTTCTCCTCAAGATGCCTGCGCATATCATTCGTTCTGTTGCTCATATGTCTCTTTGCCTGCTCTGCTCATAACAGCTGGGTGATTCTCCTAAAAGAATGTTTCAATGAAGTAATTTTCTTCTCATTCCTTCATTAACACACGCCTTCGACAACACTAAAGGTTTTCTGTGTTTTTTCTTCGAGTTTTTTGTAGCAAGGGATTTATTCAGTTCGCCTCTCTGTTCTCCATAAAACTTGCAAACAATAGCGTGGTGTGTCATGGCAAAAGCACGCTCATCTCGCAATGGTTCTAATACTGTTGACAACACTTTACTGTCTGATAACCCCTTTAGTGTCTTGCAAGAGAATATGGATGAATCTGACCCTGCTCAAGCTCATACAAATGCGGCATCTTCTGCCATACCTCGCGGTAACTCTAAGCAACTATCTAAAATTCCCTCTACTTCAACTACAGGTTCTACTAAACGTGTTAAAAAAGATCCGCCATCACCAACTAATTCTACAATGTCACTGTCTATGGAGCTGCTTCTTCAAGAAATCCGTGCTCTCAAACCCCTCATGGAGGAAGCAAATAGCCGTCTCCAAATTCTTGAGGACAAGTGGTCCCAAATGGAGCAACAAACTTTGCATTTGACTCAACGTGTTGACACTATCCAAGATGTTACCAATCAGATCCCTCCTTTGCAATTAGAGGTTTCTCACCTAAAACAACAGGTTGAAAATTTGGAAAACCGCAATAGGCGTAATAACTTACGCATTTATGGTCTTGTAGAGGGAATTGAAGGCTCAGATCTTATTTCCTTCTTTCAATCGTTTCTCCCATCTCTTTTGGATCTTCCTGAATCTCCGAAATTAAACATTCAAAGAGCTCATCGCTTGGGTCAAATCTCAAAATTTACAACTTCCACCACTAAACCAAGAGGCGTCATTCTGTATTTTTTAGAATATACAGATTTACTTAAAGTCCTTCATGCTACCAAAACGAAAGGAAAATTATCTTGGCAAGGTAATAATCTCTTTTTTGCTCAAGATTATGCAAAAGCAACTGCTGATCGACGGAAGAAATTCCTGGACATGAGACCTGCGCTCCGTAACTTGAATGCTCGTTATGGCCTGTTTCATCCTTGTCTTATGAAAGTGACTTTTAACAATAAAACCACTGCCTACGAGGATCCGGCACGTCTGCAACACTTCTTAGACTCTCACAAAGATGATAACATGGAAATCCCTCGCACTTCGTTAATTTGAGCCTATTTTTTGAAATTTTGTTCTTTGGTTATGACTAAGTTCTTCATACCTCTTAATGTCATATGCAGTTCATTGTGGTCCTTATTTCTGTGATTCCACCTTTTTCGCCTGGACGGTGTCTCCCCCTTTCCGTTTCGTCTTGGAGTTTCTGCGTGGATGTCCTGTCTTCCATGTGTGGTTCCACCATCCCCATGTTTCCGTGTCTTTTTGTGGTATGTTCATTTATTATTTTTTCATCTCTTCTCCTTCTTCTGTATTTATCTTATCTGTATATCCTACACTCACTTTTGTACATGTTTCGCCTTTTTCTTTACATGTCTCCTCCTAATTCCCCGTTCCACTTCACTTACTGGTTTTTCTGCTATCTTTCTAATTCAATTCATTTCTTATTTCATCTTCATTTTCTTTTCTTTTCTTACTTCCTATTTTTCTTTTTCTACATATATCATTTCTCCATGAAAGTTCTTCAAGTTAATAATTTGACATATGTTGCAATGTTATTTACATTTATGTATAATTGTTTGATCGTACTTTTGGATTTAATATTTATATTTAGATGTCGTTAAATATCTTATCTTGGAATGTTAAAGGTTTGGGGCCCCCATTAAACGTCAACGAGTTTTATCGCATATTGCTAATCTAAAGGGGGATATTGCTTTACTGCAAGAAATTCATGTAACAGATACTGAGATAACTAAATTACGACGTCATTGGGTAGGCCATGTGTTTGCATCACCAGGTTCAGGGAAACGTAATGGTGTTGCTATCCTCTGCCATAAGCGTTTGGATGTCCAAATCATAAATCAAGACAAGGATTCTGAAGGTAGATGGGTTGTAGTCTCTTTACTGATTAATAAGATTCCTTTAACCATTTTCAATGTTTACGCTCCCACTATTCAAGACAAGCTATTCTGGCCCCAGGTTCTCTCTTCCTTGATGCAATATACTGACGACTATTTAATTCTTGGTGGTGATTGCAATATGATTATGGACCCATTTTTGGATAGACGATCTAAATCTAGATTCTCTCCCTCTTCCATGCACACTCAATTTACTTCCACTATCTCTCAAAGGTCTCTTGTAGATTCTTGGAGACTTTGTCATCCTACGTTACAAGAATACACATATTATTCACCTGCTCATTCCTCTCAATCCCGGATAGATTATCTTTTTATTTCCAAAGCCTTAACTCAGCATATTTCCCATTCTGACATAGGCTCTATTTTAATCTCTGACCATGCTCCAATTTCTTTAAGTTTGGATTTGCTCCCTCCAATCACAGGTACCAGGCGATGGAGATTCAATAATTCTCTTCTATTAGATTCTAAATTTACCTCAGCCTTTCTTGAATTTGCAACCATATTTTTTGCTGAAAATGAATCCCCTCAGTCATCCCCCCAACTCATTTGGGATGCTTTTAAAGCTGCCTCTAGAGACTTCATTATTTCATTCGTAGCCCAAAAACGACGAGCAGCCTCTCACTCCATACAGTTACTTAGCACACAAATTAAAAAATTGGAACATACTTATTACTTATCACAGAACCAATCGGATTTAAATGAACTTATTAAGGCTAAACTCTCTTTCAATAAACTTTCTACCAATTCTGCAAATTTGTTCTTACTTAAGTCTAGTGCTAAGTATTATAGCGCACAAAATAAATCTGGCAATCTTCTTGCTAATTATCTTAAGATTAAAAAAGAACGCACAAAAATTGAATCAATTGTAACTTCAACTAATATTACAGTCCATAAAGATGAAGATATTCTTTTAGAATTCACTAACTTCTATCAAACACTTTATACACCTGAATTCTCCCCCAACAGACTGATATTTCACAATATTTATCTTCTATTCCCCCTCCTTCCTCTCTGGATGTAGATTTTTCACCCTTAGAAGCTGATATACAACCTACTGACATTCTTAAAGCCATTCAAGTACTTAAAAAGGAAAAGCCCCTGGGCCTGATGGCTTTACCATAGAATTTTACACATATTTTTCGAATCTCCTCATTCCTAAATTACACCAGTTGTTTTTATTCTTTATATCTTCCCAAAAATCAGAGGGTTCTTTTCAAGAAGCCTTGATCTGTCTTCTCCCTAAAGAGAATAAAGATCATACACTATGTAAAAACTATAGGCCCATCTCTTTAATCAATTTGGACTATAAGATCTTTGCGAAAATTCTTGCTCTCCGTTTAGATAATATTTTACCTCGTCTAATTGGCAAAGAACAATGCGGTTTTATTAAAGGCCGGCATTTATCTGATAACACCAGACTCTTTTTAATGTCCTCAGCAAATCCCTGTCTCATAGACAATCTTTGGCGGCTGTTGCACTGGACGCTGAAAAAGCCTTTGATAGAGTTAATTGGCAGTTTATTTTTTCAACACTGGTCTGGTTTGGTTTTGGCCCCAAATTTCTTACTTATGTCTCATTACTCTACTCTTTTCCTAGATCCTTTATTCTAGCTAATGGTCTTGTATCTTCCTCTTTTCCTCTTTACAGAGGAGTCCGACAAGGTTGTCCTCTTTCCCCACTTTTATTTATTTTGGCATTAGAGCCCTTTCTAACAAAGATTCGCTTGAATAAGGCTATCACTGGATTTCCTTATGGTGATAAACATCTAAAACTCTCAGCATATGCTGATGACATTCTTCTATTTATTTCCAACCCTCAAATTTCCGTACCGACTTTTCTATCAGAGGTTTCAGATTTTGCCTTAGTTTCAGGATACAAACTCAATGTTGATAAATGTGAAATTCTCCCCTAAACAAACACTGTTTCCATGCTGATTTTCTATCTTCTTCCTTTCACTGGAGTCCAACTAAGATTAAATACCTAGGCTTATGGTTCACACCCTCTATAAAAGATACTGTAGCATTAAATTTAAAGAATCTACAAATTTCTTTAAATACTTCCACGACACGCTGGCACCCCTTATTTTTATCTTGGTGGGGTAGATTGGATTCTATAAAAATGATGCTAGTTCCAATAATTTTATTCTTCTTATCTAATCTCCCAGTTAATATTCCCAAATCCTGTTATAAAAATATCTATAGCATTCTATCAAAAATTTTTATGGCAAAACAAACGAGCTAGGATTTCTTTTTCCAAGCTTAAACAACCTAAGCATAGGGGTGGAGTCAATTTCCTGATTTCTCTTCATATCACACCTCATTTTTTCTCAAACACTCTTCTTCTCTGTTGTCTGAGAATATGGCTGAATCTAACTCCCAACCTTCGTGGGCAGAAATTGAATCCTTTCTCTTTCATCCTTTCACCTTTGAGGAATTCGTGTCCTTATCTTATGCTCCAGCAAGGCTGTCTCTCCCCATTCTTAAAAATGCCCGTAAAGTCTTTAATCCACTCATATTTGATGGCCTAGATGATCGTACCCGATTTCTACAATCCCCTATTTGGTACAACAAACATATTAAAATAAAAAATAAGACTCTTTTTTGGAAAGATTGGTTGGATTTCGGTCTTAAATGGACTCATCAACTTTTTCAAGGTGATACTTGTATTCCCTTTTCTATAATTCAGACTCGTTTCTCTCTTCCTCTCTCTTATTATTCCAAATATGTGTCATTGATCACTGCCGCTCTAATTTCCTATGATCTCTTCACATACCCCTCTACAAATACCAAATCTTCTCCTATCACACTCTCATTTTTACACACTCCCTCCTCTGCATCTCAAATGTATAAGAAATTAAGAGATACTTCTATTACTCGTGATAAATCGACAGTAGAATGAAATTGGGAATCTGATTTGGGTGAATCTTTCTC
Organism: Calotriton arnoldi; assembly: GCA_963921515.1. NCBI lineage: Eukaryota > Metazoa > Chordata > Amphibia > Caudata > Salamandridae > Calotriton > Calotriton arnoldi. Next base: position 5,666,558 of record CAWUFW010000123.1, on the reverse strand, counting down.
TATTTTAACATGGGAAAAAATTTGGACTAAAAGGAAGTCTTCTAGAGCAGCGAACACTACGCAAACTTTATTTTTCATATATAATAGACTGTTGATCACTCCAGCTAAATTACATCACATAGATTCTACTACCCCTTCTACCTGTTGGTCCTGCCCGGACCCTGTAGCAGATCTTAAACATATGCTATTTACTTGCCCAGTTATTCATAATTTTTGGATCAAAGTGTGGCAACAAATCAACAAAATTTTTCATACCCATATACCTTTTTCTTTTGTCCATATTTTTCTAGGTAGCATCTCAGAAGTATGGTCTTCCTCCAACACTAACTTCTCCATTGTTGATTTACTTTTAGCTGTAGCATTTCAACAAATCACTAAGTCATGGAAGAATGCCTCCAACGTTTCCTTTCAAGCCTGGTGGTATGGAGTTTGTTTTAACCATAGATTAGATAGGGCATATGTTCATCCCATTACACTTGCTATTAAACGTGATTTATTGTGGTTACCTATTACGTCTTTCCTAAACACATCTGCCCATTCCCTACCTTTGCATAATCCTCGCAATGAAGAAGTACCCAAACCTCCTTGAAATTAATGATTGTTATCTGTTATTTATTCTATTTATATCTCGATCATAACATAAGTCTCTACTTTAGGAGTTAATGTAAGTTTATCTGTTGTATCTCAGTCATAAAACCAGTTATATCATTTGCTATTCCCTTCTCCCTCCCCTTTCTTCCCTCTCCCCCTCTCTTGTTTCTTTCTCCTATATGAAATATTTCCAATTTATTGTATTGATATATTGTATGTTAATACTGATATGCCTTATTTTCATATCTAATAAACTCTCTTTAAAACTTAAAAAAAAAATATAACGTGCCCAACCTTCTTGCACTTATTGCATCTCTTTCCTTGTGCAGGACAACTCTGGCTGTTGCCCGTATGGCTATACGATCCACATCTGTAACATGCATATGACTTATTAACTCTGCCACTCCTTATATTCTCATGCGTTTTCCATACTGCATTAACATTATCATTGACTATAACGATAGATACACTACACGATGCACCAGATAGCACCTTCACGGAGAGTGCAGTACGTTCAATGCCTGTAGCTATTTTGACAGTTTCGTCCAACAGAAGATGTTCCTGAACCTTTTTTGAATTGCAATTCAGTACAATCTGTTCTCTTCAATGCTGGTCTTATGCATTTTTAAATAGCATGTACTGGCTAAAATTTTAAGCGTGGCAACATACTGGTCAATATTTATTTCAGAAATCTTTCTAAAATGACGCTCGGTTCTTCAAAGAAATGCCATGAAAGCCTTTTTCTGCCTCCACACAGACATTCCAGCCAGCCACATCACCAGTCTAAATACAACACAATAAAAATCCCAAACCGACTAAGAAAAATAGAGTACAATATAATAAACAATGTGACACCAAAATGGCAAAACTCCAGTAAGACGAACCGGAGATATTAATTTTTTAAAGTTTAAGTAGGAATAACGCCAAGATGCATAAAGTGCCAATGATAATCAATGGTCACGGTAGACCGAAACATAAGCGCTACTTGACGCTAAACTAGATGGAGCATGTGTCGGATACACCAACCAGGTTTTTCCTGGTCAAAGACTTTACCTTCTGACTTTGGTCTTTTAAATCCCAATCCATAACAGGTGTACGCTTTCTAAAGGCCCCCGCCCACACACACAACCCCCGGACCTCAGGAGAGGCATTTAGAGTCTCACACGGTGTCAGGCAGAGGCCAAACAGCAGGGAACAATCTAGGTCCAGTTGCAGGCAAATGGCTCTTGTAGCTTGTTGTGCCCTGTAGCTTTAACAGGAGGTCAACGTATGACCCTTGAAGTGCACTTCATTGTCCTAGGTACAAGAGAGAGAAGGTCCATTCCTTTCAGGGCTCTTCTTAGGTCATAGACTGCAGGTCCAGTCCTCTTCCCTCCTTCCTAAGGATCAGGAGTGTTCTGAAGTGGGTGTCTGGAGGTGACACATTTATGCCTGGAATGAGGTAGAGGGTGGAAATTGTGCCTGGGCACGCTCTAGCCAATGGGGTAAAAGCTCTGGGTGCCAACCCTACCCACTTTGGGCATTTGAAATGTCATCAGTGATGTCATCAATGAGGTAATTTAACATATCATGAGTGATGTAATATGTGAGGTCATAGGCTGTGCATGATGGGGGTGAATGTTTTAATTGGTTCAAAAAAATATAACTGGTGAATTTCAGTGTTTTTGTGTTTTTTTAAGTGTTAGTTTTTAGCTCATTTCAACACCTAACTATACCATTACTTTAACCTTTGTTTTTTCAGTGAATTTCTAGGTTTTTTGTTATTGTAAGTGAAGATCTAGTTACCATACTTAACTATAACGTCACTTGAACCTTTGTTGTTTTCAGCGAATTTCTGGGGTTTTATAATGTTAGGGAAGATTATATTTCTATACCTGACTATAACAGCTATTTAACCTGTGGTTGTTATAGTGAATGTCTAGTTTTTTTTTTAACATATTCAGCTAACACCTCCACTGCACACAGCCTTTGGCCATTTGTAACCGGGGTTTGCACAGGCCCATGTCCTGCTGGTGGTCAACACACCGCAGCCTGCCTTCTGTGGTCACAGTACTGCCCCTACTCCCCTCCTGCTTGCCCTCTGTTCCACATCTGCATGTCCCTTGCCCCACCCTCCGTGACCTGCTGTTCTCCTGCCTGCCCTCTGATGCTCCAGCCCCTCCTGCCTGCCTTCCCTAGTCAGCTTGCTGCCCGTGCCCCCTTTCCAATGAATGAATAAATGAATGAATGAATATTAGTCTTCTAAAGCGCAAACTTAGCCCGGAGGCATCAAGGCGCTGCGGGAGGGGCTGTCAGACAGAAATAAAAGTAGGGATCAGACTGGAGTACCTGTAAAAAGCCAGGTCTTCAGAGCTTTGCGGAACAGAGAGTGAGACACTTGTCCAGAAATATCAGCAGGGAGGGAATTCCAGAGCCTAGCAGCAGCGATGGAGAAGGCTCCATTATCCATGTGTGTGCTCCTGCCCCTTCTCGCCTGCCCTCAGTAGTCCATTGTGCTGTCCCTACACATGCCAGCTTGTTCTTTATTGTTAGCTTGCTACTTCTGTCCCTGTCCGCCACCCCTTGCCCTTCGTTCTCCATGTGAATGCCTCTGCCACGCCCTCACCCACCCTCCATGGTCCATTCTGCTGACCCTGCCTATGCAGTCATGCTTGCCATAATCAGATTGCTGCCCATACCCCTCTTCTGCCTGCCCTCCGTTCACCATCTGTGTGGCCCTGCCCCAAACCATCATCCCTCTATGGACAGTTCACTACCCCATCAGCCTGCCCTGCGTGGTTAGCTTGCTGCCCCAGCTCCTGCCCCCATGCTCCCTGTCCTTCGTTCTCTCATGCCCCTCTCACCTGCCCTCTATGGTCTGTTGTGCTGCCATGCCCATTCAGGGTCTTCCTCCTTGGTCAGTTGTCTGCCCCTGACCCCTCTTCCCGGCCCTTCATTGTCTGGATCTGCCCCTGCCCCATCCTTCCTACCCTAGGTGGTCTTTGTGCTGCCACTGTCCCTCCGCTTGTCCTCTATGGTTAGCTTGCTGCTCATACCCACCGTCTCCCCGCTGACAGTTGTTCGAGTCCATGCCTCTGCCCTCTTACCCCAGACTTCCATGATCCATTGTGCTGTTAATGCCCCCACAACCTGCCTTGCGTGATTAGCATACTGCCCTGTTCTGATCCCCCTGCCCTCTATTGTCTACATTCCTGCCCATTCCCCCTCCCTCTTCCTCTCCATTGTCCATTGAGCAGCCCTCCTACCTGCCCTGCGCAGTCCGTTGTGCTGCCACTGCCCCTCTTGCCTGCCCAGCATGGTCAGCTTCTGCCCCTGTTCCTGCCCACCTCAGCCTTCCATTAACCTAGTACATGCATCTGTCCCCTCCCGCCTGTCCTCCATGGTCTGTTGTGCTACCACTGCCCCTCCTGCCTATCCTGTGTACTCAGCTTGATGCCTGTGCCACATTCCCCCTGCTTTCTGTTGTCTGAATCTGGCCCCTACTCCCTCCCTTTTGCCCTCCATAGTCCTTTGTGCATGCCTAAGCCCCCCCCCGCTTGCCCACCATGGTCCGTTGTGCTAACCCTTCCTCCTGCCATACAGTCTATTGTGCTGCCACTGTCCCTCCCACCTGCATTGCGTATCAGCATGCTGCCACTGCCCCTCCCACCTGCATTGCATGTCAGCATGCTGCCACTGGCCACCTCCCACCTTCCCTCTGTTGTCCGTTTGTGTGCCCGTATCCCCTCCCCCCTGCCCTCCATGGTGCATTGTGCTCCCACTGCCCCTCCCGCCTCCCCTGCATGATCAGCTTGCAGCTCCTGCCTCTGCTCCTATACCTTCCATGTCCAGTGTACATGTCCCTGCTCTTCCCTCCTGTGCCACTGCCCCTCCTTCCTGTGTGGTCTGTTGTGCTGCCACTGCCCTCTCCCCCCTCCATGCCCCTACCTCCTCCCTCCTGCCCTACATGTTCCGTTGTGCTACCACTGCCCTTCTCTCCTGCCCTCCATGTTCGTTGTGCTGCCTCAGCCTCTTTCACTTTTCCTGCATGATTTTATTTCTGCCCTTACCTCCGCTCGCTCTCCATGGTCCATTGTTCTGCCCCTACCGCCTGCCCGGCGTGGTCAGCTTGCTGCCTCTGTCACTGTTTCCTCCACCCTGCCCTCCTATGTCCAAGTCTGTGCATCTGCCCCCTCCCTCCCAAAAGTGTTCAAATGAACAACTAGAGCATTAACATTTCTGTATTTATGACAAAAGTGTGGCACACATAAAGTCATCTTGGGGAATTTTAATCTGTAAATCCTAAATCATTTTGTTTAGAAATTAGGGTTTTTTTCTAATAGAAATTATGGTTAGTGTTCTAGAAAGCTAAAATGAAGGCACGTTTTTGAGTTCTAAAATAGCGACAAAGGGCTTTTCAACTGGTTGCTATATTTATGTTTTTTTTATCCAGTTGATTACTTAATTATTTATTGCACGAGTTGCTTAAGCATTTTGCACACTTCTATCATTGGGCTACATTTGGGCAGGGGTGAGGGGGATATTTGGGCTTCCTTTGAGCTCTTTTTAATTAGACGGCCATCTTGGGAGACTTGTTAGTTATCAATCTCCCTCATTTCATCACTTACTGCAGAATCCACTGTAGGAAATGCTTTTACTTTTACCTCTTTGATTTCATCAAGATGGTGTTCAGGTGTGCCACACTTTTGTTATAAATACAGAATGCTTGTGCTTTAGTTGTTCATTAGAACAGTGTAAGGGGCTGCAGCAGAACACTGGTGAATCAACTGACAGGCTGCTGCTGTTGGAAGTACATATTTTACTTAGAATGTCAGACTTTATTCTCACACGGCTGAAGAAGATAGATTTGAAGTTATAGAAAATGCGCTCTCATTTTAGCTTCTGGGCCACCTATCATAACCTCTATGAGAAAATCCAGAGAGAAAATAGTTTCTCCCAAACATGGTTCATCAATTTCCTGCAGAGAATCAGCATTTTACACAGGGTAAAATCATCTTAGAATACACCACAATTACTAAAATTAGTATGGTACCACCTGCAGAAGATTTGCAAATGTCAAGATATCACTGCCTTTTTCACCTTCTTTTCTCAATAACCATTGAACAAGTTTACGCCAAATCACAGAAAGCACGCTTTTTGAGTTAAGCTTTCTGCCAAATTTCGTGTGATTCTGTTCAGCTGTATTTTTCCAAAAAAGTTGTCTAAAATTCCACTGGGAAAATGCATGGGGGAAATATGTTTTTCGGCCCCTCCCCCCTTTTTCTTGGTCCCTGCTTGCTAGATCTCCCCAAAGCTTTCCAGGAGGAAGTTGAGGTGGATGTACTTTGTTTTTTGAAGAGTTTTGTGCCGATTCGTCAAACATCTCCAAAGTTGTTACCAAAACAAAAAACACTCTTCCTGTGGAAAGTCAGACCGAACTCTATGCCATATTTAGATATTTTTATTGCACAACATTTGGTAGTTATTAAGGTATTCAAACTCATGTTTCACAGGGAATTATGAAATATGGAAAATATTTCACATCTCCGTGTAAAATATAGGTTTCATAATAATAGTGACGCCCCAGGTCTCAACTGACAGGTCCACTAGGATTATGTTGGATGACCCAAGTTATTATACAACACTTTTTCTGACAGTATTATGTTGATCATTTGTGTTACAAAGAATTTTTTTTGTTGAAATCTATAAATTGTGCAGCAAGTTATGTGGCAAGTGTAGTAAATATATAAGTATGTGGCATACCAAAGAAACAAATAATTCCATAGGCCATGATCATTGACCATTGTGTTATGAACAATCTAGTAATTATAATTCCAATCATTGCTCATTGTTAGATGGACCCTAAAGAGAACAGCTTCAAGAATCTACAAACCCAATGGGGCATATTCTCAAGGATCTATCGCTGAGTTATCGGCACTTTATCGCAGCCAAAGTCGCGATAAATTAATTGCCCCATTCACAAGCTGGCGCTAACAGCCCATAACACCAGTTTACGTCGCAAAAAGCATCGCCACAGATGACCCCGGCAACTAACGCTATTGATATGCAGAGTAGGCGTTCCCGTGCAAAAATCCGCGACAACACCACTCCACAACATTCCCAACGACCAGTCACATCGGCGATAAGATCACAAAACATGCGATAAGGCGCGTTAGCAGCAGGAAATTAACACCTGCTCTTACCTGGTGTAAAGTCGTACGACAACCGGCACCAGACAAGGGAGCACAGCCCATAGCCACACATGAAGAACAACAGATGCCCTGGAACAACCGATCATGCAACCCGGAGCCCCAATAGGCCAACAACACCCACCGCCACCTCCCCCAGGACCCTACCACCCCCACCCCCCCCCGTGGCCCCACCCCGGGCACCCCCCACACCCCTCCCCCCCTTGGACAAAGATATTGCACATCAACTCCACGAAACCATGAACCAAACAAATCGCCAGAAGTCGCACAATCACAAGACCTAACATACATGTGTGGTCAGAAAAAGGGAAATCATACATTCATATCATAATATCCAAATAATACGTTTATTACAGAATAAACCAAAAACAACAATTCTGAAGAGGCATGGCGGGTCTGCTCAGGACATTCTGCAAGTCACAGCCTGCAAAACAGAAATCTGGATAAGAAGGTGTGCCATGCGCCCATCAAAGTACAGAGAGAGAGAGCGAAAGAGAGAGGGAGAGAGAAAGAGAGAGAGCGAAAGAGAGAGGGAGAGAGAAAGAGAGAGAGAGAGAGAGAGGGAGGGAGAAAGAGAGAGAGGGAGAGGGAGAGAGGGAGAGAGAAAGAGAGAGAGGGAGAGAGAAAGAGAGGGTGAGAGAGTGCCGACACTGCGGCCCTAGGCCTCACTGCTCACCTGCTGCCACCGGTGTGTCTCCAACCATGTGCCGGTATACACTGCAGTCCCCCAGGTCCCTTATCTGAAACAGTGTCCAGAGACATGAATGGCAGAGTCCATACAGTTGCACACGCCATCATCGCTTGCCCGTCCCTGCGCACACAGGCTGCTGCACCCCAGCCCCTCCCGCCACCCAGCGGTGATTGCCCGCCCCTGCGCAACCAGGCCTCACTGATCACCTTCCGCCACCGGCGTGTCTCCAAGAGGGCCCACCACGTTCCGGTGGGATCTCCAAGCCCGGGGCCCGCGACCATGGCACCCTCCACATCATGCAGCCCTTCACCACGGGCTACCAGGTCACACACCTGACTCTGGGTCTTGATTTCGCAATGGCAGAGACCACATCAGTGCACACGGCATCATCGCAGGCTGCACACCCGCTCAGCGCTTGAGGTGCCACTAACTCTGTGAACCGCGAGGCAACGCCACGTGGCGGGAGGCCCGCACTGCCCGCTGGCTCAGGCCTACACTGCGGTCCAGCAGGGCTCACACTGATTCTTGCCAGTCTGGACCGCCAGGACGGCGCATCATCGCAGGCTGCACACCCGCTCAGCACTTTAGGTGCCCCTATCTCACTGCACCGCAAGACACCGTCCCGTGGCGGTGTGCCTGTGCCTGCCCAGTGTATCCGGTGCCACCAAGTCTGTGCACCGCTAGCCATGGACCCTTAATGATTGAGTTCCGTGGTGCGGACGCCATCATGTCACCCCCGGCACTGGGCAATGTGAGGTGGCAGGGCCCTGGCCCTCATGCATACATGAGAACTACACGGAGACACCCAGTTAGAGAGTGGAAATGGCGTCCAGCACGTGCGCCAGGCCCTTTTTATTGGCAGGGTCACATGTCCTGTGACGCCTGTGCTGGATGGGTGTGGTGTGGGTGTACACCAGCCATGAGGGAGTGGCTGTGGCATGCTGACAACTAGACCTGTGAGCTGCAGATCCCTACAGTGAAGACCTGGGACATGTGGCGTTGTCGTCCCCCCCTGTGTGCGTAAGCGGAGTGTGCTGTCCTGGCGTATGCCAGTCCAGCGTAAGGGTGTGAACAATGACCCAGGAGCTCTGGGCGTGGTTCCGTCCTGGGCTGGACAAGGAAGTGACTAATGGATGTGTCTCTGTTGTAGTGTCGGCGCCACCCGGACCGCAATCGGCAATCTGTCACCCTGTGACAAAAGTCCCACAACATGAGCAACATGGACGTAAGGGGGAATCACTGACCCTACATTCATCCATACTTCCACACTTGAAAGATCATAGACATGACACATCTGTGTGAATATGAATGTTTATTGCACATTCAGTGGAGTGTTGCAGCTGGAGCAGTACAGGGCCATGCCAACCCCACTTTACATTGTTGGTCTGTGGAGGGCCAGCCAGAGTCCTTCAGGGAATGACAAGTACATCAGGAGAGGAGGAGTTCAGTCCGCAGTCTGATAGCTGTGTCATTGGTGACCAAACAGAATTTGGCAGTCCATGTCGAGGTCCAAGGTGAGTGTCGCAGAGTGCATCGGGGGACAGTGGAAGGTGATGATGCAGAGGGCAGAACCAAGCAGAAACAGGCCACATGGCGGGAGATGAATGCTACTGCGTCCTTCTGATCACGAAGGCAGATTCATCCGCATCTTCGTCCTCTGCTGTTGCATGTGCCTCACATGTGGGTGGTGGTGTTCTGTCTCCAGCACTGTGTGGCAGTGACACCTCAGGGGCCGGAGGTGGAATGTCTGCCGCACTGTGTGGCACTGACACATCAGGGGCCGGAGATGTGGATGGGGTGGTAGCAGCAGCATGCATCAGCGCCAGGCCTTGTGGCAGCAATGCCATGAGGAGGGTCTTTAGGGCATTGAGGGACCCAGCTACCTCTCGCTGGTGTGCAGCCGTGGCAGCCGTTCTTTCCGCCTGCGTCCGCTCCATGTTCTCCATGATCCTCCGCATGTGTCCCAACTCCCGGGCGAGATCGCTGGAGGCACTCTGGCTAGACAGTCGTTCTTGTCGCAGAGTCAGGACTCTAGCGATGTCAGCCATGGTTCGTTGGAGAGCATGGAGCGGACTGTGGGTGTCCGTTAGGGACTGTGAGTGGTCCCTGATGGGACTCAGACACCCACGTATGGCGTCTAGTTTGGCTGCCATGCGGTCGAACCCCACCTGCACCTGTTCCGCCAGCTTCTCCTGGCACCCCAACACACGGCATTGGAAGGCCATGTGTTCGTCGTGGGGGTCCTGGGAGGCAGCCATGGTGGTGGGTGCTGCCTGCTGTGTGTTCTGTGCAGGGGGTGGGTTCTCCTCGTGGCAGCTGGGCTGCCCTGCTCCTGGAAGTGGGCTGCGGAGGCTGTCCACGAGCTGTTGGAGGGCGTCGGAGTCGAAGGTGTGGTGGTCCTCTTCGTCATCAGAGTAGAGAGGTTCGGACTGCTCTGCAGGAGGTGTTGGATTTCCCCCTGCAATGTGAAGGAGAGATGCAGTTTCACATTGTGTTCACATGTATGTTGACGCATTGTACATGTTTACATTCAGACTGCATGACAATGTACATTGTGACTGTTTGGGGGGAGCTGCCTATTTGATGCGGGACACTGGACATTCCGACTACATCACGGATGTGTGTTTGTACTTGTACATTGTCAACTAACATTTCCCTGCAATGCCAAATGTGATTGGCCAGTTTCTACGCACATGCGGCACCAGTTGTGTCCTCTGTTCTGTTGTGGACGTGTTGCGGTTTGTACCACATCGTTGTCATTGTTGATGTGCTCTGCATGTAATGTGTGTGTGCCGCATTTTGGGGGAGTCGCCCCTGCAGCTCTGATGTAGTTGCCCCTTATCCCTTACATGCGGTGTGCCTCGGGCGTCTGCTTATGCGGTGCTGAGATGTTGCATACCTGTGTGCATTGGTCTCTTGGTGGGAGTTGGGGGTCTGGGGCATGGTTTGTCCGCAGATGTGCTATGCTTAATTGTCCATGTGTGCCATTGTGCCCATCTCCCCCCGTCCCCCCAGTCCCTGCTCGTTACTCACCCTGTTGCTATTGTGTCCGGTCATGTTGAGCAGTGTCCGGTCCCCCAACTGCTGCCACCGTCTCCCCACTGATGACTGTGGACACCATTTCCTCCATCTCGTCCAGCTCCTCCTGTGGCGGTGGACCCCCACCTCCAGTCTGCATTGCTGCCTTCCGGTTGTTTGCGAGTTTCAGCTTGGTTTTGCGCTTCACATCATTCCAGCACCTCTTGACCTCGTCCATTGTCCTCCTCAGCACTCCAACTGTATTCACCTTGTCCACGATGGTCTGCCATATTCCGTTTTTAGTTGCCAGTGACACAGTGGAGGTGACGAACAGTGTTTGATGGTGTTCTATCACCTCCGTTATCAGGATCCTGTTTTCCTGAGGACTGAACCGCTTCTTCCTACTCTTCTTGTCCTTGCCCTTCCCTGACCCCGAGGTCCCAGGCTGGTCCTCCAGGGGGCTTGTGGGGTTCTGGTTGTCCTCTGTACTTGCTCCGGATGCCTCCATTGTGCTTCGCTGTTGTTTGGCTTTTGTTTGTATGTTTTTTTCTCCTTTTATGGCGCATTTTCCCGCATGCCGCGTGGGAATTGCAGGCCTGTGGCTGGTTTTCGCAGATTTTTGTATCGCGATTGGCGTCATCGCTACTATTTTCGCGTTGGGGTTTTGCGTTTTTGTGGCATCGCGTTGGTTTTAACGCATTCATTTGACGCGTTATCGTGTGACTATCGCATGGTACCGCCGTGTTGGGAATGCCATGTTGACACGATGTGAAGTGTTGCGTTAAGCTGGATTTGCGGTAGTTATCACACGTTCTTGAGAATATGCCTCAATGTGTTTAACAACAAAAGGATATTTTTCCAATACTCTACATTAACTACATAATCTAATATTGTTCTCTTCCTTTTACTGCAGACAACATACTGTATAGTCTAGTATTTAACTTACTATTTTTAACAGACATTACCCAGTGTGGAAAAATACCTCTCTTGAGCTAGCTATTCCAAATAAACACGTAATATTAAAAATACATAATGGGTAACATCTATATTATCGTCCTATAAAGTCATTTCTGTGATATTTTTAAACAGTTCCTGATTTATCAAGTCACAAAAACCCTTTCGAGGCAATATTGATCTATACATGGCTACCACAACATTGTTACTCTAATAGTTTAATCCAGATTACTGCAGTAGCACAATTCCTTGCTAGTGGAGTCATCCGAAGACTGTGTAAAAAGCAGATTTCTGAGCAAAACATGACCTGCAAATGACCACTTAAACAAGTAATAAGCATTGACAATGACAATAGGTCTGGCTTATGACTGAGTGTGCCTTTTGTGTCATTGATGGGTTTAGGCACTTGATATGTCATCATACATGCGCTCTGTTACGTATCTTTGCACTCCTGCATTCATTCATCCATCCACTTACTCCTTCTTGCATTCACCCTCTGACATAACCACAAAAAGGCACACCAAACTCAACAAAATATGTAAGAAAAATGGAAAAAAAATACTTGTAGAAAAATAATATATGCTGCTGTCTAAACATGGGGAGAATATGCCTATAAAAACAACACTAAACACATCAGCGGTTGTCTGTCTTGCAATGGTATTATTGTACATAGTCTAAAATGTTGTTTCAAAGTTGCAGCATGGACGTTGCATCTGGACGCCACGTTTAGAACCAACATGTTAGCCTTCTTGGAACAGTAAATAAATGATACAGCATGGACAAATCATTCCATAATGGTCGCCTGGTTTAGAGGAGGAGGTGGCATGGGATGTGTGCACTGTAGATGAAATGAGCGGCAAGCAAGTGGCCTGTTAGTACTGCCTGGGGAGCTGTAATAGCCTCTTAAGGAAAATTAAAATTTAAAGAGGAGAAGCAAAGAAAATAAAGTGGAACTATAAAGTGAGGAAAATTGAAAACTGAAGGAGTGGCCAACCAGCCCAAACACTGAAGCACACTCATTTTTAAGTGTGCACATAAAAGTGATAAGAAAATGACGCCATTCAGAGAGCACGAGAGCCAATGACCATTGTGGACTGAACCACTACCCCATGCAGTGTGCTATTATGGATGGAAGCAAAGTGTAATTGACACTCAGACAGGCCAAAGGCAGAAGAGGGTTGACCAAAATGCCCTCTATTATTCTATATAAATATACATTTAGATATATATAAATATATGTATTAGTTAATTATTTTTTATTGCATGATTCTGACAGATAGCTAAGCCTGTTAGGCATTTTAAAAAGATTGTTTCAAGAATTATTAGAGTGCAAATCTTCTACTCCTGGGGTTTGACAAAGGGGTAACTAACACCAAAATCCTCCCAAGCCAAAGTAATTTGTGAGATTTTGTGTAACAAAATACCTGTCTGCAGGTTTAACACAGTGCAAAAAACAAATCACTCGAAACGCCTATTGCTTGAACATATATGCTACATAGTATATAAATCAGTCCTACTGCTTTTTCATAGCTTTTCATAATAAACAGACCAGATCTATGGCATTTAAAATAGCTTTTCCTGGTGAGCCTATCAGACCTATAGCTGTTATTATTGGCTTTTCTGCATAACCAACCTTGGCCTACTGACCTGAGCATAAGCTTCCCCATACGGCAACCATCAGGCATATAGTGATAAAATTACAAATGTATACAAAATTACAGTTGGTAAAGCAAAACACGACCTCTCCTAAGAGGGTCTAACATGGATTCTAACACTGCAAATCTTATGCACCCACAGTTTGTCAGAGGGTAAGACCCCCACCAAACCCCATGCCTACTATGGCAATATGTGAGATTCCATGTAACACAATACCTATTTGCAAGCTTTAATACTGAGTAACAGCAATCCACCATTGAAGGACTATTAACTTCAACATATGCTCTTACAATCAATATGTCAGCCCTATTGCCTTTATCGTAACTTTTAAAATAGGCTTGTCCCCATAACCAACCAAGACCTACTGTGTTGGGTATAAGCTTTCCCACAAGGCAACCATCACATATACCATAATAAAAGTACAAATATGTCCAAAATTACATTTGTCCACACTACATAATATCCCTCCTAATAGTGCCTAATGTGGATTCCCATAGTGCCAATATTCTATCCCCGTGGTTTGTTCAGGTGGGTTACCAAAACCCTTGCCTACTATAGTAATCTGTGAGATTCCATGTAACAAAGTACATACCTACAGGCTTTAGCACAGTGTAATAATAATCCACCCTTGAAAATCTATTGCCTTTAACACTGTTTTTCACGATATGTTAGTCAGGCCTACTCGCTTTGTCTAACATTTCATAATAAACAGAAGAAACCTATGTACTCTGGCACAACTTTTTCCAGTGCTATGATATGGCCAATAGCCTTTGCCATTAGCTTGACACCATAACAGACACATGCCTACTCAAGTGCATATGAACTGGCAACCATCATGCACACCATTATAAAGTTACAAATAAGTAGAAAAAAACATTACAAAATACATATAAACCCCTCTCAATGGAACCCAACAAGAATCATCACAGTGAAACCCTCAGGGTTTATCAGAGTAGGCGCCCAACACCAAAGCTCTTGCCTACCAGGGTAATCTGTGAGACTACAAGTAACAAAATACCTGTCTATAGCCTGTAATATAATGTGATGGTAACCCACTGCTAAAGGCCTACTGGTTTTAACAAATGTTGTTCACAATAAATGAGCTTGGCCTACTGCCTTTGTCATGACTTTTCATAATAAGCAGATCAATACCTATGGCATCAGACGTAACTTTCCCAGAGCACCAATCAGACCTGTAACTTGTCACCATAACCAACTCAGACCTACTGTTTTGAGCATAAGCTTTCCTATAAGGCATACATCAGGCACACTGTCATAAAATTTCAAAGGTATACAAGATTTAACTTGGCCAAGCAAAACACTAATCTGCTAAGAGGGATTAACAAGGATTCTTCCATATCATCATTTTGTTACCAGGGGTAACCAACACCAAAACCCTTGCCCAGTACAGTAATCTGTGAGATTCCATGTAACAAAGTTCTTCTCTACTGGCTTTCATAGAGAATAATACTAATCTACCCTTAAATGGATTGATGTTAATTTATGCTTTTCAAAATAAAAATGTTAGGCATGTTGCCTTTATCGTAACATTTCATAATAAACAGATCAGGCCTATAGCCATGATCATTGTCTTGCCACCATAACCAACTCAGTCCTGCTGGATGAGTATAGGTTTTGCCACAAACCACAAAAGGCAGTGCAAGAGCACTATTTTCAATGGCCGCACACAACTTCTGCCCAATCAAATCCTGTACTTAGGGGAACCAACATGTGGGTGGAGCCTAAATCCCTCTCTCAATAGTAATCTAAAAGCTCTCTTTTTTATCAAATAAGGTGTGACGTCAACTGAGCTGTCAAGGCATACTTAAAAGGAAATAGTGGCAATTCAGCTTTCTTTCTTGTATTTCAAAGACTGAGGAAAATTTTATTATCAGGGCACATTTATGGTAGTTTTTTCACTGCAATGTTGTAGTTCAGTACACAATTTACAAATATACTTAGATTAAATTACAGCCTGCATATTGGTGTGTGAACTATGCATAAAAGAAAACAAAATTATGAGGTATCATGTGGCAAATTCTGTAGCGCCGTTGTTTCACTATCTTGATGCAAATGCAATCTCAGTGCTATGTAAAATACAAATACTTTAAGAGCCTACTGAAAGTGTTATAACATTTTGAAACTTATCTTCAGTTTTCCATTCCTCTGCATCTATAATAAAGGCCTCTTGAAGAACGTGTTTCCACTAAGAAACAGCCCCACAGAATATTCATGTACATAATATATCTTGAATGTACGTGTCTTACTGGGCTACATGGTAAGATTCAAGACATTAGGGGCCATATGTATCAAGCCCATTTCCCGTTCGCAAACGGGCCGATTCTCAGAATCGGCCCCTTTGCGAACGGGAACAAGCCTTTTGGGATGTATCATCCAAAAGGCATTCGCAAAATAGAGAATCGCAAAAATTGCGATTCTTTATTTTGCGAATGCATTTAAGGAATCGCAAATTGCGATTCCTTAAATGAAATTTATGAAGCACCTAAGTTGTGCGAATATGGCTTAAGGAATCGCAAATTACCACCAACTACAGGTTGGTGATAACTTGCGATTTCTTTGAGAAATGCATTTTTGCATTTTTCAAAGTGGATGTGGCGCACATACATGCCCTCAGGGCATGTATGTGCGCCACATGTGCACCCATGCTCATTTCAGGGGTGCAACAGGGTGTCCTTTGGACACCCTTGAAACCTCTGAAATTGCATTCTCAATTTGCGATTCTCTAATTGCTAATCGCAAATTGAGAATGTCCTCCCATTCATTCCTATGGGCCTCTAGGCCCATAGGAATGAATGGGGAGGGTTTCCTTAACTGCGATTCGCAATTTGCGAATCGCAATTAAGGAATATGTAGGATTTGCAAATTTTCTTGCGAATCCTACATACATCTCGTTTGCGATTCTCAAATAGCGAATTTTGTGGGGGAACAAGAAGACTGCTTGGGTCCCTAACTGAGCAAAACAGGGAAACTGTATCACTAAGGGGTCTCAACACAGCAGGTGTTATTAAAATAGTTGTATCCCATAAGCAGTGTTGAGTTGTCAGTATTTGAATATGTCTGCATCACAAACACAGTGTTGAGTTGTTAGAATTTTTTAATATGTCTGCAGTACTGACTATCATATTACATAAAATGTGATGAGTTGTCGGAATTTGAATGTGTCTGCGGTACTGACTATTATATTACGTAAACTGTGTTGAGTTGTCAGTATTTGAATATTGTCTGCGTTACTGACTGTATCACAAACCCAGTGTTGAGTTGTTAGAATTTTTGAATATGTCTGCAGTACTGACTATCATATTACGTAAACTGTGTTGAGTTGTTAGTATTTGAATGTGTCTGCGGCACTGACTGTATTAGGTAAACTGTCGAGTTGTCTGTATTTGAACATGTCTGCATTACTGACTGTATCACAAACATGGTGTTGAGTTGTAAGTATTTGAATATGTCTGCGTCACTGACTGTATTACATAATATCGAGTTGTCGGTATTTGAATATGTCTGCAGTACTGAAAATATTAGGTAAACAAAGTCGAGTTCTCAGCATTTGAACATTTCTACGTAACTGACTGTATCACAAACACGGTGTTGAGTTGTCGGTATTTGAATATATCTGCGGTACTGACTGTATTACATAAACAGAACAGTTTCTGCAGTATTTGAATACATCAGCAGTGAAAGTTTTTGGCAGTATTTTAGTTCACTATTCAAAATACCATTGTGGAAAATACGAAATACATAACATGGTGTGCTATGGTGCTAACGTTTACTCTGGTATTTACTGCTGACCAGGGTCGGATGGTCATCAAAATAAATTACGCGGGCATCAAAATAAAAGTGGCCTCCATTAGCAAATCCGATAGCTAAAAAAAGTGACAGACCCACGTCTGCAAACCGGGGCAGTTTTGAACTTGTAACGACATACTGTATAGATGTTTTGCAAGGTATGAGAGATTGCATGCATCAGTGCTTGATGTCTTATCAGGGAACTCAGCAGTAAGATCCCGCGCGCCACACCACGAACAGGCCCACAAACAGCCAAAAAAAACACAATCCCACATACTGACCTGTCAGACCACCCCTTCTTGCACTGCCATATTGCCCTGCAGGCCGGTTCGATCTTAATGACAGAGTAAAATACCCCTGACATACATTAACTCACAAGGGCAGTCAGTGTCTAACACTCACTCTGGGGCCCTTCGTTCATTTTGTCAGTTTTCATGTTCGCGCTCTCATCCCAAACAGTCATGGCGCACAGTGCGCAGAAATGGAAAGTTGAAACTTAGGGCAGCTTTTCGTGTCAAAGGGCCTTCGTCGGAACTCTCGCAAGCCCACAGCTGTGCTTCAAAGCCCCTTCTCCTCGCGTTACTGTTTTTAGGGCTTTTCCATCATTTGCTTTATTTCTCTTAAGCCCCTGCCCCGCCACCCCCACCCGACTGCCAGTGCTGGGAAGTGGAGCAAGGGCGCTTGTTTCACTTCTGCGCTGTGCGTGCAGTTAGAGGCAAAACAAATCGCCTCTCAAGGCCGGCCGGCCGGCCTGGACCCCGGCCAAGCACGCGAGCCAAGGCCAGCTCAGCTTTTTCTTTCACCGCTGGATGCTCTGTAGGGCGGGGACAGAAGAGCGAGCGAGAGGAACGGGGGTACCAGAGGGAACGGGACATGGGGGGAGGGGAGGCCTGTAGAAGGAAGGTACCAAAGGGAACAGGACCTGGGGCAAGGAGGCCTGGGGAAGGGGGGTACCAGAGGGAACAAGGCATGGGGGAGGGGGGGAGGGGAGGCCTGTACCAAAGGGAACGGGACCTGGGGAAGGGAGGCCTGGGGAAGGGGGGTACCAGAGGGAACGAGGCATGGGGGAGGGAGGCTTGGAGAAGGAAGATACCAGAGGGAATGGGGTATATTGGGAGGGGAGGCCTGGAGAAGGAAGATACCAAAGGGAATGGAGCATGGGGGGAGGGAGGCCTGGGTAAGGGGGAGTACCAGAGGGAACGGGGCATGAGGGGAGGGAGGGCTGGGGAAGGGGGGCAGAGATAAGGGGCCATGGGGGGAGGGAGGCCTGGAGAAGGAAGATACCGAAGGGAACGGTGCATGGGGGGAGGGAGGCCTGGGGAAGGCGGGGTACCAGAGGGAACGGGGAATGGGGGGAGGGGAGGCCTGGAGAAGGAAGGTACCAAAGGGAATAGGACATGGGGGGAGGGAGGACTGGGGAAGGGGGCTACCAGAGGGAACAGGGCATGGGGGAGGGAGGCCTGGAGAAGGAAGGTACCAAAGGGAACAGGACCTGGGGGAGGGAGGCCTGGGGAAGGGGGTACCAGAGGGAATGGGGTATGGGGGAGGGAGGGCTGGGGAAGGGGGGCAGAGATAAGGGGCCATGGGGGAGGGAGGCCTAGAGAAGTCCAGGGAGAGGGGCCCTGGTAGCCTTGGGAAGATGGACTATTGTAGTCTGTGCAAGCAGGGTGGAGGGGTGTACAGGATACATGAGAGTTGCTGGAGCAGCAGGGTGGGGTGCACAGGAGATACTAGGGAAGGGTGTATTGGGGAAGCAGGAGGGTTACAGAAGTGGTGTTTTTTTAATTTAATTTATTTATTTTTGCAATTTTATATAGCACGGGCATGCCCCGAAGGCATCAGAGCACTTTACAACAGTAGCAGGATACAAGTGTGCAGTGAGTTACAGTAATTACATTAAGACATTTGCATCGGTTGATGCGACCACAGTTCAAGCATCGGTAAAGATGTTGTGGTCACATAACGAAGGTAGTTCATATCCTGGTGGAGAGAGAGTACCTAACTATGGTTGAGGGTGGTTGGCCAAGGTGTCTGTCAATGAGGAGGAGCTCGAGGTCCTCTTTGAAGGTGTCTAGGCAGGTGGTTAGGCGGAGGGAAGGAGGTAAGGAGTTCCAGATTCTTGTGGCACTACCAGAAAATGCCTGGTGCATGTACCGCTCTTGACCGAAGGTGGGGGGGGGGTTCCAGGAGCAGGGATTGGGCATTTATGGAACTCCAATTTTCTCCATGGTGTTTGTATAGGAAGCAGGAGAGCTGCACAGGTGAAGTAAGAGGGGTTAGAGTAGGAGTAAGTCATGAGTGACAGGAGAAGTGCGGCGGGTGAACGGGGGCACTGGAAGCTCAACATTCCAGTGACGTTTCTTCAATAAGGCTCACAGTGATGGAAAAAAGGGGTGGTAATGAGCCACATGGATGTATGCATACAGGCTATAGTAGGGGCTACGGATGGCAGTAGGGAAGGAGGCTGCATGTCAGTGGGACATCCTGGGCCATTTTTCTACACAGTTTTCAGTAGAGTGGATTAGATCCAAGATTACAACATCCAGAATTCACTGATTTGCTAAATGAAATCCCAGGATTGCAAAATTAAATTCCCAGTGACATGGAGATACCTGGCAATCCTAGGTAGGGGGCTGTGGGAAGGCGGAGTACCTCTCAGGGCCAACACACTCATAATACACCCTAATACTGGGTTGTTTAGTATGTGTCTCAACTCACCCTCCTTAAAAGTGTGTCACTGTCCGTTGACTCATACACAGCCTCCCAACAAGCAACCTACCTCCCATAGACTTAAATGGGATCCCACGTCTGCCTCAGACTTCAGTGGGAATAAAAGCCCTGAAAACCTTTCTCATGCTCCAGCATGTGTCATCTTAATTAATTTGAAATTAAGATCACTTTCTAAAGCCACTGGATCTCACACTTCTTGGAGAGGAGATGTGGCCTAACGGCCAGAGCTGCTGACTTTAGAACTGGGGAACCAGCTTGGAGCCCTGGCCTCGACTTAACATCCTGCGATTCTGCCCAAATTACTTAGGGCCTAATTTAAATCTTGGTGGATGGGTTACTGCATCACAATGGTGACAGATATCCCGTCCGCCGAAATATAAATTCCGTAGGATATAATGGGATTTATATTTCGGCGGATGGGATATCCGTCACCGTTGTGACGGAGTAACCCGTCCACCAAGATCTAAATCAGGTCCTTAATCTACCTGTGCCTATTAGAAAAAAAATGTGTAATATCATGTGGTGCTCATATAAAGTGCTCTAAAGCCCTTGGGCTATATTTGTGCTATATAAAACTGCACAAATATAAGAGAGGTATGGTCTGTGGCATGGGGTGTTTTCCACTGGGAGGCTGCTCTTACCCGGTTACTGCATGCACATGGGTGGGCAGTCTCACATCCAAGTGGCTGCAGACCTTCCCTTGTGGAGCTGGCCAAAGGGGTGGGCTCAGAAGGAGTTGGGTACTGAAATATCTAAAAATAAGGACCTATTCACGAACTGCCATTTGCAGTATGTTTAATCGTACGACTCACATACTACAAAATGCTATTCATAACCTACATACGAAGTTCTCTGCCTCTCCTATGTGCTGTGCCCTCCGCACTCGTAGGCCTATGTTCTAGTAGTAAATGAGGGGGGGACGGGGGATTGGCTTAAAAATAGGGAGTGCTTACTACAAATTAGGAGGTTTAAGGGAGGAGTAAGGAGGGTTTAAAAGAGACATGCACCCACCACAAAAGAGTAAGGTCACTGCTATTCACAAACTGGACTTCTATAGTTACTACAGCCAAAATTAAACCAAAAGAGTTGTAAATGTACTCCAGCTTAGACCTGAAGAAAGTCCAACACCACACATGGCGAACCACTGGTACTGCAACACCCTCTCTTAGAAAATAATGATGGTAGGAACTTAAGATAGAACCCAGTTGGATGTCATTTTAAACTAAATTTATTTCAACTATTTAAAAATATATACATTTATTTAATGTTAAATATATATATATATATATATATATATATATATATATAATATAATATAAAATATTATTTTATTTTAACATGTAATTGGGAGGGGCATGATAAACAGGACAAGAAGTAATTGATGGAAATCTTAGGTTTTAGGATGATTCTCAGGCACGTTGGTCCAATTTCAGAATCTTTGTGGCAGACAGATATACTGCTATGCGATGCACATATTTGCCTCCCAAACTTCATCAGAAAATGTTTTGATTGTCTGCCTTTTAGTTCATATTTGCTGCTTTTTACATATGCATAACTGTTAGCTGGCTATGTGTCATATGCAACACCTTCACTTGGGCTTGCAGTTTGCATTTCCCATTAAAAGTATGGGCCTACAAGTCCCAGGATGCAAAGCGGCGTTGAGTAAAAAACACTGAAAGTATCACACCTATAACAATTATGTAGTGTATTTTCTGAAATGAATATGGTCTGGCTTGTCTGGCGTTGCTAATGACAAAGAGCCAGCTATACCTTTGTCATGAGATGTGTGTGATACCTTATAGCAAACTTGCTGCCTGTTTTTGGTAAACAGAACTTTGTACTCTGGGGCTGTAGCTTTTCATGTGTCAATGGAAATATTGTTACAAATCCCAGCATGCAAAGTGCTGATGACTAAAAAGGAATGGCTGTAGCTGACACATGACACAGGACTACTTGGCAGCTGTGCTCATGCATGGTAATAAAAGTCACATTTTGTAGCCTTGGTTATCATTTAGGCATGTAATATATCTAAAATTCTTGATCCACCCATAATGCATCTATTTATTTCTAATCGAGTCGAGCTTTTTCATTGCATTCTTGGACACTGAATGCAAAAAAAGGACTAGATGAGCACAGAAAGAGGGCAGAGAGAGGGATCCCAAGTGCAGAGGAGAGAGAACCCTCTGTGTCACCATGGCACTTCTTTCACTGCAGAGTGGTAAGTTTCTTTTTAATTGGAAAAGGGCTCTGTGCATTTAATCTTTCAAGTCTACTATAATTGCTGAAGGCACATTCTCACATTCTTTGCCAATACTTCAGACTCTGGATCCCTCTCCATTGCTTTCTCATCAGGCCTCAATCTGTGAAAGTACACTCAGTCTCCTCTGTAAAGCTGAGCTGTTAAATCTAATTCTACAATTGTAAAGTCTTTACAGCAACTTAGTTAGAGATGACACAGGGAGGCAGAAGGGATGAGGGTAGCTACAGTGTAAGAGCAAAGACAGGATTACATACTAAGAAGAGTCTACCGTGCATCTTTATTTATTTATTGGCCATAACATTCTGGGCAGAAATGTTGTACAAAAGGACAGCAATGGTACGAAGTGAGAAGATGGGGTTCTTAAAACAGGAGGGTATGAGTGATTGTGGTACAGATAAAATATACTGTTATATGAAACATTATGAGACAAGACATTCATCTCAATACATGCCTGTACCCAACATAAACTGAGATGTACATGTTTAAAGCATTTAAGAGTTTAGTGAGGCAGTAATTACTCTGCCTTCTACTAGGAGGTATTTTAGGGTAGTTTAAAACTCCTTGAGTGAGAGGCTTGCCGGGATGACAGATAGATGCAATGTCCGGTGGGGGGCCCTAAAAGGTAATAAGGATAAAGTTATAGGTAGGAGAGTAACAGACTAAGGTATCAACAAGGTAGTCAGGGGATATATCATTATTAGGTATTTGTATTATAATAATATTTGTGTTTCATTTTGTTAGTATAGTTTGTTATTTTGTTTGTGAAATTAAAATGTTGTTAAATTTCATTTGAAATGTTTTATTTAGAAGTGGGTTATTGGGTTTGTCGGGTACTAGAGTGGAAAGTTATTTACATGCATATTATTGTTTTGAATGTTAAATTAATGTTTTATATGACCTAAATTATTAATTAATAATGAATTATGTAAATTATTTAATCGATTGCTACATTAATTATTTGCTCTTTTTACTTAATTGCTCATTGATTGAAGAGTTTAATTATACAATTTCGTGAATTCAGTTTATATTTAATAATAGTTCTGATATCAATTGTTTTATATGTAATAATTAGTTTTATAGTAGTAATGTTTCCTTTTATTTTTTCAATTGTTTGTTACTGTTTGGTAGGGAGGGAAGTGTATTTAATTTAAATACTTTTTGATTGTTTCTGTTTTATTTGTTCTTTCAAAGTTGTATTTGTTAATTTAATGTATTTTATGTATCTTAAATTGACATATTTCTTTATTTTAAATATGTTTAAATAGTTTTATTTTGTTATATAATTACTGGGCTGGGAATATTATATCTAGCCCCTCCAAATTCCAACACTTTCCCTACTATTACTAAGGCTGGAGTGTGAATAGTAAAACGTCGCCCTTTAAAGTCCAACACGTTCCCTGCTTTTGCTCACTTTGGAGTGGCAATAGAAAATTTGACTCTAAAATCCACCACTTTCCTTACTTTTTCATACATTGGAGTTAGAATAGTAAGTCTGACTCCTTCAAAGTCTAACATTTTAACTACTGTGTAGTTAAAATTGTTAATATTTAGTTTATTTTTATTATTAATTATGATATATTTTCTTTAATTGTTTACATATTGTTTTCATTTTTAAAGTATATTTATATATATTATTTTTATTTTACATTAACAATTTAAAGCATTTTTATAACTATTTTTAATTATATTATTATCTAAATTTGTAATACTTACAAATAAATTAAAGATAATGCTACATATGTGAATATTTCAATGTGCTTTTGATTATATTCTGGTCCATGACATTTTAAAAATATTTTTGTAGTTTGCATACAAAGTACATACAAGGTATACAAAGTATGTAAACTCGATATTTTTGATGTGAAATTAGTGTATCAGAATATGTTTGTCCCGGATATTTTTGTCGCTTAGCCGCAACATTTATACAGTGCTTACTATTTCTATGTGGAGTACTGAGGCACTTGCCAACATGGACAACATGCTACCATGTGGTTGGAACTGTGTTGTCTTTCTTCTGATCTTACGTGCAAAGCGTTACCATGTCATGAGTGATGCCCACTGAGGTTAACCTATTGTGTTATGGGATGCAGCACTTAGCAGTAAGATGGATGAAGAACTGTGAGAGAGAGTTGTGTAGTGGCAGCTTTGAACAGCTATGCAGGCATGGGCGTCCGCAGAAATTTTTCCAGGGGGGGGCAAAATTTTAACATTGTCATCAACCTCCGACATGATGTGTGCCAGGTGGGGCACAAGAAAAACAAGCATTGGCATAGCCAATAGGTCTCGCCTTTAGGACCTTACAAGTGTTTAGCCATGCAGCACATTATCCTTGATGCTGTGCCACCAGGGATTGAAGAGCTATACAATAGCTACACACTAGATCATGCAGTCCGAGTTAGGAATATATGCTTGCCTTAGTAAACACTTTTGAACACATTCCAAGGCTTTTTAACGCCAAGGCAGAAAAACAAGTGGCTTGATGCAAGTGAACGGCAAGAAACGAGAGGAAATGCTGCGTTCAGAGAAAGAAGGTCTTACAGAGGGAGTGATGCCAGACTTTGGCAAACCGGTGGTACTCTCTGTACTGGGAGAAGGTGCGGGCTGAAGGAGAGATAGACCAGATCTGCCAGGGGGGAGGTTGGAGTAAGAACATAGGTAGGGAGTGGTGTGCTCAGAGAGTGGAGAAGGAGGAGAGAGAGTGAAGTCAGAGATGAAAAGAGGAAGGGAGGGAATGGTTTGGACGGAGGTGGGCGAACCGGTCGTACTCTCTGAACGGGGACAAGCATCAGATGGAATGGGAGATGCATCAGCCTTCCCAGTGGTGAGGTTGGTGCCTGTTCTACGGTTCATGTCACTTAAGAGCACAGCAGAGTGGTCAGCATTGGCTACGGGGTGATTAAAACGCTTGGGCTCTACTAAAGGCGGGGGAGAAATGGGCACTCTGTCGGATTTCTCCTCCAGGGATGGCACAGTTGGGGCACTTTCTACTGGGAGGATAGGACAGATGCCAGCTGTCTCCGAGACTGGCACAGAAATGTTAGTATTTTCCACGGCGGTAGTCTCGGAGGAAATTAAGGCTTGAGACAAGCTAACTTGGGTGGTCGGTAATTTAAGGTTACTCTGTGCATGATGTTTGTTGCACCGGGAGCAGAAATGTTTACATTTATCTGAGGTGGAAGGGCGTGCGTCTTTCTCCCCAGGATACCTGGCCCAAAACATCTTTAATAAAGCGTGAAGACGTTCCTCATAGGACTGACTACAGGTGACTTTCCTGCAAGAACCAAGAGAGGCAGTGGAGCTGTCGGCGTTGGAAGGGAGAGAGACAGTGGTGGTGTCGGTAGGAGGAGAGACAGTGGTGGGGTCAGAGTTGGGAGGAAGAGAGACAGTGGTGATTTCGGAGTTGGAAGGAAGAGAGACAGTGGTGATGTCAGAGTTGTGAATCTTTGGAAGGGGACAAGTTGCGTCATTCTCTGCAGGCGGAAGGAGAGTTACGACCCGTGGTGCGGAAGGGTGCCATTCTTTTTTGTAACATCGCTCGCACTCCAGCAGCCCAGTGAGTCACTGGGATGCTGGAGTGCCAGCATTACAAAAAAGAATGGCACCTGCACCACGGCACTACGACCCGCACCGGCGATCCAGGGGGGGGCAAGCGCCCCTCCTTGCCCCTCCCTGCGGACGCCCATGCCTGCAGGTCCCTTTATGGTTTTTTTTATGATCCTAGCACACTTAGCTGGTTTCTCCACTAGTTGTCCATTCGGAGATGTTTTAGTTAAAGTTTATGGTCCTGAGCAGGCATAGGTTGGAGGGAGAAATGGAGGAGAGATCTGCAGGGATATTGTTTGTTAATATCACCCTATATCCGATTGTCATTGTGAAATGTCCAAAAGCAGTCACAGTATTTAGCTTGGTACCTGCAGTGGTGGACTAGATTAAAGCTCCTGTTGGCCAGAGGCATATTTCATTAAAAAATAATAATCGGGTAACAGATTTTCAAATGTCACTATTTTGTGTTTTCGGTGTCTACCTCAAGCAATACAGTTATGACAAGCAGGGAAGGGGCCTGATGAAGAAGAGGAGGACAGAGGACGACTCTGGTAACGGGGTTGGGGTAGGGATTCAGGGTAGGAAAGAAGACCAGGAAACAGGGATTAGGGAAGCATGAGGCAAGAACCCCGGAAGGATGTGTGCGTCTTGGGTAGGTACACAAGATGGAGGTTGTAACAAGGAGTTACACGAAGGGTTAAGGAGGGAGGGCCATAGATATAGAGGGACCAAATAAAGAAAAAGGAGAGACACAATGGTGGGGCAACTATTTTAACAGAAAAGCTTTGTTTCTGTGATTCGTCAGGCTACAAAGTACTTTGACCTTACGCACAACTCGTAAAGAGTCATGCTGGAGTGCAACGCCCAATGATGGGGCCCATGTGCCATAATGAAAGCAGGGAAAATGGGTCCCACTTGCCCCTTGTTGGGTGGAAACACGCAACAGTAGATGGAACGAAGTAGGCTTTTAATATCTCTGGGCCCCGGTACAATGTACCAGCTGAACTAATAATAACTAAGCACTTGCTGGGTATTGGATCCTCAGACACCACAGACGACAGCACACAGCAGGGTGGGTGTAACTTCTTTATTTTGGTTCCTTGCCGGCAGCACGTCTACTCCTTGCTCTCACCTTGCTCTCCCTGCCCTTTCCTCCCCTGGCTCCGCCTCTTCCTGCCCTTGCTCCACCTCCTCAGGGATTGACATCTGACCACTGGTCAACACGTCCCTCAGAGTCCTAGTGCCCTGCTCTGATTCTCCCTCTCAATCCTACACCGCGGACAGTTTATGCCGACGTTTGAAGAGCAAAAATTCTAAGAGCTATGCAGAAACCTGGATCCAGTGGGGCGAACGAACAAACAGCATACTGGCACTCTGAACAGGCAGCATCAGGGATCACTCAGTCTTGGGTGCATCACTGCTGGTGCTAGGGAAGCCCACCAACCACAGCCAGTCCGCCCATTTCCCTGCTTTTGTTGAAACCGCTGACTCTAACCAGGCTCCAGATTGGTCTTCACGGTTACAGTGTTTGCTGCACAGCATCTATTCCCAGATATTTGAATTATTTTGCTGAACAATGCGCAGAACACCCTTGTGCGCTGAAGATTCTTAAATCACAGTTTCCAGGAGTTTGCAGTGTTGTGGCCAGTGCAAAACACTTACTTTACTCAAGCCAAGCAATTTTTATTGTTATGAAAAATTGTAGGTGCCATGCACTGTAGGTTTACTCCCCACCAGTGTGCAATCTGTAAAAAAAAAAAAAAAAAAAAAATACGTTCAGGGACCCAAGTTTTTATCTTGAGAGCTGCCACCGATTCTACCTAATGCAAGACTTGCCCAGGGTTGATTCAGCCTCAGACCTCTTTCTTGTACCTCCCTATGAACTACCTCTTTTTCTCACTCTTGCAGGTTCTTTCATCCCTTCTTACTCCCTTTGTAACTTTTTTCATGTCTGACTCGACACCTTTCCTTCACCCTTCATGCCTTTCTTTCTCTTCTTTTTGGGTCAAAGTCTGATGATGAAAAAGTTCTGGCTGCCTTAAATGAGTGACAGTGCCCGCCGCCTGAAAACCCCTGCACACATTAACCACTGCATTCCATGGTGAGGTTGCTAACAGACAGATCACGACTAAAGCCAGGGCAGGCCATCAGGGCATGGACAGAAGAGAGGCCACACTGTGATGTGTCATCAGCAGCCAGGAAGGAAACAGCCCCATATCATAAGGCACTATAACATCAGTAGTCCCACAGCTCACAGTCTTCCCAAAAGTCATTTTTTTACAGATCTGTTATTCTTTTACCTGCATATTATCAGTTGCAAGGATTTTCAGAGTCAGAAGCAAAATTATATTTTGCTGTTTGGGCACACCCTTTGCCTGTCCTTGCAACAAAGTCATTTTCAATCATTGTTTTTTTCATTCTGGCGTCTGCTTGGGGCCATTCGTGGTTGTGCCTTAATGCTACCGCCATACAATGATCTTAGGGCCAGATTTACGAACATTTTGCATCGTGGATTCACCACTTTTGTGGCACATCCATTACGCAAAATACTAGTAAATATTTGCAAAGCCACTCAAGAGACACTTTGCGCCGTCTTGAGTGACTTTGAAAAAACAATGTAAAACAATGCAGCTGGTTGCACTGCATTGTGTTATATTTAATTCTGGGAGACGTTCCATGGGTGGAACATGGGTGTTCCCATGCAACGACCCATGGATTTCACGCAATCCCAGATTTAAAAAGGTTTGGAAACTTGGGACTGCGTGAAATTGCTACGCCTCCCAGAGGATGGCGTAACAAGGAGATAAACAATCGAGAGATTGTTTTTTGTGCAGGAAGGTATACCTTCCTGCACCCTTGCACCATGGTGCAAGGGTGTCTGCATTGGCACTAGGCTGCTTGAAGTGCGCTAGCGCTATGAAAGAGCAGAAATGCGCCATATCTTAGCAGAAATGGGCCACTTCTGCTCTCTCCCTTTCATACAATGCATCGCAGCATGTTGCCTTGCTACACTGCGTTGTGTGAAAGGTTAGTAAATATGGCCCTTAACCCGTTAAGTGCTTCTGTCGGCCAACGGCCGTCGCGAGCACTACCTCGGTAGTGCTGCGCACGTCCGTTGGCCGACGCGGCCCCGCCCGCTTAATAGAACGTTCCGCACTGGCTCGGAACGTTCTAAGCAGTTAACCGGTTAATGTAGCATCTTTCCCCCACAAATTAAAACAAAGGTTCCAGTTTTTCATTTTTCAGATTTTTACATGCAAATACTGCCAGGAAACAACCAGGTTCTCTGTCTTCATTTATTTTAAAGTATAGAAAAATCTAAAAGTAGGTCTTTTTCTGTGAGAAGCTATCACTGCTGCCAAGAAAAACTGCGAGGTCAAAGGCAATACAGATTAAACAAACAAAAAGTTAAGAAGGTTCACAAATTCCAAATGCAGCTTACATAGGGGTCGATTCCGATCTCGGCCGGAAGCGCACCTAACACTATTCGTCCGGAAAAAAACCAAGCCGAACGCGTGTTTCCCGACCGATTCGAACATTCGTCCGAACGAGCAAGTACGATGCGCATAACTGCCCAGATCCCGACCCAGCCGTACGTACCCATTCCAGCTCCTGTTCCCCGCCCGAGCCGGATCCGTAAACGCCAAATCGAGTCGCACGGAAGCAAATATACAGCACCTTCCGGCCGGACTAGTACGATGCGCCTTCCGTACGCGCCGAACCCGTCGCTACGTCCGGCACGTCAGAGCATCCGGGAGAGCTGCACATAAGCTCCGATTCGCGCCACAAGAGGATCCACGGCTACGAGATGAACAAGCCAGCGATGAGTACGAGTCGAAGCCACGAGAAACACGAACGAGACGACCCAACCATGAATCCCATCGCGCAGGTCCTACCAATACTCTCCATCTATTACCGGAACCAGTACGGACGCGTACAGCGCAGACGGTAAGTCAAACACCCACAACACAAACAAACGACACGTACCCGACATATGACACACACACATAGGGATGCAGAAATGACGTACACCAGCAACAGCAGAACCATAGGGGCGGGATGGCTATCACCAATGCCATACACACCCATAGGGGCCTGATGGCTACCACTACCACCACCCCAACTCATGTGGGCCTGGATGCCTACCACTACCACCACCCCTACTCATGTGGGCCTGGATGCCTGTCACTACTACCATCCCCACTCATAGGGGGATGGATGCCTACCACTAACACCACCCCTACTCAGGGGGGCCTGGATGCCTGTCACTACTACCATCCCCACTCATAGGAGGATGGATGCCTACCACTAACACCACCCCTACTCAGGGGGGCCTGGATGCCTGTCACTACTACCATCCCCACTCATAGGGGGATGGATGCCTACCACCAACACCACCCCTACTCATGTGGGCCTGGATGCCTACCACCAACACCACCCCTACTCATGGGGGCCTGGATGCCTACCACTACTACCATCCCCACTCATAGGGGTTTTGATGCCTACCACTACCACCACCCCTACTCATGGGGGGCTGGATGCCTCTCACTACCACCATCCCCACTCATGGGGGGCTGGATGCTTACCACTACCACCACCCCTACTCATGGGGGCCTGGATGCCTACCACTAACACCACCCCTACTCATGGGGGGCTGGATGCCTGTCACTACCACCATCCCCACTCATGGGGGGCTGGATGCCTACCACTACCACCACCCCTACTCATGTGGGCCTGGATGCCTGTCACTACTACCATCCCCACTCATAGGGGGATGGATGCCTACCACTAACACCATCCCTACTCAGGGGGCCTGGATGCCTGTCACTACTACCATCCCCACTCATAGGGGGATGGATGCCTACCACCAACACCACCCCTACTCAGGGGGGCCTGGATGCCTACCACCAACACCACCCCTACTCAGGGGGGCCTGGATGCCTACCACTAACACCACCCATACTCATGGGGGCCTGGATGCCTACCACCAACACCACCCCTACTCATGGGGGCCTGGATGCCTACCACTACTACCATCCCCACCCATAGGGGAATTGATGCCTACCACTACCACCACCCCTACTCAGGGGGGGCTGGATGCCTACCACTACCACCACCGCTACTCATGGGGGGCTGGATGCCTACCACCAACACCACCCCTACTCATGGGGGCCTGGATGCCTACCACTACTACCATCCCCACCCATAGGGGAATTGATGCCTACCACCACCCCTACTCAGGGGGGGCTGGATGCCTACCACTACCACCACCCCTACTCATGGGGGGCTGGATGCCTACCACTACCACCACCCCTACTCATGGGGGGCTGGATGCCTACCACTACCACCACCCCTACTCATGTGGGCCTGGATGCCTGTCACTACTACCATCCCCATCCATATGGGGATGGATGCCTACCACTAACACCACCCCTACTCAGGGGGCCTGGATGCCTGTCACTACTACCATCCCCACTCATAGGGGGATGGATGCCTACCACTAACACCAACCCTACTCAGGGGGGCCTGGATGCCTGTGACTACTACCATCCCCACTCATAGGGGGATGGATGCCTACCACCAACACCACCCCTACTCAGGGGGGCCTGGATGCCTACCACTAACACCACCCCTATTCATGTGGGCCTGGATGCCTACCACCAACACCACCCCTACTCATGGGGGCCTGGATGCCTACCACTACTACCATCCCTACCCATAGAGGAATTGATGCCTACCACTACCACCACCCCTACTCAGGGGGGGCTGGATGCCTACCACTACCACCACCCCTACTCATGGGGGGCTGGATGCCTACCACCAACACCACCCCTACTCATGGGGGCCTGGATGCCTACCACTACTACCATCCCCACCCATAGGGGAATTGATGCCTACCACCACCCCTACTCTGGGGGGGCTGGATGCCTACCACTACCACCACCCCTACTCATGGGGGGCTGGATGCCTACCACTACCACCACCCCTACTCATGGGGGGCTGGATGCCTACCACTACCACCACCCCTACTCATGTGGGCCTGGATGCCTGTCACTACTACCATCCCCATCCATAGGGGGATGGATGCCTACCACTAACACCACCCCTACTCAGGGGGGCCTGGATGCCTGTCACTACTACCATCCCCACTCATAGGGGGATGGATGCCTACCACCAACACCACCCCTACTCATGTGGGCCTGGATGCCTACCACCAACACCACCCCTACTCATGGGGGCCTGGATGCCTACCACTACTACCATCCCCACCCATAGGGGAATTGATGCCTACCACTACCACCACCCCTACTCAGGGGGGGTTGGATGCCTACCACTACCACCACCCCTACTCATGGGGGGCTGGATGCCTACCACCAACACCACCCCTACTCATGGGGGCCTGGATGCCTACCACTACTACCATCCCCACCCATAGGGGAATTGATGCCTACCACTACCACCACCCCTACTCAGGGGGGGCTGGATGCCTACCACTACCACCACCCCTACTCAGGGGGGGCTGGATGCCTACCACTACCACCACCCCTACTCATGTGGGCCTGGATGCCTACCACCAACACCACTCCTACTCATGGGGGCCTGGATGCCTACCACTACTACCATCCACACCCATAGGGGAATTGATGCCTACTACTACCACCACCCCTACTCAGGGGGGGCTGGATGCCTACCACTACCACCACCCCTACTCATGGAGGCCTGGATGCCTACCACTACCACCACCCCTACTCATAGGACGGGTAATGCATGACACAACCAGCATACTCCAACATAAGGAATGTCAGAAAAAGACATCCCCCCAACACCATGACAAGCGTGTGTAGTCTGTGTCAAATGCCTACAACACTTAACATGACATTGAACATACAATGTGACCCCCTATCACATGTGTCACACATAAATGTGTGTGGCCTCCACAATGCAAGCAGACCATGACCACTGTGGCAATGGGATCTAAACCCCCATCATCATAGTGACCAAAAGGTAAGTGTGGGGTCCATAACTGAAGCACATTTTGAACATTGTGGCAATGGGGTCTAAACCCCCATCATCACAGTGACCAAAATGTAAGTGTGGGGTCCATAGCTGAAGCACATTTTGAACATTGTGGCAATGGGGTCTAAACCCCCATCATCACAGTGACCAAAAGGTAAGTGTGGGGTCCATAGCTGAAGCACATTTTGAACATTGTGGCAATGGGGTCTAAACTAACCCTGGGCATAATACTTTGCTACGCTCACGAAGCATGCAAAGTTTGTGCTACTACGCACTACGCAAATTGCACGTAGCAGAGTGAATAACTGTACTAATAAACGTAGCGTAGCAGGAGTATAATAAACTCCTTCAAATGCTTTGATAAAGCAATTTTTATGCTAAAAAGCATATAACCAATTCACAAAAATGAATGTTGACAATAAAATATCAAGCAATGAGAGAGGTGATGATTTTGGAGTCCCCTAACCTAGGGGAGGACCAAGCAGATGCCTTGAACACAAAAAGCATATCATGTGAACGATTCAATGGTGGTCCCTTCCTCCTAGGACCACCCCAAGCACAGTTATGGGCAAAAATACAATCCCAACCAAAGGCCCTGCAAAGCATTATGGGACGAGATTAGCAGTGGGCAGTGAATATTATAGTGTCCAATATCAAAATAATTCTACAAAGAGCTGCAGTTCAACTAGTCGTCACTGGGTGTCGTCCCTCAAGAGTGAAATGCAAAAGTATTGAAAACCTTTCATGAAGCTTTTGCATTTGACTCGTGAGGGACGACACCCAGTGACGACTAGTTGAACTGCAGCTCTTTGTAGAATTATTTTGATATTGGACACTATAATATTCACTGCCCACTGCTAATCTCGTCCATAATGCTTTGCAGGGCCTTTGGTTGGGATTGTATTTTTGCCCATAACTGTGCTGAGGTGGTCCTAAGAGGATGGGACCACCACCTAATCATTCAATAAGATGTGCTTTTTGTTTTCAAGACATCTGCTTGGTTCTCTCCTAAGTTAGCGAGGATACCAAAATCATCACCTCTCTCACTGCTTTTGTTTTCACTTTAGTGAAATGACTATATGCAATTTTAGCATATAAAGACAGAGATATTTATTTTATCTTAACTTGCACTGTACAAGTTTGCTTTTGGTAATTATTGTACAGTGCAGTGAGTCAAGCACACAGCTAGTACTACGCCCAGGCTTAATAATAATAACAAACTCCTTCAAATGCTTTGATAAAGCAATTTTTTATGCTAAAAAGCATATAACCAATTCACAAAAATGAATTTTGACATATCAAGCAATGAGAGAGGTGATGATTTTGGAGTCCCCCTAACCTAGGGGGAGGACCAAGCAGATGCCTTGAACACAAAAAGCATATCATGTGAACGATTCAATGGTGGTCCCTTCCTCCTAGGACCACCCCAAGCACAGTTATGGGCAAAAATACAATCCCAACCAAAGGCCCTGCAAAGCATTATGGGACGAGATTAGCAGTGGGCAGTGAATATTATAGTGTCCAATATCAAAATAATTCTACAAAGAGTTGCAGTTCAACTAGTCGTCACTGGGTGTCGTCCCTCACGAGTCAAATGCAAAAGCTTCATGAAAGGTTTTCAATACTTTTGCATTTCACTCTTGAGGGACGACACCCAGTGACGACTAGTTGAACTGCAGCTCTTGTAGAATTATTTTGATATTGAACACTATAATATTCACTGCCCACTGCTAATCTCGTCCCATAATGCTGCAGGGCCTTAGTTGGGATTGTATTTTTGCCCATAACTGTGCTTGGAGTGGTCCTAGGAGGAATCGTTCAATAAGATGTGCTTTTTGTTTTCAAGACATCTGCTTGGTTGTTGGTTCTCTCCCTAAGTTAGTGAGGATACCAAAATCATCACCTCTCTCACTGCTTGTTAACTTTTTGTTTTCACTTTAGTGAAATGACTATATGCATTTTTAGCATATAAAGACAGAGATATTTATTTTATCTTAACTTGCACTGTACAAGTTTGCTTTTGGTAATTATTGTACAGTGCAGTCAAGCACACAGCTACGCACTACGCAATTTGCATAGCTACGTGTAGTTGAAGCTGTACTTCACGTAGCTACGTGAAGTGCTACTACGCAAACTACGCCCGGGCTTAGTCTAAACCCCCATCATCACAGTGACCAAAAGGTAAGTGTAGGGTCCATAGCTGAAGCACATTTTGAACATTATGGCAATGGGGTCTAAACCCCCATCATCACAGTGACCAAAATGTAAGTGTGGGGTCCATAGCTGAAGCCCAATTGAACATTGTGGCAATGGGGTCTAAACCCCCATCATCACAGTGACCAAAAGGTAAGTGTGGGGTCCATAGCTGAAGCACATTTTGAACAATGTGGCAATGGGGTCTAAACTCCCATCATCACAGTGACCAAAATGTAAGTGTTGTCATGGAAAAAGCTGCAAATGCCAAACAGCATGGATGATTCCTGGTCACAGAACAACAAACACATCAGTGGCAAAGTAGTGCTTGTGTCCCATAGCAACATAGATTGGGTGAGGCAAACAGTGCAGTGCAAATAAGACATACCTTTGGCCATGTGCAGACAAACATCACCCATGGGGGCTGACATTGTCAACATTCATCAATTACACAATGACAGAAGTGACCATCATAATGCAGACCCACATATCTGCACCAATGGACACACAAATGTAGATATCCTGTGGAGACTGTAGATGTGAGGTGAACAAATACCATACCATGGCAGCAATGGGACATACAAACCATGATCATTGTGCTGACTGATGACCTAGGAGTCCCAGGGGAAACCCACCAAACAACATACAGCCAATGGCACACTAAAGACATGCCAATGCAGTGGTGCAGATGCACAAACACAAACAGGCAGCCTCACACTGCATATCAAACACAACAGGTGATGGGGGGGTGTGCCAGTGTCCCCAGGCAACCACACAACACATGAGGAGGCCTGAATCCCAATTACACAGATGTGTATACAGTGCCACACAAAAGTAACTCATGGATCTGATTCCCCTATGTGGGCAATCAGGCATTGTTAGATGAGAGGGAGCCCAAACTACACATGTCACACAAGCTTGTAGGAACAGCAACTAACACAGCAAGAGACACCCACCACAGCACTACCCCCAGGGACCGGACATTGTGGTGACACTGGCCTGCATGATAATCCCACTGTGATGACAAAGCTAGATGTCGTTCACACTGTGAACCACAGTCATGTGTCCTGAGCAATAAACTACCATCACACCTACACAAGCACAAATCAATCAGCACGGCCTGTCAGCCAAGGCCAATATGGAGGTAGGGGTCTAGCCGTGCAACAACTCTCATTTGCACACACTCAACACCACACACCTTGATCTCCACCAATGTGCAGCAGTGAAGCTCACATGGACTGGTGACATTGCACATGCACCCATGACAATCCCAGGGGTGGTGGTGGGAACTAAGGTGCAGAAACCCATCACACATGGCCAGTCAACAAGACTCGTGAATGTCTGACACACTGCACAGTACCCGTACATGGGCATGACGTGAAATCCACCCCAATCAATGGGATCCCGGCCACAGTCACACACCAATGAAGAAGCCATGGTCACCCACAAAGAACACACATAGACAACTTCCAACATTGCAGCTCTGACCCTGAGGAGTGGCAGCAGTCACACACACAATGTGTCACAATCACTGAAAGCTACCACAAACTGTAAATTACATGACTTGTGTAACCAACAAGTGCCAAGGGGAATCCTGACTGTGTCCCATCTGCGTTTGCCCACATCCCCAGACCTGACAACAAAGACAACTAGGGATGACAACCTGATGAACATTAGTTTGCCATGCACCCACATCCCAGAGAAACCAGGTCCAAGATGCTGGATGAACACAGGACAACTCAGCAAGCATCACAAACAGGAACATCCCTAGGGACACAGCCTGTGTAGGAAAAGGGAAGGGAACACACACAGACATGCTCACACAACACACAACACGGGCCCAGCCAATGTCACGGGATTACACACTGCCATGAGGGCACTCCAATCCTGTGGAAGGTCCGCTGTGCCAAACCTTGTCTGTGCACGACTCAAACATGTCAGCAGAACACTCGGTCAGTGAGTCAACAACTACAACACATTGAAGGCTCTGCTCACATCAGCCTGGGTACGGGAGTGTCACGTCAGTCATCTGCATACACCCAAAACACGTGTCAAGCAAGTTGCACTGTATACACAGATGAGTCCTTCAACATTGATGTGCTAAACTGCATGTTCAGTGGAGATGGGCACACAGTCAGGGAAATAGAAACATTGAACAGTGGTAAGCCCACCAGATGTGCATCAGTGTAAGCCAAAGATGTTAATTTACAAATGCAAAACGTACATCCCTGTGTCAAATGCAGAACATTACACCCTCAGACTGCAGCAAAGGATGCTATAGATCCAGACTACATTAGGACACACATCCCATGGACCACATGGAGTCCATCACAGCAACACTTCATTTTCATGATCTGAACACTATTACAACTGCAAATGCATGATGATACTCATCTACATCATGTACATCCAAAGAAAAACAACAAGTAAACAAAAAGAGGCTTTATTCAGCAAATGTTAAACTAAAAATTCAAGTCCAAAAGAAACTAAGGCCAATGGCCAGTCCAAATACACAGTCCCAACAGGGTGATATGTGACAACTTGTCACCCATTGCTTGCCTGCACTGGTACGGACAGGGGACATCCCCCTCGGAGGGGCATACAAGGGGCAGGCCAGGCACCGCAGGGACAGGATCAGGGGATGCCAGAAGGAGGCAGTGAAGGGGTAGTGGGTGCAGGAGTGTCACCGGCAACTGCAGTGGAGGTGTCTGACTCAGTGGGGGCTGGCACCACTGTAGGGCACAAGTCAGATGGTGTGGGTGCTGCAACCACTGCAGTGGGCCGGTCAGATGGAGTGGACTGGGTCCCCACTGCAGTGCCCGAGTCAGACGGGGTGGTTGTGGACTCCACTGCAGTGCATGACTCCAAGGGAGTGGAAGGGGGGCAGATGAGGTGGGCAGGACAGAGGGGGGACCCGGTCTCCACACCAGTGGCACAAACAGGCAGAGCATCTGGTTTGGGGGTGGAAGAGCAAGTGGTAGGGGGGAGGGCCTAAGCAGTTTGGGGATGCGGTATCGGTGTGTGGGGGAACCTGGGGCAGGGTGTGGTGGTGGAACCTGTGGAGTGGTGGGCTGGGGGATGGAGGAGAGAGACTGTGTGGTAGAGCTGCGTGGTGGTGGTGGTAGGGTCTTGCCCTTCCTGGTCCGGGGGGACTTTCGAATGGGGTCCTCAGCCTGCCTGTGCCTGGGGGAGGGTGTCGGGGTGTGAGGGGCACTCCCCTCTATGTGTGGTGGTCGCCTCTTCCGCCTGGACTTCGTGTCAGGTGTATCTGTGGGGAAGAGGCCAAGCTCACAGAGGAAGAGCTTCTGGGAGGGGGGGGTTGCAGGTGAGGCAAGGAAAGGGGTTTTGGAGGGAGAGGCATCTGAGGACTGCGCAGTGCTCGTGGATGCGTGTGTGTGTGTCTGGGCCCCATCCCCTGTGGGTGAGATATCAGTCCCCTGACTGTGCGTGCATGTGCGTCTGGATTTTGGCATGTGTGTCTGTGTGCTGCTTGTGTCTGTGCTGGTGGGTGCCTGTGCCGGTGTGTGTGTGCTTGGGACAGGTAG
Organism: Calotriton arnoldi; assembly: GCA_963921515.1. Lineage (NCBI taxonomy): Eukaryota > Metazoa > Chordata > Amphibia > Caudata > Salamandridae > Calotriton > Calotriton arnoldi. The sequence goes on along the minus strand of CAWUFW010000123.1, from coordinate 5,628,365 downwards.
GGTGCTGGGGATTGTGGATGGGGCAGAGGTAGGAGGGATGAGGGACTGTTGCAGGAGGGACACTGCTGCCGTCAGTGAGGAGGCCATGGACTGATTGGTCCGATGTAGGGCAGACATGCCAGATGACATGCCCTCCATGAATGACACCAGTTGTGTCAAAAGACCCGTGTGTGCATGGAGGACACTCAGCATTGATGTCTGCCCTACATGGATCTGTTTCAGCAACTCCACAGACTCCACACTCAGGGCAGCAGGGGGGACAGAGGCAGGGGGTGCGGTGCCTGGCATGAAGGAGACACACTCCCCTACACGGGAGCCTCCACGGACATGTGGGATGGGAGCAGATGGGAGGGTGGAGGTGGTGGTGGTGGCAGGGACAGACTTGCTTGACGTTGCCTCTGGTCTGCTGACACCCGCCTCCACAAGGGAGTCCTCACTGGAAGTGCTGTTTTCCCCAGCTGAGGTGGTCGTAGCTGAGGTCTCCTCAGTGTGGCTCCCCTCACCCTCCGTGCCACTGGGTCCCTCGGTCTCCCCTGCAGTGGACCCAGTCTGACTCTGCCGCTCCTCTTGGTCCGTGGAGCTGTCTCCTCCTGTGGCCGTGGATGTATCTGCAAACAATCAGGATAAACAGAGCAACATTAGTCACCTGTACTGACCACACACACCACAGTAAGTACAGCACATCACAGAGCAAGCCCTGCCATCATTTGCTAGACATTGCAATAAGTGCTGACACTGATTTGAAGAAGCCCATAGTCTGCCTGACAGTCAGTCATGCCACACATATCCTACCTGTCCATGCACCCATCTGTCTGCTGCCTGTTGTATGCGACTAATCATATGTGCACACATGCACCACATACACAGTTGTTGGACATCCAAGAGAACATATGGAAATGTGTCACTCCAAACACATGCCATCTCCTGCCACTGACTCAGTACATGTGTCAGGAGAAGTGATGGGCAAAGTCTCTGTTGATATGCGGGTTTTGGTTCCATCACCAGACACAATGATGTCCTCATGTCCTGATAGACAATGCAACAATGGTGTGCATGCAGGACATGTCACACCACTGCTGGATCACCCTTTGCAATTGGAATGTCATGGCACAGGCCTGTCTGGCAAGTCAGTCATAACTGTCTCCTGTCACAGGGGCAGTGCATACACACAACACCAGTCTGCACTGTGTCACAATCATGGAAGTTTCTGAAAAGTAAGCCCTGTAGCTGACAGGTGCACATGTGCACCCCTGGCCAGCCACATCATGAGGACTGAGATGATCCCACGTCAATCAAATGAGACATTTGAGTGACTGCAAACACAAATCCATACACATGAGCACTTCAACGTTTGATGAGAATGAACCAAAGCTGCCTGCACCCCAATGTTTCATACAAAATTGTGCACAGTCAAGGGATCAGAGACCTATGCATTGACCTATGTGCAGATCCCATAGTCATAATTCAGATGGCTGGCCACCCCAAATTGTTAAACACTCCAGGAGTCCAAATAGCAAGGCCACACCACGGTGATACAGAGGCATACACCTGAGTGCCCTCTTCACAATGCCCAATATGTATGCTGACACATGGGAGTGGGAGAACAGAGTGCCTTCGATGTCCGGAGTAGGCATTACAGTCCTGGTCCATGTGCAACATGGTATTACCCTGAACACTAGGCAGGTGGCTATGCATGTGTCACACACATGATGTACATACTACTGAGGCTCCTACCTTGGTCTCTGCAGCAGCATGGGTATGTGGCACATACCCCAGACATGTGGTGAGTCAGAGCAGCAATTGGAACATATGTTAAAGCCATACCCAGAGTACATGTCAGATCACAGGCATTGTGAGCAATTGTACCACCCATGCAGCCCACCACAAAGTTCCTGTAACTGATGCTGTCCCCAACTTGAACCACAGGTAACTGCAAGTACACAGTACCCAAGTGACCTAAGTCACAGACTGTAAGGGCCACACCTATGTATCAGATGAGGAGGGGGCATGACACAAGTGAGGGACATGAGTCCAGGATGACATGACAGTTGTACTGTGGAAGTGGAACCAGGCTAAAGGAGTGCATAGAGCATGTCAGTCATAGTACACAGTTGAGGCTAGCACTTACCCCCTCCTTGCTGCTGTCTGGCCTTCAGCTGCCCATCCAGGTCAGGGAAGATCACCGCCAGGATCCGGAGCATGTGGGGCGTCAGGGTCCAGTGTCCGCCCTTCCTGCGAGGAGGCGACAGCTTCAGCTGGACCCTTGCGATCCTCTGGGTCCAGCCCCGAAGGTCCTGCCACCTCTTCTGGCAATTGCGGATCCTGCGCCTGTAGACCCCCACCGATCGTACTGCCCGGACGATGGTCAGCCAGATCTCCTGCTTCTGGTGGGCATCAACCTGTGAGGATGACAAAGTGAAAAGGCCATTACTACACATGCAACATTTCCGTGCATCACACAGTTGGATATACATGTCTCAATCACAGGGGCATATGATGTACACAGGCAGTGCAACTATGGCTATGAACAGTTTGCCAGCAGTTACCAAATGGTATCATTGCCTGGGAAGTAAAACCTTGTTGGAATGCACTGTTACTGCACTATACCTGTTCAGTGCATGTAACTACACACTTTGGGGGTGACAACTACTCAGTGAGCATGCTAGCCAGTGGTGTGCAGACTGTAAGTCTTGCTAGTCAGACAACATGCACATTTAGTAAGGCAGTGGACAGCACACTCACCTGCTCCCCTGGTTTCCCATACAGCTTGCTGTACTGTGGAAGGAGGCTGTCCAGCAGGGCCTGGTTCTCCTCAGTGCTGAAGGCTGGGGCTCTCTCCACAGTACGTGCCATTGCAGTAGCCAGAGGATGCAGATACAGCAGCAGTGGTGGTGGCAGATGTCGTCCTGGAGCATGTAGTGCAGGCAAGTGAGCTCTCAGGGGAACAGGCAGCATTATATGTGTGCTGCAGAGGCAGATACTGTCCCATGTGTCCAAAGTGATAGGTCCAAGTCGTTTGCATCTTCTGAATCTGGCCAATTCATGGAATTGCACCACTTATACACGCCCACAGCATCCTTCAAAAGTTCAACTTCATGACACCCATGAATTTGCAACATTGTTGTGGGTGGCCAACTGAATTCACTGCATCAGACTCGTTAAAGCTTCGAAAACGCGTCCGTTGCCATGTCAGGCCATAGCCAATGCGTGCGCACCGATCGGACCATTGCTGTACAACGCGTATTTTGAAAAACAACACGCATCCGTCCACATCAAATGCAATGGCCAATGCGTGCGCACCGATCGGTCCATTGCTGTACAACGCGTATTTCGGATGACAACACGCATCCGTCCACATCATATGCAATGGCCAATGCGTACGCACCGATCGGTCCATTGCTGTACAACGCGTATTTCGGAAGACAACACGCATCCGTCCACATCATATGCAATGGCCAATGCGTGCGCATCGATCGGTCCATTGCTGTACGATGCGTCCCTGTACAAGTCACTCGCATATGTCACCATGGTTGTCACTGGTGAACGTATGCCAGCCACAATTACTTGCCAGGGACTCAGGGGCACACCTACGACACCACAGCCTGTCCACACTGTATCCTAAGGCATGTAAGGCTGCATTACCTGTGTGTGTATGGGGGTCAACATGTGGTTTTTCGGTAGCACTTGGGGGCAGCCACTCCCAGGCTGTGCACGTGTTCATGGGGACAGAATCCTTTGTGTGTTGTGCACATGACCATTGTGATGTGCAACTGTTCAGTTCAGGGCATGTGGCATGGTCACATTTCCAGGTTGTGTATGTCATGTCACATACACCCTGAGTCCCATGTGGGAAGGTATGTACGTCACAGGGTGACCCATTGCCACAATAGTGATGGCCCTCCACAGTCTGTGTGCATGTTGTGTTTCAGATGTCTCTGATTCCATGTGCACAATGGGAGACAGTCTCCACATCCACGTTGTTTGTGCATCGACTTTGATGTTGTGCGTGTGTGTGTCACAGACGTCCATGTCTGTCCTGCAGAGGCAACAGGGGCCACTACCTGTGGGAGTCATGGTTGTTTTGCTGGCGTGTACATGATACGCCATGTCATGCCAGTGTCCATGTGGCAATACAGGGTCCCTGGGAATCTACCTGTCAAAGAGCTGTGATGCCTGGGGCACATCTGTCCTCACTTGTCACTGTGGTGTGTGTTTGGAACGTGACAGCAGTACATGGGTACTGTGACACATCCGAATGATTTCCCATAGCACAACCTGGAACTTGTTGTCAACACATGTTGAACTGAGATGTTAGATTTAGGCCATGTAGGTGCCATATATGTCCATACAGAACTGCACACACATCAAGTACTTGTGTCTCGTAATGATGTATCATGTGATATTGAGTATGATCAATGCCACATATGTGGGGTGACTGACAATCTTTCTTTGTTCACCTATGCACTGCAGGGCACCAGCTGTCCATAGACCATTCCCTGACCTTGCAACCATGGTTGAATGTGACTACATCCGACGGTACCGCTTCAACAGGCCGCTTATTGAGGAATTGGCGGTGCAGTTGGCCCCACATTTGCAACCTGGCCGGCCATGCCCTGCAGCGCTGACCCCCAAGGTGAAGGTGATGGCAGCCCTACACTTCTTTGCCACCGGTACCTTTCAACACACTGTGGCGTCTGCTGGTGGGATGTCACAGACCATGTTCAGCCGTGAGCTACGCGATGTTTTGGAGGCGATGTTGAGATACTTGAACCAGTACATCTATTTCCCTAAATGTCAATAACTCACTGACATCAAGAGTGGTCTTCTATGCCCTGGGGAGGATGGCACATGTCATCGGCTCCATTGATGGGACACATGTGGCTTTGGTACCACCACAGGCACATGAGCAGGCATACAGGAACAGGAAACATTACCATTCTATCAATGCCCTGGTGGTATGTCTTGCAGATATGAGCATCTCACATGTGTGTGCATGTTTCCCCGGTTCTGCACACGATGCCTATGTGATGAGGAGTAGTCGCATCCCGAGGATGATGTCACAGATGCAGAACCAGCGTGCCTGGCTTGTTGGTGTGTACTGACTTTGTACCATTGTGTGTGTTCTGCAATGTTGTATTCCACCCTCTTTTCCAAGTCAGGTAATGTGCAATTGTCTGTATGTAGGTGACTCCGGATACCCCAACATGCCGTGGTTGCTGACACCCCTCAGGAACCCTGTGACACCAGCCCAGATGTGCTACAATGAGGCACATGGTCGGACCAGGAGAGTGATCGAGCGGACATTTGGTCTCCTGAAGAGCCGCTTTCGCTGCCTGGACAAGACAGGAGGGGCCCTCCCATATGCCCCTGCAAAGGTGTGCAAGATTGTCATCGTCTGCTGCATGCTACACAACCTGGCAAAGCGGAAGGAGTTGCCTCTCATCCTGGATGACGATGACCAACATCCGCCACCTGTGGAGGATCCTGGCCTGGGCCACGATGCCAGTGATGATGATGATGATGAGGGGGATGTCCGCACACAGCTCATCACCAACTTCTTCAGCTGAATGTGAGTATACAGAGTTGGTATGTCAATGATTTGAGTTTGCATGATATGTGTTGGTGGTGCTCTGTTGCTGTTTGAGTGTGGCCATGTGCTACTTGACTGTATGCGTGCAGCGATGTGTCCTTACAGGTAGTCTGTACTCCCCAACAGTGTTGACATGCTAACTTGGTTTTGTGTAGGTATCTTGTGACATGTATTGGGCATAAGTATTGCAGTTCTGTCCTGTTCTTCAGTGCTTTTGACTGTGTGTCATGTCTGTCCTTCACAGGGTACTTTCAGAGTTGTTTGGTCAACTGTGATCCCCCGACACCATGATTCAACTTCCAGGGTGGGAGCAGTCGTTTCCCTGCAGGTGATGTGCCACATACCCCTGGACTTTATTTCCTCTACACTTGGTGACTGTGTGGCCACTGCCACATGGGATTACCTTGCATCTGTAGTGGAAACAACATGTTGAAAATGTGTAATAAACCTGTGCTTCACTTTGGGATGTGCATTGTCTGTGGTCACACATCTGACTGACATTAGCTTACTTCACCTGTGGGCTAGTTAACACAGACTCTGAATAGGTGTGGTGTCTGTGCATTCCACTGTATTTCCTGGCAACATCAGTGTAGGCGATGAGTCAGATGGCCCTGGTGTGTATGTGTTGTGTAGCCCTAGTGGTGTGTCTCCCTCATATGTGGCACGTCGCCATGACTCACATGACGGTGTTGAACTTGCTGTAGCAGTTAGCATGCACAGTGTCATTTAGCAGATCATCATCTCCATGACAAAAACAACGTTGGAATCACAACAGAGGCAAGTATGGTGTATTAGTGAGTTTATTTACATACATGTGTGAGGATAGTGTACAGGATGGTGGGTGCTGTACATTGGGATTGGAATCCAAAGTTCCCAGATGAGTTGGAAGTGTTGGTAGCAGAAATGTCCTGAGTAAAGTCCACAGTCATCTGATACATTGGTCCAACTTAAACTCCCCATGTCATGTGGGAGAGTTGGGTTGCATTCGACAGGGTGAACAGTTTGCACACAAAGGTGGATTTCCAGAACAGGTGTTGGGTTCCTGGGGGATGTACATGGCCATCGGCCTCTCAGTTCTCCTTCCTCGGACGACCCCTCTTCTTTCGGGGGGGACCCTCACGTGCAGGCTGCTGCGGTGCAGAGGACTCTCCGCCAGAGTCATCCTCCCTCCCTGTGGCAGTTGCAGTTGTTGCGGCACCAGATGTTGTGGGCACACAGGGAGGTGTGGCCATGTTGGTGCTAATCTGGCAGAGGCATGTCAATATGTCCCTATGCACAGCTGTCAGTTCTTGCAATGTGTCCCACTTGGACTCCATGCGAGACATGTGTGTCTCCACACGGGACATGTGGGAGTCCAAGCGGGCATGATGGGCAGCCTGCTGCTGTTGAATGTCCTTGAGGATCCCCACTACCTGGCTGACCTCTCCGGTGCTATTCTGGTACGCATTACCAATGCGTACCAGTTGTGGGTCATCATGCAGTCCAGACCCCTCTGCAAACAGCGACCTCTGCCTACCACCCCTCCCACCACCCCTGGCCACATGTGCGGGACCTGCGGTGGCACGCACAGGTGACCCTAGGCCCCCTTGGGGGTTGGTACTGGGGTTGTTGTCCGTTGCTTCATGGTGGGCCGGGGTCCCTGTGCTGTTGTCATTGGTGGTCCTTGGTCTGTCCGTGTCGGCGGGAGTGGTCTGTGTGTTGGCAGATGTTAGAGGAGTGGGTGCAGGGGGTGCAGATGGTGGTCCTGCTGGTGCTGCATGATGACTCACACCGGAGGGGCCAGGTAGGTCTTCGCCATCCGAGGAGGGCAGAGGCTGTTCCACACCAGAGAGCTCAGGGGCCCCCGGAGCCTGGGACAGGAACTCCTCATCATCTGCTGCTGTGTCCCCATCATCACCTGTTTTTGGAAGAGACACATAATGTATGTTATGTTTCTACAGGCATCAATGGTTCAAACACCTGACAGTTGTGACTGTACCTCTGGATGTGGGCCTGTACATTGCATTGTCCTAAGTTGTCACAGTCAGAGATTGATATTGGTGTAGCACATTGTCCTGCCAACCTGAAGCATTTCAATGTGAATGTTGAGGTGTGTGCATGGCCAGTATTGGTGGTATTTGGTTGACATCCGACCCTCCTTCTCCCCCCAGCCCAGTTATCCCACCATGAAGCATGCCACCCTTGCAGTGGGTGCAGGTTGACTCTCAGGATGTCAGTCAGTGGTGTCCTGCTGTTGGTTGGTGCCCAGTTCCCAGCAGGGCCTTGTGCTCCCCACAACAGAGCACCATTGTCAGACATCTTTGAAGTGGCTTTTCACTCCCTGTGAGGTGTGCATGCTTCAGTGTGAGCTTGCTGGGCCATGCGGGTGGGGGATGTTGAGCTGTGACTACCACTCCCATCATGCTATTGCCTACACCCCCCTTCCCAGCATGCCCATACTTCCTTCCTTTTGAGTGGACTTCACTGTGTGTGAGTGTGACAGCAATGGCAAGATGGCTGACAGGGGATCCTGTTGTTTGTTGGTGCCCAGTTCCCAGCAGGGCCTTGTGCTCCCCACAACAGAGCACCAGTATCAGACATCTTTGCAGTGGCTTTTCACTCCCTGTGAGGTGTGCATGCTTCAGTGTGAGCTTGCTGGGCCATGCGGGTGGGGGATGTTCAGCTGTGACTACCACTCCCATCATGCTATTGCCTACCCCCCTTCCCAGCATGCCCATACTTCCTTCCTTTTGAGTGGACTTCACTGTGTGTGAGTGTGACAGCAATGGCAAGATGGCTGACAGTGGTGTCCTGTTGTTTGTTGGTGCCCAGTTCCCAGCAGGGCCTTGTGCTCCCCACAACAGAGCACCAGTGTCAGACATCTTTGAAGTGGCTTTTCACTCCCTGTGAGGTGTGCATGCTTCAGTGTGAGCTTGCTGGGCCATGCGGGTGGGGGATGTTGAGCTGTGACTACCACTCCCATCATACTATTACCTACACCCCCTTCCCAGCATGCCCATACTTCCTTCCTTTTGAGTGGACTTCACTGTGTGTGAGTGTGACAGCAATGGCAAGATGGCTGACAGTGGTGTCCTGTTGTTTGTTGGTGCCCAGTTCCCAGCAGGGCCTTGTGCTCCCCACAACAGAGCACCAGTGTCAGACATCTTTGAAGTGGCTTTTCACTCCCTGTGAGGTGTGCATGCTTCAGTGTGAGCTTGCTGGGCCATGCGGGTGGGGGATGTTGAGCTGTGACTACCACTCCCATCATGCTGTTGCCTACACCCCCTTCCCAGCATGCCCATACTTCCTTCCTTTTGACTCTGCTTCCCTGTGGGGTGGTGTGCCTGTGCTGACAGGATGGCTGACAGTGTTGTCCTGGCGTTAGTTTGGCTACAAGTCCCAAAAGTGTCCCTGTGCTTCACACAGCATAACCCAGGGTGGTGGTTCTTTGTGGGATATTTAATTAGAGTGTGAGGCAATGCATTCTCCCAGGTGAGTTGTGTGGAGATTGTGTTAAGGGTGTGTGTGAGAACAGCTGCTGGTAACTATGGTCAGTGCTGTCAGTCCTCCTTCCCACCCAGCCAGATATCCCACCATGGAACGTGCTTCCATTGCAGGGAGTGCAAGTTTGCTTTCAGGATGTCAGTCAGTGGTGTCCTGCTGTTGGTTGGTGCACAGTTCCCAGCAGGGCCTTGTGCTCCCCACAGCAGTACCCAGTGTCAGCCATCTTGTCAGTTTTTTCCACTCCCTGTGATGTGAGCATGGTTCAGAGTGGTGTTGATGGGCCAATTGTGAGGGTGACCAATATCTGTGACTACAACTCCCATCATGCTATTGGCTACACTGACTTCACCAGCATACACAGAATTCCTTCCTTTCAGTGAGCTTCCCTGTGAGGTGGTGTTCTAGTGGTGGCAAAATGTCTGACAGTGTTTGTTGGTTAGATTTATGCCACTGCCTTGCTCTATTTGTTGTTGGGTTTGTACATGTCATGACACAGTTACATATCACTATGGGATGGCAGGTATTGTGTTTGTCTAACTAACATACACATCTTGTGATGATTATGTTTTGGTTACTGTGGCTTTGCTAACGGTGCATGGTTTCACTATCCCCTTGACAGTGATGTGTGTGTATTGTCACACGATATTGGGTATATTGGTTGTGTACTCACCAGGCTCTGGGATGTTTGATAGTCCATGTACGCTCTCTGGTGGTAGGATGGCCCGCACCGTCTCCTCCCAATGCCTGAGGTATAGTGGTTTGGCAGGAGGGCCACTGCCGGTGCGATGGCTCAAGGTGTAATCCTTCTTGAGTAGGGCCTTGACCCTCCTGCGCACATCATACCACCTGTTCTGGATGTCTTCCTTTGTGCGCAAACATGGTGATTGTGCGTTCACCCTGTCGACGATCCTCTCCCACATCTTGGTTTTCTGCGACATGGGGGTCTGTTGGACCAATGTACCAAACAAATGTGGCTCTACCCTGAGGATTTCATCTACCAGCACTTCCAATTCACTGTCTAGGAACTTTGGATTCTTCTTTGGGGGCATGGTGATGGGTGGTGGTGGGGATTAATGTGTGTGTGGTGTGCAGGTGAGGGTGTGTGTGTGTAGGTTTTGCTGGGTGTATGTGAGGGTGCTATTTGTGAGGTGCTAATGGTGTGTGGCTTGTGTGATGGATGAGTTGTGGGTGTGTCTGTGGTTGCTGTCTGATGGTGTTCTGTGCTGGCAGGTCATTTGAATTTGCAAAGGATCGTGGTAGGGATTTGTGGCCTTTATATGGGTGGAGTTGTGGGTGTGTCTTTGTTCCATTTCCCCCCCCCCCCCAGTATTTATTGACTTTGTCATTGCTTGTTTGGCCCTTTTTTAAAAAAAAATTCCTTTGTAGTTTTTGGGCATATAGGAGACGTTCTTCTGACCGAGTAGGACGCTGCAGTTGGCTCGTGCGAGCTTCTCCGAGTCTTTCAAGCTGTGTTTCATGTGCGGCGTACGCGTCGGTCGCGGAGTATTGGGTTGCTTCGGCTCCGTTTTGTATGCGTGTCGGTCGTACGGCTTGAGCTCCGTGCGACTGGGCCTGGTTTCCACGCATTGCATCGTACTGCACGGGTCGGAGTTCGCGGGTACGTTTCTGTCGGGTTCATTCCTGGTGCGTGTCGGTCAGTTCGATTCGCGTGGTTTCCCGGCCGGATAGCTGGTTTCCGTGCGGTTCGGTCGTTCGGCTTGTGTTCCGTACGAGTCGGTCGTAATTAACCCTGGGCATAATACTTTGCTACGCTCACGAAGCATGCAAAGTTTGTGCTACTACGCACGTAGCAGAGTGAATAACTGTGCTAATCAACGTAACGTAGCAGAAGTATAATAAACTCCTTCAAATGCTTTGATAAAGCAATTTTTTATGCTAAAAAGCATATAACCAATTCACAAAAATGAATTTTGACAATAAAATATCAAGCAAATGAGAGAGGTGATGATTTTGGAGTCCCCCCTAACCTAGGGGGAGGACCAAGCAGATGCCTTGAACACAAAAAGCATATCATGTGAACGATTCAATGGTGGTCCCTTCCTCCTAGGACCACCCCAAGCACAGTTATGGGCAAAAATACAATCCCAACCAAAGGCCCTGCAAAGCATTATGGGACGAGATTAGCAGTGGGCAGTGAATATTATAGTGTCCAATATCAAAATAATTCTACAAAGAGCTGCAGTTCAACTAGTCGTTACTAGGTGTCCCTCACGAGTCAAATGCAAAAGCATTGAAATTATTAATACATCAAGCTGCAGTTCCACTAGTCGTTACAAGATGTCCCTCACGAGTCAAATGCAAAAGTATTGAAAACCTTTCATGAAGCTTTTGCATTTGACTCGTGAGGGACACCTAGTAACGACTAGTGGAACTGCAGCTCTTTGTAGAATTATTTTGATATTGGATACTATAATATTCACTGCCCACTGCTAATCTCGTCCCATAATGCTTTGCAGGGCCTTTGGTTGGGATTGTATTTTTGCCAATAACTGTGCTTGGGGTGGTCCTAAGAGGATGGGACCACCACCGAATCGTTCAATAAGATGTGCTTTTTGTTTTCAAGACATCTGCTTGGTTCTCTCCCTAAGTTAGCGAGGATACCAAAATCATCACCTCTCTCACTGCCTGTTAACTTTTTGTTTTCACTTTAGTGAAATGACTATGTGCATTTTTAGCATATAAAGACAGAAATATTTATTTTATCTTAACTTGTACTGTACAAGATGCTTTTGGTAATTATTGTACAGTGCAGTCAAGCACACAGCTACGCACTACGCAATTTGCATAGCTATGTGTAGTTGAAGCTGTGCTTCACGTAGCTACGTGAAGTGCTACTACGCAAACTACGCCCAGGCTTAGTCGTAATTCACATGCATTGCATCGTACTACGCGGATCGGGCAGCGCCGGTACGTGTCGGTCGGACTAAATTCCCGTACCGAGTCGGTCGGTACGATTTCCGGCCCGAATCGGAATCGGCCCCTTAGTGTCAGTTATGCATATGTTGTACTCCATTGCTAATGTTTTTAGGTACCTGTTTTTTACTCTTTTATCTATCTCTCCTTATAGCAGAAAAAACGTACAATCACCCAATACAGACTGAAGATTTATCAATTAATTAAATGTGCAGCATCATTTGTTCACTAAATACACAATACATAAATTCTGATGAGCGAAATATAAAGTGGATGATTAAATATGGATTAATACAAAATAAATACCATAGATATGGAGCCCTAATATTAACAGATCTCTGCAACGGGCGTATTAATGCAATGATCTTTCTTAACAGTACCACTACCTTTTTCCCTCAAGATTACCCAGGCGAGCACTGATGCAATTTAGATAAGGAATATTCCTCATGAGAAATCATCAACATGTACAATTTTATGGGATGCTTATTATAAGGAATAGCTGCGCTGCTAAACAAAATTGAGAATACGAGGCAGTTGAACGATAATAAAATGTTATGGTGTGTGAAAGAGCTGAGATTCACCTTAGGAGTGCAAAGGAGAAAACAACAATTGTCTTAACCTATTCTTCCTTCCTTTTTCGGTGTCAGTGTTACACACTGAACATGTAACAAGACATCACATCTTCACAGAAAAAGGTTTGGGTGATTCAATGTTCTTTGCAGTCACAGCTGCTGCCAATAAGCAGAGGTGGGAGACTGGGGGTTGAAATAAAAAAAAATAAACTTACCTGATCTTGCAGCCGCCTCGTGCTTTAGTGCTCCTCCGTTCTGTTCCTGGCAGTCCCTGGGACAGACTCCCCAAACAATCCAGGCGCTGCTCTCATATAATGAGAGCAGCGCCGGGATTAGCCTGAGCAGGCTGATTTGACACTCTGCTCAGGCACAGGGAGTCTGTGCCGTTTCTCTACTTGGCTGTACAATACTGCCGGGTTAGAGAAATCTAACTGCGCATGTCTGTTTGGCCAGCCTAAGACGATCGACCAAACAGACATGCGCACTTAGAAGTGCACCAACCTCTCCTCCCAGTGCCACTAGGCCCGCCCCGCCCTACACCCGCTGGCTCGGCCAGCAGCTGAAAAATAAAACAATAATAAAATATTGGTTTTTTTTCAGCTGCTGGTACTGAGCCAGTGGGGCAACGCTCCTCCGCCACTGCGGAGAAGCTGCTGCTTGTTCTTCGCAAATTCAGAATCTGCGGGGCGATTCCAGCAGCGCTCAGCTAGCAGCAATGCAGTCATACCACTCTACAAGTTAAAGAGCATATTTATCAATGAGTTGCATCGCCCTTGCACCACACAAGAGGGGTGCAGGGGGACACAACACTAAAGTCAGATTTATTAAGCCACGCAGGGCCACCTTGTGTAACCCTGCATGGCCTGATAAATCTGGAGAAACGCAACACAGCGCAAATCGCTGCATTGCATTACTCTGCCCAGGGCCGGACTGGCCGTAGCGGGCACCGGGTGTTTCCCCGGTGGGCCGCTAGGGTGGAGGCCGATTTTGGGCCCCCGGGGCCGTTTTTGTTACAGGGCCGTTTTTGCAGCATAGCTGCAATATCGGCCCTGTAACAAAATCGGCCGAAACCGGCCCTGGCAAACAGCTCGGCTGCTCCCCTAAGCCCCCGGGGGGAGGCCGGCCGAGCACTTTGCCAGGGCCGGTTTTGGTTCCCAGTCCGGCCCTGACTCTGCCCCAGGGAGGTGTTCCACGGGTGGAGTGTGGCTGTTCCCACGCATCTATGCAATGGATTGTGGAGCATTCCCACATTTACCAACACTGGTAAACCTGGGAATGTGTCAAAACGCTACGCCTCCCTAGGTGAGGTGCAACTAGGGGAAATATCTCTATTTTTCCTCGTTGTTTCCTCTTTCTTAGTGTGCTACATTGTGCATCACACTTAGAAAGACGAAAATGCCTCTGAGTATTGTTTTTGTGCAGGAAGGTGCCCCTTCCTGCACAAAAACAATCCTGCCTCCAACGCAGGCACCCTTGAATCACAGCACAAGGGTGCCTGCGTTGGCGCTAGGCAGCCAAAATGGTGCAAGGAAAGGACAGAAATGCGCCATATAATGTTAAATACGGCTCATTCCTGCCCTTTCCCTTCCATGCTGAGCAGCGCAGCAAGGTGGCTTGCTGCGCTGCGCTACATGAAAGTTTGATAAATCTGCCCCTAAATCTTCATGATGGAAAAGGGGGTTCTCTAGTTAGTATTGTATGTCATAGGTGTGTACAAAGTTTTTTTTTTTTTGCAATCTTCACATAGGCCAATGGAAACGTTCCCGAAAGTTGCAAAGTTTTTCACATTGCCAAATTTGTATTAAAATACAGACTTTTTGGACTGTTTATGTTGCACATGTATAGTGAACACAAAATTGTTATGCATAAGATTTACAGAGATCATTCTTTTTCTGTGCAGGGCCATTCTGTATGCAAAAGCTGTGAAAATGATAAACTCACAAAGAAAAAAATCTGCACACATTTCCCATTGTGCATAGAAAAAATTAATGATAGGTAAACGTGCAGACTAAGATCATAAATATATTTTCTGGCACCATCAGGATTGATTTGGGTGAAAATTATTTTGATGTGTGTTATAGAAAAGTCACTCAAGCAAAGATTAGCTAGTGAAACGTAATAACCTTCACAAAGAGCACAAATCGGGAACTTTGTAAATCTTTGTTTGTTTAGAAATGTTGCACACCCACAACGTCATACTTGGGCCAGGTTTTCCAGTGGTGAGTCTGACATATAAAAATATGTCACAGAGGACTTGTGTAGAGGGCAAATATAGGCCAAAGGCAAATAGAGAATATTCATGGGAGGTCAAACTCCTTGTAAAGTATGTAGTTCACTTGCCATTGTAAAAGGCTGTAGGTGTAGCACAAAACTGCGTAGCACCACATGAGCATCTGTGGTAAATACCCAACTTCCAGGGGTGTAACCGATGATAGGAGGTCGTTCGGTTACAGTTCCCACCCGATGTCGGATGGACTCCAGTCTGTGCGACATTGGAATCGGCCCCTTTGTATTCATTTGCAAAAAAAGGCACTTTACAGCGGGTATCAAGCCCACACAATTGCATTTGCAGTCAGCATAAATAATTTCTATTTAAATGATGTTATGCTATGTTATGTTATATTATGTTATCCGTATTTTCATAGCGTGTTAATCACCTGTGCGGGTATCCAGGCACTGTGTAGCAGGTATGTGAGGCCAGCCCCGGAGGCTTGCTCGAAAAGCAAGGTCTTCGGCTCCTTGCAAAAATCAAAAAGAAAGAAGGAGGCTCAGGTGTGTTGTGGCAGAATGTTCCAGATTTTAGGGGCCAGGAATGAGAAGGCGCGGCCCCTGCTCTGCTTTTGTGTATGCATGGGGGTGTGTGCTAGTGAGAGACCGGTAGAGCGGAGGTGTCTGGAAGGTTGGTGGAAGTGAATGTGGGTGTTCATGTAGGCAGTGCCGTGTTCTGGAGAGCTTTGTATGTGTGGGTGAGGAGTTTAAAATGTGTGCGCTGTGTGTCGAGAGCCAGTAGAGTTCCCTAAGTTGGGGAGTGATGTGAGCTTACCATGGGATGTTGACGACTAATCTGGCTGCTGCTGCTATTTTTTTATGGTCTGCAGTCTTCTTGTGAGCTGGTAGGTAATCCCTGTGTACGGGGTGTTTCCATAGTCTAGACTGCTCATGATGAGGGCTTGGGTGATCATTTACCTGATGTTGTCTGGTAGCCACTTGAAGATTTTCTTCAGCATCCTTAGTGTGTTGAAGCAGGCCGAGACCACTACGATGACTTGGCCGTCATGTCCAGTTTGTTGTCTATGATGATTCTGGAGTTTCTTACTTGCAAACAGAGCATGGGTCCAAGGTCTGTGGGCCACCAGATGGAGTCCCATGGTGAGGCATTCTTCCGGAAGACCACCACCTCAGTCTTGTCAGAGTTCAATTTGAGGCAACTTGGTTTCATCCAGGTGGCAACTTCTGTCATGCATGTGGTGAACATGATTCTGGTGCTGGGTGTTTTGTCCGAGAGGGACTTTCTAAGTTGCCTGCTATCAGCATAAGTGAAGATATTTATTTTGTGAGCTCGTAAGACGTCTGCAAGCGGGGCCATGTAGATTTTGAAGATCGTTGAGCTTAGCAAGGAGCCCTTCCGGACTCCACAAATAATATCTCATGATTCAGAGGCGTAGGGGGGGGGAATGTTGAAGGTTTGGGTTCTTCTGGGAGGAAGGAGCAAATCTAATCGAGGGCGAGTCCCTGGATGTCTGCTTCATGGAGTAATTGGGTTTGGATGGGGTGGGAGACAATTGTAAAGACTCATGATAGGTCTAGAAGTATGAGGGCTGCGATTTCCCCCATCAAGGATCATCTGGATGTGAACCGTTGCTGCTGTAACGGTGGTTGTGCCCTGTAAGGTATGCAAATGAAGGCCACATTTTTTTGTATAAAGAAGGAAGCTACATGAACTTAGGAAATCTGAAGAGTAAAATATATTTTTTAGGGAAAATACAAAAATGTGTATTTTTTTAAACTAAGCTTGAGTGCTGACTGGCAGAGGTAGAAAGAAAACCTGAGACTGTTAATTTTAAGATTAGGGATTTGCTTTTTACATTGAAGCGGAGTAGAAATGGCTGCATGATGTAGATATGTCTCTGATGACCCCACCATCAGCCCAACAGGTCTGGCATTATGCAAAAAATAGCAAAAATATTAAAACAATGCTGTCACTCACAGAAAAGGACAGCTAAAGGGGGGAATGGGCTTCCCCATGCCATGGTGGGAGGAAGCAGAATGTGAGTGACACTTGAATAAGCCAATGGTTGAAGAGGGCTGACCAAAAGCCCCCGTATAGTTATACATATGTATGAATTTTATTATGACTTTTCTAGATAACATGCCGAGCAAAACAGTTAAAACTGTTTCCATGCCAGATCCAAAAAAAGGTCTTAGTCTCCAATATTCCACAGCTGTCTCAGAACATGTTCAGGTTGTGCAAACCGATTATAGCACCCACTGTGCGAGGGAGCCACAGAATAATAACCACCTCTAGCAGAAAGCATCGCTGGCCCATGCAGCAAATCACCTATACAACAGAGATGTTTTAAGGCATGGGCATAGTGGGCAATTGCTCAGGACCCTCAACTCAACAGTTTCTTTCATACTATCTCACGTTTATTGATTTTTCTATCAGAACCTCCCTCTCTCTTCCCACCTCTACCTCTGACTTCTCTCTACCCAGTGTCAATATAAGGATTTTTGGGCCCTGCACAAGACATATGTCAGCTGCTTTTGTAAGAAAGTTTATTTAATATTGTTTGGCCTCATGTAGGCTTGAATTATCAGAAAATAAGTAATAAAAATCAAAGTTGTTCCGAACAGGGGGCTCCAAAACATGTCTGGCCTAGGGCCCGACAAATCATTAAGATGACACTGTATAGAACTCTGGCTTTAAGGCCCCCACAGACTTGACCTCTGTCCCCACCATGGGTCAAGCATTCGGAGCCACCGGAGGAAGGTCCTGGTTCCCTGAGAGAATAGAATACTAATTCTGAGAAACCATTTCTCCGAAACTCTTTAATTGAATGTTCTCTAAATGACTGGCAATTTCATTTCATAGAAACGAATTCAAAGAACCTATTTTTTTCAATTGACTTTTAAACGCTTTTTTTAAGGTGTATCTTGTGAAAGGGTTCTCCACTTTGGTTTTTCTACAACGGATCCAATTATCGTTTTCCTTCATGCCCCTTCCCGGTCTACATCCTGACACTAGATGATATTTCCACATTCTATTTCCCTCCCTCCTCCGTCCACCCATTAACCTTGTATCGATTAGGATGCACACCCTAGCACCCTTCCTTCGCCAATTTTCTCTCCTCCTTTTCTTCTTTTTTTGTAGTGGGGCCACATTTCATACCCTTATTCCTACTCTTCTTACTTTACCTCTTTCTAATATTGCCTTCTTACCTCTTTTTTCTGCTTTAATAAAAAATAAATATACCACCGAACTGGAATTCAAAATGGCGCAATATTTTATTTCCTTCAATTGCAGTTTTTTTCAGAAAATTGACATTATTTTTTAACAGTTCTTGGAAGATTGTTGATATTATTTTTGCCTAACTGTATTTCATTAACTTGCTTTTCCACTGAGTGGATTTTAGATTATTTGGTTTCGACCCATAAGGAATGAAGCAATGGGTCTCCTAAGGCCAGTGCCGTCTGTCTAATGCCTCGTGCTAAGACAATTCGCATTTGAGGTAATCTTCCCAGTCACCTATGATCCTTGATTATATCCAACGGTGTGGTGGAGAACCCGTGCGTGCTCACGGATCAAGCTTGGACCATCCATGGTAAGGTCTCCAGAACTCCATAGGTTGTCCTGAGGAGACCTGTGGCTTTATTCCATCTAGGGTCGAAACCTTGACAAACCACCAGGGTTGTCTTTTACTCAAATGTCAAATGATGATTCTATGTGGACATTGAACTTAATGTTGTCAAATTGTGTGACACCATGCTGTTTTGGTGTACATATGTAAATGTGTAAATACTGTGACGCACTGAGCACTGTCTTGCACTTTGCCCTGTCTGCACTAGCTAATGGCATTAGTTGCTGTATTATGATGCATGAATACAGCATCATCAATCGAACAATGGGCTGCATGTTTGATTAAGCCATTCTTCTACCACACTCCATTGTGATTATCTTGGGTGGGTAGATCGATGAATGAATATAACCCACTGGACCATTCGGCAACATATAGCTGTATATTGTGGGCTTGGATATCTCCACCGGCTCTAGACTAATTGAGAGACTAGCCACGGGGAGGTAACACACTTTTGTGTTTCCGCAGGTGAACTCCACGGAGCCCACAATGTTTCTTGTGTATTGTATATTGTATGTGCACACTGCATGATGAGCAGCCCTGAGTACACAGAGTAAATTCACACCATCAGGGTGTGGCTGTGGTAAGAAGCACTCTCTAGTTAAACTGTCCACACAGCTGACATAAGCACAATGTCATATGCACAGGCCGGTCCTAAGGCTCTCAGAAGGGAATCATGGCCGCCGGATGAACGAGGCAAAAGTCGCTTCATAGGACTCCTAATTGGGTCTCCCACAACATGGGGAGACAAGATACCTTTGAGGACAAACAGCCTGGAAGCCCACACTTTAAGCCAAGCACTAAATAACCTCCATGGAGCCATATCTGGTTCCTTATACTGAGAGTTTGTGCTTTAAAGTTACTAGAGAGACCTGACACGTGCTATAAACACCAAATATACCCACCCTTTGACAACAATCCATAGGGTGAGTCATTGGTCTCTATTTGCAGACCATAGAAACTGCACTGTACATACAGAGACACTGTGGTGTGTCCGCCTCAAAAATGACACTTGGATGAGCTTGCAGAACAGTGAATCTATTTTAAAAGGACTGTTTTGACAGCGACAAGCTGTTTCTAAGCTTCAGGGTGCAGCTTTGTCGATGCTGTAAATAGGATTAAGTGCCTTCTGTATATATCAATAGAGAAAGCAGTCCCTTCCTCCTGATGCTTACGCACATGTAGGTTTATGCCAATAAAATTAACAATGAACGGTATCTCGGACTCAATATGAACTTTTGCCCAATTAAACACTTATGTCACCCCCCAAAACTCTTACCCTTGAACAGCAGGGCCCGCTCTCCGGATTTGCACCTCTTATGTGGCTTAAGAGGTTGCACTGGTTTAGTTGGAGGGCGATTGACGTGTTCACAAATTCTTATTCTCTTGCTTCTTCTATTATGGAGCATTTTTTAGGACACATGGTGAATTTCAACTATGGACACGAGCTGATTAATGAGGCTTGGCCACTAAACCACACCTGCTCCTTCTGCATCACATGCCACGCTAGGCATCACATGGCTGGCACACGCTAGCAGGACATTGATATTACCGAAGGGCGTTGATTGATGCAGAGCGGCCTCGCCATCTGAGCCTCAAGAGGGTTTCCATACAATGCCATTCAACAAATGAATGCTGTGGTGCCCTCGTTCCATTCTTTCCCTCTTCCTCCCTCCGGTACAGCGCCCGTGTTGTCTTATTATGATCTGAATAAAGGCAGCGCTAAGGGACAAGACTTCCTGTTTGAGGCACTCGTATCCCGGTGCATATTATTTGTCAGCAGCACCCCTGTGAGCACCCCACCCATGAAACCCACATCCTGGTGAGCAGCAGGGATCACGGGCCCCTTTCACCAGCATGGCTCTCCTCGTGACTTGCAGTTCGACCTGGGAGGAACAAGGCCTGGCCTGGTTTATTTACGGTCGTGTGAATGGGCAGAGAGATGCTCCGGTGACACGCCAGTGTTGAAGGACTCGGAGACCTCATCGTACCGTCTATCTCCCGGCCCCATTGTCTGGCTTCCTGTATTGCAGGCCGCTCCATTCGGCGGCAGACAATGGCGGTAGGCCCGCGCGCCCGTGACGCAGTTGGCGGCCGGCCTGCGCAGCGCGGCCTCCTTCCTGCAGGACGCAGCGTCACTAAGCTGGCAGCAGCTGGCTGGTCGCAGGGGCACCGGGCAGACCAGGGCCCGAGGAGGGGGCTCTGCCACCTGCCCATGCAACCGTGGCAGTGAAGTAGACAGGCCAAAGAATGTGAGGAAAAACTGCCATTGATTTCTCTGTCACTTCTTCCTCATTGTGTATCTTGGTGGCTGCAGAGGCCCTTTGCCCCCGCCCCTTCGCATTATCCGAAACTTTTGGCTGAAAGCAATCCTTTTGTTTTGACTTTGACTCCTCTTGTCTGTGAGAAAGGAGCTGAAGGCGAGGCCTGTGTGAAGTTTCAAAAGTGCCATCTCACACATCTCAACCCCTCCAGCCCTGAGCCAGCTGGGCCACTGCGTCCCTCTATCCTACACGGAAATTACATTTGCAGTGCAAATTGAAAAAAAAAGCAATAATGTGTATTTGTAAAATGCACGTTCACCCATGGTCATCTTGGTGCTGAATAACAGATGTTTATTGTTACCCAACTCAATGGTACTCATTTTATTGACATCAGAAGGATGAAAGGCTGAGTGGACTCGCTGGGATTTGAACCTGTGACCAGGGATTTGAACCTGTGACTATGGGGTCAAACACAAGCCCCTACAGTGGACGTATTAGTCCACTAAGCCACCAGACACGGCCTCAATACTACTTTAGGCAGATAAGTCCCTGCCAAGCCATCCTGTCCATATCTTACCCGTGCTCTTCACGCATGAGCTTTACACCGTCTCTGGCTTAACCCTTGGTTGCTTATTAGAGCTCAGAGGACCGCACTATTTCAAGGGGGTAGGTGATATTACATTTGGGGCGGGGAGCGGTGGGGGGGGTTACTGGCAACCTTAGAAAGAGCCAGGCTAGCAGTCTGGTTTGGTTTCAAGAGTGAAGTATGAGCCGAGCCATCAACAGATGAAACTCAGACAACAAAAGTAATGAAAAAGATGTGATAAAGACTTTAAAATGGAAAGAACGTATTTTTCAAAATTTCTCAGTGTCTCAAAAACACTGAATTGAATAACATTTCAGGAATCCCCCTAGGCTTTGATGATGTTGCCATAAGTTACCCAAAATGTGCTAGTTTGTAATACTCTCTATTTATACAGCCTATGTTGTTATATGTGAAGCTGGAGTATTTTATATTAGCCTTATATAAGTGAGGTTCTTGTAGAGTGCATATCCTGGGCCACATGTATCAAACTTTTTTTGCATTCGCAAACGGCGCGAACCGGTAATTTTGGCTGTTTGGAATTGCAAAATAGCCTTTCAAGATGTATGACTACAAACAGGCAATCACAATTTGCGATTCCCTTAGCACATGTACCAAGCATTTTTTAAATGCATACTATGCATTTAGGACAAAGCTATTACCATCAACTCCAAGTCGATGGAAACCATGTACAAATTTTGAAAAATGCACAAAAAATGCATTTTTCAAAGTGCCATGTAGCGCACACATGCCTCTAGGGCATGAGTGCGCTTTGCATGTGCACATTTTTTTGGGGGGTAATTCAGGGGGGCCTTAGGCCCCAGCAACCTTGGTATTGCATTTCCTAGTTTGCAATTACCAATTAGATAATAGCAAATTAGGTAATGCAAAACCATTCGCTCCTATGGGCCTTTGGGCACATAGGAACGAATGGAGTACAATTACCTAATAGCAATTACCTAATTGCGATTGCAAATCTTTAGGAATCGCTATTAGGTAATCACTATTTTCTTACATACCATTTTGCATTCCTTAAATAGCGATTACCTAAAATCCACTATTTAAGGGATGCAAAATAGATTTTTGATTTATGTGACCCCCTGTGCTGGATTACTTCAATGCACTTCCAAAATGGATGCTTAAGGAAAATAATTCATCATGAACTAAAGTGAGGAACTCTGAATCACACAATTTGTTCAAGTGGAGAAGCCAAGATTTGAGTCCAGGACTGCATAATGTGCACAGTTACATCTTTCCCTCTTCCATTTAAGAGCAATGGTCAGTGTTTTGTGATCAGTTATTCAATTATTGTTGTTCAACTAGTGTTAGTATATGGAGTTCAATAAACGCTTCTCACACCTTAAATAAAATGGACAGTTTACACACACACACACATATATGCTGCAGAACAGGGAGGAGTTACTCAGTGACAAACATCTAAACACACAAGAAACTATGGGAGCCAAGAAGGTAGAAAAGGATCAGGAAGCCAATGAATTTAGGATAATCATGAGATACAGCAAACAACAAAACAGTTTGCGTAAAATTATCCAACAAAACTGGCCATTAATCCTTAATGACTCCGTGATAGGACCCCTGCTACCGCAGAGGGTGTCCATCACGTACAGCAAAGCTCCATCCATGAGAGATGCATTGGTTAACACCAGCCCGGAAATCATTGAAGGTACTAGTTGGTTACAGACAAACAAAGGATTTTTTAAATGTAAAACCTGCAAGGCATGTCTGCATGGTATCAATAGAAACACATACAAGACACCATTCAGTAGCAAAGAATACAAGATTCACAAGCTACTGACATGCAAGACAGAATATGCTGTCTATGTGCTGGTATGCCCGTGTGGCCTCCAGTACATAGGCAGCACAAAATTGCAAGTACACAAGCGGGTGTTACAGCATTTACGCGCCATCACAAACCAAGGTAACACATATCCTGTGTCGCGTCATTTTAGGGAAATGCACGATTCCAACAACTCAGAACTGAAATATTTTGTAATAGATGCCATCCCCTCCAGTAGAGACAGGGAATCTAAATTGAGAAAATTAGAGACAAGGTACATCTTACAATTAGACTCCAAATATCCAGGGGATTGAACGCGACGGAGGATTTATACACCTGCCTGGGATAGAAATGTTAGAACAATATAAAGGTTTTTTATACACGACATGGTTTTATTCAATCAGGTAGATTAATGCACAAGTATCTTATATCCCACATGATGTTAGGTTTTTATTCCAGACTTAATGATCAAGAATTGTGACATGATGATATATTCAATAATTTTTATATTGTTATGTATGTCCTCAAGGATGTATAATGTGTATAGTGTTGTGATTATTTAATAATGTATATACATGTATTTATATATCTACATATTTATTTATTTATATATTTATATATTTGCATTTGCGGCGGTTTGCACAGATACATTTTGAACAAGATACTATTAAGATTATCTACCATAGCCATGACTTATTCAAGTATTGAAACCGCAATACAATCTATCGAAATAACATCTACATCATTTGGATAATTGTTAACATGGCCCCCTTATAAGAAAGAAAACAATTCTGCCACTATTTTCTGTTCAACAAAAAAATATCCTGCACGGAACAGTGTTATGTAAATAGTATCGACTGCACACAGATTTAGTTTATTCACGACTCACTTTTATAGTAAACACTTAACCGATTGTAGACATAGATATTTTTTCTGGAAAAGGTACATACACTTATGGGATTGCCATGTCATTCAAAGTGGATTTAATCTCATTATCAGATAGCGATGTTGTCGGTTGAAGGCAAATAGTACATTAAATGTTATTAGAACGGCAAAAACTTAATTTTCTTAATCTAGTGAGAATAATAAGCATTTGTGCACAATATGAATTATACATTGTTTCAAAACAACTACATCGGTTTTAGATGCATTATCAGTATTGCAACTAAGATTGTTGAAAATGTAAGCACTTGGTGTTATAATACCCAATAGAGTTGTACAAAAGATTTTTCTATGTCTATGACAGCACGAGCCACGTGAAAATAGTTTAGAATGCACTTGTCACTTTAAAAATGTTTCCAAAACGGATCCTGCCATGTCATGTGATCAAGGCTCGGACGAGCCAAAACGTTATGGCGACGGAGCAATAAAGAAATTCAGCACGAAGATTTGTGGTCCGTGTTTGGAGTAATCCATGGGTATACGGAAAGAAGTTACATATATATATATATTCACTGAAAAAACCATAGGTTTCAGGCACGTTATAGTTAGAAATTAGCATTTAAAAAACCTTACAAATTCACTGAAAAAACCATAGGTTTTAGGGACAGTTATAGTTAGTTGGACATTGCACTCGTACAAAACCCGTGAAATTCCCCCGTTATAGTTAGTTCAGCTAACTATAACTCGCGCCCCCGCAATGCACTGCTGATGACGTCACATATTACATGTTGGTAACTGTTCCTATAAGAGAGAAGTACAACTCATTTAGTTGCAAGAAACAAATACAAATAAAAGTGGATAGTCTCTGAATGTATTACTAATCTGGAGAAGATGGGGAATTTCTCCTTTGAAAAATAGTGCCCTCACACACTCTTGCGAGTGTCATGCTTCATCATCGGGCGTTGCTCCTCGTGGGGGTGGCGCTGCTGTCCTCCACGGGCCCCGCGAGAGGGCTCTTTATCGGAGATCTTTTAGGAGACGCCGCAGTTGTGCATGCGGGTGTGTGGGCCTATAAAAAAAGGGATGTGGTGCTGGTGTCTAAAAATACCTCCCAGGTACCTTAATATGGATTTTATTTGTAGGTCCGTGAGGATATAGATTAAAAAGCAAGTGTCTAGGGGACTAGGGCGCCTCTAGTGAGCAGATAGGGTAGAGGTTGAGTGTTACTCTGCTGCTCTCAGTCCCGTGCGTATTCGTGAAAGTGGGGCCTGGTCGACATGTTTCGCGCTGTGGAAGGGGTCCCTAATGGATCCCAGTGCGCTTCATCAGGACCTTATAAAGTGAATAAGTGTGTGAATAAAATCAAGGAGCAGGGAACTAAACCCCTATGATCCTTAAATACCTTAATTAAGGCTTTGCTTGAGTGAAAGTACTCAGGGGAACACCTCAATTGTGGTGCTCCGATTAAATACCTAAAGGAAAGAGACCAAACAACAACAGATATAGTATACATATACTGAGAGACGAATAATAATAAGGCTCGATAAAGCTTGTATCCACATTAGATTACATTCAGGCGGCTACTTGTGCATTACAACATGCAATTACTTGTGAACTACGCATGTTAATATTGAAATCTCATACAGCCACCTGAATACACCAAACGACAAAGCATAAGTTTCTCGTTATGTATGCAGTTGAAACAAATGCACGGAGCTATTATCCGTACTGGGTTGTGTCAATACTATTGACTATTCTTGCTGCAAATTACAGGATTAAAAATACGTGAAAAGTGACGCGCTGGAAGGAAGGGTATAGTAGCCCTTATGGCTCAAAGAGAAGAGACAATGACACCCGTGACATGCTCAACATCCACATATCATAAGCAAAGTTTTACGTGACATAAAGAACTAATGCGGATAGAGACGTAAGGAAAAGCCACTGGTATCGTCGATAATTATTACCCCTTCGTTTTGGTCGGAGTGCCTCTACGGCGGGTCCCAGCGGTTCTAAAACGGGGCCTCTGTAGGATTAAAAACACTCACAAGTTTTATGGCTTGTATCGACATACCTGCTTGAAGACGAGATACAGCAGAATAACACTTACAGATGCGCCGCTATGAGGTGGCTCTTCTGCCTACCCGACCGCCTGGGAAATGCCGGAGGAGAAGCATCATACCGGCGGGCTGTTATAACTCTCGTGCCAGCGAGAGGCAAACGGGGCCACGTACGCGTGCGTAATGACGTGCTCAAACGCCGGCATCAGTGGGATAACTGGACTGGCAAAGTGTCAGTAGTATGGCGGCCATCTTGAAGTGGTTAAGAAACCACTGCAAGAAGTTCTTAAAAAACGTAAAATAGCCTCCCCAGTAGTAAGGCCTACGCTTTTCAGGGCTAGACCACCCCTGATGAAATCATCTATCACTAATAAGACCCGGTGGCAATTTAATAATCAATATATAGAGAACATAAAAGCACGATACGGTGCAAAAAAACAAACACTAAGTTACTAAGCCATTTCCTGGAAAAAAATCATGCACCTACAAGCCTTAGGTGGACTATCATCGAATCTAACCCAAACTGGACACATAATACACTATTCAGACAGGAGCAAAGATGGGTATTCAGACTCCAATGTAACATAAGGGGACTGAATGATGATATCCCCTGGGTAGAACTAATGAGGTAGTTATTATCAGGGATAATACTACACATTGGCACTGATCCTTGTAGCAATGTGACACCCCCGTCCACAGGCCGGTTCTCTCTATAATAGGGATTGTCCCCCCTTCTCTACCATTACCTATACATTCAGGGTGGCAATCCAGCACTGAAAATAAATAGATTTCAATAAGACCAGTATTGCCTTAGACAATTTGGTCTTATATACAATTGTGACCCACCCTCACCTCACTCCCGTAAATACTACCTGGGTCCAGTACGACCATCTCCCTATATATTGATTATTAAATTGCCACCGGGTCTTATTAGTGATAGATGATTTCATCAGGGGTGGTCTAGCCCTGAAAAGCGTAGGCCTTACTACTGGGGAGGCTATTTTACGTTTTTTAAGAACTTCTTGCAGTGGTTTCTTAACCACTTCAAGATGGCCGCCATACTACTGACACTTTGCCAGTCCAGTTATCCCACTGATGCCGGCGTTTGAGCACGTCATTACGCACGCGTACGTGTCCCCGTTTGCCTCTCGCTGGCACGAGAGTTATAACAGCCCGCCGGTATGATGCTTCTCCTCCGGCATTTCCCAGGCGGTCGGGTAGGCAGAAGAGCCACCTCATAGCGGCGCATCTGTAAGTGTTACTCTGCTGTATCTCGTCTTCAAGCAGGTATGTCGATACAAGCCATAAAACTTGTGAGTGTTTTTAATCCTACAGAGGCCCCGTTTTAGAACCGCTGGGACCCGCCGTAGAGGCACTCCGACCAAAACGAAGGGGTAATAATTATCGACGATACCAGTGGCTTTTCCTTACGTCTCTATCCGCATTAGTTCTTTATGTCACGTAAAACTTTGCTTATGATATGTGGATGTTGAGCATGTCACGGGTGTCATTGTCTCTTCTCTTTTGAGCCATAAGGGCTACTATACCCTTCCTTCCAGCGCGTCACTTTTCACGTATTTTTAATCCTGTAATTTGCAGCAAGAATAGTCAATAGTATTGACACAACCCAGTACGGATAATAGCTCCGTGCATTTGTTTCAACTGCATACATAACGAGAAACTTATGCTTTGTCGTTTGGTGTATTCAGGTGGCTGTATGAGATTTCAATATTAACATGCGTAGTTCACAAGTAATTGCATGTTGTAATGCACAAGTAGCCGCCTGAATGTAATCTAATGTGGATACAAGCTTTATCGAGCCTTATTATTATTCGTCTCTCAGTATATGTATACTATATCTGTTGTTGTTTGGTCTCTTTCCCTTTAGGTATTTAATCGGAGCACCACAATTGAGGTGTTCCCCTGAGTACTTTCACTCAAGCAAAGCCTTAATTAAGGTATTTAAGGATCATAGGGGTTTAGTTCCCTGCTCCTTGATTTTATTCACACACTTATTCACTTTATAAGGTCCTGATGAAGCGCACTGGGATCCATTAGGGTCCCCTTCCACAGCGCGAAACATGTCGACCAGGCCCCACTTTCACGAATACGCACGGGACTGAGAGCAGCAGAGTAACACTCAACCTCTACCCTATCTGCTCACTAGAGCGCCCTAGTCCCCTAGACACTTGCTTTTTAATCTATATCCTCACGGACCTACAAATAAAATCCATATTAAGGTACCTGGGAGGTATTTTTAGACACCAGCACCACATCCCTTTTTTTATAGGCCCACACACCCGCATGCACAACTGCGGCGTCTCCTAAAAGATCTCCGATAAAGAGCCCTCTCGCGGGGCCCGTGGAGGACAGCAGCGCCACCCCCACGAGGAGCAACGCCCGATGATGAAGCATGACACTCGCAAGAGTGTGTGAGGGCACTATTTTTCAAAGGAGAAATTCCCCATCTTCTCCAGATTAGTAATACATTCAGAGACTATCCACTTTTATTTTTATTTGTTTCTTGCAACTAAATGAGTTGTACTTCTCTCTTATAGGAACAGTTACCAATTAGTGAGTACAGACACGTCTTTGGGAGCACTGGTACTGGTTTCAAGAGTGCATCTGTGATAGACTGTATGGGTGGGTAAGTGTGTGTAAGAGTGTGTTAGTGAGTGAATGTATGTCCCAGTGGTACATGTGTGAGTAACTACATATGTGAAAGGCAGTATATATGTGTGTTGGAGTATATAAATAGCTATAAGCGAGAGTGTGTGATTGTGAGAGTGACTGTATGGATGAGTGTGTGCTTGTATCAGTGATTGTATAAGAGAGTAAGAATGTGCTAGTATTTGTATGAGTAAGTGAGCTGGTGTGTGTATAACTGTATAGGTGAGTAAATGGCAGTGGGTTTAATTATTTGCATGACTGACTAGGTGTGTGAGTACCTCTATGGATGAGTGGCGGTGTTTGAGTGTCTATATAGGAGTATGAGTGCATATGATAGTCCTGTACTGAGTGACCGTAAGTATGAGTGACTGTACGGGTGAGTGAGTGGATGTGTGTGTGTAGACCTAAGAATCAGTGAGTGGGTATGTAGTTATTGGTGTTGGAGTGTCTATGGTTTTGCGAATGGCAGTCTGTAATTTAGAGTGGGTGTATCAAAGGTTATATTAGGGTGTGAGGAGGTGCATCAGATTATCACGTGGATGATGTCATCAGTGATGTCATCAGTGATGTCATTGAGATGTCATCAGTGATGTCATCAGTGATGTCACTGACCATGTCATGAGTGATGTAATATGTGACGTCATCAGCAGTGCATTGCGGGGGCGCGAGTTATAGTTAGCTGAACTAACTATAACGGGGGAATTTCACGGGTTTTGTACGAGTGTAATGTCCAACTAACTATAACTGTCCCTAAAACCTATGGTTTTTTCAGTGAATTTGTATGGTTTTTTAAATGCTAATTTCTAACTATAACGTGCCTGAAACCTATGGTTTTTTCAGTGAATTTCAAAGGTTTTTTAAATGCTAATTCCTAACTATAACATGTCTGAAACCTATGGTTTTTTTCAGTGAATTTCAAAGGTTTTGTAAATGACAATTTTTAAATGTATTAATTGTTATATTTATTTTTTTGATACTGATTTACTACATTTTTTTAAACTATTTATTTTTAGATATTTTATTTTTTAAATAACATTGTAATTACATTATACATTACATTACAAAATATACTTTCTCAGAATGAATTACTTTAGTTTAAATACTTGGCAACACAATTTCAAACAATGCAACATTGAGCTCAATGTGAATTTCTAGTTAAATGCAATTAGTTACTTTATGGATTACTTTTCTAACCACAGGACTGGATCCTAGATTCAGTCCTGGGACATCTCCTGTAAACAGTTGAGTAAAAGCGTTTTGGTTACAGTAGTGATTTTTAAGGAATATTATTGTATTTTAAAAGTTGACACCGAAACTTTTTCACATTGAATCACCAATGTTATCCTATGGGAGGAAATTCACTTAGCAGGTAAGTAGTGTTATCGTTACTTTTTCTTACTCAGTGGTGGATCCTGGATCCAGCACTGGTGCATCTCCTGTAAACAGTTGAAAGAATGCGTTTAAGTCATACAGGCGATTTTTAAGGAATATTTGTAGTTTGTGAAAATCGACACTGAAACTTTTCTGCTGAAAACCAGACAATGGATTCCTATGGAAGGAAATACAAGTTACTGGTAAGTACGGTTAGAATTACTTTTCAGGGTCAGTGCTGGGCTCAAAGATGCAGCACTGAGGTCTCTCCTGATAACAGGTGAGTAAATCGGAATTCGTAGTTCGGCTGATTTTAGAGGAATATTATAAAGTTCCAAAACTCCACACTTAGAAGAATTTCCAAGTGAAACCAGTCAATGTTAGCCTATGGAAGGAAATTCAAGTTACTGGTAAGTACGGTTAAAATTACTTTTCAGGATCAGTACTGGGCTCAAAGATGCAGCACTGAGGTCTCTCCTGATAACAGGTGAGTAAATCGGAATTCGTAGTACAGCTGATTTTAGAGGAATATTATAAAGTTCCAAAACTCCACACTTAGAAGAATTTTCAAGTGAAACCAGTCAATGTTAGCCTATGAAAGGAAATTCAAGTTACTGGTAAGTACGGTTAGAATTACTTTTCAGGATCAGTACTGGGCACAAAGATACAGCACTGATGTCTCTCCTGATAACAGGTGAGTAAATTGGAATTCGTAGTTCTGCTGATTTTAGAGGAATATTTGTATGTTTCAAAAATCGACAAACTTTTATAGCAAAAAGCAGGCAATGATATCCTATGGAAGGAAATTCAAGTTACTGGTAAGTACGGTTAAAATTACTTTTCAGGATCAGTACTGGGCTCAAAGATGCAGCACTGAGGTCTCTCCTGATAACAGGTGAGTAAATCGGAATTCGTAGTTCGGCTGATTTTAGAGGAATATTATAAAGTTCCAAAACTCCACACTTAGAAGAATTTCCAAGTGAAACCAGTCAATGTTAGCCTATGGAAGGAAATTCAAGTTACTGGTAAGTACGGTTAGAATTACTTTTCAGGATCTGTACTGGGCTCAAAGATGCCGCACTGAGGTCTCTCCTGATAACAGGTGAGTAAATTGGAATTCGTAGTTCAGCTGATTTTAGAGGAATATTTGTATGTTTCAAAAATCGACACTTAGAAACTTTTTCAGCAAAAAGCAGGCAATGATATCCTATGGAAGGAAATTCAAGTTACTGGTAAGTACGGTTAAAATTACTTTTCAGGATCAGTACTGGGCTCAAAGATGCAGCACTGAGGTCTCTCCTGATAACAGGTGAGTAAATCGGAATTCGTAGTTCGGCTGATTTTAGAGGAATATTATAAAGTTCCAAAACTCCACACTTAGAAGAATTTCCAAGTGAAACCAGTCAATGTTAGCCTATGGAAGGAAATTCAAGTTACTGGTAAGTACGGTTAGAATTACTTTTCAGGATCTGTACTGGGCTCAAAGATGCAGCACTGAGGTCTCTCCTAATAACAGGTGAGTAAATTGGAATTCGTAGTTCAGCTGATTTTAGAGGAATATTTGTATGTTTCAAAAATCGACACTTAGAAACTTTTTCAGCAAAAAGCAGGCAATGATATCCTATGGAAGGAAATTCAAGTTAATGGTAAGTACGGTTAAAATTACTTTTCAGGATCAGTACTGGGCTCAAAGATGCAGCACTGAGGTCTCTCCTGATAACAGGTGAGTAAATCGGAATTCGTAGTTCGGCTGATTTTAGAGGAATATTATAAAGTTCCAAAACTCCACACTTAGAAGAATTTCCAAGTGAAACCAGTCAATGTTAGCCTATGAAAGGAAATTCAAGTTACTGGTAAGTACGGTTAGAATTACTTTTCAGGATCTGTACTGGGCTCAAAGATGCAGCACTGAGGTCTCTCCTGATAACAGGTGAGTAAATCGGAATTCGTAGTTCGGCTGATTTTAGAGGAATATTATAAAGTTCCAAAACTCCACACTTAGAAGAATTTCCAAGTGAAACCAGTCAATGTTAGCCTATGGAAGGAAATTCAAGTTACTGGTAAGTACGGTTAAAATTACTTTTCAGGATCAGTACTGGGCTCAAAGATGCAGCACTGAGGTCTCTCCTGATAACAGGTGAGAAAATAGGAATTCGTAGTTCGGCTGATTTTAGAGGAATATTTGCACAATGGTGAAGGAAGGGGGTGGGGCCTGAGGTGACATGTCTGCAAACACGCCCTGTGGCGCGTTTTAAGTTGGAGAATTAATTCCTCCTCAATCCCGAGGGTCCCTAGGGGCCAACTAGCCCACCAGATACCTCCAGTATGCGCCAGAGAGCTGCGTTGCAGAGAGGTGTTCAGAGGCCATGCCCCTTTTTACACCTCTCTGCAACGCAGCTCTGTGGCGCTTTCTGGACGTACCTGGTGGGCTAGTTGGCCCCCAGGGACCCTCAGGATTGAAGGGGATTTAATTCCCCATCTTAAAACGCGCCACGGGGCCTGTTTGCACACATGTCACCTGAAGCCCCGCCCCCTCCCTTCACGACTGTGCAAACGCGCCCCGTGGCGCGTTTAAAGTTGGGGGATTAAGTCCCCTTGAATCCTGAGGGTCCCTGGGGTCCAACTATCCCACCAGGTACCTCCAGTAAGCGCCACAGAGCTGCGTTGCAGAGAGGTGTAAAAAGGGGCGTGGCCTGGACCACCTCTCCGCAACGCAGCCCTGTGGCGCTTACTGGAGGTACCTGGTGGGCAGTTGGCCCCAGGGACCCCAGTATTGAAGGGGAATTATTTCCCCAATTTAAAACGCGCTACAGGGCGCGTTTGCAGAGTGGTTAAGGGAGGGGCGGGGCCTGACGCTCGATCGCGTCTTTTACTTTCTTTTTGTTTTTTTGAAGGGGGCTGTGTGGCCCCCTTCTTTTACTTTTTGGGGCCCTGGGGACCCCATTCCCCAGGGCCTGATGCCTTTTTTCTTTTAAAAAAAAAATACTGTATGGGAAGGGGGCCGCGTGGCCCCCCTCCCGTGGCCGATTCCGGCCCCGGGGACCCCATCCCCCGGGGCTTAGCCACTTTTTTTTAACTTTATTTTTGAGGGAGGGGGGCTGCGTGGCCCCCCTCCTAATGCCTCTATTGGCCCCGGGGACCCCATCCCCCGGGGCGGCCTTTATTTGTTTATAAAAAAAAAAATGTAATTATTTTTGGGGAGGGGGCCGCATGGCCCCCCTCCCGAGCCACTACTTGCCCCGGGGACCCTATCCCCCGGGGCTGGCCCTATCCTTTGGGGTCTGTGGGGGGACCCCAACACCCCCACGGACCCTGCCGGCTCCCCGCCTCCTGCGGGAGCCGGCATTGCTTTTCCACATGGGGAGCTGCTGACATGCAGCTCCCCATGTGGAAAAGCAATGTGCTTTGGATATTGGAAGAGAGAGCAGGTTTCCCCTCTGCCAAAGCAGTTTGCAATGGCAGGACGGGAGCTGCGATGCTCCCGTCCTGTCATTGCAAACTACAGTGTCCCGGGGGTAGGCACCCCGGGACACTGCAGGAGCCGGCCCTGGGGGGTGGCGGTCCCCAGGGCCATGGAGGGCTCCAGGAGGGGGGCCGCGCGGCCCCCCTCCCAACCTTTGCACAGCCCCGGGGAGGTGGTGGTCCCCGGGGATCAGGGGTCCGTAACGGACCTCCCAATCTGCCTATTTAGGGCCCCGGGGCGGGTGGGGGGGCTCGAGCCCCCCCACCCACAGGTCTATATTTTTTAAAAATAGAAGCCCCGGGGGGTAGCGGTCCCCGGGGCTTGGGGGGGCCTTAGAGCCCCCCAAACTTTAATAAAACAAGCCCCGGGGGGTGGCGGTCCCCGGGGCAGTGTGGGGGGTATTGGGGCCCCCCCACACATTTTTTTACTGCCCCCGGGACTTGGCCCACCCGGGGGCTTTTAGAATACGAAGCGCGGGAGACCGCGCTTCGTTTTTTAAAATTTTTTGCCGAAATTCGCGCTGGGTGCGCGAATCTCGCCGATTTAAAAAAAAAAAATAAGAATAATTTTTGGGGCCCTGGGGGTCCTTGTGGGACCCCCTAAGCAGGCCTAGGGGGTCAGGGTGTTTCTACCCTGCCCCCTTTTTGCGTTTTGCGCATTGTTTTTACTGTTTTCTTGTGACTCGGTTCTACCGAGTCACAAGATGGCTGCCAACACTTCCTGGTTTGGAGTGTTGACAGCCAATTAGCATACAGCTGGTCATCGGGAGGGTGCGCGGACCCTCCGCGGCCATAGATATATATGTGTTTTTACTTTTGATTTTCTCAGCAACTACTGAACGGATTTACACCATTTAACAAAAAGGGTTCTTTCTGAACCAAGAACTACCTCTTTGCCGAATTTGGTGTAATTCCGTTCAGCAGTTCGGGCTGTAGCCGTGGCTAAAGTTTCCTATGGGAAAATGAATTGGGAAAACACGTTTTGGGACCCCCCTTTTTTCTCAGCCCCCGCTTGACGAATCACCCCGAGACTTTCAGGATAGGAGCGGACCGGAGCGGGCCACAAAGTTTGAAAATTTCGCGAAGATTCGTCAACCGACGCAAGAGTTATTTCAAATAGAATGTTGCGGATTTCCTATGGAAAATAGGTCCTAACTATAACTATCTAGTAGATAATATATATATATATATATATATATATGTTCCTGGTCCTGTTCCTGTGAGTTCGGGGAAGGTTGGAGTTTCAAGGATATATATATAACCATATAGGTGGTTGAATATTTAAGGACTGCCAGAGGCTGCACGCAGTGATTCAAATTTGTGCCTCTGAAGAAATGCGGGAGCGCATGAAACGCGTCAGGCACCTGAACTGTTGAAGGGGATCCCTGTTCATCGAGTTGCAGCTTCCTTGAATAAAACGGAATTCATACCTACCTGTGTGTGGCTCTTCTAAATGGGTAACCTTTGCTTTTGGATTTATTACGGCTGTCCCGGTCGTTTGAAGAGCCCTGCCATGATCGAGTGGACCTGTGCTGCAATCACCGAGAGCGGCACAAACAAGGGCAGGAAGGTCGTTTCTTGGGAGGAACACATTGCAAGGCGTGGTAACAGAGACTCTTTTCAGACCCACTGTGGTTTTTTTCATTTATGACACTTTCACTTCGTTGCAAGCCACTCACTGAAGTTATATTTTGGCACTACTTTGACCAGCAGGCTCAGCGCGAGCCGACGCCCACTAGGGCAGGTGGTTGAATATTTAAGGACTGCCAGAGGCTGCACGCAGTGATTCAAATTTGTGCCTCTGAAGAAATGCGGGAGCGCATGAAACGCGTCAGGCACCTGAACTGTTGAAGGGGATCCCTGTTCATCGAGTTGCAGCTTCCTTGAATAAAACGGAATTCATACCTACCTGTGTGTGGCTCTTCTAAATGGGTAACCTTTGCTTTTGGATTTATTACGGCTGTCCCGGTCGTTTGAAGAGCCCTGCCATGATCGAGTGGACCTGTGCTGCAATCACCGAGAGCGGCACAAACAAGGGCAGGAAGGTCGTTTCTTGGGAGGAACACATTGCAAGGCGTGGTAACAGAGACTCTTTTCAGACCCACTGTAGTTTTTTTCATTTATGACACTTTCACTTCGTTGCAAGCCACTCACTGAAGTTATATTTTGGCACTACTTTGACCAGCAGGCTCAGCGCGAGCCGACGCCCACTAGGGCAGGTGGTTGAATATTTAAGGACTGCCAGAGGCTGCACACAGTGATTCAAATTTGTGCCTCTGAAGAAATGCGGGAGCGCATGAAATGCGTCAGGCACCTGAACTGTTGAAGGGGATCCCTGTTCATCGAGTTGCAGCCTCCTTGAATAAAACGGAATTCATACCTACCTGTGTGTGGCTCTTCTAAATGGGTAACCTTTGCTTTTGGATATATATATATATATATATATATATATATATATATATATATATATATATATATATATATAATATAAGAGTAGCAATAAGATTTAAAGGTGTGCTTTTCTGTGTGATTTCCACAGAAACTGTAGAACAACCATAGTGAAATCATGCTGTTGGAGCAAACTCTGTGAGGGCTCCGAGACCCATTTGTTTTTTACTATTTATTTAAGTGTGGTCATTGAGGTGTTGAGCCTCTTCTAAAATTGGGTTTTTCTCAACTCAGCAGAGCCAGAAATAACATTAACATAAAATCGCATCTCCTGCCTTCTCTTACTCTGCTGGCTCGCCTTGCTTGACAAACAGAACGATTTTAGGAGATGCTCAACACCTTGACGAGCACAATAAAATAAATAACAATACAAAGAGGCCATAAAGCGCCCACAGAGCGTGTCCCTCGGGTTACAGCGCTTGAAAGAAGCCTTAGGCTTCAGAGAGACGCCAGCCACAGCTTAAAATCAGTTTCTATTTAAAGGTCTGGGGGCAGGAGGGATGGGAAGCAATATTTCCCCTTGCAAACCCACACTGCAAAATCTGGGCGAGAAGGGGGTTATCTGCCCCAGTCCCCCATGCCCATGGTACTGTTTGCCAATGGAAGAGCTGAGGGCTAAATTTCAAATCAGAAACCACCCATGTTCATTTAAAGCTACACAATTTGAACTTCTACCTATAGGAACTGCACACCCTTTTGTGTCTCAGTCTTACCTAGGGGCGTGTGTGCTGGACCTTCATTAGCCCTTCGTCCCCCCTTTTGTTTTTGATCCAGGACAGAAGCCCACACCCACTCCTATTGTTAGGGACTTGAGTGTTACATTTGGTTGATCCCTGTCTATGCAGGCTCAGGCCATTGCAGTGGTCTTGTCTTGTTTCTACCTTCTACATGTCTTCAAGTACATTCTCTTCCTTTTTATTTTACAGCAAAGAGTGCAGACTATGAATGCCTTTAGCTCCGCCAGACTTGACTACTGCAATGCCCTTTATCTTGCTTTGTGTATCAAAGCATAAACAGGTGAAAGCTGGTCCAAAATCCTGAGGTTAAAATGACCCTAAATTTAAGTAAGTTTGATTTAGCCTCAGCTGCTTTTGCCAAGCTGCATTGATTGCCTTCATCTCAGAGCATTTAAATCTCTGTGTTTGGTACTTAAATCACCGCTAAGCCTAGTCGTAGTTTGCATAGTAGCACTTCACGTAGCTACATGAAGTACATTTTGAACTACACGTAGCTATGCAAATTGCATAGTGCGTAGCTGTGTGCTTGACTGCACTGTACAATAATTGCCAAAGACATCTTGCACAGTGCAAGTTAAGATAAAATAAATATATCTGTCTTTATATGCTAAAAATACATATAGTCATTTCACAAAAGTGAAAACGATAAATTAACAAGCAGTGAGAGAGGTGATGATTTTGGGATCCTCCCTAACCTAGGGAGAGAACCAAGCAGATGCCTTGAAAACAAAAAGCACATCTTTTGAACGATTCAGTGGTGGTCCCATTCTCTTAGGACCACCCCAAACACAGTTATTGGCAAAAATACAATCCCAACCAAAGGCCCTGCAAAGCATTATGGGACGAGATTAGCAGTGGGCAGTGAATATTATAGAATCCAATATCAAAATAATTCTACAAAGAGCTGCAGTTCCACTAGTCGTTACTAGATGTCCCTCACGAGTCAAATGCAAAAGCTTCATGAAAGGGTTTCAATGCTTTTGCATTTGACTCGTGAGGACATCTAGTAACGACTAGTGGAACTGCAGCTTGATGTATTAATAATTTCAATGCTTTTGCATTTGACTCGTGAGGGACATCTAGTAACGACTAGTTGAACTGCAGCTCTTTGTAGAATTATTTTGATATTGGACACTATAATATTCACTGCCCACTGCTAATCTCGTCCCATAATGCTTTGCAGGGCCTTTGGTTGGGATTGTATTTTTGCCCATAACTGTGCTTGGGGTGGTCCTAGGAGGAAGGGACCACCACTGAATCGTTCACATGATAGGCTTTTTGTGTTCAAGGCATCTGCTTGGTCCTCCCTCTAGGTTAGGGGGGACCCCAAAATCATCACCTCTCTCATTGCTTGATATTTTATTGTTAAAGTTCACTTTTATGAATTGGTTATATGCTTTTTAGCATAGAAAATTGCTTTATCAAAGCATTTCTGGGTGTTTAGTATACTGCTGCTACGCTACCTCAATTAGCACAGTTTTTCACTCTGCTATGTGCAATTTGCGTAGTGCATAGTAGCACAAACTTTGCATGCTCTGTGAGCGTAGCGAAGTATTATGCCCAGGGTTAATCACCGCAAGATCCACACCCTAGTC
The DNA here is from genome assembly GCA_963921515.1 of Calotriton arnoldi. Taxonomy (NCBI): domain Eukaryota; kingdom Metazoa; phylum Chordata; class Amphibia; order Caudata; family Salamandridae; genus Calotriton; species Calotriton arnoldi. The sequence continues at coordinate 5,590,064 of CAWUFW010000123.1, read as the reverse complement.
CTCCTGCAGATTTGTTTGCTGTACGCCCAATCAAACACTTAGATCTGCTGCTCACTTTTGGCTGAACGTTCCCGGATTCAAGTGATCTACTCTGGATTGCCGAGCCTTTTCCATTGCTGCTGGGAGGCTCTGGCATGAGCCCCCTTTACAGTTATGAAGCGAGTCTTCGGATATGAAGTTTAGAAAAGCATTACATTGAAAACTTGGCTACCCACATCATCATAATTAATGTAAATACTTTCTGGCTAGCCACAGGGTCTTTATCTTTCCATTAGGCCCCCTCAGCTCTGAGGTTCCCTTCAGGTGTCTGTGTTGTGCTTTAGAAATACAAATGCAACACAAAACAAGTACAATCTCAGGTTAGGCAGACCAGGCACCAAGTAGCGACAGAGGTCACAGTCGAGCTATCCAATCTTGCTCAGACGTGTCTGTCTCTATGAATTCAACCCAGTAACCACACCTTCATGGTCCTTTACATCCAGAGCACTCTGCCAATCTGTAGTGTGGGAGAGAACATTTGAGATGAACATGTTGTGTTATTCCACCTGGATGTTTCAAGCTCAGTTGATCAGGGTCATCTTGGAGCTCTAGACATTGGGATTGTTGCTGTATATGTTTGGGATAGATCAGGATGTGACATTAATACTAGCACTAGCACCTGTATGGTCACATGCATGAGTGGATTTCAGTTCTTAGTTGTTTCCCTTTGAGGACTGTGGGTACCACTTAAAAAGAAAATACACCCTTGTGATTAGCTGAAACTAAGGACAAAATTATTCTAGTGACATAGAAGGAAGGATATACTGAATCTCTAAACATCTTGGAATCCTGCCCATTCCTGACTGCTTTTTAGGTCAGCACTGTGACGATCTATTGTTTAAAACAAAAACCCTAAAAAGAGGCTTTTAGCCTGTCATTTCTTACCATTGGTTGGCTTCATTGTCAATCAGTCAGTCTATTTGGTCAATTCATGAACATAAAAGTACAGAAGAAAATTCTCATACTATAGTCCCAAGACTACATAATAAAAAACATATATAAAGCAGATATTACTCGTCATGTACAAATTGAGCTTTTAAAGCGACCTATGACGATCATAAAAGGAGCTTTAAAACAGGATATATAACAGGAACAATTTCAGCCTAAAAAATGAACTACAAGTAGTTTACATTTTATGCTCCACCTGCAAAATTCTTTCTCACTTTTAGAGTAGATAAAATTTAATTTAAAACTGAAAAACATAAAACAGGTGAATTCAAACGTTGTAAAAAAGCGAACCCTTCCTGGTGTTTATTAAAATTCATCACACGTAACATGGGGCATAAAAAGCTAGATCTTAAAGTGCTGTACAATGTGCAAAAAAACATAAAGTGCTTTATTGATTGAGTGGACGTTCCATCACATTGACATTGACAGCATGGCAAGGAATAAAACCAGGTGCCTGTGTGCGGGAAGGAAACCAAAAAATGGATTGTACATAATCTCAAATGTGTAAAAAAAAATCTTAATTCCGGTTTCGAAATCCAAGATAGATAAGGGTCCATGCCCGAAGTAGTTGAAAAAGGCCCATATTGGCTATGGAAACCATATCGAGAAACTTAATAATTCTCTCTTTCTCCTTCAAAACGGAGAGCCTGGATTTTACCACGTCCTTATAGTGGCCATCAATAATGCATGCGGTGTCAAAAAGTTGGCATAGGCCTAGGTCACTGAGGGTATTTTAGACACATGATAGCCAGGGGATGTCTGTCTTGTTGCTGAAGTTTAGACAGTCCACTATTACCTTATGTGAGAAACCCATCTCAGGAGAAGAACATATTTTGATCCACAGGAAAATGGGTGCCAAGCGCCCACCATCCTCGAGGTAGCCTCGACACAATTCTTGACGAAGAGCCAAAAGCCTAGACAAGAATTTATTTTTGGCTACCTGCAGGAAACCCAAGGTTGCTTCGCTGCCCCATATGTGCCAACGGAAAGGCATTTGCTCTTATATAATGTTAGCATCTCTTTAAGATGCTAGCTTTCTGGCAAAGCTAAAAATTGCTTCCCTGGAAGTTGCCATCTTTTGTGATCTTGGGCGACTAGCCGGTACCAAGTCAGATTTGCATCAAACAAAATACCCAAATAGTTAAAATTAGAGATTTTGGTAATATGGGACCCCGCATTGTAAAAACCTTTAGAGCTGGTATTTCTTCGGAAACAGGTCAAGATAAACAACTTCTTTTGATTTATCTGTAAATTTAAGCCCTTCATAAAATTATTAAAACCATCTAAAAGAGCCTGCAACCCATTCGCAGTACGGGCAATAAGAACCACGTCGTCCATGTAGAGAAGCACAGTGACGAAGCAAGATCCTAGTTACGGGACGTCTGGGGAGCAGGATAACAAAAAGGAGTCTAAGGCATTGATATAAAATAAAAATAGAAAATGGGCTAAAATGCATCCCTGTCTTAGCCCTCGTGTAACCCTAATGGGGTGGGTACAGTCTCCAGTTTCAGTATATCGTACCTTTATGAATGTGTCCCAATGGACACACAGTAATGGCAAGTCGATACCTACTGCCTCCATCAGCTCCCATAATTTCCCTCTATCCACTAAGTCACAGGCACAGGAGAGGTCCATAAAGGCCATATGAATAGCACCTCTCCTGGCCTAGACATACTTTCCGAGGATTAGGGATAAGTTAAGTGCTTATTCAGTTGTGCCAAAGCCCGGGCGAAACCCGTATTGTACCTCAGAGAAAATAGAATTAGTCTCAGCCCAGGCTTCCGATTTCGACAAGATTACTCACCCAAATATTTTTGTCAAAGAATCTAATAGTGATATGGGATGGTAATTGATTGCATCCATAAATCAGGGGGTCCTTCCTCAATAACGGCCCTAAAACATTTGTCATTAAGGGGGCCTAAAAGACAGGATTACACCTAAACATGTCAAGTGGAACCCCGTCGGGACCGGGCGCCTTCCAAGCCGTGGAACTGAGGATGGCTTTAGACATGTCTGCCATGGTAATACAATCGCTTAGTTACAATTTAGTGAGTGAGAACAACCCCTCATGATCTAAATTGGGACTTTTCTCTTGGGGCAAACTACCAGGGTCGAAAATGTGTGAAAAATGTTCAACCCACTCACGCTCTAAAATATGACAGTTGATGCCCAAGATGGTAGCTTTGGTATAAAATGGGTGGTTTATGACCACCCAGAAAGCTGTTGGACTTTTGTGTGATTGTTCTTAGTTAGTATACGAGAAACAGATTGGTACATCACCGTAAAGCTCTCACAGATCTTAGTATGGGAGGCCTCCTCCGAGAGACAGCGTAAGATGTCCTCATAGTTATTGTATTGTATAGTATTGTATTGTATATAGCATTTGTAAAGCGCAGCTAACACCCTACGGGTACCCTGGCGCTATGGTACGTGACGCAAACCAGCATAAAACGGAGAGGGTAGAACCCAATTAGACAGCACTCAAAGACAGGAAATCAGTTTCTGGGGAACAACCACGTTTTGATCCTTTTCCTAAACAGAGACAGGGTGTTGCATTGTCTAATTTCAAGTGGTAGTTCATTCCATAGCCTCGCAGCAGCAGTACTGAAGGCCCTCCCTCCCAATCTAACCTTATTAAACCTTGAGACCTTCGCCAAACAAGCAGAAGAGGAGCGGAGGCTCCGAGTGGGAGTGTACCAGACCAGTTTCTTCTGTAGATGCTTAGGACCAGATCCATGCAGAGCCCTAAACACTATGCATAAGGACTTAGAATATATTCTTTGCAACACTGGAAGCCAGTGTAGCTCAGCTAAGCACATTGATGCAGAAGAGTCCCGTGGTCTGGACAGAACTAATTTCGCCGCCGTATTTTGGACTCGTTGCAGTCGCTGAATCAAATACTTTGGAGACTCCAACAGTAGGGCGTTACAATAATCAAGTCTGCTTAAAATAACGCCTCGTACTGTTAAGGCTCTGGCCGAATTTGGAAGCAGCGGGAGGATATTTCTCAGTGCTCTGATAAGACCAGAACAGCTCCCCAAAGTTTTATTCACTTGCGTCTCCAAAGACAGGTTAGCGCTGAACGTGACTCCCAAATTTCACGCCGTCTTAGTCGGAACCAGAGGAGTAGATGTTACAAGGGGCCAAAAGTTGTGAGGGAGAGGCAGAGGAACCTTCCCAACTGCACAGTGTAAAATTTCGGTCTTATCCGAGTTGAATTGTAAAAAGTTATTCCGTAGCCACTGCGCAGTATCATGCATATAGGCATGGAAATCCTCCAAGGCATTAGACTGGGTTCCATCCAGGGATAAGATAATCTGGGTGTTAGAAATAACGTCTGTAAAACATTTGGTTAGGGTAAATATGCTCCCATTTCATACGTACCCCCCCCCATTGGTTGTATAGGACAGAGTGGGATTATTCCGTAATTTGGGTCTGGGTGGGAGTTGGAGAGAAAGGTTAATAATAATTGGGTGGTGATCGCTAAGGTGGGAGGCACACACCTCATTACTCCTTAATTTAATAATAAAATTCTCAGAGAGGAGGATAAAATCTATCACACTTTCTTTGCCTCTGCCTACATATGTGAGGGGATTCATAAAATTTAGCCCGCATAGGTCAGATGAAATGGATAAGTTATGGGTAAGTACTAGCCTATTCAGGGCTTCCCCATATGGTGTGTGTGAAAAATGGCTAGTGTTTGCGCCCTTACCTTCTGTAACACCTGCAAACCCTATTACCACTGTGGATGCATTTACTAATGTTAAAATATCCTGCCCACAAGAGAGACGCTTGATTCTTTCCTTTAAGCAAAGAATGGGCAACTTCCAACTCATCTATGATACCCACTGGTTGGGTGGTGAAAAAATTGTAATAAAAATTTATCAGAATTATGTTTACTAAGTTAGATTGACTCAATTTTAAAATCTTGTAACAGGGACTGGTGCATAAAACTTTAACACTCAGGTCCCTGATGGCCGTTGAAACTACGAAGATTAGGCCCCCATGCCCACTTCCTGCTACTGATGGAGTGGTGGGCGAGCAAAACGTTTTGAAATCCTCCACATGTACTGGATTAATGGCCCAAGTTTCATGACAACAGATTATATCAAAGTCTCGTATGTCAAGTGCTCGTTACTTAATTTCTGTTGTATCCCTGCAATGTTCCATGATGAGAACCGAAAGGCCACAGTAGGCTTAGGTACTAGTTGAGCTCTAAACTGTCTCCCAAGTGCCTGAAAATGGGATGGAGAATCAGAAATTAATGTCGGCTGACTTGAACAGCAAGGGGATGGAGAAACTGCCAAGCTGGAAAACTGGGACTGTCAATCAATGTCCTATAAGCTTTGAAGAGAGGCAAAGCAATTACTAGTCAGTACTGGGGCCGAAGGTGCCATGATTTTATCATTTGTGATCCAGCTGGATCCTCACTGGCTATTGGTCATTGCTACAGGGGAAGTTGATTGATAAAAGAAGCCTAATGGTAAGGTATGAATTTTCACTTTTTGGCAGGGTGTGTATGCTAGGCAATTCAACAAGAAACGATGATACCTGGGTCTTTAAAGTTCAGGACCACACAATCCCCACTCACGTTTTTTGGGGAAGAGCCCACCCACCTCACCCTGTGAGCCATGATGATTTTATTTGCCAGATCATACTGACACCCTGGGGCATATTCTTAAGAACGTGCGATAATCATCGCCAAAATAGGTTAACGCAATTTTTCATATCGCCGTCTATCACGGGAAAATAACTCCGTGTTAACGTCTTATTCTCAACACGGCGGTAACATGCAATAGTTTCCCGATAACGCATCAAATGTCCGCGATAAAATTACACGGGACAGCAATAAAAATCTAAAGCCTAACGTGAAAAAAGTTGCGATGGGCCCAACTGCGATAAAAAATACAGCGATAAGCAGCACCAGGCCTGCAAGTCCCACAAGTCAGGCGGGAAAAACCACTATAAAAGCGGCAACAAAAAAAACAAAACACAAACAACTGCAAAGCACCATGGAGGTAGCTGGAGCAAGTACAGAGGACAACCAGAAGCCCACAAGCCCCACGGAGGACCAGCCTGGGACCTCGGGGTCAGGGAAGGGCAAGGAGAAGAAGAAGAGGAACCCGCGTTTCAGTACGCAGGAAAACCAGATCCTCATTACGGAGGTGATAGAACACCACCACCAACTGTTCATCACCTCCACTGTGTCATTGGCAACTAAAAATACAATATGGCAGTCCATCTTGGCCAAGGAGAATGCAGTCGGAGTGAAGAGAAGGGAAGTGGACGGCTGCAAGAAGCGCTGGACTGATTTGAAGCGCAAAACCAAGCTGAAACTCGCAGCCAACCTGAAAGCAGCAATGCAGACTGGAGGTGGGAGTCCAGCGACACACCAGGAGCTGGATGAGATGGAGGAAATGGTGACCCGAGTCATCATTGGGGAGACGGTGGCAGGAGTTGGGGGACCGGACACTGCACAACATGACCTGAGCCAACAGCAACAGGGTGAGTAACGACCAGGGACTGGGGGGACGGGGGGAGATGGGCACAATGGCACACATACACAATTAAGTATAGCACATCTGTGGACAAACCATGCCCAAGAGTCACAACTCCGACCAAGAGCCCAATTTACCCAAGTCTGCAACATCTCAGCACTGTATAAGCACAGAAGTGAAAGGCACACCGCCTGAAAGGGATCAGAGCTGAAGGGGCAACACACCCACAATGCAGCACACACACATAAGAATCAGAGCACCTCAACATTGACAACAATGTGATACAAACTGCAACACTTTCACAACAGAACAGAGGATACAACTGCTGCCGCTTGTGTGTAGAAAATGGCCATTCGCATTTGGCTTAGCAGGAAACTGTGAGATGATAATGTACAAGTACAACCTCACATCCCTGATGGTGTAGAAATGTCAACTGTCCCGCATCAAATAGGCATCTCCTCACAAACAGTCACAATGTACATTGTCATGCAGTCTGTTAGTAAACTTGTACAATGCGTGAACATACATGTGAACACAATGTCAATCTGCATCTCCCCTTCACATTGCAGAGGGAGAATCAACACCTCCTGCAGAGCAGACCCAACAACTCAGCACTGATGATGAAGAGGACCTCAACAACATCGACACCAACGCCCTCCAACAGCTCATGGACAGCTTGGGCACCCCACCTCCAGGAGCAGGGCAGCCCAGCTGCATCGAGGAGACCCCACCCCCTGCACAGACCACACAGCAGGAAGCACCCACCACCACGGCTGTCTCCCAGGACCCCCACGACCAACACATGGCATTCCAACACTGTGTGTTAGGGTGCCAGGAGAAGATGGCTGATCAGCTGCGGTGGGGTTCAACCTCATGGCAGCCAAACTAGATGCCATACTTGGGTGTCTAAGTCCCATCAGGAACCACTTACAGTCCCTAACGGACACCCACTGTCCGCTCCATGCTCTCCAACAATCCATGGCTGACATCGCTGGAGTCATGACTCTGAGCCAAGAACAACTGTCTAGTCAGAGTGGCTCCAGCGATGTCAGCCGGGAGTTGGGACACATGCGGAGGATCATGGAGAACATGGAGCAGATGCAGGCGGAAAGAATGTTTGCCATGGCTGCACACCAGCGAGATGTAGCTGTGATCTTCTATGCCCTGCAGATCCTCGTCATGGCATTGCCGCCACAAGGCCTGGCGCAGATGAATGCTGCTGCTACTACTCCATCCACTTCTCCGCCCCCTGAAGTGTCAGTGCCACACAGTGCGGCAGACATTCCACCTCCGGCCCCTGATGTGTCAGTGCCACACAGTGATGCAGACTAAACACCAGCACCCACATGTGAGGCACTTGACACATCAGAGGACGAAGATGATGATGAATCTGGCTTTGTGGTAAGAATGAAGTGGTAGCATTCATCTCCGCCATATGGCCTGTTTCAGCTTGGTTCTGCCCTCTGCATCATGCCCTGGAATAACACCTTCCACTGTCCCCCGATACACTCAGCGACACTCACCTTGGACCTCGACATGGACTGCCATATTTTGTTTGGTTACCAATGACACAGCAATCACACTGCGGACTGAAGTCTTCCTCTTCGGATGAACTTGTCAATTCCTAAAGGACTCTGGCTGGCCCCCCACGGGGCAACAATGTAAAGTGGGGTTTGCATGGCCCTGTACTGGTCCAGCTTCAACACTCCACTGAATGCGAATAAAACATTCTAATTCACACAGATGTGTCATGGCTATGAGCAATCAAGTATGAAAGTATGGATGAATGTAGGGACAGTGATTCCACAAAAAGGTACTCCCTGGGTAATGCTATCAATGCGCATGTATGGCCGTGACCCAGATAGGCAGTGAGACACACATTGTCATTCAAATCAACACTCATCACAGTTGAATACAAGTGAAGGTGCGTAGACTTTGTTAGCATATGCTTGTCAGTACGGGCAAGATAAGTGCCACAACATGCAGACCAATGCAGCAGTATGTCAGCATGAAGAACGTTGCCAAGCGCCGCTGTCCACTCCAGGGGAGTGCCTCACCTTTCACAGGTGTGTGTTAACCCGCGTTTGTTGTCCGCTCATGTATTCGGAGTCCAGGCGAATGCAGCCATGTCCACTGTTGTCGTGGGATATGTGACCAGATCTCCAAGATGCAACAAGGTGTTGGGACATGTGCAATGGGTTCCATTCTGTTGTGGCTGCAGGTACGTAGTTACTCCTCCATGAAAGCGATTGCAGCTTCGTAGGCTATCATTTCCAACATGAGGTTGTTGTCGACTCCATCAAACAGGACAGCGAGGCAATCCATTAGCAGGTCCGGACAGATGTGCTGCGCCCACCCCCTTTCACCAATTGGCACTACAGCCCAATAGGGGAGCGGTTCAATGTGGTCACTGCACACGAGGAGTTGTGCAATCTCCCAGGTCCAGCTGCCAGCATGTATGCAAGTATCAAGGCATCCCATAAACGGGTATCACGGTGACACTCCTGGTCGTGGGCCAACAGGGGGCGCACACACATGTCAAAGACCAGTTCAGCTACCGTCCTGTTGGATAGGCAGACATCCATGGACCACTCGAATATGCACGATCGACAATGCAACACAGGCTGAACGCAGGTGACGTTGGCAAGGCGGAAGCTTAGCCGGTAACTGATCCGCAGCACTGCCAATGGCAGTGCCCCCAGTAAATGCAGCATACGTGCACAGTACAGTTCCACGTAACAGGGGTTGTGCATGTGTCCGGGATGTTCTGCCATTGCGTTAGTGGCTCTGGTTGAAGCGGCACTGTTCTGACCTGCGCCAGTTCTGTGGATGAAATGCCACAGCTCGGATCAATGAGTTGTTTTAGTGTGCAACGGTTGTACGCCTGGGATGGTGTGGGAGTAAGTGTGAAGGCCATTCCTTGCAAGATAACTTCGAGCAAGGACTTCTGTGTGTGGGGTGTGTATACGTTGGTCTTTCGTCGGGCTGTGCGTAGTGTGGGAGTCGTCATCAGCTGCTATAGTATCTGTCAGGGGGTGCCGGGCACATGCAATTCCGAGGTCGGAGGTGCAGATGTGCTTCCGCCTGATAGTTCAGACAAAGGAGCTTTCATCCCTAATGTTAGTTTGTCATCTGCTTGCATTCAGGAAATGTGATGTGGCTTGTTGGGGGTGGGGTGGGATGTGTGCGGCTTTGGGATTCATGTTTGACATGTCTTGCATGTGGCAAATGAGCGGCATCACCGTGTGTTACGTTGCCTCACAGCTGCTCCTCCCTCCCCCCGGGCCTATTTACTTGTGTGCGCTGCGCGGTTGCATCACTTGCACTCCTACGGCACACCATTGTCATGCCTGTCTGCGCATGTCCACAAGCCTGACAACGACACTGTGATGTTGGCCGTTGAAGGTGGGCGGCCACGTGAGTGTAGGCCTATGGTAAGGATAGGGCGGACACATATGTAGAGTTCATGCCTGGCTGAACTCGCGCTGCGATTAAGGCTAGGCATTTGGCTCATGCTGCGGCAATACAGATACACACAACACTTGGCATGTATGAGCCAAGACCCCGAGCGGTCTTGCGCTCCTTCATTTCTCCGTTCGTGCGAGCCCGCCCTCCGGGTGCATGCTACATTGCAACATTGTCGATTGCGGGCCGGTAGGCGCCGACACTACAACAGGGACACACGCATTAGTCACTTCCTTGTCCAGGCCAGCACTGAACCATGCCCAGAGCCCCGGGCAAATTCTTCACACCCCTACGCTGGACTGGCGTACGCTGGCCCAGCCCACTCCGCTTACAGGGGGGGGGACAAAGCTACGTGTCCAAGGTCTTACCCACTGCCTGAGGTGACATGGTTGCGTCCGCTGTCCACAGCACAATGTAATGTGGTAGGGCCAGGGGCCATCATGCATACATAATGACCACACGGACACACTTAGATAGATAGTGGAACTGGCTACGGGCACGTGCGCCCGGCCCCTTTTTATTACCAGGGTCACATGTCCAGTGACACCTGTGCTGGATGGGTGTGGAGTGAGTGTAAGCCAGCCCTCAGGGAGTGGTTGGTGCTGGCAACAACTAGAACAGTGATCATCGGATCACACACACAAGACTCAATCATGAAGGGTCCATGGCTTGTGGTGCACTGAGGTAGGGGCACCAGCTCTGATATCACACACACAAGACTCAATCATAAAGGGTCCATGACTTGTGGTGCACTGAGTTAGTGGCACCTGAAGAGCTGAGCAGGGTATCAAGCTGATGATGGCATCCAAGACAGGTGTGAGCAACTTTGATAGGCTGGCTGTAAGACTCCTCCGACTCTGGCAGTTGTTGGTTGGAGGTGGTCCTGGCGGTGGTGGCGGGTGTGCAGCCAGCGATGATGGCGTGTCCTTGCAGGTCAGGATTGGATTTGATATGTGGGAGCCCTGCTGACCGCAGTGTAGGCCGGAGGCAGCGGTCAGCAAGGGACCACAGCCACGTGGCGTTGACTTGAGCTGCACAGAGTTAGTGGCACCTGAAGCGCTCAGCGGGTGTGCAGCCAGCGATGATGGCGTGTCCTTGCAGGTCAGGATTGGATTTGATATGTGTGAGCCCTGCTGACCGCAGTGTAGGCCGGAGGCAGCGGTCAGCAAGGGCCCACAGCCACGTGGCGTTGACTTGAGCTGCACAGAGTTAGTGGCACCTGAAGCGCTCAGCGGGTGCGCAGCCATCGATGATGCGTCGTCCGGGCGGGCCGCACTGGAAGCAATGTCTGTTGCCTACTGGACTGCGCCATAAATAAATCAAGACTCGATTTGAATTGGGGGACCTGCTGACCGCAGTGTAGGCCGAAGGCAGTAGTCAGCACACACATGACTCCGCGGTGCTGTGGCGCTGGGTACGCTGGGGGCCTGTGTCGCGGAAGCCAGCGATCGGCTGAGGAGGCTGGCGGTCACGGCGGCGGACTCATGGCAGGGTGAGGGGCGCCGCCCTGGCAGAGGCGTTGGCCATCCCGGAAGTGAACCACGCCCAGAGCCCCAGCCTATTTATTCACACTCCTACGCTGGACTGGCATACGCCGGACCAGCCCACTCCGCTTACGCTTACAGGGGGGGGGGGACGACACAGCTACATGACCGAGGTCTTTCCCACTGCCTGAGGTAACATGGTTGCGTCCACTGTCCACAACACTACAAACACCAGCAGTATATGTCCACATGGGCATGTCTGTGCTCTGCATACTGAAGTCTGTCCAGCACATCACTGCCACACTTGGCATTGTGTACATTATTATTCATGGGTGACTTGCCTCCTTCACACATACTTGGTTCCCACCTCTCCCCACATTCTGCAATTGTGTGGCTGAGGGGCCATGCTGTTTTCGGAAGGTCAGCTGTCTTGTTCTGCGCTGCCTCGGTGGTAGTCCGGGGGGGGGCCTGGGGATGGTGGCGGTGAGTGTTGTGGACCTCTTGGGTCTCCGAGCTGCATGATCAGTAGCTCCATGACATGTGTTGGTCTTCAGATTTTGCTCTGGGCTGGGCTCCCTTTCATACTGCAGGTTGTCGTCCTGCTTTACACCAGTAAAAGGCAGGTGTTAAATCCCTGCTGCTAACGCGCCTTATCGCCTGTTTTTGGATCGCATTGCAGATCTGGCTGGTCGTTGAGAATATCGCGAAGTGGTGTTTTCGTGTGTTTTTGCACGGGAACGCCTACTCTGCATATCATTAGTGTTAGTTGTCGCTCTCATCCGTGGCAATGTTTTTTGCGGAAGCTATCGCTGGAAAACTGGCGATATAGGCAGTTTGCACCAGCTTGAGAATTGGGCGATAAATCTATCGCCACTTTTGCGGCGCTAAAGTGCCGATAAATCGGCGATGAGTCCTTGAGAATATGCCCCCCAGTATTTTGGCTACACCAATGGGCTGCTTTACACATCAGACTTTGGGTATTCTCCTGAGCATTATACTCTAGTGGGGAAACTCCTTCCAGGATTATCACCTTAGGTGTGCATTCCCGGGGCAGGTGAAGATCATCCAACTGTTGCCTATGAGTAGTCGAAGATGGAGGGACATGCAGAATCTGAGTGCAGGGCTTAGACGGAGCTGAAATTAATTGACAGGTCGGTCCTTGAGGACACGAGAAGTGACAAGTTGCGTTCTTGCCACTGAAGTGGGCATTTGTCCAGCGAGGGAGCTTCTGTTTTCACAGAGGGGTTTTCGAGAATGTAGAGTTGCAGTTCCCAGAGCCCCAATGGCACCTTGGTAAATCTTGTTAAGATCCTCAATCAGAGACTGGATTTTGTCTGTCAAAGATTTAAAAAGGCCTCCATTACCTGTTGAAAAAAACTCCTGTAAAGCCTCTACTCCTGCCACAAGTGGCCAACTCCATGCCTGGAGAGCCATGAATACTTTTGCCAGGATCGGTGGAATTGTTTTCCCCTGTCTGTAGTGGTCCCAGAATCGATGGCGCCCCAGAGCTATTTGTTTGTGACAGAACTTGGTTACAGAGCACCTTTGATTGCGGAGCGTTGGGTTTCCCCTCTCCACGTTCCCTTTTGGGGGGCGGAGGGCTATTTTTAATAACAGAAATAAGATCAGTAGATCCAAGGTCTGAGATGCTGCTATCGTCATGCACAATACATGGGTTTTTGGTTTTACCCCTATTCCGTTTCTTTAGCTGGCACAGTAGAGATAGGTAACACAGTGTCAGGATTTTTGCTAAAATTAGATGGGGGCCCAATGATTAAGCTATGGGTTGTGGGGGGTCAGTGATCAATTCCTGGACTGCTTCAAAGGTTCAGTTCATTGGAAATGGCGCCCATTGCATTGGTAAGGTAAGCAGTGATAGAAGGGATAGTGCTTGGACCCTTGTCCCTCCCCCTTTTTCCCAGAAATACACTTCTTCCCCATTGTTGAAGGTTTAACAGCAGCTTACTCGACTCTTGACAGGGTTAAAGAAGGAGAAAGTAACAAGGTGTTACATGCTATTCCACTATGTGGCTTACAGTATTTCGAAAAGCATGCGGCAGGGCAAAAGCGTAAGTCCAATCTCTGACCTTGCCAAAAATCTTCTGTCCTGAGTCCTGCTGGCGAACTGTGATCTCTTTTCTTTCAGATGTGGAGAGAAGCAAAACCAAGAGCCGGGGCACAGCCTCGTCCGGCCGTGGGAGGGTGCAGACGGACCCGCCCTTGGCTCAGGCTTTGCCCGGGCACTGCCCGCGCGCGTCTCGCGTCCAACAAAGTCTCAGCTGGCACTGAGGGAGCTAGGCCTTGAAGTCCACTGGGGTCGCTGGCGACTGTGGAGGCCAAAAAAAACCCTTGCAGGCAAACGTGATGTCCTCCACTGCGGGGTTGCTACGGTCTCTTTGTAGCATGTTGAGGTAAGCCCTGCCCCCTTACAACAGCGTCTCATCAATCGGGCCTCCTGACGCTGAGGTCCACTGTGGCCGCTGGTGACCGTGGGGGCTAAAAAAAACCTTTGCAGGCAAAGGTGATGTCAGTCTTATTCATTGGTGAGCTTGTGTCTTCGCCAGTCGGCTTCACTTTGTCTTCATGTGTTTTTGTTTTCGTCCCTGGAGCATGGACCAAGAACTGATTGTTTTTTTTTATTAGTGTTCCTCTGAGTTGCTTGTGCTGGATTGTGTTACTGTTTTTTTTGCTTTTGCTTGCAACACAATTTGAAACCATTTGAGTTGAAGCTCGTGTTTCTCCGTATTTCCAAGAGCTGAAAGCAAACTACTAGCAATAGCAATATATGTTGTATACATATATTCCTACTTTATATTTTTTTAAAACCATAGCAATTTACAGCAAAACCCAAAGTTAAAGGGACTTTATATTTAGGTGAAGATGTCAGTTAAAACATACCAATTTAAACAAACAAAACCACTGGAATGTATCAGTTATAGTTATCTCAAGTAACTATAACTTTTGGCCCCACCAAGCATAGTGTTGTCATCAATGATGTCATTTCAGATGTTACAGTGATATTATCAATGGTGTCATAGAACAAGGAATGGTGAGGGCGCGAGTTATAGTTACTCTAGGGTCCGAGTTCTAGTTACATGAGATATCAATAACTGGTGAATTTCAGTTGTTTTGTTCGTTTATAATGGTATGTTTTAACTGACATTTTCACCTAAGTATAACGTCCCTTTAATGTTTGCTTTTTTCAGTGAATTTCTAAGGGAGGTAAGATATTATTACAATACCTAACTATAACATCACTTTAACCTTTTTTTTCAGTGAATTTCTAGTTTTTTTTAAACGTAAAGTGATATTTAAGGCCATGCTCTGTACGTGGTTGGTTGAAGGACCTAGCCTGTGGCCAGACCTTGAGCCCAGCCTCTGCGGGAAATAAACCCCACCGCTGACCATGTTCTTTGGCCATATGCAGCATCGGGCTGGCAACAAGGCCTGGCCTGCGTACAGGCCCTGCCTCCTACACCCCACGGCAGCCAACCCCCCGCCGTGTACGGCCTTTGGCCATGTGCAGCGTGGGGTTGACCGCAGGGCCTGGCCTTTGGCCATGAACGGTGTGGCCGGAGGCAACCAATGCTTTCCCAGCAACAACCTTGCGTAGTAGAGTGGGGAGAGGAAGAGGCCTCTCCACTGACAACTCCCCCCTGAGGTGGCTGTGCGTTGTAGGGTTTGGGGATGGACTGCCCACCTCGCTGAGACCTCTCCCCTAGGTGACGGGTGTGCATTGTAGAGTGTAAGGAAGTACTGGCCTCTCCGCTCAGACCTCTTCCCAGGTCAACGGGCATGTGTAGTAGGGTGTGAGAAGGGACTGCCCCACTCACTGAGACCTCTGACCAGGGAGACTGGTGTGTGTAGTCCGGTGTGTGGAGAGACTGGTCTCTCAGCTGAGACCTCTCCCCAGGGCAATAGGAGCGCATAGTAGAGTATAGGGAGGGACTGTCCTCCTCGCTAAGACCTCTCCTCAAGGTGACCGGTGTGTTTAGTAGGGTGAGCGCAGAGCGGAGGGACTGGTGGAACTAACACCTCTCCCCAGGGAAACAGGCGTGCATACTAGAGTGTGAGGAGGCACTGGCCTCTCCACTGAGACCTCACACCAGGGTGACAAATGTACAAAATAGGGACTGGCCTCTCCGCTGAGAGCTCTTCCCAGGGAGACGGGCATGTGTAGTAGCCCCAAATATAGCTTTTTCTGATCCTTTTCACAACCCCAGGATTTTTCCCCCATATTCATTAATGGCAGCCTTTTAATTTCTCTTTCTCCAACAGCCAGGAAATTAGAGAGTGAGCTTCCACAGGACTCACAGGAGGCTATCTCTCCTGTGAGACCGCAGACTGGAAAAAGGCCCTGTGGACTAATCAGATGGCTCTATTTTTGAATTGTGCGACAGTGGGACTCTTGGAAGACTCTAGTGAACCCAACCATCCAGACATACAAATATGTTTTAAGTTTATTTCTCAAAATATGCTGAACGGATTTACACCACATCACAAAAATCACGCTTTCTGGACCAAGATCTAGCTTGCTGCCAAATGTGATGTAATTCTGTTCAGTTGTTTTGTCTGTAGCAAGTTCCAAAATCCCTATGAAAATTGTATGGGGGGAGTTGGTTTTGGTTCCCAACCTCTTTTTTCGGCTCCCATTTCACGGTTCACCCCAAAACTTTCCAGAAAGAAGCTGAGGTGGATTCATGTTTTTTTGGAAAGTTTCGTGAAGATTCATCAAATGGCGTCAAAGTTATTGGCAAACCAAATCCATTTCCTATGTAAATGTGGTCTTAACTACAACTGTCTGTCTGTCTATCTATCTATCTATCTATCTATCTATCTATCTTCAATGAAAAAACCAAAGGGTACACCTTTGTGATAGTTAGGAACACATTATTTATTCTTTCTATAGTGCATGGGATGGGATCCTGTAATCCCTCTATAAATGGCAGTTCCTAATTTCTTTATAATCGGCGACTTGTGATGCACCAAGTCGCTGATTATAAAGAAAAGACGTCTTAACTCGACTATTATAAGCTCATTACAGTCGAGTTCTGACGTCACAATGCCTGCTACCAGAGCCAGCAGCCGAGGTGAAAGGCAGATCAGTAGATCGAGCATAATTAAAGCAGCTGTTTAAAGCAACAAACGGAACGTTCCTTTTCTTTCTTCTGCCCTATTTTAATAGCTTACAATGACAAGCAGACAGAATATGCTTATTTTTTACACTCACTCCTTAAATAGAGAAAATCTAGAACCTTTCTGCATGTTTCTACACATTCCGAACTACTGCCGCTTTTTTTTTTTTAACCTGACTTGTATCGAACATTTTCTGATATCTGTTTGCAACAAGTACCTAATAGGTTTTTGATGTGTTTAATTTTTCACTAGAAGTTTTATTTTTATTCTTTATGTTTGCAATCATTCTCGCTCTTTCATATGAAAGAGCTGCGCACCAAGGTTTTAAGTGGTTTGTGGGAAAGGTAATGGTGTGACCATGTATTATATGGGATAATGTACCCCCTGGCATACATGATAAGGATATTGCACGTTACCTTGGAGCTCCATAACCTTATAAAGGAACTCGGACTTTGGCCTTGTTCTATAATATGGTCATGGAACTCCTCAGTTACTTACAATTTCCTTATAATGTACAGCAGGGGGTACTTTATCCCTTATACACAAACCAACCCTAAACTACACAAAGATTACAAATTCTAAAGTTATAGTTATACCTTAAATTTATAATATATGCACCACCTTTAAATTACTATCGGATGAATCAACTAAGGGCCTCCGCACTGTGGCAGAGGCCCCCCAGACGTGGCGGGGGGGCCCACGCTTGTGGAGGGGTCCCTGCAATGGGTAACTGTAGTGCGGAAGCCCCGCCTTGGCTGCGGGGCCTCCGCCATGAGTGCGGAGGTCCTTTGTGAATCAGACTCTATGACCTTATTCATTCTTTAGATACAAACCAAACAAACTACAGAAAAATGATAAATTCTAAACTTATACTCATACCTTTAATTTATAATTTCCACTAGACTTTCAAATTATTTTAGCTCGTCCACCTCCAACTAGTATATTGAACATGGTAGCCACACTACATTAACCGTAACATCATAGTGCAGTGTTTTTCTTTCCATATACTCCAGAATGCAAAGTGTAGCTGGATTATAAACCATGACTGGCTGAATTGTCAGCATGCAAAGTGCTGTTTGTCAAAAGCCTGAACTGGCCTTATGTCTCACATATGATGTCGTAGCCACTTGGCAGGCCAGTTCAATGATCTGTCAAAAGTGAAGTGTCATTATGGAGGCTTATATTAAACGATTCCAGGAAACTCTATTGCTGAAAAGTTATGAAAAGGAGCTCAGTACAGGATCTCATTGTCGGCACTGCTTCTCCCTTAAAGGAACCAGCTATTTAATGATGGTACAACAAGGCCCCAAACCTACCAGAAAACAAAGGAACTTCCTGGAATACTTATTTTCGGTGACTGTTGATGGTGCAGACTTGGATCTTTCTTTTTTCTTTCTCTGGCTGGTCTTCTTAAGTGAACAATGCAGTTTCTTTGCTCCCTGGCGTGTGTGAACAGCTTATGGTGACCCCCCCCCCCTCCCAATTCAGAGTGATGGGAGCCTGGCCAAAGGATGCTGGGTCTACTGGCTCCCTGAGCGACTTTGGAACACAGATGCTGCTGGGAAACTTTTCCATGCCCATGACAGAGCCAAGAAGCCCTAAGACATAGTTTCAGCGTCCAGACCAACTGTGCTGAATTTTTAAAGATATATATTTTGGTAATGTTACAATATTCAATAAGCACGCCTTCTGCGATGTGCATGTGTGTCATTAGAAACATGTGGACTTCTGTTTCTCTGTCTATGAAGCAATGAGGTTGCATTATATTGTTTTATGTGGCTATTTATTTTCAATACTACTTCAGCCTCTAACCATTTCTTCAAATAATCAGATGCTGGTACAGGAAAATAAACTCAGTGGCACAGGATCGCACTGTTTATTAGAGATGGGAAAGACAAACAATTAATGAGAAGCGCCAGAGACGCGCCAAAGGGCCACCTTGGCTTTCAGGGGCAAATGTACAAATTTTTCACAGACTGCATCCTGCATTGTGTGAAATGGAGAGAGCAAAACTGAGCCATATCTACAAAGATATGACGCTGCTGCTCTCTTATCAAGCGCTGGTGCACAAGCAGGCTGTTTAGCACCATGCACACACCTTTGCACAACAGCGCACAGGTGTTTGCGTGTGCCTAGCATAGGGTACACTTCCAGTACAAAATGAAATGCTTAGACTAACCTTAAAAGTTTCTCCACTTTGTGTGATGTACAGTGCAGCACACATGAAAAGGTTGAAGAAATAAAAATATTTCTCCAACTTTGCTCCTGCCTCAAAGAGGTGTAATTTTTCTGGTGGAAAACATGTCTACCATTGTTATCAGATAGGACTTTGATGCAAATGAACACTAAGCAGACCATAGCACTACTTTGTGTAAATTTTAGGCAACTTCAAGTAAATAAATCAACATTTTGGACCAGTTTGTGTCACGTTTGGTGAATTTTGCACTGTGGAAAATGTTGATCATCTGTCCCAAGCCAAAACAATACTTGAGCTTGCAAACAGCATCTTGTGGATAGCGTCTTGCTTTCACTCATTCATCCCCCATCATGCTATCTGCTTCATATTTCTCCATCTTTTGAGACCTTACTCTCTCTTTCCCCCATTTTTTGTTTCTCTTTCTTTCTCCTCTGTTTATGTCTGGCTCGACTTTCTCTCTTTGCTCACTTGCCTTGTCCCTTGCCCCTTCTCCCTATCTCTCTTTCTTTCTTTCTGAGGATGTGGAGATAGAGCAAGAACTGCAGACTTTGGATTTGGGGAACAAGATTCAGGTCCCAGTGTGACCTCAACATCCTGTGATTTAGGGCAAACACTTAGGGGCCTATTTATCAAGGGTTTGCAGTGTATTTGCACCATGCAACGTGGTGTATGCGTGATACAAACCCTAAAATGCGATTTATCAAGTCACGTAAGGCCACTTTGCATGGCCCTGAGTGGTTTGATAAATCAGGAGTAACGCAATGCAGCGCAAATCACTGCATTGCATTCCTCTGCCCCAGGGAGGCGTTCCATGGGCGTTGCGAGGGTGTTCCCACGCACGTCCCCTAGAGTTTGATGCATTCCCAGATTTACCATTACTAGTAGACCCGGGAATGTGCCAAAATGCTATGCCTTCTCAGGGGAGGTGTAACGAGGAGAAATATTCTTTTGCTCATTCTGCAGCACACATAAAAAGAGGAATATGCCTTAGGAGATTGTTTTTGTGCAGGAAGGTATCCCTTCCTGCACAAAAACAATCCTGCATGCAACTCAGGCACCATAGTGCAAGGGTGGCAGCTTTGGCGCTAGGCAGCCCATTGTGAGCCAGAGCTGGAGAAAATGCAGGAATGCACAGTATTGTGCTGAATACGGCTCATTCCTGCCCTTTTCCTGTAACACAACACAGCGCAGCAAGGTGACGGGCTGCACTGCATTGCCTTTTCATAAACATGTCTCTTAATCTCCCCATGCATTAAAAGAAAAGACATTAAAGTTGTGTATTGGAAATGGTGCTCATGTAAAGCGCCCCAATGCCCTTGGGCTGAGTTTGCACTACATAAAATAAAAATAAAAAAATAAAAAGTTTCGTTCATGGCCCCTATGCCTCTCTGTCTCTCTTCTCTCTGTCTCTCCTTCTATCATTTTTGCTCTTATCTGCTTTCACTTTTTCTCTCCTTCCTAATAATCCGTTTTATCCTCTTTGCACCAAATCCTTCCTTTCTGCCTCCCCTCACTCTGTTCA
The DNA here is from genome assembly GCA_963921515.1 of Calotriton arnoldi. Lineage (NCBI taxonomy): Eukaryota > Metazoa > Chordata > Amphibia > Caudata > Salamandridae > Calotriton > Calotriton arnoldi. The sequence goes on along the minus strand of CAWUFW010000123.1, from coordinate 5,569,775 downwards.
CTATCACATCATTCTCCAAGCCCCTTGGGTGCAGCACAAGAGGGTCTGGCCAGTGACACAGGCTTTTTTGCATTTCGATAGTGAAAATGCAAACAGCCAGGGTCACTGACCACCCGCACCCAAGCAGGATTGCAGAATGACATGATACTGCACATAGGGATGCAGAGAAGACAGAATCTACAGCTTCTCGTCTTGCTTGCTTTTGGCTTGGCTTCAAGGGGACTTTGAACCAAGCCAGATCTGGCCATTTGGCTCGAGTTCAAGCCTTCCATTGGCTCGCCCACCTCTACCATTTATATTATTTGCTTTTTAATTATTATATCGTTGACCCGGCCCATGAGGCCATCAGTACACTGAGCAGCTATGGTGGCAAGTGGCCTCTTTAGCCAGTCCTGGCTTTTTACATAGCATTCTGGGACTTGAAGTTTTGTTTTACCTTTGAATGTAAGGCCTATATAATCCAACTGTTGAATATAACTACTTGAAGATAAGACAAGGGAAATGGGGATGTTTGCCAGCTATATAACCTGGGAGTTCAGGAAAATGCGGACATAAATTATCTAGAACAGTGGCACTTAACCTCTGGTCCAGGGAACCTGTGGTCCACAGAACGCCTACTCAAGGGGTCTGCAACTGCTCAGAAAATTAAAAACACTGGCAAATTAATAAAGTACATATACATAAAAAAGCAACATTGAAAATTGAACATTTTAAAACACTGTGTAAATATGTAGGAGTTTGTGATTGGAAACAAAAAAATAAGTTGCTATCTTAATCTTGAATTATAGGAGCAGCTCAAATGCAGAAAACTGAATCTAGAATGGACGATTGCTGTTCTCAAGTGAAGCAGCACTGGAATGTGGAGACAAAAAGAGAGCATGTATTAGGAGCAAAAAAGACAAAGTGATATGTTAGAGTCTGGCATCACTTAGGGGCATATCAACAACGAGGCGATAAACAATTATCGCCGCTTTTGCGTCCGTTTTCAGACGAAAAGCGGCGATAATTTTATCGCCAAATCAGCAAGGTCACGCTATCACGTGAATCCTTGCATTATCGCCCTTTCCCCCAACGCCCATCTTTGCATCTCTAATGAGATGCAAAGTGGGCGTTCCGTGCTAAGATAACTGGAGAAATGTCGCTAACCGACATTTCTCCAATTATCAAGCTGCACGCTAACAAGCAGAGCGACAAGCAAAGTAGCGATAACCTCTGTTATCGCTACTTTCCTTACGCCTGCTTCTAGACTGACTTAGCCATGATATCCTATGTAAGGTGGATATCATGGCTAAGTATGTCTTGCCCTATCAGCAAGCTATCGCCAAACCTTGTGCGATTATCGCTGTATTTCCAGCGATAATCGCACAATTGGCAGCTTGCGTTCTGAATCTTATCGCTTTGGAGATAAGCGTTGCTGATAGCACGCTATCTCCGCGATAAGATTCGGAGTTGGCCGGCGATAATTATCCTCGCGCTAAGAGCGCTGAGCGATAATATCGCATGGCCTTGTTGATATGCCCCTAAGTCTTTCAAAAATAAAACAACATTTTGAAAAGCACCAACCTTTCCATTAAAGTCTTGAATTCCACATCTCTTTGTTAGTGAGTTAAACATAATATTTCATAATTTGTATATGTGTTTAATGTATACTTGTTTCTCTATCTTTATGTATTGTTTTGAGGTTCAAATCAAAGAAATTGCTTAGGCGGGCTCCCCAACTTCAAGTAGTAATTCATTGGTGGTCCACAGAAGTCAAAAGGCTAAGAGCCATTAATCTAGAACCTAAACATAATGAGACATATTTAGGTAGATATTTGGAGCATATGAAGCAGCAATGATGCAATCAGCCTGTAGAGGAAGGGGCACAGATGAAGAGGTAGATTTATCTTACTGAGAGTGAGTGTTGACTACAGACAGCAAGGGATAGGCCAGGGCTGGAAGAGTGCCCTCACTGCAGCCAGGGGACATTAGGCTAGTCATGAAGCCATGAAAAGTGTGTTGGATGGTGGGAGGTGTCCTGATATAAACGCTAAAAGGGTAGACAGAGGAGAGGATTGGAGGATGAAAGTCAAATGGTTGATGCCAGGATGGGAAGACGGCTAGGAGCAATGGTCAGGCAAGCCGAGAAAATCTCGGGAATGGCATGTATTGGAACAGGTGGCAGTCTGGATAGAAGCAAGATCTTCAGGTAGAAGGGTTGAGAGAAGTTATGTGGTGAAGCTGGAGGGGATGAAACTCTTGGGGTTTTGTGATGCATAAAGCTTACAAAACTATTTTTTAAAAAGAGGCAATGATTCTATGTCCTTGGCATTCATACTGCTGTGAGAGGCATAGGGTGGACTTGCATCACGAGGCATTAACCCCTGATCAGACCTACTACTGACTACCAACACACTAGTCCTCCATCACTGTCTACATCTGTTTGAACGAGTCCTCACACCCTGCACAGTATCTGGAATTCCAGCCAACACATACCCCCGTTTGTTGCCCCACCAGTCCCACCACACCTTGTGGTCCTTAGCACTCTTGTAGCAGCAGGATGTATCACTCCTGAACGGTGAAACACCCTGTGGCTGGAAAACAGCCCAGCTGTGTAGGCTGCAGTTTGGAAAGCATAACATCAGCAAAGTCGGTTGAAGTCACAAAACTTTCCTGGCTTCACAGAAGCAATGTTGCAAACTTTGGTGAAGCTTTTACCTTCAATCACCCTAGTGTGTGAGGTGGCTGAGAGAGAAACCTAGTTGTTAAATCTGAAGTATTTTCAGGGAGACCAGTAAGCAAAATGGGAGATATTGGAGTTTATTGTAATGGTTAGTATTGTGGTAAGGAGGCCTGGTAGGATGTAGTGGCTGAGCTAGGTTCCTACCAGAGATTCAGCAAGAGGAGTGAGTAACAGGGAGAAGAGCTTACAGACTGAAGGGAAGGCAGTACCTTGGGCAAGACATTACCTCCTCCAGCTTACTTTGTCTCAATACTTAGGGGCCGATTACGATGCGGCCCGGAAAGGCTCTGGCCGACAGTCGGAGCCTTCCAGGCTGCAACGTAATCGGCCCCTCGGTTTACTTACCGACCACTGCATTACAACGCTGGCGGTCGGAAACTAAACCAGCCGGTCATTCCGGCTGGCTTCCGACAGGCTCGAGGAGCCCGTCGGCCAGTCGGAACCGACTCATAATCCCAAAGCGTGGGTTTCCGCCTTTGGGATTACGATGCACGGTTTCCAGCATGGTTTTCATGCCGGCCTGTCCCCTTTCGCCCTCCGGTTGGGGGCCCCTGTTGATCCCTGCACCCCATGGCAGGCACCTTGAGGTGCCTGCCACGGGGTGCAAGGATGTACAGCACCTCCCATTTCCCTATGGGAGCATGTATTTTGGTAGGTTTACGGTCGTAATGCATGCTCCCATAGGGAAATGTAGGATTGTGACCGAACAGTGTTAGTTCGCATCCTAAATAGGTGGTCGAGACCGCCGACTGGAGGTTGGTCAGTCCCAGGTCCAAGACGGTGTTGGGTGGACTTAAGTCCGCCCGACATCGTAATTAGGCCCTAAGTATGTGAGGTGGTCACCCCTCCGCCAGGCACCAAGCAACTAAAGCACCAATGAAAGACTTTCCATCCCTACCCCCTTCTTCTCTCCTCCTTTTCCCAAGCTCCACCTTCTTAGCGAGAGTCAAAAGGAGAGGATAACCATGTCACTTCTTGTTCCTTTCATCTGCTTCCCGCAGCCACCGAACCATGCTGGGCCAGGTCCTTCTTCAGCAGCTCACAGGGCAGTGCAGCTCCTGTAGAGGTAAATCTTTTTTGTGTTTGACCTTGGATTTTTAGAGCAGAGCTCTCAAATGTTTGTCCAAAGACTATGATTCTTCTGAAATTAATTTGCCAAGTACCCTCTTCCAAAGCAAGTTTTAAGGTGAAGATGGGCTTCTCACAGTGAAGCAGGTTGCTATGTGTATATTTCAGGAGAATGGAGTGGTGTTCCATCCCACCATTATACAATCCCAGCTTATGGTGTGTATTGATGAGAGATGGGCTTTCTGCAGCAGGGCAACGCCAACTCGGCGATGCAGCGCATACAGTGTAAATTGTTTTATTTATTTATTTATTTACTTAACTCTGTACCGCCGTGTGCCGGAGTTTACTACCCCCACCCTGCCCCTCCCCTGCCCACCGCCTCGCAGCACTCCCTCGGCGAGCCGCCACTGGTGTCATTGCTGGTATTCGTTCAAGGATATTCTACTCATGGGATGGAGTCCTCTTGGACAGAAGCATTAACTTCCATCTAAGGAACTTGGATAGTTCCTTTCACGTTTGAAGACACTACCGTTTCGATCTGATGGATCAGAAATCCATGGAGTGTGGATCTAATATTTTTAAAACCTGTTCTTTCTGAATGAATTTCTCCTTTAATGCTTTATTTTTTCATTAAATATATGTGCAGCACAATATTGGAGTCTTGTGTATTATTGCCAGGATATCATGGCTCGATTCTTTGCTTTGCTAAATTCTCACATACTAAGGACTGGGAGGAGGTAATGTGCCAATTGATTACGGTGTTCTTTGATTACGAACCTTGATGTTACGGGGAATCTAGGGGGCAGATTTACGTTGAACTAACGCAGCGCGGTACAGCAAGTCATTTTGCTGCGCTGCGCTGCGTTAGTTTTGAAAGCACAGGGATGCGACATATTTACAACAATATGTTGCATCTCTGTCCTTCCCCCTGCGCTGGCGCACAAACTGCAGCCATGCGCCGGCGCAGGCACCCTTGCACCATGGTGCAAGGATGCCTGCGTCGTGGGGAGATTGTTTTTGTGCAGGATGGGGCACCTTCTTGCACAAAAACAATCAATACAAGCATTTTCCTCTTTCAATGCGTGCTGTAGAATGCAGCACGCATTGAAAGAGGAAAAAACGAGGAGAAATGAAAACATTTCTCCTCATTGCGCCTCGCTACGCCACCTCTAGGGTGGCGTAGCTTTCAGACGCATCTCCAGAGTTACGATTTCTCGTAATTCTGGAGATGTGTCTCGTTCCATGAGTGTTGCGTGGGAACACCCACAGCAACACCCATGGAACACCCCTTCACCGCAAAGTGCTGCGTGTGAAGGGGCCGTATTTACAAGGAGAGGAAAAGTCACGCAGGGTGGCTTTTCCTCTCCTTGTAAATATGGAGCAGCCCTCTGCGCCACCAGTACGTCAGGAAAAGTGACGTACTGGTGGCGCAGGGGGCTCGTAAATCTGCCCCTAGGTCTTTTATTTGCCATTTGTGTTCGCGCTTGCACTGTAGGAGCTGTGTTCAATGCTCCGGGGGGCTTTTTAACTGTTTTAATACTGTGGTAATTTTAAGTGTCACGACTTGACGTGATTGCACACCAGGAAGCGGCGCTTGATACTCCGGGAGGACTATCAAGCAGCAGGTCAGCGTTCTAGTATTTGACGCTGCCTCGCTTGCCCGGCCACGCTCATTCGGCTTCATAAGGAGATGATGATTCGACCGAGCAGCGGTGCTCTTTGATTACGAACCTTGATGTTACGGGGAATCTAGGTCTTTTATTTGCCATTTGTGTTCACGCTTGTACTGTAGGAGCTGTGTTCAATGCTCCGGGGGGGTTTTAACTGTTTTAATAAGGTGGTAATTTTAAGTGTCACGACTTGACGTGATTGCACACCAGGAAGCGGCGCTCGATACTCCGGGGGGACTATCAAGCAACAGGTCAGCGTTCTAGTATTTGATGCTGCCTCGCTTGCCCGGCCACGCTCATTCGGCTTCATAAGGAGCCGATGCGCGGGCGCGCCGCTGGCGCGCCGAAGGCGTTTCTAAGGCAAGCCCGTCTGCGCCCGACCGAGACCAGGGGCTAGGACTCCTGCCGGTTTGACCAGGGAAAAATACTCTTATACCACAGAGGAACTTAACTGTTATAGAGGAACTTTAATAAGTAAGTGCTCACACTCTATGCTACCGGATGGCCCTACTAAACACTGCCAATTTTGTCATTTTTAAACTTTGGCCCGTGTTGGAAACCCCCATAGACCCGCTTATTAAAGAGGTTTTAAAACTATTTTTATTGAATTGTCGCTCAATGCCTAAACACGCAGTGGAAATCCATCTGTTATTAGAAGAAGAAAGCCCTGACATACTATTTTTAACAGAGACATGGTTGAATGAAGACGCTAGCCCTGCCATGTGCAAGCCCTTCCTCCAGGCTATGCAATACAGAGGCTTGACAGGGAGAGGAGGTGGAATAGCCATCATTTATAAGAACAAATTCAGTTGCCGCACCACCTTGAACCCTCTACCAGACTGTGAAAGCCTTTATTTTACTATCGGTATATCCCATGTTAGCACCCTTTCAGGTATCTTGGTGTATCGTCCACCAGGCCCTTTGGGCAATTTCTGTAAGGAGCTTCCCGATATTGTAGCTTGCTTGGCTAGCTCCCTCCCCAATTTCACCCTTCTAGGGGATTTTAATCTACATTTTGATGATGCTTCACTTTCACCCACACTGGAAGTAATAGAGGGGCTGGAGATGCTTCAACTCACGCAACTAGTTAGCAGGCCCACCCACTGTAAAGGCCATCTACTTGACCCCATTTTCTCAAATATCCCTAGCCTATTGGTCAAGGACCCCATTCAAATACCTTGGTCTGACCATTCTCTAATTCCATTTGTATGGACCACGCATGATGCCTCTATTCCGGCTGAGAGAAGCATTAGACATGTACGCGCGTGGGCGAAACTGTCTACCAAATCATGGGTGACTATTTTGGAAGATACCATCCCCACGCTTGACACCAACCCAGTAACTGCTAATGATAAACTTAATAGATGGCTAGAGTCGTCACTCGATACTACTCTTCCAAAGAAACGCACTCATAATAAAGTAGGAGCCAATTACAATCCCTGGTATACGCCCAAACTGCGGGAACTTAGGCAGTCCAGTAAGAGGCTAGAAAGAAACTGGAGAAAAGACCCCTCAGTTTCTAATAAAACGAAATACAGAGAAGGGATAAGGATCTATAAACTCGAAATAAAAACGGCCAAATCCCTTTATTATGAAAAAAGAATCACTTCGGCAGCAAATTGCCCTCGTGAAATCTTTAGGATTGCTAAATCACTTTTAACTCCTCCTGCGCCTCTGATTGTTCCCGCCGATATCCCTTTACGCTGCAACTTAATTGCAGAATTGTTCAATGACAAAATACAAACTATTTATAAGTCCTTTCCTCTGGCAACAGCCCCACAAACTTTACCTCCATCTGACTCTCCTACTTACTGTGGTGACTATCTGCTGGAGGTAATCCCCCCTCTGAATTTGACCTCACTTCAAGGAATTCTGAGTCAATTGAAATCTGGAGCACCCACAGATGCTGCCCCCCCTAGTATTTTAAATTTAGTCTCTGAGACAGTATCACCCGTGATTTTAGAAGTGATCAACACCTCTTTTGAAAAGGGATTAGTGCCCCCCTCTGGAAACAGGCTGTGGTTAGAGCCCTTTTAAAAAAACCTAACCTTGATCCTGAGGTACTAGCAAACTACCGCCCGATTTCTCTGTTACCAGGAATAGGAAAAGTGGCTGAGAAGTACGTAAATTTTACGCTCTCAACCTTTCTGGAAAACAATAATTGCCTGCATCCCACACAGACAGGATTCAGGCCTCAGCAAGGCACAGAGACTGCACTCATGACAGTGGTGGAAGAACTAAGAAAAATTCTGGATGGAGGTGGCTGCGCTGCCCTTATTTTACTTGATCTCAGCGCAGCCTTCGACACGGTGAACCACCATCTGCTAATTCAAAGACTCAGGAATGTAGGAGTCGTCGGCTCAGCATTAAAGTGGCTATAGTCCTTTTTAGAGGACAGATCCTTTGTAGTCTTTGAAGAGGAATTTACCTCGAAGCCAATGCCTCTTAGATGTGGGGTTCCTCAGGGCTCGTCCCTGAGCCCCACTCTATTTAACGTTTATTTGAGTCCTTTGGTGGAAATAGTAACACCTTTTGGTATCCAGATCATCACCTACGCCGACGATACTCAGCTGGTGGTGTCACTCAATCAATTGGACAATTCAGGCTCAGGTTTGGCTTCATGCTTGGGAAAGGTATCTAGCTGGATGGATAGCTCGTGTTTGAAACTCAATGGAGCTAAGACAGAGCTGATGCTCCTGGGTAATCATACAACACTGAGAATAGACTCTTTCTGGCCTAGCTGTTTGGGCCCACCACCTTCCCCCAAAGATCAAATTAAGAGTCTTGGGGTTTGGTTGGATCACAATCTTGACTTTAAGGACCAAGCACGCAAGGTGGCAGCTTGCTGTTATGGGATCCTAAGAATGCTAAGAAAGATCCTCCCCTTGCTTCCTTTTTCTGCTAGAAGAGTGCTGGTCCAGGCATTGATTTTGTCACGCCTGGACTATGCAAATGCTCTATACCTGGGAGCCCCACTTACCACCATCAAAAAGTTGCAGATCGTGCAAAACTGCGCGGCACGTCTGCTTACAAATACTTCCAAACGCACTTCAGCTAAACCTGCGCTCACATCACTCCATTGGCTACCGATTCGGGAAAGAATCTAATTCAAGGCTATGTGTATTATACACAGAGCCATCTCAGACAAAGGTCCACCGATCATTAGATCTATCATTCAGCCTTATCGCTCCCTTACGTCTCTAAGATCAGATAACAAACAGTTGGCAGCAGTACCTAAAATAAGGAAATCACGAAGCGGAGGGCGCCGCTTCGCGTATAATGCTGCTAAATTATGGAATCACCTACCCCTTTGGATTCGCCTTGAACCGAATTATCTGACCTTTCTGTTTCCTTAACTCCACTCGAACTCGAAGTCGCCCCGCTTTTTAGCGCTGGGATGCCCCCGGGTAGCCTTGCACTCTAGAAATGTCTTTCATTCATTCAATTGCATTCCAGTAATCTTCTTTACTCCTATTATGTTCCCTCGTCCCAATACTTATAAGCCACCGTCCACACAATCACAATCTTGCTTCCCGCCTACTTTAAGATGCCAGAAAGTGCCTGGGTCCTCCTTCCCTTTTGTCTTCAAGTAAGAAGATGGAGTTTGTGGACCGATGTAGGTGTGAAAAGTCTGTTGTTTGCGCTTGGTCACGTAATGCCGGGTGGAGGATTTACCACTTCACATAGTAAGTACTGGAAAGAGGAATGATAATCGAAGTAACGGATATTATGGGTAAGTAATTGCACATGAATAGAACTCAGGTTCCATTGGCTACAATTAAAAGGCCGCTTAATCGAATGAGGACACAAAAGGTCTAAAAACACAGTAAGACATCATCAGGCAAAGACACATTATGGAATGGCCACTGTTGTGATTATTAATGATGCAGATGGTTGAGGGAACGTTTTCTCACATTGCATGGCTCCTTCAAGTCAATATGGGAGCAAAATTGCACCCCAAAATTTAGACATTCCAAATTTTACCTCATTCAATTCTCCCATGGGTTACTGCATCGGAGAAGGTGTTAAACCTCAATTGCATTAAGTAATGTGTCCTCGCGTGAAGGCACCTCCCCAATCATCAAATTAGGAGAGTAAACAACTTTGACAAAGTAATTGACCCCATTCAATAACTGAGTTTTAGATGAATAAGAAGTTAGAAGGTTTTATTGCAAAATTCGAAAGAGGCGATACAGAATAATTGCCATGGAGGTTCTCAAAAGAGGAGTTGTACAGGGTATATAAAATCAGAAATTATTTTAAGTCCCAAATGAACAGCAAAATCAGGAAATAAATTTGGCAACAACCCTAGCAGAATAGGGAAGTCTTCTGGCGCACCCCCAATTCAAAGCGTTTTTATGCACAATTCTTGCACAGAATATTAGCCATAGTGCAAACTCGTTTCTTTAGCGAATCAGAACCTGGGAAAAATAAACATCTTTAAGTTAACACATAAGCACCACCCCAATTATTGCTAATGTCATCCGGTGATGTTCAAACAATTATGAAACATTTAACAATAAGACTTTCTCTGATTGAATAAGACCAGTGAAGCAACTGAAAACATGGATACTTGCTGCAATTTTACATCCTCACCATGAAAGATTCTACACTAGCACAACAACTATTGTGGTGGAAATAAACTATTAGGACCTCAGCTTGACTGTGCGCTGCAAAGACTGTGGGGAGAGGAAGTGCACAGTGGGGGATGCAGGAGTGAGTGACAGATAGGCAGCCATCTTGTTGTAAATGGAATGTCTACACGGAAATGTGGCCTAACTAAAACACCTTAACAATCTCACTTCTGTACATCATAAGCAATGCGTTTCAATTGCGATTTATGTCAATTCAGTCTACATATGTACTATCATGTGTGGAAATGCATCCTAATTGTCATTATTGATGCACAAAAATATAAACCCCTAAACCTTTTCCACTCCACTAGGCTGAACCTCCCATGCAGTATCCCAGCCACATACCTTCTATTGGCAATCAGAGACACACTGTCCTAATATGATCATTCTAGACATTATTGGGCTTCTGAAATGCTGGGAAGAGTCAGACATATGTTAGGCGACCTCGTTATAAATGGATTATGCTACAGGCCCGACAACTTGGCTTGTTCTAGGCAAGGGGAAAAAGTTAAACGTTTATACCCGTCATGCAAACAGTGCGAATATAAAGCACATTTTAGCCATCAGTGACATTATCATGTAGACATACGAAGACAAATAAAGCTGGAAAAACAGTGGTTTGTCAAGAGGGTTGTTGCTTGATGTAGAAGGTGGTGGTAAGATTGCTCAGTGTGTTGGCCACCTGTTGTTGAGATTTGTGTACAGCCAACACATCACACGTTTAAATACACTTGGGCTGACTCATCTTTCTTCTTTCTGAGTATGATAAAAAAATTCGTATCTTTGAGTCAAATGTTACAGACACCCAATGCACAGGGTCACACAGTGTCCAGACGGTGGCAGAAGGCGCTATACAAAAATAGACTATTACATCTGAAGCACCCGTATGCTAAGAGGATTGGGCAGCTTGAGACGGTTTTGCCGAGCATTTAACCTCGAGGTCACGGCTATCCACCTCTGGATCACAGCCTTTGACCTCTAGGCCACGTCCTTTGACCTCTTTGTCACCGTAATCTGACACAGATCAGAGGGGATACAAGTTCATTACAATCTGGTGGTGTGTGCAGCAGCATGAGGGAAACAAGTGGCTATTCTCTGTGCGGTGCTCACTGCCAAATGTCCCTTTAAGTGTGAAAACCTCATCTCAGCTCTCGACCCCTCAGTCCATCTGGGGGGGGGTGCATGGGTGAAGCTTTACCCTGGGCCTGGGAAAGAGCAGTGATTCCATGGCTACATGCTGGTGCATCTAAAGATCACACTGTGCCAACCCTCCCTCTCGACCGAGGCTCACAGATCAGCCAGATTTCGGAGAGGGGGGAGGGGGTGTATTTAAGTGACACTTGAAGGCGAATATCACGATTAGAGATTTTGCAAGTCAAGGGAGCGGGGTGTTGGTTTAGCTGTTGGGGTCTATGCCTCCTCTCCTTGTGGTACGATTTGTCATCTCAGAGAGCACAGTGGCGCCTTGTTTGTTGTTGGTTTTTTTTTCAAATAGATGTTCCTCTGGGTGTAGCATTTGGGCCTTATTCAAGATTTAGAGTTGGAGTGGGAATATTCCACCAATGCATGTTCTAATGCATTGATCTTAGGAGAGAACAGGTACGTACCATGGCTTGGATTTACTAACCTTTCACACAACACAGCGCAGCAAAGCAACTTGCGTTGCTTGTAAGGGAGAGAGCAGGAATGCGCCATATCTCCCAAGATTTTACGCACTTCTGCTCTCTCATTTTGCTGGTGCACAATAGGCAGCCTAGCACAAGCGCAGGCACCCTTGTGCCATGGTGCAAGGGTGCCTGTGTTACAGGCAGGATTCTTTTTAAGAGGGAAAGTAAACCTTCCTGCACAAAATCAATCCGTAGAGGCATAGCCCTCTTTCTGTGTGTGCCGCAGAAGATATTTCTCCTTGTTATGCCTCTCTCTGGTACGCGCACAATTTTGGCAAACACAGGTTTACTGCTTTTAGTAAATCTGGGTTTGCATCAAAATACACGGGTAGATGCACAGGAACGGCCATGTTTCCCCCATGTAATGCCTACCCATCGCAGTGTAACACAACGCAGCGCAAGGCGTTATTTATTTTACAAAGCCATGCAAGGTGACGCCATAGGCCCTTGCACGGCTTTGTAAATCAAGACTAGCGTTTTGCATCGTTCCTGCCCCAGAAATGTGGCGAAAGCATGACTCAAAATGTAAGCAAATCTGGACCAAAATGTATTTATTATTTAATTAGTGTATTTATGTATTAATGTAGAAGTTTTATAGATTACTGCCCGTTACTTTTCAGCTACTATAGAGGTTTGTACATGTCAAGTTATAGGTTAAACCAAGAGATTGAAGGGTAGTAATAATCCGAGGCATGTCCCAATCCAGCATTCCTTACTTGGCCCCACAAAGTAATGTACGCACAAATTCACTATTAAAGGCATAGAAAGCACTAGGAAAATATTTTTTTTAAAAAGAACCAGACACTTAAAGAAACATTGCAAAAGAAAGACTTGACAATTCATATAGCCAGCATTCATATGTAAGGAAAAGGAATGTCCTATAACATCTGCAGAAAGTGAGAAAAAATCATGTCAAATGTGGAAATAAAATAGGTGAACACTTTAAATAAAAACATTGAAGCTCTTCACATGCAATAGCTCTTAGGCTCAAAATTATAGTAAGGAGGGCAAATATTTCTCAAGGTAGTATTTTGTTTGTGCATATTGACAATGAATTTGTGATGTCAATGCAGGTTTTAGATGATTGTACTTCCTATGTGGAGACTTCATCAGGAAAAACATTTTTAACTGACCTGCAGATGTTAGTAGCTTGGTTTCATGGCTGGAGTTGGCTTGTGTAACACTACACTAGTCAAAGAAACCCAGTTTGGACAAAATGAATGCTGAGTTCTTCCAGTTGTCCCTGAATTTATGTGGACCCAGTTGAGTGCCCTCTAGAAAGAGGCCCTCCATATGCAAATCAATACTGACCCTCCATCTCATGGGAACAGTCCATTCTGAACTGCCAAAGAAGGCCCCCTTGAGAAAGGAACACCAGCAACCCCAGACCACTTTCAGCCCTGTTAGGCCTTGTCAGTGAGGTATTGCTTTGATATTGTGACACAGCAAGCAAGAGACTGACTTCGGGCATACAGTTAGCACTTAGGGTGGGATGAATGCTATCAAATAGTAGAAACCACCGGCAATTGCTCTGGGTACCATTCCAAACGATTGTTTTTCTCCCATTGTGCCACTCTAAACAGACCCTCCGTCTTCTGCAAATCTGTACTGATACTGACATATGAGCATTATATTGTGATGACATATATAGATATTTGTTGTTAAACCATCATTTTAAATTCTGAAAATGTAAAACCGAGGCAGGAGAGAAAAATAAAGCAATTCAAAGTTTCACAAAATGGGTTATTGATATTGGAAGCCAATATATCTAACACCCAGCTACTGCATCTGTAAGCTTCTGACTGTTCGATGTAGTTAATTTCACCACAGACTACTTAAAGTAGCACTTAATGCATTTCATAGTCCTTGTAAACACTATTTCTAACTATGTTCAGCTTAATTATCCAAGCATTTTCGCAGTCCTGGAGATATGTTACCCCCACAGTGTTTCTTCTGGACTTTCTCTTTGGCAGAAACCTTGAATTCCGTATTTTGTTCATGGCGTTTTTGAATATTTTTGACTGACGGTTTGCTCTCGCCTTTTTGGTGGATGTTGCAATAGTGTTTGTGCATCCTCAATTGGAGGGGATGTGTATTGCCTCAATTGGAGGGGACGTGTATTGCCTCAATTGGAGAGGACGTGTATTGCTGTCGATAAACAACCTCTTGCAGGGACAAATGTTGGCATAGATGTCGAGTCTACTTTTGCAGTTCACAAAGTGGCTTCGTCATGCATGGTTTACAGATTGTACAGTTGTGGCATGTAAAGAAATCCTGGGATCTACTGAATTGACAACATTGTTTAATTTATTTATCCACAAATTCGGATGGACTTTAGATATTGTGTTTCGTATAGGTGTCTCTCTGGAAGGGCCACAAAGAGGCAAGACCATTTAGATGATATGACATATGAGACAACAATTTCATTAGGTTCGCACCTCATTGTCATCTTCTCAGGACACTACATCGACAATATTGCATTGATATGTTAAGGCCCATAAACCATACTAGAAAATTTAATAACACAGATGAATCATAATGCCAAAAATATTAAAACCATGCATCATAGTTTCTGGACTTGTAAATCTATACTCAGGATAAAGCATTGCACACTGAACTGCATAAGAAAAATAGCAGCAAATTGTCACTCAATACAGCAAACCAGATATATGCTGAGAGGTGACTTCCTCAGGTTAAGAAATAATGGCAGCACCAATTCAGACTATGGGCAGTATGTACGACAAAGTGGCGGAGCATGTCGTTAGCCTCCTGGGCTTAACGACATGCTCCGCCACTTCAGAAACGCAAGGCTGCACCATATTTACAAGAATGTGGTGCAGCCTTGCGTTTCCCCCTGCGATGGCGCTAAGTTTAACAGCTTAGCGCCAACGCAGGCACCCTTGCACCAGAGTGCAAGGGTGTCTGTGTGCAGGGGAGGATTGGTTATGTGTAGGAAGGTGTCCCTTCCTGCACATGAACAATCCTAAAATGCCATTTTGTAACTTTCATGTGTGCTGCTTCATGCAGCACACATGAAAGTTACAAAATGGCATTTTTAAAAGGTTTGTTTATGTACAGGAAGGGACACCTTCCTGTACATAAACAAACCATGGCATTTTGCTTTTTCCATGTGTGCTGCACAAGGCAGCACACATGGAAAAAGCAAAACGAGGAGAAATAATGCATTTCTCCTCGTTTCGCCACCTTAAGACCAGGGTTTTCCTAGTCTTAATTTTGGCGCTGCCACCTATGTACGCCACCCTTGTACATAGTGGGCAGCGTCAAATACAATGGGTGTTGCGGTGGAACGCCCACCACAACACCCACTTCACGCCCCTTTCACGCTAAGCATAGCGTGAAAGGATGCCTTATGTACAAGGCAGCGTTAAGCCACGTTAAGTGGCCTAACGCTACCTTGTACATAAGGCAAGGCCCCTATCGCCACGTGAACGTCACAAAAAGTGAAGTTCCCATGGCGATAGGGGCTTGTACATATGCCCCTATGTCTACATAGCACTTTATATCCTATGGCATTTGTGATAAGGTGGACGGGATATCAGTGATGTTTGTGATGGAGTACCTGTCAGCCAAACTCTAAATTAGGCCCAATTTCTTTAGACCGGTCCTCAGGGCACAGTGATGTCTTCTTAAAGCTCTTCATGATCTACAAGATGTTGTCAGTGAATACCCAAGCATTCCCTATATATGAATACCAAACCTATGGTTCACCTATTTTTGTTTCTGGGAGTGCTCAATGAATAGTGAAAGTGAGTACATATATGCAAGTGAATACACATTTCACTGTAGAGATAAGTTTTCTCTAATTACCTTAAAGACTGTGGTATTGTAGAGACAGACTGTACTTGCATTGAACGGCTTTGAAACATCCTCTTTTCATCTCTTTGTTTCTGTCCTGGAGGAAGATTTGTGGTGGTGTGAAGGCGGAATGTGGCATGCTGCAGGTGAGATTAGAAGTTCACACATGTTGCACAAGGAGCAAAACTCCGCCAGTGGCAGTAGTTTGACAAACTTTGCTACTGAAGTGGAAGGAGTCTAAACTGCCTTTATGTGTAGAAGGTGGCGTTCTTCATGGTACCATTGCATCACATCTAGGTACAATGGCAAGAGCTGTCATTCATAATAGCCCCATAAGACCCTCAAATTGCAATCAACACACCACCAACATTCCTGTCAAATGCACAAATAAGGTGCGTGTTCCCTAGAGCACCCTCACACACAGGCTCCCCATAGGACCCTATACATAACCTATACACATGCATAGCTTCCAAGAGGGCATCACATAGCTCCAAAGAGACCTCAACCATCCCAAAACAGACCATCACATAGCCCATAGATCACCACTGTCCTCTGAATAGCCCTCAAAAGAACTCACCTCTGTATAGTCCTCAAAAGACTCGCAAAGGGCCCACAACATATAGAATTATAGATAGGCAACTGTAAATTATGGAGATGGTTTTCACCGACATCAAATAGACAAGAGCAGAGCTTGAGTTGTCTATGATGCCACCGAGAAGCCTTGCATCCTGCCCCCTCCTGTGCCACCCTCAACATTAACCTCCCCTTTCTCTCCCATTCAAAAATATATGGACCTTTGTTCGGACAGACCCTAGCACCACCCGCTGCATTTACTCTACCCTCCTCTACCCAAAACTAAAAAATATGCCACCCTGTCACGCCCCCGTAGCACCCCTGCTTCAGTTTCTCCCTGTTCCACCCCCTGCCCTTGACATCTAGAAAGATGTCTTGGTGTATATCAGTAAACAAAGAGGGGCTTTGGATCAGCCCTGTTAAGTCATTACCTTGCTTTTAAAATTATTGTTCCTAAATTGAACATGAATCATTTTTACAGAGATGTTTTGATTTCATTTTGATTTGTATTTATTGTTTCTTTTTAAGCGAATACTTTGCAATAGTATTTTGTACAATATTCGTGTTGAATGCCTGCTGCTCTGTAACTGAGAATTACACTTTCATAAATATGCCTTTTATTATGCAAATAATAACGGCAGAATAATAATAATATCATTATTATTATTATTATTAGCAGTAGTAGTGATAGTAGTAAAAGCAACAGTGGTGGTGGTATTAATAGTATAACTATTAGGTGTTTTATACATAAAATAAGATATACTTAATATTATTGTTATTAACTATAACAGCAACATATTATCAATCAATCAATCAGGGGTATTGTAAGCGGGCTACTCACCCGTGAGGGTCTCAAGGTGCTGGGGGGGCGGGTGGGGAACAGCTCAGTTCAGTTAAAGAGCCAGGTCTTGAGTGTCTTCCTGAAGATGTTCAGGGAGGGGGCGCGGCTGATGTCAATCTGGAGCTCGTTCCAGGTCTTGGCCGCGATGCAGGAGAAGGCTTTTCCACCTGTTTTGGCTCTGCGGATGCGCGGGGTTTCGGCGAGGGCGTGGTCGGCGGTTCGGAGGTTTCTCTTGGGTGCGTGGAAGGAGATTCTCTCGTTGAGGTATTGGGGTCCAGTGTTGTGGAGGCATTTGTAGGCGTGGGTGAGTATCTTGAAAGTAACTCTCTTCTCAACGGAGAGCCAGTGGAGGATCCGCAGGTGTTGGGTGATGTGTTCGTGTCGAGGGATGCCGAGGACGAGTCTGGCTGCGGCGTTCTGTATGGTCTGGAGCTTGCGGAGCAGAGACTTGTTGATCCCGGCATAGAGGGCATTTCCGTAGTCCAGTCTGCTGGTAATGAGTGCGTGGGTGACTGTTTTTCTTGATTCGGGGGGGATCCATTTGACAGTCTTCCGGAGGATGCGGACGGTGTTGAAACAGCTGGAGGCGACGGCGTAGACCTGTCGGGTCATGGAGAGGGAAGAGTCGAGGACGATGCCGAGGTTTCGGGCGTGCTCCGTGGGGGTGGGAGGGCTGCCGAGGGCTGTGGGCCACCAGGTGTTGTCCCAAGCGGAGGGGGAGGGTCAGAGGACGAGGACCTCTGTCTTCTCCGAGTTGAGCTTCAGGCAGCTGCTGCTCATCCAGGATGCGATGTCCTTCAATCCTTCCTGGAAGTTGAGTCTGGTGGAGATGGGGTCCTTGGTGAGGGAGAGGATGAGCTGGGTGTCGTCGGCGTAGGATACTATGCTGAGTCCGTGCTATCCGTGATGTTATTGTTGCCATTATCATTATTACTATTGGCATTATTATTATTATTATTATTAACATTATTGTTATTATTAACATTATTATTATTATTATTATTATTATTATTGCATGGTTGTTGTTGTAAACAGTCATAGCTATGTGTTAGGAGTAGTTGCATTCTGCTTTGGGGGCACCGTACGACCTGTCCACATTCCATGTGATGTAGGTTGGACTCTTGGGGGGTTTCGGTAGCAGGCAGAGAGTGAAGACGGGAGTGCGCCGTTGGTGCTCCTGATGTAGGTGCCAGGAAATAATATTAATGAATTTAACCTTCGGATGTATGGTGCAGGTCTTTACAAATATATGTATTATTATTATCTGTAGTAGTAGTAGCAGTAGTAGTAACACTACTACTAATAATAATGCTCTTTTGTCATTTTTCAGTGACAGATAGATCTGGCTAGTTTTCGTGTCGTTTGTGTTGTGTTACTATTTTATTCTATGTTTTCATTTTCGTCTGACTCTAATTTTATAGCTCTTGGCTTTGCTTTCGACCTATACCCTAGGTTTCAGTCATCATAAGAGGCCCTGATTTCGGACGTCACCGCCTGTACGGAGCAGGTGATTGGTTCTGTGGCAGCAGAAGGTGACCGGGGACTAGAGGTGGGGGGAGGGACAGATGCTGTGCCGCCAACGGAAGGTAATCTGCCTCCATCTTCACGCGTCATTGACTTGAGACCGCTTAATACAACACTGATGGAAGAGCACTTAAAACAAGAAATGTCTTCAAATAAAACCTCCTTAACGACAGGCGGAGGAGCCCGGGAGGATCTTTCTCCCAGCCTCGGCTAGCAATGGGCACATTTTTCCACACACGGCTTCGTTCTGTTTGTTCCTGTCTGGCGGTTGTTCACTTAACGGTCGGTAATGTGTGGTCCGGGGCTGCCCGAACAGAGCTCTGCAGCGCGAGGCGGTGATTCAGCCACAAATGGCGCCCGCCTCACCATGCCACGCGGGGACTGACGTACTCGTCGGTCTGCTGTGTTCTGGTAGGACCAAAAGGATGCTTGAGTATGTCACACGTTTGTTATTGGCCGTTAGGCCTAGACGTTACAGAAGTTTTCAATCCAGGGAGTATAGGGGTGTGCAATGGGGCTTAGATTAATTGTATGCAAATATTTGGCATGTCAATTTCTTAAAAATCTGGCCAGGAGCCAGCCCTCTTCGACCAGCATTGGAGATTATTGCCTAATGGGTCTTGAACAAACAGGGTGGCAATGTGTAAACAAGCACTGGCAAAGCCAATAGAGCTGGTCTTTGTAAACGTGCACTGTTTTGTTTCCCTTTTGCAAATATATGCAATATAAAACATATTTTCAAAAATATAAATACCAAGGCTGTGTGCTCTTGATGCCTCCTTGATCCACCACCAGACACTGCCTGCCCCTTTAAGTGATACTTGCAGGGTCTTTTTCATCCCTGCTTTTTCCCGGTGTCACTTTTTTTCCTTGTTTCTCTTCCTCATTCTATCTTCTTTTTGTGTCTTTTTCTCTCTTGCGCTGGGTAAAAATCTGATGAGGAAAAATAAGCGTTGGTCTCCAACAATGGGCCCCACCTGCAACCACCGGCTCAAATTAAGCACTCGGACTGACCCATAGACCAGTGTTGTATGCAATGGTTGGCAGAAGCAAAATGAATTACATTTGAACAGACCAATGGATGAAGAGGCTGATTGATTTTGCCTATATTATATATCTAATTTTCTACATACTTTTGCTGATTTTTTTCTGTAAATCATAAGGTTGGCAAGACTGCTGAGCATAAACTAAAATACCCTAACATGCCAAATCTACCAACCAATAGTACAATCTTCAATTAGTTTGTTAGCAAATCAGCCCAGGCCTTACGACAGAGCACTCTGTACTTCCAATCATTTTCATGTGTTTCCTTATCCAAGCTTCTTCTATCATACTGCATCCAACCAATGATTGAGTTCTCTATCATCTCACGTCCTGTTCATCCATTCAGTGAACCTCTCCTGAAACCACATATGGTGCCCACTCTCAAGCAGTGGCATAACGAAACTCGAGGGGGCCCCCTTGCAAAGTGCATGGAGGGGGCCCCCACGCTCCGGACCCAGTCAGGAACTTTCAGGCCCACCTGTGCACAGTGCCAGAGGGGGCATCCAGGAGCCTAGGGCCCTCCCCACTGAGGGGGCTGTGGGTGCTATTGTTACTCCACTGTTTTGAAGTGCTCCACGCCTTTACTGGTGGTGCCTTGGACGCGTGACTTGTCACGAGGGGAAAGCGTCTTGAACCGCAACACAACACATTCTCTCTATTGCAAGCCAAATATTTAGACAAAATAGGTCAATTGCTCACCAACCCCTTCACACATCTCCTGCAACCGTTCTTCACGATTGTTAGAACTGTAGGGCTACTCTGCTGATGGCACAGACAGTTATACAGCACTGTAGTGCTGAGGCTTTAGGCTCTGGTGTTCAAACTGGTGGCTTATAATTAAGGCTCCCTGTTTTCCATTTTTGCGGATCTTTACAGATAAATACAGACAGAAAACAATGTGTTTTCTGTCTGCATTTATTTTTAAAAGTGGATAAATACAGAAAATTGTGCTTCTTGTAAGTGACGCTCTGTGCTGTCTTTCATGAATTATAGGCCAGCAGCTGAGCAGATGGACAGCATGGGAAATTAAAGAACAGAATGACATTTCTTTAAATAACAGCATATGTCAACATACATTTATGGTATAATGCTAGTATCTACCAGTGGATGTATTGTTATGTAATATTTGGCAGCTTAAATAGCTAAAACACGACAGACATCAAAGTATGAGTGCGCATCTATCAGTTAAATAGATATGGAAATGTACAGTTTTACAACTTCATTTATACGGCAAACACAAAAAAAATATGGATAAATACAGATAAAAAGGCCCAAAAATAAATATGGATAAATACAGACGGAAATCGCCCAAAAATAAATACCATAAAGCCGGGAGCCCTATTTATAATGTCTAGCATTGTGACTGTCCCCCCTGCATCTGTAATAAACATGTGATGACCGGAATCCTGTGTTCGGTCTCAAGTGCTCCACTGCCCATTGGGTCTAGGTCCCAGACGTGTGACTATCCCCCGTGAAAGAACATTTTAAATAAATGTGCACCTATACATGTTAGCACCACAATCCTCCCCTGAAGCGCTTCATAATAAGTATGAAGGAGCTCCCATTTTTGGGTGAAGTAACACTTTAGTTTTTGTTCCGTTTCATCTTGTGGCATCTACCTAGCTGATAATGCCAATGGGCGCTGAGACATCAGTCTGCAAGTGCTTGCCTTTTATGTCCCAGTCCAGCTAGACCACAGGTTCGGATTACGTGGTCCATTCACTGAAGACGTTGGTGCCCAGCTCCTTATTTTGTGCCAACCACCACACCAAGATGTAAGAAGAAGGTCCCCTATAGAGCCCGTGAGAAAAATATTCAAACCCATGGTAGTAGGATAACTCAGCTGGTTGAACGCACACTGCAGAGATCTCTGTGAAATTTGCAGGAAATAGGTTTCCTAGAGGGCTCTTCCTTGCATCACAAGAGACCGATGAAGCAATGACCAATGAGGTGTTTACACCTATTACGCAAATATTACACAAGAGAGAATTAAACTAGTGCGGGCTATTTAAACACTTAAATATTACATTGCTGTGAAGACGCCCACATCAAAGTAACACAACGGCTCACAAGGTAGCAACCTAAACACAACCTCCCCACAAAGGTAAACCATGCTTTGTGTGTGTTCCTCCACTGGGGTGTCTGGGGCTGAACGTTAATCTGTAAACATAGGAAATGCAGTCTCCTGAAATTAAAAATGACGTTTGTCATTCTGTCTAAAAGAAGTTTTTGGCGCAAGAAATATGGTAAAAACTCACAATGTGTACACCGCACAGAGCCAGTAGCAGAACGAAACTTGAGGCCTCTCCCTGCAAAGCGCATTTGTGGGTCCCCCTTCCGCACTTACTCGGGAGCTCACAGGCCATGGTACTGCGCTGAGGGGGCCCCCTGGAGCTCGGGGCCTTCCCGCGCTGCGGGGGCCTTTGTTACGCCACTGCTCTCAAGTTCTGGTAGGTGTGAGATTTGATGGGACTCTTCCCGAACTTCATAAGAAAAAGAACTCGTATGGTGAATCCAGTGGGATGTGAGATGGAACAAAAGTGCCCCTATGAGAAGAACCCCACCGAAGTGTTGTCACCTTCCTCAGTGATGACATTTACACACACTAAGCATCAGCAGTTGAAATGTGGCACCCCGGGTAATGGCATTTCTGACCGTGGCTTTCAGCATCACTCTTTACCTATTGATACATCGACACAAGAACTGACTCGTCTGATCCTGGAGAGATTTTACGGGAGCATTTCATGCAAATCTGTGCTAAAATTTACACTGTGGAGGGTAAAAAGAACATTTGGGGTAGGGAGGGGTCTACCTGACAGATCTCATCGCAGTTTAGAGCACGTCAAAAAATATCCCTTTGAGCCTTTTAACTGATCCAGATGACAAGCATTAGAAGTATCCACTGATCACTTGGTATTTAGAACATTGAAACATATGTTGAGTTGTTTTTTTAAAGTTTATATTTTTGCATGGTAAATAATATTGAGTATTAATATTTTAATGTTGGGTCCAAGTGGTAAATGCAGAATTGATGCGATAGTAGTAAGAACAAGTTTAATATGAGGTTTAGAAGTGTGTTTATTAACTTGATTTAGTTATGCCACATTTTGGTAAAAAACTCCATATTGGATAAAATGGATGTGGCTGTCGTCTTTGTTTTCACTCCTGTGTTCACCTCCTCCCATCGGGTTCACATGCATGTTACTTCACCCCATAGCTCTGCAGAAAAAGGAGAGGTTGATGTAATTTTCCTGCTCTGAATGACCTTTTAACAAAATCCCATGCTTCCATAGTTCAATCATTTGTGAATGGCTTTTATTTAATGCTGCATATTTTATTTCAAACATTTCTGGGGGACAGTGACGTGAACAACAAGATGCTTTCTTAGAAAATGGGATAGTGCTAACATATAATGTTGCTGACATGGATTTCTCTGATCTGCTAAAGAATTGATACATGGGACCATACCATGCTGAATCTGTGGTTTAGCTAATTTTCTACGCGATAATTGTGTATAGGAACCCCTTGATTCTGGGGGTGAGCCAGATTTCCTTTTGTCCTCTGGGGATGCTGTGTGATCTTTCCTTGATTTTGCTGCTCATTTGGGACTTAGAATTATTTCTGATTTTAACTACTTTGTATAGCTCTGCATTTGAGCCTTCATGGCAATCAATCATTTATTCTGTACTGCCTGAAATTAATGAGATTTTCTGTAATAAAATCTTTAACTTTCCCCTGATCTAGAACTCAATTATGGAGTGGTTTTAATTACTTATTTATGACGCTCTGCTAATGTGATGTTTGCTGAGGTGCTCTTTTATGCACGATCAACCTCAAGTGGAACTTCCTGGGATAAATTGTGAGTTACAAACATTGGGGTACAGTTCTCATTATAGGGGTATGGGTTTCCACTTCAATACATGTAAAGGGTTAATAAGGAAATGATTTACAGATTCTTCCCATGTTGAATTTGGTGTCTGTTTGAAACACAGAACGAAGTTAGACCTGTTACTGCTTCCTTTTCAACAATAATTACTTCTTATTGCTTCCGTGGGACAATTGCCAATGGAGTCATTTAGATCCATTGGCTATTTCAGAGTGCAAAATCCCCTGGGTGCAAATGACATATGCACAGAGTAGAAGTGTTTATACTAATGTAGTAAATAGTGGAATAACTTGCACAAATAATTTTTTTCTCGTTTTGCATGCTCTATTTACAAATCTTTCATATTTAGTATGGACACCTTCAACCAGATGAAACCTGGTGGTAGGTGCCTGGACTTAAATCGAAGTTAGTGGAATTTGTGCTCAACATTTAGTATGCACTAAGGGTATAACAGGCGCAAATTGTGTTTGTACCCATTTTAGCACTAGAGTGTGAGAATAAAGGAACCTTAAAGTGTGCTCTTTTTTAGAAGATGTTCCACAGAAACCTGAGTTAGCTCAGCACGATTGCTTTACTGCCCATGAAGCTCTAAGTCTGAGTAGGGACACATGGACATGGACAGCCAGACTAGAGTTTGACACCTGCTCTATGGAGACAAGAATGACATCCAAATCTGGACCCAGATCAAACCTTCTGATGTATCTGAAGGTTCTATAGTCCAAAGTCTTTTGAAGCAGAGACGCTCTCTTCTCTGACGCACCCTCAGCTCTGGGTGAGGTAGAGTGACGCACCCAATACTGGAGGACCATGACTTTTTGGTTATTGGTCAGTTTGGAATGAAGTATTGCTAAGCCTTCACAATGTCCCAGTAAATGAGGACATTTTGATATATGCCTTCCTTTTGTGAGACTCGCACTAGACATCAGCGACCTTTGAGAGCTAGGTCGGAGCATGAGTGGCATTACCTGCGCGCCCTTGCAGACCACGACCCAGCGACCCTCTATGACTGGCAAATTAGGACCCCCTAGCCCTCTTTCTGTAGTGAGGCTGAACAGCAAGGCCAGCGATCTGCCGGAGATCGCGGACCCCTGGCCTTCTTTCTGTAGTGAGGCTGTACAGCAAGGCCAGTGATCTGCCAGAGATCGCGGACCCCTAGCCCTCTTTCTGTAGTGAGGCTGAACAGTAAGGCCAGCGATCTGCCAGAGATCGCTGACCCCTAGCCCTCTTACTGTAGTGAGGCTGAACAGCCAGGCCAGCGATCTGCCAGAGATCGCGGACCCGTAATCCTCTTTCTGTAGCGGGGCTGAACAGCAAAGCCAATGATCTGCCAGAGATCGCGGACCCTTAGCCCTCCTCCTGTAGTGAGGCTGAACAGCAAGGCCAACAATCTGCCGGAGATCGCGGGGTTAAGTGAGGTAATGTAAATAACATAACAGCACAATGTCATATACAGGCAGTGCTTATTTGGAGCCACTGGTTGTATGAGGGGCCACAGTCACTATTTTTGGGCACATTTAAAATATCCTGCAAGAGTGAGATAAAGGGGCAGGGAAAATATGGTGTTGGATAAAAGAGCCATGAGGTGGAATCAAGGCTACACAGTTTTGGCACTTAATGACCGTGACATTCGCCAGCTAGTGTGCTGGACTTTTGGGAAAACTTTGGGACCCGTTACTCATTCGTTTACCATTTAAGCTCCGTTTACAGAATATTGTCTATTCAGGGTATATACATTAAAATAAATAGTTATGTAAAAGAAGATTACACAGCAATTATATTACTAAAAGGTCTAAATCCTACTAGGCATTCAAAAGTTTTGCTTCATTGGAGTACACGTAACAGTGGAGACAGATGCTATTTTATGCAGCCAATTATTTTAGCATAAGGACCTCACAGGTCTGTCCAAAGGACTGAAGTTCTTTTTGCAGCTTTATTTTCTGAAAAGGGGCTCTACCAAGTCATGCCTGCTCACATGATGCAGTTCACTTGCCTTTGCACATTTCGGGTGCCAGTAGAAGCTCTAATTGATAGCGTTGTTTTAAACTTGATGGTGACAAAGAGTTATTCTTTTTGAGAAGCACTGTAAGCAGTGCTTAATTTGTAAAATAATAAGTGCCAGGGCCCTTGCCAGGAGGCTACCACTGCTTGCACTACCCATTGCTCTGCCCATTCTGCCAGCAACAGTACCAACACAACTAGTAACCATCACATGCCTCCATGCGTGACGTTTCAGACTATTCCAGGACCCCAAAGTTATAAATATGGCATTGGCAGCACATATTTGTCATTTTTAATGTATTTTGAATTAATAAACAACTGTTGTGCTCATCTTCAAATCAGACAAACAGTGTGCCACCATGTGGCAGACAGCCATAAATCCAGGTGTTGATAATTAAGTGCTGGTGCTGAGCACCGGAAACCACTGGCACAAATTAAGCACTGATTGTAAGGGGTTTGCCATTTGTGGGATGTCTTTAAATTGCAATCTATAAAAATGGTTTGCACTAGGTGCAGTCTGATTGCCATTGCTAAAAATATATAAAGCTCTGTAAGCACTCATACATTGAATCTATTTGCACATATTGCAGCAACCTGTTTCATCATGTTTGCAGCTTATTTGATACTGTGTGTAATAAGTTATTACGGTTGAGTTCTGACGTCACAATAAGGCCTGCTTCCAGAGCCAGCAGCAACGGCCGGACACCGAGCAAAATAATAATTAAAGCTGCAGTATGAAAATGAAAATAACTCTTGCTTTTCCTTCTTCAGCTCTGTTTTTGTAAATGAACATTGATGAGCAGAAAGTAGATATTTATAGCAACATGCTCTTTCTTGCATATTTTAGGGAATTTATAGGAAATATAGAATCTCTCTGCATGTTTCTACACATTCTGGTACATCATTTTTTAATTAAATTTGGTTTGTATTAAACTGAATAATATAGTTTAACAACAAATATCTAACTGCTTTTTGGTGTGTTTAATTTCTCAGTACAGATTCTTCTCAACAGGTTGGTGGCGGGAAGGCTCTGCCACGGTGGGCAGGGCATGATTTGTTTCAAAGCTATGCAGGTTGGAGGGGTGTCCACTCACATGCAGTGATGCACAGGATTTTTAAACCTGATCCCAGGTCTGATCAGAAGCCAATGGAGTGAGAGTGATAGAGGCTCATCTTTTTTAAGCTTGCAAGAGCTCCATCAGTAATTTGGATTTTTTAGGTTTGAGTCAACCTGGACATAGGTTGACCCTTGTATGGCATGGAATAGTCAAGAGTGGGACTGATTAGGGTGTTGACCACAGGGGAATGGGAGGTGAACAAAGACAGTGTCCTTGATGGAGCACATATGAAGGACCAAAGGCAGCTTGACCAATGTGTGCTTTCTAATAGTGATGGTTTGTGGGTTTCAATTTCTGCTCTGATCAACCATGCCGCATGCGCTTTAATTTATAGCATCTGAGCCTGAACCAGCTGTATTCAACAGTGGATGGGTGTCTCCTAAAGGATGAATAGTCAAACGAGTGGGGGCCATAATCCACGGTGGCCTGAGTAACCGCAGACTCTGAGTAGATGTTTCCGCAGTGCTCTGTGCATTACAAAAGTGGATGGTGGCTATTTGGGTTTGCAATAGCAGCGCAACACTAAATTAATTAGTCATGAGTTTACTTTGATGTGGTGTGCACATAAATGTATTCATCCCCATGTGGGTGTGAATAAACATATGCATTTTGTGCATTTTTTTTAATTGCACAGAGGCAAAGTTGTGTAAGTGCAAGTTAGAAAAGCTTTTAGGGGAATCACACTCAAGGTCTCCATTGGTGCAAACAAACATTTGTGGTTAATGGGAGCTGGAACACCACACCACCTGGGTTGTATATAGTCAAAGCCCCTAGAATTACCCGTCAATTGGGAATGAAATTATGCACCAGGGTTGACTAAATTAGTTATCAAAATTGCAATTTTTGTGGCATAAAACAGCACATTCTGTGGCCTTGTTATTCATCTATTTTATATTTAAACTCAGAAAGACTGTATGGACAAACGTCTCACCTTGTTAGTACCAGTTTAGCACTCGAATAGAGCAATCAGCAACTAAAAAAAGTGTCTAATTATCCATTGCAAGAGGTCTGTCAGTGAGCACCACCACGTGTACTGCTTTTATTTTAGGAACCTTCAATCTCCCTGAGCTAGAAGCACATTTTTGTTGAAATCTGAAAACTAAGCAGTAGACGGTAGATTATGCGGCCAGTGCGGCCTAGCCAGAAACTCGCCGGCTGCAGAATCGCATAATTCCAGTGGCCCTGCATATAGTGTGATATATCACATGTCAGGCGATGGCAGTGCCTTTTAACACAGGCTGAGTACATTTTACAAAGGCTGTATTAATACTCAAAGCAGCCACAGCATCCTTTTGGTTTGCTAAACACACACCATATGTGGAAATTAAATATACCATCCACTGAGGGATCCCAGACAGCAGCTGTGCACTCTCCCCCATCCAAAACTTCATATCCCATTATATTTCCCAGTCATCATCTCGGTTGCTGCCAGGCAGAGGTCTCAAATTTCCTAATTCCCAGAATCCAGTCTATTGTGCCTATTGGTTGCCAAAAAATAACATATATTCCATGGATTTAGTCGCATCACTTTCAGCGCCTGTGTGTCCCCTAATGTGTTTGCCTTTAGAAGGGCTCAACAGACTTCACTGTTCCTTAACTTCCTGGTATGGGAATCCTTATCATACTGGTTCTGGTCTGCATGTCACATTGCTGTACAATACCATCAGTTCCAAGTATGTTTATTTAACACACCTCGGGGCATACTTACAAGCCCCTATCTCCACCACAACGTCACTTTTCTCAACAATGTGGTGGCGATAGGGGCTTCGCCTTATTCACAAGGTGGCGTTAAGCCACTTAACGTAACTTAACGCCGCCTTGTGAATAAGGCACCCTTTTCCTCTATACTTAGCGTGAAAGGGGCGGGCAATGGGTGTTGTGGTGGGCGTTCCCCGCAACACCCATTGATTTTGATGCTGCCCCATATTTACAAGGGTGGCATAAAAATGGGGCAGCGCCAAAATTAAGACCAGGAAAAACCTGGTCTTACCCTGGCGCAACGAGAAGAAATGTTTAATTCTCCTCGTGGTTGCTGTTTAAATGTGTGCTGCATTGTGCAGCCCACATAAAAACAGCAAAACACCATTGATTGTTTATGTGCAGGAAGGCGTCCCTTCCTGCACATAAACAATCATTAAAAAAAATGACGTTTTGCAACTTCTATGTGTGCTGCATTCCTGCATCCCTTCCTGCACATAAACAATCATTCCCCTCAACACAGGCACCCTTGCACTATGGTGCAAGGGTGTCTGCGTTGGCGCTAGGCTGCCGAAAGGCGCCAGCGCAGGGGGAAACGCAAGGCTGCACCATATTCTTGTAAATACGGTGCAGCCCTGTATTTCAGAAGTGGTGGAGCACGGCGTTAAGCCATGGAGGCTAACGCCACGCTCCACCACTTCCTTGTAAATATGCCCCTGAGACCACTTGGACTTTTCTGTGTAAAACATAAGATAACAAGCTGCAGCAAAGCTAATGTTTTGTTTTTGTCTTTTGTGTCGTGAAAAGGTGTTGTTGAGCTTCACTGAGATACAGAGCACCTGGACAGCATAGGTGACAGCAGTGCAAGCTTCCCTCACACAGACAGAATAGGTATGACACAGGCCTAAGCGTCAATGCAAGCTTTCTCCCATGGAAAGACCAGGACAGGGCATCACTGCTGGTAGGAGTAAAGCAAACTTCCCATGGAGAGAAGTCACTAATGCAGTGCAGACAGCTGCAGTGCAGGCCACATAGAGAACAGGAACAGAGTAGCAGTTCACGTTCATCTTTCTCTCTCACACACACATGCAAAGCAAACATCACTCAGACAAGTTACAGCAAAGGTGCAGGAATGTGCAAGCTTCCCTCGAACAGAACAGATACAGCTTTGGAAGCAGCCCTGCAGAATTCTCCCACATGCACTGAACAGGTACAGCACAGACAGCAGCAGTGCAAGTTTCTCTCCATACTACGAACTAGAGGTGGCTGGAAGTCTTTTGCAAAAGTTGAAACAGGTGAAATCCCCATGTTATTTTAATTTACCTATGGAGTAAAACTGGACTAAGAGAACTGCCTAAATTTACTCTGCAGGCAAACTTGATAAATGGATAGATTTCAGCTGTTTTCTGTGGTGCAAAACAAAGTCAAGAGATGGCCACATGAGCTTGGCAGTTTGCGTGGCTCTCCCTGGACCTTGCTTCACTAGGAAGAACTACATAATCTGCACAAACTGAAAAGTAATCATTCTGCTCTTTTTTTCTTCTGAGATAGGCCATTTCATGGATCCTAATCAAAATTTGCCTCCATATACTGCTTCTGGAATTTAAAAAACTGTTTCCCCCGCCCCCAGCCCTAATGCGGTTATTTACAACACTGGCAGCATGTCCTGAAGGTGATAAATGTAGGGATAAAGGAAACCTGGGCCAGATGTACAAAGGATCAATTCTCAAAAAGTGGTCACAAATTTTGCAGCAATTTTTTGTGAATCAGTTCTGATTTTGCCAACCGACCTCTGTACAATTAGGTTGGCTCACAAAATCACCATTTGCAGTTGGTCACAATTCGACCTACCTCATCAATATTTATAAGTTAGGTCTCAATGTGCGACTCACTCGAATCGGATGCCATCACAGAAATGGTGGCCTGCTAGGATTGGGAGACCACCTTGTCTGTGATCATATTTAAATAAATTGAAAAAAAATAATTTAAGAAAATGCAGGCCGTTGTCTTAAAGGGAAATGAGTGAGCAATTAAGAAAAAAATACTTGACATTTTTTTATTAAAGAGTTTGCAGCGGTCTCCTAGGCCACTGATCACTCCCAAACATTTTTGTTTTCTTTCACAAAGGGGATAGAGTCCCATTTGCGAATGGGTTACCACCTCCTTTGAGGTATTGGTAACTAATCAATAGTTTTGGACTGAATTTGCAGTCACAAATGATTGATACATAGCATTGTGAATCACAAATTTGAATGGATGCTTTAAATGTGCCCCTTCCAAATTACGATTCCTAATGCATTTTTAAATCCATTTTGCAATTCAGTAAACACTTATTGAATTGTAAAATGGGTTTAGTACATTAATAAAAGTCATTTAGTGGTTGCAACACTGCGATTTAGCCATTTGCAGACTTTGCAACCACGAAATGACTTCATACATTTGGCCTCAAGTTGCAAACTAAAGAGTCTTATGAATGAATTGCTCTGTCACTAAAGCATTTGTATCTTGCCGGGTGAATGCCAACATGCTGTTGATAGATGACTGTAGGCGTCAGGTTGCATGGTAAGGCAGCATCAGGTTAGGAAGATAGGATTGTGCTTCTTTACGAACAGCCTTAAGCACACTACATAAGGCTAATGAAGTTTCATCAGAGGAGGGGTGATGTGACAGGAGATCTTTCAGTCTGAGCAACAGGCAAGCAGTGTAGTTTTGGACTTTCTGGTGTTTAGTGGTTAGATTTAGCAGGTAGGTCAACGTGAAAACTGGTACAGTAGTCTATTCTGGAGATCACCACTGCTGAGATGAGGGCGATTCTTTGAAAAAGGAGCAGGTGTGGCAGGATCAGTCATAGGGCGCACAGTTCTAGAGGCCAGATCTGGTATAGAAAAGGCACTAGAGTCCACCTTTCAAGCATTCTGCCACATTTATAAGCTGTCCAATTCTGGAACTATCCACTGGAAAACAGCATCCATTTTTGGAGCCCCCATCTGAAGTATTGAGTTCAGTTCTGGAGGCTACACACAAATCATTGTGTTCAGTTCTGGATGTGTCAGCCTCTGAGAGGATGCTGAATTTAAGATGGAGGAGTATACATGGGATAGATTAGTGGCAGACAACCAATGACTGGGTGGATTGATGAATGAGTGAATAGGTGAGCGAGATGGCTGAGTGGACTGTTGAGTTAATTGACATGTGATAAAGTGGATGAAGGAGTGAATTGATGGCTTGGAAAAGAAGTGGAGAATCTGGTGGTTCGGCTGCACATCGAATAGTGCCTAGAGTGAACCGGGACACCTCTGAATCATCAGGCCCTGGCCATTGACTTGTATTGGTCAATACAGTTAAGCAAATGGAGATGCCATCTTAACAAAGTGCACCAGCTGTATCTATCATGCCATAAACAGAAAAGGTGATCTTTGACCAAAGTACCAATTAAAAGGTTGCCCAATTTGTCTTTCATCTTTAAAAGGCATTCGACTGAGTGCAAAGGAAGAGCGATCCTTGAACAGAATGTGGATTCCAGCTTGACTTGCATCTGTTTTCTTTAAAATACCCTGGGGAGTAAATGATCCATCCATCCTTCATGGGAGGTAGGACGAATAAACATACAACACAATATGTCAATGTGAGATCAGTTCAGGGCACCTGTTCTGCTTGGCATAAGGTGTAGGACATGATGGGCCAGATTGCCCATCAGAAACACTTAATGGCAAATAAGATAGAAAATGATTTATAATAATGGCATTGCATTTACATTAACTAAATGCTTTCTGTGACAAGATGACCAGCAAGGGTGGTCCTATTAAACATCAATATTCACAAATTAGCATAATTGTGTCATGCTCACAGCAATGTGCACTGAGGATCACTTTTTGCAAGAAGGCGAGATAAAACAGGTCAATAGTCTGTCTCTATGTCGAAATATGGCAAAAACAATTCTAGATTTTTCACTTTTTTACGAGCAGAGACACGCAAGGAAGGGAATAAAAAGGGAAGAGAGCTATAAAGACGAAAAATAAAATATCACCAAATTATGTTTTAATGGATTTGCATAATTCTTTGCAAAAATTGTAATTCTACACATTTATGTTTCTTCTGTAGCTTCCTGGCCCCTTGTGTAAAATGTTTCTATTTTCAAATTTTGAAGTAATTTAGTTGTGAAATATGTGAGGACGCTAGAATTAATACTTTTAAACCAATTTAAACTACATGATATCAGAAATGTTTAAAAGCTAGTAAAGTTATACGTTTACTGTGCACTAATTTTCTTAATTGCACTGCTGTCAAACATAAACATAAAACACTATCTACAGAATAAAGAAAAAGACTAAAAATATCCTGTACTTCTCTAATTGAAATAACAGGTTTCAAATATGCACAATCAAAAAGCAGCATGGTTTAAACCAGTATTTTATTAATTTGTTGTGTTCTGCTGCTAAGTTGTGAATTTCACAGCATCTATTCCACCAGCATGGCAACCATGACAGGTTCATTTTTGTTGTTTCAGTGTAATGTTAGCACTCTAATTCTTTATTACATCTTTGTGATCTGGGCTGTATGTGTGTTTGGTTGTTCAAAGATGGAATGCTTTTACCTGGAAGTTTTTAGGTTTAAACGATTAGCAGTGCTGATGGGTGGATGAGCGGCTTCTGCTTCTTATGGTCAGGCCTCTTCTGACCATGAAGAGTGTTGCTGGCTAGGGTGTAAAATGATAGTTCATCTATCTTAACCCTAAGGTGAGACTTAGGAGGATTGGGAAAGCTGCCATGTGAGCCATGAAAGTTGTTTGGGGTGACTGCCTGATGTGAGGGAAGATCTGCTTTATATGAATGTGGCACAACCTTCTTTGGGCATGTTTACAGTTCTTGGCGATGAGGCTTGGCTTACTGTGGACATGCTGTAGATGGGACTTGTTGATGCTGTCTTATCAGATAATCTCAGATAGACAAAGCGCCTACGCAGAAATGGGGTGGATGTTGTCCTCAAGAATATATGAGGCAATCTGTCTATAAGTAGGTGAGATTGGCAGCAAATAAAGCATGGTCAATTTAATAAGCCTGAAGTCTCAACAAGGCTCTAAACCAGTACAATTCAGAAACCATAAAGGTTTATTAAATAATTAAAGTGCAATATAGAAGGCAAAAAATAATGGTTAGTTACTAACTCGATCAAAATGCATTGTAAATCGAATTAAGAGAATTAGCATAAGGCTCAGTCAAATGCAGGAAAGAGCCTGGCTTGAAATTAGAGCAGCAGAATTTAGGCTCCACCCTTTATTTGTCACTATTATGCAATTATATACTCATAACTGACATTGTATTCACTGTGTGCCTTAACTTTAATAATGTGTGAACTATTTAAATGTATTAATGGAATGTAATTATCGTAGGGATTAGAGGTTTATATACGAGTGCACTAATGTTCAATACAAGTGCACTAATGTTCAGTTGAAACATATATTCATGTACTCTTTTATTCACTTTTTACACTTATTCTTGAAGCTATACTTGAGGATGTATAACCATGTATATGAAGTTCATATTAAGTGCTGAGTTAACTTAGCCTGACTACAGGCTTCAAGTGAAATGCATTTAGCTTTGCCAGTGTATTTTTTCTTTTTGCAGGTGTATTATCATGTTTCTCGTTAGTTAGAGAAAGGCATATTGTTTGTATTAGACTGTTGATAGTGAGGCCTAGAGGGAAGAAAATTCAGTAAACGTGGAGAATTAATGGTCGAAAGAAGCCTTCTGTTCCTCATGTACCGGGACGAAGGGATGTTCAAGTTTGCGGATTACCGTCCAAGTTTCGATGTAATGGGAAACTTCTGGGATTTTGGAGATGCTCCTCTTGGGCAACGAATTGATTGGTTACTGGTGGTGTGAAAGGAGATAAGGATGTTTCTGAATGGGGGGTGTGGCCTGGCAAGATGGCCGTATGATAACGTCTTCCGGGAGCTCCTCGCCAGACCCATGGTAATTCGTCTTTTATCCTTGCCCATTCACCCCCAAACTAAGCCACCCCAACAGACTCCAGCCCTGGGCTGCTCCCCCCTTGTAAACCCACAAGAAGACCTGCTGGCCGAGCGGTTTGCAGACCATCATTGGGTAAGGGCCTGCGGCGGCTGCATATGCGGGGCTGAGTAGCCAGAGTACGGACCGGCCTGCGGCAGGCGCTGTTGGAGCTGCGGCAGCACAGAATTGCATCCCTGGGGACCTGATAGGCGGGGCCACCACTGAGGAGCTATGCTGTGGATACCCCAGGGGCCGAGCGGGGCGACATCGAGGGCTCACAGGGCAGGGGCTGCTTGGACTGCATTGGGCCTGGTTGTCCAGGTAAGACCGCCGATGGGAAGCGGTCTCCATGGTGCCTGCTAGGGTCCCGGGCTCTGGCTTACCTGGACTGCGAGCGACTGGGCCAGTGGGCTGTGCTGGTCCCTGGGACACTGCTGGCCCGGTAATGGCCTGGCACAGCCCTTGCTTGCTCAGCCCCGGCCCCCCTTCTACAGTACCTGGAGGAGCAATCGCAACAGCGATGAGAAGATGAATGTATGTTTCTGGGAGCTGCCTGAGTGCCGTTTGAGTACCCGGTGACCCTGGCGCCACATGCCCCACCACATGAACTTTGCTAGCTGATGGGCCTGGAGTGTGGGCTCTGACTAGGAGACTGTATCCTGCTGCTATATCCTGCTGTTTGCGGCCCTATGCCCCATGTCACTTGAGAAGGCTGGTGACTTTCTTTGCTACACAGAGCCCCTCCACTGGTGGCATCCTTAAACCCCCTGTTCTTAGACTGTGGGGGGCCACCTACGGTGAAGCAGCAGCTGGAGCATCAGAGGGAGTCATGTGCCTGCCCTCTACTGCGGTGGAGCCCACACAGGAGTGGGAGTAGATATTGGCGTCATCCTGATCTCCTAGGTGCTCAGACTGTGGAGGTGAATGTGTGCTCCATTGAAGGGACAACTATTGTGTGCTTGGCAACTCTTTCCGGGGGTGGTGACGGAGGAGGCCAGACTCTTGCAAATCAGATTGTGATGATGGCCAAAGACAAGCCCCATAAACCAGTGTAGACCTACAAAATAGACCATTATGCCCTCCCTTTGCCAGCAGACGGTACAGGGGGTAAGCAGTCAAAGCTGCCGAAACCTGGGGATTCTCAACCTCCAAGCATGGTTGACCTACTGATGGAAATTAAGAGGTCAAGTGAACTCATGCTGGCAAAAATTGACACTGTGGCAAATGAGATGGGCCTACTATGCACGGACGTCAGAAAAGTCTCCGAGAGGGCTACGGAGATGGAAGGGCAGGTCACTGAGCTACAACAAGAAGTGGCCACACTTAAGACAACGGTCTCTGAACTTAAGACGCTCACGACTTGTCTGCATGATCGGATGGAGGATTTGGAGGGTCATTCCCGGAGAAATAACCTCCGATTTTTGGGCTTTCCTCAGAGAGCAGAGGGACAGTCTGTTGAGCTGTTTCTAGAGGACTGGATAACCACGGCACTGCAACCCCGGCGCCTATCAAAGTTTTTCACCATCAAGCATACCCACAGCGCACTGGACTCCGGTGCCTAGGCTGGGGGCGCCACCACGGGCCATCATTGCCCACCTCTTCAACTTTCGCAATAGAGATGTGTTTCTGCAGCATGTTAGAGTGAAGGGAGCTCCTCCGTTCGAGAACAATAACATCATGATTTTCCCGGACTATACTAAGAGGGTACAAGATATTCGTAAGGATTATATGCCGACCAAAAAATAACTTTGTGACCTGGGCATTCATTATAGCCTTCTGTAGCCAGCAAAACAGGGGGTCCAACATGAGGGGAGAACCTACTTTTTTGTTACCCAAAGGGAGTCTAGTGAATGGCTTGATTCCTTGGGCCATGCACCGCACAAACAATCAAGCACTGGTAACTCTGGTAATTCTGGGGCCCCTCGCAGGAGCATGAGGAACTGGAAGCCCAGCAGGGACTCTGGACGACGCTCGGATATTCGTCAAACCAGAAAGATACTCGTCTGTCCTGACGGCATACTGGCGGATTCGAACTGTGTGCCAAACTCTCATGAATCCCTCCAGACCCACAGGGAAGGTGATGATTAACACAGTGATGGTACAGACTAAGAGCTGCTGAGTCATGGGAGGGTGGTTATGGCAGGGGTTTCTTATTGTACATCTTGATATTACAGTGCAACTCTATGTTATATGGGGGACAGTATTGTAGTTCCACCTATGCCTGATTTGCCTTTATACTTGCTGAAGTTTTTGGAGGGTGGCATGTCTCAATCATATCTTTATCTTTTTCTCCCTCTGGGGGATAGCCTACTTCAAACGCATATATTTCATGAGTTAGTGTATATTCCTGTTGAATTGGGGTCTGATGGGCTGATAGCTGGAGGGGAGGTCAAGGCGGGTGGCGGTCTCACTTCTTGTGGTTGGAGTGCCATTGTCCTCACCATTCGGGGGAGATGCAAAACCCACAGCAAGACGCTACAGTTACAGTTGGGGCTTCGGCCTCGGGGGGAGGATGAGGCGGTGGGACAGCGTAGTTGGCCTGGCATTGGGGGGCCCAAGTTGTTCAGACTCACTGCCTGGGGGAGGGGGAGAGGTTTTTGGTTTTCCTTGATGGGTGTTGTGATTCAACTGTTTTGTAACTATGGGCATCAAAATATTTGAGTATGCACTCAATTACCTGGTGGGAGACTACAGGCTGGGACAGTGGGATGCTTGGCATGCTGAGAGAATGAATGATAGCTCTGTTGACCTGGACTCATGGCCTCCAAGTGGAAAGTTGTGCTCTGGAATGTAAGGAGACTGGGTCAGACTGACAAGAGATAAAGAATAACCCCCTACCTGCGGCGCAATGGGGTGACAGTGCCATTCCTACAAGAGACCCATACCCGGGGAGACTGCATTGTGAGCTTGAGGTGCAGGTGGCGAGGTTATTTTTCTGTGTACTCTAGTTAAGCCAGCTGGGTCCTGACGTGGGTGACCCCTGCAGTCCCCTTTTTGGCTAAGGGAGTCACCGTAGATCCTAATGGGAAGTACATTATAATTTCAGGGGCATTAGATGGAAGAGCTATTTGTTTGATTAATGTCTATGCGCCGAATACAGACAATGGGGCCTTCTTTGGCATGGTAATGGATATGGTGGCAGCTTACCTGGGCACTGAGGTCCTTCTGGCTGGGGACTTGAATTGTGTATTAGACAGCAAGATAGATCGTCTTCCCCCAAAGGCAGGTACCAAGCCAGTAATGCTCAGTTCCCTGAGAGAGGGTATGGAGAGTTTGGGGTTGTTGGATGTTTGGAGAGTGAGGAACCCTAACATTAAAGCATACTCCTGACAAAACGGAGGTCCTCATCCTCGGCTCCAACCCCTCAGCCTGGGACGACTCCTGGTGGCCAACGACGCTGGGAGCAGCCCCGACACCCACCGACCACGCACGCAACCTGGGAGTCATCCTCGACTCAACGCTCTCCATGGCCAAGCAAGTCAACGCAGTCTCCTCCTCCTGCTTCAACACCCTCCGCATGCTTCGCAAGATCTACAGGTGGATCCCGACAGACACAAGAAGAACAGTCACCCAGGCCCTCGTCAGTAGCAGACTGGACTATGGGAACGCCCTCTACGCGGGAGCCCCGGCCAAGCTCATCAAGCGACTGCAACGCATACAAAACGCCTCCGCACGCCTGATCCTCGACGTACCACGCCACAGCCACATCACCCCCACTTGAGGAACCTGCACTGGCTCCCCGTCGACAGGAGGATCACCTTCAAACTCCTCATCCACGCACACAAGGAACTCCACAAAACTGGCCCAGCCTACCTCAACAGACGACTCTTCTTCTACGTCCCCAACCGCCAGCTCCGCTCCGCCGACCTCTCCTCGCCACCGTCCCTCGCATTCGAAGAACAACCACCGGCGGCAGATCCTTCTCACACCTCGCCGCCAAGACCTGGAACACCCTCCCACTAAGCCTACGACAGACCCAAGACCTGCTGACCTTCAGGAGGCTACTCAAGACCTGGCTGTTCGACCAGTAGCAGCATCCCCCCCCCCTTCCCTCTCCCCAGCGCCTTGAGACCCTCGCGGGTAAGTAGTGCGCTCTACAAATTCTGTGATTGATTGATTTGTGCCGGCCACGGGTACTTACAGTCGCTTAGATTATTGTTTGACTTCTGGGCCATTTTTCCATTGTGTGGACACTGCTTCTTACCTTGCACGGTATCTGTCTGATCCTTCCCCCTTGTTGGTTTCCTTCCGAATGTCTCGGGAGGCACCAACGATACTTCTATGGAGGCCCTGACTGACCCAGCCTCCAATGAGACGGTGAAAGAAGTTGTCAATAATTACTTCAAAAACAACAGGGGTATTGCATTGACAGGAGCAATATAGTGGGACGCCATGAAGGTGGTGTTCCATGGGGAATGTTTGAAAACAACCTTCGGGTGAAACAACAACTTTCTAGGTTGTTGAACACTTTGGAACTGAAATTGGGTAAACTTGAGGCCCATTCAGTGGACCAGCCACAGGGCTTCGGGAGGGGAGAGAATGTAGGCGCGAATTGATGGAAACATGGGATCACCTCGATCGATTTGACTCCCCCTCATGAGATTACTTGAACTTTGCCAGAAAGGCATTGGAGATAACTTCCAGAAATGGGGCCAACTGTTACATGTACAACCAAGGGAGAGAGTAATTGTGGGAGTCTTGGTATCTCAACAGTTCGCTCTGCATCGCGGGAACAGGCAGGGCTGTCCCCTATCCCCTCTTTGTTTGTGATCGCAATGGAGCCGCTGGCTGGTAGGTTCAGGGACACCATGCAAGGCTGGGGCGTACCAATAGGGGGAACACTCACCTGATCTCCCTATACGCCAACGATGCTTTGCTTTACCTGCATCAGCCTGAATATTCCGTTCCCATTTTCTTGGCTCTCCGTACTGAGTTCGGGGAGATATCTGGGCTTTCAGTTAATCGCAATAAATACAAACTGTTCTTAATGGGAGGATTGGCTGATAGGCCTGCGGAGACCCTTCCCCAGATGGCTCTGACATGGGAGACGGTGACCGTTAGATACCTGGGGATTAGACTGATGCATGGCGAGAGTGAGTTTGGAGCAGGTAATATGGGTTGAGTGGTGGACAAGTTGAAACCATCCATAATGTTTTGGAACACTTTGCGACTGTCACTGATGGGGAAACTATCTATTTTAAAAATGGTTATACTGCCTCGTTGTCTATTTGTCTTCCAGGGCACCTTATATGAGATCCCTAGGATGGTGTTCCGGGAGCTCAATAAATGAATCACTGAACTCCTGTGGGCCTCAGGAAGGAAACAAGTGAGTCTGTCCACCCTACGGCACACTTGGGGCAGAGGTGGCCTTGAGCTACCACACCTCGAATTATACTATCTCATGGCCCAACTGCAACACGCAGTGCATTGGCTGGCAGATGGTGAAAACTGGGAGACCAGATTAGTGCAAAACGCCTGTGGAGCAACATCCCTCCCGGAATTACTGATGATGGGGGCTAGGGTTTCTCCCACTGTGTCGGTTATAGTGGGACTGGTGTGCAGGACCTGGGAGCATGCGATCAGGATGGTGTTGCGGAGGGCTCCTTTCGCCTTTGATATGCCTGTATGGGTCCTTTGTCCCTTTTCGACGATTGCAAGGTCAATGTCCACCAGCAAATGGATTGAGGGGGGCTGTGAAACCCTGCAGGATCTATACCCAGATGATCGATTCATTACGCTTGCCAACTCTATGTCCTCTTTCGGCCTAGGTGCGGAGCATTCCTTCAATATTCCAAAATAGCGGCCATGGCCCGTGGCATTTGGCCATCTTTCCCTGAGGCTCCATCTGAGGCTCGTACCTTTGTAGCCCTACTGACACTGGGTAAGGGCCATAGCCTGATCTCACGTCTATATAGAGCCTTGAGGGAGGACCTGCCATGCACTGTTCTCCCAGTGCCGCCAGATGGCATGACATATTGGGTGCGCCCCTACAAGCTAAGGACTGGGTAGCCATAAATGAGAGGGTCCGGACAGTGTCATCTAACGCTTGCTTTAAGTGACACAATTCAATGTTGTTCACCAGGTGTACCTGACCCCGATTACATTACACGCTATTTATCCAGACCAGCTGCGACATGCCCCAGATGCCATCATGTTGAGGTTGATGATTTGGGAATGTCCTGGTCTGCGAGGATACTGGGACGAGGTGCTTGTCTCTCTGAGGGGGCCACGGGGTGGGATACTCCCTGAGACATAGGACATTGCTTGTTGGGATGGGTCCCTAAAAAGAAGAAGTTGTTAAACAGACGGTTCCTTATTCTAGGGCTCACACTGGCGAAATGTAGGATAGCCATTCACTGGCTGTCCCTCACTACCCTCAAGCATACTGACTGGAAAGGGGATGTGGGTGAATGGGCGACTGCTTAAGAGTGCCATATGCGCAAATCCCGGAGGCATGACAAGTTGTTGGATGATTTAAGGACATTGTCAGTGATGCTTTCTGACTTGTTGGACCCTCCTGATATGCGTCTACCGTGATATGGATGATATGAATGAGGTTCAGCCCATCTGAGGTAGGGGGCAGCTCCCTTATACCCAATTACAAGGGTATGAGGGAGAGTACTGTTTTTTTCTATATTGCCAGGATTATTGCGCTCTGGTCCTAATTATGTTGGTGGGGAGGAGGGGACCATTTCAAATATAACGCTGTCCTCTTGTGCTACTACATGATCCATTTGCTGTTTTATCTTGTCGATCTCCCATACTATATCTTGATGTCGACTAAATGCCAATAAAAACCTATACTTAAAAAAAAGGATGTTTCTGAATCTCCTGTTATTTTAATTGGTGTTCCCACAGTTAGAAAGTCAGATTCCCTTTAGACTTGGAGAGGGACAGACCTCTCTGCTTACCTATTTTCCTGCAAGTGTGAAGCTTTATGCTAAACACTTAGGGGCAGATTTACAATAACTGGCGCATCCATGCATATCAGCAGGGATGCGCCAGTTATTTTGCGTGACTCAAGAAACACCTTGCGCCACCATGGATGCGCCGCATTTACAATGCGGCGCACCGTGGCGCAAGGATAGACAGATGCGTGACGCATCTGTCGGCGTAAGGGTGACGCATTGCTGGAGTCGTGTCGCAAGCGCGACGCAACTCCAGCACTGCTCAGGAGTGCCCTATAGTTGCTGTGCTGCGTCACTCCTTATGCCAGCTACAAGCAGGCGTAAGGTTTTGACGCAGCGGGGACGTAAAAGTGACTCAGTGAAATCTTGTAGATTTCACTGCGTCACTTTTACGGGGCTTCCTTGCGACGGAACGCCCACTCTGCATACAAATAACTGACGCAGGTATAATGTAGCGCAGGGCTTTACAACGTGACGCATCTCACTAGATGCGTCACATTGTAAATATGTCGCATAGTGGCGCATTGTTTATGCCGCCGCTGCATCACAAAAGTGACGCAACGGCGGCGTAAGAGTGTCGCAAGGGGCTTGTAAATCTGCCCCTTATTTCTTTTTCCAAGACTTCTACCAAAGTCTATATTATCCTGACACCTTCTATGCTCACTAATTAGAAATTTTGGGTAGATGTTCCTGTAGGCAACCTATGTTTAGAAGAGAGAAGGGAAGTTTCTTTATGTTAACACCCGTTTGCTTTAATTTGTTTCTTTATTATTGTGGCTGTCACTATTCTTTACCACATTTTATTATGACTCAGTCTACTGAGACATTTCAGCTTACCTGTGGTATTGCTGTACCTCTTGACCTTTTTTTGTTCTGCTTATATACTGGATTGATTAGTAGCCTAAAATGAAATCCATTTGACCATAATTGGCAAATCCTGGTCCTTATTGTGGAGTCACATTGGCTTCAGAAGTTAGAAATTTATTGTTGATGACTTCTCCCTTACAGTGCTTCAAGTCAACAAAGGTACATACGACGAATGGGGAAAACCTTTGCTAGGAGATTGTAGTGTAAGTACCAGTGTGCTGTCAGATGATAGCACGTTAGATGGTTAGTTACTTAAGCAAAGGGAGTTAGAATACCCCTGTAGGAACCCTAGACTTGCCCAAACCCATTCCTAGCCCTTAAAGCCCATGCCTCGATTTGGTGGATCAGCGGACTTCCAGCGGTTCGTAAAAAAGTTGTAACGGCAGAGGAGTGAGTATTAATAGGGTCGCACATTGCTATTGTGTATGTTTAGCTTTCAGCTTTTTGTTAAGATTGTATGGTGTGATGCAATGATGTTTAGGTTGTTTTATAGAGGTGAATGCGAATAATGCTGAGCAGTTGAAGTTGTTCTGGCTGGTCGTAGCCCAAGACCCCGGGATAAGTGAGAATACATTGGGTTGTCATTTGTCTGCTATGTTTTGTGGTATCAGTCTTGAGGTACCATCGGCTGTGCAATTGAGTTAGGGACATATTAATTTGTGTGAGAGTAAATTGTGATTGATGCAGTGGATTCTGCATTAATTGGGGTGATTCCCAGCTGGTCGAGGTTTTCCTTGTGTGTGTCTAGGTAGGTCGGAAAGTGTTGCTCTGGACTATTTCTTGTATGATTAAATACTTTGAATTCTTTAGTGGAGCAGACAAAAAGTTATTTGTTGAAATTGTTTAGTGTTTGTTTATTATGCTTGCTTAGCATTGAGAAAAGGGTGCACAAGTAAATATTGTAAAGGAGGATGAACCGCTGAGAGGAGTGAGAAGTATTTCATAGGGTACCAGGCTGGGATTGGACGGTTGGAGCTAGGGCCACACTGTTATTGGTTGATTGCATCACATACTACCACACTGAAATTGTGTTAGTACCGAAATACAACTGTGGTTAAAGAAACGATTTCCTGTTTTGGAATGAAAATTCTGTCTGTGATTGTTAATATTATTGTTGAAAAATGAAATGTTTCAGGACTATCCAAGATTTGATATGGGGAGATAGGAGAGTTCCTGTTCAAGGAGGTGATGAGGCACTGCCAGAAAGGATAGCAGGTCATTATATGGCCATAAATGTGAGGCTCCACATGTGCATTTGGCTGAGTCAGTGGCATAAGATCACTGAAAAAGAAGGTGCTTCGATTTTTCCCCGCTATGGCACATTTAATTTGAGAATTATTGAAAATCTGAGAAGGGTATTGCAGGGGATGAAGCCCCTCCTAGACCCACACAGTATCAGGCACTTATTGCTTAGGAGTGTGCAGCTCATGTTAAGGAGAATTAGAGGTATCAGGGTAAAGTCAGGAAGGCAGTGCGCAGCTGTGCTGAAACTATGTGGGCTGCGGAACAACAAAAGAGGTGAGCTGAAATAATTGAGAGAACTAGGTTATACCCTGCATTGATGAGTGAGAACCTCAGAAAGAGAAAAAGAAGAAGAAGAAG
This sequence comes from Calotriton arnoldi, assembly GCA_963921515.1. Taxonomy (NCBI): domain Eukaryota; kingdom Metazoa; phylum Chordata; class Amphibia; order Caudata; family Salamandridae; genus Calotriton; species Calotriton arnoldi. The sequence goes on along the minus strand of CAWUFW010000123.1, from coordinate 5,526,128 downwards.
AAAAAAGATGATAAAATAGAGAATACAGAGGGCTCTAGTCATAGTGATTCTAATGATGACTTTGTATGTGTTATTGTCAGCCCACCCAGCCCCTATAATGTGACCTAATCTAAAGGGATAAGTGGTGCTGTTACTGGTGGAGACTCTGAGAGAGCCATGGCCCCAGTGAATACAAGTCAGAACCCTATGGGTGAAAATTCGGGGATCTGTGCCCCTGTTAACTCTTCTGTTTCTAATGCCCCAGACACAATAACCGTCCAGGTTACTATTAGTCCAACAGTACCCTTATATAAACCTGACTCGACCTGGACCATGACGCATGCTTTGATGGTTTCTACTGGAGTAAACACGTCAACTACTGTTCATGTCGCCCCCGGATGGGGAGGCACTGGAAGAACTCATTTGCTCCCGAATAAGGGGACTCCACCATATGTCGCTCCTGTATTATCAGCAATTAATGTGATAGGACTCACTCCTGTAGAGGAACCCGCTCAGAGGTTGCAAACTTCTCACTTGTCTATTTGGAAGTCACCTCAGTGTATTTCAAGCACTAGTTCCCGGAAAGGGATATTGCCCAATAATTCTGGAGTCCAAAATGGTGTTAATTCATGGGAGTTCAATGATTTGATTCGGTTTTTCAATGAGTCCCCACGAGAATGCAAGGGTTCGAAATTGAGCAGGAAATTATAGTATCCTGGGATGGAGATTGCAGTGGAAGTGGTCAAATTAAAATTAGAATTGGATGAGATAATATTAGGAAATCTTGATCCTCCGGCTTAGATACCTATCCAGAAAATGAACCTATATACATGTGCAAGGATGTTACTAGGCATTCAGGACAAGCTCATGATAAGCTGTCTGAATTAGCTTGAGTGTATGATGTAGATTTAAGTAGGAATAAATCCTTATAGACAAGTTATCAAATGTGTTATGATGAAAGCGATATAACCAGTATGAGTACGTCAGGGAAGAAAATGCAAATTAGGGAGTTAAATGCTAGCATCCAGAGATGGAGTTAATTGAATAAGTGGGAAGGCAAATGGGGCAAGAAGAAAGACCAGAGGAAATTAAAGGTGATATCCACCACAGAGAGCAAGGGAGAACCACCTCCCTCTTTGATAGATGGAGAAATAGCTTCAAATTTCCCACTGAGAGTGGTGCCTGGTGGAGGTTACATTGATGTACCATGGAGTAGAGGTGATCTTGCTTCGTTCACAAACAAATTCCCTAAATTGAGAGAGAATCCAGTGCAGTGGTATATCCAGGATGATCGATTTGTAAACATTTCTCAGGTACTGTGGGTAAGTTTCAATACCCTTTTCAACATTGTGGTACAGAGTGACTTGTGGGCAGAGTGTAAAGTGGCTGTACAGTGGCCAGAGAAGGAGCCTCATAGAAATTCAATATCTCGATAAAAGCAATCAGTCTGCTGTAGAGGACAGACAGGGGTACCCGCACTGAAGAAATAGGTCCCAACTACATCTTTTCACCTCACCTCACTGCACCGCATGTACTAAGAAGCAGTGCCGCCAGCCACCAGTCCACTACCGCCAGCAGGGGACCGCCAGCAGGGGACCACCAGTCCCAGAGAGCCATGCGCCGGTGGGAGGCGCCAACGTTCAGTTTCGCGCCAGGAGGCGCTCATAAGGGACCGCGGGATCCCGCAGCGCAGGAGTCCGCTTTGTTTCATTTCCGCAAGTGCCGCCAGCCACCAGTCCACTACAGCCAGCAGGGGACCACCAGTCCCAGAGAGCCAAGCGCCAGTGGGAGGCGCCAACGTTCAGTTTTGCGCCAGGAGGCGCTCATAAGGGCCCGCGGGCTCCCGCAGCGCGGGACGCGCGGGCGTGCCCGGGCCGCGCCCGGGCCAAGGGCGGACCCGTCTGCGCCCGTCAGCACCAAGAGGAGACAGGACAGGGCCACCCCCCTGACATTTGGACCTCTGTAGTCTCTCGTATCCACAAGGTACTGCTTTTGTTATCTGCTTTAGCCGTTGACAACAAGGCTTCAAAGCTATAAGTTAATACCTATGCTGTGGTCGGCTGCTTGAAACTATAAAGTGTGACAAGCCTCCTTGTTAGTTCCTCGTTGATTACTTGTATTATTTGCAGCTTTTGACCGTGGTACCTCATTCACTGGTTTTTGAGCCTATTGTTGTCATTGTATAAAACACTCCTAGCACTGGGTGCTATGGGGAAAAGGAAAGCTGCAGGCTGCCTGGGAGGGGGAACACTGGGGAAAAGCAAGCATGCAAAAAAGTCAACTAAACAACCCATGCATAAAAATACCTGCGTTATGAATCGCATTGACAATTTAGTTAGCGATTGTGAGGAGTTATTATTATCTGCTCCGTTGGGCTCTGAATGTAGTGCTACTAATGTGCACCATCCCACTCTTTCTACCCTCTCTACTCTTTCAAGTGGTTCCCCATCTATCCCAGATTAGTTTAAAAGATCTTTATCGAAGGGGCACTCAACGTCATCCCAAGAAGGTACCCTGAATATAGTGAACAATAATCCCACACTATCAAGTGTCAACGCAGATAATTCTAGACATTCTGAAATAGCTATAGAGTGCACAAATAGATTTTCACCTTTACTGGATCTGAATGAAGAATCCTGTGATCACCAGGGTATAGAAGGGTCGGGAGGGGATACCGTTAACACAGCAACTTCTATCTGTCTGTGTAAGAAGTTATGCACTGATCAATATATTGTCGAGGTAGCTGACTTAAAGGCACAGACAAGACAGCTAATAGAAGAGGTCAGCTCACTTAAGGGTTTGATTGATATACTTTCCACTACATTGAAATCACATATCTGCTCAACTCAATTAGTTACTGTAGGTCAGACTGCTGCTCAACCAAGAGACCTAACAAAAGATAGTGCATATAGACAAAGTAGTGATAGCAACCCCATAGGGCAGTGCGCAATTAGCAATAAACGGTTACATACTGGCCCAACTAACCCGCAGCCTTCTTCCGCGAATATACAAGTTAGGCAAAGAGGCTCTTGTCCACAATCCAAGGAATATAGTCGAGAACAACGTATGCCACCTCGATTTAACCAACGTACTGAAGTTTTACCATCTGACAAAGTCGTTAATTCTGTGAAGCCCCTGACTCGTCCCTTCAAACGTCAAATTCTTTTGATTAATGTTCCTAAAATTCCGTCTAGTTTAATCAAGGAAGATGAGCAATCCCTGATTAATAAATGCACTCAGTGGTTCAGACATGTGCGTAAGTGTAGATCCATAATCAGGGAAGACACATTTTCTGCCAAAAGGTACACATCCATCGGAACAAAACCTGATTTTGTGTGTCTTACACTCGCTACCACTGATTTGGTAGAGAACTTAGTGGCCTTCGACTTAAGGACCTCGCATCTGATTCCAACTAAAATCAGGATGAAATTCAATCCGCTAGAATCACCTATAAATCAATTATCTAACAGTTCGGTTCCAATCTGTAACGAGGTTTCTTCTCTACAAAATATAGATTGATGCTCAAGGAATTTTCTCCCTCTATTACAATCTATGGAAGTAGTATATCCCCGGGGGGTAGATAGAAGCAGCATAGGACCACTTTCCAGCTGTAGCATTGACAGGTTTAATGCTACTGATGGGTCCTTAAGATCAAAAACTCCACCATGGGGAGACTTAATGTGCTCCCGTGATAATCAAGTAGCTGCACCATTGACTCAGGTTATGGGACAAGATAGCGAGGTGGGCTCTTGTACCCCTTATCTTTCCTGGAATATAGCGGGTCTGTCCTCCAAGATTACATCATTGGATTGGACTGCTTTTATAGAGACTCAGGATATACTTGTTTTCCAGGAAACCTGGGCACTTGGGGGGGATGAAAAGGTAGCCCCTCTGGAGGGCTCACCATCTGGGTTAGGCAGAGCTCCTGTTACAAAATTGAGGAAATTTTGATTGATAACCCTGATATTATGGTAATTCTACTACGGTCCAAACTCCCCCCACACCTACTTGTGGTTAATGTGTACGCGAGAGGTGTGGTGGGAGGCAGATTATCTACGACAATCTCCCTACTTGACAGCTTCTTAGACAAATCAAGAGGCTCTCATAATCTGGTTATAGCAGGTGATTTTAACACCACATTTGAGCCCCTTGATCAAGAGGATAGTAATCTCAGTGTCGAAGAAGATGCCCAATGGGACATCCCTTTATTGGTATTGCCATCTATTAGGAAATGGACAGAGGCCGCCCTTCAACTCAAAGCACTAACTTTGGAGAGGGGAGTTAGAGCAGTGAATGGTCGAACACCCTCAGATCGTCTGGGTTCCCACACCTACTGTAATGGTATGAGAAGTAGTCGTATTGACTACATTCTCATTAATCTTGAGAACTGGTTGTCCGTTGTTGATATGGAGGTATATATGAGAAACGAGAGCGATCACAACCCGCTCCTATTAAAGTTGTTGGCACCTGAGTATAAAACTGCTCAGCCTCAAACTATTGAAAAGGTGACCGCCGACGCTATCATGTCCAATGACATGAGGAGGGTTAAATGGGCAAGGATTGTAGAAAACGAAAGCTCACTTGGGAAAATGAAGGAAGTAGTAGAGAGCGTATTACTCGATCTTCAAACATTCCCTACTCAAGGCGAATTAAATACTAACATTGCCCAAGCCCATGAGGATATGTTCGACAAGATTAAGAACTTTTCTGTTAAATCTCAGAAAACTAATAATAGGCCCCCTCAAAAGCATGATCAATGGTATAATAAGGCATGTAGGAAAGCATATAAGCAATTGTCCCTAGCTATCAAATCTAAAGATATGGGCAATATTAAAAAAGCATGCAAGATGTATAAAATCACTCAAAATGCAGCAAACAAGGAATGGGACGAGTTAAGGTGGCTAGAACTCCTGAAGGCCAGCACAGAAAAAAATATGGAAAAAATTTGGCAGCTGGTAAAGTGGGGTAAAGGTGGAATAGGTCATACACCTCAAAACCATGTAGCACCTGACCAGTGGGTCTCTTTTTTTGAGGCACAATTTGCAGTTGGGGCTAATGATGGTGGTGATGTCCCCCTCCAACTACCCAAGTCGGATTCAATAGTGTTTTTTACAATGAGTGAGGTGGAATCCGCCCTGAATGCGGCACCAAGGGGTAGGGCTACAGGCCCTGACTGTATTCCGGCAGACTTTTTTACATATGATAAAGATAATTGGCTTCAGTACATTCAGTTGCTTGTAAATGCGATAGCCAGTGGAGCAACTATCCCCGATTCCTGGCGAGGAGCCGAAATTCTACCTTTATACAAAAAGGGGGATCGATCCAGCCCTAGCAACTACAGGCAATTATTCTAATTGATTCTACTCAAAAGATTATGGCCAGGTTAGTGCTAAATAGAATTCAGCTATGGATCGTAGAAAATAATATGTTATCCCCTTTACAGGCAGGATTCAGGTCACATGTAAGCACTATTGACCAGGTTTTTTGTTTCGTTATGATCTATTGGCGTGTTGTAATACTAGCGGGTGGTACTATTTACGCCGCTTTTGTTGATCTCAAATCAGCATTCGATACGGTCCCGCGCAACAAGCTTTGGGCTGTTTTGAAAGGTCTGGGGATGCCCTTGGAGCTTTTGCTGCTTGTAGTCAAGTTGCATGAGTTTAATTTTGCACAGGTCCGTTGGGGAACACAGGGTAATATCACCCCCAGGTTCTCAATATTTAAAGGGGTGCGCCAAGGATGCGTCCTGGCTCCCACCTTGTTTTCATTATTTATAAACGGGGTGGTTAACTATTTTTCATCATACCCCACTGATGCTCCCACACTTACAGGTACAAAGGTTCCAATACTCATGTTCGCTGACGATACCCTAATTATATCAAAAACCCAAGTGGGGCTGCAGCGAGCACTATGTCGCTTTGAGAATTTTTGCAGAGAACATGAATTAGTGGTTAATGTGGATAAAACCAAGTTTATGGTTCTGCACAAACACAAAGCAGTCAAGGGTAGGGTTGTCATGAACAATGTGTTATTAGAACAAACGGATGTATTTACCTACCTTGGAATTACCTTAGGCAGGAAGCTAGACTGGAAACCCCAGATAGAACTACTGGCACGTAACATTGCCAACTGGCAGGAGCCCTATTAAATGAGTATAGGCTTTCTCAGACCAAGCTGGTAGGCCCTGCAATAAAGATTTATAATACCAAGGTGATGGCCTCCACTCTTTATGGAAGAGAACTCTGGGGTTTCGGGAACCTGTCTTCATTAGCTCTGGCTCAGAACAAATTTGTGAGGGGCCTTACTGGTCTCTCCCAAAATACACCACTTAAACCTTTGTACATTGATCTGGGGTGTAATACATTGGTAGATGTTGCAAGATTTAGACCATTAGCATTTTGGAGAAGATTGTAGTCTACCCCAGAGCTGTCACATTATGCTAACGCGCACAAAGATGTTAGAGATGCCGATACGTCTCATAAGATTAGCTGGTTAAACAAGGTAAAATGTTCCCTGGTGAATATGGGAATGAGCCATTTGTGGGAAGACCCGGCTAGCAACCAGTTTCCGTCAAAAAACTGCTTTTAAGGAGGCATATTGGGCTATGGTTAAAGCAAACAACGTGCGATCAATTAAGAATTCTTCATTGACAAGTAATTTTCTGGAACACAAGCCAGAACCTATGTATGAAAATGTTTGGGACTTTATAACCAAGCCCAGTGACAGGAAACTTTTTTATCAGTTCAGGGTAGGCACATTACCTGTCAAATTCTTTACTAAAAACTGGCATAATATGTCTGATAGCAAATGCCCATTTTGCCATGAACTGGATGAAACAGTACCACACATATTATTTGTATGTCCTGCATATAACTCTCCACGGAGCAAATGGTTAAAACCAATCTGTTCTAATATGGGCACCAGGTCGAGTGCTATTGCACTACGAATATTGAAAACCAATACACAAGAGTCTATTGTGATTGCATTAGCAAAAGTTTTAGGATGGATGTGGAGAATACGCACTGATTTTTTAAAAGTGGCAGTTGACAGTGATCATTATTAAATATACTGTATGATGTATTGTTATTCTCTTGTACTTAGTCGAACGAATTGGCTTACTTGTACATAGTGTAAATAATTTTTTATGTTTTTATTGGTTTTAGCACTTGTATGAAAAGAAAGGTAAACCATTCTTAGGGCTTGTACAGTATATCATTGGTCTTATATTTTTTTAATTGTATGATAGTTGTTTCTTTTGATTTAAGATATTAATATTGTTATGACTTCGCTTAGCGTTAAGTGCTGGTAACGTGCAATGTATTTATTATGATAATGTATATGTTGCGTATCTTTTATGATCAGTATGATCGAAATAAAGACTAAATTGAAATATCTCATGCCCGGTCGCCTTTGGTGATGAAGGGTATCAACAGGTGATTACCTTTTTGAAGGGAAGATGCCATTGAAGGATACTGATTGGGTTAAGATTGACAGAACGACTCAGGAGCCTAAAGAGGCTGTGCATGCTTTTTATGCAAGATTGTTGCGAGTGTTTAAACAGCATAGTGGGATGGAAAATACCGAAGCCAAAGATATGGGATGTTTTGTGTCTCGGTTTGTGACAGGATTGAGGCCTGAGATTTGTTTGATGATTTAACAGCATTTAATTTGTTGACAAAGTAAGTCATTTGATGAGATCTTGAGGTATGCAAAATATTGTAGTGATGAATTAGGCATGAAACAGAAGCAGTTGAAGGAAAAGTTCATGCTGGCTCAGATGAAAGCAGCACAGAGGGGAAGTCAGAATCAACCGTATGTAGGGAATGTTGGTGCTTTGCAAGGTGGTGTACATCAACAGGGAGTTCCTGTGATATAGGGTTGAAATGGTTACCCACAGGGTAGAGGTCATGGTGTTCCTATTGACCTGAATACTGGCATTGATGTGGCAACATTGAAAAAATCTAATACATGTCATTATTGTAAAAAATTAGGGCTTTGGAAGTGGTAGTGCTGTTTGAATCACAAAAGGGGTTTGTACAGACCCAGGTTAGCAACCCTGTAAAGCCACCAAATGTGCTGAGACCAATGATTCAAGGTCCTAATATACCACAAGTTCCAGTGATGCAAGTTCCTCAAGCTCATTTCCTTAGCAAAATATAAATGGTCCTACCAAGTCCCGAATTTTAATCAGAATTCCTTCCGGAACCAAAATCCATTTCAGCAATTTCCTGTGTTTGACACACTTGACGGATACAGTTCTGATCTGTCATAATAACAGTGCCTGAGGGGTAAGGAAGATTGTGTACTTGGCGCAGTTTTAGAGGTAGACCAGAGAGGTCCATTCATGAAAGTTGAAGTGAATGCGTACCGAGTGTCATTTTTTATTGACACTGGTACTACCCGTTACACTGTTAGAATAGCGGAAGTTCCAAACCGGCCTCTCTCTCGAAAAATAATCCAAGTTGTAGGAGTTGCAAATAAACAAATGACAAACCCTGTAACACGAGAAATGCCTGTTAGAATAGAGTCCTTTGAAGAAAGACATCAGTTTGTCGAGTGTCACTCTAGTCCAGAGAATAGTTTAGGACGTGATTGGCTGTGCAAGCTAAATTGCATCATTTTTGCAGACCAAAAGGTGTGGAGTTCCAGACCCATGATGAGGATGTTGATTTCAAATTGGTGAGTCAAGGGCCACACACTGGACTATACCCTTTGATGACGACTGATGATTTGCCACTGGATCTCGGAGATATGGTGAACCCTGAAGTCTAGGACTTCTCAGAAAAGGACATAGATCTCATAAAAGGAGTTGAGCCTGTTCGTATAAATTTTAAACCTAATGGTGAATATCCAAGAACTCCTCAGTACAATTTGACTCCTGAAAAGATAGCTGGCATTACCCTAGTGATTGAGTCAATTTTACACAAGGCATTTTGGAGGAGGTAATGGAGAGTCCATGTAACTCACCCATCATGTGCCTGCAGAAATCTAGCAGTAAGTACAGCATAATGCAAAACCTGAGAAAGATTAATAACATTGTTGTTCACTGTTGTCTCGCGGTACCGAGTCCAGCTGTGATTTTATTTCAGATTCCATGTGAGGCTGAATGTCAGGTTTTCTTCTCTATACCCCTGCATGAGGAAAGTCAGTAACTTTTTGCCTTACGGTTCCAGAATCATGTTTGGCATGGTGCCAAGTCCTACAAGGGTATACAGAGAGTCCTTTGATCTTTAATCAAATCCTTAAGAGGAACCTTGAGTCCATGATAATGCCCTGTAACTCTGTTTTGGTTCAGTACATTGACGATCTGTTAGTGGTATAATATAGCCTTATAGCCCGCCATAGCGGGCTATACCGGCTATTAAAGGCCCGCTCCAGCGTTAAAGGCCCGAGCCGAAGTCCAGGGCCTTTAACAAGGGAGCGGGACTTTAATAGCCGGTATAGCCCAGCTACGAAGGGCTATAAGGCTATTAGAACATTCTGCCACTAGAGGGCAGAGTGTTCTAACAAATAAAACAAAGGCCTCTCAGAGTTCGAGGGGGTTTAAATCCACTCGGGCTCCAAGAGGCCTTTGTGACTACAACATTGTAATGTTGCTTTGCGGGCCTTTACCGGCCCGTAGAAGCACGGAGCACTCCATTGTCTTCAATGGAGTGCTCCACATTCCAACATTCTAATATAGCCTTATAGCCCGCCGTAGCGGGCTATACCGGCAATTAAAGGCCCGCTCCAGCGTTAAACTAACCCTGGGCGGTGAACTCCGCTCCGCTAGCGGAGTTTGCGGAGTTTTCCGCACTCCGCGTTACGCAGAGCTCGCGGAGTTCTGAAAAACTCCGCTTCGCGCAGCGGAGCAGAGTTTTTTTCCTCGCTCGCGTTCACCAACATCAAGTTGGCGAGCGCGAGCGAGGAAAATCCACCTCCCGGCAAGATTTTTCCTCGTTCGCGATTGTCAACATCAAGTTGGCGAGCGTGAGCGTGGAAAATAAACCTCCCGGCGACATTTCGCAACCCGGGGGGGTCGGGTTTCTCATTGCGAGTGGTCGCGTATGCTCGCAACCGCTCGCATTGAGAAACTGCCCGTTTGCGTTGAGAAAGCTGCGGCTCGACTAAAAATCTACTCGAGCGGCAGAAAGGAAAGCAGCGCTCGCTTGCGCTGTGCATGGTGCCGTTCGCAATGATTGGACAGTGCGGACAAGCATCCGGCACTGAAAATCACAGCAAACTGCATTTTTCTATCGCACTCCGCCGCTTGCGGAGCTCCGCATAGCGCGGCGGAGGTTTTTTTCCACTTCGCGAAGTTTTGCGTAGCGCAACTCCGCGAACTCCGCCCAGGGTTACCTTTAACAAGGGAGCGGGACTTTAATAGCCGGTATAGCCCAGCTACGAAGGGCTATAAGGCTATTAGAACATTCTGCCACTAGAGGGCAGAATGTTCTAACAAATAAAACAAAAGCTTCAGGGAGCGCGAGGGGATTGAAATCCCCTCAGGCTCCCTGAAGCCTTTGTTCACAGCCAGAGCTGTGAACAAAGAAACATTGGAATGTTGGAGCTCCGGGTTTATACCATCCATTATAAGCCCGGAGCTACTCTATTGTTTTCAATGGAGCTCCCAACTTTCCAATGTTCTAATATACCCAGAAAGCTTGTAAACAAGACACCATTGCACTGTTAAACCACTTGGCTGAAAATGTACATAAAGTGTCCGATACAGTTGAAGTACTGCCAAATTTCTGTATCTCGGACATCACATTGAGATGGGAGCGAGGAAGGTGTCACAAGAAAGAATCTGGGTGATTCTAAAAATGAATCCCCCAACCAAAGAAGTCAGGATGTTTCTGGGAATGGTGGACGATTGTCGACAGTGGGATGAGAAGTTTCCATACGAGTGTACTAATGTTCAGTTCACATGTAATCATGTACTTTTTGTTTCATGTTTTACACTTATTTTTGAAGCTATACATGTGTATGTATAACCATGTATTTGAAATTAATATTAAATACTGAGTTAACTTAGCCTGATTATTGGCCTCATGTGAAATGCATTTAGCTTTGCCAGTGTTTTCTTTCTTTTTCAGGTGCATTATCATGTTTCTCATTGGTTAGAGAAAGGCATAATGGGGAATATTATCAAGAGAAGTTTCGCCGCTTTTCCAGCACATATCGCCAGAAAAGCGGCGATTTTCCTATTGCACTATCAACAAGGACTCGCTAACATGCGTTAGCGCTAACCCTGGGCATAATACTTCGCTACGCTCACGGAGCATGCAAAGCTTGTGCTATTACGCACTACGCAAATTGCACGTAGCAGAGTGAAAAACTGTGCTAATTGACGTGGCGTAGCAGCAATATACTAAACACCGAGAAATGCTTTGATAAAGCAAATTTCTATTCTAAAAAGCATATAACCAATTCACAAAAGTGAACTTTGCTATAAAATATCAAGCAATGAGAGAGATGATGATTTTGGGGTCCCCCCTAACCTAGGGGGAGGACCAAGCAGATGCCTTGAACACAAAAAGCATATCAGGTGAACGATTCAGTGGTGGTCCCTTCCTCCTAGGACCACCCCAAGCACAGTTATTGGCAAAAATACAATCCCAACCAAAGGCCCTGCAAAGCATTATGGGACGAGATTAGCAGTGGACAGTGAATATTATAGTGTTCAATATCAAAATAATTCTACAAAGAGCTGCAGTTCAACTAGTTGTTACTAGATGTCCCTCACGAGTCAAATGCAAAAGCATTGAAATTATTAATACATCAAGCTGCAGTTCCACTAGTCGTTACTAGATGTCCCTCACGAGTCAAATGCAAAAGCATTGAAACCCTTTCATGAAGCTTTTGCATTTGACTCGTGAGGGACATCTAGTAACGACTAGTGTAACTGCAGCTCTTTGTAGAATTATTTTGATATTGGATACTATAATATTCACTGCCCACTGCTAATCTTGTCCCATAATGCTTTGCAGGGCCTTTGGTTGGGATTGTATTTTTGCCAATAACTGTGCTTGGGTTGGTCCTAAGAGGATGGGACCACCACTGAATCGTTCAAAAGATGTGCTTTTTGTTTTCAAGGCATCTGCTTGGTTCTCTCCCTAGGTTAGGGAGGATCCAAAATCATCACCTCTCTCACTGCTTGTTAATTTATGTTTTCACTTTTGTGAAATGACTATATGCATTTTTAGCATATAAAGACAGAGATATTTATTTTATCTTAACTTGCACTGTGCAAGATGTCTTTGGCAATTATTGTACAGTGCAGTCAAGCACACAGCTATGCAATTTGCATAGCTACGTGTAGTTCAAAATGTGCTTCACGTAGCTATGTGAAGTGCTACTACGCAAACTATGCCCAGGCTTAGTTAGTGTTTGTTTCCTTGCGATAGCAGCCGTTTTTTTTGCCGCTTTGCATGTCAGCGATATTTATCGCTAATGATATGCAAAGTAGGCGTTCCTCACTAAAACAACATGGAAACAGTCGCAAACACAACTTCCCTCTATTACCAATGCGGCCCCGGATCCGCGAAGCGTTAATAAAAGTCACGCTAACCGCGATTATCGCTGGTATTTAACGCCTGATTAAAACCTGACTTAGCCATCTTGTCAATGGGAGGTGGATTGTCAGGCTGAGTCCACACCTGCCTATTAGCAAGCTTTACATTAGCGCTGTCAAAATATCGCTGGATTTCTCGCGCTATTGCTGGTTTTCACCGCTATCACTGGATTTTACATCGCCTCTGAGCAAAGCATTGCTAATACGCCGCTAACACGGCGATGTAATACAGCGATAGCCGGTGATAGTAAAAGACGCGCTAAGCGCGCTTTGCGATAATTATCGCATTCTGTTGATAATATGCCCCATTGTTTGTATTAGACTGTCAATAGTGAGACCTGCAGGGAAGAACTTGGCAGTGAACGTGGAGAATTAATGGTCGGAAGAGGCCTTCTGTTCCTCGTGCACCGGGATGAAGGGATGTTCAAGCTCGCGAATTACAGTCCAAGTTTCGATGCAATGGGAAACTTAAGGGATGTTGCAGATGCTCCTCTCAAGCAGTGATTTGATTGGTTCCTGGTGGTGTGAAAGGAGATAAGGATGTTTCTGAATCTCCTTTTATTTTAGTTAGTGGTCCCACAGTTAGAAAGTAAGATTACCTTTAGACTTGGAGAGGGACAGACCTCCCTGCTTATCTATTTTCCTGCAATTGTGAACCTTTATGCTAAACACGTATTTCCTTTTCCAAGACTTCTACAGAAGTCTATATTATGTATCTATGCTCCCTAATTAGAAATGTTGGGTAGATGCTCCTGTACTTGATCTATTTTTAGAAGAGAAAAGGGAAGTTTTTTATGGAACACCTGTTTGCTTTACTTTGTTTCTTTATTATTGTGGCTGTCACTTATCTGTATCTCCTTTTATTACAACTCAATCCACTGAGACATTTCAGCTACCTTCAGTATTGCTGTATCTCTTGAACTTATTTTTGTTCTGCTTATGTACTGGATTAATTAGTATCCTAAAATAAAATCCATGTAACCATAATTAGTAATCCCTGGTTCACATTGGCTTCACAAGCCAGAAACGTATTGTAGCTGTCTTCTCCCCTACAGTGCTTCAAGTCAACTAACAAAGGTCCATACGACCAATGGGGAAAAAATCTTTGCCGACTTTGCTTAGAGATTGTGGTGTAAGTACCAGCGGGCTGTCAAAATCAAGTCTCAGAGTAATAATATTCTAAGTCCTAAGGAAGAGGGAGCCTGACAAGGGTCCAGTCTCATAGAGTCGGGGAAAACTAGACTGGCTCACACCCAAAAATCCAACTTTTTGTAATAAAATGGACAGCAAAAGTCACAAAGTCAGCATAAAATTAATAATATATTTCATGGATCAGCCAATCACAGTAGAGCAAAATGCAACAATATCGAACCAAACAAGATAATAATAAGACCCTACTGACCTAATGTCAAAGGATGGGACAGTAGAAATCTAGGTACACACCATAAAATATCAAGCTTAATGGAAGCATAGCCCAACAGTGGCACAGGCAGGAAAAGCCTTGAATTGTTGCAGCATAAAGGAAAGAGGAAGCTTCCAAGAAGTTCTTCAAAATCAGCATGTCAACACAAAGCATTTCATAAGTGCACATTTTGTTGCGTGTGAGGAATCAAGAAGCGAAATACTGAGTTCATATCCAAGATGGAGGTTATGCGTTGAAATCAAAGGTGGAGGTTAGGCCTAAATTGGGCAAAGTTTGGTCCAGCACAGGAAAATTCAGTTTATTAAATGCAGCATTTTCATTTTTAATGTAAAATTTTCATTATGCTATGCACACATTATTCAATAATCAGAAATATCTTTCTCAAATGAATACAACATGGAAGGCACTTGTACGAGGTATCACTCTACTCACTCTGTTTTCACTTCTGGGTATGTCTGTGCATAGCGTGGGTGTGGTTACAGGTGTGAACGGTGTGGTCATGGCTATGGTCCGCCTACCTAATGTGCTGACTGATCCCCTCTACCACCTGTGCTTTTTGCACTGAAGCCCAGAGCTCTCTAACTCTGGGAGTAAGGGTGGAGAATCTGGGACAGGAGAAAATGACTACTTTCAGTGGAGCCACCAATGCAAAGATTGAGTTGGTGCAGATTTTTAAAGGTAAGTCTGAAGGTTCTCCTGCATGGCACTTTAGGATGGTGATCTACTGCAAGACGATAGGGCAGTCAAACTACTGCAAAGCATTTGGTAAGGCAGGGATCTACTGCGGGAAACTGTGTAATGTGAAGCCTACTGTAAGAGACATGGGTGCAAGGACCTAAGAATCCTACTGTGGAACAGGGTAGGGACAGCAGGTACTCAGAAGTGCACGTTGGTGGAGGGTGGCCACTCAACATAAAACTACAAAATAATATAAAACATTAAGCTTGACAATAGCATGCAAGTCACCTCTAATTCCCCAAAAGTCTATTGTGAATTTTATCCATGTTAATTTGACAAAACGAACACTATACAGAGCACATCATCCTCTGCCAGGCCACGCCCTTTCACCACCAGAAATCAGCAGTCCAAACATCACACAAACAAATGGCAAACACCATCAACGCCATATTTGACAAGCTCCAAGGTACAAAAAGTGCCAATTATTGTTATCACCATCAAACTCAAGAAACATTTCATAGTGTTATAAACCTTCTGTTCAAGAGGCATAGCCCTTGGACCCTGAATTCTGCTATCCTCAGTCTCCACTAAGAAGTGTCGGACTCGACCTACAATACACTTTCTGCCCTGCAGCAAGCCTCCCAACAAAGTATAAATGCATGTATAAGTGGCGGTCACCCAGCTTCAAGCTCACTAGATTCATTCCACCTCATCAGCCCTCGACAATCTGCCTTCATTTCACCAGCAGCGGCTCCTCCACTATGGCGGAGGAGCTTCGCCCCACCTGCCAGCAGCTGCAAAATAAAAAATAAAACGATTATAAACTCTTGTTTATTATCGTTTTTGTTTTCTCTCGGAGATGAGGCTTGGGGGTGGGGTCAGGGTGGTGACAGGCTGGAAGGGGAGTGTTGGCCGCTGCCTTCACTTCGCATGTGGGTTTGGCCAGCCATCTAAGGCCGGCCAAACCAACATGCGCAGTGAATCTCTCTCAACCCCAGCTGCATTGCTGGGTTGGAGAGAGCAGGCACGGGCTCCCAGTCTGTATGGGAGCGCAAATCATCAGCGCTTAGGCCAATCCTGATGCTGCTTTCAGCAGCATGAAAGCAGCATCAGGATTGGCCGCAGTGCACTCTGGGAGCCTGTGCCTGGAGAAGCAAAGAGCGCGATGCTGCGAGCAGGTAACTTTTTTTATTTTATTAGTTTCCCACCCCGTTCCGTTCTCTCCACCCCCATGTCCCTGTTCTCCACCTCCCCCCGTTCCCCACCTTCCCCCCGCCCTGCCACTCTGTCAACTTGCCGGCTGCTACTGCATTTCACTCACAAAATTTAAAGTTTCAGACAGAGTCCTAGAACTTGTAGGTCATTTGCCACCTAAAAGCAGCCTTCAACAGGAGTCTTCTCCATAGACTGCAAGTAGCAGACATCTACAAAACAGCCCTCTCCTTCTTTTCATCGTCCTACACATTTACTCCCAAATTAAGTGAGATCGACTCGTCTTCATCCTATGACATATAAATGAATGACTGTTCTCAAGACCGGGCCTCAGCTCACTTGTTCGTACAACCACCTTCAGCCCATAATGGGAATTATCAAAGCCAACAGCATTTGCTACTACTTTGATATGTTGATGATATGCACAGTGCTTAATTTGTAAACAATTAAGTGTCAGGGCCCTTCTTGGAAGGCCACTGCAGCCTGTGCCACCCATACCCTGCCAGTGCTGCCAATGGCAGTACCAACATAACACCTAAGCATCGCACTCCTACACGTGTGATAGTTCAGACTATTTCAGTCCACACAAAGCTATAATAATGGTAAGAGAGGCTAGTATTATTTATTTTCAATGTATATTGACTTAATAAACACAGTTGTTGTGCTCATCTCAAAATTAAAAAGACAGCACCACCATGTGCTGACAATGAAGTGCCGGTGCCGAGCACCGGAAACCACCAGCACAAAATAAGCACTGGATATGCAGCTATACCAGAGGATCTAAAATCAGACAGGCTAATAGGTACACTTAAACATCTGCCTAAATGATATCAAAGCATGAATGTCTAGAAGCTTGTTCATCATATTGGGCCCGAAATGGCAATCAGTTGATAAGTCTCCAGGCATTACCATGCACTATTGCCATCTGACCCCATCATTTTACACCAAACTTTCGTCGCCATCAAATAAAAAACAAAAGGCCCAGATATCACCTTGTACAGAGGCAGGATTTTGTCTGTCTAAGCAGGAGTTTTTTTCTAGCTTCCTGTTTTCTCCTCTACTTACATCACCTCCTCCATTTCCTTCAGCCAATTATTGCCCTCTGCACATTAACATGCAGAAGGACTGACGAATGGACTGCATCAATTTCGACTACCAGGAGGTCTACAAGCAAGCAATATCACTCCAGCAGGCTATCCACAGTGCAACAGCAAGACGTGCCCTGCCTCCAAAACCATGGGAATACGTCAAACAAACTCAAGAGAGTGCCTCTTGCTCCTAATAGGAAACTATTTACCCTAAAGTTCTGTGTCTCATCTACAAGTGCATATTGTATTGTATTGTATTGTAATTGTATTTTTATAGCGCTTACTACCCCTGACGAGGCACCGAAGTGCTTTTCGGTCAATAGCACACTACTCCGGAACCCAAAAAGGATTAGTGGGAAGTTAGTATAGTGAAATTTGAGTTAATTTGAGTGGTGGACATGTGACTCTGTTAGTTGGATTGAAAAGGATAATGGGAGGAATGGCCGGATAGAAGAGGGAAGAGTCTAAAAAGTGTTAATTGAGGGATCATAGCAGTAAGATGAGGTTTGGGATGAGTATAAGGAGAGATGCCGCCTCCCGTAAGCTAAGGGTAGGAGTGCCACAGGGCTCAGCTTTGAGTCTGACGCTATTTAATATCTATCTCACTCCCTTGGCCTCCTTGGTAGAATTCTGGGGTGCAAAAATTGTGTCATATGCAGATGTCACCCAACTCCTCTTTTTCTTGGGGAAGGGTGAGGCTTTCCCAGGGGAGAAAATCTGTGAGTGTCTGAATGCAGCAATAACCAACTTAAATGTAATGCTGGGAAGACTGAGTTCCTCTTCTTTGGCTCAGAGGCCAAGACATCATGGGAAACTTTCTGGCCTAATGATGCCTGCCCCGTATTAAAAAGTCAGGTGGTAAAAAACCTGGGCTTCCAATTTGATGAGCAACTGTCATTTCGCTCCCAAATGAACTCAGTGGTGGGCACTGGTTTTGCCCTCCTTCGTGTACTCAGGAAATGTTTCTATCTCCAATCCTTTCAGGCTAGACAACAAGTGTCACAGGCCTTGATAATCTCACGGCTGGATTACGGGAATGGCCTGTATCTAAGACTGCCCAATTACCTGATAGATAGGCTGCAGTTAGTTCAGAATGCAGCAGCATGCACCTTCTTTGGGCTCCCACGCAAGTCCCACGTCACTGGCCTTCTTCAGAGCCTACATTGGCTACCGGTCAGGAAGAGGATCACTTTTAAAATACTGCACCTTACCCAAAAAGCACTTTACGGTACTGGCCCAGGCTAACTTCAAGACAGAATCAAGCTCTACACTCTCCAGAGAAACCTTCACTCTGAAAATCTCTGTTTAGCCACAGTTCCTCATATTAGAAAGGCGAGGACAGGGGGAATATCTTTCTCCTTCCTGGGCCCTTCTCTTTGAAACAAGCTTCCACTGACTCTCAGGTGCATTAAGGTGACACCGGTGTACCGGAAAAAACTTAAGACCTGGCTTTTCTCTTGCACCTAGTCTCTCTCCTTCTCTCTGCCCGCTGACGGTTCTCATGCTACAGCGCCAGGACACTCTTCGGAGTAACAGTCGCGCTTTCTAAATCTCATACATAGACGTAGATGGAGGGAAGAATCTCTAAAAATGGATTAGGGAGATCTTAGTAGTAATTTGCAGCCGCAGAATGGCATGCCCGCTGAATATCGAACTCACAATATCAATGGGACAGAATATTGAGGACAAAATCTCAAAATCGACGGGTAAGTCTAGATTTTGTATACCTACAACTTATATAAAGGAATAGTAAATCTATACTTCCCTATATGCACTCTACTTTCGATATTCTGTCCTCGATATTCTTATACCACATTCTTGTTCATGTTGATATTCAGAAGTGCAATCCCCAGCATAGCTAGGCTCCATGAGCAGATGCTATATCTCAAGCAGGTAGCTCCCTCCACTGTTCTCTGTGCCCAAACTGTGATGCTTTTCCAGAGATAGATAGTTTGCCCTCCAAATGTGAAGAATCTAAGCCCGACAAGATAATATTTTTGCAAACTATGCAGGTGCACAAAATTTATGTCAGATGATATTTCTGTATGCAATTCTGGGAAAACAAACCCATACGCCTATAGGCGACAGCGTCCATGGACTAATAAATTTGATGTGTATGCAACATCTCTTAACAAAACAAAACCTAGCTGATGGATAAGCAGAGAGGCTGCAGCACATAGGTGCACTATGAACATTACAAACTGAATTTTAAATGCAACATCTCTGAAATTTAGAATAGTCGTTATTAATTGCTTACCTCAACAAGAAAATGGATTATATAAAATAGACAGGGGGTAGTGGTGGCACAGACAGTTGCACATTAGAAGAACAAGGAAGTGTAAAGGTGGGCAGCGTGTTGGCAAATACCAAGTATGAAAAAGAATTAGTTTAGGTGCCAATCAGGGTAACAGAAACACCCCACTACCTTGGGAGTTGATGCAAGGTTCTCCAAAAAGATTGCTGTGCTAAACTTAAGACAGACAGATGTACGCCGGCACTCAACAATATTACTACAACATTGATTTTTTTAAAATTGAAACACAAGATCTATGTATTCAATCGATCGCTCAAATCACAGGATATGACAATATTTGGATTTGTACTGGGGTTCTCTCAAATTTAATAATCAGTGTGACATTTAGTCAATACATACTGTACATATATTCATACAAGAAAAAGATTTTTCAAAAACATTTCATGTTTATACAGTTATTTTTCAAGGTCCAGTTCTTGTTGCTGGAAGAACAGAATAGCACGGTGAAATAGAGACTTGACAGTCCGACACGTGTTTCGTTACATTCGTAACTTCTTCAAGGCTTAGCTACGTAAGGGGGGCGATCCTCAAATGTTCATAGAGAATCCACCAATGTTGTGTCGACTTTATAACGAAAAAGAGTAGCCAAGAAAGAAGTTCTTATATGTACTGTTTGAAATCTGTTGATGTCTTTCAAACGTCGTGGAAGAGCCACAGGGAGAAACTATTTCAGCAGTTCATGTGGTCTAGACTTCTCAACCATTAAAGTGCAAGGCAGAGAGAGCGTAGGATATGGGCATGAACTCATCACAATTCATGAGTCGATTCTCCAAATAGATAGTCCTCCATTCTTAATCTGTGCAAGGTTGTTGTCAAAATACGTTGTATGCCTGTAAGTTGCGTGGTTAAAAAAGTAAAGGTGCACGCAAAGGTGCAACTGAAGGGCAGTGATACGTCCTTTTATAAGTCTATTGTTTGTCAACTCTTGGCTGATGTATGCCCCCTTAACTATTCAGATGAGTCTGCTGTCTCGTGGCACACTTGGACCAGTGTGCCACGAGACAGCGGACTCAGAGTTGACAAACATTAGACTTATAAAAGGACGTATCACTGCCCTTCAGTTGCACATTGCGTGTACCTTTACTTTTTAAATCACGCAATTTACAGGCATACAACGTATTTTGACGGCAACCTTGCACAGATTAGGAATGGAGGACTACCTATTTGGAGAATCGACTCATGAATTGTGACGAGTTCATGCCCATATCCTACGCTCTCTCTGACTAGCACTTTAATGGTTGAGAAGACTAGACCACATGAACTGCTGAAATAGTTTCTCCCTGTGGCTCTTCCACGAAGTTTGAAAGACATCAACAGATTTCAAACAGCACATATAAGGACTTATTTCTTGGCTACTCTTTTTCGTTCTAAAGACGACACGATTTTGGTGGATTCTCTATGAACATTTGAGGATCGCCCCCCTTACGTAGCTAAGCCTTGAAGAAGTTACGAATGTAACGAAACACGTGTCGGCTGTCAAGTCTATTTCACCGTGCTATTCTGTTCTTCCAGCAACAAGAACTGGACCTTGAAAAATTAACTGTATAAACATGAAATGCTTTTGAAAAAATCTTTTTCTTGTATGAATATATGTACAGTATGTATTGACTAAATGTCACACTGATTATTAAAGTTGAGAGAAGCCCAGTACAAATTCAAATATTGTCATATTCTGTGATTTGAGCGATCGATAGAATGCATAGATCTTGTGTTTCAATTTTAAAAAATCAATGTTGTAGTGATATTGTTGAGTGCCGGGGTACATCTGTCTGTCTAAAGAAAATGGATTAGTGGGTCTCTGTAACTTATGTATGTGTGTTTGTAGCCTCATCATGATCAGGGCCACTGGAATTATGCGATTGTGTGTCTGCGGTGACTTTCGCATACTTATATATTTGCCGCATTTGCCACATAATCCATCATCTGCTGCATAATCGGCAGATTTTAACAAAAAAAAATGTGTTTCTAGCTCAAACGTTTCAAAAGTTACTAGAAATGCAGCAACACATGTTGTCGCACAGTTGAAGGCCTTTTGCAAAGCTGGACTGGTCACCTTTCTGTTGCTTGTTGCTATATTTGGGAGTTAAACTGGTGCTAATGAGCTGCACCGAATGAGGGCCGGACTGGGAACTAAAACTGGCCCTGGCAAAGTGCTCGGACGGCCCCCCAGGGGGTAGGGGGTGCGGCTGAGCTGTTTGCCAGGGCCGGTTTCGGACGATTTTGTTACAGGGGCCGATATTGCAGCTATGCTGCAAAAACGACCCTGTAACAAAAACGGCCCCCTGGGGCCCAAAATCGGCCCCCACCATGGCGGCCCACTGGGGAAACGCCTGGTGCCCGCTACGGCCAGTCCGGCCCTGCACCCAATGCCCAGGCAGTGTTACCAAGTTTAAAATGATGAAATAATAAAGTAACACTATTACAAAATGTGCTACATTATGCTGCATAATTTGCCTTTTCCTAACGCATAATTTACTCATCACTGCCCCATAATTTGGCCTAATCCGACCGCATAATTCCAGTAGCATTGGTCATGATACACTGAAGTTTGCACTGGGTTTGTCAGGGATTTGTTTCAATTAGAAAAAAACAATACATTTGTGAAATATTTGGTGGCTACTTCCTCTGTTCTTTGTTTCTAAAACTTAATAACGCATGCATTCGTCTTCATTAGAGAAGGGGCGGGGCTTAGTGTGCTTTGTGAAGTTCCGTTTTCCATTCTTGAACTAGGTGACAGGAGGCTGCCCTGAAAAGCACAAAGTTGGGGCACACAAAAAGGCTAGTTAATGCCTGCTGCAAGCAGCAGCACTGCCACCGAGTAAACCGGTCGGGAAGAGAGTACCCCTCCAGGGCAGAGAGGGGCAAGCATGGCAAACAATGGACAAGTGAAAAGACGAACGATGGCCCGACGGCGTTTATAATTTGGCGGCGCATGGGGCGTCACTAGAAAGCAGACAAAAGACAGCTAGCGCCAGCTGGAAGGGAGAGAGCCCGGTGGCAGCGTCAGTGGCGCTGAGAAATAGCTGCCCTTCTGCGAAGGTTTCGGGCCTGCCAGGCAACAGCTGGCACAAGGGGGCTCTGCGTGAGAGCATCAGTCAGCAGAGGCGCTGGCACCACCCGGCCTCCCTCCTGCTTTGTTTTCGGGGAATTTGGTTTCGTCGGAGAGCAGCACGCGGCAGCTGACACTGTTCCCTCTTCTGGACGCCTTTTTTGCTTTTTTTTGGTCTCGTTCGAAAACTGTTGCCCGTGCTTGGGCCCGGGGCCCCAGAAGCAGCGACATGCAGAGGAAAAGAGGGCGGGGGCCGAGCACAACTGGGTCATACCATTTACATGGGGGCTTTCTGTTGAAGTCTAAACCCCGTATAGGCTCAACTCGCCCTCATTAGGTCAGTGGGTCCAAAGAGTAGCAGCTACCCATTTTTTCACGCCCTACTTCCTTTACTGAGCTTGCAAGCGCTTCAGACATGCCTGTATTTTCACCCCCCCCCCATCCCCCCTCCCTGCTGAGATAACGGCGCAAGGTGACCAGGAAACACTTTCCCCAAATATTCAAAAACAAGATCTTGCGCAGAAAATAAACTTCTCACTGCATGTTTGGAAGTATTTCTGTGCCTCTCCCCTGAGTTTCAGGGGAAGGATAAAAATACGGCCCCTTCCTAGAAGCACGGACAGATGGACGAGCTTCAGCGGTTATAACACCAGCCGTGACTTATGAGAGTGTAATTCTGGGCTGGAGATATTTCCGTGAAAATTACACATTTGCCGATGAGTGCATATTTTGGAAATTAACTGCAGACTTTGGAAATGAACTACTTAATTAACAGACTTTTTAATTAATTTGCAGCATTTTATTCTATCCCTTTGGTATTTTCAGGCAGGCAGAGAGCGCACAGAAGCATCAGAAAGAAATGAGATTTGACTGGAGCCAATGACACGGGGCAGCAGACTTTCAAACTTGCTGGTTCAGACATATATCAGTGGTGCTTCTGCCCCCCATACTTGCAGCCCCTCCCTACATTTAGTGGTGGAGAATGACCCAGTGCCCTCCACATGCAAAGAGGAGACTCCTCACATTTGGGGGCCACCATATTGGTTTTTCAGTACCATCCCTCCCTCACACCCTTCTATACTTTGTTTCTGGAGAACAAAAGAGTTGCTGAGCTGGAGCAATAAACATGGTTCCTGCTGTACAAAGTTCACACCAGAGGCTGCAGGAGAGATGTGGCAAGGATCTTTGAATATAGAATGCACTCTGCTAGGGATGCAGACACCATCATTTCCAGTGACCTGACAGGCTGGCAGGCAGTGCTTAATTTGATACAACAAAGAAGGGGGACTGAGGGCTTTGAAGGTCCAACGTACATGCCCTAAACAATCTTAAACAAAAAGAAGGTACGTTGTTCCTATATTGGGTCTAAAAAAAGGGGGGGAAGGAGAGCTAAGTACAGGATACCACGATTACAGGGAGTCCTACTGTCATTAAAACAATGGCAAAAATTGTTCCCTTTGGAACTAGGGCCCTCACACACCCAGCCAGCTAGGTGTCATGCTTCATCATTGGGCCTGCTCCTCGTTGGGTTGGTGCTGCAATACCCGACGGGCACCCAATGAGGGGCTCTTTGGCGGAGATCTTTTGTTCCATGCCATATGATGTCGTGGGGGTGAGGGACCTATTAAGTGTAGATGTGATGTGCTGGTGAGTGAAAAAGGGGGTTAAAACAGGTCAGGGATTCCAGTAAAAGACATTTATTCTGGTAGGCTCCCTACCTGATTAAAAACAAGAGAGAGTGTGGCATATATGACCATACTGGATCAACGTATTTGCGCCCTACTCTTACTTTATGGGTCAACATGTTTCTTGCTTTAATCGTCAGGGGGATCGGTAGCAATTCTTCAGGACCTTAGTGAACACTATCTACACATCGTGATCAGGTGGGCACACCTACCTACCACTTGATGATACTACGGGAGAAGTACCCGCAGATATAGAGGACAACCTGAAACAAGAGAGAAAAAATCAAACTCAAATCAGTTTAATCGATAACCACATAACCGTGGTAGCAGTAGAAAGCTCTCTCAACACCATAATCTATATGTCATTGACCCATAGTGTGCACGAATGTGCATAACATCATCAAACTGCTGTAGTGTTGACGTATGTTGGAAGGCTTACAATGAGCACATAATAACGATTCATAAAATGGGACTCACAATAATCACAAAGTAGCGAAGGGAAAGTCAAAGGGACTCACCTAATCTTACAAAAGTATTGCCTCAGCAGTTAACGGCTGATAACGGACACACATGATGGAGGGCCCTAAGGGACGGAGTAATGAAAGGAATATCAGGATAGAACAATTCTCATATAGAGTCAACTAAAAAAGTGCTTAATTTGAGCCAGTGGTTTCCGGTGCTCAGCACCAGCACTTAATTGTCAACACCAGCGCTTGTGACTGTCTGCCACAAGGTGGGGCTGTCTGGCTAATTTAGAGATGACCACAACAAACAGTTAATTATTAATTCAATATACAATAAAAATGCCTATGACCGGCTGCCCAAGTCATTCTTATAACTTTGAGGGTCTGAACTAGTCTGAATTGTCACACTTGTATGAGTGTGATGGGTAGTGGTTGTGTTGTTACTATCATTGGCAGCATGGCAGGGGCAATGTGTGGTGCAAGCTGCAGTGGCCTCCTGACGAGAGCCCTGGCACCTCTACTCACCCAGTAGAGGCTATAGATGTATGAGTGTGCTGAGACCCTGACTCATGAGAGATGTGTGTGAGCACCTGAGAGCCTATCAACAGCACACATTGGAGGCTCGTGTGAGAATGTGTGTGAGGGGCTGAGAGCATGACATGTGCTCACCTGGAAGGCTGAGGAGGGAGGAGGAGAGATGAGTGTGGGCGCCTGTGAGCCTGGCATGAGCTCACATGGGAGGCTCATGAGAGATGTGTGTGAGGGGCTGAGAGCCTGACATGCTCACATGGAAGGCTGAGGAGGGAGGAGGAGAGATGAGTGTGGGCGCCTGTGAGCCTGGCATGAGCTCACATGGGAGGCTCATGAGAGAAGTGTGTGAAGGGCTGAGAGCCTGAGATGTGCTCACATGTAAGGCTGAGGAGGGAGGAGGAGAGATGAGTGTGGGCGCCTGTGAGCCTGGAATAAGCTCTCATGGGAGACTGAGGAGAGATGTGTGTTTGGGTTGACCACCTGACATCAGCACACATTGGTAGCAGAGGAGTGATCTTTGTGATTGCCACTGAGAACTTGGCATGAGCAATCATGGAGGTGAAGTGAGATGTATGTGAGGGTGGCAGAGACCCCGGCATCAGCACCCAAGGGAGGCTGAGAAGAGATGTGTGTGGGAGGCTGAGAGCCAGACATCAGTACACATGGGAGATTCGTGACATATGTGTGGGAGGATCTGAGAGCCAGACATCAGTACACTGAGACGAGATGTGTGCGGAGCCCCGATACAAACAGCAGCAGAGCAGAGGCAGCCTTTCAACTTTCCACGATCTATCAAACGAACATTGTGAGTAATCGCAAGCCATGTTATATACAGCGCTATAACGCCTAACATAATGGTATTGCTTTGGAGTTTTGAGGATGGGTTACTCCATCAAAACATGGAGGATATCCCGTCCACCGTATTACAGGTGCCATAGAATACAGCCAGCACAACTCAAATTATGTGATTCTAATTATGAATTTGCCGCATTTGCCATATAACCCATCACCTGCTGCATAATCTGCAGATGTAAAAAACATGTTTCTAGCTCAATAGCTCAAATGGATAAAAAGTTATGGAAAACATGGCAGGATTTTTTATATATATATATATATATGTATATATATATATATATGCTTAAAATGTTTAAATCTACTATTAGACATAGATATATGCATACATACAAAATCAGATTTAAACATTTTAAGCAAAGAAAACCGCTTTGCAATGAAAGGTATTTGTACACATTACTGTGTGTAACAGTGGTGTAACGAAACTTGTGGGTGTACCCTTGCAAAGTACATAGAGGGGGCCCCCTATGCACCGAACCCAGTCAGGAGCTCTCAGCTGCCGCCCGTGCACAATGCCGGAGGGGGCCCCCGGGAACTCGGAGAGCCCCCTGCACCGCGGAGGCTATTGTTACGCCACTGGTGTGGAGCAAGGTGCAGTGTCTGTTTTTTCTGTGTCACATCTTGATACCTGCAACACCTTTGACGGTGGGGCACAAGCGGAAGCCAGGACAAATAGAGCTGGGGCAGTGGCCCCATCTTGCCCCCCGCCCCCAGAAATGCCGCTGGAAGTGGGAGGAAGCTCATATTTTCCCTCCTCCTTCCCGCCACAACAAAGACTATGATGATTTCACCCTGTGACGGTAAGGAAATGGATCATTCCTGCCAACATGGCCGCCAGTAAGGCAGCTGCAGACCCTGCCCCACTGCCCTCCATGACTGTACCTTAATGCACATCAGCTCTCCAAGCTCCCCTCAAACCCCATGGAGAGGAGCATGCTGCCAGCTCGTGTGCCTTGCTGCTGCTCGGTCATTGAGATGCAAAACACGGGGACAGCAGGCTCATGCGGCGCAATAAACCAGCCCAGAGTACATTAAACAGGCTATGAATCCTGGGAGGAAGGAGCGAAAGGGGGTGATGTCATTCTATTAACATAACTTGCTATTTAAATCAATTCTGTCTTCAGCCTCCATCTTCCTCATGGTTTTCTGTTCACGTACGCATGTGTGTGTGTGTGTGTGTGTGTGCACGTGTACAGCTGGTCTGTGGTCAGAGAACGTCTTGGGCGAAACCAAATTTGGCACCCCCTCCCACTCCTTCTCTTTAATTGTCTATGTATTGAAATTTTGGGAGGAGTAGGAGGAAGGTGAGAGGGCAAGATTAAGAAAGAAGAGGCATGAAAACAAAAACAAGCACAAAATAGGCCACAAGGGCACCAGCAGCCATCAGAAAAATGGCTCAAACACTCTTTTCTTTGGACCCAAGTTGGTGGGAGACTGCTGCAGGGACCTCCAGGGTCTTTCTGGAGGTCGGCGCCCTGGGCGGGGCTCAGCTTGCATATTCTAAAGGCCGGCCGTGAGCGAGTGTGTGTGTGTGTCATCAAGGACGAAAGAGCTGATGAATATGTGAGTATAAGGCAATGATCGAACCATGCAATCAGGATAATTGTTATGTATGTTATCCGCATTTATAGAGCGCCTTCTACCATTAGTATGACACTATGGCGCTTTGATGATCTGGGCACCCATATCGTACTGTTTCAAGATTTTCATCGATCGATGGCGAATTGTTTGATTGGGATTGGCTGTGTCTAGTTAGTAGAGCATTGTTTGTTAAAAAGCTGAGACTACTAATGGTTTGTGTTGGTTAATGTGGAAATAACATCAGTTTGATTCAGATAAGGATCTTTGTAGTGTGCTATGTGTGTGTCACACACTAAAACCAGTTATATTATATTGTATTATATTATATTATATTATAATATATTATTTTATATTATATTGTATTATATTATATTAATTATATTAATCATGTTGTATTATATTATATCATATCATATCATATTATAATATATTATATTATATCATATTATATATCATATCATACCATAAAATCTGGGATTTTGCAATCGCTTTATAAAAACCAGTCTCTAATTTCTTTATAATCGGCGAATTGTGACACAGCCAGTTGCCGATTATAAATAAATGACATCAGCTTGAAACAGATGAGTTCTGACATCACAATGCCTGCTGCCGGAGCCAGCAGCTGAGGGCAAAAGCAGGTCAGTTCAAAGAGCAACGAAAAACAAAACATTGCTTTTCTTTCATCTGCTCTGGTTATCTAGCTGTATATTGACAAGAAGAAAGGAGATATTTATGGCAAAATGTTTATAGTTTGCACTTTTTGGGTAATTATAAAAAAGTTATGATCTTTCTGCAAGGTCCTATGCTGCCTTATTTTAAAAAAATAAAACGTACTTGTCTTAAACTGCTTCTAACATCTTTTTGCAACAAACAGCTTTTTGGAGTTGTTTCATTCTGCACTAGACATTCTGGCACAGATTTATCAAAATTTGATGCAACGTAACAAAGCAAGACAGCTTGCTGCACTGAGCTAAATGGAGAGGGCAGGAATGCACCGTATCTACCAAGATCTCGCGCATTCCTGCTCTCTCCTTGCGCTGGACACCATCCTGAACAAAAACAATCCTTAGAGGCTTTTTCCTCTTGTTCAGTGTGCTGCACAATGCAGCACACTTAGAGGATACAACAAGGAGAATTAAAGCTATTTCTCCTCGGCGCACCTCTATCGGATAGGCATATAATTTTGATGAATTCCCTGGGTAACCAGTATTGGTAAATCTGGGAATGCGCCAAAATACATGGGTGGATGAGCGGGAACACCAACACTCCACCCATGGAACGCCTTCGCAGTGCTGCAGAGTAATGCAGTGCAATGACTTGCGCTGCCGTGCGTTACTCCAGATATACCAAGCCACGCGGGGCCATGCAAGGTGGGCTTGAGTAGCTTGGTAAATCTGGCTTAAGTATTAGAAAGCCCTTGTGTCACCCTGTGTGACACAAGGGCAACACAATTCTATGATAAAGCGGGCCCTCTATTTTTATTCTTTGTTTCCAAAATGCTCTCTCTTTGGTATGACAGAGCTATAAACCACACCAAGGATTTAAGTGGTTTGTGGGAGAGGTGATGACGTGAAAATGTATTTTAAATAATAAAGCATCCGCTGCCATACATGATATGTATATTGCAAGTCACCTCTGAGTTCTTTAACCTTATAAAGGAACTTGGCCGTTGGCCTCTTTCCTTTATATGGACATGGAACACCTCAGTGACTTGCAATGTACTTATAATGTACGGCAGGGAGTACTTTATCCCATATATATTATGCTATATTTTTATATATTTATGATGCAATGTTTTGCACATGAGGCTGGGCTATGCTTACTGTGACTGTTTTGGAATGGTTTTAAAGTGTGTTTGGTGGGATGAGGTAAAAATGGTTGAATCAGCAGTGGTTAAACGTTTATTTATTGTGAAGTGGGAATTGTTTTGGTGCAAAGTACTGTTGGGTGTCTGATGATGAACATTTCTGGACTATGTGAGATGTGCTGAGTGTGTGTGCAGTAGGCTCTGCCAAGTGTGTACAGGCGGTTGTGTGATATTGGCATGGTAGCCATAGCCAGCTGTTCACTCAGCCATTGCCTCGTTGCATGAATATAGGGCATTATGTTAAGCAAGTCCAATTGGTACTTGGGTTGCTCTGTAGGAGAGAAGCAAAACAACAAAAGCTGTGCAGACTATTTTCAGATTCTGAATCATGCGTGCACAGCTCATAATGTGGCAATGGAAGCAGAAAAACACACTGCAGGCATTAGAAACAACAGTGCTGTGTGGCCACATTTTAGACAAGGAAAGTGGTTTGCTGACATTGCTGACGTTTTTGTGAAGCCCTACATTTAGGGTTGAGAGGATGGAGACCAGGACTCAGTGCTTAATTTGTGAACAAATGAGTGCGGGTGCTGAAAGATCTGCTCAGAAGCCCGCGGCTGGCGCTATTAAATGACGGCACACTGCATACCAAGACTGTGTAATCTTGAATCCACTTCATGCCTCTTTAATCCACTACCAGACACTCCCTGTCCCTTTATCTCACTCTAGCAGGTTCTTCCTTTTCCCTTTGTAAAGGGTTTTGCGTCTTTCCCTTTCTTGTTTGTATGTTCCTACCTTTCTTGCTTCCGGTAAATTTCCGATGAATAAAAATAAGCACCGGTCCCCAAAAAGGAGTGCTGGTGGGTCCCACCGGCAACCACCGGCTCAAATCAAGCACCTATGGGCCCCTGTAGAAATATAGAACTGTAGCAATGACCTGCCTGATTGCTCTTTCCCGAACATTCCCATGAAGTGCATGGGGAGTTGGAGGCAGCGGTCTTCTTTGTAGTACTGGGTCAACCCTTCTGTCGGGGCCTGCCTTTTATCTCCCCCAGAGGAGGCACTCCAAAAGACTGATGGCTGTCAGGTGTTGGTGCTTCATTCCTCACTGTCCTCTTGCTTTGGGTGCTGTCAGTGGAGACACTTCTCATCATCTGGCCACCTCCTGAGACAAAGACTGTGTCAGCTCCGGAGAGGAGGGATACAGGAACAGAGCCATCAGGCTCAGATCAGTTCCAGAACAGTGACAGTGGAACCAACATTCTCTGTAAGAGATAGGACAATAACAGCTAGCTTGAAACTTCCTTAAATGGTTCCAGGATTTCTCATCTGCAGTGTCTGGGCAACTCTTGGGACCCCCGGCCGGTGTCACTGACAACCAGTCTCCTATAGGTGAGGGGACATCACCTGAAAGTTTTTTTTGAAGAGAGCTGTGGGTCGACCTTGGAAGGGAGTCTACCTGGCATGCTTAGCGAAGGGAGCGGAGAACACTCCTGCAGTATGTCTGTCCAAAAGAGAAGCCAAGCTGTGTTCACTTGAAAAATGGAACTGCTCTGAATAGCGGATTAGCTGGAGAGACAGGGGCGGCTCCTCCACTAGGGTGGGAGGAGCGTCGCCCCACTGCTTTCTCGCAGTGCGAGAAAGCCAAAACATAAAATGGCAATAACTTTTAGTTGTTACCATTTTATATTTGCTTTGTGCATTGCGGGCGGCCGGGTGGGCGGGGCTGCGCTGCTCTTTGAGCAAGGCAGGGGAGGAGTGGTTTACCCACTCCTGAGTGCGCAAAGACTGTTTGGTCGGCCCTCTCGGGCTGCCCAAACCAGTCATGCGCACTCTGCCCTTCTCCATACAGGCTGCATTGCAGCCTGCATGGAGAACATGCCCACCTCATTAGTCCCTGGCTGGGCGGTGTCCCGACCAATCACAATGCTGCTTGCAGCATTGTGATTGGCTTAGGGGAGGGAGCCTGGCTTCCTGCTTCCTGTTGGAGGCAGGAGAGCAGGAGCTGAGAAGACGTGGGACCCGGCACAAAGGTAAGTTTTTAAAAAATGTTTTATTTCCCCGTGATCCCCCAGCAAATCTCCCCCGCGACCCCTCGTACCCACCCCCCACCTGCGAGCAAGGCCGGCCGCCACTGTGGAGAGACTGTGCATGAGCCGATCCAAGCTCTGAATTGGGCCTTCGTGCCTCTCACCATTTGAGAATGGCTTGCTGCGCCACAGATTCCAAGTATGACTACTGCCCGTGGAAGCTACTGACCAGGAGGTACATCACAAGAGCTGACCAGAGCACTGGGGTGGGTCTCCGTTTATCCCCTCATTTGAGTTTGGTGCACTGTGCAGAAGTTCCCAGGTGTAACTGCTGTCCTTGTCCACCTCGATCCAGGAGGGCTGTCACAGGAACTGACACAGGTGGTAGAGTGAGTTTCCATACCGCCAACTTTTGAACCGGGTGCATTTTGTCAATGAATAGAAGCGTGTCTGTCTCCTATGGACTTTCTTGTGCTGTTGCCCAAGAATTGAGAAGCATGTTGGCAATCACCATGACCTCTGACCCCTTCAAGGCTCCCAACAGTCTCTCCACTGACCTGTGAGCGGGCTGTCATCATCGTTTGGGTGTTGGGTTTGTGATTGGGACTGAACTGCACTGAAGGCAGCTCTGAAAGAGATGGTGGGACCGCCCAAACACGGAGCATCCGGGAAAGACCTCATGCTGGGATCTCGCTACACTAGAGAAAGTAAGTGATTTACTGTACCAGACTCATGCAGAACTTAGAACTTAGAACTGAGACTGTGGGCCTGCTTACCATGAGTAGGCTGACATGTGGGTCATTGACACAGCAACTGGCTCCCACTTCCTACTGTGATCCTGCACCTGTCATTTGCCTTAATAAATAACTAATGATTTACCTGTAGCACCTCAACAGAACCCTGTATTCCCTTGCATAATCTACTGTGTTGTCTGACATATTTGATGTATTAAAGTACTTTTCATAAAGCTAAGTTACTGGCCTTTACAGTCATTAACTTCTGTTGTGTTATTGTTGGGCTCTGAGTCACTGCTCCACACTGCCTGCCTGAGAATCCTTGGACTGCTCACCATGCTACTATAAAAGTTTAGTGCTGAAAGAGTGTTCTTAGTGCTCGTCTTTCAGAACTTGAGATGGTCAGGCTCCAGAACATCAGTCGTAAAAGACCTCGGCCATCTCAGATGTGACTCAGTAACCCCTGTGTGCCCCGGGACCTCAAAAAAGTATTGTGACGGTTCACAGAAACTACCACTACTCACATGCATACAACCGAGGGCTCTCGCTGACCAACACACATGAATCCGTTTTTCCACTTCCATTGTGGAACGGGGTTGAGCCTAAGATACCGTTGGAGCCCAGAACTACAAGCCTCTTCTTCCAAGTTCTCCCTCCTCAATCACGCCCCAAGCCAGAAATAAATCTTTCTCCGTAGTCAAGACTCCAACCCCACGTCCAACACTAATTTCCCAACACTATCAAACACAACATCATAGGCACTCCTGGACTCCACCATCACAGCCTGTGCTAATTCATTGTGACATTCCCTTGCACAATGGAGCACAATGGAGCCACACCACACCTCTCCGTATGAGGATACTCAAGCAGTCTTTGACCAGGCGCTCCCCACCCCAACAAGGTTTGGATGAGGAACAGTTCGACAAAGCCAAAACGGCTCCCAACCCCCCATCTCCAAATCTGCTGGAAACAACCACATTTTCCCACAACCAATCCCATGGCCCAGATCCATTTATGTGTCTCCTTTTCTACCCCTACGTCCATCACCATAGTTGGGCTCACCCACCACACCAGAGGTCAGGCGTTGAGGGGATGATGCTCTAACCTCCTGATGCAGCCAGGCTCTGCAAGAATCTTGAAGGCTAAAGACTGCCACCATCACTGTCATGACACCCTGCACTCCATGTGAATCCAAACACAGCCACCTGATCTGGATGCAAACCCCCATCTTCCCAGGAGGTTGGAGGATCAATGACTTCCTCTGCAGCTCAACCAAACCCATGTGTTTCTGTGTAAATGTCTCTATTGAGCTGTTCTGAGATCGAGCCCCCCCCTCCCACTTTGTAGAGTGAAAGGTTACCCAGCAGGGACGCCTGTAGAACAGCAGTATCCAAACGCCGAAATCGGCGTTTGGATACTCCGCGACCCGTCTCCCAAAATGGCGCCGGCGACCCGTCTATCTACTGCGGGCTAACATGCCCTGGACCCGCTCAGAGTAAAGTTTCCGGAATCGGAATGCTGGCGGCTGCAGCCGAGGCGCAAGCTGAGGCTTGAAACGATCCTAAGAGCCCGAAATCGGCGTTTGGATACTCCGCGACCCGTCTCCCAAAATGGCGCCGGCGACCCGTCTATCTACTGCGGGCTGTTCCGAGAGGGGAGAATCGCCATCAACATGAGAACTGTCCTGAGACCGCATCCAGAGGAGCCGGAAAGTCCACCTTTTCCTGAGTTCTGAGGCGGCATCGGGCTGGTAGGCACCACCAGGACCGGGGGTAAGCCACACTTCTTTGAGCTCGGACGGGTAGTAGTTATGCTACAGCGTGCTATGAAAGCCGGACCGTGGCATTGCAGCGGGACGCACGAGCGGACCCTCCGGTTTGGGGACTTCGGGTGGAAAGTTGCCGTCTCCGTGGCGAGGGGCCCGGGTCCACACCACATGCATCAGAAAGGACGCAGCCCTCAGTTGGAGAGAGCTGCACTCCCCCGCAGCAACAAACCCAGGAGCACTAGGAGTCTAGTTGGTGAGCCCAGGAGGCTGGGGCTCCTGACCTTGTCCTCCTTAAGACCTTTTGGGCAAAATATTTTTAATCGAATGCCGCTTTTGTCTCGTGCCTGACTCCAAAATGGCGCCTGCAGTCGATCGTGGGCAGGTGTCAGACCTGCTATTGGCGGCTGTCTCTTCCACGGGCAGATATTCTCAGATTTGTTTTATACTCCCCCTCCCCACCCCCCCCTTTCTTTTTACCTCTATTCTCTAGTGGGGACATGTTCTTCCGCTACTTGACTATGCAACTGTAGCCTATGTAACTATTCAAAACTGTTTTTCCTGAACGCTGAGACCTGAGCAACATGGCTGATGCCCTGTTGGAGCTGCTAGACAGCTATAGAGGAGATTGGCCCTGGTTTCCCCCTCGACCGTCACCTACCCAGCCGGACATTGGGCACAGTTCTTCCTCGTCTCCCTGCTATGACTCCTTCCCCCTCTCTCCTACGAATTCTCGCAACATTGTTTACCTTACTATGCTCTTGTAACTGATGTAACTTGTAACGCAACGATCCTCTTGTAAAGCGCTCTGATACCTCCGGGTCTAGCCAGCGCTATATAAAACTCTTCAAATAAAAAAAATAAAAGCCCTCACATGCTACACAAGACAATGGTGAATTGCTCAGCTGAGGAAGCAAAACAGACATTGAGCCCCAGGGAGAAAAGAGGCACAGAAAAGTTGAGTCCAGATGTTAGGGCAGATTATGAGGGATCAAAAGGTGGCAAGGTCCCAGTCCACCACTATTTACCTAGCTGACACCCCCTGCCGTCTAGGCCCTCTGAGGAGAAACTGCCCTCTGGGGTAGGATACAACTTCATATGCATCAGCTTTACAGCTCTCAATCAGGCCATTCATGCTCCCTTGACCTATCTGAACCACCCAAGAGCAAGTCTCAAATACTGAAACTACCAGAAAGGCCCTGTGAAGCATGAGGAAGAGTCAGGACAGGGTATCTCCCTTATCATGTGACCATGACCATGGCAGTCTACATCCCAGGCAAGGCGCCTGCGCAGCTCATCTCCTAGTGGTCCACCCCCCACCCACAGAGACAAAGCCCCCTCCCACTCATTCCTCACTGCAGGTCCAGCTCGACAACCTTTTCCTCCCTGACTGCCTCATGACCCCTGAGATAGTACACCAAATGCAGAAAACACTCTGGTAAGTCCCAATGGGAAGCCTGAGGGTTTAGTTCCATAATCCTCACCCAACAGTAGGTCAAGCACAAGTTTCCCTAGATCCATCCCAACAATCTGAACAACCCTCTGCAAATGTACCAAGATGAAGCCACCAGGATCTAGAAGAGCAATAAAGGGACAATAGGAAGACCTACAAAGACCTTGGTCCTCTGTGACATATTTCATCAGCCAATGTCTTGTGTTCCCCTCCCACCGCTTCATTAACAAATCCGGCTGTGCACTTTGCGAACCTGTCCCCACCTCGGTGTCTAAGAAGCCCCCCTTGTAGGAACTCCTCACTTGCTAGGGATCCACATTGCTCGGGCGGCTGCTACCCTGGTCTTCAGAATGGGGTGGTGTGTGAAATTAGTGTTGCAATGCATTCAACTCCAAACACTACTATGCTTTCAGAAACATGTTGATAATTCTCTCCCCTTTCAAGGAGCTCCCTTTTATAATCTCTTAATCGATCCACAGCTGCACCTTGGCTCTTCTGTGTGCTCTTCTCATCTAGTGTTGGCACCTCTGATTCAAAATCCTCCATCATATTTGTCCCGTTTTTCCACATCTTTGCTGACTCTAACACCAATCACAGGAGCTGGCCAGGAGCCTCACAGGTCTCTAGTGATGTCTCTGCATCACTGTCATACCCTATGCCGAAGATGTAAGCTTACCTTTCAGAACTCGTCAAGCGAATGAGTGTAATACTCTGATCTTGTGAGTGTTATATTTATTGGGTGCACAGAATGGTTAACAATGTACTCGGAACATTGGCGCCACTTTGCGAAGGGCTTAACGTGTATTGAGGATGCACAATGCATAAGGTTTGAACTAAATCAGAAACTACATTTCCCGTGAGGCCATAGAACCCTTACGCCATATTGGAAATTGCAGTGGCCATCTTGAAGACATCCAGAATGTTCCGAGTGGTCCTGAGTGCTCTTGTTAGACAACCTGGGGGCATATCTACAAGGGCTTTATCTCCGCTTTTTTGGCTTTTAAAGCCAAAAAGCGGAGATAAAACTATCGCCCTATTAACAAGAGGGTGCAAACATGCATAATCGCATGTTAGCACCCTTTTTCCTAACGCTTCTCCTTTGCATCTCTAACGAGATGCAAAGTGGGCGTCACTAGGCGTACCCCGGATGGTCTACCTTGCAAATATCGCTGATGTTCACATCGCGATATTTACAAGACAGCCCACAGGATTTTAGCATACGTTAGATTTTGGCGAAAACTGCCGTTTTGCCAAAATCTAACGTCTGCTAAAATCCTGATTTACCTATGTTTGACATAGGGGTGGATTATGCTGATACGACCACAGGGTCGTATCAGCAAGGTTATCGCCGTTTTGCAGGGAACATCGCTGGAAAACCAGCGATGTTCCTTGCAAAGCGGCGATTTCCCCGCTATCGCTGGATTTCTTATCGCCGTTGTGAAAAGCGTTGTTGATACAGCGCTATCACGGCGATGAAATCCAGCGATAGGATAAACATCGCTAAACGCACTTAGCGATGTTTATCTCTAATCGTTGTTGTTATGCCCCCAAGATACTTTATTCTAGCAGCCAGGACCCTGTTACTAGGCACTTGTTTGAAGCCTTGAAGATTGTTTTCTCAAATTCGTAGAAGAAAGTTGAAACTGAGGGGCATATTAGCAAGGGCACTATCGCCGCTTTAGCAGCACTTTTTGGCCGCTAAAGCGGCGATATTTATATCGCCCTATCAGCAAACTCTCTCTAACAGCAGTTAGCGACAGTTTGCGGGTATTAGCGCCCGTTTTTTTACCGCTTTGCATGTCAGCGATATTTATCGCTAATGACATGCAAAGTGGGCGTTCCCGACGAACAAACCTGGGAAACACTCGCTAACAGGCCTATCGCCTATTAGCAAGGTGGCCATGGCCCCAGTTAGCGACGTGAAAAGTCGCGCTAACCGGGTCATCGCCATTTATTTAACACCTGC
Source organism: Calotriton arnoldi (assembly GCA_963921515.1). Classification (NCBI taxonomy): domain Eukaryota; kingdom Metazoa; phylum Chordata; class Amphibia; order Caudata; family Salamandridae; genus Calotriton; species Calotriton arnoldi. The sequence continues at coordinate 5,488,964 of CAWUFW010000123.1, read as the reverse complement.
AATTAGCAGGTGTTAGCCATACCTAACATGGGGGGTGGATTATGCTGATACGACCACAGGGTCGTATCAGCAAGGTGTTCTCCTTCTCCATGCAACATCGCTGGTTTTTCAGCGATGTTGGCCCATTTCCCCCGCTATCGCTGGAATATTCATCGCCATAGCGCTAATCGTAGCTAATACAGCGTTAGCGTGGCGATATATTCCAGCGATAGCCGGCGATAAAAAAAATCGCGCTAAGCAGGGTTAGCGATGATTATAGCCTCTTCTTGCTAATATGCCCCTGAATTCAGAGAAGTATTCCAAGAAATGTAAGTTGTGCTTGCAAACAAACTCGATCTAACTGAAGAAGTGTTTCTGGGAAAATTCTTGCTGGTGCATAAGTTACACATTGTGGGGCATATTATCAAGAACGGCGTTAAAATTATCGCCGCTTTAGCGGCAGAAAACTGCCGCTAAAGCGGCGATAATGGGCTTGATAATATGCCCTGGAGAATTCCAATAGAAGCCCATGTTGACACCAGAACATGGACTTCTATTGGAATTCTCAAGGGCATATTATCAAGCCCATTATCGCCGCTTTAGCGGCAGTTTTCTGCCGCTAAAGCGGCGATAATTTTAACGCCGTTTCTTGATAATATGCCCCTTTATTTTCTGTTTGCATTCTAAAGCTCCTGGGGGAATGGGAAGGATTCTCATCTTATTCAGAGACTGTAGACATTATATTATAAAGGTTTTTGTATCTAAGGCAGTACTACAAGAGTGATTCATTAACATAACTACGATTTATTAGATTCGGATGAATGTTTATGTTTTCAGTTTGAGAAACAACTCAAATGTGCTTGAGAAAACCATAGAGAATTATTACTGAGAACATAAACTGGTTATGTTATTATAGAGGAAAAATGTAATATTTGAAACACAGATTTATATGTAGATGTTGTTTATATTTTAGTAAAAGAATGAAAAGAGTCCATCAATTTAAAAGAGAGTCTGAAGTTTAGAGATATCCTGGTGTTATATTAAAAATCACAGCAAATGCTAAATGAGTATTCATAAAGAGATGATACTAAAAGTGAATTCTTAGATGAGCCACTACAACCCAAGTCAGAGTGACAAGACTGAGTGATGCTGTTCACTGACTATTTACTCTCTTGTCCTTTCCCCGGGTGCATCGCTAGCCTCCATATTTCAATCAGGGAAGGCAGGTTGGTGCTATGGGGAAGTGTGGAAACATTCATCCTCCAGCTTGATCTGGAGTTAAGGGCAGTGCTTTCTGACTGCTTCTCCTTATATCCTCAACCATCTTCTTAGATCAACCAGCTCCTCTTTCAGGAGCAGGGGTGGGAGTCTGGTTGTAGGCCTTCTCTGGGCACTCTCCACCTGGGACAATGCTTCCATTTGCAATGTCTAAAGCGCCTACATTTAACTCAGAATTTCTCCGAGTTAGTACATGAACTGCAGAAAGCACAGCACAGAGAGCAGTGAATGTTTCTGTTTCCAAGTTTTACCGTAATAGACGGAAAAACAGGTCAATGCTCCCCAGCAACATACAACAATGAATGCCTTTAGAAAGATAAAATGCTGAAGAACATCAAAATGTTTTTGAACGTGCAAAGTTGTCTTTACAGCTTTGATAATTGTCCCGCTTTCTGTTTATCCCAGGAACTACTTAAATCAGTGTAACCACACATGTAGGCGTAATCCGCTCTCTCTTCTTTGCTTCCCGACTTCTCAGAATTGGTTTCACAAATCACTCCAGAATGCATTAGAACGCACCAATAAAAATAAGTTAGTAAAATGAGAACGTATTAAATTATGTTATATGCAGATGTTGCATGTGTTTTTTATGGAAGCCATTTGCATTCACACTTAGTTTTATTTTTTCACTTTTCCACAGAAGCGAGAATAAATCAACACAAATTCCACTTCACCCTTTCTTTGTCTTTCTCAGATTAAAGGTCGAGTCCCGGGAAAATAAAAATACCTGTGACTTTTTTGAAGGATAGGTGTAAAAGGACTGTAGTCCAGTCGTAAAGCTCTTATGTAGGCACTCAGTTACGATCTTGCCTGCATCACAACTAGATAAGAAAAGAGTAACTTTGAAATCACTCTTTTTAAATATATATCAGTTTTATTTTCTATTGCACTTAAAAATCAATTCCTAACCCTGATGAGGCACTGAAGTTCTTTGAGGACCGACAATCCGCCGCTCTGTGGCATGCTTAGCTGTAAAGGTGTCCGTTTTGCAGAGTTTCCAATGTAGGATTGTCCTACTGAATATAGACAAGAATATCCGGGATAGAAGATCAAGGGACAATATATTGAAAGGTAAGTGCATATAGATTTACTATTCCTAACTCCACATCTACGTACGTATAAGGTTTATGTACCGCATAGGTACATTTATGCGGAGTTAGTCTACACTCACCTGTCGATATTTTATGCTCGCTATCCTGTCCTTGATATTCTCTCCCATAGATATTTTGGTTTCTATATTCAAGGTCAACCCCCCAATGTAGAAGTGTTTCTGCGTTGTGTATGATCGCCAAAGTTGTGCTCTCCTTGTGTTATATGTTGTAGCACCTTGGAGTGTAGACGTGTGAACAAAAAGTAGGTGACGGGTAACCTTATAAGGCCTTGCTGTGTTGGCTAGAAGGCTGTGGGAATGCAGTGTGCAGGTGAGTAGGGTGGTCATGAAGATTGGGGTTGTGTACGTTTTAGATTTTCTAAAAAAATCACTGTGGCATGCCGTGGCAAAAATACATACATGAGAAACAGGTGATCCAGCGCTAACAATAAAAATTCTTCTCCTATATGCTTCGGTCATCCAGGTACAACTATCCCTCCAATACACAGACTATATCCATATGACGGTGGGGCCCATAACACCGCACATGCATTCACTCACTCATTTATTCCCTGGATTTCCTCCGTCAGTAACCTAGGAGAAAAACAGTAAAACGATTCGCTGGAAGGAGACGGGATACCTCTTTTTAACGCGACATAATATTTCTCATTGTTTTAAGGTATTCCGCTCATTGGTCGATGGACCAACTAGTAGGAATCAGTTGATGGTGATTAAGACCAGCTCAATCACAATAAACTTTCTAACATTTTACATTAATCATTGAGCTAAAGAACCACTGAGTCATTTGTTTAAAGATAATAAAGTTTATATAAAGTTTAGAAGCATGAAATAAGTTTTAGGTTTATTATTCAGATTATTACATTTGTTATCATTGTACGAATAAATTGAAATTGCAATGCATACCTATTAGATGGAAGAATAAAGTTCGTCACGGCAAGAACTCCCAAAATCTCTATCTATCTGTTCTGGAAAAGTCTAATAGTTCTGAATGGAAAAATCTATCAAGAATAAAAGTTCTTCAAAAAGCAGCATCTTATGCTCAATTAAAATATAAAATAGCAGCAGCAGTCTCAGCTCGTCAGCATCAGCCGCAGCAACTCCATACGCAACTAACAGCAGCTAAAAACGGCAAAAAGCAGCTCCCAGCAACCAGCAGCATCATCTAATAATCATAACCAACCCTCCCCACCAAGAGTAGGTCTTCTTATACCCTAATTCTAGCTTACTAAATAAAAATGTTGCATCTTTATGGCGAGATTCTCTCTAATTGGTCCATTTGAGTCCATATACATCTTTTATCAAACTTCCTTGTTCTAACCAGTTCTTTGTGGAATGTCCATACTTGCATCGTTTCCCACAGTTCGTGACATTACTCATCCGCTTCGATCAGTCCAACTTGTATCACTTTCCGATACTTTTTAGGTTCAACAGTTCCTTTTGTCCATTTATTCTTTTTGACTTCTCATGCTTCTCGCTGACCCATCTTGGCACACATTTATTCAGTAAGGTCACAATAGCCTTGACCATACTTTCATCCTAGGCCCTTGGAACGATCACGTGGTCATTCTTGTTCACGGCCTTTCTCCTTGTCTACATTTCTCCTCGCGCACGCGTATTCTAGCTCATGGCGGCCATTTTATATCGCTGCTCAACAGGCCTAAGCGCAATATTTACAAAGATAAACAAAATATAGTTAAGAATAAAGAATATAAACCCTTTCGTTTCCCTCCCGTCTTTCTACGTACCCCAATTAGGTATTACCTAGCAAAAGCAACATATAAAGCTGTCCCTTACTTACCATTGCTTTATTTTGCCACTACACGTTTTGTTTTCAAAGCACAAATCATGCATTTTATTATTCTGCAAATATTAGGTTATGTTAGCCACGTCAACAATTATAAGTAAATTAGTTTGCACACAAAATAGCGTGTTACCTTTAACCCTTCACATGTAACATACATTGTTGGTTATTTACTTAAACGAACTTGTTTGTTAATCATTTTACGTAAATTATTAGGAGGTTAAATTTTTTCTTTTACCCTGCTCCATCACAGGGGATGAGGGAGCTTAAGGGGCAGTGGAAAGGGAGGGCAGTGCGGATTATTAGGCGTGCTTAAATCCCAATATTTTGTAAAGTAACCAACATTTTTAAGAAATTCAAAACAGAGAGGAGAGAGAGTGTGTGTGTATGTTTTTGTCTGTGTGCGCATGTAAAAATCCCAAGTGAAATTCGACAGACCGAACTGAAAGCACCTGTAGCCAACTATTTAATAGAGAATAAATTTATCAGGGCAGTGCAACACCCCAAACCGCCCCTGGCAGTGTGAGTTGTGTGGAGAGGCTTTTGATGTTGTGCATGGTCGGCAGAGCTGCTCGTACTGGATCGTTGCAAAGTCCTGCTGCACTTATGCAAGTAGTGGAGCGGAGGAGATGAGCACGTGCTCGTGCCCACCGAGCACAGCTATGATCCTCGCATCTTTGGTGTTCATGCTTTCCTTCTGTTGGTGAATGGTTCTTCCTGTTGGTTATTGGGACCCTTTGTCACTGGGAGGGAATCAGCAAGGTCTTTACTGTCTGCCTGCATAACAAAGGGTCTTTAATGTTTCGTGTCCTTGTCAATAGGGTTTTCCATTGATGCATCTCTTCTTGTTTGAGAGGACAATTGGCCTTGGTGCCAGCCTGTCAGTATCTTTGTAGCCTTCCTTTAATGAAGTCTGAGCCTGTGCTGCAGACAGCTTTGTGGCAACGCAGAGTGCTTTAACGTGGAGCTCTGGTCAGAATCGCACAATGGAGTATTTAGAGTGGTGGTGAGATGTCATCTCATAGTTGAAGATGTTGGAGTTGTGCAATTTCCTCATTCTAGATGATTTGCAGTCTCTGGAGTAGTGGTGGTACAGTCCGTTTCCATAGTCTGGGCATGACATGACAAGAGAAAGGGTGACTGTCAGCTTCTGTGGAAGATATGTGAAAGTGCTTTTATGGTGTGCGTAAAAAGTTTGATTCATTTGGAATCCCGGGGAAAGGCTTGATCCCATGATCACTCCCAGGTTCCTTACTTTATTCGATGATGCTCAAAGTGAGCCTTGTATCTGGAGCAAGACGATTGTAGGCTGGTAGCGCTTCCATTCCCCGCAGGTTAGACTCTCTGATTTGGAAGACTTCAGTTTCAGGTGGTTATTGTGCATCTACTGGTCAACAGAGTAGGAGTTCTGACTCTAGGAGTTAAGGTCCTTTGGGTATTCCAGCTTTAGGCTATTGGGTTTCATTGGCATAGTTGTGAATGTTACATTGAAGGACTTGATGAGGTCCGGTATCAGACCGAGGTAAGCATTGAAAAGGGGATCTGATATGACCAAGCCTTGTTGAATCCGAAAGGAGATAAAGGTAAAAGGTGAAATTCCGATGACACTCTACCTGCAGAGAGTTAGGAGGGTATTCAATATAGAATGCTTTCTCTGATGTCAAGGTCCTTTAGGGCCAGTAGGAAGTAGCTGTGGTGTGCTTTGTTGAAAGTGACAGACATGTTCAAGAGTTGCAAAGCAACTTCATTTCCATCCACCACACCCTACAGGTTGTTTCAGATTGAAATTAGGATGGGTTAGTGCTTCGCTCTAGGTGGAATGCAGTTTTGAGAGTTTGAAAGTAATCTTTTTCTTCCAGGAAGTCCCTCATCAGGTAGAAACTTACTCTTTTGATCAGCTTTTCTGAGGGCATGCCATTGGTGACTGGTCTTCAGCTGACAGGGTCTGCTGAACCTAGATTTTTCTACTTTATGAGTGGATTGATGTAAGAGATCTTGAGGTTAGAGTGGTATACAGGATAGGCCTGATAATTAAAAAAGAACCTAGGCATCAAGATAAAAATGGCCCCATTAGTGAATTAGACAGCCATGTTTGAAATTGGGACAATTTTGAACTTGTAAAGACATGCTGTATAAGTGTTTTTGCAAGGTGAGGAAGACTGCATGAATTTGAGCTTGCTGCAGGCAATGTTTATTTTATAATCAGGGTAATCAATAGTAAAAACACTGACCTATCAGACCAGCCTGTTGGGCACTGTCTGATTACCCTATAGGGTAGTTTGACCTTGGTGGTAGAGGCCTGATGTTAGGTAGATGCTGATAAGGATCATTAAGGGGTAAAAAAATCATTGACAGAATTATGCTCTTGAATGTTTGAGTGGGACTAAGACTGACAGTGAGCCAACTGGATAGTTTGCTTAAAAAATTCCTTAATTAGAAGAACGATGCACAGGGTCAGATTTTTATTGGTGGCAGTAGTATTTTTCATCTCAGTTTGTGTTTGTTGGATGATGAATGTTTCATCCCTCAAGTTCTGTTACATCATCTTTGCTTTTATGCAACATGGTCTGCCAAGAAGTTACTGAAATCTTGAAACGAGACAGTCCTTTGTGTTGGAATTCCATAAGGATTGTTTGAAGTTTTGTTGTGGTTCATTTGACCTTGGAGTTCTGTCTAGAATAGTGTGATCTTTTTAACTTCTCCATGAATGATTTGCAGAATATTTTGATCTGTTGGAGTTCTATTTAGTCATGTTGGCTGTCAGATTTTATATACTGGAACTGTGGTAAATTGATTTTGTTTCCAACTTCTAGATCTCTTTTTTGAGCCTAGGGTTTTTAGATCAGTGGTTAGGGCATGTGGATGTCTGTCAAAGCTTTCAGAAACCCTTTGATAGAGCTGCTCCTTTTCTGTTATTGGGTCGGGAGGTGAGATCACTAATACATGTCAATCTAGTGTTGGGATGTTGAATCTATTCCATTATCCATACGTCCCCTGTTGGGCTTTGTTGCCATAGCAGATGTTCCCATGGGGAGGCTTACAGTGAAGCAGATGAAGTGCTAGTCTCTCCAGATGTTGGAGTGTTTTTTATTACTGTGGAAAGTCTAAATATAGACAATGATGTCTAAGGTGTGGCCAGCTGTATGAGCTGGACATCAGGCGAGTTGGAGGAAACTGAGAGCTTCAAGGTTAGTCATGAGGAATCCTGGCTGGGGAGATTAAGCCATTTGAACCAGATATTCCCATCACCAGGATATGGAGATTATTGTGATTTAAGATAATACCCAAGATGGCGCCTAGAGAGGCATCTACAATAGCTCTGCTATTCCTGGGAGGTCTGTAAATTAGCAGGAATGAGCAAGAGAAGGTAGACATGAAGGACAGTGGATTAGAATCGATTTGTAGTTGGTAATGATTACATTTTCATAACTATAAGTCTGTAAGAGTTTAAAAACTGACTCATAATGTTCTTCCTGTCTTCGCCGGGCATATTCACTTGTGTCCCTTTTTGCTGCTTCAAGAAGAAGAGGAGATAATTACCAGGGTTGGACAGGCACTGGAATGGTCTTGCTAAGAGAAGGAAGATAATTGTGAAAATCTAGAAGATGTGCAGTATATAGGGTGTCCTTAGTGCAAGATGGTGAGGGGGTGGAAAAAGAGTGGACTCTGAGAGGCTTGGATGTGTGATGAGGCAGAGGACGGGTGGCAAGCACACCTGCCTATTATTTAGAGCATGAAAGAAGTGCTGGAGTGGGGTTGCAAAGAAGAGGAAGGATATGGATTAAGAAAAAGTGTAGAGGAGGTAAGAAAGGAACATGTGAGGGAGTAGACAGGGAAGAAGGTGGAAAAGGCAGAAGAAGAGAGAGAAGTGTAAGGTTGTCTGAGGTGGAAAAGGAAGGAAAACTGTTGGAGCAGATGGAGTATAGAAAAGGTGTGCTAAGAGCACACATGGAGGAGAAGAGGGAGGAGAGGAGCTGGAGTGCAAACAAACATTACATGAGTCAAAGTACAGAAGAAATTTGCAGAAGCATGTGGGGTATGGAAGAAGCACAACACATAGTAAGACACATCTTTCAAAAACAATCAGCTATATAAAAGTCCAACAAAATGCACCAAAGGCATAAATCACAGCAAAATACACCTTCCTAAATTCCTTCCAGGTAATTATGAGTCTGGGGAATCCACTTACATGTGGCAAAGGCACAATCCACAGGAGGATCAGAGTTTCAAAAAGTACCAAGTGATTAATAGACTATGGAGTACACACAGAAATGGCAAAGGGTTAACATAACCAACTCTGAGTAATACACTGTTTCATACAATACTGTGGAGCAGGACAATCTATAGCCCAACTAGGAAGTGTTGGTGGCGCCATACACTCGAGGATATAGGTTCTGTACCTCATGGTTAATGGGTGAGGATGTGGAGGAGGCATGAGACCCACTGTGGAGCTAAACAATGTGTTCCTTTGAGGGGGGGGAGCCCTGGCCCAGGTACCTTGAGAGAAATATTGGTGATCAAGGGGGAGTTGCATCAAAAGGCAGAGGTTCTGGCCATTACATTTGCAGCCCAGGCACAGTGAGATTACTAATCATGCACCACGGCTTTATAAAATGTACTTGCTCTTGTTACGCTCATGTTTGCAGAAATGGAAGGAAGCAAGAAGTCATCCTCACGATGATTATATATTGCATACAGGGCCTGCCATACATGTTATTCGCATGGCTTCAAATTAGTGGTCTGAGCAGCAGATGAGGGGTATAAGGTGGAGGAATGAACAAGCAAATGAATATAGACTGCACATGGGATCTTTAAGTCAGAACATGACTCACCTCTGTTCAGTTTTCCTGTGACTGCCTTAGAGACTGACGGAAGGAATGGAATAAAAAACACATCTCACTGACTTCCCCTTTACTCCCCTTCAGGATGCCATAGGTGGAGTCTGCATCTGTACCCAATAGCAATATTAGTTAGATACTATTTAGATTCTTACACTCGAGAATTTAGGACTGGGGGTGAAAGTGAGGAGACTTGCTGGGAGCAGTAGTAGGTTGGTTCAAGATGGGAGATGGAAGAGCGGGATCGGGGACAAGGGGAAGAAAGATCAGACTCAAGAACTGACCATGATGAATTTCCAGCTACCTCCAGCCAACCGAAGAATCCCTGAATGAACGTATAGTCTAACAGGACACCCATTGTTAAGGGTGAATGCTGACTCTGGATGTGGTGTCACCAGGATAGAAGCTGAGATTCTGTTGCAGATGGTTGTCCTATCAGGGCACACCACTTCTTTTGGCCAAACATGGAGAGCAAGTGAGGACCAAAGTGTAACTTTTAGCTCAGACAAAATAGGAACAGCATGTCAGAAGGCAAGGTCCCACAGAAGTAAAGAACCGGAAACAAGAGAGAGCTGTGTGAATGAAATAAATGCTGAGAATTTAACTAGTCTTAATAATTTACATAAGGTATGAACATTTTGACTCGTAGTGGTTACAGTAAGAAGATTTACCAAGAGCCGAGGAAAGGAAACAAAATTGATTTGGGGAACAAGGGGGAGCAAAGCCACACCATTATTTGTGTTGAATGAAGTCCAAGAACCAGTCATCTGTCAGCAGTTACAGGCTGGCTAAAATCCATTGTTTAGCAACATAAGAGAACTAATTTAATTGACTGATAAAGATTACATTAATTATTTAAGAGATGCATTACTGGCTTGTTATAAGAGCCACTTTGTATGCTGTTGAGGATAGTCAAGAAGTTCTCATGTGACTGGCTGAGTTAATCCTAATAGGATCAGAACTTGTCACCTACCGTACATGTGAGCTATAGATCTCTGCAAAACCTATCTTTTATAAAGTGTTTTCTGTATAATTTAAATATGACTAGATGTCTAGTGGTGATTCACTATGTGCTGGCCACTGTATGCAGGGAACATCCATTCTAAGGATTGAGCTCAGAAAATCACAGATTAGATTAACATGTCTCATCTATTTTAATGACAGTAAATTGTTCTACTCTATTCTTCACCACTGTATAGCGGGTAGTGGTGGCTCGTCCATGAACGGCAGGGCATCTAACACCACCAGAAGCCCGGATGTCACTCAGAGGGACTGAAACGGTGTGGCACTGCCTTCTATGAAATGTAGGTGGCATTACAATGCACTTTTAGTCCCTATGAGTGAAAGGCAGTAAGTAAAGTATACAGTGCAGATGTGGTGGTCCACCAGAGATGCATTGTTTAAGTTTCATATGATTGGGGGAATAGCAATTATCTTTAAAAAATACAAAGGATATATTTATTTATTTCGTTTTTAGGTCGAGCTAGCGGCAGCGCACATGCGCTGCTTGCTCTGCGAGACTGCTGTGGTAGAGTATGGGAGAGAAGCCGCGCCCACTCTCCTCCCATATTTTTCATTGGCTTGTGTCATTGTCTTTCGTAAATGCTGCCTTCGGATTCGGTAATAGGCCTGTTAGTCCCTCCTTAGTACGACCTTGTCTTCATTTGTACCCTCCCATGGCTACTGGCTAGTGGCCCTTTTACTTCAGTTGTTACACGGGACCTGTTATTTAGTCTGTAAGCACTATTAGAGTTTCCCTTACTGCAGGCCGCACATGCGCTGCTTCAGCTGAAACCGCTTGTGTTTTTTTATGCAGCACGGTCTCCCTCGTAACACGTGCGCCTGCTTTCAATCACAACCCAGTATTATCTTGTGTCTGTTTCAAACCCCCCCCAAGTAAAATGGATTTAGAAATGAAAGTCATGTGAATTCCAGGTAGCACATAATCCTGTGCTAATGGGCTGAAGCTGATAACAGCACATCTGTGTTACATGTCATCTGTACTAAAGCCACCTGACGGGTTGTTTTGAAAAGCCTGGTTTATTAACAACAACACCAATACCACGAATACCACCACCACCAACACCACCACCACCAATACCACCACCATCAATACCAGCACCACCAATACCAACACCAATACCATCACCAATACCACCACCACCAATACCACCAATACAACGACCACCACCAATACCACCAATTTCAATACCACCATCAATACCACCACCTCCACCAATACCACCACCACCACAACTACCACCACCAATACCACCACCACCAATACCACCAATACCACTACCACCAATACCACCACCACCACCAATACCACCAATACCAGCACCACCAGTACCAATACCAATACCACCACTAATACCACCACCACTAATACCACCACCACCAATACCACCACCACCAATACCACCACCAATACCACCACCACCAATACCACCATTACCAATACCACCACCACCAATACCACCACCACCAATACCAGCATCACCAATACCACCACCACCACCACCAATACCACCACCTATACAACCACCAATACCACCACCACCACCAATACCACCACCAATACCACCACCACCACCAATACCACCACCCCCAATACCACCACCACCAATACCACAACCATCACCAATACCCCACCACCAATTCCACCACCAATATCACCACCACCAATACCACCACCAATACCACCACCACCACCTATACCACCACCAATACCACCTCCACCAATACCACCACCAATACCACCACTACCACCAATACCACCACCAATACCACCACCACCAATACCCCCACCAATACCCCAACACCAATTCCACCACCAATACCACCACCACCACCAATATCACCACCAATACCATCACCACCAATACCACCACCACCAATACCAGTACCACCAATACCACCACCACCACCAATACCGCCACCACCAATACCACCACCACCTCCACCAATACCACCACCAACAATACCACCAATGCCACCACCACCACCAATACCACCAATACCAGCACCACCAATACCACCAATACCACCAATACCAATACCACCACCTCAGCGCCTCTTGCTCACTAGTAATAGCAGAGGCACTGTACGAGGCCAAAGCTGCAGCCAAGACCATCCCTCCCTCCCTCCCTGCCTGCCATAAAGCACAGCCCGCCCTGCACCAGGAGGTGAAGCCAGGGTCCTACTACAGCTGGAGGGTTTTTTATTAGGCCAAATATAGCAATGGCATTACGCAATGCCACACTGCACACTCAAATAACGGAGAGGGCAGGAACTTGCCCCCCCTCCCGCTCTTCCTTCTGTGCCGCGACAGTGTAATCACAGAGCGAAAGGTGTTGAAGCGCTTTGTTAGTGTTTATAGCTCGGATCATATGTAACTCTCACTTCACACTTTGTGTCTGTGTAATTTACAACATCTTCTTCATTGCACTATTTATCACTACTTTGAAGGTGTCGCAGGCCGGTCTCTTCTTCTGATATTTACAATCTAACAAGCGGTCGAGGAGGCCCTTTATTGGAATGCTATAGGTCTCGCATTTGCGAGAGTTTAAGCTATTAGTATTGTAAGTGACAATGCTTTTTATTTATGTTTTAAAACCCAAAACTTAAATAAAAGTCATTGTCATTTACAATGCCAATAGCTCAAACTCGTGTGAATGCAAGACCTATTGCATTGCAAATTCTTGTTTAGTTCTGGAGAGAGTAGTCCCTTTGATATATAAGATACTAACATAAGGCTGAATCACAGTTTCAGTCTATGCCTTTAAGAGAATGACGAGTTTATTCGGATACAGGGATTGGTTGGGTTTAAACTGTATGCTGTGCAGCTCTGCCTCTTTTTGGTAATGGAAAGACCGTCATAAAGTGACAGAATTTCAGTTTTTTTCTTGAAGACTGGCAAATGTGGTTGAGCCCTGAAGTTAGAGTGTAGGACATTCAGAGATGTGCTCCTCTCATCCAGATCAACAGTTGTACATCAGAATATCCTTAGCAAAAGTCTTGCCTGACAGAAATATCCTGTCCTAAATATTGATTGCAAAAAAATGATCCCTTTGGGTGTAGATGTTCTTTTATTAACCACAATCTGATGATATATTTGTAAATATTTGGAACACAATATTTCTGTCGGATGATATTTTGCTTACGATCCCTTGTACAATACACTGGCTCAGCATCCACTTGATTTTAGTTTGAATCTGGACTGATAGCAACATGTGTAGATTTCCAAATACCAATGTGCTGATGTTTAGGGCAAAATTATTGCATTTCCATATCATAGTGATTCTTTATTCTAAGTCTGAGTATCAAGGATTACACCTTGACAGAGCACGCTTAGCCCTCATTTACAAACGTTTGCTGAGTGCTTGTGTGATGCAACATGCTTAGTGCAGTGCGATCATAGTTTGGTTCCATGGCCAGGGCAAAAAATGGTCAAGCAAGAATCCAAAATATTTGCTTCTGGACCACTGCCAGGCTATCAGTTTATCCAACAAGTTACCTATAGCGATGAGGAGGGTCGTCATTAGTTGTTAGTGTCTGGAGGATTTAGCTTGTTGCGATAGTCCTGCAGACCAGTATTGCACACTACTTATGAATGATGTAAAAGTCTCTCTAGGAGCTACTGAGAGATTCCAGAGAAAGAGAAATATAGTGTCTGTGATGTTTCAACATGCTCTGTTCCCAATAAATGCTGCTTTCAAAGCAGAGCATGTGGGACATCTTAAAAAGAGTGCTACTTGGGAACAATGAGTGTTTGCGCCTGCTTTTTGCACTCATGTGTGGCTGCTTCTATGATATGGATAACCCCAGTGCTAATTGTGTGCCTGCATGATCCCAAATTAGCAAACCCTCATTTTTATTAGCGCGTGGTCGCATGCAAATAAGGGAATCCTTTGACTTTGTGACTGTGCTAGATTATAGATGAAGGCATAGAGACAAAGGAGCATATTTATGGGAATAGTGGTGCAGGGCAGCGCAGCAAGTCACCTTGCTGTGCTGCCCTGCATCACTGGCAAAGGGCAGGAATTAGCTGTAAATAAGTTATTAGGTGCATTCCTGTCCTTTCCCCCTGCACTGGCACCTTTCGGCAGCCTAGTGCCAAAGCAGGCACTCTTGCACCATGGTGCAAGGGTGCCTGTGTTGTAGGCAGGATTGTTTTTGTGCAGGAAGGGGCACATTCCTGCACAAATATAATCAAAAGAGGTGTTTTCCTCTTTCTATGTGTGCTGCAGAATTGAAAAGGTGTGAAAAGAACACCCTTGAAAGAAAAGAGGGAGCAGAGGAGTTGGAGTGCAAACAAACATTACATGAGTCAAACTACAAAGGACATTTTCAGAAGCAGGTGGGGAATGGAAGAAGCACGCCCCATAGTAAGACACAGCTTTCAAACACCATCAGCTATTTAAGAGTCCAACAAGATGCACCAAGGGCATAAACCACAGCAAAATCCACCTTCTCAAATTCCTTTCTGGTAATTATGAGTCTATGGAATCCACTTACATGTGACTAAGGCACAATCCAAAGGAAGATTAGGCCTTCAAAAAGTACCAAGTGATTAATAGACTATGGATTACACACAGAAAGAGAACAAACTAGCGGAAATAAAGATATTTCTCCTCGTTACACCTCACCTGGGGAGGTGTATCTTTTTGGTGCATTCCCATGTTTTTTTGCATTGGAACACCCGCCACAATGCCCATGGAATGCCTCTCTTGCGCACAGTAAGGCAACCCAGCGTTTGCACTGCGTTGACTTACTCAAGATTTATGAAACCATTCAAAGCCATGCAATGTGGCTTCGCGTTGTTTCATAAATCTGACTAAGAGGCTTACGTCACGCAAGTACCACTCTGTGTGGTGCAAACGTGATGCAAATCTCTCATAAATATTCCCCAAAGAGGCTATTAAGATGCAACCTGACAGTGTCCTAAATAGAGCTAGCACAGAATCAATATGTGTTACCTGGGGCATTCCCTGGGTACTTTACCCCCTCCCAAGTGAGGGGGCCCAAAATTACCATGGAAACGCTTAAGGCATTCTCCTAAAGGTGGGTGGAGTCACAGACTGCACCTGCCCGCTTGGGAATCTCTGACCCCCAGGTGTAAAGGAGGCTGGGTTACCTCCTCCAGTGAAAGTCTTGGAAAAAGCCGGTTCGACTGTAACTAATGTGCTGCTCCCAGAGCAGGCTTGGGCTGTGCATCCACATGGACAGCACATTTGCTGTGTTACTGTACAATGTCCCGATCATGACAGCAGAAATCCCTATTTCGACCCTTTTTGAAATACATTTAGATATGAAAGGATTTGTTTCTGGCTGAATAGATCAATTGGAAGGGCTTAAATACCATATGGACTAACATTTTCACCCTCAGCTTCATGAAAGGGTTTCAATGCTTTTGCATTTGACTCGTGAGGGACATCTAGTAACGACTAGTGGAACTGCAGCTTGATGTATTAATAATTTCAATGCTTTTGCATTTGACTCATGAGGGACATCTAGTAACGACTAGTTGAACTGCAGCTCTTTGTAGAATTATTTTGATATTGGACACTATAATATTCACTGCCCACTGCTAATCTCGTCCCATAATGCTTTGCAGGGCCTTTGGTTGGGATTGTATTTTTGCCCATAACTGTGCTTGGGGTGGTCCTAGGAGGAAGGGACCACCACTGAAGCGTTCAGCATGATATGCTCTTTGTGTTCAAGGCATCTGCTTGGTCCTCCCCCTAGGTTAGGGGGGACCCCAAAATCATCACCTCTCTCATTGCCTAATATTTTCATTCTCAAAGTTCACTTTTGTGAATTGGTTATCTGCTTTTTTAGCATGTAAAGTTGCTTTAGTAAAGCATTTGTAGATGGTGATCATTTTGATGCTACGCGCTTAGTACAGTTTTAACACTGTACTACGTGCAATTTGCGTAGTGCATAGTAGTGCAAACTACGCATGCTCCGTGAGCGTAGCGTAGTACTATGCCCAGGGTTAGTAGGTATTACTAAGTTTTTTGATGCCCCTGGGGTCCGTACTTGCTACCTGAGGAAACACAGCAGTGCAGTTCTATGGGAACACGCTACCAGGCAGTTGTACATACAACACCTATATATATTTGTTTGGTACCACGGGGCAGTGTTCCCGGGGCATAGAACCTTTAATTGGTGCAGCACTGCCCACCCCAAACCTTTGACTGTCCCCACAGTCCCATTATAGCAGCCACAGTCTGCCCTATCATCCCTGTTGCAGGAAAACTTGATTCCTATTGTAAGGTTGTTTGCCTTTGAGGGTAGCCCATTTAACCCTTGTCATGGAGCCCACAGATGACACGTATGAAGACCCCCTGGGATACCTCCCATGGGATGATGAGTTTTATAGTGCTGTTGATGCCTCCATTTATAGGGCTGTAGATGAAGCGATAGGCCCTATGGAGGAGCGCCTCGCGCAGCTAATTGCGTGCGAGTGCGCCAAGAGACCACAAGCTCCTCTTGAGGGCCCAGGTCCTGCCCCACTACCAAACCCAGCCCCGTCGGATGCAGACCCTGCGCCACCAAAGCATCCCAGAGAAGAAGGGGTAGATTTGGACGCCTGTGAGCGATTAAAACACGCCTTTATGGCAAAGAACCCCCCACCACCGCTAATCTCAGATCTACAGGTAGACCCCCCGAGCATCCCCAGACCCCCAGGTAGATGACCTTCCCTCTGATGAGGAGGCAAGCTCCTCTAGGCCATGGCGCCCTTCCCCCCCGCCCAGTGAGTTTCCTTTGGCCCCTCCCCGTCGGAGATGCTAGACCCAGACCAGATCCTCCACCATCGGTCTGCTGATTGGCTACCCTTTGACAAGGTAGAGCAGTATGTGGCCACCCGCCTATGCAAACCCTTAGAAAAGGAAGCGCGCAGCTGCCTGAAAGCAGAATGTCCCAGACCCAGCTTAGAGGGGAAGGTGGCCCAAACGCCTGCGATCGACCCCAAAATGGCGACATTCCTGACAAAATTTATAAAAGATCCTAAAAAAGGAATCGACCGCTCCTGGCGGGCTTGCCATGATAAGCTATTAGACGCAGTAGGCCCTTTAACAAAGATACTAGACATGGCGGAAGATGCCAAGGCCACGGGTTCAGCGATTTCCCCAGACACGCTTTCGGGATGGGCGCAGAGGGCAGTCATCTTTTTGGGTAATGCCAACTGCGCCCTATCCATGGAACACACGCGGTCCCTCCTAATAAAGGTGGACCCCAAACTTGGGGACCTGGCCGTATCTGAGGCAGGGGCAGTGGCACAGGGGGGTCTCTTTGGGGACCCTTTTGTTAAAGAACTTGGAAAGTTTGTTAATACTTTCACTTCATTGGACAAAGCACAGAAGTCCATTAAGAAGGTGTTTCCCTTCTCCTGTTTTCCAAGGGGCCAGCCGTGGTAGGGGCCGCTCGGCCGGCCGCCTTGCTTCCCAACCCTACTACAGAGGGCAAGGCTCCAGGCGAGGCAATGGCTATTAGGACCAGTCCCGCTTCGTGAACTTCTATCCAACCAGAGCACAACGTTTCTGTGGGAAAGGCTCCAGAGGATACAGCACCTAAACCACTTCCAGTGAGTGTTCTCACTTCGCCAAGCGTACATGTGGGGGGCAGACTAGCATCCTTTCCAGTTCCTAGGCAAGCTCTCAACTCGGACGCATGGTGTTACAGACCACCCAAGGGTTTCACATAGAATGTTATGGGACCCCCTTTCAAGCATTCAGACCCCGTCCGATCCAGTTTTCTGCATCGGAAGAGGTGTTAATAGATGCCGAGGTCCAGGCCCTTTTGGCCACACGTGCTATCCAACCGACCTCAATCCACCCCCATGGGTTTGTCAGCAATATGTTTCTTGTGGACAAGGCGGACGGGGGCCAAAGACCAGTGATAAACTTAAGGGAGTTCAACGAGTGGCTAGTGTACAGGCACTTCAAGATGAAGGGTCTTCACCTCCTGAGGGATGTCCTGCGACCGGCGGATTGGATGGTCCGCCTCGACCTCAAGGACGCTTATTTGGCAGTCCCCGTTTTTCCGCCACAGCGCCGCTTCCTTCAGTTCCTTTGGCGTCAGCAGGTATGAATTTTCAAGCCTGCCCTTCGGACTGTCCTCCGCTCCCTGGTGCTTCACCAAGGTACTCAAGTCTGTGGTGGAGTACCTGCGAGCGTGCGGCGTCCGCCTCATTGTATATTTAGACGATATGCTTTTCATGGCTCAGTGTCCCCAGCAACTGACAACCCAGCTGCAAACAGCAATACACCTCACGGCAGGGTTGGATTTTGTCATAAACCGATGAAATCCCTTTTAACCCCGTCTCAGATGGCGAATTTTTTGGGTTTCACAATCAATTCCTTGACTGCTGTGCTCAGCCTGCCCTCTCAAAAGATTGCCAAGATTCGGCACGAATTGCGTCGAACCATAGCTAAGTCTCGGACTTCCTTGTGCCAGATAGCCCGCCTAGTGGGTCTACTGTCTGCCTCCATTCAAGCCATTTTTCCGGGCCCGCTGCATTATCGAGCTTTGCAGCGACTCAAGGCATCACACCTACGCAAAGGTCTTACCTATTCACAGATGGTCAGTCTTTCGGACGAGGTCAGAGACGAAATTTCATGGTGGCTATCACACATGGAGGCCTGGAATGGAAGGGCAATCTTCGGGTCGGCTCCGGACCTCATCATAGAGTCAGACGCCAGCAAATCTGGATGGGCTGCTCGTTGTGGTGAATTTTGCACAGGGGGGTCGTGGTCTCCCCAGGAACAGGAACTGCACATCAATTGCTTAGAGCTCCTGGCAGGGTCATTTGCCGTCCGTTGTAGGACAAAGAACAGGTCTCAGGCATGTGTATTACTCAAGATGGACAACGTATCTACAGTCAGATACATAAACCATCTGGGGGGTGCACGCTCCAGAATACTCTTGGACCTAGCGGCCAGTTTTTGGCAGTACTGCCTGGACCATCAGGTCTCTGTCACAGCGGAGTACCTGCCGGGCCAGGACAACTAGGTGGCGGATTGGCACTGCCGACACTTGCGGGACTCCAGCCTTTGAGAATTGGACTCGGGGGTCTTTACACAGTTGCAAGCCACGTGGTGTCCTTTTTCTGTCGACCTGTTTGCGTTCCGACTGGACCATCAACTGCCCCGTTTTTTCAGTTGGAGGCCGGACCCTCTGGCGGCCGCGACAGATGCATTCTTACAGAATTGGACCGTGGAGAAGGGGCATGCCTTTCCCCCCTTCGCCATGATCACTCAGGCGTCAGCCCAGATCCGGCGCCAACAGGCAGAAGTGGTCATGGTCAAGCCGATTTGGAGGTCTCAAGTGTGGTTTCCAGTTCTACTGGAACTCTCCTGGGATTTTCCAATCCAACTACCCCAATTTCCTCACATTCTTCTCAATCCAGATCGGGTACCCCACCAGCTAGTGCTGAAAGGATCCCTCCCCTTGATGGCATGGCAGATTACAGAGAATGATGGTCAATACCAAGAATTTCATGCCAAGTAACCCTGGGCATAATACTTCGCTACGCTCACGGAGCATGCAAAGTTTGTGCTACTACGCACTACGAAAATTGCACGTAGTAGAGTGAATAACTGTGCTAATTGACGTAGCGTAGCAGTAGTTAAATAAACACCTTCAAATGCTTTGATAAAGCAATTTTCTATTCTAAAAAGCATATA
The DNA here is from genome assembly GCA_963921515.1 of Calotriton arnoldi. NCBI lineage: Eukaryota > Metazoa > Chordata > Amphibia > Caudata > Salamandridae > Calotriton > Calotriton arnoldi. Next base: position 5,469,263 of record CAWUFW010000123.1, on the reverse strand, counting down.
ACCAATTCACAAAAATGAATTTTGACAATAAAATATCAAGCAATGAGAGAGGTGATGATTTTGGAGTCCCCCTAACCTAGGGGAGGACCAAGCAGATGCCTTGAACACAAAAAGCATATCATGTGAACGATTCAATGGTGGTCCCTTCCTCCTAGGACCACCCCAAGCACTGTTATGGGCAAAAATACAATCCCAACCAAAGGCCCTGCAAAGCATTATGGGACGAGATTAGCAGTGGGCAGTGAATATTATAGTTTCCAAAATCAAAATAATTCTACAAAGAGCTGCAGTTCAACTAGTCGTTACTAGGTGTCCCTCACGAGTCAAATGCAAAAGCATTGAAATTATTAATACATCAAGCTGCAGTTCCACTAGTCATTACAAGATGTCCCTCACGAGTCAAATGCAAAAGTATTGAAAATCTTTCATGAGGCTTTTGCATTTGACTCGTGAGGGACATCTAGTAACGACTAGTGGAACTGCAGCTCTTTGTAGAATTATTTTGATATTGGATACTATAATATTCACTGCCCACTGCTAATCTCGTCCCATAATGCTTTGCAGGGCCTTTGGTTGGGATTGTATTTTTGCCAATAACTGTGCTTGGGGTGGTCCTAAGAGGATGGGACCACCACTGAATGGTTCAAAAGATGTGTTTTTGTTTTCAAGGCATCTGCTTGGTTTTCCCCTAGGTTAGGGAGGATCCTAAAATCATCACCTCTCTCACTGCTTGTTAATTTATTGTTTTCACTTTTGTGTAGTAACTATATGTATTTTTAGCATATAAAGACAGAGATGTTTATTTTATCTTAATTTGCACTGTACAAGGTGCTTTTGGCAATTATTGTACAGTGCAGTCAAGCACACAGCTACGCACTATGCAATGTGCATAGCCACGTGTAGTTAAAAATGTACTTCACGCAGCTGCGTGAAGTGCTACTATGCAAACTACGCCCAGGCTTAATGCCAAGCTAAAGAGCTCCTCTCTAAGGCATGGGCAGACAGCATGGTCAAGCGGTATAGGTCTGCTTGGACCTGCTGTACACGTTGGTGTCTGCGAAGGGGTGTGGATCCAGTGGGCGCAGAAGCCGTTCACGTTTTGAACTTTTTAGCGGATCTGGTGACTGAAGGCTTGGCTTATAGGTCTATCAATGCCTTTAGGTCTGCCATTTCTGCAGGTCATTCGCCCGTGGACGTCGCTCTGGTGGGGGAACACCCCTTTGTGTGCCGCCTCCTCAGAGGAATTAGACTTTCTATTTCCCCCAGCCAGAGATAGTCGGCGCTTTGGGGATGTTAACCGGGTCTTGAACCGTTTCCTTTCCTGGCAACCAAACAGATTCCTATCTCGGAAAGAGCTGTCTGGCAAGTTGGCAATGCTGTTATGCCTGGTCTCTTGCAGGCGAGTATCAGACGTCAGAGCCCTTGATATAACGGGAAGGATTTTCTCCCCCTCAGGGGTAACATTTACAATTTGTAGGAGGACAAAATCCCATACGAGAACCATCATGTATCCGGCTTTTACAGATTCCCCAAAACTCTGTGTGGTTCAATGTCTGAAGGCGTACAAATTAATGTCCGAGGAGTTCCGCCCCCCGGGAGAGAGACAACTCCTCATTGCCCTGAGAAAGCCGCATATAGCGGTGTCCTCCCCTACCATTGCACGGTGGATAAGGTGAATCATGCAGGAGGCAGGCATCAACCTGTCAGCCTTTGGGGCCCACTCCGCCAGAGGAGCTATGGCTTCTAAGGCATTCTCGCTGGGAGAAAGACTAGAGGACATTATGAATGCTGCGGATTGGTCCTCAGATTCTACGTTCAAGAGATTCTACTTCAATCCGGTGCTGGATATGGCTAATTTGGTGGTGAGCAAGCATTGAACCAGCATAATCCTCGCCTCCGGTCAAGACATAGAATGAAAATTGTTCCTAACTATCGTGTAGGAAAGTTTCAATTCTATTAAGGACGCGGAGGCGAGGATTATCCCACCCGGCGAGAAGGTATCCTATTTGGAGTCCCTCCCTAGGGCGTAAGTACAGATTTATGATAAGGTATATTATTAATGTATACTCTATGGCTGACTTGTTCATGTGCAAGCGAATGTTTTTTCAAATATTATGACAATACACGAGGTGTGGATCCACCCCTAACCTTTATCTTTGATCATAGGTGCCGAAGGCAACAAGTCGGACCAGTGAGAAAGAAACGAAGACCTGACTCGTGTGATGAAAGAGGGTGAACATAGGCGAGGAAGGACTATGTACGCAATCGGGGTCCTGGATTGGCAGCCCCTGTGGACTACAAGCATGTTGCTATTGGCCGTATTGGGAGCCTTCTCCCAAGGTCTCATGCCACTTATAGTTTAACTGTGTTCTTCTTTTTTTTTAAAAGGTTAAAGATGTGGTTTTCTTCGCTCCTTTTTCTCGAAAAAGATTAAAGCAGATGTTGTTATTAAAGGCTGCTATAATAAAGCGAAGAGAGTTTGAAGCATAATCCTCGCCTCCGCATCCTTAATAGAATTGAAACTTTCCTACACGATAGTTAGGAACAATTTTCTTTATCAAGCCATGCAAGGCCACCTTGCTTGGCCTAGAGTGGCTTGATAAATCCAAAGTAACACAATGCAGTGCAAATCGCTGTGTTGTGTTACTCTGCCCCTTGGAGGCATTCCATGGTGGAGCGTGGGGGTTCCCATGTAACACCCATGGATTTTGACACATTCCCAGATTTATCATTACTGGTAGACCTGGCAATGTGCCAAAATGCTACTCCTTCCCAGGGGAGGCGCAATGAGGAGAAATATCTTTATTTCTCCTTGTTTTTTCCTCTTACTATGTGTGCTGCATTCTGCAGAACACATAGAAAGAGGAGAATGCATCATGGGGTTGTTTTTTTGTAGGAAGTTGTCCCTTCCTGCAGAAGACCAATCCTGCTTACAACGCAGGCACCCTTTCACCATGGTGCAAGGGTGCCTGCGTTGGCGCTAGGCAGCACATTGTGCGCCAGCGCTAGGAAAAGGCAAGAATGCTCCATATAAAAGGTATTAATGCGCAGAATTGTGTTAAATGCGACGCATTCCTGCCCTTTCCCTGTCACGCAGCGCAGCAAGGTGACTTGCTGCTCTGTGCTGCGTGACTTCCATATAAAAATGCCCCTTAGACTTTACCTAAATTTAGTTCAAGGCACTAGCGCTGTCTAGTTGAATCACCAGGCCCAGTGCTGGACCATTATCCACCCCAGTCCCCCTGGATAAACGTCTCCCTTACCTCTGGCGCCCAGGGTCCTCGTATGGAGCCTGGGCTAGTATTCTGCTGCTCACTCAGCACGGATGGTTTCCCGGCAAATGCACCATCTATTAAAAATAAACCACAAAAAAGTCTAACATGCTTTTAATGTAAAAATATCCATCAAGTCAGCAAAATACCTTTTCAACAACTGCTGTTTCAAAGGACCAGAGCGCCTCCTCAAATCAAGTGTCTATAAATCAAACACACGGTTTTATGCACATTTTCTCAATGCAAGTGGATGGAAGCAGAATACGTGATCAAAACTGTTTTTCAATAAAACCTGCCTAATGAACAGATGGGAGAATCTCTTTGTGAAAGAATATGAGAAGTTATCTTAAGTAGATAGTAAAGTGAAAACAAATGCTGAGTTCATCAGCTTTCTCGGTTGCACGCTTTGCTGAGCCAGATTTTAAAATGAGGCTACACTTACTACAATATGCAGGAAAATTAGCAAATGTATGACAAATAACATGTCTCCTACATTTCAGAAATGCATGAAACTTAGCAGTCATGTTAAGGTTATGTACTTGTTCAGTTCGTATCAAAACGTAACTGAATTTCAAAAGTAAAATGTTTCAGTACATTTTAAGGTGCACTCAAGCAATAGTATTTTCAAAACGAGGTAACAATAATGTAATATGGAATCAAAACTTTACAATTTTTCACCAGCAACCATTTGCAAAGTGCTCAATACTCTGTTACCCAAATGAATTAGACAAAAATGAATTTTTTGGAGTATGGTAATAATGGAGGAGAGGATGGTTTATGTGGCACACGTTACAAGTCCATATTTATGTGACAAACACTGCAGCCACAGAATTGTCTACATCCAGTGGCTCGGCTTATGATTTAATTGATGGGCTGCGCGAGCAAAAAACATATAACATCGACCCACTGAGCATCGACAGCAGGGGCGGCCGGCATGGCTCGCGGGTGGTGGGGCGGGTGCAGTGGCCGCGGGTTCACGGGGGTTTCGCGGGAGGGGCTCGCGGGGGGTGTCGCACGGGGGAGTGGGGTCTAGAAATAAAAAAGAAAACTTACCTCGAGGCCGGGTCCCGCATCTTCTGTGCTCCTGCTCTCCTGAGTCCGCTTCCAGGAACAGGAAGCAGGCAGCCAGGCTCCCACCCCTAAGCCAATCACAACGCTCCAAAGGAGCATTGTGAATGGCGCTCAGCCAGGTGCTGTAAGGGTGGGCATGTTCTCCATGCAGGCTGTAATGCAGCCTGCATGGAGAACAGGGAAGTCACATGACTGCTTTGGGTGGCCTGAGAGGGTCGTCCAAACAGTCATTGTGCACTTGAGTGGGCAAACCACTCTGCCCCTGCTCTGCTCCGTGAGCAGAGCAGCCCCACCCACCCTCCTGCCCGCAAAGGAAACATAACATTTATCATGTTATGTTTCCTCTTCTCGCACTGCTTGAAAGCAGTGGGGCGACACTCCACCGCCATAGCGGAAGAGCCGCCACTGATAGACAGCCTGGTCTCTGGCTAAATAATAATTTGCTTCATTACTCTCTGCTTCAGAACCAAATACATGATCAATAAAAAATACATATCTTTCTCTTTTGTTCAACCCTGGACCGTGTGTGCTTGGTCCGTAGCTGGTTTAGAGTCCAGTTGTTACAGAGGAGGCAGTAGTCAGATTTCTTTTCGAAACTCTTCCGATAAAAGTTATTCACGTGTTCGGTCAAGAAAAGCTCTTAAAATAACGTGTATTTTTGTAAAGTGCACATTTACCCAGAAGGGCCTTGGCACAGAATAACAGATGTTTATGATTATCCAACTCAATGGTACTAATTTCATGGACCTCAGAAGGATTAAAGGCTGAGTGGACAAGATGAGATTTGAATCTGCAAGCATGAGATCAAACACAGATGTCTACAATGCATGCATTGATTGGTCCCCTGAGCCACCATGTCTGCGACCTCATGTGGGCAAGCGCTTCAAAGCCCCACAAAGGGGTAGCAAGAGCTATACAAACGTGCAATACAATATAGCACAATTATGGCTAAAAAGCGCGTATTGAACCATGGACTTGGTATAATCCAAGGACTCCATGAAGCTTTTTGGAAATACACCAATGCATTCGTTCACCTAAGCTTAGAACCCTTATATTCCACAGTGGGCTCATAGAAGATTTAACAGCATTAAGCTAATAGAAACCGTAATGAAATGAACATCTCTCTCTGAATATTTGAGGGAGGGTTCACATAGCTTCCTAGGTTTATGCACTTACTTCAGCATGTGCACTAAGGCCCAGATTTACGTAGAAGTCACACAACGCAGCGAAGGGAGTGTTGCGCTGGATTGTTTGAAAGCGAGAGAATGGGACAGCGCTGTATCTACTAAGACGTGGTCCTGTTCTGCTCTCTTCCTGTGCATGCGCACTCTTGGCGTCCATGTGTCACTGCAGACACCCTTAAGCCATAGTGCATGGGTGTCCGCGATGTGGGAATAGCTTGTTTAGCTGGATTGGTCCATTCCAGTACAAAAATTATGGTTTAAGAATTTTCTTCTTTGTGTGTGCTGTATAATGCAGCACTCATGCAAAGTGAGAAAAATGAGGTGAAATGAAAACATTGCTCCTCGTTACGCCTGCCTCGTGGAGGTGCAGGGTTTTGGTGCAAATCCCTGTCTCCAGTACTTTGCAGATAGGGATTTACATCAAAACCATGGGTGGTTGCTTGGGGACGCCCATGCACTACCCATAGGACACACCCTTGATGCAAAGTGATGCATGGCAGCGCATTGCACAGCTTTGTGTTGCTTTGGGATACAATTCAATGCAAATCGTGGTTTGAGTTGGATTGTAAATCCCATCACAACACTTTGCGTCAGGTTTGCACTAAAAAAGTAGCTCCAACCTGATGCAAATTTCGTAAATCTAGGCCTGAATACATAATGAAGAGATTTAGATAGGGGAGTAAGTACTAGAAATTCATTTTGTTGGAAAGGGGAAGAAAACATCAAGTTTGTGGACACTACAGAGGATGCTGAATTAAGAGGATGAGTTCATCACCCTGTGCATTTTGATGTCTACATGTTGGCCACGTAGCTGTTCACCTGGAAGAAGGGGATCGGGTCCAAATATTTATGGCAGATGCTGCTGAGGGTGCAAATTACATACCTAAATTAGTACTTGTGCAGGAAGAGGTGATTAGTGTGGTGAAATTAGCACTCAGTTCCCAGCTGCAGACTTCAAAATGGTGAACTACATGCAAATAGTGCATGTTACCAGCTGCGCTGAGGTGTACAAGCTGCCAATATGCACTATGTAATCACCTGATGTGGGCCAGGTTTTGACAAATTTGCTGACCTAGATAAGGTGCAAGTGATGGACCTTATTGCTAACTCCAAATCAGGTTCACCTATCGACTCCTGTCCTGTGACGGTGGTAAAATTGGCACAAGATATCGTAGCAGACAACCTGGTAAAAATGTTTAATTCAATTTTTAGGACAGGAGTGTTTCCTAAGCTATGGAAAAGGGCATCAATCTTGCCTATCTTAAAAAAAAAACAATTTAGATTCAGCAGATGTTAACAATTATCGCCCTATATCACGTCTACCTTTCCCTGCTAAACTCCTAGGGGCAGATCTACAAGAAACGAACGCAGCGCGGTGCCGCAAGTCATTTTGCTGCGCCGCTCTGCGTTAGTTTCAAAGCACAGGGATGCAACATATTTACAACAATATGTCGCATCTCTGTGCTTCCCCCTGCGCTGGCGCACAAACTGCTGCCATGCACCGGCACAGGCACCCTTGCACCATGGTGCAAGGAGGCCTGCGGCGTGGGGAGATTGCTTTTGTGCAGGAAGGGGCACCTTCCTGCACAAAAACAATCAATTGAGGTGATTTCCTTTTCCAATGTGTGCTGTAGAATGCAGCACGCATTGAAAGAGGAAAAAAACGAGGAGAAATGAAAACATTTCTTCTCGTTGCACCTCGCTACGCCACCCTAGGGTGGCGTAGCATTCTGACGCATTTCCAGATTTACGATTTCTCGTAAATCTGGAAATGCATCAGTGGACATGGGTGTTGCGTGGGAACACCCACAGCAACACCCATGTCACGCCCCTAACACGCAAAGTGTTGCGTGAACAAGGGCGATATTTACAAGCACAGGTTAAGTCACGCTGGGTGACTTTACCTGTTCTTGTAAATATAACTTAGCAGGCTGCGCCACCGGTACGTCACGCAACGTGATGCACCGGCGGCGCAAGGGGCTTGTAAATCTGCCCCCTAGAGAGGGCTATGAATAAAGAGCTGATGGAGTATATTAACTTACATGGCTGCCTAGATGAAACACAACATGGATTTAGGACAGGGCACATCACGGAGTCGGCCCTGAACAAATCAGTAGAGGAAATCAGGGCAGCTCTAGATGACAGTGAAAGGGCCGCCCTTATTTTATTAGACTTATCGGCGGCCTTCAACACTGTTCACCATTCTATTTTGGTGGACAGGCTAGCAGGGTTCGGTGTGCCGGGATCAGCACTTCACCTGCTTAAATCTTTTTTAGAAGATAGGATGCAATTTGTTGCTATGAACCCGTTCAGATCCAACTCTTTTCAGCTCCCTTGTGGAGTGCCACAGGGCTCCTCAATTAGCCCTACTCTTTTTAATGTTTACATCGCAGCCCTGGCCGCAGCCCTGGCCCCAATCATAAAATCCTTCGGCTTTGCCATAACTTCTTACGCCGACGATACACAAATTGCCGTAGCGGTCACAAAACAACCATACGTCATCAGTAAGCAGTTTAGTGATTACATGTCAGCAGTAAGTTTATGGATGAGCTGGAATAGCTTAAAATTGAATTCTAATAAAACCAAAGTGGTCCTTTTTGGAAATGACCCCTCTTTTTGGTCTCCGGAGTGGTGGGCAGCGAATTTAGGCGATTTACCAAAACCAGTCAAAAAGGCCAAAAATCTTGGGATAATTGTGGACAATAGGCTTACGTTCACCAAACAGATCAACGCTCTTACTTCTTCCACCTTTTTCATTTTAAGAAAAATTAGAAAGATCCTGCCTTTTATCCCAGTAAATTATCAAAAACTGGTCATATCAGCTTTGATATTGGCCAGATTACATTACTGTAATGGCCTATATCTTAATATGCAGGTCCAGCATCTGAGCAAACTCCAGGTATTGCAGAATACAGCTGAGAGAGTCCTTCCTCGCACTCCTAAAAATGATTCGGTTAGGAATACAATTAAACAGCTACACTGGTTGCAAGTGGAAGAGAGGATCCAATTCAAAGCTTTGTGCTTTGCGTACAAAGCTTTGCATAATATAGGACCTCAGGACTTAGCTCAGAAATTTAGATGGTACTTGCCTCGTAGAGCACTTAGATCTTCCAATTCTAGAACTCTGATGGTACCAAGATTTAAAAGAACAAGTTGGGGTGGCAGAAGTTTTTACCTGGGTACCATTACTATCTGGAATAAACTCCCGTATCCATCAGTTCAGCCACCTCCCTTCTTAATTTTAGACGAGAGTTGAAAACTTGGCTGTTTAGTAGATCAGACTATTGGTAATGATTCCTGTTTTCCGGTTCGTTTTCAGCTTAGCGCCAGGACACCGTTTGGTAACAGTGTGCTCTACAAATCCCCTACATTAACATTAACTTTGTCAAAATCAGGTTGCAATAAGCCTGAGAGGTGCAATTTGTGATCACTTTATAAGTGCAAGTCAGCGGGAATAGGCCACGTTATAACGCATGCGTTTACAACGCATGCCATTACAACGCGGTCATTACAACGACCGCGTTGTTATATCGCATGCCATTACAATGCAAGTCATTACAACGACTTGCTGCAGGGGGGAGTTGGATGTTGGAATAGTATAATTTACTATTCCAACTCCAGTCTATGCAACAGTAGGGAAGGTGTTGGATTTAAAATCCAACACCTTTGGCCCCCTACAGCAAATCGTTGTAACGGCTTGCGTTGTAATGACATGCGATGTAACAACGCGTTCGTTGTAATGACCGCATTGTAATGGCATGCGTTGTTTCGCATGCGGGGTAAATGATGTTTCCCAGTCAGCGGTTGTACCTGGAACAGAATTAATTGTAACCAGGCAGTGTGTAGAGACGAATCTCAGAAGACCACAGAGCACTCTAGAAGCCTAATGTACAAAAACCTTTACAATCGCAATGCTTACAAATGACATAATAAGGCTTTGCAACTGCAAAACAGTATTTTGCTATCTACCAAACCTCTTGTACGAGTCAAAAAACATTGTTTGTACTCATAAAAGAGGGTTTGGAACTGAATATATATCTAAAATGAGAAGGGTTATGAAAGGGGGGTCCGCTCCTATCTGGGGGTCACAATAGAATGAATAAATGCTTATCAACCACAGCTGTGATCTCAAACCATTGATCAGATAATGACACCTCAAAAGAGTGGTATCTTATTCCCAAAGGGAAAATTGTCTCTGTGGGACACTTATAGCAGCCTCGGCGTAGAGCAGGCAGCAGTCCCAGAGACCACTGCATCTTTTCAGCAATGTGTTCCCAAACCAGAATTTTTAAAATTTTAAAGCAGCACCTGCCCCTTAAATGGACATGGACCGCTTTTAAAAAACATGTTTCCGGTTTGGGAAAGCAAATGCAAGGATGGCGCTCCTTGCCCCTTACAGGTCACCATCGCCGCATTCTCAGCCATTCCAAGGAACTTTAAAATTGCAAACTGCCCAATTAATATTCAGTAGGTGGGCCGCCTTGTGATCCCCTGCGAATGTGCAATTTGCGAAGTAACCTATTAGCACATAGCAAATTACATACCCATTTGCAAATCAGTAAATTTATAAATTATACATCCTGGATTATGAATGGGTCTTTGAAAATCAAGTCCCAAATCTCTTGTGCCAGTTGGGATGACATATATTTTGCACAGGGAAAGATGTGGAATAGGTAAAAAACACTGGTGGTTTTAAAATATATATAAAAGAGGGAATTTCAACAGGAAATAGACCTAGACAGCACTGTGGAATAAACCACTTTTAAAAGTAGATTGTAAAAAAGCCTCTCCTGAAAGGTTTGTCTGGACAAGAGAAGATTTACAGCATCTCATTTAAGGGTTAAAGGAAAGATGTGAGCAGGGTGTGCTTTAGACGCAGTTACCTGCGAATTACAGCTGGATTCATATTTATTTTCACTGTAAAGTGTGTTTGAGACATTTTGTTTGAAGGCATTGCTTCGTACTTTATTTTCATATTTTATAAAATGTAATAAACACACACACCCCTCTCAGTGTCACAGCAAATGCACTCTATGGTTAGGTACTTCTACTCATTCAACACCAACAGTATCTCCAAGTCTGTTTGCAAAATTTAATTTCACTCTTGAAGGCACTGCTTTCTTCCGTTATGAAACATATGACCTAATCTAGCAATTAAACATGCTTCTTTTCCACTCTTTCTGGAATCTCTTCAGGCCTGCCAGTGGAAATAAAATGTGAGAATGCAAACACGAGGCAAATTGTGCGTTGACACGCTCCTTCGGGGAAACAATGCAACGTTGCATAACTCATGATCCGTTGTGTGGTGGCGATGTGCCTGGAGGCAACACGGATGGAGCCAGGCACTCTCAGAACCCTTGCCAGAGGATTCTCAGAACTGTCGTTGAAGGTGCATGACTTTCGTGTTGGGCCCACCATGGCCATAATCCGTCAGCAATGAGTGGGCGGCGCTTGGGGTTTCATAGCTACCCTCTGCACGCCAGCTCTTTGAGGATGGTGCACCAGCTTGTCCTTCAGTCCTTGCTCAATAAGCTCCTCTGTGACTATGTGGTGGAGGTTAGATTCGAGTCGCTTGCGTCTGTGCGTTTTATCTGTGTCGTTCCTTCGTTTACGCACATTTATGTTCAGCGAAATGTATTCATGTAGACAGCTTGGTCACCTAATCAGCACCTTTCAGTAAAATGGCTCACCATTTGATTGGACAATTCAGGGCACAAAAGTGCACTGCCAAGGTAACTGTAAAGAATTCAAGAAATCCTATCATGTGATTGGCCATCCTTCTACATACCAACATCCCTCCCTAGACACTCCAAATCCTCCTGTCGCATTACAAGAGATTTCAACGCTCGGGTTCCTTGGATTCACCAGCGGATCAAGTAGAGTAGAGTACCCGTACGCCATTTTACACCTACTACAGATGTCATCCCTAATTCACCGTATCGCTCTTATTCTGTGGTGCGCTGACATTGCACCACCCATTGACATTGGCATTTGTTTAAGGAATGCTCGTCCAAGTGCAGCTTCTTTGCGTCTATAGCTCAACTGGTCTACCAGCTTTTGTAACATTCTCAAATCACAACTTGCCGTGCCCAAAGCTCCACTGTTATAGAATCCAACTTAATCCCCATAAATTTCAACGTCCTAGCATGCATTTCCTTCTTTTCAGCTCCAAAGGCACTCAACAGAATTCAATAACTAAATAATTCAATATCCTGTCTTATTTGTCCTTGTCATCTTCTCTGCCCTCAAACAGGAAACCATCATGGTAGGACAGCCCCTCCTTGGACCCATGCAATCCATTTTCCACTAATTCTAAAAATGTGCTGAATATTTCAAAAACTGGACATGACGCAGAACACTCTATGGGCATCACCTTGTCAACTCACACCTCTGCCCCCACCTGGATGCCTGGAAGATACAAATCACCTGGGTGTACCTTTGAAATGCCAATTTGATATCACAGCTTGCCAGTTTATCTCTAGTCCCATAGTCCCTTGCCAATTTCATCTCTCTGCCCATGCTGGAATCCATCAATGAGGCAGCCACCTGATCAATAAAGTAATTTGCTGAATGTCCTTCAGACCTAAAGAAGTGATGTTTTGGCCTGAATTTACCTTTTATCTCCTGGGCACTATTCCCGGAGACAAAATAACCAAGTTCTGTCTTGAAATATAATGACATAGAGCCTCTGTCCTTCCTCCGCCTACTTCTATCCCTAGTATTTCAGGGTTTCTCTTCAATTTTCAGTCTTCCACCATCTCCTAGATTTAAGGTTAAAGGAAAGAATCTTGAAGTCTTCCTTGGAGCCTTCTTCAGTTTTGTTTGCCTTTTGGTGTTCAGGATAGTGTGCTACCGATACTCGCACACTGTCCTGCATAACCAGGCTACATGACCTTTCCAACAACTCATTTTATCCCACCCTTTTCCTGTCTGCAACAGACAGACCTCCTCTCGGCACTCTGTATCACAGCATGAGCTGATACCATTCACCACTTGTTTAAACTTTTGCCTTGTGTGAGAGTACACTTCTGAGAAGACCTCCACTAGTCGTGATGCCCTATGAACTGTGAGCAAGGGACAAGCCGAAGGTTGACCATACTGGCACCAGTTTTGCAAGCACCATCCATTACAGCCAAACATCCATGTCTACCTCTCTCCTATGCTATAGGCTGCTCTTTGCTCCTGCTAGAATGAAATTCTTCATCATAACTAAGTCAAGCCAATTTGCAAGAATGTGGCTTGGCCTTCCTTACCACATTAATATATTAAACATCAAAACACTGCTGTTGGTAATTCCTCACAGTATTCAAATGAGAAATACTGAAGTCCAGTTCTTGCGTTCTTGGAGATCCTTGACCCAGTGCTAGCACCTTTGCCTCTTCCTATGATGCCTTCAAAGATGACCAGGTTTTCACCACCATATTTCACTGCAGTGGTAAGGCGGGAAGATGGGAAAAATGACGCCTCAGGTAAATGTGGCAATTGACATTGCTGGAATTGGAAAGAACCGAGAGTGAGAAGTCCAAAACCATGAGTGTGCAAGGGATGAGTCAAATGGGTTTGTAGTGAGCAGGGTGGGCAAGATGCTGCAAGGAGCTTCGGAGCTGGGACCAGAGACAGTCTGGGACTTTGACCATTCTTGGAGAGGTGCAGATTCTGAGGATGAAGCTGTCATCAGCATCAATAACCATGCACTACATGTGTCTAGAAGATTGCAAGATAAGCTGCTGCACCAGGATTATTTCTCTAATTTCTACCTAGTGAGAGACAACAAAAGTTTCATCCTTAGATGGGGGAGACTTGGGCCGAGAGAGAAGAAACGTCATATACATACTTTGACAAGGACAATAGAAGACTAGCGCACAAGTTTTAGAATTAAGACCACCATATTTCTAGAGACGGCATCATATTTAACAGCATGCTGCCTTCTTTTCTCAAGGAGAGCAGCATGGGCTTATGGTAAACACAAAGGAGAGAGTTTGTGCTACGATGACCAGGAGTTCAGGTTACGCGGCGTTGTACTTTAAGGGAGACCCCACTGTATTTTACCATTCCAGTGTGGGGAAAGTACTGGAGAACTAAAGGAAGGACGTTATACACTGGTGGCGGCTTCCTATTTCATTAGTGGGGAGGGCGTCCCTATACAAAATTATAACATTTCCCAAATTCCTATATATGTTACACAACACTCCCTTTGAAGTGCACAAAAGTTTTTTAGGACTGTCGACAGGGTGACACGGCAGTTCTTGTAGGATGGGGGGTCCCCAGGAAATCACTACAGATATTGACAAGTTCCCCATATTAGGGAGGGGTTGCTGTGCCCACCCTGCAATTCTATTATTAGGCGGCACAGCTACTGTGAATGAATGGGCCTTCCCCTCCCAGCAGGAACCAGCACTGCTGGCGGACAGGCAGGCGATGGATGGGAGAGGATACATTGGGATGCTATATGGTCGAAGGGATGCCCCATCTCTGCCGACCCTGACAGCAATAATAATCAAGGTCTGGTGGAAAGCCACAAAGAAAATGGGATGGGGAGAGAAAATTATATTTAAGAACCTTTGTGGGTCCGAGCTGAGCTTGAGAAGCTTGAAGGTGGCGACAGTGGGACATATTAGGCATCTCTAAGCTGGGAGGCACATAGGAGTTTGGGGGTCAGGGGTGAATGCTGCCCTTTGCTAAACGTCAAGACCAGCATGAACTATCGGACAGTGAAAGATTGCAATACCTGCAGGTGAGGCACGTGCTCGCCAAACATAATATAGAGCTGCAGGAGGTTGAGAAAGACCCCTGGAATATAAGGTACTGGCCACCCAATTTTACAAGCATGCGGGGTTCCGCTTAGTGCAACTCAAAATACTGCCCCAGGCATATTGCACCAGAAGCAGCATGGTCAAGATGGGGGCAGTTGGGAACGCTAAATGTCTGAGGGGATGCAGACAAGTGGGATCGCTGCTCGACACATTGTGGGATTCCTTCTGACTGCTCTACTTCTTCTGGGCTCAGGAGAATCATAGAATGACAGCGGTCACAGGAGAAAATATAAGCCTGACTCTGGCAACTCTGTGGTTCTGGAGGGACCAACCCATGCCCAAGTGTACACTAGTATGGTGTAATGTTGCCCTATTGGTGGCAAGAAGAGATATTGTGCACCTTTGTGAGGCCCCGACTCTACCAGGAGTAGAACAGTTGGCAAGGAATATGAACTAGTGCAGGCAAGTGGAAGAGACTGTCTACAAGGCACGCGGATACCTGCGGAAATGTATTAAAGCTTGTGACTCGTGGAGAGAGTCGAGGGGCATGGACCCCTGAATGGTAGAGGAAGGGCGGACACATTGGGCTCACAATAAGATGTTTGGATACTCACTGAGTGTATACATATTAGAAATGAATAAGAATACGGTGGGGCGAGAAATGTCGGATCTTCTAAATTTGTTGTTTGTTTACTTCCACAAGTACACTGGAAAACTCAATAAAAATGTTTGAAAAAAAGAAAAAGAGTTCAGGCAACACAAGCAAAAATATCTTGATTACCATTGGGATGAACAATAACCTCATGGGAGAGAGCAGGGATAGGCCTCCACATCTGTCCTTTTGATTTGGCCTTTCAAGAAGGGTGTGGATAAAGCACAGATGTAGGAAATTCACAAGGAAGAGAGAAATTAGCAGGAAGTTTGCAGTTGGTTACTGCACGCCTGGTTGAGACAACAAGTATGGCATTGAGTGTAACTTGTATGTAGAGGACATGCCAAGTCAAAGTGTGGGCAGAGTCAAGGCAAAAAGAACTTTGGGTCATGCCAGTAGGATAGTTATTCTTCCCCAACAAAAGAGGACTTCAAAAGGCCTCAGAATCCTCTTACTCCAAGAAGAAATGATGAGTAACAAGGAGAGGTGAACATGAACAGGGAGGGGTCCTGACTGCACTAGGAGCTGAGAGGGGATCTAATAACATTTCCTGGTTGCAGGGAAGCCTCCTTGGTGGATAATTAGAAATACACCAGGAAAATGCCTATCGTAGTACGGAGAAAGTCAGAAGGAACAGGGATGTGGAGGCGAGAAGGAAGTTTGAGACTCCTCCGGATTAAAATGTCAAGGTCTTCCCTTTGGGCCTCACGCCTAAGAAAGTGATGAACTCCTAGTTATATTCAATGTGCCATTACCCACACCAAGAGGTTGGTTCTGTTTCTTATACATCCTTTTACAGCTGTGGAGTGATGGTAAGCATCAGGGGTCTGGTAGGCAAACACACATTATATCACTATCAGTGCTTAATTTGAGCTGGTGGTTTCTAGTGCTCGGCACCAGCACTTAATTGTCAGCACGGGTGCTTGTGACAGTCTGCCACAAGGTGGTGCTGTCTAGCTAATTTAGAGATGACCACAACAACAATTAATTACTAATTTAATATACATTAAAAATGACTTTTACCTGCTGACCAAGCCATACCTATAGCTTTGGGGGCTGAAATATTCTGAATTGTCACACTTGTGGGAGTGTGATGGTTAGTAGTTGTACTGTTACTATAATTGGCAGCATGGCAGGGGCAATGTGTAGTGCAAGCTAAAGTGGTCTCCTGACGAGAGCACTGGCACTTATTTTTTTACAAATTAAGCACTGTCCTTTAGTGTGCTGACAGTTCATCCTGGATGCTACCTGTCACTGGGTCCTCCACATTTCACACATTCATGGAGTGAATATGCAGGAGAGATTGAAGGGCGTTATCCATTAATATCATGATTTCTTATTTGTTGCGTTGGCTGGGACAGATCAGTGCAGCCAGTCGATAGAGTCTTTTAGTGAAGTGGTTCAGAGGTATGGATTGCTGTAGGCCCTCCAGAGTATAATGGAGGTAGGATGGCAGACTCACCCAGGGGCAGCTCCTCCGCAATGGCGGAGGAGCGTCGCGCCACTGGCTCAGAGCCAGCAGGTGAAAAATAAAACAATTACTTTATAATTGTTTTATTTTTCATTTGCCGGCTCTGAGCCAGCTTTTGCAGGGAGGGGTGGGGCCAGGGCATGGGAGGTAGGAGGAGTGCTATGTGCACTTCTAAGTGCACATGTGTGTTTGGCCAGCTGTCTCAGGCAGGCCAAACACACAAGTGCACTTAGGTTTCTCCAACCCGGCTGCATTGAACAGCCGGGCGGGACAAACAGCAGACTTCTTGGTTTGAGTGGAGTGTCTTTTCAGCCAGGTAGGTGTTTTTTACATTTTTTATTATTAACACCCCCCCCGAGAGCTCCCCTCCCGCGCTTCCTCATGTCCCCTCCTCCCACCCCACCACCTCTTCATTGTGTCGGCCGCCACTGGACTCACCTTAGGGAGCGCTACCCCCTCAAGGTGAGCGTCCTTATTATATTAGCTTAGTCACCTCACTGGGGGAACCACTCATGAACTAGTCCCCTGTTCTGTTCCCCTCTCCACATGTGGAAAGGTAAGGCCTACCCTGATCTGGTATTCTCTCTTGACTGGAGTCTAAATTGGTAAACTTTCCCACCCAGAGTCCTACGTCATGGGGAGCAAGACCCCGACCACCAAAGAAGGCTCAGCCGGAGCTCATGTAGAGCATCTCCAGTGAGTCCATTGCTGGAGACATACACACCTCCTGCATGTGTGAACCCCATAGACACCATCAGACAGCCCTAGTCTGTAGAATGCAAGACCATTGCTTGGAAGACTTCTTGTTCTGTCTGGTGCTCCTTGATATCTGAGCTCCGCTCCTTCTCGCCATCTTTCTGGATACATGCCCTTACATTAAAGTGGAGCTAACAGGGACCAGGAGTGGCAGAAAACTGCTAGCTCAGCCCCTCTGGCTTTATGTTATGCATATTTGTAAAGTGTTCTGTCTTGTGCAGCTAGACTCACATGGGGAGGTGGAGAGGCTATTCGAAGAACCAGGTTTTCAGCTTCACGGTGTCACCGCTGTCTCTGACCCCTAGCGGCCAACAGTTGTTCCAGCACTTGTGGCCTCCAAGTTACTTTCCCTTACACTGGAAGGTGCCGGAAAAAGGACAGAGTGGAAAAGAGATCTGATGCTCCCAATAGCAACATACAGGGGCTGGTGATGAGAAGAGAAAGTGGAAAGCACTTTTTCTTATCTAGGGGTCACTTTTGATGCATTGGGCTCACGGCACAAAACATCACCCACTGTAGGATGAAGCTATCTAGGGCAGTTGGTTCACTCCTCAGTCTCCCACAACCACCTGGGGGAGGGCACGTTCTCCACTACTACAGACATGAACCACCCAGTGGTCAAACTGGGGAAAGAAAAGTAGGGGAACTGTGGGCAGAGACTCAGAGGGCGGGAATAACCTGAGGATTGGGTCAGTGGGCGGAGTCAGAGGTGTGGCCAGAAAGAGCAAAACATCCCAATTTTTAGTATTTGTTTGCCATTTCACTGACCATTTACAGCCTATTACGTTATTTAATTTAACCAATGGTAACACATGTTTATTTAAGGTTTAATACGAGTTATTGACATTAAAATACATTCACAAAGTGGAAATGTTTCCAATCACAGAATGTCCCAAATACGCTTAAAAGTGGAATCATAAGCCATTTGTCTCCGAGCCATGCAGTTTCTGTCATCAGCACTTCTCCCTTTTTCCACAAGAGCAGTTCAAACATGAATGGCAAAATATCGTAGTTTGCAAATGTTTTCCACATAATTATGGCTCTGCCAAATTTGTCACATAATTCATCATCTGCTGCATAATCTGATGATTTTAACTAAAAAATTGTTTGTAGCTCAAATGGATCAAAAGTTACTAAAAAATGTGACTTGTTTTGCTGCGAAGTGGGGGGCCCTTTGCAAAGGTTGACAGGTCACCTTTCTCACTGCTGCATTTGCATATTACACTGGTACTAATGAGGCAAAATCTTGGCAGAGGCTGTTAGTATGTGTAGAAATGTCAAAATAACAAAGTATCAGAAAATGTACCGCATTACGCTGCAGCCTTTTTTTTTGCTGCATAATTTAGTCAACCTCGACATAATTTTGTTCTCCATTGCTGCATAATTCCAGTGGCCCCAAAGCAGGCAGCACATGTTAAAAGTGTTTGTGCATGTAGCAGAGAGACCGTGAAGTTTGTAAACTTAGTTTGGTGTGGATGCAAATCCTGATTGCCAATCCCTGGTGAGTTACACTACTACTGCTGAAAAAAGGCCAATTGAAGTACCAATGGGTGAGGTAGACTGGCCTCAAGGGTCCTGTGACCTCATTGACAGTGTCACTGTCGCTATAGGGTGTGCTGCTTCGTAGGCCTGCCTGCAAGACTGGAGGTGAACTTCAGTATGGATTGAGGTGGACAGGCCTTCAAGGTTAACCCGCACTTGCCACCACTAGTGTCCACCTGCTGGTGCTGACACCAGGGCTTCTGATGTCTAGCATGGGAATGTGCTCCCTCAGGACAGTGGTCTGGTGGACTGGTCATGAATGCTTAACCTGGTTCCCCAGTTCCAAATTCGGCAGCTATTGCCATAGTGCCACATCGTCTCCCCCACTTAACACTATACTGCCCAACTGAGAGAAACTCGCACTGCCTTCAGCTACAACCCAATTGTGCCCCGCTATAAACACCTGGATGTGACTCATTTCAAATTATGCACTAGACAAGAGTAATATGCTGCCTGAAAAGAAAGCAATAACATCCTGGAAAAAGCAATCACTCATAGGGAATGCAAGATTAAGTAAAGCATGTGAAATGTAAGCAGGAACAACCTGGTTACCTTAACGCTTTGAAACTCATTATTCAGAAATCAATGAGTATTTTTGCCTTAAAAGTCAGGGACATGACTATTGGGCCCAGAAGGGACCCGTTTCAATGTCCATTGCTTATATCCTTACAAAACGTAAGCAGTATGGTTTAAAAAGACCTCATCCCTGAACACAGAGCCGCGGTACACATTTTATAAACTAAAATAAGGAAAGCAGCTGATAAGGGTCACATTAAACGTTTTCCACTCCACCCATCAACCAGGTATTGCTGTACCACCAGGAAGGGTGCACTTCCCCACCCGGGGAAAACAATGCTGTTGAAAGAAAGACGAGGAAACGAAAGTAGGGCTTCTCTGACAAACTCTGTAAAGTGGGGCTAATGTGTTTGGGTGTGAATAAACCAATCTGGCCACTTTGCGACCAATCTATCTTGCTTTATTTAGTTATTTTCTGTATTTTTAATCTTTTTTTCTCTCTGTCCTGAGGCTGCACTTTGGAATAGAAAAATGTCAGAAAAAGAGAAATTTCCAGCTAAAGTGTTTCTTTCTGTTTTGGATCCATTTCACAGGGGAATGAATGAAGTAAATGAGAAGAAAGAGAGGGTAGAAGCCAGTTTCTTGAAGTCACGCCTTTATTCAACAAGTGAGGAGGAGCGAAACAGAGAGAATAAGTGTAAGAGGAAGAAAGAAAGAAAGAGGGGGGCAGCTGACAGTGGCAGAGCTGGAGAAGTGGACTCTGTCCTCGTCTTTTCTGGGCAAGAAGGAGGAGACAGAGGGGCATATTAACAAGGCCCGGCGATAAATATCGCAAAGCGCGCTTAGCGCTTGCATATTTATCGCCGGCTATCACTGTAATTTATCGCCCGGTTAGCGCGTTATCAACAACGCGCATCGCCGAGGCGATACAATTCCAGAGATAGCGTGGATATCGCCGTTTTCCATGGTGGAAAACGGCGATATCCTAGATGATAGGGCCTGTGGTCTTAGTCACAGAATCCACCCCCATGTTAAGTATGCCTTAGTCAGGAATTTAACAGACGTTAAATTCCTGCGTTAAGGCATACTTAACGCGATTTAAAAGATCGCTAACCCTCCTTGATAATATCGCGAAGCTGCCTTCGCGATATTATCCCTGTCTGGTTTCACAGCCACGCCTACTTTGCATCTCATTAGTGATGCAAAGTTAGGCGTGCTGGGAACGGGCGCTAAGTCAGCAAAACACGCGATAACGTGTCTTTGCTGATAAGGCGATGAAATTATCGCCGCTTTTCGCCCGAAAACGGACGCAAAAGCGGCGATAATTTCATATCGCCCCCTTGTTAATATGCCCCAGAGTACTTTTCCTTCTCTGCCCACCCCGCCCGTCCCGGAACCGCCGAGCCTTATCTATAGGCCTTGGCTATTTCTGCCGTCCTGGGTCGCATTTTTTAAATAAGATAGTATGGGAACAAATTCTATTAAATTGAAAAATTAGGGGCACGCCGTGCCCTGCCGATCCCGCCCACTTCGTCCACTGGTACCACCCAATGTGTCCCTGTGGCAACCTATGGGGCTGAGATGTGGGGCATTGCAGATTGTGCAGCTATACAGGTGGAGGAAAACTGCTTTAGCAGAAAGGTTCTGTCCGTTCCTTTTTATCTGTCATACGGAGCTGGGTTTAAATAATTTGAGTGATCGTATCAGAACTCGCTCACCGCTGCTGTGGTTATCGATCTGGAGAAGTGAGGAGGCGTCTCTTACAAGAGACATTATTAGTGACTGTCTAGCATGTGACAAAGTTCTCTCCATCCCGTGGTTAGCCTATGTAAAGAAAACTTTCCAAGAGATTGTGTTAGCCCATGCCTTCCTTAAGCCCGCCTTGAGTACCGACCTAAATAGAAGCATGTGCAAGGGTTGTTAGTTGCCCGGGCCTGATCACACAGGCTAAACACAGAAGTGCTAAAGCCCACTGCTGCAGCCTGTCTGCATTTGAGCCCTGATAGATCCCCAACTGTTTTCCTGTTTAGTACATGCGGGCGTTGGGACCCATGCTTACTTTTTCACTTCAGGGCAGATACAATTAAATACCTATTCTGTTTTCCACTCGACTGCTAAAGGGATCTTGAATCAAGTTCGTGCCCTTGTTACGATAAGTCTGGGGAATTGATGATGCATTTGACCTTTTTTTGTGGTTTTTACAAAAGATTTACCAAACTGTTTTTAATTCATTTTATGAAGTCTCGAAATTTTAGGCAGTGCGCCCAAGCTTTTTATTTCTTGCAACAACTGTCTGATGACGAGTTCTGTTTTTGAGTTAGTTCTCTTTTGCGAGCCGCTGTGCGCGGGGACATAGTACTATTCACTTTGAATAATGCTTTATCTCTTTCTTCTGACTTATTTGTTTATATATGAGTTTTTATCACTGCACTGTATTTTCATATGAGATTCGTGTCATGTAACTGAGACCGCACGGGAATGATCATGTAAGCATTGCCTGTTTTTATTGTTATTTTTGTACTTTTATGGCTGCTTTGCCACCAGAATAAGTTATTCTGAATTCTGAAGAGAAAGTGCAGGAGCAAATAAGACTGGCATGTTCTAGAAAAGGCCCCAACCTCTGAAGGTAAAGTGCAGCTGTGTATAAGGCATCTAATAACACTGCGCCCCTTCACTCTCTCTGCAATGCTAGCCCTCGGCCGCTCTTAAAGGGGCCATTCAGTGAATGATGTCACAGTCCATCACAAGACCCCAGGTGACATCATCAAACAAAGCAACATCCTAGAATGCCTACTATTGGTGATTGTTGGACATGCAGGGCTGGTTACACAGAACTGCTTTTGCTGTTCCTTTAAGTGCCTGACCCTTTCAGCAGTGCCAGCCCTCGGCCCTCTGAACTATTTACTCCCCCAGTAACTGTGGCCCTCAGTCTGCTTGAAACCCTCAGCAGTGCCAGCACTGCTTTGTCGCTGTGAACTCTTTCACCCTCCCAACAATGCCATCCTTCAGGCCCTCTGAACTCTGCAACCCTAAAAAGTTGGCAAATCCCAGGCTCCTTGAAAACATTTACTGTCAAAGCTGTGCCAAGCCACAGTTCCTGTTAACTGCTTCAGCACAGCCTGAAGCCCTGGCCATGATGATGCGATCACAGTCTCAGTGCTGCCAGGCACAGTCTTAATACCTTCTTTCCAAGATTCGCACTCCTGGTACTGTCCCAGTGACCTAACTTCCAGAACAGCTCTGCAGGCCCAGTCCTAAATAAATCCTCCCCAAATACCTGCTTCTGGGACTGCTTTAAAGACCCACTCCCTAGATCTCCATTGCTGGCACTGTCCAAATCCCCTCCTCAAAGCTGCACTGCTGGAACTGTCCAAAAGACCTAGGGCCATATGTATGAAACTTCCAGTTTGCATTTCCTAAATAGAGAATCCTACGAAATCGCTATTTAGGAAATGCAAAATGGAATGTACAAAAATTACGAATTCCTAACAGCGATTTGTGCAGAGTCGCAATCGCTAATTAGGAAATGCTAAACCATTCGTTCCTATGGGCCTAAAGGCCCAATAGGAACAAATGGTTGTGCATTTCCAAATTTGTGATTTCCTATTAGGAAATGCAAAACTAAAGGTGCCTATGAGCCTAAGGCCCCCCTTGATGCACCCCAGAAACAAGTGGTGCACATATAATGCGCACAAATGCCCTGGTGGGCGAGTGCACGCTTTATGGCATTACCAAAACTGCAGTTTTGGGTGCCTTTTCCTAATTTGCACATGATTACCATCGACTTGGATTTGATGATGATTGCATTTCACATGCCGATTTCGCATTTAGGAAATGGTTTGCACATGTGCTTAGGAAATTGCAAATAGAAAATCCCTATTTGCGATTTCCTATTTAGGGAATCGCAAAATGCGGTTTCTACTGGATAGAAATTGCATTTTGCGACCGTGTTTAGGCCTATGTACATATGGAAAAGCAGTATTTCATTTCTTAACGGACCAAAAATTGCGATTCGGTCCGTTAAGAAATGCAATTTCCTTTCGTACATATGGCCCCGAATCCTCAAATCTGCATGGATGGGACAGTCCTAATCACCTCCACTCAGATCTGCATGCCAGTATGCTAATGATCGCCCCCCTAGGTGTGCATCTTCAGTACTGTGTACTGTCCTAATGATCTCCTCCCCAGACCTGCACTGCTGATGCTGTCATAATCACCTCCTCCCCAGAAAAGCTCTGCTGCCACTGTCCTAAAGAACTCCTGCCCAAATCTGCACCCCTGGAACTGCCCTAAAAGCCTATTCCCCAGATTTCACTGTAGACACTGTCCTAATAATCTCCTCCTTAGAGCTTTAGTGCTTGGACTGCCAGAAAAACATAACCCCCAGATCTGCACTGCACTGTGTCGGTCCTAACGACCTCCTGCTCAGATCTGCACTGCTATCACTGTCCTAATGACATTCACCCCAGGTCTGCACTGCTAGCACTCTCCTAATGATGCGCATGACTGGTGCTGGCTTTATTGCCTGCACTCCTGAACAGCACAGCCAGCACTGTCCTAAAGACGGACTACTCAGATCAGCACTGTTATCACTTTCCTAATGACATTCACCCCAGGTCTGCACTGCTAGCACTCTCCTAATAAATGTGCATGACTGGTGCTGCCTTTATTGCCTGCACTCCTGAACAGCACAGCCGGCACTGTCCTAAAGACGGACTACGCAGATCTGCACTGCTGGCACTGTCCTACTGACTTCCACTCAGGTCTGCATGCCTGTCATTGTGTAAAGGACCTTCTCAACAGAACAGAAATGCTGACACCATCTTAATGACCTCCTACCCGGAGCCGCACTGCAGGCACTGTCCTAAAAATATACTCAGCAGATTTTCACTACTCGCACGCACCGTGTTAACGACCTCCACCATAGATCTGCACTGCTGCACCTGTCCTAATGATCTAATCCCCAGATCTGCACTTCAGAAAGTCACTGTTCTAACGACTTACCTCTTCATATCGGCATCGACAGGCACTGTCCTTATGGCCTCCCTTCCAAATTAACACTGTTAGGCATCTACCTAAGGACCTCAACCCTGACCTGCACTGCCAGGCACTGTCTTGAACTCCCCTCCTCAGGTCAACGTTGCTGTATAATGTCTACTACAGATGTGCGCTTCTTGTGCTTTCCTAATGGCCTGTCTCCTCAAATCACCACTGACGGGCACTGTCCTATTTCCTCTCCTGCGAGATCAAACCTGATGCGGAGGTGGGCACTGTCCTTCCTCCATAAATCAGCACTTGCAGAAACCTTTGACATCCTGAAGTGGTTACAACCTCAGCGCTCTCAGTCACCACTGCTGTAGCCAACTTCTTTCTCAAACTGCCTACAGACCCCCATGCACCCCACCCTTTCACTAAGATGACGAGGAGCAGTAAAGCCAACAGGGCCAGGAGGACAAAAACAGAGCAGCACCTGGAAGAGGTACATGGCCAGGAGGATGGAGTCCATCAGGACCTGCATCAGGGGGACCATGGTGACCAAGACCAAAAGAGCAAAGAGGGCAAGGACTCGAGGACCACAACCGGAAGGCTCAAGACCAGGAGAACAAGGACTAGGAGCACCAGGAGAAGGAAGACTTGATGGGCAATGGCCAGGAGGAAATGGACAAGAAGGACCAGAACCAGGGAAACCAGGATAACGAGGAGAATCAGGACCACTGTCAGGGGAAAAAGCACATGGAGACCAGGAAGACCTGAGCCAGAAGAATGGAGAGACCAGGTGTCAAGGGGGACCAGGAGGGCTATGATCGACAATGGAAGGACCAAGACCTCGAGGAGGGCCAGGAACTGGAGGAAGACCAGAAGAAGCAGAACTGAAATGACTAGGAGGGCCAGGACAAAGAAGACCATAAAGAGGAGAAACTGGAGGATAGGACCAGGAGAAGCAAGAGGACGAGGAGTAGGAGACATGAGGAAGGAGAGCCAGGAGGCAGACCAAGAGGATTATTAGGAGGATGCGGACAGGAGGAGGAGAACCAGGAGGCATAGTAGGCCAATGTGATTTTGTATTTAAATCTTTTTATTACTTTTTCAAGCAGAAAATGCATACAATACAGCATACATATGCAAGAGTGGTCACAGAGAGAACATGTCAACATTAAAGAACAACAGCAAAGCTGACCACTCTATGGGATCACAGTACCCTTGCCGAATTCAAAGGTTTCCATAACACATACAATACAAATGCAAAAGAAAGAGGGAATTGCATGTATGTTGCAACCACAGGGAAGTCATGGAGGTTGCAAGGAGTGGGGAACCAATTTTGCGTGAGGTGTGGCGGGTCATGGGAGTCAGAAAGAACATATCCAGAGGGGAACAATGAGAGCTATAACCTGGTCGGTGAGGCACATGGTAAGAGATCAGCAGTGCAGAAGGAAGGGTGGGCAAGGGGCTGGTGACGAGGTGGTGGAGCCCCCAATTATAAAAGCAATAAGTCAGGGTCGAGGTGGGAGCCAACGGTGAGAGTGAGGGGTGTAGGAACGGCGACCATACAAACATAAAAACAAGCCCAAAAGGACAAATTTGGTGGGAGGGAAGTGTTGATGGGCATTTGCCCAAAAGTCCTGGGCCCAGGGGGCAGCAGGTCATCACAATGCTTCACGGAGCAGGGGGGACCAAATGTCAGTAAAGAAATGTTCCTGATCGTCCAATCAGTAGAGCAGGTGTTCATGTGCCGTCGAGATCGCCACATTTTCAAGCCAGCCCTCCTAGGTTGGAACAGCTGGCCAATGTGATTTTAAGCCACATATATAAAGATGTGCCCTTAGTTATAGCAGCTTTGTCTGTTAGAAATGATTTCTTGCAGCTCTACTGGCCACAGTCCCTTAAGGGTCCCCAAACCTTCTCTATCCACTTACAGCACCACCTAAAATCATCTGCTATCTTCGAAGCAGCCTGCTGTCTGGATTCAGGCCTCATCTGGTGCTGATGGAATGAGACTGAATTCTGTCATGGCTGCATTTAGCTTGAGGTAGGTGCCTGGCATCCACTTTTGAATGGTGGAGGAGCCTGCTTTGAGACTGTAGATGCCCACGGAAGAGGAGACTGTCGGGTAAGGTTGGGTTTTATCTGCATTATTGCCTTTGCAACGGAGTACCCTCTCCACCAAACTATAAATAGGGCCCTTGAACTTTGTCTGACGGCTGAGGCTCAGGGTAGCCACGACAATATGGACTCCTCCCCCTCCCAGTCGCAGCTGTTACTAAACAAGAGTGTAGGGGTGGGAGACTGGGGGGTTAAAAAATAAATAGCACTTACCTTAAAAGCCCCGACTCTCCTCCATCGTCCTCATCTGCTTGGTCCGGCCTGAACAGGAAGCACAAACAGGCTCCCCTAAGCCAATCAAAAAGTTGCAATGCAGCGTTGTGACTGGTCTGAGTGCCGTGGTTCGGCGCTCAGACAGGCAGTGGGAATCTGTGCATTACAGCCTGGTGGGGAACATGCTAAGTGCGCATGACAGTTTGGCTGGCCCAGTAGGGCCGGCCAAACCATCATGCGCACTTAGTGCACTTATTTCCTCCACCCCCTGCTGGCTGTAGACAGCCAAGCCCCGCCCGCAACGCCCCAAAACCTACGTCAGCGCAAAAAATAAAATGATAACAATATCGTGTTATCATCTTATTTTTTCTTCTTTGCACTGCTAATAGCAGTGGGGCGGCGCTCCTCTACCTTAGCGGAGGAGCCGCCACTGCCTCCTCCTCCTCTAAACATTGCACCCCTCAGTTCCTTCAAATATACCCCTCCCAACATTGCAGCCCCCAGCCCATCATATCTTGTCACCCTGTGCTGTGATGCTGAGTGCCTCTGAACATCACTTGTCAGCGCCATCTTTGCATCTCTATGGGCATCTTTCCTTCTCTCTGGGCATTGGGGAGAGGATGTGGTCTCACGGCTAGACTGCCGATTTTGGAGCTGGGAGACCAAGGTTCGATCCTCAGAGTCGACTCGTGATTCTGGGCAAATCACTTAATCTCCCCGTGCCTACCAAAAAATGAATGTGTCCTTGTGTAACGTAACCGGTGCTCATATAAAGTGCTCCAACACCTCCTGGTCGAGTTCGCGCTATATAAATCTGCAAAAATAAAAAAATTGCCAGCTAATACACTTCAGGAGCTCTTGACCCCTCTGGCAGTGCCAGGTCGCTGCCCTGATAAATCTCCCTCCATTTCTCTCCGCCCTAAGCCCAGGTGACCCCCAATCTAAAATCCACCTTTTTTTTTAGCCTGCCCTATTCCTTGTGAGTCACAGCTGCAGAAGCAATAGGCCCTAAATATGACTTTCCTGGGTTCGTGACTTTCATTTGAAGCGTGGCAGGGAGCTGCTCGCCCAACTTCCTCCTCTGAGTTCCCTGAACTGCTTTTCAGGGAATGGGACGTGACTTAACTCATTTGTATGTCTATGGGGAAGTTGGCAGGAGTCTACCTGCCTCGTCTCCTTGATCCCAAAGGTCTGTTTGTCTGCGTGACATGAGACCACAGCCTCGACACGTCGTCACCTGCTTTGTTTGCAGGCATCAGAGAAAGGTGATGGCCGAGGAAGAACAAGGTGTCTTTGTACGAGGGCCGAGCAGCAGAGGATGTGGGGGGCTGGATCCCGGAGCCCAGGGCTCTCAGATGTGCCCTCGCCCTCGCCTTCGTGGAATCCTCTCTCTGCTCCACAAAGAAGTTTAGTTACCAGGAACTAAACTTCTTTCGGTAATTTCCCCCCACAAAAAATCTGTCATAGCAACTTTGAGGTTAAATGTTATTAATAATCATGTGACCGTGCATTGTATAAAACGCAACGGGATTAAAAACAAAAACTCTTTACTAAATTTAATAATATGTTGAAACCTACACCAAATACAACAAGCATTGGCAAAGCCAATAGGTTTTGCCTATGCAAGAGCTATTGGCTTTGGGGAAACAGCCATTACAACGCGGTTATAACCATGCAATGCTGTTACTACGAAGCTATTACCACGCATAAACCTTTACGAAGCATGCCTTTAGCACGCATGCCTTTACAACGAATATGCCTTTACCACGCATTGCTTTACAAGGAATTTGGGGGCATATTAACAACGGACGGGGATAAATAACGCAAAGCGCGCTTAGCGCTTTGTTATTTATCGCCGTGTATCTCTGGAATTTATCGCACTGGTAGCGCGTTATTAACAACGCGTTTCTCCAGGGCGAAGGAAATTCCAGAGATAGCGGGGAAATCGCCGTTTTGCAGGGTACATCGCTGGTTTTCCAGCGATGTTCCCTGCAAAATGGCGATGACCTTGCTGATACGACCCTGTGGTCGTATCAGCATAATCCACCCCTATGTTAAGCATAGGTAAGTCAGGATTTTAGCAGACGTTAGTTTTGGCGAAAACCGCCGTTTTCGCCAAAATCTAACATGTGCTAAAATCCTGTGGGCTGCCTTGTATATATCGCGATGTGAACATCAGCGATGTTTTACAAGGTAGTCCATCCGGGGTACGCCCAGCATCTCATTAGAGATGCAAAGGGAGGCGTCGGGAAAAAGGGTGCTAACATGCGATTATGCATGTTAGCACCCTCTTGTAAATAGGGTGATAGTTTTATCTCCGCTTTTGGCTTTTAAGCCAAAAAGCGGAGATAAAGCCCTTGTTAATATGCCCCTAAGTTCTAAAGGCATGAATGATAAAGGCGTATGCGTGGTAATGGGTATGTAATAACGGCATTGCAATTTCTTTTTTAAATCACAGTAATAATAATGCAGGTAATGATAATATTCAAACAGTATAAAAACAAATACAGACCCCCCCGCATCCACTTACCGCTGTTCACTTAAAGCTGCTCTCCAGTCACGGTCTGGTCTGCGGTCATGCTGCTCTCTGGTTTTTAGGCCTCTGGGCTGTCCCGGGGTTCAGTAATAAGGTTATAGGGATGTGTGGTTCCGGGAGTCGGGCGTTTAGGGCTCGAGGATGGGGACGGGATGGTTTTTAGGGCTGCAGAATCAGGGGGTTTGTCACGGAGGTGAGTATTAGCCGGGGTTGGGACAATGTTTAGAACTCTAAGTATTGGGATACAGAGCTGGTGTGCACCAGCAGCAAAGCCAAGGAGGGCGTGTCCCGGGGCCTGAGTTCGGCCTTTTGGTTCTTGTGATGACCGGCACACTGGGCTCCTGGGATACGCCTATGCAGCATTTAATCCCATCCAAACGCCTGCTGTGGCTTTTCCTGGTCCTGGACTGTGTGTTTGTCCGTTGGGGCGGGACTGGGAGGACACACGACCAGCCTCCACGTTCCTGATGGTGCTGCTTTTCCTCCATCGGCATCATCTGGTCACTGGCCCCTTACAACGCAGAGCACTGGGAGATTCATTGAGGCCCCCAGATGTGCACCACCCTGCAGCTAACAAGGTACCACTGTACACTTGGCCCGCAGAGTCCTGCTGGCGGCATTCATTACCACGCATGCCAAATTTGGTGCACATATATGCCTTTACCAACCATGGCTTTACTACGAAAAGTTTGTAGTAAAGGCATGCATGGTAAAGGGATATGCGTTGTAAAAAAAATCGTAGTGAATGCCTGCGTGGTAATAATGCATGCACTATATTGACACCGTAGTAAAGAAATGCGTGGTAATTGCATAAGTGGTAGCATCATACAACCTTAACTTTGCCAACGTCTTTTGGCCATGTTGTACATCAGCGTGGAGTAGAGTGGATTGGAGTGGCGTGGCGTAGAGTGGTGTGGAGTGGCATAGAGTGGTGTGGAGTGGTGGAAAATGCAGTGCAGTAGAGTGGTGCAGAGTAGAGTGGCAACAGTGCAATGGCATAGAGTATCATAGTGTACTGTGCAGTTGTGTAGAGTACCGTGGTATAGAGTAGAGTGGTGCAAAGTAGTGTACAGTGGCAATGAGTGCAGTGGAGTAGAGTAGAGTGCAATCGCGTAGAGTGCAGTGGCGTAAAGTGCAGTGGAGTAGAGTGGTGCAGAGTAGAGTTGAGTGGCATAGAGCGCAGTGGCATTGAGTGGCGCAGAGTAGAGTGCAGTAGCATAGGGTGCAGTGGCGTAGAGTAGTGCAGAGTAGAGTGGCATAAACTGCAGTGGCACAGAGTACAGAGTTGTTGAGTGCACTGGCATAGAGTAGTGCAGAGTAGAGTACGGTGCCGTAGAGTGCAGTGGCATAGAGCACAGTGGCATAGATCGTAGTAGTGTAGAGAAGAGTGGCACAGAGTAGAGTAGAGTGGCATAGAGTGCGGTGGCATACAGTGGAGTGATGCAGAGTGGATTAGATTGGCGTAGAGTGCAGTGGCGTAGAGTGCAGTTGTGCAGAGTAGAGTAGAGTGGAGTAGTGTGTAGTGACATAGAGTGCAGTGGTGCAGAGTAGAGTGGTGTAGAATGCAGTGGTGTAGAGTGCAGTGGAGTAGAGTGTAGTTGTGCAGAGTAGAGTGGCGCAGTGGTGCAGAGTAGAGTGGTGTAGAGTGCAGTGGCATAGAGTGCATTGGTATAGACTGCTTTGACATAAACTGCATTGGTTCAGAGTGCAGTGGTGCAGAGTAGAGTGCAGTGGCATAGAGTAGAGTGAAGTAGCATAGAGTAGAGTTTAGTGCCGTACAGTGCATTGGCTTAGAGTGCAGTGGCGTAGAATAGAGTGGTGTGGAGTATTATTGTAGAATACAGTGGGAAAAAGCGCAGTGGCCTAAAGTGCAGGGGTTTGGAGTGGTACAGAGTATAGTAGAGTGAAGTGGCATAAAAAGCAGTGGACTAGAGTGGAGTGGTGCAGAGTAGAGTGCAGTGGCATAGAGTAGAGTGGTGCAGAGTAGAGTGCAGTGGCGTACAGTGGTGCAGAGTAGAATGCAGTTGTGCATAGTGCAGTGGCACAGAGTAGAGTGGCATAAAGTGCAATGGCGTAGAGTGGTGCAGAGTAGAGTGATGTAGAGTGCAGTGGTGTAGAGTGCAGGCGCATAGAATGCAGTGATGCAGAGAAGAGCAGATTGGCATAGAGTGCAGTGATGTAGAGTAGAGTGGTGTAGAGCAGAGTGGTGTAGAGTAGAATGGTGCAGAGTAGAGTGCAGTGGCATGGAGTAGAGTGGTGCAGAGTATAGTGCAGTTGCTAGAGTGCAGTGGCATAGATTAGGTTGCAGTGGCATAGAGTGGAGTGCCATAGGGTATGGGATGGAAAAGAAGCAAAATGGAAGGGAGAAGGGTGGGAGGGGATAGAAGCTACATGGACGGGGATATCGGAGATGGACTGAATACACAAGCACTTATGTGGAGTGCTTGAACATAAAGTTAAAAGTAGCTCCAAAAACGGGGAGCAGTGGATGGACACATGTACTTGGTCCATGCTCCACGGGACATGACACCCCCATGCTGTGACAAACAGGGACAAAGGAAATGAGATCGATGCGGAAGCTAATAAATGGTACGCTATGGGCAGGCTGTAAGTCCACTGTATATAAACATGTCTTGCAGAGACAGCTCATACGCTGTCTAGGTGTAACCTAAAAAGTTAAACAGTTTCCCAATTAAAGTATCAGGAAAACTCTCAAAATGGAAAATGGCACCCAATAAAGGTAGCAAAACGACCTTCACTCTCGCCAATGTCACTCTGATATATCATACATTAAAAAGTAGAGATATCACTGAGGTCATCACATGTGGCATTATCCATGACATCACTAAAGTTGTCAGTGGTGACATCATCAAGGAGACCAGTCACAGTATTTCAAGGTAATAAGCATTTGCACTGTTTGTTGGACCTGGCCCTTTTTCAGGGTTATCCCCAATCTTTCTGCCTTCCTCCTCCTATTTTTATGACTTTCTTTTTGTTGGCTTTAGCACTCTGGGCACTTTACCACTGCTAATCAGTGCTAAAGTGCACCTGTTCTCTCCTCTAAAACATGGAATGATTAGTTTCTCCACGGTTGGCATATTTCATATACTGAAAAGTCCCCAGCACACTGAACTACATGTGCCCAGGGCCTGTAAAACAAATGCTACTAGTGGGCCTGCAGCACTGATTGTGCCACCCACATAAGTAGCCCTTCAAACATGTCTCAGGCCTGCCACTGCAGAGCCTGTGGGGCAGTTTTAAACTGCCATTTCGACCTGGCAAGTTCACCTACTTGCCAGGCCCAAACCTTCTCTTTTATTACATGTAAGATACCCCCAAGGTAGGCCCCAGGTGTAGCCCCATGGGCAGGGTGCAGTGTATTTAAAAGGTAGAACATGTACTTTCGGGTTTTACATGTCCTGGTAGTGAAAAACTGCTAAATTTGTTTTTCACTACAGCCAGCCACGGCAGCTGCAGGTAAGAGCGGTGGGGCCAGGTGAGGGGGGATTTCGAGAGACGACTACGAGGGAACATTAAATAAATAAATAATTTTCCCTCGTAGTCGTCTCTCGAAATCCCCCTCACCTGGCCCCACCGCTCTTACCTGCAGCGGCTGACTACAGCAAGGCTTGTCTCTGCCACAGATTAGCATTGGTTCTGCCTTGTAACATCTTACAAGTGTGTCTTCCAATTGAGAGCAGATGGAAAATTGGAGTTTGGTCTCTCTGGACTCACAATTTAAAAACATCTTATAGTGAAGTTGGAAAGTTGGCATTTTCTTACTTAATCATTCTGTGCATCTGCCTGTTCTTAGAATACATGTCTGGGTTGGAGGAATGCTGGGCTTTGTGAATTCACTATAGACAATCACACACAAGGGGAGCTGAGGTGTGCCCTGCATATCCTGATGGCCCATCACCAGTCTGTTGAGCCTTCCTGAGCTAGAGTGGTGGGAACAGGGACAGCTCCTGCGTAATGGCGGAGGAAAATCACCCCACTGCCCAGGGCCCGCAGCCGATAAATAAAATCATAATAACACAATGGTATTATCATTTTAGTTATCAATGTCTGAGCCCAGATGGAATAAATATTGGGCGGGGCCAGGCATGTCAGAGAGGAGTACTTTGCACTTATAAGTGCGTATGCCTATTTGGCCGGCCGTCCTAGGCCAGCCAAAGACACATGCGTACTTAGGTTTCCCCAACCCAGCTGTGCTGCACAGCCGGGTTGGAGAAAAGCCACATGCTCTTATGCACCGTCTGAGCGGCAAACGAGGCCGCTCCGACCAATCCTGGTGCTGCTGTCACGCTTGAGAGCACCGCCTGGATTGCGTGTGGAGCCTGTGCCCTGAGGCCCATCTACTTCCTGGTCGGACGAGAGGAGCAACAAGGAGGTGGCCATCAGCTGGAGCGGAGCGGCACGGCACAGCAGGTAAGTCTTCTTTATTTTTATTTCATTCCCTCCCTCCCCTCCAACCCCCTCCCCACTCCCCGCGGCCGCCCTACCACTTTATATAGGCGGCCGCTGCTACTGGGTGGGAGGAGCTGACACTTGCACCTGAATAGGGCTTTGCCTGTCCCCACACAAAGAGCTGCTTACCTCCCTGTAGTGCGTTTGAAGCCAGGGCCAGGAAGAGTGGGGTCCTGTGCACTACAAAGACATTTCTTTGAAGTCTCCCTACTTCAAAGGCCAAATGGGTATATGTACTGGACCTTTGACACCATAAACTCAGAACGCTTCTGGACTGAGGATGTTCTGAAAGGAAGAAGAGCTGTTGTGCTGCCAGGAGGGACAGCCACTTTGCTGTTTCCTTTGCTGGGTTGGCCTGCTGCCTGCTGCTTCTTGCCTGGGAGTGAGAGAACTGGAGTTTACTCCCTGCATCCTGCTTTCTAGGTTCTCCAAGGGCTTGACTGAGCTTGCCTCCTGTTGCTGAAGTCTCAGGTTCATCAAAGACTTCACCTGCATCATGCTACAAGCACCTGGGCTCCTGAGCTGTGAGTCCTATACTGCCAAGTGGTGCCAAATCGAGCCCTGAGCCCTTGGAGGTGTATTTGGTGCTGAAAATGAGAAACCGATGCACCGACTTCAAGCGTCAGTTCGGAACCGTCACCTTCCTGCAAAATCGACACCTCGCCGATGCCCACACCAAAGCCGTGGACACTGCTCGCCGAGTGTGTGCCACACCCACCTCGACTTTCTACACAACCCCGAATTTGCCAAAGCACATCCGAAGAACCCCCCCAGGGCTCCTCCCTTAGCCCAACATTATTTAACCTTTACGTTACCCTGCTGGCTCACCTAGTGAGAAGCTTTGGATTTACCCTTGTGTCATATGCAGATGACACACAGATCATCGTCTCAGTAAGTAGCTCGGCTAGCCAGACGGCCACTAGGTTCAGGGAATGTATGACCACATAGCTAGGTGGATGTCAGACAACTGTCTGAAATTGAATTCATCCAAGACCGAGGTCCTGTTGTTAGGGAATAATCCCTCCTTTTGGACCAACAGCTGGTGGCCTGACCAATTGGGTCTGCTGCCTAAGCCTGTACCTAAGGTAAAAAATCTCAGGGTCCTTTTTGACTCAAAGCTTACTTTTGAAAATCAAATCAATGCCACCACCTCAGCATGTTTTTTCATTCTGAAGATTTTGAGGAAAGTCCTCCCGGCAATACCGATGGACTTAACGAAGACGGTGGTATCAGTCTTGATTTCTTCTAGACTTGATTATTGTAATGCCCTCCTCTCCAGTGCTCCACGCCGTAGCATCAACAAACTTCAAACGGCCCAGAACGCAGCAGCTAGGCTATTGCCAGGCATCCCGAAGTTTGTCTCAGTTTCCCCAGCGCTTATTAGACTGCATTGGCTTCCAGTGGCCAAGAGGATACAATTTAAATCATTATGTATCGCCTTTAAATGTCTTAACAACATGGGGCCAGCACAGCTGACGAAATTTCTGAAACCCTATGCCCCTGTGAGAACCCTTAGATCAGCATCACTCAGACATATAACTGTACCCAGAATCAGCAAGGCAAGATGGGGGGGAAAGAGTTTCACAGCCATAACGGCAAACCTCTGGAATTCATTGCCCATCACATTGAAAAGTGAAAATAGTCTCTTCAAATTCAGGAAAGGCCTCAAAACCTGGCTGTTCTCGGTGTAACTGGTTTACCCCCCTCTGTACCGAATGTATTGCAGGTAGCGCCTAGACACCCCAGGGTATTAGTCGCGCTTCATAAATTCGTCATCATCATCATCGTGGCATAAGTTTCGAGGCAAAGTCACCGAAGTCTGTGATGCCCCATTCCAACTCTGACGACACACGGCCTGGCTTTCAACTGGCACCACGCCTCAGCCCAGTGATTTGACATCGTCGTCGAAGAATCAACGTCGTGCGTTTACGAGCTCGAGGCATTATCGACATGCGTCGCCATCCAGAACCGAGATCTCGCACAAGCAACCAGCGCATCACCTCCTCTGCGCAACGATTCGTCCCGGAGCGGAAAAGCTTCAACGACCCTGCACCACCTTAAGGATCCGCCGCCGCACCTGCATCCACGACGCCTCACCTCCTCTGCGCCACGCATCATTTTTGATTTCCAACGCATCCAAGGTACTGTAAGGGGGTCTGCTTGATTCCTGTATCTTGCCTGAGCTCCATCACAGTCGGACTGAACTTTTGAATTTGTCCCGGTCAAGCGTGACCACATAGCCCCAGTTGGAGGTATAAACTTCAAAACCCTTCATTTGTATTTAGACTTTGAAAATTCATATCTTGACTTGTGTATGTTGGATTTTTGTCCTTTTGGTCTTGTTTTACTCAGATAAATATTGGCTTTTTGTCTAAACAGGTGTGGAGTACTTTTGTGGTGTTGTCACTGTGTTACTCTGTGTGTGTGCACAAATGATTTACACATTGCCTCTTTAGTTTAGCCTGACTGTTCTGTGCCAAGCTACCAGAGGGTGAGCACATGTAAACTTTTAGTGTGTACTACACTTATCCTGACTAGAGTGGGGGTCCCTACTTGGACAGGGTGCATACCTCTGCCAACTAGGGACCCCATTTCTAACACTGTTTGCAATCACTATTAGAGTTTTTCATGGATTACATTGTGTAGCATGACTTGTCTTCAGTTACTTCCAATTCCACTTAAAATTCCTAAATTTAATGTATTAAAATGTAAACTTTTTTCCGTTGACACATACAATAAAAGAAGGCATCAACACATTATGCAACCTTTGTTGATTACATCTATTATTTGTGGTATTTTATTTTGTAGTTCTTTTCATTCTGATGAAGCAAAGTGATTTTCTAAACTCTGTTCTTTTGCTGTTTCTCTTTTTTGATGATACTCAATATGGTCCATTGAGTTTGTTTATTCCTACGAAGAATCCCTCCCAAACATTCTCATAGCCTGCCAAACATTCTCTGGGAAAGTCTCCATCCCTGCTTAGTTACTTAAAAGACCCATCCACTCAAAAAAATCTTTACCCAGTCCTGCATTGCTAACATTCATCAACTATAGTTCTTCCATAATGTTCCATTGTTTAATGATGTCTGCTTGGGTTTCAGCCATATTGTGACATCTTTAACATGATGGTCTCTTTAATATAAGTGTAATTATCTGACATTACCTGATGGGCACCCGGATGCAGTCACCAACAAGGGATAATCTACTTCTCCTAAACATGAAATCCAATCAGGCCGGCCAGACATTAACCCTATTTGCAACCTAGTTATGAAACTCAATAACCAAGAAGCACAGGTTACCTATTCCAAAGGTTGCCTGAGACCCCCACCATCCCACAGCCCCCTGGAAATGCTTCCTTTACCCATTGTTCCTCAGGTTGAATGTGGATCTGGAACTAACTCATATACACCAGACTTTCTCAGTTCTAGCTGTTATTCCACCCACTGACGTGTGAATTCCTAGTACACCTCTGGCATAACCGAGGAGGTTGCCCCTATCTATCGTCAGGAAACAGAAGTCCCAAAAACCAGTATTGGGCATAGACCTCACTGTTAGGAACTGCTATAAAATGCCTACAAGAGATTCCAATTTTGAAAGTAAAATTCAATTCCCTAGATTTTCAATACTAAATTGACGTTTAATGGTGAAATCAATATTATATTCATGGTGCTTTTTGTATATAGAATGTCTATGGTCATCTGAGGTGCTAGTATGTTGTTTCCTAGTTCATTCTTTAGTGTTTCTGGGGGTTTATTTAGAAGCCCCTTGAGCTGCCGGTGCGTCACTTATTATGATGCTCTGGTGGCGCAGAGTGCAGACCCATATCTACGAGGCCACGCAAAGCCACTTTGCATGGTTTTTCATGGCCTTGAAGATATGGTGTAAGGCAATGCAGCTGTGTTGCCTCACACTGCGTCAGAGAGGCATTCAATGGGTGTTGCGGTGGCTGTTCCCACGCAATACCCATGGGTTTTGACGCATTCCCAGATTTACAAGAGTCTGTGAACCTGGAAATGTGTCAAAACTGTACGCCTCCCCAGGGAAGGTATAACGAGAAGAAATATGTTTACTTCTCCTTCCTTTTTAGGTCTCGCCTGAGCCAGCGCGCATGCGCTGATCTGCGAGAATTTTAGTAAGGGCTTTTAAACTCTAAACACATGCTCGTGCGTGTGCTTTTTTTTTTATCACCCGCAATTGGCCTTTGCATGCGTCTTTCTAAGAAAGACAGCACGCAATTGGTCCAAGGCGGGTGCATGTCCTGCCTTCTCTGTCCCCTGGCCTAGGGTGCTCGGGAGCGAGCAGCAGCGCCATCTGTTTCCAATTATCGCGCCCGCGTCTCACGGTCGTGTTAATTGGAAACAGATGGCGGTCAACGCTGGTCGCGCTGGTTATCTTGTTATATCTACAATTGCAAACTTCCTATCGTCAATGTTATGTACGTTTGTGATTACAAAGTACTATTGGAAATTTCCATGTAAGATAGATATCTCACACATTTGATTACTGCAGCCAGTTACTTTCATCATTATCCTTTCAGTAACAAAACTTAGTAAACAACCTTGTAAATATGTGATGCACTGGGCAGAATACATGTGGAGTTGGTCGTTTTGGTTTGTCAGACGTGTGTGCATCACAGCACTGCTGCACATACACCTCGGATGATCAGCCAGGAAAGTAAGAGATTGCACCTGGGCCGAACTTTCCGCACCATGCCCACCTCCTGACAGTGGCATGATGGAATGAGGGCAATACTGCGGGTGCCCATGTGCCTAAGAATTGCCTCATTTCCCAGTTCTCGGCGGCTTTCTTGTGGGTGGCATGCGTTTTTCTAGTGATGTTTCATATGCCAGGGCCGAGTGCCATTGCCGCATAAAACATGTTACAGAACATGAAAACCCCTTTGTTTGTAGCAAGCGAGTGTGGATGACACGGAAATGCTTGCCGTTTGCCCCTCATACATATATGGATGCGAGCGCCGAGGAAAGCTCTTGTGGTTCTAATAGATGTCTCCCCGCTCTGCGGTGCTTGCACTCTGAAGGATGCGGGAAGCGATGTCTCTAAACACACAGAAGGCAGGCGAGCCGGCCCTTGGCAGCTGTCACTCACACAGGCACTTTAGCAAAGAGCTGAGCCTCAAAGAAGCTCGCGCAAGGGCGCTTTTCATTTAACCCGGGCCCTCGAGTCGCTGCCACATTCTGTTTCTAGTGAGGGCGCGCGTGCGCGGCGTAGGGCGCCAAAAGGAAGGGTGCAAAGAGAATGCGACTTCAAAGGCTGCCACCCACCCAAAACCCCGGCTATTTCTGGCCAGCTTTGCCTTTATTCCCTTTCGGTGTGAACAGTCGTCGTAACAACTGGCAGAATCTCACCAGGATGAACCAATCCCGGCGTGGATCGATGGAG
Organism: Calotriton arnoldi; assembly: GCA_963921515.1. Taxonomy (NCBI): domain Eukaryota; kingdom Metazoa; phylum Chordata; class Amphibia; order Caudata; family Salamandridae; genus Calotriton; species Calotriton arnoldi. The sequence goes on along the minus strand of CAWUFW010000123.1, from coordinate 5,430,326 downwards.
GGAGGCCGGCTCTGCCATTGTAATGGGGGAAAGAATGCCCAACGACACGTATAGATAAAACACACCTGAAACAGCATTACAGTCCAAGAGCCAAGATACATTCTGCACGTGGCGGGTTTAACATGGAGGAGTGTCATTGGTGAAGAAAAGGTTCAGGTTCTTTGTTGTGGTAAATGTCTTCTGCAAAAGTTCATGGAATGCTTTCTGCCAGCGAACATGTTTCGCTCTCTTTTGGCATGCAGGCCTAAGCTTTGTGCCACATAATTATATGCTACATAATTACACTGCTCTCAATGCAACATACACTCCAAATACCACTCAGTGCCGCATAATTACACACCACATAATTACACTCTACTGAATGCAACATAAACTCCACACAATACCACTTAGTGCCACATAATTTTATGCTACATAATTACACTGCACTCAATGCAACATGCACTCCAAATAATGCCACTCAGTGCCACATAATTACATGCCACATAATTACACTCTACTGAGTGCAACATACACTCCACACAATACCACTTAGTGCCACATAATTATATGCTACATAATTACACTGCACTCAATGCAACATACACTCCAAATAATACCAATCAGTGCCACATAATTACACGCCACATAATTACACTCTACTGAATACAACATACACTCCCCATAATACCACTCAGTGCCACATAACTACACGCCACATAATTACATTCTACTCAATGCAACATAAATACACTCCACATAATACCACTCAGTACCACATAATCACACGTCACAATTACACTCTATTCAATGCAACATAAATACACTCCACATAATACCACTCAGTGCCACATAATTACACACCACATAATTACACTCTACTCAATGCAACATAAATACACTCCACATAATACCACTCAGTACCACATAATTACACGTCACATAATTACACTCTATTCAATGCAACATAAATACATTCCACATATTAACACTGTGCCACATAATTACACGCTGCATAATTAAATGCACTCCACATAATACCACTCAGTGTGACATAGTTACATGCCACATAATTACACTCTACTCAATGCAACATAAATACACCCCACATACCACTCAGTACCACATAATTACACACCACATAATTACACTCTACTCAAAGCAACATAAATACACTCCATATAATACCACTCAGTGCCACATAATTACACGCCACATATTTACACTCTACTCAATGCAACATAAATACACTCAACATAATACCACTCAGTACCACATAATTACACGTCACATAATTACACTCAATTCAATGCAACATAAATACACTCCACATAATACCACTCAGCGCCATATAATGACACGCCACATACTTACACTCTACTCAATGCAACATAAATACACTCCACATAATACCACACAGTGCCACATAATTTTATATGCTACATAATTACACTGCGCTCAATGCAACATACACTCCAAATACCATTCAGTGCCACATAATTACACACCACATAATTACACTCTACTGAATGCAACATACACTCCACACAATACCACTCAGTGCCACATAATTAAATGCTACAAAATTACACTGCACTCAATGCAACATACACTCCAAATAAAACCACTCAGTGCCACATAATTACACGCCACATAATTACACTCTACTGAATACAACATACACTCCCCATAATACCAATCAATGCCACATAATTACACACCACATAATTTCACTCTATTCAATGCAACATAAATACACTCCACATAATACCACTCAGTGCCACATAATTACATGCCACATAATAACACTCTACTCAATGCAATATAAATACACTCCATATAATACCACTCAGTGCCATATAATTGCATGCCACATATTTACACTCTACTCAATGCAACATAAATAGACTCAACATAATACCACTCAGTACCACATAATTACACGTAACATAATTACACTCTATTCAATGCAACATAAATACACTCCACATAATACCACTGTGGCACATAATTGGACGCCACATAAATACACTCTACTCAATGCAACAAATACACCCCACATACCACACAGTACCACATAATTACAAGCCACATAATTACACTCTACTCAATGCAACATAAATACACTCCACATATTACCACTCAGTGCCACATAATTACACGCCACATAATAACACTCTACTCAATGCAACATAAATACACTCCATATAATACCACTCAGTGCCACATAATTACATGCCACATATTTACACTCTACTCAATGCAACATAAATATACTCCACATAATACCACTGTGGCACATAATTGGACGCCACATAATTACACTCTACTCAATGCAACATAAATACACTCCACAAAATACCACTCAGTGCGACATAGTTACACGCCACATAATTACACTCTACTCAATGCAACATAAATACACTCCACATACCACTCAGTACCACATAATTACAGGCCACATAATTACTCTCCACTCAATGCAACATAAATACACTCCACATAATACCACTCAGTGCCACATAATTACATGCCACATAATTGCACTCTACTCAATGCAACATAAATACACTCCACATAAATGCACTCTATACCACATACCATCAATCAACATAAATGCACTCCACACCATGACACAATTTTACTAAGCATAATTTCACTCAACACCACAGTTCCAGGCCACACAATTCAACTCCACACATTTCCAATACACAACGCATAATTACACACCAAACAACATATTTCAACTCCACAATCCACAACGTACCTCCAATCCACACCATATAGTGTCACAACCTGAGCACCAAACGTCATTCAACACCACCATTTTGCATCAGTGCACCACCTAAGCATCACGTTAGTCTGCCCTTGGAATCAGGCATCTGTTGATTCTCCCCTAGTGTCCGTCCGCTGCTCGTGTTCTAATTAAATTACTGTTTTCCAACCTCCACTATCCCTGTTATTTATGTCCCGCTCCCCCATAACAAAATTTTTATAACAAACAAGCATGAGAAGAGGCAGGAAGAAGTTGCCAGCAGTGCAAGTACAAAAAACTAGAAGACATTTTTTATGTTAAAATCTTTTTTTAATCAGGTTTTTCAGTTGTATATAATGTCGTCTTCGTTTGTATAAAGGTAAGAAAAATGCTTAACACTTTTTATTATAACTTTTCAACATAATGCACAGCAGCCACAATACTCTACAACATAGCCAAAAGTTCTGGCTAAACACATAAGGTCCCAAAGGCGAGACCTATTGGCTATGCCAATGCTTGTTCTTTGTGTGCTGGATTCTGCATTCTGCAGCACATATAGGAAGAGGAAAACGCCACCATGGATTGTTTTTGTGCAGGAATGTGTCCCTTCCTGCACAAAAACAATCCTGCCAACAACACAGAAACCCTTGCACCATGGTGCAAGGCTGCCTACATTGGTGCTAGGCACCATATTGTGCCACCGGGGCTAGCTGAAAGGAAAGGAATGCACCATATCTCGTAAACACAGTGCATTCCTGCCTTTTCGATTTGGCGTAGGGCAGCACAGCAAATCATTGTAAATGAGGCCCCAAGTTCCTACGGAAATGCTAGTATGACGGTATTTATAGGACAGATTGATAGTTACTGCACCAAGAGACGTGTATGTTTAGTTTAGTTTAATTTAGTTAGTTTAGTCTAGTATCGTTTAGTTTAGGTTTTTTTAAGCGTGGAAATACCCTAAGGTTTCCTGGCGCTGATGTTAGAAGGTAATACATTTTTGAAACTCTCTTAAAAAATGAATACAAATAAGAGTACATCTGAGAAGTTTACATCATGCTTGCCACACCATGATGCCACATCTACAAATAGGAACTTATAATTGATGGTCAGGCAAGATGACAGGCACGTCACAATCTCCCCGAGATAGGCTGCGTAGGGCCATTCTCAACAGTCCATAGAGGTAATTCCAGCTTTCTCACAACCCTCTTCTCACAAAGTGCCCCATTAAAAAGATATAAAAGGTTTTAAAAAGCGTGTAAAATGAGCCAGACATGGCAGGAAGAATATCAATAATTCCTGCACCACTCCATAATTAGCTTTTTATACATGTTTTCTCTTGTTATTGAAATTTGTCTTAAATGTACTTGGAAATTCCCTCCTCCATGTTCAGGACATTCTCATAATTACTAAATAGCTAAAATCTTTTTAGGCTTTTTTTCTGATCTGTGCAAACAAATTGTCAGTGATGGGAGAAAGTCAGGGGTACCACCTAATGGAGGCAGCTGGGGATGTATCCAATGTATGTGGGCCAGCACCGTCATCATATTTCTATAGGCCTTCAAAATAGGATTTTTTTAAAAATTGCTCTTTAGTGAAACTTTTGTATACAGTGAGAAACAGAGAGCCTCATTTACTATATTTTGATGCACGGCAGCGCAGCAAGCCTTCCTGCTGCGCTGCCGTGCGTCAAAATAAAAGGGCAGGAATGCGCCATATTTACAAGCTACGGCACATTCGAGTCCTTCTCCCCTGTGCTGGAGCACAAACCGTAGCCGTGCGCCAACGCAGACACACTTGCGTCATGTTGCAACAGTGTGTGCATTATGGGGATGATTGCTTTTGTGCAGTAAGGGACACCTTGGAACGCCGCTTTCACGCAGAATAATACGTGTAAGGGGCCCATATTTACAAGGCCATGAAAATTCACGCAGGGTGACTTTACGTGGCCTTGTAAATATGGGCAAGCCCATTGCACTGCTAGTGCGTCTAAAAAAGTGATGCACAGACGGTGCAATGGGCTTGTAAATGAGGCCCCGAAGGTGGAATAGACACATATCCAGTCACAGTGTGCAGGGTTACATACATTTATCAACCATTGTACATAACAAGCAGGCCTAACAAGGGTCATGTCCCCCATGTACCCAGATGAATACCGCAAGGCGTGCAGCAGTACATGCCATGTGGAGTGTGCTAGAACAGAGTGCACAGCATGATCTTCCAACCTAGTGAGGTTGCACAGCCCAGTTAGTGCAGTAATAAGCGTTGTGGAGCATCAATGGTAATGGGCACCTTAACAAGGGTGATTCTGCGGCCAGGAGGCTCCGCGGGCAGCATGCATGCCCAGTGATGTGGTGAAAGTGGGGATGGGCAGTCGCCAGCTACGTCGACCGTAAGTCTGAGTCCGGTTCCAGGACTTAGAATATTACGTCCCACCCTGTAATTTGTGTACTCTGTTTGGCTGTGCATGACAGCCGCTGCATCACATCATCTTCAGAATGTGCCCCCTGAAAGAGATTGAGGGGCTTATTTACAAGCCCCTTGCGCCACTGGTACGTCACTTTTAATATGGGAAAAGTGACGTTCTGGCGGCACAAGGGGCTTGTAAATAAGCCCCTGAGTTTCTAGGTAGATACGAAAGAGGGGAAGCCTCCCTCCCATTCAGCCCAACCACTGGTTTCGCTAATGCATGACCAGATCGATGAACTTGCTTCCAGCCTTGTCCATCTTGGGATGGGTCATACGGCCCAGCAAACTTGTTTTTGGGGTGCTAAAACGGTGTCTGCCAATTATGTGTGTAAGGTAATCAAAGACTTCAGCACTGCCATGTCATGTGATAAACGTCTGCGTGGTCGGAATCGCACCTGTGGTATTTATGCGATGCAGTGCAGAACATCCTATGCAGCCACATTGGAGATCAAAATAACAGGAGTCTTACATTTTTAGTGATGACCCTAAAAGGAATGAAAGAATGAGAGGTAGGGGGGCAGCAGTAGATTATAGGGAAGCAGTCTTAAGCATTGAATGATCCACAAAACAAAACCTCAGAATTGTTCAGTCATTTTTTTTTTAAATATAGCACCTTTAAATGAAAGTTAAAGGGTCTGTCAAGTAAATGATGTGATAATTAGTTTCAAACCCTAAGCAAAAGTCATCAAACCCAGGAACATTCTAGAATGCCTGTTAGACCTCTGGTCTTGCGCGCCCTCCCCTCTCTGCCGCATAGCTCCAGTGACTGAGACCGCGATTAGCCTTAGCGATCCAGTCACCACTGCCGACAGTACGCTCCCGCTTCCCAGAGCCTGTTTCCTGCTGGTAGCTAACTTTTGCTTTTTCTTCTTTTGTCTGGCCCCATTGTGTTATTTCTGCATATTTTACGAGGTTAATTTTTGTGCCCTTATTAGGCGCTTGTCCCGCTAGTTGCCCCACCCGTTTTTCCCACCCTCTCTCTCCCATCCACTGCAGTTCCTGCTTCCCGCACTCCCGCCTCCCTGACAGCCCCTCCCACCTCCCAGGGCTACTTATGGAGGCCGCTGCGCAGCCCCAGTAGCAGCCCCTGAACTCTGGTCTTGCACACCGCTTCCCCCTCTCTGCCGCATAGCTGCCGTGACTGAGACTGCGATAAATGTAAATAAATGTAAATCCGTATTTGTAAAGCGCGAACTACTCACCCTTACTGGTCTCAAGGCGCTGGGGGCCGTCGTGGAAATTAAGTGAGCTATTGCCCAGAGTCACATGGTGCTGAGCTGAGCTGCCGCCAGAGCAGGGGATCGAACCGTGAGCCCTGTGCTCCGAAGTCAGCTGCCCTGGCCACTGCACCACACCTCTCCAACAATCCAGTCACCACTGCCGACAGTTCACTCTCGCTGCCCAGAGCCTGATTCCTGCTAGTAGCTAACTTTTGCTTTGTCTTGTGTTGTCTGACCTGATTCTGTCACTGTATTTAGCACTATTGCACTGTTACTGTTATTTCTGCATATTTTACGTTGTTTCTTTTTGTGCCTTGTTAGGCGTTTGTCCTGCTGTTGCCCTGCCCGTTTTTCCCACCTTCTGTCTCCCGCCCATCACTATTCCTGCTCCCTGCCCTCCCACCTCCCTGACAGCACCTCCCAAGGCTACATATGGAGGCGGTCGCGCTGCTGATGCACCAAAGGTAAGTCCGTCTGCACTTGTTCGCGCCTGGACCATGCCCAGCGTCAGGACCCCAGGTCCCCCCACTATCCTCCACTACACCGCCGAGGAGCTCCTTGCCTTGGACCACAGACAACGGAACAACAGCTGCTTCAACCAAAGGACCCTTCACCTGTTGCCACTGCTGCTTCATGTGCCACACCGGAATCCCTGCCCACACCAGACCTCAACCCGCTCCTGCTCTGAAGACTACAAATGACCCGGCACCACTCCAATGCATCCTGCTCGACACTCAATCCCTCTGCAAACACGCCACGGAAATCTGGGATACCATCACCACCTTCTCCCCAGACATTGCCTTCATCACCAAAACATGGCTCAACCCCTTCTTGAACCCTGACATAGTCACTGCTACCCCGGACGGCTACAAGGTGATACACTAGGACCGCACATATAAACATGACGGGGGCATCGCCATCATCTTCAAGGAAACCATCTGATGCACCGTCACCAATGACGACCCCACGCCTCTTATGGAACACCTCCAATTTCGATTACAAACCGATGTCAAGACCACGATAGGAGGCACCCTCACCTGCAGACCCCCAGGACCTCGGCCACCCTTCAGCAAAGCCATTTCCTACCTCATTGCCCCCCTTGCCATCCCTCCACTACATCCTGCTCGGCGACCTCAACTTCCACGTCGATGACCCCAACAACACCAACTCTGCTGCCCTCCTGGACAACCTCAACAACATCGGCCTCACCCAACTGGTCACAGAACCGATGCACAAAGCCAGACACACACTCAACGTCATATTCACTTCCAGCAACAGAATCAAATTCACTCACGTCACAGAACCCATCTGGACCGACCACGCCATCATTCACTTTACCATTTCCGACGCTCAGCACCCCACCTCCGAACACCACAGCACGCCCCGCTCCAGCTGGGGCAAGGTGACCGAGATGCTATGGACACGAGCCCTCAGCACCTCACTACCCAAAACTGCAGCTGTCCTTGTCTAGGCTGTCCAGAACTTCTCTGCCTGGATCAACAAATGCGTCAATGTAGTCGCCTCGATGAAACCGGCAAAAACCAACAAATCCTCAAAACAAGCCAGCTGGTACACCCCTGAGCTCAGAACCACCAAGCGCAACTGCTACCATCTTGAGAAGTGATAGCACGCCACCAAGACCCCGCGAACAGAGCTGCTCAAAAAGCAGCCCTCAGTAAATACCAACTATGCATCAAGGAAGTCAAGAAAACAGCCATTACCACCCACATCAACACCGCGGCCAACCACACAAAGTAACTCTTAAAAATTGCAAAGGAATACTACAACCCGACAGCCACAGAGGACACCATCCACCCCTCCCAAGAATTCTGCAACCCTTTCCCAGAGTACTTTCACAGCAAGATTGCCATCATCTACAATAACTTCGACCATCAACCCACCACCCTCAGCCTCAACAACCTCAACCAACTAACGAACACCAGCCAAACGTTAACCCTCTGGTCTCCGCTCACCACCCAAACCACCACAGCTATCAAGTCGTCCATCCACTTCAGGGTGCCAGTGACCCCTGTCCCAACTACCTCTTCCACTGCGGAGCCAACCTAATCAGCACGGAACTCACCAGCATCCTCAATGCCTCCATCTCCACTGCAACCTTCCCATATATATAGAAACACGCAGAGGTCAGACCCCTCCTAAAGAAGCCTTCAGCCGACCCCATCAACCTCAAAAACTTCTGACAGATCTCCCTGCTCTCCTACCCAGCCATAAGTACTTGAGAAAGCCACCAACCAACAACTCATCGAATACCTAGCACAAAGCCACCTATTCGAACCCTCAAAGTCAGGATTCCATGCCAATCACAGCACTGGGACCACGCCGATCACTGCCACAGATGACATCACAACTCTCCTCTATCATGGAGAAACCGTCTTCTTGATCCTCCTCGACCTCTCTGCAGTGATCAACACGGTCTCCCATCACACCCTTATCGACAGACTCCACAACGTCAGCATACAGCACAATGCCCTCAAGTGGATCGCCTCCTTCCTCTCAGGACACACTCAAAGCATCCGATTGCCTTCCTTCACCTCCGCACCCAGGAACATCCTTTGCGGCATTCCCCAAGAATCATCCCTTAGCCCCACCTTGTTCAACATCTACATGACCACCCTCACAGGCGTCGTCAGATCCCATGGGCTCAACATAATCTCCTATGCTGATGACACTCAACTAATCCTCTCACTCACCAAAGACCCCTGCAACGCCAAAACCAACTTCTGCAATGCCATGACCAACGTTTCAAAAAGGATGAGAGACAACTGCCTCAAACTCAACTCCAACAAAACAGAAGTTCGGAATTCAGGAACAACACCTCCGTATGGGACCACAGCTGGTACCGGCAGAACTCAGACCTACACCCACACCAACAGACCATGCGTGCAACCTCGGCATCATCCTCGGCAGCCAACTCACCATGAAACGACAAGTCAACGCAGTCGCCTCCTCCTGCTTCCACACCATCCATGTGCTCCGCAGGTTCTTCAAATGGATCCCCATCAACACCAGAAAGACTGTCACACAGGCCCTCGTCACTAGCTGCCACAAATACGGCAATGCTCTCTATGCCGGAATCTCCATCCAGCTCCTTAAAAGACTCCAAACCATACAGAACACTGCAGCCAGATTCATCCTTGACCTCCTCCAGGCGTGTCCATCACCCCTCACTCCTTGCCTCAGAAACCTCCACTGGCTCCCCATCCGGGAGAGATGCCAGTTCAAGATCCTCATGCATGTATACAGAGCCCTACACGGCCAAGGACCATCACACATCAACCATTGACTGAATTTCCACAAGTCCTCAAGACATCTGCGCTCCGCATCACTCGCCCTCGCACACACACCCCGCATCTGTTGCAGCCACAGCGGAAGTGGCTCCTTCTCTTTTGTCTTCGCTAAAACCTGGAACGACCTGCTCCTCCACCTCCGAACAGCCCCCTTCCTGGCAGACTTCAGAAAGAAACTCAAGACCTGGCTTTTCGTGGATACACGGCACCCTCAGCGTCCAGAGACCTTAGGAGTGATAGTGTTGCCATATACAAATACCAATTGATTGAGTTGTGATTTTTTAACAAACCCGGAGGCTCATATTATGCTTTCTTTTTTTTAACAACAAATTTTTATTGATTTTCCAGCGTACCAAATGGGCAAAGCCCAGGGGGGACAATACAAATAAGGTGCATGAGATATAGTACGTAGGTACATTATACAAAACCCATACAGTCTGCAGAACACCAGACCGAATAAACTTTAAACAGCAACAAACACACTTATAAAGCATTGTACATACAGTTATCCATTTCCATCCACAGATAAACAAAGTCAGCGCATTAAACAGGTGAGTTGCCAACCACCAGTTGTTCAATGGGGTCATGGGAGGCGGACTGTGACATTGAGGGCAAATCTATACCTCTGTAGGTGGCCCAACGGGCCCATATCTTCCTGTGCTTCTGTGGGCATCCCCTCGCCTGAAAAACCACAATTTCGGCAGTCATACATCTGTCCATAGCCTTTTTCCATTTAGTCACACTGGGCAGGGAGGAGTCCTTCCAGTGCTGCGCTATGTCTCTTTTAGCTAAAGTGAGGCCCAAGAATAAAAGGTGCTGTTTATAACGGTTCCCCCCAATGTCATCTGTGCCATGTAGAAGCGTCAGTCTGGGGTCGAGCGGAACAGTCCACGCCAGGACCTGGCCCAGGCAAGACGCCACACCAGTCCAGAATGGCTGAATCGCCATGCAACTCCACACCGTATGCAGAAAGGAACCATCATCAGAACGGCAACGGAGGAACGTAGGGGACTGGATTGCACCCATTTTCCATTACAGATGGCGAGTGTAATACACGCTATGGAGGTACTTAAACTGGATGAGCCTATATCTAGTGGACACCCCCGCGTACCGAGGGCTGGCCAGGGCTTCGGCCCAGTCATCGTCTGTGAGGGCTGGCAGATGGTTTTATGGATGGTGGTCTTAGCGTGTGTAGTGAGTGTCTGGTAAATTTGTCTAATTTTGTGATCTCCGATGTCCCCCATCAGTAAGCGACCCTCCAACGGGTGGAACTCAGGCAGGGCCTCCAATTGACGGATCTGGGTGTCTAAGGTATGTCGAAGCTGCAGGTAGCGATGGAACTGTGATTTATGTAGGTCGTAATCCGATTGCAGCCTTTGGAGGGATTTAAGGGTAGTGCCTTGCATGACATCCCGCAGCGTGGAAATCCCAATAAGGTCCCACTTACGGAACCCACTGAGCGCAGAAGTATGCCGCAGAAAAGTGCCCTGTCATAGGGGAGTAGAGCCTGTTAGTCTACCCGGCCATCCCATGGATCGAACCGCCCACCTCCAGATTTGTATGACTGTCCGGCAAGCCGGAGGAAGAGTATCTAGTGATGCAGTGCTATATAGGAGGTGCAGCAAGGGAGTGCCGGACATGGCAATCCGCTCGACTGCGTAGACCGGATCCGACTGGGGCCCATACCACCACTCATTTATCACCAGGAGGTGCAAGGCAGAGTAATATGCGTGGATATCCACCGCTGCAATGCCCCCGCAGTACGTAGATTGTGTACACGTGGAAAGCGCAACCCGAACCGCACCCCCTGCCACAGGAACCTATTCAGGAGTGCATTAAGTTGTGTAAACCATGAAGGAGGGATGGAGTATGGAAAGTTTTGAAGCCGATATAGTAGGCGCGGTAAGGTTACCATCTTAAAAATAGCTGACCTTCCGTATAAAGACAGAGGTAGCTGGGACCAGATCGTCATCTCATTATGAACAGCCGGAAGCAGTGGGGCAATATTGTGCGTCCAGGAGGCTGTGGGACACGATGATATAAAAAAAAACAGGTTTTGACACTTGACACTTAAAACCAGTGTCAACAATACGCAATTCTGAGGCCCAGGCCTGACTCCTCTGTTCCCCATAAATAGGAAAGAGTGTGGATTTGGATGGATTGGTGCTCAACCCTGTGGTTTCGCCGAAGACTCGAAGGATTTGGAGGACACGGGGCCCCAAGAACCATGGGTCTGACATGAAAAAGAGGGCATCATCCGCGTAGAGCGCGATTCTATCGGAGTGCTCCCGCGTCCAGTCCATCCCCCGAATCAGTGGGTCCCGACGCACCCATGCCGCCAGGGGCTCTATCCCTAAGGCGAACAGGAGAGGGGACAGGGGGCATCCCTGCCTCGTGCCCCGACGGATCGGAAAGGGGGTGGAACGATGACCCGCGGTGCGGACCGACGCACTGAGGTCTGTATACAGCAGCCGCGTATACGCTATGAACCGAGGACCTAGATTTACAGCCTCTAGGAGCTTGAATAGGTAAGTCCAGCTCGTGGAATCGGCCGCCGGATGACCCAAGCTGGGTGCTCCCGCGATAGCATTGTGAACTCGCCTGATGTGCCTGGTGGAGCGCTGCGGCATAAAGCCAACCTGGTCGAGGTGTATAAGATCGTGAATGCAAGACCGGAGACGGTCTGCCAGGACATTCCCAAGGAGCTTGGGCTCGAAGTTCAGCAATGAGATAGGTCGATACGATGCTGGGTCCTCCGGGGGATGACCGGGCTTAAGGAACACTACGATCTCGGCATGTCGCCAGTCCATTGGTAAGATACGCTGTTCTAAGGCTTCATGCAGGGCCTCTAATAAGTGGGGGCCCAAGGTCGCCAAATGCGGACGCATGAAATCACTGGGAAAGCCATTTGGGCCCGGGGCCTTACCTGGGTGAATGCTTACAAGCGCCGCCTATAGGTCATCTATCGATATGGGGCTATCTAGCAGGTCGCGCATTTGATCAGACAGTCTACGGGGGGGATATCCGAGAGAAATTCATCGATGAGAGGCTCCGCCATCAACTCCCGCTACCGGTAAAGATCAGAATAAAAGGAAGCAAAGGCTTGAACCACCGCTTCGGGGGAGGTACATAATGTGCCATCTGGGGCCCTCAGGAGAGGAACTTGTACCGGGGTTGATCTAGCCTCTCACAGCCGATGAAGCATTTGGCTGGACTTGTCGACCCATTGATAAATTCTGTGCTGGGTCGCCAGCCACGCCTCCTTGGCCTCGTCAGTAAGGACCTGATGAATTTGCTGTTGGACATGCAACAGATTGCGTCGTGAGCTATGGTCCGACCCTTCTAACATTTGTGACTCTAACTGACTTTGGCGGTCTTCCAGGTCCAACACCTGTGCCAGGCGCCTACGTTTCTCCCCTGTACGAAAGCTGATATTGGCCCCCCTGATCGTCGGCTTGAGAGCCTCCCATAATGTTATATGCGATGGAGATGTGCCCACATTAAACCCGAGGTATTCTGCAATGGCGAGGCGTAATGTCTCCTGGTACTTAGCATCCCGGAGGAGCCATGGGGACATGCGCCACCTGCACGGGGTCCATTGGACCAGTAGGCGCAGCTTAAGTTGAACGGGTGAGTGATCCGAGAGTCTTCTAGGCAAGATAGAGGTATGCGCTAATCTATGTGTATAACTGCGCGGGAGAAATATGTAGTCGAGCCGCGAAAGTGTATGGTGGACGGCCGACGCGTAGGAAAACCCCGACTCTGTAGGGTGGAGCGCGCGCCATGTGTCGGACCATCCCAATGTGTGCGCGAGTATATTCAACTTGGAAGTAGGAGGGGACCTGTCAGGCTGTACTGCGTGCCATCTATCTTGGGGGCCCATGGTATCATTCCAGTCACCACCCAGTGTCGTCAAGCCGCCAGGAAGGTCACCCCAGAGCTGTGTAATTTTATCTGCAAATGTCTGACCTAACGGGGGGGGGGCATAAATACTCCCCTGCCACTGTGCCCAAGACTATGGTAAAGCGCCCACCAGAGTCAATGTTTAGATATGTGAATCGGCACGCGTCGGTGAATGAGGACTGCTGTGCCCCGTGCACCCCGTGTAAATCCAGAATGATATATAGTGGCGAAGCCAAACCTGTTAAGGCAGGGAGCTTTGTTGCCTAGGAGGTGCGTTTCCTGCAGCAGAAGAATATCCGCATCATATCGCTTTGCCAGCCGGAGTACCGCCCCTCGTTTGACTTTGTTCAGCAGCCCCCGCACATTCCAGGAAATTACGTTTAGTTCTCCCAATGGAGTGTTACCCTTATGTTGCGTCATCCCCCCATGTCACCGTCCATTGCTGTTAGTGTAGTATCCATGGCGTGATATATGATAGTGTGTTTGGTGTGTGGAACATTTATAACAATAAACCCCCACCCCAACTCCCCCGCCCTCCCCCACCCCATACTTCCAAAAACAAGGAGTACCTGTCGCGGTGGAAACATAACTCAGGCCCCAAACGTGAAGACCTAAGCAGTCCCTCCAACCAACCCCCCCCAGCCCAACAGTACGAAACATAACCCTAAATGTCCAGGGGCGTGGACTGTCCGTCTTTGCCTAGAGCCGGTATGGAGGACCCCAGTACATTACGTTTCAATACCCCGATGGGTGGGCCAGCGGCCGTAGCAGGAAGCCAAGGGACTATCGGGGGCCAAGTCACTCAGCGGTTTCGGACTGCTCATGGGCTCTCCAGTTGGAGCGGGATCTGTGCCGTTGTCTCGACGTGCCTCTGTTTTGTTGGCTCCTGTGGGACCCCTGAGAGGAGTCGGAATCCAGCGGCGGTGGCGAGTGTGGTTTGAGATGATGCCTCTCGTCAGTCCAGGCGAATACCTCCTCGGGAGAATCGAAGAAGTGCGTCTTGGCATTAAAAATTACTTTCATCCTGGCAGGGAACAACAGCGCGTAGGACAGATTCAGTTCCCGAAGTTTGAGCTTGGCAGCCACGAAGGAATGGCGCTGTTGCTGCACCAGTCTGGTGTAATCGGGGAATACTATGATTGCGTGAGAGTTATAGACCATTTTTTCCTTGTGAGTCCTGGCAAATCGTCGGATAGCATCACGGTCAGCATAATTGAGGAGCCGGGTAATCACGGGCCGCGGATGTTTCCCAGGGGGCGGCTTCTTGGCCAGGGCGCGGTGGGCCCTTTCGATCACGAAGCAAGGGGACATAGCTTCGGGCGGCAGCAGGGACTTGAGCCAGCCAGTGAGAAAATTGTCCATGGATGTTCCCTCGCATCCCTCTGGAAAACCCACCAGGCGGATGTTGTTGCGCCGGGCTCTGCCTTCCGCGTCCTCGACCCGCGAGGCCAACTCCTGCGAGATGACTGTAAGCTTGTCGACCTTCTTCCGAAGGGTAGCGCCTGTGTCTTCTACTGTGGACACCCTGGTTTCAGCCTCTGTGATTCTGTCTACAGCTTTACGAAGGTCCTGGCGGAGGAATGACACCTACGATCCAACCGCCCCGTTTCTGGGCTTCGAGCGCTGTCCGGGACTAGGTAATGGCCGCTAGCAGGGCCGCGTTGTCTGGGGACGAGACCTTGGCGCCCTCCTTTCCTGAACTTGCGTTGGTATAGTGGTCCATCGTGCTTTGTTTGGGGGCAGCCGCTCCCTGTTTGTCCTTGCCCATTGTTGGAGGAGGAGGCAGGCGGAGATAGGAGATGAAGGGCTTTTAGCGAGGGCAGGTAGATCAGATAGGCCAGGACGCCCCTGTACAGCGCCGTCTGCTTGTGTCTCACGGATGTGGATCTTCCAGGCCAGTCCCACTACGCCAGCCTCTGTTATATTTCATATAGATGCCCTAATATAGGCATAGTTTCATATGCCCTAATACAGGCATAATCTTTCACCTACATTAGTTCCCTATACTCCACAATAACGGGCTGTGAGGGCTGAACCTTATCTAGTCTGCGGCTTGGGTGCAGAAGGAGGGTTTTTCCTGAACAATAGGCCTCCTGTAACATCTTCGATGTGCTCATCCAGTATGAATAATTCATTAGGAACCAGGCAAGGGCTACACACCAGCTTCAACACCATCTTCCTAATATCTGCGTAAACGGTTCATCCCATACGTCATCTTCGTACCCAACAATGGCTAACACAAGGGACAAAGGGACTCTATACTTTTCTGTATAAATACAGCACCTCTTGCTATCAGTAGTTAGAGGGAACCGAGACTACCAGGCAGACACACTGACCAGAGACGCTGAGGCTCCTGCATGCAGTCGCTCCAGCTGACAGTGGTCTAATCATCCCTTGCGGGGTGTCCAACTCGAGACCAGGACGAAGTCCCACACTCTCAGTAGTCAGGGTTTGACTAAATCCTAGCGGGATTCTTGGCTTCTTTCACACCTACTCACATGCTAGGTACACTCAGGTACATCTAGACAGGCATCGTAGGAGTATGCGCTTTATTTTATAAATGCATTTTATATTCATGTATATGTTCATGACTATTGCAAAATGGTAGATCTGTACTATCCCTTTTTATTCACTGTACTGCTGATCATATATCTCTGCTACTGTTTAACAGTTGTCTCAGCACATATATTTTATACTAGAAGAACAACTGTGCAATAAATTCTTATTGTAAACACGCTGGACTGTTTCTTCTGTGTAACTCTCTGAGACCAAATGAGCAAGCACGAGTGACTGAGCGAAAAGTAGTACATTGTTTCCACGAGTCTGAGGAATCAGAGTTGTCGTGTTCTGAGGTTGCCAAAAACTAATCTCTCTGATAAAAAGGAGATTCTAGTGGCACTGTGAGCTAGCTAATTCAAACAGGCTAACATACGCGGTGGGGGTGCACAGAATCAGTCTACCACCAGGCCCACAGTGTATGTTATCCAAAAGCGCAGGTCGTGCAGGGGTACTATAGGAACTACACTACACCGCAGTATCCCAATCCGGTCCGGGGCAGAGCTCCAGGCCAGGCCTCATGGAATCTGGCCTCCCTGACAGCAAGCAGCACCGGGCCTAGCCCAGCCGCTTCCGCCGCCTGGGGAGGACAGCCAAGTAGACCCCCTAATGGGACCAGACTCGCCGGACCCCCGACCTAGGCGTCCACCCCGGCCAAGTGCGCTAAGGATCGCTGCAGTCAGGCCCGCCTCGACCTCGTCCCGCCGTAGGCCGCCCCCAATACTTCGCGGGCGTTGGCACTGTGCCGGCAATGGGGCATCCAGGATGGGTCCAACGCTGCCCTCGACGCGCCTCCCGGGAGCTCCACACACTCCCTGTGCGGTCAGATGAGGCAATATACAGGAGGGGGAGGGGGGCCGCCGCGCCTATCAGGAATTCAGTCCCGGGGCCGCGCACACCCCCGGCCCACCTCAATGCTAACGAGGGTCCCAGTCCAGTCCGGGGAGGCTGCAGACGTGATGTTTCAGGGAAACTCAGGGGGAGAGAAGGAGACGTCTGCCCGCAGGGCACCCCGGGCGAAGCAAGGCCCAGAAATCCCTAGCCTCGCCTGCCGGCAGGCCCCGCCCAACCTCTGTGCCTTACCGTTGTCTTGGTCCCGTGGTGGGGGCGGTCTTCACCCGCCGAGCCGGATGGGCTCTCCGGCCGGGAGTCCCAGGCTGCAGCTGCGGTGCGTGCGCATACCCTGCGCTGCTGTTTGTCACCGCCGACTCGCGCCGTCTCGGGTGCGCAAGGTCGTAGTCTGCTTCGCACTCTCCACCTTCTTCCTCCAGGCCGCAATCACGTCGGGCCGGACCCAGGGCGACAAAGCTTATCGCAGCATGATCTGGGCCCCGCTAGGGGTGGCGGTGTCCGCACTTATCGTCCCGCAGTACAAATAAGCGCTGGGGTGAGGATAAATGTCGGATGGTGACAATTAAGGGCTCAGGCCGACGGAGCTCTACCGGGACACGTCCACCATGCTTGGCTCCCAAGCCACGCCCCTTGCATATTATGCTTTCTTAACTTGCCACTTCTGTTATAGCAGCAATGAATCACAAACAACTACACTTTCCACCAAACCCTGGGTCACAAGCCACAGCTTGAGGGAAAGTGAAACCACCAGTCAGTCATGAGCTTTGTCTATATATAGCAGTCACCAAGATGTAACAGCCTCTTTTCTTGCTGCTCAGCCATGAGTTAGGTACTCCATGTCACTCCTTTCTCTAGTCTATTGTTAGAAATGTTCTGATATCTGATAGTGTGTTAGGCTTAATTGAGACATGTTTCCCACAGTGGTGCTTCTCCTTTGCTTTGTGTTTACATTTCTAGATAGATTTTTGGGCAATGTTTTCAGTTTTCTGCTACTTGGACTCTGCTTCTCACACACAATATTTCATGCACTGACATTTTGTTTAAAGTCATGAAGTTGAAACTACAATGAACAGAAGATATTACTATTGTAGAATAGATTCAGCACTGGTGCAATTTGCTAATTATAAGTACTGCGACTGTCCACATGCATTTATGGCCAACACCTGGGACGCCCGATCATGTCATTCTGAGGAAGCAGTGGATAAAAGATTTGAAGCCAGAATGGTTGATGGTATTGTGCATGTAGAGTTACATTGTTTGGTGCATGCAGCGAGGATGAAAATTACAGCTTACATGTGTGTGACCCTTTCTCAACCCTGGTGGTTTTCAGTATATATATTTTTGAATACTGTTGCAGGTAGTTTTCATGCAAATTTGAGATTATGACAACAATAGTTATGAAGGGCCAGGTATTTTTCATATATATGAATCTGAAGAGGAAAAATTCCTAAAAACTAACCTATACTCTTTCCTTAACTATTTCTGCTTTAAAGGTCATGATTCAAGATATTAGCTCTGGGCCTGCACAATTGTACAATTAGTAAAACCCGCCCCTTACCTACTGGTAGTAGCAGGCTACACACATCCCATTTTGAAAGGTGCACACTCTTTTGTTGAGTCTGTCTGAATAGAAACAGCAATTCAGACTTCAACCAAAAGAGGAAAGTGTTCTTTAAATCTAAGCATATGCATTTTCCTAAGGTCGAAGAGCTTTCTATACAATGTATTTTCTACTCTGACAGTATTGTAATTAACAGCATTCATCCGCCCAAAGATATTGCCACTCAGTCAGTGCTTTGACCCTCACACCTGGAGGATGCAAGAAGAAGAAAGTACCTAATGTTGTTCTGGAGAATGCACAAAAGGATGATAATGATAATTATCATATCACTGGTTCAGACAATGATAACTGGGATGATTCCAGGACTTCCGGTATTGCGATTAGTGGTTCTTAGCAGCCCAACAATAACGCTTAGTCAATCCTTTGACCCTCATGTCTGGCAGCAGAATACAAGAGAAATAAATAACTTAATGTTGGTCTGGAGAAACTACAAAAGACTGATTTATAATTATAATGCCACTGATTCAGACAATGATAGTCAAATGATTCCAGTAACTTCTGTTTTGGCCCTGAGCAATCAAAAAGACAAAAGATGTCCATTGTCCTATGCTTTAAGATAGCAGGATCCCAGAACTAGTGTCTTTTGTTCTATATTCCATTGTTAACACTATGTTTGGTCCATCTCTGAGCACCCCAATTGTGCAGCTGTCCCTGTATTAGTTTGTAAAATACATTTTTTCACCAAATGGGGGAGGGTCACTTGTGGCACAAAGGGTAAGGTGGGAATTCAAGTCCTGTCTTCTCCATGGTCAGGTGTCTGTTTCATTACAAAAAGTTGAAAGTTCAACGAAACAAGTAAAATATTGGGGCATATTAGCAAGACCCACGTTAAAATTATCGCCGTTTTAGCGGCAGGAAACTGCCGCTAAAACGGCGATAATGGGCTTGCTAATATGCGTTATGGAATTCCAATAGAAGCCCAGGTTAGATGTACAGGACATCTAACCTGGGCTTCTATTGGAATTCTATAACGCATATTGGCAAGCCCATTATCGCCGTTTTAGCGGCAGTTTCCTGCCGCTAAAACGGCGATAATTTTAACGTGGGTCTTGCTAATATGCCCCATTATTTGTTTCTGTGATTCAAAAAATGATCCTGTGTCTCCTGACAGGACAAGCTTTTAGATGTGGTGGATCAGCTTGTTAAGATTCTACAACTCTCAGAAGAAGCCAAATGTCCAGGGATTCAGTAGATTTTCTTGTCCAACTGGTCTCAATAAGCTTCGTGTTTTGCTGATAATGCCAATGTAGCAATGTTGCGGAAGGCTCAAAGTCTTGTTGCGTAAGTTTATTTACAAATTGTGTGAACTTGCAGGCTCGAAGACTGGTCCAGCAGCTCAGGCTTTCCTTTTCAATTGCTATTTTAAAAAGAAAATAGGGATATAGGTCAGGGCTTTTCCTCCACATATGAAGTACAGTGCTCTCTGAAGAGGGTATCTGGGGAAGGTTTACAACGCATTCCTGTCCTTTACTCAGCGCTGGCGCACAACGCAGGAACCCTTGCACCATGGGTGCCTGCGCTGCATGGAGGATTGTTTTTGTATAGGTCAAAAACAATCCCTGAGGCAAATTCCTCTATTTATTGTGCCAACCATTACCTCTTCAGCACCTGCTTACAACAGTACTGATGTGGTGGCCAGTTTCAACAATACCAATTACCCTCCTTTCTGCAAAGGAGAACTGGTCGATATTTCTCAACAACAGAGGATAAGGGAGAGCTTTTTCTCAAGGTCAGCATCCCATCTTCTTCCCCTCCATTAATTGGTTGCAAAATATGTGTTTCTTCAAATTTAGCAAACAATTTCATTCCAAACCATACAGGGTGTGTCAAATTCACTTCTTCATTTCAAGGTTTTCTCTAAGGCCAATTCATTTACGTAGAGAAGAATTGTAGCTCGTATAGAATCAGGGGCGTCTCCTCTGCTATGGCAGAGGAGCGTCGCCCCACTGGTTTTAAGCAGTGAGAAACATAAAATGACAATAACTTAGAGTTATTGTTATTTTATGTTTCCTGTCCTGCTGCTTTACGGCGGGCGAGCGGGCGGTTTGCCCACTCCAAAGTGTGCAATGACTGTTTGGTCGGCCCTCTCGGGGCTCAGACCAATCACAACACTGCAACTGCAGCATTGTGATTGGCTTAGGGGCGGGAGCCTGGCTGCCTGCTTCCTGTTCCTGTCCTAGGCAGGAGAGCAGGAGCGGAGAAGATGCGGGACCCAGCCTCGAGGTAAGTTTTTTAAAATGTATTTGATTAATTCCGATCCCTTCTCCCTCCCTGCGCGTCACCCGCGGCACGCCCTCCCCCAGCGCCCGCCCCGCCACCCGCTTGCCATGCTGCCCGCGACTGTATAGAATATACCAAAGCCTCTTTCCAAAGGAGCTACAGAAAAGCATTCACTCCACCTTAAGGGTGCTTGTGACCAAATGTGACTAAGAATGAAAAAAGAACAAAAAAGAACAGGCACTTTGAAATGGAGGTCATTGTTTATCTCAGGGATGTTCTTTCCCCAGGAGAATGGATGGTAAAGCTAGACTAGGGACTCTTGCCTTTCTGCTCCAATTTGTTTTGAACATAGGAGGATCCTTCATTTTCACTGGCACACTAGGGTTTACCCATTTATGTCTCACCCCTTAGATCCTGTCTCCTGCTCCATGATTCACTGATAGCGGATGAATGGCACATGATATTTATGTGGATGCATTGACATTAATGCACCACGTACACTTTGTGTTTGTAATACAGCTGATGTATTTTTTAATTCTCTTTAATGACATCAGAGATTTTATATAGAGCGGAAAAACATGAATGTGCTGCATTGGTTAACTGCAGTATTTTATTACGTCTGGCTTCAACCAAGACCTTATGATTTTACTAAAATGTTATGTACAATATATGCACATATGCAGGCTTTCAGCCAACCCTCTTCATCCATTTGTCTGTTATTGTGGCATCACATTTTACTTCTGCACACTACAGCATACAGCACATGGTAGTGGGTCAGCCCACTTCAGCCACTGGCTAACTTCACTGTGAGTGACAGCATTCTTCCCTATCACAAAAAATACTCCCATGCACAAAGTAGTACCCTTCTGTGCCAGGGACTTCTAAAGAAATTTGGACTTTTTGAAACCACCCAAAAATGTTTTTGCTCTTTACCAATGTTTTTTTTTGTTCTGCAATGCATTTGCCCTATTTTACATATTGCTGGCTACTTTTCTAGTTGAATACACTACTTGAACCACGCATGTACGTTTGTGATTGCATTATTGTGTTTTAAGAATGGAATCCATTTAGACAAAAACAAAACTATTCCTAAAAAAAAGGAATTCAATATTCACGCATTCATGCTCCTCATATGGAGACTACCAGGATCGATTCCCGAATTTGCACCATTCCCATTTTGCAGATCTTTCAACTTACAAAGCTTAGGTAACAAATTGTACCTCTGATCGTTATAAGCATGCTTGAGAATCTGTCTCACCGTTTTCGCACGAATCTAGGAAATCATTAACTTGCATATTGGCGCCCATTGACGGGATTTGGGATTATCTTGTTCATTATTGTGGTTTTTCTCTAGCGCCTTCAGCTTGTTCGCTGTCAAGTCCTACCTGAGATCTTGGAAAGCACATTGGTAACACCATAGAATTTATGGGGAGAAATTATTCCTGAAATTTCATGGAATGTGCGTTTTTGGATAATCATTTGAACAGTTCATTGAAATTAAGACTGATTCATGTGGGCCTTGCAGTTGATCGGTTACACCTAGATTGCCCTTTAAACCTAACCCATATTTTTGCAAAAGTAATGCACCGCAGCGCATCGAGCCAACTTGCTGCGCTGCGGTACAGGGAAAGCGATACAAAAGGGGATGATGGACGGAACGTTTGAGCCAATCAAACACTCACCCCCAGTCAACTCATCTGGGTTTAATCCATCATCATTCTTTAGCTCACTCCACCACCCCAGTTCAGACATGGCCATATGCAAATCAGTCTGACCCTGTGCCTCATGGGAACAGTCCAGCCCGAACTGCCAAGCCATGTCTTCCCTGGACCGGAAACAAGCATCCTAGGACCAGTTTCTGGCATTTCAGCCGTCATCAGCCAGGCTTGCTTGAATCCAGTGGCAAAGTGAGCAAGGGACCCACGTCTGGGCATACCCCGCCAACTTAGGGCGACCAAGCGATACAAAGGGGATGATGGACGGAAGGTTTGACCAAATCAAACACTCACCCCAGTCAACTGATCTGGGTTTAATCCATCATCATTCTTTAGCTCACTCCACCACCCCAGTTCAGACATGGCCATATGCAAATCAGTTCTGACCCTGTGCCTCATGGGAACAGTCCAGCCCGAACTGCCAAGCCATGTCTTCCTGGACCGGAAACAAGCATCCTAGGACCGGTTTCTGGCATTTCAGCCGTCATCAGCCAGGCTTGCTTGAATCCAGTGGCAAAGTGAGCAAGGGACCCACGTCTGGGCATACCCCCGCCAACTTAGGGCGACCAAAGCGATACAAAAGGGATGATGGACCGGAACGTTTGAGCCAATCAAACACTCACCCCCAGTCAACTGATCTGAGTTTAATCCATCATCATTCTTTAGCTCACTCCACCACCCCAGTTCAGACATGGCCATATGCAAATCAGTCTGACCCTGTGCCTCATGGGAACAGTCCAGCCCAAACTGTCAAGCCATGTCTTCCCTGGACCGGAAACAAGCATCCTAGGACCGGTTTCTGGCATTTCAGCCATCATCAGCCAGGCTTGCTTGAATCCAGTGGCAAAGTGAGCAAGGGACCACGTCTGGGCATACCCCCGCCAACTTAGGGCGACCAAGCGATACAAAGGGGATGATGGACGGAACGTTTGAGCCAATCAAACACTCACCCCCAGTCAACTGATCTGGGTTTAATCCATCATCATTCTTCAGCTCACTCCACCACCCCAGTTCAGACATGGCCATATGCAAATCAGTCTGACCCTGTGCCTCATGGGAACAGTCCAGCCCGAACTGCCAGGGAAGACATGGCTTGGCAGTTCGGGCTGGACTGTTCCCATGAGGCACACGGTCAGACTGATTTGCATATGGCCATGTCTGAACTGGGGTGGTGGAGTGAGCTAAAGAATGATGATGGATTAAACCCAGATCGAGTTGACTGGGGTGAGTGTTTGATTGGCTCAAACGTCCGTCCATCATCCCCTTTGTATCGCTTGGTCGCCCTAAGTTGGCGGGGGTATGCCCAGACGTGGGTCCCTTGCTCACTTTGCCACTGGATTCAAACAAGCCTGGCTGATGACGGCTGAAATGCCAGAAACCGGTCCTAGGATGCTTGTTTCCAGTCCAGGGAAGACATGGCTTGGCAGTTCGGGCTGGACTGTTCCCATGAGGCACAGGGTCAGACTGATTTGCATATGGCCATGTCTGAACTGGGGTGGTGGAGTGAGCTAAAGAATGATGATGGATTAAACCCAGATCAGTTGACTGAGGGAGAGTGTTTGATTGGCTCAAACGTTCCGTCCATCATCCCCTTTTGTATTGCTTTGGTCGCCCTAAGTTGGCGGGGGTATGCGCAGACGTGGGTCCCTTGCTCACTTTGCCACTGGATTCAAGCAAGCCTGGCTGATGACAGCTGAAATGCCAGAAACCGGTCCTAGGATGCTTGTTTCCGGTCCAGGGAAGACATGGCTTGGCAGTTCGGGCTGGACTGTTCCCATGAGGCACAGGGTCAGATTGATTTGCATATGGCCATGTCTGAACTGGGGTGGTGGAGTGAGCTAAAGAATGATGATGGATTAAACCCAGATCAGTTGACTGGGGGTGAGTGTTTGATTGGCTCAAACGTTCCGTCCATCATCCCCTTTGTATCGCTTTGGTCGCCCTAAGTTGGCGGGGTATGCCTAGACGTGGGTCCCTTGCTCACTTTGCCACTGGATTCAAGCAAGCCTGGCTGATGACGGCTGAAATGCCAGAAACCGGTCCTAGGATGCTTGTTTCCGGTCCAGGGAAGACATGGCTTGGCAGTTCGGGCTGGACTGTTCCTATGAGGCACAGGGTCAGACTGATTTGCATATGGCCATGTCTGAACTGGGGTGGTGGAGTGAGCTAAAGAATGATGATGGATTAAACCCAGATCAGTTGACTGGGGGTGAGTGTTTGATTGGCTCAAACGTTCCGTCCATCATCCCCTTTTGTATCGCGGTACAGGGAAAGGGCAGGAATGTGCCATTATTAATACAATACGCTGCATTTCTGTCCTTTCCTCAGTGCTAGTGCACAATGGGCTGCCGTGCGCCAACACAGGCCCCATTGCAGCATGGTGCGAGGGTGCCTGCGTTGCATGCAGGATTGTTTTTGTGCAGGAAGATGCATATTCCTCTATATATGTGCAGTATGCAGCACACATAGATAGAGGAAGTAACGAGGAGAAATGAAGATATTTCTCCTCGTTAGGCCTCACCTGGAAAAGCGTAGCATTTTGGTGCATTTCCAGGTCTACCAGCAATGGTAAATCTGGGAATGGGTCAAAGTCAGTGGGAGTTGTGTGGGAATGCCCATAGAGCGCCTTCCCAGGCAGAGTAACGCAACGCAGTGATTTTCGCTGCGTTGCATTACTCCTGATTTATCAAGCGACTTAGGGCTTGCGTGGCTTGATAAATCACATTTGGGGGTTGCATCACGCACAGCGGTGGCTCCTCTGCTAAAGGAGAGGAGCGCTGCCGCACTGCTTCAACTGCAAGCTCAATACAAAAAATAAAATGATAATAACGCTCCATTATTATCATTTTATTTTTTTGTATTGAGCTTGCAGTTGAAGCGGCGGGGCAGGGCTGGGCTCCCTGTGTCACAGGGAGGAGTGGTGGCTGCACTTTAAGTGCACATGTGGCCTTTTGGGCCGGCTAAACCTACATGTGCACTTTCCATGTTCTCCACTCAGGCTGCATTACAGCCTCGGTTGAGAACATGCCCAGGCTCCCATTCCCCGTCTGGGTGCAGAACCACGGCATTCAGACCAATCACAACGCTGGGAGCCTGGGTGCTTGCTTCCTGGTTCCTGTGTGAAGAAAAGGTGGCGGCTGGCGACAGGCGCGACGAGCAGGTAAGTTTCTTTTTAATTTTCTTTTTTTTTCACAATCCCACCACCCCCCATCCCCACCTCCACCGTACCCTTCAAGCCGCTACTGGTCACGCATGCACCATGTTGTGTGGTGCAAAAGTGATGCTATCCACATCATAAATATGGTCCTTATTTATTGTGGCACTTGTCTACTACAGAACCCACCTGCGGATCTTCTCTCTTTAGACTACAAGAGGGTATATATATTCTGTCGTTCCTTACCGTCTTCTGCAGAGATGGAGTCCATTAATGCTCCCTGCATATACAGTGCATTGCTATTTATGTCTGTTAACTACACTGCAGCACAGCCTGCTTATTCGCCATCCTTATGTGGCAAACACGTGTCATTTGGCATCAGGTGGTTTGTTCGAGGTTGTTGAAGTTGCTCATTCGTTTATTTCAGCTGTATTTGATTTATTGTTTTCAATTGATTGTCAAATGTAGTGCTTAACTTGTCAAAAAACATATGTGCCTGGGCCCAAATGTTCCTTTAGGAGCCTGCCACTGGCACCCACTGCTGCATGCTGTAACTGCTGAATACAAAGGCTGCCTAGTTCTGATTCCACCTTATGCCTTTTTTTTCCAGACCCTACACTTTCTCTCTAGTTATCTCACTCTTGTGAGTTTTTTCATCCCCACATTCTCCCTTTGTCACTCTTTTCCTGTCTTTGTCGTCCCTGTTCTTTCTCACTTTTCTGCTTTTCTCTCTGTTGCTCTTGATCAAAGTCTGATGATGAAAAACAAATCGTGGTCCCAAAAACGAGCACCGCTGCCCACGACCTGCCTGCAACCACCAGCTCAAATTAATGACTGTTCAGATGTCTTACCTGGATAGCTTGGGTCCAAACAGTACTTTGCTAAAGGTTTCTCCAGGCAGCTGAGATTCAAGTTTGTTTTTGATGTCTTTCGTGCTTAGTCTGCAGAAGTGCTTGTCAGGTACTGCAGGAGGAGGCTTTGTTTCACTCTGTGACCGCAACTGTCCGGAATTTAAAACTCTGCAAAGAAAAGTTAGAACGCAGAATTGAAAAATACCCACATCAAGGCTCAGTGCCACCAGTATTCCAAGTGTGTACATTCTTATACATGCCCTAACTAGAATCACCCCTCTGCCCGTTCATGCCAGGGTGAAGTGACTGGAGTTGGCTTCAGGGACCTTGCAGTTTCTATTGAAAGTGAAACCCAGGCTAGCACAGAACAGGTCAAATCCCACAAACACATTATAAGAAATTGGGTTATTAGTTGCGAAGGATGTGAGTCCTTCACAAGTAATAAATGCCCAAGTGTCTCTTTACTGGGAACCAAGTACCTCATTGTTGCACCTGGCTCTTCGCCAACGTAACACATTAAAAGGGATATCAGTAAATTTAAGGCAGGCCAATTAGATTGCTCACAAAATGCAGCCATAGGACCCACCACAAGGAGCTCCACAATCTAGAGTCCAAGAGCAAATCCTCCAGCTCTGGAAGTGCTTGAAAGCAAAGGCAAACCACCTCCAGGGTCAGGGATGTAATTCCTTGGGAGAGGTAGGGTTAATTTTTAAATACATCATGAGGGGATGCTGCCCATTTGCATCTCCCTCAAACACTCCCTAGTACAGGTTGGTGGTGCTCCTGTCCCTTTTTGTGGAAGCACGAGAGTGAAAATATGCAAATTTGAGCCCACACATGGCATTATAGGGTGCTCCTGCCAGGTGTTATGAATTTTTCAAAAGCGGGTTCACTAACTGTGTTTCTTTCAGGTTTGCAGACTGATACACATTCTTTTTCCTTTGTTTTTCTTTATTTTGATGAGCGTCCTGGTCCAACCTAGGGCACTCACAGCTTCAGGTATGCCAAGGCCCCGCCAGCTCCCCATGCGCTTCACAAAGGGGCATTGGAGCTGGCACCATTCTGCTCCTGTTGGGTGGGAGCCTCCTTCCTTCTGGCTCCCACCTACATCTGGATCAATGTCATTTCCCCTGCCCGTGAGGAGCTAGGGCAAGGAGGTGAGAGGTCGGGTCAACCTCAGACAGAGGCATGAGGGCAGACAACATGGCTGGCTTCATGGCGCCGCTGCCCATGGAATGGGGTGCCTGAGTAGTTTTCCTTAAGGCGGGCCCTAGGAGATGGGGTCCACTGGGCCAGAAAATTTGACTCAAGGAGGTGGGCCCTGCACATGCTCCTCTATCCATGAGATAATGAAATACCGTTCCACCAGCCTATGGGAGCTTGGCCCTCCCTGGGGTAAAGTCTTTGAGATACAGTTGAGTGCCACAACCTTGTTTTTCTTTCTTTCTTTTTAAAAGGGGGCAAACCTTTCAAACTTTCTATTTCTAGCCTCGTTGGGATGTTTTTCTTCATCTTTGGCTCGTTTTGCTCCTGATGTCAAGGCCTAACTACCAGGAACATTTTTATTAGGCCTCCTGGCCTCTAAAGGGTGTTTTGCATGGGGAGCTAGATCTTTACTTCTCCCTGTCACAAACCTGCTCTCTGCCTGCACTATAAGATTCCTTCTGCATGGGGGGTATTTCCCACAGCCCCTCCACAGCCAGCAAATAGAGCATCCTCCTTGCCACACTCCCCATGCCCTGTGGCCTTCTGGGTATCTTTCAGAGCACCTGTGTGTCAGCAAGAAGTCAAGGGCCAATCCATAGACATCCTAGGGAAAGCTTCTCCCAACGTGTCCTCAGGAGGCATAAGTGGGCCAGCCCCACATGCCCTGGAAATACTCACGCTAGTCCTGGAGGGTCAGCTGGAGTCAAAGGCCCCATCTTTGCAGGGCATCAGGTGTTTTCTCCTTCCAGCTGGACATCCTTCTGGTTCCATTGTGTCCAGGTCCAGTGTCTTCTCAATGGTCTCTCCCTGGTGTACAGGTTTTTAAGTGGGGGTGGAAAGTTTTAGGGGCCAGGCACCCCAGACCAATCTTATAATGCCACATCACCCCTCCACCCCTGTCCCACTTCTTCTGTACAGTATTCTGGGATAACCCAAAATGGCAGCTTCAAGATTTCTCTAGCCAGAGCTCCTTTGAGGGCCTCAGCTCTGCCCAGAGCAGAAACTGCTGCCTGACTTTTCCACTAGAACATCAAAGGTGAGCCCCTCCTGTGTTGGCTGCTGAGGTCTGGGCTCCCTCCTTTATTCGGATGGGCTTGGGCTCGCACAGCCCAGGTGCAGTGTGACATGATAATTATCAGGTGCAGATTTTCTCCCCACCCCTTGCTTTCCAAAGAACTGAGTTAATCACTGTTGCTTACTCCTTTTGTGTGGGGTGGGGTGGCCATTGTTCCCACTACTGGGCAGCAAAGTAATTAGCTTGGGACTATAGAGGGGACAAAGGCCTTAAATCTGATTATGAGCTGGGCCAGACAAAATATGACAAATCCTGAAGTCTCATAAGTTGTGGGTGTGGGTTACTGAAACATACAAATTCAAACTCAGTGTGCAGGTTTTACCCTAGTTTGGTACCTTGCTGTGCTGTACTCTAGGGCAGATTTCACCTAAATGTATAACACAGTGAAAACACCATAGATTTTCCAGCATGCACAATAAGCGCACACTGTGACTGCCCAGTCATATTATAAGGCCTACTCCATGTCAGCACCAATCCTTTCAGAGTCCCTTCTACAGCAAGCTACCTGTGCACAGATACCAGGCTGAGTATGATGGTAGGCTCACACGTGCATTCCTCATACGTGCGCACATGTGTGTGCTCAAGTATTCACACACAGCCAGCCCAGTCTCTCTTACCCTATCTGCACAGCAGCAGCCATTTATTAAAAGACAGACACTGGCGGTTAGCAAATTCTAATTACTGTGAATTTACCATGAGTGAGTCTCAGATAGTGAGATTCACTTACAGTAAATGTCCAAAAAACAGGCTAATCATTTGTTGAAGATCCTGGTGGACTAAAAGGGCAGAAACCATTTGCTACATACATTATTCTACAGATCTAGGGTTGGTACTCACTTCTCACCTCAGAATCAACAGTGCAACAGTAACTCCGCCATGAATAGGGGGGCATTTCAGATCTGTTTAATTCAGGTTTATAACCTGACAATTAAGGCCCCAATTCGCAAAGGTAAACTTAGACCTGAAGTCTAAGTTTAGACCTGAAGTCTAAGAGCCCAATTCACAAAATGAAACTTAGACCTGAAGTCTATGTTGAGACCTGAAGTCTGAGTTTAGACCTGAAGTCTAAGAGCCCAATTCACAAGGAGAAACTTAGACCTGAAGTCTATGTTGAGACCTGAAGTCTAAGAGCCCAATTCACAAACAGAAACTTAGACCTGAAGTCTACGTTGAGACCTGAAGTCTAACTTTACCTTTGTGAATTGGGCCGTTAGACTTCAGGTCCAAACTCAGACTTCAGGTCTCAACGTAGACTTCAGGTCCAAACTCAGACTTCAGGTCTCAACGTAGACTTCAGATCTAAGTTTATCTTTGTGAACTGGGCCCGAAGAGTATTTGTCATTTATGTTGTAGAACTCCCTACTTTGAAACAACAGTTATGTGTGTTATTCCTCAATTTTCAAGAAAGGGTTCTCAGGAGAGAATGAAGAGCCTCTGAAATTGAGGGAAGCATTATGTCACCAATTGCGAGTGGGTTGGAATTATGTGCAGGGATAACGTGTGGCTAGAAATTAATTTTCCAGCTGGTATCGCCGCACCTAAATCAGGGAATTTAGAGTTAGTCTCCACAGAATGGAAAATTTCAATGCTGACCCAGATTTCTGGGTTCAAATTACCCCTGGAATTCCTGTTTCTTTCATATTATCTCTTCTATTTGACATAACCTTTCGGCATTTGGTAAACATGAGGGGGGTTGGGGATGGGAGTAAATTAAGGAATATCAGAATATCAGGGAGCAGAATGTGGGCTGGCATGAAGGAGTGGGCCTCGCCCCCCTCCCCTTAGGCTTTAGGAGGGGGATGAGGGAGCTGGGCTGATCTTGCAGCCAGAGCTTATCCTACCAGTGAAACTGGGCCTGTATTTCCCACATAACAGAAACCTGGATGTGGCAAGACTTGCCCATTTGTATTCTGGCAAAGCAGTATCCCACCGAGGCTTACTACTCTATCCTACACATAAGCAGGGTCTATGTCTGTCTCTGTTGAGAGGATGTTTCACCGGCATCGAACAGCTACACTAACCTTGTGGGGCAAATGTATCACGATTTACCCTAATCTATAAAACCATTTTGCATAATATTCTACTGCAGTTCATGAAGCATACATGGGTATGCTATTCCTTTAAAGATAGGCTTCTCACGGCCGCCTCCTGGAGTTAGTGTGGTGCTACGCAGGAATGAGGGGGCATATTAGCAAGGGCCTAATCGCCGCTTTAGCGGCACTTTTTGCCGCTAAAGCGGCGATTTTTTATCGCCCTATCAGCAAGCTGTTGCTAACAGGCGTTAGCGACAGCTTTCTGGCGATAGCGGCCGGTTTTCCCATTGCCTTGCATGCCAGCGATAATTATCGCTAATGACATGCAAGGTAGGCGTTCCCAACTAAAAGCGACTGAAAACAGTCGCTAACACAACTTCCCCCTATTAGCAACGCAGGCGAAGCGATAAAAAAATTCGCGCTGAGCGCGAATATCGCTAGAATTTAACACCTGCTAAAAACATGACTTACCTGTTTGTAGAATAGGAGGTGGATTGTCAGCCTAAGTCCACCATGGCGTTAATGCGTGAATATCGCTGGATTTCCAGCGATATTCACGCATTTCGCCGCTATCGCTGGATATTTTATCGCATTGGAGATAAATCTTGCTAATAGCATGTTATCTCCACGATAATATCCAGCGATAGGCGGCGTTAAAAAAATACGCGCTAAGCGCGGTTAGCGATAATTTTCGCCTGTTGTTGCTAATATGCCCTGAGGTCTTTTGCCCAGGGACCTTGATTTAGGAACATTGACTGAAATTTTGTGCAACTTTATTTGAGTCCATGCATAGTGCCACTCAACTTTCAATTGGTATGAAAGACATAGGGGCATATTATAATGCTTTCGCCCTATTTACAAGGCAGTGCTAACATGCATTAGCGCATGTTAGCAGCCTTATTACCGACGCCTCGCTTTGCATCTCTAATGAGATGCAAAGTGGGCGTTTCCTACTAACACAACACGGGAATAAAGGAGTTACAGCACTACTCCCTATCAACAAGCTGGCCCAGGACACCAATTCCGACGTTAGAATCCGCGCTAACCGCGGATAACGCCGAAAGCTAACTTCTGCTAAAAAGCAGACTTAGCTATACATATGATGGGAGGTGGATTCTATGGCTGAATCCACATCTCCCTATTAGCAAGGATTACCTGATCGCTTCCGTTGTAGCGCTGGATTTCCTGCGATGTGCGCGTATTTCGCCACTATCGCCGGATTTAATATCGCTGTGGAGATATGCGTTGTTAATAACGCGATATCTCGGCGATTAAATCCGGCGACAGCCGGCGTTAAGCTAATCCGCGCTAAGCCTGCTCAGCGATGTTTATCGCTATTCTTTGTTGATATGCCCCATAATTCTGATCTGTCAATTTCTTTTCATAAAAATTTAGGAGCAAATAAAGGTGCACCAAATTTTAGTCAATATACATGAACACGTGTAGGTTGATGAGAGAAATTGATTGTTTGGGTTCATTGACTCAATTAAATTGCACACTACACAGAGCTTTTTGTCATTCAAATCTTGGACGAACTGAGGGGCATATTATCAAGAAACGGCGTTAAAATTATCGCCGCTTTAGCGGCAGAAAACTGCTGCTAAAACGGCGATAATGGGCTTGATAATATGCCCTGGAGAATTCCAATAGAAGCCCATGTTCTGGTGTCAACATGGGCTTCTATTGGAATTCTCAAGGGCATATTATCAAGCCCATTATCGCCGCTTTAGCAGCAGTTTTCTGCCGCTAAAGCGGCGATAATTTTAACGCCGTTCTTGATAACATGCCCCTGAGCGTTTAGCAATCCTTTAAAGTACTTCATAAATTCTGGGAGCTAAAGCCAAAATGTTTTTGAAAATATTTGTGAGTTCAACCTGTCAGTATCTGCATTACTAGAAGGAATGTGCAAAGTAGAGATCACATAAACATAGGGAAGTTTATTTGAAAACTATACGAGCGTTGCAAATATTGCAGAGGATGTGATGCTTAAGAAAAATATGAAGTAAAAAATCCAGAGGTTTTTAAAGAAAGTTTCTGTGCTGGAAATTTTTACTGCAAAAACATTTTCACCCGTATTTTTTACCCGGAGGTGGAGTTTGTAAATTTGGTGAATTGTGAAGTTTGCAACATGCGTGAGAGAAAGATAATTTTGTCAACCCCTACGTACAACACACTCCCAGAACAAAAAGGCTCACAACAATGAGTTACCATTGGCCACCGTGATGTTCAGTTTGATGTCCCCTTGCTCTTGTCCAACCAGCATGCCATATGGACATCATGGGATTATCAGTGACATGAGGGTAAATTTCACGTAAAGGGGCTAGTAAGATAAGCATCCTTGCCAGGATCAAACAGAGCTCCTGACATTCACCCTTACACAGCAGTAGGGTGTATTTTAGAAAAGATATTTCCCAAGCAGATAAGCAAGCACAGGGATGGTATTTCGTTCTTATGACAACTATACTGGAAAACATTCATTTATCTGCAATATATGGACAATATATTCTCAGGATGGTGCAAGTGTTTTGTCACTTCGGGTACATTATATATTTTCCTGCTGCAATACTCCCTCTATACAATTTTTTTTTAAAAGATGGATTTTCAGCCCTTTCATACTAAGGGCCTTATTGCAATGTTGGGTGGAAGGCCATCCGACAGCTCGTTGGTGGCGTTCCGCCCTACATCTGAGGCATCGGTCCGACCGCCGTATTATGATAAGGGCGGTCCGACAGAGCCCGTGGGGTGAATCCGCTCCGCCTCCCACAGGCTCAAGGAGTCAGTCGGGGCGGAGGGCAGATCGTAATCCCCAGAATGGAGGCGGTGCCTAGTCAGGCACCGCCGTGGGGAGTTCGATGCACGTTACCGTCAGCCTTTCTATTGCGGTCCAAGACACCACCAAATGGTGCCTGCCACACGTTGCATGGATGTTTAAAAAGTGCATATTTACAATTGCGGCTTGTGCTGCAGCCCACAGCACAATCCACAACAGGAGATATGCGCTTTCCAACCGCCGTGAAGGCGGTCGCATCCTAATTAGGGAAGCCGCACTCGTCCGGCCGGCATCGTAATAGGGCTCCTAATTTGAAGCCATCTAGTGGTGGCACCCTAAGGCTGCTGGCTTACCGTGCCTTATGCAAGCAGGGCCCTTGAATATTCTGAATGTGAGGGGAACGGCCAACAGTTTTGGAAGCCGTGCAATAAAGGTCATCATTGTATTCATTTTACCAAGGAATAACCAAGCCAAATTCAAGCTTCCCAGATCCCACCCCGACCGTGGGAAGGAGCGATCACTTAGAAACAGCGAATACAGGAAACAAACAGACGGGGACAAATGCCTCCACACGACAGGTTTCACTGCAATCACCACAAAAATATGAGGAAGACAGAGCCAGACATTCCGGGACTGCCGCACAGACACAGATGTGCAGAGAAGAGACAAAACACCGCTGCTCCCATGTTTCTCTATTTGCAGAAACCACAATCAGATGGAAACATTGACAAGACTTTGTGCATTCCGAGTATTAAAAGGGACAACTTTCTACAAAACGCGCAAGACAAACTACAGACCAGTTTTCTCTAGAGGCCACAAACCACAACACGTTATCACAACTTTTAAAAAGTGTGAACGACAACCAAACCAATATTCAGCTCTGATGAATACATGAAAGTCATTTTCATAGAATCCCCTTCACTGTCTACAGTCAATCAAATCATCTAACAACATGAACAGAAACACTTAGTCCAAATATGAGATCCAAGGACATTGAAGGAGGGATAACTCAAAGTTTTGTGCTTCAGACAGTGCAGGAAGCAGTGTTTAATTTTTAAATTAAAAAAAAAGTAAGTGCTGGTGCCCAATTATTTTTCTATGGGTGGCTTTGGCGGTGATGCCCAGTGCCAAGGCTACCTATTCTTGACTCCTCCACAAGCCTCCTTTTTCCTGCACCAAACACCTCCTGTCTATTTAGCTCACTCGTGCGGGTTCTTTTTCTTTCCTGCTTTTTGTCTGTTGCTGGTTTCCTCTTTTTTGCTTCCTCCTTGCTTTTCCCTTTTCTGCCTTTCTCCCTCTTGCTCTGGATCAAAGCCAGGCTCTGCTCCCCAGAAATGAGTGCCAGTACCCACAACAGCCACAGGCTACAGAGCTTAATTTGTAAATAGAGAAGTGCCAGGGCCCAAGCTATTGCTTGGGAGACTACTGTAGGCTGCACTATTGACTGGAACTGCCATCGCTGCCACATGCCAGTATAAACACTCCCTTCTAAATATCGCCAGTGCTCAATTTGAGCCGGTGGTTTCCGGTGCTTGGCACCAGCACTTAATTGTCAGCACCTGTCACCTATGGCAGTCTGCCATATGGTGGCACTGTTTATCTTATTTAGAGAGTAGCATAATATAAGCTATTATAAATTCAATATACATTGCAAATGACTAATACCTGCAACCCAAACCATTCTAATAGCTTTGGTGGCATTGACTAGTCTGAATTCTTACACTTGCAGGAGCGTGATGGTTAGTGTCATGGCAGTGCTGGCAGGGGCAATTGGTGCGGTGATCTGAAGTGGCGCCCTGACGAGGGCACCAGC
Source organism: Calotriton arnoldi (assembly GCA_963921515.1). Lineage (NCBI taxonomy): Eukaryota > Metazoa > Chordata > Amphibia > Caudata > Salamandridae > Calotriton > Calotriton arnoldi. Next base: position 5,394,829 of record CAWUFW010000123.1, on the reverse strand, counting down.
ACTTGTTTCTTTACAAATTAAGTACTGAACATAGCGGTCCTATAAATGTGAGAATCTGGACAATTACGGGCCACCTAAACCAGTGAGAATAGTCTGGACTTCTGTAGAATTATTTTTTTTACATTTGAATTTCATTGTTAATGTCATGTGCTCTATCCAGCAATAGACAGATAATGCCACCACGTGGTGGACTGTCATAGGTAATTGCAGCTGTCAACAATTAAGTACTGGTGCTGAGCACTGGCAAACACTGGCACAAATTAAGCTCTGTACTGGCACAAACTGAGCTCAGGCATGAAGTCATCAAAGAACAATACCTTAAAAAACAGACAGAAGAGCAATTGCAAACCAAAATAAACTCACCCATGCATCACACAAGAAATCGCAGCACACATGATCAGTGGACCACCACTTGTCGCAGTAGGCACATACTGTCTGACCACTTGGTTATTTTAAATGACAGTATGTTACATGGAGATGGACAACTCAACAAATTAACAGGGAGAGCTGAGCCAAAGGTCTGGCTTGGCCCTAAAAGCCCAGGAGTGGGCCAAGTTGTGAAATATTTAGCATGTACATCAAGCAACAGATATCAAGTAAAAATGTGATCAAATCTCATCAAAATTCAAAAGAGTGTATTTCTTTAACATGTGAGGTGTTTCACCTTATTACATCAGATTATTTCACTGCATTGAGAGGCGTTTATTAACCCCTTCTACGCGGCTGGAATTCCCCCGCTGTGCGGGAGAATTCCATGCGTGCGCGGAACGGACGGCCCCCGGCCGTCCTCCGCACACGCCCACCGTGACGTCGGACGGCCAGGGGGGGCCGTCCGACGCATGGAAGAGGTTAAAAGTGATAGGTTTTAAACATGAAGTTAGAAACACGCGTGCCCACCCCTCCACCGAAGACAATGCCACTAGAGAACTAAGAGGCAAGTCAGTTGTCATGTATACACTCTATGTATTCTAGATTCTTATTATGCATGAAGTAACATTGCAGTATATTAAATCAAACGCAATAGCTGTTTTTACAGTGTACATCCTGAACTCACGTATTTGAAGGTGCTCTCAAAGGTGATAATGAAGACAAAAGAGCTTGATGAAATAAAATATTTATTTAGGATCACACAAATTGGTCAAGAAGGGAAGCCGGAATTGACCCCAGGTTTTCTAGTTTCACATTGTGCATTTCAGATCACTGCTTTGTTTTTAATTCCTTGTGCATGAGATTACAGTGGATGGTTGGCAGAAACGACATACAAATGTGGCTCTTTTTGGGCTCGAAGGTCCAAGGGGAGCTCGAGCTGAGCTAAAGCCAGGCATTTGGCCTGAACCTAGCTCGACCTTTCAGTGACTTGCCAACCTCTGGTGTTATCTAACACGGGGCTTGGCTGCCCACGATGTGTTGGGTTCAGGGAGGCCAATACACTGTGGCACATTTGAGACGTCATCAGTGATGCCGTTTAACATGTCATGAGTGATGTAATATGTGAGGTCTAAGGAGGGCATGACGGGGCAGGAATTATGGTTAGTTTACCTACTAATGACCTGCTTGTTTTTTTGGTATTGTGTTGTAGCCAAAACTTCACTTTAATTGTGTTTTCGTCAGTAAATTTTTCAGGGGTTTTAAAACCTATGTTAGGGTGTTAGAACCAAAGGTAAATGTAGCTTAATTTTAATCTTTTTTTTCCAGGACTGGAACAGTTATGGAAACACCTCTATAAAAGGTGAGTAAATATAGAGTGGTGTATATCACAACACTTCATGAGCCCTTCTTTGATGTGTCCAGTGCCTATTGCAATCAATTCCCTTTTTTCATTTATGTCTATTGCTTTGTGGTTCTTCTAGCTTTTTGGTATTAGCTTATTTTTTGGGAGAGGTTTTTCTGACATTTTGTCTTACTCCTCTCTTTAGGTCCTGTCCTCTTATCGCTTGGTCTCACTATGTATAGGACGTATCTTAAGTTACCCTGATACTTATCTCTGGTACTGGAGAGGTGATAATGGTGCCTGCAGAAGGTCCTCCTTGTCTTCATTGGGAACTCTGATGATTTCGAAATCCCGGTGTGAAATTCATGAAAAGAGGTAGACTGTGATGTAGTTTTATCCAAATGGTAGATTTATTCTTTAGTTCAGTCAGGACAGGAACATTAGAGGATATGTTGGTTGTAGTAGTATTGAAAGTAGTATCAGGAAAATCAGCCCCACCGGGAGTAGCATCCCTGCTGCTCAGCCCACATACAGCAACTGACAATTCCACTCAAACATACACACAGGGAACATTCTGAGGCATCACTTACACTGGCTGAGCAGCAGAGTACAGAACACAGAGAAAGGACTAGACAGAGAAGAGAGCAGAATGCCACACCCGGGCAATCAGAAGACCATGTAGTGACTGGTTGGCCCTCATTACAATGGCGGTCGGACGCTCGCTGCGGGATGGAGACTGCCCGACATGTAATCGATGGCTCCACCCACCATAATACGATCGGAAACATGCAGTTTACTATTGCTACTTGTGCTGCGGCCCGGAAAAGGGCAGCAGCACAAGCCGCAATAGTAAAATGCATGTCTACAAACATCCATGCACCATGTGCCAGGCACCATGTTGTGCCTGGCACACGGTGCATGGATGTTTAGGTGTGCACCACATGTGCGCCTCTGGCCACATAGCGGAGGCCCATGGGGGTCGGAGGCCCTCCTAGGGGCCCCCAAAGTCCCTTTCCATCTGGATTTACATGGTGGTGGGACTGCCATGTAAAGGCTGAGGAAAAGGGACATCCTAATCCCTATGGTGGTGCCTTCATAGGCACCACCTCCATTGTAGGGATTAGGCTACGGCCACTGCCACGACAGGCTCCTTGAGCTTTTAGGAGGAGGCGGTCTTTCCCCTCCTCCAAAAAACTCCGACCGCCGGTGTCTTAATCTGGCGGTCAGACCGATACACTGGATGTTGGGTGGACCGCCACCGACGGTCTGTCGGTGGCGGTCCGCCCGACATCCTAATGAGGCCTCATTGTTGCTACAGCTTTTATTGGATCAATATAATAATGATCCACACATATTAAAATATATTTGTTTTCAAAATGATTTACCTTTACCTTTTTATCAAATGTAGTTTATTTCCGCTTTTACAAATACTTTTAACTCTTACCAAATAAAAAAAACATCAAATATAATTGTAGAGTTACAATATATTATTAATTACATTATAAAACACATTTTTTTGGGACTCTGACAGATGTTTATAGCACAGAAGGTCATCTTTAACTTGTGGTCCTGAGAAAGACCACATGATTCACTAGCGGCTGAAAGAGATGGTAGACAGGAATACTCTACTCTGTTGGGCACCATGTGATGGTGCTACATAATGTGCATAAATTGTGTATCAAAAAGACTTAAGGCCTGTTTCAGTTCTAGGCAGGTGGGATGCTCTGTCACAAACGTGACGAATATCCCGTCTGCTGTATTACAAGTGCATTATATCCTATGGGACGTGTAATACAGTGGACGGGACATTCGTCACGTTTGTGATGGAGTATTCCATCCACCAAGATCTAAATCAGGCCCTCTGATTATTCTTTGTTTTTGATTACACAATGGTTGAACACATGTTGATGTCACCTAGGATTACCTGATCTCAATCTGATTGCATGATGTTTTGGGCTGTTTTTTTGTTGTCAGATGACTATTACAAATCATTAAATATTAATTTAAGATTAACAACTTGGGAGTCTTAACCTACATAACTAGCAGGGATATGTTGTGGTTTGCCCATCTTGGAGCATATCCACTTTGTGAGTCTTGAACGCAGTGGGGACAATTTGCGTTTGTAGTGCATTCTGCGATGACTCTTCCCCCAGCATCCCTCCCCTCCTAATGACCAAGATCAAAGCTATTTTATTAGGGAACACATGACGTGCTATCCTGCCTATGCTACCTATTTGTCAATAAAAAAAAACTGAGCACCTCTAAATGGGACACACAGATTCTTGAATACCTACACAGAAAAACTGATTTTCCGCGACGTCTTGGCCATGTTTTCTTGTAGTTGTGAATCATTGATGCGGATGCTTTTTCTCCATCCTTTAAAGGGAATAGACCATAACAAGAAGCAAGAGTCAGGTGAAGAGGAGAACTTTTCCAGGCACTTCTGACACTTAGTTATTGAACAAATGATTGAGAGCTGTGGCCGCATAACTAACCAGGGTTGTTAGTGCTTTAATTAACTAATGCCCTTGCACAGGTCATTCTCAATCCTATTGAAAAAAGCCTTTCTATGCTTGACAACTTTGCCCACTGCAGGTGAATCACACATGTACCCGTCCAGGGAAAGGCAACAGAAAAAGTATCCAGCATCCAAATACAAAACCGAATCCACAACAACTCCTTCTTTTTAGGGGACAAGTCAAATTTCCAGTGTCCAAATTGCAGGCACCCACTTTATGAAAAGTGATGGCATTACCTGCCTTTTACTGCTGCTTGACCTCTGGCCAGAGTTTATGTCCTTGACTCACATGAATTTCACAAACTCTGCAATGCACTGCTTCACCTCCTTCCTCCCCAATAGGCCTTCATCGGGTCACTTGGGACCCTTTAAGTTCAAGAAAAGACCTGTGGCCTGCAGAATGTTCTAAGGATCCATCCCCTCACTGGTGGTCTTCAATCTCTGCTTGGAACGTCTCAGCTCCTTCCTGTATAACCATTAATATGTTGGGGCTTCCAACAAGCATGATTTGATGCTCAGCACTACCGCAAGCAGCCTTACATTTAGCACCAGGACACTCTTTGTCTATTTTGAGTTGGAAGAGTTGAGGGAAGGAATAATGGAATTCACACCTGGGAAGGCCCCGGGCACAGACGGGGTTCCAGGCAACCTTTTTAAATCATGTGCAGATCTGTGAGCCCAATTAATCACCCAACACCTTAATGCGGCAGCACAAGGCCATATTCCCTCATCATGGAAGCAATCAGTTATAGTACCTATTTTTAAAAAAGGGAACCGAGCCGATCCAGCGTGCTACCGTCCAATCTCTTTGATAGACGCAGAAGTAAAATTTTGGATAGGGTCTTGCTGAAGCGATTAACAGGTTGGGCTAATAATAAAAATTTCTTGTCAGAAATTCAATTCGATTTTGGACCAGGTCGAGGCACCATAGAACAAAACTTGAAATTTATATCTGTTGGTCAATAGATACACAGTGGCCAAAAGGAGACCTCAGCAGAGCTTTTGACAAAGTGGTGAGATCTAAATTGTGGTCTGTGCTGAGGGGAATGGGGGTGGATGATGCCCTAGTGGCGTTTTTGCATGATTTGCACACAGGGCTTGAAGGCTCAGTAAGATCCGGCCCATTGGGGTCAGATCTTACTGAGCCTTCTTTGGCTCAGTATACAACTCAAACCTTGTTTGAGTTGTATAAAAACAACACTGACAAATTTGGGTAAACCACATCTTTATAATTCACCAGAGCTAATTTCTAAATCAGATATCGCATGTACCCGCCTGACGCCATTACATTAGGGGAGAGAAGCCATGCACTGTCGCATTACACCGCTGGGGAGAGACTACACCTCCCATCAGACCCTGCTGCAGACAGCTGACTCCGCGCATAAAAGTGCGCTACGGTCCCGCGGCGTGGGGCGCGCACGGTGATGCGCCTGGGAAAGCCTGGGCCAAGGGCGGGCCCCTCCACGCCTGTCAGCATCCGGAAGAGGCTGGGCTGGGCCCCCCCTCTAAGCATTGCCGTGGGGGAGAATCTTCGCCTGGGACTTCTAAAAACTCTTAAAGAAACTGTCGATCTACAATGGGTAAGCGCAAGGTGCCAACCCAAAAGGCAGGGGGGAAATAGTAAATACGCTTGACTCATTTTTGACTAGAGCTGCAAACATCCTTTCTAATGGAGCACCGCCTCTCCTTGGAGGAAGGCATGAAAGGCTCCCTTTTGCCAGAACCCACTTCTGACCTACAGCCTAAAGTGGATGTGGGTGAGGAATTAAGTGTTACTTCTAACCGCTCCTCAACTTCCTTACTCCACCCTGGGACCCCTGCATCCACAGACTCTCTAATTGAGCCAGCAGTTGAGAGGAAAAGACCTGGAGGGAAATCAAAGTCAAAAACTTCGAAAGCACCATGAGAGATTAAATCCATTTCTGACGCAATGCTTATGGCCCCATTCCTCCTGGATAAAGCCTCTTAGGCGGGGCTGAGTGAGGACTTGGGTGTCAAATTGGGACAGATGGTTTCTTTGCTGCTCCAACCATTAACCAATAGACTGGCGGCGATTAAAGAGAAATTGGATAACCTTATTAATGGGGTGTCTACTCATGGTAATGCCACAACTACAGCATCTCTCCCAGTTTCAGGACAAGTTCAGGGGTCCCAGGGGAATCCAATAAGGGGGGACAAGGGCCCGAGTGAACAAACGTTCAGAATCTACATGGTTCACAGTTCCTGATTTTCTTCTCCAAACTCATTTTGCCCCTACTGCCCTGCCCTTAGCCTGTTTAAATAATAATCCCCAAGTGGAAACTATAACTAATCCATGAGGAGTCCAGGCTGATATGAATGTAAATAGGGGGAGAAGGGGAGGAGAGGCAGTACAGGGTACAGAATGTCATACGCTGGCTTAAACCAGCCACATACTTTAGACGTTCCCCCAGCATCTCTCCCTTACGTCCTTGTTTTAGTTAATGTGTCACCGCTGAGCAAGGGCCAAAGGGAGCTGACGGAGCAGCTAATCGATAAAGTTCTGCACTGGTTTTTTACCCATGTTAGAGGTTATGCATTGTGGGGCGGCAGGCTGGATAGGCACATTATTATGGCAAGGAGGGTGGGATGGGTGGTCCACTCTGCAAAAGAAGTAACAGGTGATTGTGTTATTGTTAATTTTAATGACTAGTTTGTGGTAAAAAAACGTGTTAAGGGCTTGCTCAAATGTCCCTTTGTTTAGCTCTCAGATCACTGTGTCCCCCTGGCATATTTTTACAGACCTCCTCTGCTATCACACTTGGATTGTGTGAGAGCCTCCACTGGGCTATCTCGCCCTACCCCTCATGTGACTCGAGGTCCTGTTAGTCTTCCTGGACCGGAGGCGAGGATCGAGTTAGTGAACCAATTTGCCCCGTTGACTGATTTAGAGACTTGCAATTGACTACCCCTGGGTGGTGTAAACGGTAATCTAACTACTGCCAAAAAAACTGACAAACAATTTGGGAGTATTGGCTCCGGCAGCTTTGATGGGAGAACAGAAGCGAGGGGTACAAATAGCCACATGGAATGTTGCGGGTCTTGCCACTCAGATTGGAAAACCCGAGTGGTTTGCTATCTGGCAGGATCAAGATATATGTTTCCAGGTGCTTGGGCAACAGACCTGTTATTTATAAATGGGTATCGATCAGATCAAACTGATGCAATTTCTTCTTTGTCTGGCATAGCTAAAGGGGGCCTATTAACTTTAATCTCAAATACACTGGCTATTAAGATCATAAAGTTTGAACATCCATCTCCCTATTTCCACTCTATAGCCTTTGAAGGGGAAGCATGCAGGTTTGGATATTGATAAATTATTATAATAATCATTTTGGCGGGAACATGTCATTGGTGATAGGGCCATTGGAAAAAGAACTGTATAAATTCACTGGGGCAATGTTAAATAAGGAGTTCAACATTATATGGATAGGTGACTTTAACGCCCAGCTATGGATCCATTCAATGGACACTGTCTGTGGAATGGAAGATATAGATGGAGATCCATTGCCTCATTTTATAAGGCATGAGTATGGGAATACCCTAAATAGGATTTTAATCACCAGGAATTTGGTAGTCTGTAATAAGGTAGACCCAATAACAGGAGGCTTTGGAAAAACTTTCTTTTGCGGCGACTATGAATCTACAATTGATTTCATAGTAGCCTCTGCTCCCTGTCGTGGACACATTGCCAATATTGATACCAAACTCTCTAACCTCAGTGACCATGCAATACTAACTATTTTTTTGTATTGTTTGGGGTAGGTGTTGAGTACTTTCAAACACAAAAGGTGCGAAACCAATCTTAGCAAGGCAGAATGGTTATCAGCTTAAATGGGACAACACTGACAAAGAGAGAATTGTCCAACAGATCGTATCTAGCAAGTTGGACTCGAACCTTAAATGTCTAGACCCCGACGTTTCACCAGATATCTTACTCCCTAAGTCTTTAGCTCTACTTGGGGGAAATTAAGTTGTCTCTGACTTGCTCCAAAACTGTTAAGGAGATGTCAGGAATACAATAGTTTGACAAGGTTTGAGCAAGGGCTCTAAAAAAATCTTCGTAAAGCACTTAAAACGTGTCTCAGAGATCATTGACATATAAGACAGGTCAGAAAAATAGGGAATGGAACTGAAAGAAGATGCTTGGGAAAATCTGACAAAGGCTGCATCTTCCAAGAATAGCAGGGAATTCTGGAAGGTGATAAACTCCCCTTACTTTAATAACAATACAGAGATAACCCTGGATAATCACGTGGGTGAAGATGCCTGGGTGGCTCATTTTGAGCAGATCTTTAGGTCTGAGATTGTATCTATGTATGAGCCACTGGGTGTTCCCCAACCCTTAATTAATCATTTGTCATTTATCCTGGATGAAGTAAGAATTGCCTTGGGTAAGTGTAGCCGAGCCAAAGCTCCAGGTCCGGACGGGGTGCCTATTGATTTTTTCCTAGAATACAAAGACCTGTGGGCCCCCCTCTTAACTATTGTATTTCACGTATTACCGAAGTGGGGTCCTTTACCATCGTGGAAAACAAGTATTATAGTGCCAATGTATAAAAAGGGAGACAAATCTAAACCACAGAATTATCGCCCTATCTCCCTTCTAGATGGCACTGCGAAACTTTGCTAAACAGGCTAGAAGATTGGGCGAGAGATAAAAACATCTTGATCCCAGCCAAGTATGGATTCCAGAAAGGGAAGGGTACGATAGACCAGTGTCTGAATTTGAGCCTGATTATCGCCAAGTATACCGCAGTGAAGGGCGGTCAGACCTACATGGCCTTTATGGATCTATCGCCACGTTTGACTGTGTAAGCCCGGCCAAACTATGGGAAATTATGGAAGAGATGGGCATAGATCCTCAGATGTACTCTCAGGCCTTGGCGTATGTACACTATGGAAGGAACGGGGAATGTACACAAACTTTTAAAATTATGGGGGGCGTTAGACAAGGCTGTGTCCTTGCCGCATTCCTATTTTTGCTTTACACAAATGGGGTGGAAGCCACTTTAATTGCCCCACACTAGATGTCCCCTCTTTCCCCCCGTCCACACTCCTGATCCTGGCTTATGCGGATGACGCTGTCCTAATAGCCAGGACAGGCATAGCACTACAACATCTTATAGAGGCCTATGTGAGTATCATGTTATCTTTGGATCTAAGAGTAAATGAGCCCAAATCTTTTGTTCTTATGACAGGACTATCCCCCTCTAAAAGAACTCCACTTTTTTACATTGGAGCTCGAAAATTGGAAGTAGTGGAGACTTTCCCCTACTTAGGGGTATCATTTGACAAAAAACAAACCTGGTTACACATGGTGGAAAGTAGGGCATTAATAATGGAGCGAACAACGGTTGCGGTTTCTAGCTTTGCTAAGAAATTGGGCTCAAAACCCATTGCCACCATAAAAAAGATTTATAGTGCTAAGACAATCTTGGCCACAACATATGGGGCAGGGTTGTGGGGAACAGCCTCAATAGACTCTCTACAAAAGTTGGAGGATGTTTTATTTTAAGAGGGTAGCTTCCCTTCCCGGATCATTTTCTAACTATGTGTGCCACTTAGAACTAGGCTTAACCTACGTGACTGACATTGTAAGACTTGCCCCTATTATGTTATGGCACTCAATATGGAAAAGAGACTCAGTAGACCTAACCCAAACTATAATAAAAACTGTTTGTCACTGGATAATGTACAGAAAATTGTCTGGTTGCAGTTTGTCAAATCTGCATTGTGTTCGGTAGGTGTACCTTAATTATTTACAAACCAGAGTTCCTGTTCCAAATTTCCCAAAAAAAGACTCAAAGCATTATTTTTAGCAAAGGCAGGTTATGAAAGAAAGGAAAGGCATCATGCAAAATCTGTTGTAATGTTGTACCAATTGACCCCTCCCCCCATAACGGAGGGCGAGTATGCGTACCTAGAAAGAGCTAGAAATTTACAGCACAGATTTATTCTTCTGAGGTTTTGCATCAACTTAATTCCGTTGATGCTGAGTTTCCCTGCAAAGAAGTATTCTTTTAATGATATGAAACCCTGCTCATGTGATAATTTTTCTGAACAATCTGACCTCCATGTTTTCTTTTGTTGTCGCTTTTATAAAGAACAAAGGGGCATATTAGCAAGACCGGCGATAAAATTATCGCCGTTTTAGCGGCAGGAAACTGCCGCTAAAACGGCGATAATGGGCTTGGTAATATGCGTTATAGAATCCAATAGAAGCCCAGGTTAGATGTGCAGGACATCTAACCTGGGCTTCTATTGGAATTCTATAACGCATATTACCAAGCCCATTATCGCCGTTTTAGCGGCAGTTTCCTGCCGCTAAAACGGCGATAATTTTATCGCCGATCTTGCTAATATGCCCCAAAGAGCGAGATATATTTTACCCCTTTTAAAACGATATACCTTTGTGCAATGCCTCATTGCCCTTTACTTCTTGAAAAAGCTTAATGATCCTTTCGTTTGTTTTTCTGTAGCTTCATTTCTCTGGGCATGCAGGCAAAGGAGACAATTTGTCTAACTGAGAATGGTAGAAATGTTTTAAAAAGTTATCTTGTTTCTATATATTATTTAATGAATTATTTAGCTGATAAAAGAGTATTAAGTAGGGGTCTGTATAAATTACTCAATGTGGCTTTTATTGTTTTTATGACTGAGATAGTCGTTTTATTTGAAATTAATCATCAGTTATTTTTTAAATGGGGTTCCTGTAGGAAATTGAGATATTTGAATTTGCACTGTGTTTATTTTATCAGTTAGTGATATCAATTACATACATTTTGCTTAGTGGAGAATCGTTAAATTGGAAGTACTACTGACTAGAGTTTGTAATATATACCGTGTTTATCTACCTCTCATAAGATTTTATTGTCTGGAAAATTTTATGTATGTACTATTATGATCAATGCCGTTAACTAGATTGAATAAAGTTATTTGGATGAATGGGTCAAGAGAGCATTTAAGGTATATACCCAAGAAGCTAGAACCTTAGACTTACAGCACAAACATTGCTATACACATTATGTTATGGTGAAATCTATGGAGAAAATTGAACATCACCTAACATTGGATACGCCGGTTATGCACAGAAGGTTTTTAACATACTATCATCTGAATATGTTTCCTCAATAACTAGCGGTATGGCATAAGCCATCAGACCCCCCCCATTTGCACATGTGATGCTTCCTCTGTAATTCACACTTTACATATTGTTTTAATTTGCCCTAAATGGGCCGATCTGCGACATAAGTATATCTGTCCATTAGTGTTGCCTTCGAATTTTCAGCAAGCAAGACCAGCTCTTTTATATTTGTAAGGTTTAGACAATATTAATGTATGTTGCTATTTATCTAGATTTTTAGCAGGGGTGTATTTTGCTTATGTATGATAATGCATTTTTATAAAATTTTATTTTATGGTCATGAATTTATTGATGTTTTTATTGTACTTTTATGATTGCAGATGCTAATCGAAAGTGAACACTGACTGACACTCCTTGGAGTATGGGTGCGCTTTATAAATCTCAATCATCATCATATCTCAATGCAGCAAGACAGCAGGCCTTCTTCATCTACGCATCCCAGAATCTGGACCAGCATCCCTGTATCCCTCAGGACTGCCCCAAAAGTTTTCCAATTCTGAAAAAAGCTAAAGACCTCACCTCTGTGAAAACACAATATCACAATGACGTAATGCCCATCTCCACTCTCAAGACTCCAGCTCACTGAATATATCTGTGACTTCGACCCAGTCAGCATCTCTTGCTTCTTGTCTGCTTGCGCTGCACAAATACTACATGCATACATAAATACAGACACCACTGATCCTAGCCCTGGGTGGCAGCAGGAACAGCAAACAGCCATTAAACCTACAATCCCTTGTTTGAGAGAAACTTTGCTAGCTTCAGACATTGTGATGCTGGCAACGTTTAGAAAATTAAGATAACACAAAGTTGAGAGTCAGAAAAATATACAATTTTGTGCCACCCCTGGAAAAATACACAAACAACTGAAAAATGTTGCATTACAATTAGAAAGAAGCAGCCAAAGCAATGGAATGAAATGACTCGCCATTTGTGGCGCTCCAAGTGAAAGTTGCTTGGCTAAAACTACACCCAGGGGGTTGTGAAGTTGGTCTGACTCACAACTTTGCATATTCATTGTTTAAACACCTGCATTTTTAAACATCAAAGGAGCATTACCTTAGTAAAATTTATTTTATCGTGCATTTTTCTCCATTTCCTTTGTTCATCAGCTTTTGTGCTGGAGTGCTGTACGATGACTGAGGGGTATATTCACAAGAACGTGTGATAACTACCGCAAGAGTAGCGTAACGCAACTTTCAATATCGCAGCCTATCACGGGAAAATAACCCCGTGTCAACGTGGAATTCACAACAAGGCGGTACCATGCGATAGTCACCAGATAACGCGTCAAATGTCAGCGTGAAAATCAACGATGAGCATTTTCCATACTAGGTTGTCTGCTACCCAGGCGCCGAGAGATCCCCTTGGGGATGATTCGTGCGCCCTACAAATAATAAAATAAATAAATAAATGCCACGCCGAAAAAATGCGAAACGCGAGAAATCATCCGATGAGGCCAATCGCGGTACAAAAAGTAGCGAAAAGCAGCCTCAGGCCTGCAAATCCCACGCGTCTGGCGGGAAATTGCACCATAAAAACCACAGAAACAACACACCAGAAACAAGCCAAAGCACGTAGCAACATGGATGCACCCTGACCCAGCGCAGAGGTCAACGTTTTTCGTTAACAAGGTGGACACCATCTATCGGTCCTTTCCACAAAAGCCGTCTTCTACGGCCACTCTTTGCGGACCCTCCCCCTTGCACTCTCCGACAGCTATCCCCAGTATCTCACAGGAAGAGCTTACTCTCCTGAGTAAGAAAGTCAAATCTGGCTCTCCGGCCGACCCTCTAAAACCTGCCCAGTTTAGGGACTCACTGTCTCTCTTTTTGGCTCCTCTGTGCCAGATCATTAACACTTCATTTACCACTGCTGTGATCCCTGTGCTCTGGAAACAGACTAGGGTTTCCCCCATTCTTAAAAAACCCTCGTTGGACCCAGCAAAGCTGAAAAACTTCAGGCCCTGCCGTGGGTAGCTAAGATTGCTGAGGCCCATGTCAACAACATCCTTACAAAATTTCTCAATACCAATAACATTCTGTACCCTTCACAAAAATTTGCTACGCTCACGGAGCATGCAAAGTTTGTGTTACTACACACTACGCAAATTGCACGTAGCAGAGTGAAAAACTGTGCTAATTAATGTAGCGTAGCAGCAGTAAAATAAACACCTTCAATTACTTTGATAAAGCAATTTTCTCTGCTAAAAAGCATATAACCAATTCACAAAAGTGAACCTTGACAATGAAAATATCAAGCAATGAGAGAGGTGATGATTTTGGGGTCCCCCCTAACCTACGGGGAGGACCAAGCAGATGCCTTGAACACAAAAAGCATATCATGTGAACGATTCAGTGGTGGTCCCTTCCTCCTAGGACCACCTCAAGCACAGTTATGGGCAAAAATACAATCCCAACCAAAGGCCCTGCAAAGCATTATGGGACGAGATTAGCAGTGGGCAGTGAATATTATATTGTCCAATATCAAAATAATTCTACAAAGAGCTGCAGTTCAACTAGTCGTTACTAGATGTCCTCACGAGTCAAATGCAAAAGCATTGAAATTATTAATACATCAAGCTGCAGTTCCACTAGTCGTTACTAGATGTGCCTCACGAGTCAAATGCAAAAGCATTGAAACCCTTTCATGAAGCTTTTGCATTTGACTCGTGAGGGACATCTAGTAACGACTAGTGGAACTGCAGCTCTTTGTAGAATTATTTTGATATTGGATACTATAATATTCACTGCCCACTGCTAATCTCTGTCCCATAATGCTTTGCAGGGCCTTTGGTTGGGATTGTATTTTTGCCAATAACTATGCTTGGGGTGGTCCTAAGAGGATGGGACCACCACCGAATCGTTCAACAAGATGTGCTTTTTGTTTTCAAGGCATTTGCTTGGTTCTCTCCCTAGGTTAGGGAGGATCCCAAAATCATCACCTCTCTCACTGCTTGTTAATTTATTGTTTTCACTTTTGTGAAATAACACTATGCATTTTTAGCATATAAAGACAGAGATATTTATTTTATTTTAACTTGCACTGTGCAAGATGCCTTTGGAAATTATTCTACAGTGCAGTCAAGCACACAGCTATGCAATTTGCATAGCTACGTGTAGTTCTAAATGTACTTCGTGTAGCTACGTGAAGTGCTACTACGCAAACTACACCCAGGGTTAGTCACAGCACAGAGACAGCTCTTCTGGCAATGACTGAACACCTACGGACCATTCTGGACTCTGGTCATACTGCGGCACTGATTCTACTTGATCTCAGTGCCGCATTTGACACGGTTTCACACGCGACTCTGCTACAACGTCTGGAGGCTGCCGGGGTGGTGGGCCTCGCACTCGAATGGTTTAGGTCATTCTTGAGTGAAAGATCCTTCCGCGTGTCAGTCCCCCGTTCCTCTCCCAGTCCCATTCCATTGGGCAAGGGGTACCCCAGGGCTCTGCTCTGAGCCCCGTATTGTTCAACTTATATGTCCAGCCTCTTTCTACGGTGGCCAGGAAGATGGGCCTCACTATGGTCTCATATGCTGACGATACGCAGCTAGTGGTGGCCCTATCCGATGGTTCCCCTCTGGACGCCCTCAGGTTTAGGAGCGGCCTGGCCGCCGTAACAGAGTGGATGACCTCTAATTGCCTTCAGTTGAACGCCACTAAAACGGAGGTACTGTTGGTAGGGAAGGACAGGAACCTCTGGAATGAGCAATGGTGGCCAAGTGTGCTTGGAGACACCCCCACCCCCAAGATGGTGGTCAAGAACTTAGGGGTTTGGATGGATTCCACCCTCAGCTTCCAAGAACATACAAAAAAGTCGCGGGCACTTGTTTTGGCCTCCTGCGGGGTCTCAAGCCGTTGCTGAGGTTTTTCAACCCGCCTACACGCCAGCTGATTGTCCAGTCTGCTATTCTATCCAGACTGGACTATGCTAACTCGCTCCTCTTAGGAGCCAATCAGGCTGAGGTAATGCGATTACAGCGTGTGCAGAATGCGGCTGCCAGAGCCCTCCTAGGGCTCCCACGTCACTGTTCCGCCACTGACGCCGTTCGGCGGCTTCACTGGCTTCCGGTGGCCAAACGGATCCAATTCAAAGCACTTTGCCTATCTTTTAAGATCTTGAAACTGGCCTCACCCAGCCTCCTTGCCAACATGTTAACCCCCTACGAATCCACTCGTGAGCTGCGATCCTCGGGGCAGTACTTAGTCGCTGTCCCCCGTGTGAAGCGTGTCCGGGCTGGTGGTCGATCGTTCCACTACATGGCCGCTAAGCTATGGAATTCTCTGCCCCCTCAGATTCGCAGCTTAAATCACTTGTTGGCTTTCAGGAAAGCAATCAAAACCTTCCTCTTTCCGTCAGCTTAGGCCGCCTGCTCTTTTTTTCCTGTTGCTTACCAGTTTCTCCTTTACCCTGCTACTCTCTGTGGCTGGCAGCGCCGGGATGCCTCTTCGCTGGGGCAGCTGTGCGCTATATAAATCTGGTTAACATAACATAACATAACGCAAACCCCACAACCCCCACAGACCACCAGCAAGGAACAACGGGGTCGGGGAAGGCCAAGGAGAAAAGGGAGAGGAAGACAGGGTGCAGACCGCAGGAAAAACAAGACCAAGGCCACAGAGGCGACAGAACACTACCAGCAACTGACCCACAAGCAGACCACCTGGAATGCAGTCAGAGTGCCCAGGAGGCCAATACAGGAGGCCAAGAGGCGCCGGCAGGACGTGACAACATAAACCAGGTACAAACCCGCTGCCAACAGGAAGGCAGCAACGGCGACAGGAGGTGGTAGTCCAGCGCCACAGGAGGAGCTGGAGGAAACCCAGGCCACAGTCATCAGTGTGGAGAGGGTGCAAGGAGTAGGGAGTACGGACACAGCTCGAGAGGACCTGACACAACAACAACAGGGTGAGGATCCAACAGGGACTGGGGGGACGGGGTGATGGGCACAATGCCACATATGCACAATGAGGTGTAACACACTGCACACCCACAATTACCCAGGGACATGTCCCCCATCCCCCTGGCACACTGCAGCACACACACATAGCAATCACAGCACATACCATGACAATGTGGCACAAAGTGCAACACCCACGCTGCAGAACAGGGGACAAAACTGGGTCCACCCAGGCGCAGAAACAGAACAATCACATTGGACAGAGCAGAGAACTGTGAGATGCACATCTACCCCTACAACCTCACATCAGCCATGTAGGCCAAATGTACACTGTCCCAACTCAAATAGCCACCACCGCCCAAACAGTCACAATGTACATTGTCACACAGTCTGCATGTCGACAAGAACAAGGCGCCAACACAATGCCAACATGCACCTCCCCTTCACAATGCAGAGGGAAAACAGCACCTCCAGCAGGTCAGAACAGACAACCCATCAGTGATGCCCGAGACGAACACCACACCCCCGACACCGATGCCCTACAACAGCCCATGGACATCCCACACAACCCACCACCAGGACCAGGGCAGACAAGCTACTCAGAGGAGAACCCAGCCCCTGCAACAGATCACACAGCATGAAGCACCCACAATCACGGCTGCCTCACAACACTTCACCCACCCACACATGGCACCCCAATGCCAGGTGGCAGAACGCCAAAAGGAGGTGGCCCAACAGGTGAGGGTGTTGCCCAACCCATGGAATGCGAACTAGTACACATACGTGGGTGTCCAATACCCTTCAGGGACCACCAACACCCCACAAAGGAGACCCACACCTCCACAGAGACACATGCACATATCATGTTGAACTGGCTACGGGCACGTGCGCCCGACCCCTTTATTGGCAGGGCCACATGTACAGTGACGCCTGTGCTGGATGTGTGTGGGGTGAGTATAAGCCAGCCCGCAGGAGTGCTTGGTGCTGCCAACAACCTGAACAGTGGACACCAGTGTAATGGAAACAGAAAACACCAGCATAACAGAGTCAAATGCAGAGCAACATGGAGGGATCCGGAGTAAGGACAGAGGTCACCCAATATTCAGTCTGGAGGTTCCGTGAGTTGCAGTGCACTGAGGTAGGGGCACTAGAGAAGAGCGCGCTCATGTGAAGAAATTGCTAGGATTGTGTCCCTTCGGGTTAGTCCTGATGCAGAAGCAGTGGGGTGTGTTACACCTGCATCCCAGGTCTCCCACACTGCCTGAGGGGACAGTTGCGTCCGCAGTCCACAGCGCAATACCCAGTATTAGATCTGGGTGTGTAGCTTGACTACCGCCACGAGTCTGCATTACTGCCTTGGGGCTGTTGCCTCCTGCCCTCCCATTGTCTGTGCCTTCTCCCGTCCGCACACTTGACACATCTTCCTCATCATAGTCCCGGGTCTACCCCACTGCATGAGGTGACATTGCTGCGCAACCTCACAACAGCACAAAACACAATCAGTAACGGACAATGGCTTGCGGTGCACTGAGTCACTGGCACCTGGAGTGCTGAGCAGGGTATCAGGCCGATGATGGCATCCACGACAGGTCTGAGCAACTCCGTAGGTCTGTCAGGACCACCCTTTCGACTCTGGCAGATGGCGGTTGGAGGTGGTCCTTGCGGTGGTGGCGTGTGCCTCCTGCGGTGATGCGACGTCCGGGCCGGTCAAGACTCGATGCTATGTGTGGGCCCTGGTGGCCCGCAGTTGAGGCCGGAGGATGCGGACAGTGCAGGGCCACAGACACATGGCGTTGATGACCCCAAGACCATCGCTACAGAGGCCATTCAATGTCTCAGAAGAAGGGGTCCCAGACCAGCACAGAGTTAGTGGCCCCGGATGCACTGCGGCCGGCACAGGCACCTAGCCACGGGACGGTGACTTGCGGGGCAGTCAGATGGGCCATGCGACCTGAGCGGGTCCCCATCAATGTCCGAGGTGTATGTTGCGGAGGGTTGCGTGGGACAGTGGAAGCTGTCCTCCAGGGCATGATGCGGAAGGTCTGATGTTATCTGGAAGCAGCAAATGGAGGAGTGGAAAGCGCAACCCTCGTTTGCACCAACAATTCGGGATCAGCTACATGAGGATGAAAACTAGCCCCTAGTCCATAGACTCAAACGCCACCAATGTACGACCAGTGAGTGTCCATGAATGTCAGGGAACAAACTCAGTGGCACAGGTGCTGTGAGGGGATGCAGTCTGCGATGATGCCGGTACACATATGTGAACTCCAAGAATGCCAAATCAAGGCTCTGTGACCTACTGGACCGCAGTGTAGGCCAGAGGCAGCGGTCAGCAGTGGCCCACAGCCACGGGTCGTTGGCTCACGAGGCACAGAGTTAGTGACACAGTGGCAGTTGTCGGTAGTGTTCAATCACCTCTGTGACGCTGATCCTGTTCCCTCCTGACTGCAACGTGTCATCCTCTTACGCCCCTCCGTGCGTGCGAAGAAATGTATTCTGCCTTTTGAATTACCGATGTTCAGTTCCAAATCTGTGATCCCACTCATGCGCAGCGTAGGCCGAGGGCAGTGGTCCGCGTAGGCCCACGGACACGTGTGGTTGTGATGCCATGCACAGACTTGTTGCCACCACATCGGAGGGTGTATTGTGAATTGTTCTCTGCCTTAAATAATGTTCACTGCCATGGTGTAATCAAGACTCAGTTCCAAATGTGTAACCTACCTGACCGTGGTGTAGGCCTGAGGCAGCGGTCAGCACGGCCCATTCACCGGGTGTCTCCGGCATAGGTTGGATGGCCCCACCAGCCTGCGTAGTTCAGGTTCAGTGGCACCACGTGTTAGGGTCACCTCCGTGTATGTGACCCGGCATTCGTCCGGACTGAGCCACATCTTCCTCTTACACCTCTCCATGCGACCACTGGTGTGGACTCCGCCATTCGTGCTTTGCGACTAGGTGCTGGATGTGTGACCTACTGGTCAGTAGGGTAGTCCTGGTCCCTCATCCACGTGTAGCCGGCTGGCGTTGAACAGGGTTAGTGGCACCACGTGTAGCAGGCTGGGGTTGAACAGGGTTAGTGGCACCACGTGTAGCAGGCTGGCGTTGAACAGGGTTAGCGGCACCACATGTCGCAAGATGCCCATATGGAACTATGCCTCACTGATCGGGGGGGTCTAGTGCCGTGGCCGCTGGCCCGGATTTGGGGTCACTGCCATTCATGACTCAGGACACAGTTTCACATATGGGACCTACTGGTCCGAAGTGTAGGCGGGGGGCGGCAGTGGAGTACGTCAACGAAAAAGGAATAAAGCGGGCCTGTGTCGTGGAGGCCGTGATGGTCTGAGGTGGATGCCAAGGTCTCGGGCCTCGGGCTTGGGGCTTGCGCCGGCACGTGGTGGGCCCTCCTTGACACACGCCGGTGTTGGCAGGTGATCAGTGTGGCCTGGCTGCGCAGGGGCTGGCCGGACGGGTTCGTGGTCCAGCGTGCCGGGGTCCGGCAGGCGCACGGCATCGCAGGCAACTCCGCTCACGAGGATGGCGTCAGCCTCGTGGCGAGGTGGGAGGCACCGCCCTGGCAGAGACGTGGGTCTTTCCGGAAGAGGACCACGCCCAGGCCTACGTGCTTTTTATTCACACCCCTACGCTGGCTTGGCGTACGCCGGGCCATCCCACTCCGCTGACGCTTAGGGGGGGCGTAACAGGCAACATTTCCGCGAGGTCCCCCACTGGCTGGGGTGACATGGTGGCGTCCACTGTCCACTACACTCCATACACAAGCGGTGTATGTCGCCATGGATATGGGTGTGTTCTGCATACTGCGAGGTGTCCAGCACATCTACGGCACTCTTGGCATTGTGTACTTTCCCAATCATGGTTCTACTGCATCCTTCACACATGCCTGATTGCCACCTCTCCCCACATTCGGCTATTATGTGGCTGAGGTGACATGCCGTTGCTGGCTCATGTTCAGGGCTTGCCCATGTGGACATTGTAAGTTGTTCTGTCGTGTCTGGTGGGTGGGCATATTGTTGTGCCTGTTGTATGTGATTTTGTGACGTGTGCATTGCCAGCGTTGTGAGTTGCATGGTTGTGGAGTTGAGGTGTCTGGGGTGTTCATTTGTATATTGCCAAGGGGCTGTGCATTTCCCTTGTTGCCATCCTGGCAATGCTGGTTGTTGATGGACTGTCGGAGGATGAAGGTATCATGCACACTGGCTGTGTATTTGTAGGCGACATTGTTGGGGGTTCCACGGTGTTCTGTTGTTGCCTGCACATTGGTGTGAGACGTGTGTTTCCTGTTGTGGTGATTGTGTGCTGTGTCACCAGGGGGCACAGGTAGTACATGTGTGCTGTGTATTGCCCCCAACACGTGCATGCATCCTGCTTGGGCGCATGGTCCTTGCTTGGTCTCCAGCGGATCCTGTGCATTGTGTTGTACGTATGGGGACTGGGGTACCAGGGTGATGGTGATGTCCAGGACAGGTGTGGGGGACTTGGATCTGGCTGGCTGTGAGACTCCTCCGACTCTGGCGGGTGTTGGTTGGGGGGTCCCAGGGGCCAACAGGTGCAGCCACACCATCAGCTTTGTGTGGGGTGGGATGTTGGTTGTCCGCTGTGTTGGTGCAGTAGGCCTGTTAGGCGATGATAGTCAGGATGCGTAGGTTGGTTGTCCCTTTCAGCCTTTAGTGGACGGTGACATTGTCAGATGTTGGGTCTGTGCGGCTGGTACGTTTCCTAGGGTTCAGCTGTCTTTGTCTGCGCTGCGTCTGTGGTGGTCCGGGGGGGGGGGCGGGGGCATATGTCTGCTCTGGGAGGGCATAATGTAACATTACTTATTACTTTTCAGTCGATACACAATGACACTATTAAAGGCATAGCCGTTTGATAAATATAGTCATTGGAGCACTGATGGACATTGTTCTCGGCAGGTCAGTACAGATGGACCTTCTGACTATGAAAAAGGAAACCTTGGGGTCATCACTTACCTATCTATATGGAATTAGCTCATTCCTAATTTGTTCTTATTTCAGTTAATCATTGAGGCAGCATTTAGTTTACACTATTTCCATATAGTCAGTTCTCATGAATTGTAAACACCAGTAAAACTCAAACCTACCTTGGTGCACAGACACTACATTTATATTTCCTTCGGCTAATGTGCACATTTTTAACTTAAATGTCTATTTTCTCTACAGTGCAAAAAAGAGGAAACACAGACTCAGCTGTGGCCCGCTCCAGGACTCTTCTTCTCTCTCCCAGCTTCCCTCTACTCCCCTCCAGTCTGTGGAGTTACCAGCCTCATCCTCGCGTCCTTGTTAATAACCCTGGGCATAAAACTACACTACACTCACGGAGCATGCGTAGTTCGTGCTACTGCGCAAACTGCACGTAGCACAGTGCATAAACTGTACTAAACACATAGCATAGCAGCAAAATAATTAAACACCTACAAATGCTTTGATAAAGCAATTTTACATGCTAAAAAGCATATAACCAATTCACAAAAGTTTCAATGAGAGAGGTGATGATTTTGGGGTCCCCCCTAACCTAGGGGGAGGACCAAGCAGATGCCTTGAACACAAAGAGCATATCATGCTGAACGATTCAGTGGTGGTCCCTTCCTCCTAGGACCACCCCAAGCACAGTTATGGGCAAAAATACAATCCCAACCAAAGGCCCTGCAAAGCATTATGGGACGAGATTAGCAGTGGGCAGTGAATATTATAGTGTCCAATATCAAAATAATTCTACAAAGAGCTGCAGTTCCACTAGTCGTTACTAGATGTCCCTCATGAGTCAAATGCAAAAGCATTGAAACTCTTTCATGAAGCTTTTGCATTTGACTCGTGAGGGACATCTAGTAACGACTAGTGGAACTGCAGCTTGATGTAATAATAATTTCAATGCTTTTGCATTTGACTCGTGAGGGACATCTAGTAACGACTAGTTGAACTGCAGCTCTTTGTAGAATTATTTTGATATTGGATACTATAATATTCACTGCCCACTGCTAATCTCGTCCCATAATGCTTTGCAGGGCCTTTGGTTGGGATTGTTTTTTTCCAATAACTGTGCTTGGGGTGGTCCTAAGAGGATGGGACCACCACCGAATCGTTCAACAAGATGTGCTTTTTGTTTTCAAGGCATCTGCTTGGTTCTCTCACTAGGTTAGGGAGGATCCCAAAATCATCACCTCTCTCACTGCTTGTTAATTTATTGTTTTCACTTTTGTGAAATGACTATATGCATTTTAGCATGTAAAGACAGAGATACTTATTTTATCATAACTTGCACTGTGCAAGATTCCCTGCGCAATTAGTGTAATTTGCGCGTAGTTCAAGGTGTATTTTGCGTAGCTACGCGTAGTGCTACTATGCAAACTATGCCCAGGGTTACTTGTTAATACTCACTCTGTCAGTAGACATAAAATCAAAGCTCTCAAGCTTGTAGAAGATGTGCTCTCAGGGTTATTTTTCCCAACCAGAACTTGGCTGAGTGACTCATCTCCTCCCAACCTTACCCTGGCAGTTCCTGAATTGCATACTACAAAGCCAGTGTGCGGCCATCGTGCCCTGGTCACCTGTGATCAGGAAGTTGTATCTCCCCATCCCGGCTTGTCCACCCCTATGCATGACTAAGCAGAAATTCCTATTATCTAAGCAAGGCCATCAGTCCTTTGCACTAGTATTTTATGCCTAGTATACTAACTCCCTGGGACGCCTCTAGTTTTGAGTCAGCTTTTCCATAATCTGTACCCCTAAAGAGACAATTTGTTTTCTTTGGGCAGACACCACAGGATGAAGTGAGATCCTTTATCTCCTTGAAGCTTGTGCTGTTGTCTGGAAGTGTTAGAGGGCAGCCAAACCACCTCATCGGGTAGATAATACGCAAGACCAGATCTACTCCTCTCATGAGGCACTATTTCTACAGCAACTTAAGTGATGTGGTCTAACCAACCTTCAATGATTTTCAGTGTTTCTCCTGTTCTAACCTTTACTAGATCTCCCTTTGCGGGTCTTGCCTTCAAGAAATGTTGAGTTAAGGTTACCTACACCAGGCTTATGCATCATCAATTAGTAGCGCTCAATCAGCGGCTAACAATATCTCGTTTTGAAGGCTCCTAATTCTTCTGAGGAAACTTTCAAAATAGTTTTCAAGCCTGTACTAAGATGTGCACATCCTGCTCCCTGAAACACTGTCTGAGGCTGTCATACTTTTTTCTGCTGCAAGACTGAACTGTTTTGCTCCTGTTTTACCACTGTTAAGCTCTCTTTCCCACCCTCTGTCAATACATCTTTTTCCTCCCTGTCTCTGTGACTCTCCTCTTTCAGCTTTTATTCCATTATCCAACGCCTGAATGTGTTTGAACCTGTCCTTCCTTTCAACACGTCCTCTGCAGGACACTTGCCCTGCAAATTTGCATGATCTCACTATTGACTCTATTACCACCCCTCTTATGGAGATTCGAAATTTTCCTTTTAACCCAGTCATTGTTCCAGCATCTTGGAAACAAAGTGGTATTTTAGTGTTTTCCTCTCTTAAAGACAGAACATGCTGATGTTTCTGTTCTTTTAATCCACTGGCCATTTACTATTCTTCAATTTGTCTCCAAGATATCTGAATCAGAGGTGAATTCCCAACTTTCATCTTATCTGGAACCAAGCTCTCTCTAGCACCTGGGCACCAAGTGAGTATCTGACCGGTCACAGGACAGAATCAATTCTGACTACTACCCGTTATGACCTCTGCGTCATTCTTGACACAGGAGGCCAGCAGCAGTGGTGGTAGTTCTTGACATATCCATGGATTCTGATATTGTCTTTCATACCATTTTACCATCTGGACTACCGGAAGTTAGGGCAGGACAGTGTAGGCCGCCCTGTCATAGCAAACTCCTGCTTTGCTTCTTGGAAGCGAGAGCAGGAAACCTGCTCTCGCTTCCAGGAAGCAAAGCAGAGTTGCTTTTGGGCAAAGGGAGCTGCATGTTAGCAGCTCCCTTTGCCCAAAAGCAATGCCGGCTCCCGCAGGAGGCGGGGAGCCGGCTGGGACCACTGGGCATTGGGGCTCCCCCCGCTGTCCCCAACATGAGGCCAGGCCCCGGGGGATGGGGTCCCCGGGGCCAAAAGTGGAGAAGGGCAGGGGGGCCACACAGCCCCCCTTCCATGAAAAGAAAACCGAGGCAATGCCCCAGGGGATGGGGTTCCCGGGCCCAAAATCGGCCATGGGAGGGGGGCCGTGCGGCCCCCTTCCCGTTTAAAAAAATAATAATAAATGCTCAGGCCCTGGGGGATGGGGTCCCCAGGGCCCAAAAATAATTAAGGGAAGGGGGGCCACACAGCCCCCCTTCCAGAAACCAAAGTAAGAAAAAGCCGGCATCTCGCCGGAGGCCCTGCCCCGTCTCTGCACCACTGTGCAAACGCACCTCCTGGCGCGTTCTGGGTTGGGGGATTAAGTTCCCTAGAATGTTAAGGGTCCTTAGGGGCCACCTAGCCCACCAGGTACCTCCAGTAAGCCCCACACAGTGGAATTGCTAAGAGGTGGTCTGAGGCCACGCCCCTTTTTACACCACTCTGCAAACGCGCCTCTTGGCGCACTGCTGGTGGGACGGGGAGGTCCACATGTGTCCTGAGGACCTCAGGACTAAAGTGGACTTCCTCCCCCGAGCAGCAGTGCGCCAGGATGTGCATTTACAGAGTGGTGTAAAAAGGGGGCGTGGCCTCAGACCACTCTCAGCAATCCAGCTGTGTGGGGCTTACTGGGGATACCTGGTGGACTAGTTGGCCCCCAGGGACCCTCAGGAGGCAAGGGGACTTCATCCCCCAACCAAGAGTGTGCCAGGAGGTGCGTTTTCAGAGTGGTGGACAAAGGGGGCATGGCCTGTGTCCACCTCTCATTAATCCCAATGCGTGGAGCTTACTGGAGGTATCAGGTAGGCTAGTTGGCCCCTAACAACCCCCAGCAGCAAAGGGGACTTAAATCCCCATCGAAGAGCGCGCCAGGGAGCGTGTTTGCAGACTGGTGGAAAAAGGGGGCGTGGCCTGCTATGAGAACTTACCAATGCTGCTGTGTGGGACTTACTGGAGGTAATAAGAGGAGTAGTTGGCCCCCAAGGTTGTCCTTGGGTGCCAACTACCCCTCCTGTTATCTCCAGTAAGTCCCACACAGTGGGATTGCTAAGAGGTCTTCGGAGGCCATGCCCCCTTTCTCCACCATTCTGCAAATGCGCCTCCTGGCACACTACGGGTTGGGGGATGAAGTCCACTCATCTCCTGAGGGACTTTGGAGGCCAAGAAGCCCTCCTGGTACCTCCTGTAAGTCCTACGCAGTGGAATTCCTGGCCGCTGGTCAGAGGCCCAGTCCCCTTTCTCCACCACTCTGCAAACGCGACTACCAGTTAAAGAAGCATTTGCAATGTAATAGGTATTGCATTTGCGAGAGTTAGAGCTATTGGCGTTGAAAATGTAAAACATTTTTACTAATTTTTTTTGGAGTGGATGTATGTTGTGTGTAGTGAAATTATGTGGTATGTTGTGCAGTGAAATTATGTGGATAGAAAGTATGTGGTATTTAGTGTATAGGAATTATGTAGAGTGGGATTATGTGTTATGGAGAGTAATTATGTGGTATGGTAGTCTGTGTTGTGGAGCGGTAACCTCAGGTTTAGTCTTCCTCATTCCCATAGAAGCTAAACTATAAACTCAATGAGACAAAAAAAAGAAGGCACCACTGACCAGCACTTCTGGACCTAGTCAGAGGTATGAGCAGGGCCACTGGAATTATGGAACTGTTTGGCTGCACCAACTTTCGCACTATTATACATTTTCCGCATTTGCCACACAATCCATCATCTGATGCATAATCTGCAGATTTGAACAAAAAAACCCTTGTTTCTAGCTCAGATGGCTCAAACGTTACCATAAATGCAGCAACAAGTGGTATAGCGTGGTGGAAGGCCCTTTGCAAATCTAGAATGGTCACCTCTTACTTATTGCTAAATGTGGGTGTTAGATTGGTACTAATGGTGTGCCAACCACTCTTGCTTGTTTCTGCGCCTCTCTTGCCTCTTTCTGCATTTCTCTTGCTTCTTTCTGCACCTTTCTTCCTTTTTCTGCCCTTCTCTTGCCTCTTTCTGCACTTCTCTTGCTTTTTTTCTGCACCTCTCGTTTCTTTCTTCAACTCTCTTGCTTCTTTCTGCACCCCTCTTGCCTCTTTCTGCACCATTCTTCCCTCTTTGTGCACCTCTCTTGCCTCTTTCTGCACCTCTCTTGCATCTTTCTGCACCCCTCTTGCCTCTTTCCGCACCTCTTTTGCTTGTTTCTGCACTTCTTTTGCCTCTTTCTGTACCCCTCTTGCCTCCTTCTACACCTCTGTTGTTTCTTACTGCACTGCTCTTGCTTCTTTCCGCACCTCTCTTGTAAATTTCTGCACCCCTCTTGCCTCCTTCTGCACCTCTGTTGGTTCTTTCTGCACTGCTCTTGCTTCTTTCTGCACCTCTTTTGCCTGTTTCTGCAACTCTCTTGCCTCTTTCCGCACTTCTCTTGCCTCCTTCTGCACCTCTTTTGCTTCTTTCTGCACTAGTCTTGCCTCTTTCTACACCCCTCTTGCCTCTTTCTGCACCTCTGTTGCTTCTTTCTGCATTTCTCTTGCTTCTTTCTGCACTTCTGTTGCTTCTTTCTGCACCCATTGTGCCTCTTTCTGCACCCTTCTTTCCTCTTTCTGCACCTCTCTTGCTTCTTTCTGCACCCCTCTTGCCTCTTTCTGCTCCAGTCTTCCCTCTTTCTACACCTCTCTTCCCCCTTTCTGCACCTCTCTTGCCTCTTTCTTCACCCCTGTTCCTTCTTTCTGCACATCTCGTGCCTGTTTCTGCAACTCTCTTGCCTCTTTATACAGTTCTCTTGCCTCTTTCTACACCTCTGTTGCTTCGTTCTGCACTTCTCTTGCCTCTTTCTGCACCACTCTTGCCTCTTTCTGCGCCTCTCTTGATTGTTTCTGGACTGCTCTTGTTTCTTTCTGCACCTGTCTTATACATTTCTGCACCCTTCTTGCCTCTGTCTGCACCCCTCTTGCCTCTTTCTGCACCTCTGTTCCTTCTTTCTGCACTTCTCTTGCTTTGTGCTGTACCCCTTGCCTCTTTCTGCACCTCTGTTGCTTTTTTCTGCACGTCTGTTGCTTCTTTCTGTACCTCTCTTGCAAATTTCTGC
Organism: Calotriton arnoldi; assembly: GCA_963921515.1. NCBI lineage: Eukaryota > Metazoa > Chordata > Amphibia > Caudata > Salamandridae > Calotriton > Calotriton arnoldi. Next base: position 5,367,328 of record CAWUFW010000123.1, on the reverse strand, counting down.
ACCCCTCGTGCCTATGTGTGTACCTCTCTTGCCTCTTTCTGCTCCTCTCTTGCCTCTTTCTGCATCCCTCTTACCTCTTTCTGCACCTCTGTTGGTTCTTTCTGCACGGCTCTTGCTTCTGTCTGCTACTCTCTTGCACATTTCTGCACCCCTCTTGCCTCTTTCTGCACCTCTGTTGGTTCTTCCTGCACCTCTCTTGCCTCTGTCTGCACCCCTGTTCCCTCTTTGTGTACTTCTTTTGCCTGTTGCTGCAACTCTATTGCCTCTTTCTGCACTTTTCTTGCCTTTTTCTGCACCTCTGTTGCTTCTTTCTGCACTTTTCTTGCCTTTTTCGTCTCCCCTCTTGCCTCCTTCTGCGCCTCTGTTGCTTTTTTCTGCACTTCTCTTGCCTCTTTCTACACCTCTCTTGTTTCTTTGTGCACCGCTCTTGCCTCTTTCTGCACCCTTCGTCCTTCTTTGTGCACCTCTCTTGCCTCTTTCTGTACCCCTCTTGCCTCTTTACGCACCTTTTTTGCTTGTTTCTGCACTTCTTTTGCCTCTTTCTGCACCTCTGTTATTTCTTTCTGCACTGCTCATGCTTCTTTCTGCACCTCTTTTGCCTGTTTCTGCAACTCTCCTGCCTCTTTCTGCACTTCTCTTGCCTCCTTCTGCACCTCTGTTGCTTCTTTCTGCACTTCTCCTGCCTCTTTCTGTACCCCTCTTGCCTCTTGCTGCACCTCTGTTGCTTCTTTCTGCACTTCTCTGGCTTCTTTCTGCCCTTTCTGTTGCTTCTTTCTGCACCCCTCTTGCCTCATTCTGCACCCTTCTTCTCTCTTTCTGCACCTCTGTTGCCTCTTTCTGCACTCCTGTTCCCTTTTTACGCACCTCTCTTGCCTGTTTTTGCAACTCTCTTGCCTCTTTCTGCAGTTCTCTTGCCTCCTTCTGCACCTTTGTTGCTTCTTTCTGCACTTCTCATGCCTCTTTCTGCACCCCTCTTGTCTGTTTCTGCACCTCTGTTGGTCCTTTCTGCACTGCTCTTGCTCCTTTCTGCACCTCTCTTGCAAATTTTGGCACCCCTCTTTCCTCTTTCGGCACCCCTCTTGCCTCCTTCTGCACCTCAGTTGGTTCTTTCTGCACTGCTCTTGCTTCTTTCTGCACCCCCTCTTGCCTCTTTCTGCACCCCTCTTCCATCGTTCTGCACCCCTCTTCCCTCGTTCTGGCCCCCTCTTGCCTCCTTCTGCACCTCTGTTGCTTCTTTATGCACTTCTCTTGCCTCTTTCTGCACCCCTCTTGCCTCTTTCTGCACCTCTGTTGCTTCTTTCTGCACTTATCTTGCTATTTTCTGCACTTCTGTTGCTTCTTTCAGCACCCCTCTTGCCTCTTTCTGTACCCTTCTTCCCTTCTTCCCTTCTTCTGCCCCTCTCTTGCCTCTTTCTGCACCCCTGTTCCCTTTTTCTGCACCTCTCTTGCCTGTTTCTGCAACTCTCTTGTCTCTTTCTGCAGTTCACTTGTCTCTTCTGCACCTCTGTTGCTTCTTTCTGCACATTTCTTGCAAATTTCTGCACCCATCTTGCCTCTTTCTGCACCCCTCTTGCCTCCTTCTGCACCTCTGTTGGTTCTTTCTGCACTGCTCTTGCTTCTTTCTGTACCTCTTTTGCCTCTTTCTGCACCTCTGTTGGTTCTTTCTGCACTTCTGTTGGTTCTTTCTGCACTGCTCTTGCTTCCTTCTGCACCTCTTTTGCCTGTTTCTGCACTTATCTTCCCTCCTTCTGCACCTCTTTTGCTTCTGTCTGCACTTTTCTTGCCTCTTGCTGCACCTCTGTTGCTTTTTTCTGTACTTCTCTTGCTTCTTTCTGCACCTCTCTTGCTGCTTCTTTCTGCACTCCTCTTGCCTCTTTTCTGCACCTCTTGCCTCTTTCTGCACTTCTCTTGCCTCCTTCTGCACCTCTGTTGCTTCATTCTGCACTTCTCTTGCCTTTTTCTATACCCCTCTTGCCTCTTTCTGCACATCTGTTACTTCCTTCTGCACTTTTCTTGCCTCTTTTTGCACCTGTCTTGCCCTTTTCTGTACCTCTGTTGCTTCTTTCTGCACTTCTCTTGCTTCTTTCTGCACTTCTGTTGCTTCTTTCTGCACTCCTCTTGCCTCTTTCTGCACCCTTCTTCCCTCTTTCTGCACCTCTCTTGCCTCTTTCTGCACCCCTGTTCCCTTTTTCTGCACCTCTCTTGCCTGTTTCTGCAACTCTCTTGCCTCTTTCTGCAGTTCTCTTGTCTCCATCTGCACCTCTGTTGTTTCTTTCTGCACTTCTCTTGCCTCTTTCTGCACCCCTCTTGCCGCCTTCTGCACCTCTGTTTGTTCTTTCTGCACTGCTCTTGCTTCTTTCTGCACCTACAGTACAAGCTACCAGAGAAATGTGGCCGTTATAGTTAGCTGGGCTAACTATAACTCGCGCCCCCGCAATGCACTGCTGATGATGTCACATATTACATCACTCATGACATGGCCAGTGACATCACTGATGACATCTCAAATGACATCACTGATGACATCATCCATGTGATCATCTTATGCACCTCCTCACTAACCGTGGGCAACGAACTCCGCTCCGCTAGCGGAGGTTGCAGAGATTTGTTAACTACGCATTACATTGAAAACACGGAATTCATGCAATAATTCTGAATTCATGCAATAATTCTGAATTCATGCAATAATTCCGACTCTACCACGTAGCGGAGTTAGCTATTGCACCCACAACCCTGTGATAAATCAACTTCACCTTTACATGCAACAAAGCATATAACCAATGCACAAAAGTGAACTTTGATAAATATCAGGCAATGAGAGAGGTGATGATTTTGGGGTCACCCCTAACCTATTCAAAACTAATTATCATACCTTAGAGTTTACTGAAGAAGGACATAACCGATAAAATAAATTCAAACTAGAACTAAACCAACCAATAAAATCAAAGTATAAACAACCTTACCCATTAAAATCAGCCAAACAATTATATTAACAATATGAAAGATACATTAATTTAAACAACTAAATTCTTCAAAAACAAGAAATGCTGCAGGAATAGGAAACTCTGCTGGATTCTCTGACCAGACCAACAACTACCTAACTAAGTAAGTAAAACTTATATTTAAACTGAAACTCACTTCTTAATAAAAGCAAAATAGCAAATAATTAATAAAACCCTCTCCAGCTCCTATCACCTTGCACAGACTTAATAAAAGAAATCAGTATGACTTGGAAAAGTGATAAACTGCCAGAAGAAAAAGAAAATAACAATCAGAAACCAGCAAAAAGATATTAGAAAGTAAATATACATAAATTAATAAAAAAACGTAAACTCACCCAATTAGCAAATAAACCTAACAACCTCAACCTCTACAAACTACCAGCAAATGTTACGTTATGAAGTTTTATAAAGCGCTCAAATACCAATGAGGTGACTTGGCACTAGCTGAGAGAACAAGCCAGAGCGATGACTACAGCATCAAGAAAATTATAGCAAGATAAAAGTCATTTTTTAAGAGCCTTCCTGAAGGCTAGAAGATTGGACAGGGATTTGTTGGAAAGAGGAAGAGTGTTCTAGGCCTTGGACACACCCAGAATGAAACTGTAACCCCCCTATTTCACTAGTCTGAAATGAGGAACCAGCAAAAGTTTAGATAAGGCGGAGCGTAGGGATCTAGATGGAAAGTAGAGAGAGAATGCTGACGTCAGAAATGCAGGGTCCTGACCATGTCAGGCTTTGTAAACTAGACATAATTATTTGAAAATGATTCTGGAGCCAGTGAAGTTGCTGGACAGCTGAAGATACAGAATGATATTTAAGTAGTTTGAAAAAAAGCCTGGTGGCTGCATTCTGCACGGTCTGAAGCTTATTAAGGACGTGTTGGTGCACGTTCAGATAAAGACCATTGCAATAGTCGAGTCTCGACAAAACCAAGGATGTAACCACAGACTTTTGCAGGCGAGAGGGAATAAAGGGTATAGTTTTCCTGATCATTTTAAGGGGAAGGAAACCAGTAGCTGTGACAGAATTTGCCTGATTGGTGTATGATAGGTCAGTATTGATTTTAACTCCGAGATTTTTAACTGATTTAACTGGCAATGGAATAGTACCTAGTTCAAGTTGCCACCAATCGCGGGACCCAAGGAGGGCCGAGCTCCAAACTGTAACACCTCCGTTTATGTGGAATTAAAATTAGGGCGGTTGGATGACATCCACATACTGACTGCTCGCATGCAATCACAGAAGTTGGAAGCCACTCCTTGTTGCTCCTGGGAAAGTGAGAAGACAATTTGTGTGTCGTCTGAGTATGATGTTAAGGCAAAACCAAAGGAATGAATCAGATCTGATAAGGGAGCGACATAGAGATTAAAGAGCTTAGAGCTGAGTGAGGACCCCGGTGGGACCCCACATGAGAGAGAAAAGGAGGCAGAGACAAAATCTCAGAGACACACCAGTTGCTCTCGAACAGTAGGCAAAGATTTAAGCAGCTTCCAGGCAGTTCCAGATGCCTCAAGTGTGTTCAGATCGTCCAGCAGAAGTCCATGATGGACCGTATGTATCAAAGGCCACTGAGAGATCAAGTAAAATCAGGGTGGCTCTGTTCCCTTGGTTGAGCATTGCGCTAATCTTCTCGATGGCTTTGATGAAAGCGATTTCAGTACTGTGCGCTGACCAGAACCCAAACTGAGTGGCGTCTAGAAAATTGTTGTTTTGGATATGTTCCATTAACTGCGAATTCAGGAGCTTGTCAATGATCTTCACTGGGAGAGGCTGGACAGCTATAGGTCGATAGTTGCATGGTTCCAGTGGATCCAATGAAGATTTTTTTAAGAGCAGAGAAATGGAAACTTTTTTCCATTAGGAAGGAAAAACACAAGATATGCACATCGGACGATAAATATTGGCCAGGAATGGACCTATTGATGGAGCAACAAGACTGGCCACTCTAGGGGGACATGGGTCCAGTGGTGAGCCTGATTTATCAAGATATAATATCCTAATAACCTCTTCGGTAGAGGGTGGAATGAGGTTACTGAGAATAGAGGATAGCGCAGGAGGTGAACCAGAGGAATGGGAAGAAGGAGCTGAGGAGGTAGCAGTGGCCAAATTATTAAAAGTGTCCTCAACCTTCTAACGGAAGGTGTCTGCCAGCAGATTACAGAAAGATTGAGATGAGATGTTGGGAGTAGAAGAATAGGAAGAGGAGAGCTACGTGATTGTGGCAAACAATTCCTTTGACGAGTTGGATGCTGCTTCCATTTTAGAGGTGTAAAAGTGTTATATCCTGTCATTTGTTTATAGAATGTTTATTATGTGAGGTGCTCTGCTGTGGGTGGGAAAAGCGAGAGTGGTGATGGTTGGTCGAGGCTGTGTTGGAAGTGCCAGAATACATGCATGTACTCCTGTTGCAGCTCCAGTTTTGTGACTTAATAAACTCACCTTCTTTGTACCTCTCACCTGGTCTGCAAAGTATTACTACAGATTTGTGGCGATGATCTAGAGCTGCTAAACCCAGCAGGCTGCTTCGTTTCAATCATTTTCTTCTGGGCAGCACGACATTTCACGCCAATCTACATTTCAAGAAGAGGCATTTCTACGCTGTATTAGATAAGTGTGTGGCATCCGCTGCGGAGTTTGAGGACAGAGCACCATTCCTGTGAGTACAGGGGCATAATTTTGGGGTTGTTGTTACCCCTAAGGTTGTTGGACGCTGCACAGCTACTTTTTGTTTGGGCAAACGGCTATTTTTTCGCAAAGACTTTCGGCGTCATGCCGTGCCTCTATTAACTATTTGGTTCTTGGATCTTAGCGCAGCGGTTGTTGACACTTACTTACCTTGGTTAGTGTCCAATGTTCCTATCGTTACTCACCTTTGGCCTCACAATGCTCTAACCTGGTTCGAGACCCGCCGCTACCATCAGTTCAACTCTCCTCCGCTCTGCATGGTGAATGGTTCCTCTGCTCGAGGGGTTTGCCTCTTTTCCTCTTTTCAATTACTCAGCATTGCTGTTTCTATCGTGGCTGCATTCTTCTTCACGGAGCAGCTACTATTAGGGTCCCATCCATTAGGAAGTGTTTTTTTTTAACTTCCTTTCTCTGGCCAGAAAAGACTAGACTGCATCTCAGTGTTTCTATTTCTGCCATGATTTCCACCCTCAAGGGAGTTTATTTGGTCAGATCTTCTAGACCACTTGCCTGCCTTCTAAAGTTCTAGCAACTGTGATAAGCACACTATTTTGCTTGTTGCAATGTGTGCATTTGTTTTAGCCTCTTTCATCAGCGACATGCACACTCTTGTTTTTTTAAAAATTTTCCATGTATTTGGTGTTGCAAAACTTTTCAAGTGTGTTTTTGACTTTCATCAACAGTGACAAACACACTACCAATTTTGGGATTTTTTGCTTGTTCTTGCTGCAGTTATTTTTTGGGCAACGTGTGGGTGAAGTATATTTTTCTATTTTGCGTTTCTGCAATCTGCATTCCGAGTGTCTGGACAATATTACTATCCCAGCTATCTAGTGTTTTTTTTTTACTGTGCCCTTTCTTATTCACTATGCAGTCTGTAACACCACCACCATCTTTCCAGGACACTCTGGGTGATCCTCCAGTCAGGTGGTCAATATGGTTTGATGCATTTGAAACTTATTTGGGAGCAATAGGAGCTTCCATATTTAGACCATAGAGAAGGAAATGTCTTCTCTTGCACTCGCTGGACTTTGAGGGGAGATCTACTTTCAAACATTACCTGATTTAGGGGGATATTCACAAGAACGTGCGTTAAACATCTTCAAAAAATGTTAACGCAACTTTACACATCGCAGTCTATCGCGGGAAAATAACCCCGTGTTAACCTGGAATTCACAACACGGCAGTACCATGCGATAGTCTCCCGAAAACGCAGCCAATGTGCGTGATACAACCACCGCGACGGAGTCAAAAACACAAACTCCAACACCAAAAAACCTGCGATGAGCCCATTCACGATGAGGAAATCAGCGATATGCAGCGCCAGGCCTGCCATACACACACGGCAGGTGGGAAAATCACTACAAAAGGAGAAAAAACACACAAACACAAAATGACCAATACCGAAGCACCATGGAGGCAGCCGGAGCAGGCGCAGAGGACGAGCGCAACCCCACAAGCACCCCGGACGACCAGCCCGGGACCTCGGGGACAGGGAAGGACAAGGACAAGAAGAAGAGGAAGACGAAGTTTAGTCCGCAGGAGAATAGGATCCTGGTCACGAAGGTGATAGAACACCATCAACAACTGTTCGTCACCTCCAATGTGTCATTGGGCACCAAAAATGTATTATAGCGGGCCATCGTGGACAAGGTGAATGCCGTCGGAGAGCACAAGAGGTCAATGGACGAGGTCAAGAGGCGATGGATTGACATCAAGCGCAAGACCAAGGAGAAACTCGCAGGCAACCAGAAGGCAGCAATGCAGACTGGAGGTGGGAGCCCAGCGCCACAGCTGGAGCTGGATGACATGGAGGAGCTGGTGTCGCCAGTCATCAGTGTGGAGACCGTGGCAGGAGTCGGGGCCCCAGACACTGCTCGACATGATACAACACCACAGCAACAGGGTGAGTAACCACCAGTACTGGGGGGACGGGAGGAGATGGCCACAATGGCACACATGCACAACCAAGCATAGCACAGTGCACACCCACAATCCAATCCAATCCAATAGCATTTATAAAGCGCACAGCTACCACCAACGGCGGTGTCCCGGCGCTATGAGGTTAAAGCAGTGGGGGGAGGAGGTAAAGCTAGGACAGATCAAACAGCCAAGTTTTCAAGGCACTCCTAAAAATGGATTCGGACTCAGCCTTGCGCAGATGAATGGGCATCTCATTCCAGAGGGCGGCTGTTCTAACTGCGAAAGCACGCCCTCCCATCCTAGCTCTCCGAAAACGGGGAGCGCGGAGCAGCAGCTGAGAGTTTGAGCGCAGAGTTCTGTTCTGGTTGTATATCTGGAGTCTCTGCCTAAGGTAGCCAGGCCCATAGACTCTTGTCGCTCTAAAGGCCAAGGATAAGGCCTTAAATTGAATTCTCCTCTTTACCGGCAGCCAATGTAGGCTGCGCAGGTGAGGGGAGATATGGTGCCGAAGGGGCACCTTTCTAATAAACCTAGCTGTTGCATTCTGGACTGTCTGCAGCCTTTCAATAAGATAGGCCGGAAGACAATGACTCTGGATCATGGCCCTGATCTACACACTGTCACAATGTACATTGCCATGCTGTCTGAATGTCAACATGTACCATGCGGCCACATTCATGTGGACACATTGTAACACAGCATCTCCCCTTCACATTGCAGGGGCACCGTCAACGCCACCTGCAGAGCAGTCCCAGCCACTCTTCACTGATGACGAGGAGGATACCCCCAGCATCGACACCCAAGCCCTCCAAGACAGCATGGAACTCATCCGCCAATCACCTCCAGGACCAGGGCAGCCCAGCTGCATCGAGGAGACCCCACCCACTCCACAAACCACCCAGCAGGAGGCACCCACAACCCCGGCTGTCTCCCAAGACCCCCCCGAACAACACATGGCCTTCCAACGCCGTGTGTTGGAGGTCCAGAGGGAGATGGCTGGGCAGGTGCGGGTGGGGTTCGACCTCATGGCTACCAAACTGGACGCCATCCATGGGTGTCTGAGTCCCATCAGGGACCACCTCCAGTCCCTAACGGACACCCACACGCCGCTCCATGGTCTCCAATGAGCCCTGGCTGACATCGCTGGAGTCATGACTCGGAGACAAGAACACCTGTCCGCTCAGAGTGGCTCCAGCGATCTCAGCCGTGAGATGGCACACATGCGGAGGCTCATGGAGGACATGGTGCGGATGGAGGCAAAAAGGATGGCAGCCACCGCTGCACATCAGCGAAATGTAGCTGGGATCTATCATGCCCTGCATGTCCTCACCATGGCATTGCTGCCACAAGGCGTGGCGCGGATGAATGCTGCTGCCCCTACACCATCCACATCTCCGCCCCCTGGTGTGTCCGTGCCTCACAGTGCGGCAGACGTTTCCACTCCGGCACCTGATGTGTCACTGCCACACAGTGCGGCCGACAATCCACCTCCAGCCTCTGATGTGTCAGTGGCACACAGTGCTGCAGCCGGAACAGCACCACCCACAGGTGGGGCAGGGCACACATCCGAGGACGTGGCTGGCTTTGGGATCAGAAGGAGGCACTAGCATTCATTTCCGCCACCTGGCCTGTAGCTCCTTGGTGCCGCACATGGCCCCATGACCTTCCACTGACCCCCGATACACTCTGCGGCACTCACCTTGGACCGCGACATGGACTTCCATATCCTGTTTGCTGACCAATGACATGGGGACCAGACTGCGGACTGTACTCTTCCTCATCCTCTGTACTTGTCATTCCCCGATGGACTCTGGCTGGCCCTCCACGGGCCCATATTGTGAAGTGGGGTTGGCATGGCCCTGTACTGCTTCAGCTGCTAAACTCCACTGGATGTGCAATAAACATTCAGTAACGCACTGCTGTGTCATGTCTTTCATCATTCAAGTATGAATATGTGGAAGAATGTAGGGTCAGTGATTCCCCCTAACGTCAATGATGCTCATCTATTGGGATTCCAGTCACAGTGTGCTACATTGCCTATTGCGTTGCGGGTGCCGTAGACACCACAACAGGGACACACGCATTAGTCACTTCCTTGTCCGGACATGGACTGCACCACGCCCAGAGCCCCCGAGTCATTGTTGCAAGCCCTGCGCTGGCCCGGTGTACGCCAGGACAGACCACTCCGCTTACGCTCCGAGGGAGGGGCCACATAACCACATGTCACAGGTTTACACGCTAGTGGTCTGCAGGTCGCTGGTCTAGTTGTCAGCATGTTGCGGCCACTCCCTGAGGGCAGGTTTGCACACACACCACACCCATCCGGCGCAGGCGTCACAGGCCATGTGACCCAGAGTATATAAGGGGCCGGCAACGTCACATTCCCCACTGCCGGAGGTGACTGGATGACGGACGTACCACGGGGCTCAATCATGACGGGCCCATGAGTTGTTGCGCACAGGGTTAGTGGCACCCGAAGCCTTGCGGCCGTCACGGGCCTACCACCACGTGGCGCTGACTCGGGTTGCACAGGGTTAGTGCCACCCAAAGCCTTGCGGCCGTCACGGGCCTACCACCACGTGGCGCTGACTCGGGTTGCACAGGTTTAGTGCCACCCAAAGCCTTGCGGCCGTCACGGGCCTACCACCACGTGGGGGCGCTGACTGGGGTTGCACAGGGTTACTGGCACCGAAATTTCTGAGCGGGTGTGCAGCCTGCGATGATGACGTGTGCAGTGATGTGGTCTCTGCCATTGATGCCTCAGGACTCAGCACCATGTGTGGGACCTGCTGTGCCATGGTGCGGGTCCACATGATGTGGAGCATGCCATGGTGGCGGGACCGGGGCCTGGAGCTTGCACGGGCACGTGGTGTGCCCACGGCTGGACACACCATTGGTGGCAGGTGAGCAGTGGGGCCTGGGTGCGCAAGGGCGGACAGCCAGCGCTGGCTGGCGGGAGGGGGTAGGGTGCAGCTGCTTGTGTGTGCAGGGGCGGACAGGCGTTGTTGCCATGTGCAGTGGGATGGACTCTGCCATCATTGACTCTTGCCTCGATTACAGATAGCAGACCTGGTGGCTTGCAGTGTATCCCAGCACTTGGTTGGAGACACACCGGTGGCAGCAGGTGAGCAGTGGTGCCTGGGTGCGCGGGGCGGCAGTGTCCTTCCTTCTCTCTCTCTCTCTTTCTCTCTTCATTTCTCTCTCTCTCTCTCTCTCCCTCTCCCTTCCTTTCCATCTCTCTCTCTCTCCCTTCCTTTCCTTCTCTCTCTCTCCCTTCCTTTCCTACTCTCTCTCTCTCTCTCTCTCTCTCTCTCCTCTCTTCATTTCTCTCTCTCTCTCTCTCTCCCTCTCCGTTCCTTTCCTTCTCTCTCGCTCTCCCTTCCTTTCCTTCTCTCTCACTCTCCCTTCCTTTCCTTCTCTCTCTCTCTCTCTCTCCCTTCCTTCTCTCTCTCTCTCTCTCTTCATATCTCTCTCTCTCTCTCCCTTCCATCTCTCTCTCTCTCTCTCCCTTTCTTTCTCACTCTCTTTCTCTCTCTGCCTTTCTTTCATTCTCTGTTTCTCTGTGTCTCGCTCCTTTGATGTGCGCATGACACACGTTCTGAATTTGTGCTTTATTTTCCAGGCTGTGACATCATGATTGTCCCGGACGGACCCGACATGAGTCTTCCGCTTTGTTGTTTTGTGTTGTATTCAATAAAGTTTTTGGTTGTTACTTCAATGATGAGTGACTGTTTCTCGTTCTTCTGACCACACATGTGTGTTTCTGTTTGTCATTGTGCGACGTCATGTGCTTTTTGTGGCTCTTGTGTCGTGCACGGTATGTGTTTGTCCGGGGGGGGGCATGGGAGTGGTGGCGGTGGGTGTTGTGGCCCTCTTGGGTCTCCGTGCTGCATGATCATTGTCTCCATGGCATCTGTGGGTCTTCAGATGTGGCTCTGGCCTGGGCTCCCTTTCATGCTGCAGGTAGTCGTCCTGCTTAACACCAGTACGTGGACCACTTGGAGTAGCCGGACGCTGTTTGTTTGGAGATTTATTCATTTTTTAAATTTGGTAATGCACCATCTCGGTAGAAGCCACCGGGCTCTGGAAATCACTATGAGCCAAGATTTGAAGCATTCAGGAACATTACCAGTCTAGGACAGAGGTGAACACAGATCTAGTCCTTAGATAACCGCATCGTCTCGTAACACTGAGAGCCGCCCTGCCAGCACACATCCTTCTATGTTCAGTTCATTTGATTCATTCTATGGAAGTAAAGTAGATGGCTTCCACCTGTTGATCGATGGTTTGTCCACGATTTTTTCACAGCTTTCACAATTTGGAGTACTACCCATGTTTTGGAGTGTCCTGCGCTCTCTCTTCTGAACCTTGGAGCCATTGGGCCCTAATTTGTCCGAGACGACATTTGTTGCCTTTGAGGACTTCTTTCTAATTAAGTCGCGGTGCCCTTATTTTTTCCCCCCCCTTTTCACTTATTCACTTGTCCTGAGGAAGACCCCGCTAGTAAGGTTTCTATGAACACCTACATACATCCAGGGGTCGAAACGTCGACATATTATTGATGCCAGTATCGCCGACAGTGCATGTTGCACTGTGACTTTCTATGTTACATGGCTATGTAACCTATTGTATTCATTTCGCTTTCGATAAAGAAATGTGTGGCTTTGAATAATATGCCTACCATTTTGATTGTGATATTCACTAATAGTGTCTTTCACTTACCTCACTGCCTCACTTACGTCACTGCCCTTTCCCCTCCTTTACTCATTTGGGCATATTAATGATGTTTTGTAATGTATTTCTTTAAATCTGACATTTGTGTTCAGTGTGATTAAATAACACTGTTTACACTATTGATTCGTAATCTTTGATTTATTTTTGTGAATTTAACTGTATATATTTTTGGTTTTACACTGTTTGGATGTAATAGTGCTGGGACCACTACTTTCTATATCATCGCACACCCAGGTCCCAGTGATTTTGGGTATACCCTTTTCTTTAATAACACCAGCAGAAGGCAGGTGTTAAATCCCTGCTGCTAGCACGGCTTATCACCTGTTTTTGGTTCGCATCGCAGATCTGGCAGTTCGTTGTGAAAGTGGTGTAGTGGTGTTTTGGTGTGTTTTTGCACAGGAACGCCTACTCTGCATCTCATTAGGGTTAGTTGGTGGAATCACCCGTGGAGGTAAATGTTGAGGCAGTTATCGCGGGAATACTTGCGTTGTCTGCAGTTTGCAACCACTTGTGAATGGGGTGTTAAATCTATCACCACTTTTGTTGCGTTAAGTTGGCGATTACGCGGACATAAGTCCTTGTGAATATGCCACTGAGTGTTAGATGACGGTGAGATGCTTTATGAGTTTCAACAAACAGTAAAGAAGCTTTAAATTAGGTTCGACAAACAGCCCAGTTTAATTGAGCTGACACAACAAATTTTTCAAACACAAACAAAAACTTGATGAAGATGTTGATACTTACATCATTGTACTTCGCAGTCTAATTTCTCAATGCCAATTCGAAAATTTCACTGATCAGTTAATCAGGGACCAGTTTGTGTGCCAATGTAAAGATGAACAGATTCACCAACAGCTGTTATCCATGGGGGAATCTATCTTTGGATGAAACTATCAAAACTGCGAAGAGCATAGAACTATCCCAAGTTTCTGTGAAGGAGCTTGAGGAAAAAACAGTTGAATCTGTGAAAGTGGTTAAATATGGCAAAGCTCGTCAGAAGTTGACAGAAGTTTATAAGAAAAATGTTGGCTCCAAACTGCCTGGAATCAGAACTGATCCCTCTATAGTCAACATGTGTTTTCGCTGTGGCAACCATCCAAATGCTAAAAATGGTAGACCTTGTCCTGCCAAAAATGTCATGTACTGTAAGAAAGCAGGACATTTTGCCAAATTTGCCAGAAGAAAAAGATCAAAACCATTAGGTCTGTTACGTGTGTGACACAATCAGATTGTGAGGCTGATTCTGAATCTGATGTAGATGGGTTGAATGACCTTGTACTTAGCGTAGGAGAAGATGTATCTAGTTATAACATCAACCGCAATCAAGAGACACAGAGTCCAGTTTCAGGAGATCCTTCCTCATGTGTTGATCCTATTGTTGATATTAGTTTGGGTGACAAATGCTTAAAACTGCTTGCTGATTCGGGAGCAAGAATCACCGTGATCACACAAAAGTTATTCAAGGACACATGGGTGGACAGGGAATTATTTCCTCCTGACCGCTCACCGGTTTCTTATGAGATAAAATTGAGCTCCTAGGATTTATTGAGTTAGTCTCAGAACTTAAGGGAAGGAAGATTGAAGGAAATATTTATGTTGCCATAAAAGGTTTGAATATTCTTGGAAGGTTTCACCAGGATTTGATTGGCATGATCCTGAGACCTGGGCACAGGTATGAATGAATTAATTAATTAATTAATTAATTAATGAGCATTTATAGAGCGCGCAGGTACTCAGAAGAGTGTCCCTGCGCAAAAAAGACTCTATCTAACCCGCTGCAACCCCTAGAAGCAGGAGACCAGGGTTTAGTTGCGGAAAAGCCAGGTTTTTAGCATTTTCCTAAAAGTGGCTACGTCGGTCACAGTTCTGAGAGTCAGTGGGAGAAGGTTCCAGGCATGGGCTCCTTGGAACCGAAAAGAGCGGCCGCCCGATCGGGCGCGGCGTATCCTGGGGATGACTGCCAGGCTGAATGTGGAAGAACTCAATGTTCTAGGCGGCACATAGTGCGTAACTCTCCTTCTGAGATACTCCACACCAATTCCGTGTAGGGCCTTGAAGAATAGCACCAGAGCTTTAAAACTGATCCTCTTTTTTACAGGGAGCCAGTGTAATGCCTTAAGGTGCGGGAAGATATGACTCCTGGGCTTAAGCAAAGGTAACCAGTATTAGTGGTCGAATGCAATGATGTTGCGGAGGAGTGGAACCGCAAGTTCCCAGAGGTTTTTTCAGACACTTTGGGAAGGATTAAAGGATTCTAACACCAAATTAAAGTCAAAGAGGGAGCTGTTCGAGTCAAACACAAATTATAGCTCACATTTAGTGTGAGGGACGATCTAGAAAAATTACTTTAAATCTTTGTGCGACCAAGGTATCATTGAGCCCACTGAGTCATTGTTATGGTTATCCCCATTAGTTGTAGCACACAAGAGGAATGGCCAACTTGGTGTCTGTGTGGATTTGAGGTCTCGCAATAAAGAAATTTGGGTGAATTCCCATTCCTTACCCAAAATCAACGACATGTTTGCCCACACTGCAGATGCTAGTTTATTTTCTAAATTAGACCTTGCACCAGCATACTGTCAGGTAGATTTACACCCAGAGTCGAGGCATTTTACAGCATTTATCTCTTCTATTTGCACATATCAATATCGACGTATGCCATTTGGGCTGGCCTCGGAGGCCTTGGTCTATCAAAGAATAATGTATAATTCGGTAAAAGATGTGCAAGGTGTCTTGGTGTTCCAAGATGATGTGCTGATTTTTGCCAAGAGTGTGATTGATCATAACATAATTTTGGAACAGGTCCTTAATATTTTCAAGGACCATGCGGTAATACTCAAAAAAGAAAAATGTCTATTTTTGTGCAACGAGGTTGAGTATCTTAGACACATAATTTCCAAAGATGGTGTCAAACCCAGGCCAGGTTTGATAAAGTCTATTGTGGAAGCTCCTCCTCCTACAGACAAATGTGGTGTCAAGGCATTTCTAGGATTGTGTGAATTCTATTCCTGTTTCATTCCAGATTATACTTCTAAAATCAGACCTATTAAGCTGTTTGATCCTTTATTATCATGTTGCTTTATGGTTGGTGCCAGCAAAGTAGATTTAGGAGCAGTACTTACTCAAAATAAAGGTAATACAGAGAATACCATAGCTTTTGCGTCAAGGGTTTTGCGGGAGGCCGAATTGTACTATTCAGTGATTGAAAATGAATTGCTTGTGTGTTGGTGGGCAATCGAAAAGTTCCGCTGCTATGTCTGGGGAAAACGTTGTCGTCTACAAATTAACCACAAACCTCTAGTGTCTATCTTCAGTGGAGGTGGCAGCAAATGTAGTTCGCCAACAATTCTGAGGTTGTCTAGTAAACTTCTACAATTTCAGTTTGATATAGTACACATTCCTGGGGGTAAGAATATCAGAGCCGATTTTCTGGACAGGTTCCCAGGTAAAGCTAGTGATGAGGAGGAGGCTGTGCTGGCTGACCTTATGGGTGAAGATTTTGAAGATTGTTTGGTAGGATCCATTGTAGTACCTAAACTAGGTGTGTGCTCTGAAGAAGTTTGGAGAGTTTCTGTTTTGGAGGATCCGATTTTGCAACAAGCCTTGGAATATGTCAAAAATGGCTGGCCAAGAGAGAAAGTGTTACCTTTAATACTTCAGCCATTTGTCAAAATCAGTGAAGAACTTTCCATGGAAGATAGCATGCTTATGAGGTCTGACAAACTAGTTCCACCATGTAAGTTGAGAAGTAACATAATAAATCATGCTCATGAGAGACATTTGGGTTGTACACTCACTGAAAGGAGTGTACATGATTCCTTCTGGTGGCCTAGGATGGAGTCAGATATTGAGGAGGTAGTAGGCGGGTGTTGTGTGTGTTCATCACCTGACAAAAGCTTGAAAGTAGCAACACTCCCTTTGATGCCCATTGATGTTTCACCAATATCGTGGGTCAAATTAGGTATTGATGTTATGGGTCCCTATGATTCATTACCTGGTGGTGCGAGGTCTATCTTGGTTCTTATGGTTTACTGTTCTAAGTGGCCGGAACTTAAGCTTGTAAGAGATCCTAATGCCAGCTCTGTGGTGGAATTTCTCATGGAAATCTTTCTGATAGAAGGGTTTCCGGAAATTTTAATTAAAGATAATAGCACACAATTTGTAAGCAAGTAGTTGCAGAATTTCCTTGAGTCATGTGGGATTAAACATCACAGAAGTTCACTTTACCATCCCGAAACCAACGGTCTTGTTGAAAGGATGAATCGAGTCTTGGGGTAGTGTGTAAAGTTGGCAAAGAGTGGGAACCATGATATCATCATATCTGTGAGAAGTATACTGTGGTTCTATAGGACCACGCCTCATTCGTCAACCAAGTTTTCCCCTTTTGAGTTGTTAAGGGGTAGAAAAGCGAACACTACTTTTCATCCAGCATGGATGGTCAGATGGTTAAAGAGTGAGTCTGATGTTGAAAATGTAATGTTGCTAGTCAAAGAAAATGTCTGTCAAGCCCAATATAAACAAAAAAGTTGGTATTATCAAAAGAAAGGTGTAAAAGACATGTTGATACATGTGGAACATGTTGTGCGCATTAAATCTGCTACTCGTGTTCCTAAAGGGAAGAGCAAATATGGTGATCCCACGGAAGTTGTGAAGATTTGTGGGAATGCACTCAGAGTTGCAAGTGGGCATTGGTGAAATCTCTCAAGGGTGGTGAAAGTGAGTGAGAAAGAGCCCAAAACTTCTTCAGTTGAACAGGAATCGGATCTCATTCCTGGAAGTCATAATGATGAGTCTCTCAGTTGAAAGAAGTCTGATTACCCCACCAATATCCAACTATTGCATAGGGGTTCACGTGTGATCAATAAACCTATTAGGTTTAGAACATAGTTGTTTTCTCTAAGTTTCAGAATATAGTAGGTATTGCTGCAGTTTTTGGCATTGAGGGTGGGGGATGCATATTGTATATATTCTAATAATTGTATTTATTTTCCTTTATTTGGGTTATGCATTCTAGTATAGTTGTCAAAGTGTAAGAAGGGAAGAGATGTTATATCCTGTTCTTTTTTTTATAATAGTGTCAAAGTGTGAGAAGGGAAGATATGTTATATCCTGTCATTTGTTTATAGAATGTTTATTATGTGAGGTGCTATGATGTGGGTGGGAAAAGCGAAAGTTGGTCAAGACTGAGTTAGAAGCGCCAGAGTACGTGCGTGCAGCTCTAGTTTTGTGACTTAATAAACTCACTTTTCTTCATACCTATCACCGGGTCTGCAGAGTAGTTCTACAAAAAGGTGATTTTTGCCTTTCAAAGGTAGAATTTGTAGTTTGCCAGACAGCACTTTAATTTGACTTTTTCTAGGTCGTCATATTGGGCCCTCCCTTGTTTTTCTTGCCTTCTACAAATCTGCTTTAAAGACCTAAGACATTTAAAATGAAACTAATGTTTTTTATTTCATCCAACAGAATGTAAAGCACCTGCTCCACATTAGAACACCCCCAATGGAAAACCTGCAAAACTGTTTGAAATATCAAAACAGAACGTAAATGTAAGTATACAAATTAGTAGTAGTTGCATAATTTTACATGCAATTGACAAACGTACAAACTTTAAAATATTGTATATATTTATACTATTACCTTACTTTCAGATACAATGACAGAGGCAGCAAAACACATAACTTCACAGTTACTGAATCACATGGGCTACACCTACAGCCAAGAAAGGTCAACAACAGAAAATATAAATTGGAAATGTACCAAATATTATACTAATGCATGCTATGGGAGGGCAACTACAAAAGAAGATGTTGTAATTCATGTAAGAGAACACCACCACCCTCCAAATGTGACAGAAATAGAAGTAAGGGAGGTATTGCAGGATATAAGAGAGGCAAGCACTAGCTCCCAGAAATCCACAACAAAAATCCTTAAAGATATTAAGCCTGGGCGGAGTTCACGGAGTTGCACTCTGCGGAATTCCACAGAGTCAATTCCAGAGTCACCAAAAAACTCTGCGGGATTCCGCAGAGTTCCGTGGGCAGGCAGAGTATTGCTCGGTGGCGGCCACCCCTAGGTAAAACCTCTAAGGTGAGGCACCCCACCTACCAGGGTTGCATATATTCCCAGATTTGAGCCTCTCGGTGGCTCATGTCGGCAGGCTCAGTAATGCTCCCCTCTTCTTGGCTTCCTCTGCGCAGGAATCCCCAGTACAGCTAAGCCAGCTCGGCCCCTCTAGCTAGAGGATACAGGCTGCATGCAAGAGACCAGCGATCGCTGCAGTGAAGGAGGCGTAGTGCTCTGACCCACCATAGGCAACTCCAGGGATGGAGCCACTGCAACTCTGCCTCACAGTCACTTTCACTGCTAGCCATCCGCCCATTGGCCGTCCGCCAGACACGTCTTCCACCTCTTCACTGCCGCTAGTGCTAGACTCTGCCCTAGTAGCATGTGTGTTGCTATTGGCCATGTTAAATAACCTCCCAAGCAGCACTTGACTGAGCCACACAAATATGAGGTACGTGGCGTGCTGCGTCTGGCATACAACTTTAAGCACCATAGTAGGCATATCCTTCATGCTGCAGGCACAGAATGTGGCTGCATGACATTGCAGATTCGAGACAGCCGATCCCAGCAGGGAATTAAGGACTCGTGTATGCCCTGAGCTGATGTCAAATGTGCTCAGACTCATAGAGCCTTCGACAGTGTATGCATCTAGAACACAAGAGAGCGTGCTTGATGAAAGGGCTGCACAGAACTTTTTGCTTGGTAGAGAAAAGAACCTTCCCCTTTTAAAGGTACAAACCGTAAGGCAACAATTGTGAGGTAATGTGGGACATGTTGTCGGGTATGAGTAGGCAACTGTTTAGAAATGGCAAGCAGCTGAAACTGTCTATTGGCCTCTAATTCTAAAAAAACAGATATTGGTGTGTTTTTTAAACACAATGTGGTGGTGGTACTTATCAACATGAGACGCATGAAATGTTGAGTCAGAACTAGCACCGTCAAACTCCGCTCTGCCGGTGGTAGGTGGAGTTTTAATGCTGAACTCCGCACTCCGTGCAGACTGGCAAAAACTTTGTGAACTCCGCCGGAGGAGCAGAGTTTGCCGCCCACCCCTAAAAGATATACTGCCTAAAGTCTCTGAACACATCACAAGCCAACTACCACCTATACCCACATTAAAATGTTCAATTGCATGAACTAAAAAGCACCAGCGATACTCCTCCTGACTCTAGAAGGTACCAAAACATAGAAATACCTGAACATTTAACAATGACATATAATGAAGAACCTTTCCTTTTACAAGATAACCTAAGCAATGAGAAACAAATCCTAATATTCTCCACAGCAAATAACTTACTAAAACTAAGCCATTGTCAAACCTGGATGATGGATGGGAGTTTCAAAATGTGGCCAAAAATGAACTACTTCAAAGATACTTGTGTTGGCAGACTGCATCACTCCGAACACAGACACCATCCCAAATTCCAAATGCCATGGTGGAATGTCTATGACAGCATCTTGGCACAGGAAGTCACAACCACGCAATGGAAAGATGGTACAATGCCATCCAAGCCATACTAGGCAGAAACCAAACCTACACTCTATACATTTAAAGAATCATTACAAAAATAGCAAAGCTACCAACAGCCATGGATGGAGCAATCCTAAACTTGGCAAACAAACCTAAAGAATGTACAAGATGTTAAAATTTAAGATCAAACTCTTCATAAATATCAAAGGAGTAGGTCCCAAAAAACTATCACAAAATCTAAACCAACATGACAAATCATTTAAAAAAAAAAAGAAATATATTATTTTATTGTATCAGTCTACAAATTAAATTAAAATCCAATGTTTATTAAGACTGAGATAATCAAAATGGTATATAATGTATTTAAACAAAAAACATCACTATCACCACCTAAAAACTAAAAAAAAACAACCTCAATCATCACATAAAATAATTACAACACATAACCCACACAATTCCAAATAACAATCTCATAGGGCCTGATTACAATGCAGTTCGGACTGCAACCGACAGCATGTCGGTTGTGGTCCGAGCCGCATCTACTGCTGCGGTCAGACCGACATATTATGATGCGTGCGGTCGGAGGCAGCAGTCGGAGGCACCGACCGACACAATCCGATAGGCTCATGGGCCCTGTCGGTCGGTCGCTAAGGAATCATAATCCCTTAAGGACGGCGTTTCCGCCATCGTGATTATGATGTCGGTTTCAGACAGCCTTTCCATGCCGGCCTTTCTGACATGGAAAGGCTGTCGGAAAGCGACATTGGGGGCCCCTAGCAAGGTCCCCTCACCCCCCTGGCCCTCCGCATCTGGGCTTGGGGGGCACCTATGGTGCCCCCCTGAACATCGCTGCACTTTGTGGCAGGCACTGTGAGGTGCCTACCACACGGTGCAGGGATGTTCACAAAGCACCGTGAGGTGACTGCCACACGGTGCAGGGATGTTCACAAACTCCCATTTCTCAATGGGAGCTTGTGCTGCTGGCAGTTTCCGCCTGCTGCACAAGCTCGCATCCAAATAACACGGTCGGAACCGCCAACCTGAGGTCAGTCGGTTCGCAATCTGCAATGGTGTCGGTCGGAGGCAACTCCGACCGACATCGTAATGATGGGCATAATTTTTATACAAACAATAAATTTCCCACCCAAAATAATTTAAATAAAATAGACTTACTGTTGTGTTTCTGCAGATCTTCTTCTGTAGCCACGTAGTCAAAAATAGTAATCCACCAAAAATGGGAAAAATATTATACAAAAAAAATCCCCCACAAATTGGAAAAATAAAACAAATCCCATAAAGATCACTTGAAGAAACCCAAAGTATCTAGGAACCATTAACAAAAAATTCAGTTTGAAAAAAAAGAAACTCTCCAGGAAACCCAAAAATAGAAAATCAAAGTAAAAAACATTGGTTTATTAGAAACCGAAAATGATTTCCTTAAAAAAATAATGCAAACTCACAATGCTCATAGGACACGTTTATAGACAAAAACCTGTAAAGTAAATAAATCAACCCGCAAAACACAGCATAATCCCCAAAATATATATACATCACACTTAATCATCAAAATATAAGTAACAAAACACAATTTAACATAACATAACTATACATTACTAACACAGTATACGAACCTACAAACTAGTGAAAACCACTACTATTAATAAATCTAAATATACAAGAAACCCCCAAAAATACCTTCTAGTCCTCTCCCCCTGAACCACCACCACCCTCAAAACTTTTAAAACAATCTTACAAAATGACTTACCTGTTCTGGCAAACAGCAGCACCTTACTGTGACCAGGTTCTGGGAAAATAGACTAAAATGAACACAAATAGATTACAAAATAGAAGGTAGCAGTAAAAACAAATACCGATAAAATGAGACTAAAAAGAAAGAATATTCCCCGTACAAATGAATAAAAATAATGAAAAAATGTTGAATAAAATATATGATTTTTTTTTTTTAATGATTAAACATGCAAAACATTTTTAAAAATGTGTTAAAAAAATGTTAGAAAATGCTAAAGTATAAGTTAAATAATAGTATCAAATATATACAATTATTTAATCTCTACTGAAAAGAGCTTATGTTAAAATGGTGTTGAAAATATGTATATAATACAATGTAAGAAATGTTAGAAAAGTGTTAAAAAATGGAAAAAAGTGGAAAATGTACAACATACAAAAGCATTAAAAATGTTTTATTCGTTTAGCTATATAAATGTGTATTTTTAAGTTGAAATATATATATGTTTTGAAATGTAAAAATGTACATCAAATAAACTTTGAAAACCTAAAAAAATTGGAAAATGTGTTACGTCTTTATTCTAAAGCAAAAATTAAATTAATGATATTATTGCTTACAAATATACAACTAACTATTTTTTCATCATATTTCTAAACACTAACAAAACAAATGAAAGAACATAAACTATTTCTAAAACATGCAAATAAAATTAAAACAAAGATTTCAAGTTAAATCTATTACATTAAATAAGCACACTCCAACATAAACCATTTTATGGGGTGTCATTTACTATTCTCACTCCAAACTATTCCAATATGGGGAAGGTGTTTGGCACAAAAAGGGTACAATTTACTATTCCCACTCCAATCTATACCAATTTGATGAAGGTGTTGGACACTCAAGGGCTGAAAAACACTATTCCCACTCCACTCTAAAAAAATTTGGGGACAGTCTTGGACACTAAAAGAGTATCAGTTACTATTTCCCCTCCAACCTATACCAATTTGGAGAAGTTGTTGGTCACTAAAATGGTAACATTTATTAATCCCACTCCAATGTAAGCAAACTTGGAGAAGTTGTTGGACACTAAAGCAGTGACATTTTCTATTCCCACTACAATCTAACCATATTGGGGGGAGTTCTTGGACACTAAAGGGGTGACATTTACTATTCCCACTCCAATCTAAATATATTGGGGGAAGGTGTTAGACACTAAAAGGGTGAAATTTACTACTACCACTACAATCTAACCATATTGGGGAAAGATGTTGGACATTAAGGGGGTGACATTTACTACTTCTGTTCTAATCTACACATATTGGGGAAGGTGTTCGATACTAATGGGGTGTCATTTACTATTCAAACACAAGGAGATTATGGACGGAGCGCTGAAACTTTTTCAGACACTCACCCCCAGTCACAGATCTGGGTTGAATCCATCATCGTTCTTTAGCTCACTTCGCCACCCCAGTTCAGACACAGCTATATGCAAATCAGTCTTGACTCTGTGCCTCATGGAAACAGTCCAGCCCAAACTGCCAGGCCATGTCTTCCTGGACCGAAAACAAGCATTCTAGGACCGGTTTCGGGCTAACAGCCCTCATCAGCCAAGCTAGCTTGAATGCAGTGGCAAAGTGAGCAAGGGACCCACATCTGGGCATACCCTGCCAACTTAGGGCAAACAAAGCAAACACAAGGAGATGATGGATGGAGCGCTGAAACTTTTCAGACACTCACCCCCAATCACAGATCTGGGTTGAATCCATCATCGTTCTTTAGCTCACTTCGCCACCCCAGTTCAGACACAGCTATATGCAAATTAGTCTTGACCCTTTGCCTCATGGGAACAGTCCAGCCCGAATTGCCAAGCCATGTCTTCCCTGGACCGGAAACAAGCATCCTGGGACCGATTTCGGGCTGACAGTCCTCATCAGCCAGGCTAGCTTGAATCCAGTGGCAAGGGGAGCAAGGGACCCACATCAGGGCATACCCTGTCAACTTAGGGTGAACAAAGCAAACAGAAGGAGATGATGGACGGAGCACTGAAACTTTTCAGACACTCACCCCCAGTCACAGATCTGGGTTGAATCCATCATCGTTCTTTAGCTCACTTCGCCACCCCAGTTCAGACACAGCTATATGCAAATCAGTCTTGACTCTGTGCCTCATGGGAACAGTCCAGCCCGAACTGCCAAGCCATGTCTTCCCTGGACCGGAAACAAGCATCCTGGGACCGGTTTCGGGCTAACAGCCCTCATCAGCCAGGCTTTGTTCGCCCTAAGTTGGCAGGGTATGCCCAGACGTGGGTCCCTTGCTCACTTTGCCACTGGATTCAAGCTAGCCTGGCTGGGGACTGTTAGTTTATTTTGGAGATATAGCAGGCCTTTGCCTTTTAAGGGGTTGTACGTAAGGCAACAAATTATGAAACGGGAGCGCTTCTTCACTGGTAGCCAATGAAGTTCTTTCAGCAAAGGTGCTGAGGGGGTACCTGCAGGACGGTTCAATATAAGTCTGGCCAGGGTGTTCTGGACCACCTGGAGCTTGAAGAGCCGAGTATCGCTGACTTCTGCCAAGAGAGCATTTCCATAGTCCAGTCTGCTTATCACCATTGCCTGAACCAGTGTTCTGCGGACATTCGTAGGGAGAAAAGGGAAGATTTTGCGCAAAAGGTGCATGTTATAGTAGCAGGCGCTCGTAGTTGCTGCAATCTGATCTTTCATCATCAATGCTTGATCTAATTTTACCCCCAGGTTTCTTACAGTTTGTTTGGGTACGGGGATGGCACCCAATTTGTGGGGCCACCAGTCATCCGACCAGATGGCGGGGGCTTTTCCAAGCAACAAAATCTCCGTCTTTTCTGGGTTTAACTGTAGGCAGTTCTCAGTCATCCAACTGGAAATTGCTAGCATTCCTGAAGCAAAACGTTGTTTTTCTGTTTTCAGGTCTTGGCCTATAGTAAACATCAGCTGGGTGTCATCGGCGTATGATATGATCTCAAAGCCGAAGTGCTCCGCGATCTTTGCTAATGGGGCCATATAAATATTGAACAAGGTGGGACTCAGGCACCCTTGTCCAAGCGCATTTTACATGAAGAATATAGGCCCAGTATGACCGTCTGCTATCTATCTGACAGGTAGTGTTGCAGCCATTTTAGTGCCGTCCCCTGAACACCTATTGCCTGCAGTCTTTTCAAGAACCTTGAATGAGAGATGGTATCAAAGGCTGCCGACAAGTCTAATAGTATCAGTACGATGGGTCTGCCTGTATCCATCCCCTGTTTCAATGAATCGGTCACGGCCAGGAGTGCTTTCTCTGTACTGTACCCGGGTAGGAACCCAGATTGAGAGGGATCTAGGATGTGATTGTGTTCAAGGTAGGATCCCAACTGCTTATTTATTAGGCCTTCAAGTTGTTTACCCAGAAGAGGGAGCAGGGAGATCGGGCGATAGTTGCTGAGTGATTGTGGGGCCAGCGTTGCTTTTTTAAAAATGGGCCGTACACATGCTTCCTTCCACTCTGCCAGGATAGTGCCTGTTTTTATAGAGCAGTTAAAGATATCTTGGATCACGGGGGCGCAGTAGGTGGCAAGAAGAGGTATTATCTTGGGTGGGCATAGATCCCAGAGGGACCCGGACTTGGCTGCAACCAAGGAGTTGTGTATTTCCTCTAAGGAGAAAGGCTGGAAGCTGTCTAGAGTACAGGGGATTACTTTTTCCTGCACTCCTTTCAGGATGATTGTCTCTGTGTCCTGCAGAGGGGCAGCCGGAAATTTAGAGTAGATGTGGGATATTTTTTCCTGAAAGAAGTTAGCCAGCGAGTCGCAGAACTCCTGGGATTCCACGGTAGATCGGCTGCCTGCTTGTGGGGAGGTAAAATCATGTACTATACTGAAAAGGACTTTTGGGGAATTGTTGGCTTGTTCGATTTGGTTGATGATAAAAGTCCGTCTGGCAGATTTAATATTCCAATGGTATCGGGACAGAGCTTGTTTATACTGTTCCTTATCTAGGGGCTCTTTCCTTCTATGCCAGAATCTCTCTAGAGTCTTACATTTAGTTTTTTCTACTTTTAGTTCTGGTGTAAACCATGGAGCTGATGGTCGCCGATATGTGGCGCCATGATTTTTAAAGGGAATCGTTGCGTCCAGAGAGCCCCCGTGAGGGCGTCATTAAAGGAGTTCAGCAATTCAGCGACCTCAGGATTGTTGTTAGGTTGCTTGGGGTAAAAGGCATCGCTAAAAGCTTCCGGAGTAAGTTTATGCCAAGGTCTGCGCGCATCATGTCCGGCGGTGTGCTGGCGGTGTCGGCAGTTCAGCCACAGTCTTTGAAAACGCAATATGCCCTACTCGGAATATAGTGGTCGGACCGCCAAGCTTGCCGCGTTCAGACCACCGGTACGGCAGACCAAGGACCGCCAAACTCCTAATAAGGCCCTTAATATGATTACTATATATTTTGATCAATATAAGTTATACTTTATTTGAAAGTATTAATGTTACAGAATTAATTTAAAAATTGTAAAATATTAATTTCCATATCATTAAGATAATTAGCTTTCAAATATACACTTTATAAAAATCTCCCGTCATATCCCCTAAAAAAGCCAATATCCATCTTCTAAAACTAATTATAAAACCATCATTTATAAACATTAATACAACAAAAAATACAAACTTCAACAATTTCATAACTGATAAATTATCTAACTAAAAACACAAATAAAATAAATTAATAAACACATATAATCAAACATACTACACTAAACTACATACCAATTAACACAAACGATATTGCATACAACAATATTTTCTAAATCCATATTTTTACAACGATATTAAAAGCAGCACTTAAGGATGAAGCAGGCTCCTACATTATTTTTCTAGAGGAATGGATACCGCAAATGACCAAACTGACCTTTGACAAACCGCTGGAATTTGATAGAGCCTCAGGGTCCCATCCAGGAAATCTATAAGCCCATCACAACCCAGACCCATTGTGTGCAAACCACTGAGATACCAACATGTCAAGCTCATCCTTTCCTTTATGAGGAAACAAAATAATATATTGTGGAACAGAAATAAGATTTTTATCACTCAAGACTACTCGAAAGTCACAGTTGCACAAGGAAAAGTTTTCTGGCTCTTCGATCCAGGATGAAAGAAATGGGTCTCCAATATTCATTTGCGGGTCCAGCGAGGTATCGTGTGGTTGTCCATGGTACCCCACATCTCTTCTCGGATGGTACAGCTCTTAAAAAGTTTTTAGAGAACCTTGAAGATCCAAGGATGGGCACTTCTGCCCAAATTGACCCCACAATTAATAAACAATGTTGAACCATGAGTAGACAACTCAGTATGACACTATAAAGTTGAAGTAACTCTCTAAAAGTCCTATTAAGCACACTTCAACTCATATGGTCGCTATGATTAATAGACAACACTGATCCCGGTCACTTAGCCTAAACATTTCTCAGTGTAGATAATTCAAGATGGACCCTGCAATTGTTGCTGAAATAATAGTTGTTATATCTGTTGAAATAGAGTTATTGAAATAGTGAAAGTGCCTAAATGGTTCTAATGCCGACTTTGTGCCAACGATAGCCTAGAAAGGGAAAAAGGGAGATAGTTTTGGTATTTTTACAGTCTCCTACTCCTGACTTGGGAAATCCAAAGATACTAAACTTACTATGGTTCTAGGTTTCTGGTGGTTAAATGGTTACTTATGTAAGTTTACCAGTTATGTGATATATGTGAGTTATGTGATAGTTTGTGACCAATGCTATCCTTCTCTGGTCCGTCCCCTATCAGACTACTCACTTTCCTTGTTAAACCACAAAATAGACAAGAATTATGTTTATTACAAGCATTTGTGTATAAGAAGTTACAGACATAAGAAGTTACAGACATGAAGTTACAGACATGATGATCATACGATTAAGGTTTTGATTATAAGAATCTACAGACATGAGGAACACATAGGTGTAATTACAGCTTCATCTATAGTTTCCTACTATAGCCTTGTTATATCGCTCAACCTAGATACTTGTCCCTGAGAGGAACAAGTCTTCTTGTTATCTCGATGTCTACTGTTCACATGGGGGAGGAACGGGGGGATAGAGGGATGGGGGAGAAGGGGAGATTCCTGATTATGTCTCTGTTCATATTTGGGTTTCTTATTTCCTTATCCCTATATTTTTACTCAGGTTCTAGATCCACCCGGGAAGCAATAGGCTACCTTTATCTGAAGATATACAAGGGTCTAACGGTAACCAGTTCTAGAAGGCAGATGCTTGCCTGTATATCAGTTCTACACACTGATTACCTCTTACCGGTGAACTTGATACTCACAGTACCAATTATAGAGCAAGTTTAAAACATTAAAATCATATCTTTGAATGTTAAAGGCCTTAACCACCCGGTAAAAAGGAAAAAGATTTTTGACTATATATACAAACAAAAGGCAGACAACACCCTTCTACAGGAAACAAAAACAAATGCCAATCTTGCTGAGTCACTCAAAGGTACCCAATTCTCTGATGCAGCCTGCTTAGCATCGATAGGTAAGAAAAACGGAGTAATGACACTGATTTCAAAGAAAGCAAGGATACATTTAATCTCTCACTCTACTGATAAAGAAGGAAGATGGGTCACTTCAAAATTAGAAAAAGAAAACTCTGTCCTTTTTGTAACAAATATATGCCCCCACCAGGGATGACCCGGACTTCTGGGAAGACTTAGAGAAAGACATTAAATTAATCCCAGATACAGCTACCTCGATCATTGCTGGTGACTTTAATCTCCCGTTAGATTCCAATCCAGACAGGAATTCCACATGCCAATATAGACCAAACAAATCACATAAAGGTCTCAAAAACTTCTGTAGTAAATACAACATGATAGATGCTTGGAGACTGCAGAAACCTACCGAAAGAGACTACACATTTTACTCCTACCCCCATAACTCATACTCACGTATAGACTACTTTTTAATATTAGGGATCACAACCAGCAGGATAGACAAAACAACAATAGAACCGAGAGTGATGTCTGATCACTCTTGCATTACATTAACGCTTACAGACTCAGCCACCCCGCTTAAAGAGCCGTTATTTGAGATTCAATGAAGATGCCCTATCCTCTCCGCAAACTAAAAAAGTAATCGAAGAAGCAGTTCAAAACTACTTGCTAGAAAATAAAGAAAACGAGACATCACATCTCATAAGATGGGAAGCATTAAAATATACCATTAGGGGCATAGTTATAAAAATTAAATCAAATATGAATAAAGATGCTAACTCACAACTACTAATTTTAGAGAATGATATCTCCAACCTGGAAAAGCTGCATATTATAAGGAATGACCCCCAAATCCTAAACAAGATTCTAAATAAAAAATATGAATACAATAAAATTTTTAGTACTAGAGCAGGAGTATGGATAAATAAACAGAAAAGTCTTCGCCTATGTGAGGCCAATAAAGTAGGAAAGACGTTGGCCTCGTATTTAAAATGTAAAAGTCAAAAGTATGCTATCAGTGCGATTGAAGACGATACTGGCACTGTTCACACAAATCCACACAAGATCGCCGACACTTTCAAAGACTTCTACCAAAACCTATACGACTCAAACCCCAATTTGAACCACCTAAACATCAAGAAATACCTTGATGGGATATCACTCAATACTTTAAACAACCAGGAAAAGGATTCTATTATGGAAGAATTAGAAACTGCCATTAAGAAACTCAAATCCGGCAAAGCACCTGGCCCTGACGGTTATAATGCCACCTTCTATAAATCATTCGTTGAACACCTGAGACAACCACTACTACTCCTATTTGATCACTTTGCATCCTCTGGTCAAATAACTGGTACACCAGCTGAAGCTATAATCACAGTCATTACAAAAGAAGGCAAAGACACTCTCCTAACTAAGAATTATAGACCAATCTCCAGTCGCGGTCCGTGTAGGAGTGCCGGCCGGGCGGTGACGTGGGGCGGGGGAGGGGCAGGGTGGGGGTAGCAAAGTACGGATTACGGACCTATACAGGTAAGTAAACATTTAAATCAACAAAACGAATTTCGTTGCGCGCACTGCATCGCCAAATGCGATGCAGTGCGCGCAACGAAATTCGTTTCATTGATTTAAATGTTTACTTACCTGTATAGGTCCGTAATCCATACTTTGCTACCCCCCACCCTGCCCCTCCCCCGCCCCACGTCACCGCCTGGCCGGCACTCCTACACGGACCGGGACTGCCAATCTCCCTAATAAACCTTGACTGTAAAATATATGCCATGATTTTAGCTAACCGACTACAAAAACACATTACCAAACTTATCCACCCATGCCAAACAGGTTTCCTCAAACAAAGGCTCTCTGGCGATAACACCAGGATCTTTTGCCATGCAATTGAAAAAGCGAAGTTAATTAGCTCACTGACTGTCGCTATAACGCTAGACGCAGAAAAAGCGTTTGATAAAGTAGACTGGACATTCCTACACGCGACACTTAAAATGTTTTACCTAGGCGATTCCTTAATACGTATGATCATGGTATTATACCACAATCCAAAGGGGAAGGTTTGAGCAGGGGGAGCTATCTCCTCCTCATTGTCACTACAACAAGGCACCAGACAAGGATGCCCTCTGTCTCCTTCACTTTTCTTACTCGCAATTAAACCATTCCTTCAATATTTAAGGGAAAATCAGAACATACCAGGTATAAATTTTGTCAAAACAAACTTCAAAGTAGCAGCATATGCAGACTACATGCTGGTGGTTTCAAAAGACGCAGCCACGGCTATACCGGCCCTCATGAATTCTATTCAAGAATTCACTGAGGTCTCTGGCTACACCCTTAACAAGGATAAGACAGAAGTTAAGTTACTTAACTTATGTGGCAGTAGAGACGTATTGGGGGACTCCGGGTTGACCTGGCAGACAAATACGATTAAATACCTACGTGTAGAATTTACAAACGACCATATCACTACCCTAGAAGTAAATGAAACTATTATTTATAAAAAAATCATAGAACTACTGAACGGATGGTCACCAAAATTTCTAACATGGTGGGGTAGAATAGAAACAATTAAAATGATGATTGCACCACTTATCAACTACTTCATCAGTATGTTACGTATGCTTTTATCAGAGGATTTCCTACAGAAAATTGATAAGGCCCTTAATGACTTTCTATGGCAAAGTAAAAAACCAAGGATCTCTTTAGGAAAACGTAGGCTGGCCAAACATAAGGGAGGAGTGGGCCTACCAAATTTCAAAAACTACCAGACGGCCTACCTATGTAAACAAGGGGCTGCATGGTTTATGGAAAAGCTTGACTACAAACCCCAATGGATAGAAGTGGAAAAAAGTTTGGTAAAAGACATCCTACTCCCAGCGATTATGACAATGCACATCTCCATCCTATCACATTCTAAATACATCATTCAAAACACTAAGAAAGCTTTGAATCGTCTAGATACTCTCTCTAACACTAAATTATGTGCCTCAAACATGGCAGCAATCTGGTACAATCCCAAAATAAAAATAGATAAACAACTAATATACTGCCAAAGCTGGTCACAAGGAGGTATTAACCTGCTCAAAGATCTCTATGAGGACACCGGCACCGTCCCCTTATCCTTCTCTGAGCTTAAAAGCAAGAGTGGACTCGCTGATATAGAACTATATAACTTCCTGAAACTTAAAGTACAGATTTCTAAATTAGCTCTGAAACCTACTCCCCCTTCGCTTCCTAGAACATTAATCCAATTTTCATATGCGGGACATATGGTATCAAGAATCTATAAGATTTTACTACCTGAACCACGTAAATCCCATACGCTCATTGAAAGAAAATGGGAATCTGAACCAAACGCTAAAGCAATAAAGATTGACTATAAAAAAAATTCATATGATGCCTTTCAAAAACAAAATATCCCCTGCACTCGCCCAAACAAAGTACATGATTATAAATAGGAACTATTGGACTCCAGCCAGACTACATAAACTCAATCTTATCCAATCTCCCCAAGGCTGGAACTGTAAGTCACAGATAGGCGACCTAGCACACATGCTACTTCTCTGTCCAATGCTACAAAACTATTGGGACAGAATCTTCGAATGCATCAACCAGACTTTATATATCACCCCATCCAAAGAGTTTTCATACATTTTAGTGGGTTTCCAAGACCCAGAAATACAAATTGAGAGTCACCATGACCTGCTTGACTTGATGCTCACTCTGGCATGTAAAATAATTCTGTGTAACTGGAAAGATTTAAAAAAAATATCCTTCAAAATATGGCAAGAATGGCAAACCTTCTTGAGGGGTGCCAATAATACAACCCTACAACTCTTTCCATGACATTCTAATCATAGGAAAATATGGGACATGCTAGACTCTGCTTCACCGGCATTTAAGCCCCCCTGAGGGATTGTCTTCCCTCTCAAAATAAAAGAACCCTTAAACTGCTCACATAAGTCATTAGTCGAGCCTCTCCGTAAACCCAGCATGGACTTCCAAGGAGTGCCTCTGTTGACCACCTAAGTGTACCTTTATAATTCCTTTAAGTTAGGTTTTGTTCTTCCGTCTTTTTCCGTTTCTTTTCTTCTTTTCTTTACTCTTTCCTAATGTCTGGTTTTCTGTTTATCTTGTATAATAGTACAATGGTAGGTGATACATGAATCAAACAACCGTAAGTTGCTACAGCGAGTACACCGATTATGGTACTGTTTGATCTAGATGGAACATTGCCATGTATTTAAACTACAGCCTATCAATGCTCACTAGATTTTCAGCTGCTCTGATAGATCATATCTGTTCTATCAATATATATTATATGTAAAATGTATCAACCAATCAACACCTTCCTATCTGCACCACTGCATATTATAGGCCTTAACTGCTCTATCAATATATGTCATATGAAAAATGTGCCAACCAATTAACACCTTCCTACCTGCATCACTGATTATGCAATTTTGTTGCTGCTTTCTCTTTGTACTTACTTGCTAAAAATCACATAAAACAATTTTTTTACCTCTGATGTTTCTGTCGAAGATTCTTCCAGTGACCCCCTCTGGCATTAGGGGGTCATCTTTTCCTCTCTGTACATGGACTCTGGCCTGTGTGGCACAACAAAGTCTTCAGCAGTGGCCCCACCAGGCACACGGGGTCACAGCTCACCATGGCACAAGGGCTAGGGCCCTCACAGCATGGCAGTCTTCTCATGGCAGTCTCTCCTGGCATATACGCGGTTACGGACCTTGTGGTTCACCACTGCACAAGTGCTACAGTCATCACAGCAAGTAATCTTCTTGCGCCTCCTGGCAAATGGGGTCGGCAACTCCTCACTACGCACCGGTGCCGGCCCAATTGGCGCAGCAATGCACACGGCTCAATTCACAAAGGCCCTCCTCTGGCAAACAAGGGTCGCCGACTTCGTCCTGCACATGGTCAGTGACCTGATCAGTGCAGCAGCTGTCTCCTCACACATTGCAAAGGGAGTCCACTCACCAGGGCTCCCCACTGAACCTCGCTCCCTCCAACGCTCTCCTCTTCCACAAAGGGCACGCTTGTTTTGCCAGGTAGACAGGTGCTGGTGGTCAAGGCCTTGGATTCCCTGGGTCCTACTCTTTATAATTGTCTTATCAGCCCCATCTCCTTCCTGAGATGTGCCCAGGCCCCTTCCCTGTGACATTTCATTGAAACAAAGAGCACCCTTTGAAGTGTACAGGGGTAGCCTGGCTCTCCCCTCTCCAGTGTGTGTCCCATCCAGTTTACAGGATTGCAGCAATTCACAAATCTCTCCATGGGGAGTTTTCTACCTCCTTTGCATGTTTCACCATGCAGCCCTAGGTATCCTAAAATGGAACCCAGGGCCCACCCCGTATTGTATCATCCACAGGTACACATACACCGAGTGCATGTAACAGCCTACACACACTCCACAGCACTGTATCCGTCATGTACTGTACTGCTCAGAGTCACCCATACATCCAGCACGTCCATTTAACATGCACGCACTGCACAGCACTACATCCTTCATGTATTATACCACTCATAGGCACACATATATCCAAAATATGCATTCAGCATGCACACACTGCACAGTACTGCATTGTCCCTGTATTGCACCCTTCCCAAGCACACATACACACAGCACAGATACACCACTCATGCGCTGCGCAGCACTACACATCAAGATGATGTAGGTTAATGGTGAGTTAAGCCACACAGCAGTTGAAATTTTACTTTGTGAGCCTGTAGGCCTCACTCCAGTGGCACAGGTTAAAAAGGACCTGTTCTCTCCTACTGATCACAATACGTTATGATGACACCACTGTGCTTGAGCTGCTTAACTCCTGGGGAAGGCAGTAGCCTTGCACCACTATGAGGGTAGCGCTTTTGACTCCCCTCCTGGTCCAACAAGACTGCAACCCCTGAGATAGGCCTCTGTAATGGCCACATGCATGATCTGTGCTTTGTGTGACAACCAAAATCAGCATTAGGGATCCAGACATCAGTACAGTTAGGACACTCAGGGAAGGGGTGCATATCCATTACCATGCAGAGGACTTTTCCGCCGCAACAAATATTTAATAGATAGTTTTATGTCACTTGGCCAAAAGCTGAAGTCTTATTATAACCTTGAGTTAAGGTTAGATATGTCAATGGAAGCAGGGTGTAGAAGACTTGGGGGCTTATTTACGATAGTCTAGCGCAGCGGAACTTCACTTTTTTTTATGCTACGGCAGTGCAAGCCTTTCAATCATATCTATGAGGTGACGCAAAGCCACCCTGCGTGGCTTTGTATGGCCTCATAGATATGAAGTAAGACAAAGCAGCGCAAGTTGCTACCTTGCCTTGCTCTGTGTCAAGGAGACGTTTCATGGGCGTTGCGGTGGGTTTTCCCATGCAACACCCATGAATTTTGAAGCTGCCCCAGATTTACTTAATCACGTAAACCTGAGGCAGCACCAAAACATTCCGCCTCCCAGAGCAGACATAACAAGGAGAACTCTTTTTATTTCTCCTTGTTTTTCGTCTTTCCATGTATGCTGCATTCTGCTGCACACATAGAAACAGGAAAACGCCTTTCAGGATTGTTTTGAGCAGGAAGGTGTCCCTTCCTGCACAAAAACAATTCTGCCTGCAACGGAGGCACCCTTGCACCAGGGTGCAAGGCTGCCTACATTGGCGCTAAGCAGCAAATTGTGCATCAGCGCAGGGGGGTAGGACAGGAATGCACTGTGTTTCATAAATACAGTTCATTCCTGCCCTTTCTCATTGGCATAGAGCTGCACAGCAGGAAGACTTGCAGCACTGCAATACGCCAATTCCTCATAAATGAGGCCCTTAGAGTTGTGATTAGAATACTTTTCACTGCCTTATTCTTGCAAAGTTTTTCAAGCACATGGGATGGTTGGTGTGTGATCCACTATCCTTGGAACCATAAGGTTCTTATTGAGAACTCTTCAGTCAGCTGCAATGCAGATGTCAGAGACTAGAATATCTTAGGGGTGGTCTGCCTCTACCCCTGCCCCCCACCACCACAGCTCTGAGTTATTACCCACTAACAACACTGGCGACATGTGTGCGCATGGAGCATAATGTACTTGCATGCTATGAGCGACTTGGACATTCATTTAGTCATTACACACTAACCACAGAGATTTTTGTTGTGGGTTTTGGAAGAGAGACGTGTAGAAAAGACCTGACAGTCACAAGCACGACCAAATAATGAGCTATACCACCACATGACAAGCTCCTTAGCACAATATGTGGCTTCAAAGAAGGAGTTTCAAACAACTCACATTTTAATAAATCAACTGGTTCTTCCTTTAAAGAAGATTGAATTTTTATTACGTTTTTCTAACAGAAATGCTAAACATAGCAGCAGTGACTATGCCTCGTGGCACACTTTTAAACTAAAACAAGAGCTTCGTTGTTGGGACAAGCTTGTTCTGTGCATGGTGTACAGCTGTGTCCTCCTACCCTGAGTGCCCTACTGTGTGTATGTGGCATACTTTTTTTTCGTTTTGGCCTGGCATCACCATAGTGGGTGCGGCAAGGCATAGGACTGAGAATTTACTTGAATAATGTCCTCGGCTTGTCCTGTGACCTGGAGGGGTGCACCAAGCAAGTCTTCATGGACTAAAAGAGAGCTTCTGTCTCTGTAGTGGATTTTACTCATAGAGCAGTGGTGGCAGCATACTGTGTTTTGTGAATTCACTGTACCAGACCTTTTTTTGTGTCACTGGAATGGAGGCCTATTAACCCACTCATGTAAAGTTCCTTTTCGATGTGCTTGCTCAGTTCCTAGCACTAACATCCCAAGTGTATGTTGTGACTGTTTGGGTATGTAACCTACATGTATGGGAGTACAATGGGAGGCAATGTGGTACTTTCAGATCCATTTTTGATAGGCCACACCTGGCTTATGCACAAGATGAAGGTGAGACTGTTTTCCCAGACAGTGGAAGTGCATTACTGACATTCCTGAGGATAGAGTGTGGCGACCTAGACACTGAAGTGAGAGAAGTGGAGACAGGGCTCATATAAAAATTCGATTTGGCCTTTTTCTAGCAAGGAGCTGCTGATTTGTCTTCCTAAATGCTGCCATTTGAATGATGGTAGGAGAGAGGGGTAGGACTACAGACTTTGTTATACAGAGATGACAACTCCCTCTGATGAGGTCTGTCTTTTGTCTTTCCCTGGCTGATAACAGCCAGGTGCAGAAAACTCACACTTCTCTGGGCCTCTGTTGTGGGAGCTCCAGGTTGTAGACTACACTGCTGTGAGAAGTTTGCCTCAGCACAAAGGCTGTGTCTGGAGAGCATCCAAGAAGGGACACTTGAAAGGAAAACCACTTCATATTGGTTCTGTACTTGCAGACGGTGCAGAGACAGAATATCGAATCAAAAATATCGACTCGCCCAAATGTTGAGTTGCAAATATCGTGGGTCAGAAATATCGACATACAGATTCTTGTGGTCAAGAATATCGATTTTAGGTAAGTAATATCGATGTAAAAAATATCGAAGTGTTTAATATCGTTTGCAAAAATATAGTTGTTAAAAATATTGTTTGTTTATTAATGTTATGTATTTTAGTATATATTTTATATGTATGTGTTGTATGTTTTTTTTGTAGAAGAATTGTTTGTATTTTTAATATATGTGTTACATTTTTAGTAGTTATTATTATTATTTTGTATTTGAATTTTGCGTTTTTGGTTCCGTAGCAGGTTGTGGGTTTATAGGGGAATAGGGTGGGAAGTAATTTAATTATATTAAATTTATTGATTCTTTTTTATTTATCAATATTTGTTTAATTGAGATGTTATAGTGTTAAATGTGTA
Organism: Calotriton arnoldi; assembly: GCA_963921515.1. NCBI lineage: Eukaryota > Metazoa > Chordata > Amphibia > Caudata > Salamandridae > Calotriton > Calotriton arnoldi. The sequence continues at coordinate 5,330,335 of CAWUFW010000123.1, read as the reverse complement.
AAGTAATTTATTAATAATGAATTAATGATTGGTTGTTAATTAATGTAAATTATTTAATTGGTAAATAATTATGGTAATTGTGTAATTAAGTTTAGGTGTGTGTTGTGGTGTTTATAGGTGTTAAGGCTGGGAAGTAATTTATTTTTAATTGATGAATTATTAATTGGCTGTTAAATAATTTTAATTAATTAATTGGTAATTAATTATGGTAATTGTGTAATTAATTTTGGGTGTGTGATGTGATGTTTATAGGTGTTAAGGGTGGGAAGTAATTTATTTTTAATTGATGAATTAATAATTGGATGTTAATTAGTTTTAAATAATTAATTGGTAATTAATTATGGTAATTGTGTAATTAATTTTAGGTGTTTTTTGGTGTTTATAGGAGTAAAGGGTGGGAAGTATTTTGTATTTAATTAGTTGTTAATTAATGTAAATTATTCGATAAGTATTTTGGGTAATTGTTTAATTTTTTGTCTGTTGTTTTTACTTTTAAAGGGTAAAGGGTGGGTATTAAATACATGTTAATGACTTTATTATTAGTTGTTAATAGTAATAGTTTTTAATTTATAAATAAGTTTTAATTGTGTTTTAGTATTTTAGATTTTAATTTAGGTGTGTGTTATGGATATCATAGTGTTAAAGTGTGTGTAGTCAATTAATGTTTATTAGTTTTTTTTATTAATAATATTTTTTAAATTGATTATTAATTATATTAATTTTGGAAACAAATTAATTAAAAATGTTCGTGTTTTGTTATTGGTGTGGTGTTATAGGTTAGGAAATACAATAAATACATTTATGTATTAATTAATTTATTTGTCTGTAAATATTTTCTAGTTTAAAAGATTTTTTTTTAAATAAATGTATTTATTATTTTATATTATATATTATTTGTAGGTTTTTTATATGCAATTAATATTATAATATTTTTAATTTTTATATATTTAATATATTTGATTTTTCATTTCTAAATATTGTTTATTTATTTTTAGGATTTTTTATAATTTGTAATGTTTTTTATTTTTGTTTTAACTGTTTGAGTGTGAATAGTAATTTTTGTCTCTTCGCTATCCAACACTTTCTCTACTGTTGCACTCTTTGGAGTGGGAATAATAATGTTTTCCTCTCCGCTATCCAACGCTTTCCCTACTGTTGCTCTCACTGGAGTGGGAATAGTAATTTTTACCCATCCGCTATCCAACACTTTCCCTACTGTTGAACTGTTTGGAGTGGGAATAGTAATTTTTACCCCTCCACTATCCAACACTTTCCCTTCTGTTGCACTCTTTGGAGTGGGAATAGTCATTTTTACCCCTCCACTATCGCACTCTTTGGAGTGGGAATAGTAATTTTTACTCCTCCACTATCCAATACTTTCCCTACTGTTACATTCTTTGGAGTGGGAATAGTAATTTTTGTCTCTTCGCTATCCAACACTTTCTCTACTGTTGCACTCTTTGGAGTGGGAATAATAATGTTTTCCTCTCCGCTATCCAACGCTTTCCCTACTGTTGCTCTCACTGGAGTGGGAATAGTAATTTTTACCCATCCGCTATCCAACACTTTCCCTACTGTTGAACTGTTTGGAGTGGGAATAGTAATTTTACCCCTCCACTATCCAACACTTTCCCTTCTGTTGCACTCTTTGGAGTGGGAATAGTCATTTTTACCCCTCCACTATCGCACTCTTTGGAGTGGGAATAGTAATTTTTACTCCTCCACTATCCAATACTTTCCCTACTGTTACATTCTTTGGAGTGTGAATAGTAATTTTTGTCTCTTCGCTATCCAACACTTTCTCTACTGTTGCACTCTTTGGAGTGGGAATAATAATGTTTTCCTCTCCGCTATCCAACGCTTTCCCTACTGTTGCTCTCACTGGAGTGGGAATAGTAATTTTTACCCATCCGCTATCCAACACTTTCCCTACTGTTGAACTGTTTGGAGTGGGAATAGTAATTTTTACCCCTCCACTATCCAACACTTTCCCTTCTGTTGCACTCTTTGGAGTGGGAATAGTCATTTTTACCCCTCCACTATCGCACTCTTTGGAGTGGGAATAGTAATTTTTACTCCTCCACTATCCAATACTTTCCCTACTGTTACATTCTTTGGAGTGCGAATAGTAATTTTTTCCCCTCCACTATCCAACACTTTCCCTACTGTTGCTCTCACTGGAGTGGGAATAGTAATTTTTACCCCTCCGCTATCCAACACTTTCCCTACTATTGAACTGTTTGGAGTGGGAATAGTAATTTTTACCCCTCCACTATCCAACACTTTCCCTACTGTTGCACTCTTTGGAGTGGGAATAGTCATTTTTACCCCTCCACTATCGCACTCTTTGGAGTGGGAATAGTAATTTTTACTCCTCCACTATCCAATACTTTCCCTACTGTTACATTCTTTGGAAAGGGAATAGTAATTTTTTCCCCTCCACTATCCAACACTTTCCCTACTGTTGCTCTCATTGGAGTGGGAATAGTAATTTTTACCCCTCCGCTATCCAACACTTTCCCTACTGTTGCACTCACTGGAGTTGGAATAGTAAATTTAATTATTTTGCTATCCAACACTTTCCCTACTGTTGCACTGACTGTATTGGGAAATTTAAGTTTATATATGTTTAAATTATTTAATGTTTTAAATTATTGTAGAATGTTTTTTGCATATTTTAAATTATTGATATATATATATATCATTTTTATATAATTTTAAAGTTTTAAAATAAGTTAAAGATAATAGTTTATTAATCATTTTAAAGTAAATATAATTGTTAAAATTAATATTAATATTTAATATATTTAATATATATTATTTATATTATATATATATTTAAATCGATATTTTTTACATCTATATTTTTGATTCAATATTTGTGTACTTACCTGTGTAGGTATGGGAGTCGATATTTTTGTATTCTATATATTTTTTTCCGATATTTTTAACATCGATGTTTTTGTCATCGATATTCTATCAGTGAACACTTGCAGACAGGGGATACATAGCTCCTGTCTGAGTTTGGTGCAAAAAAGTGGGACTTTACTACCCCACTTGTTTTTCCAGTTCCAAGTCCTTTATGGTGAAGGAAGGGAGTACGTTGCAGAGTACCCAAAGATCTACTGTGCAGTCAGAGCTGTTGTCTGCCTGACAGCCAGCTTTCCAGAAATGAGCGGGCATCACCCGAGCCTGGGTCTCTTGCTGGAAGAGCTGTGTACCTTCCCTGATGTCCCTAGAGCCCTGCCTGCCTCCCAAGAGAGGAAAAGAGCCTACAGGCAGCAGAAGTTGTAGATGCAGCATGTCATAGAAGTCTGTGGGTCACCCAGAAGAGAGAGACTAAAGGTAGACCCTGGTGTCTGTAGGCCTGCAGTCTCTCTATGCTGATTCCTCTTGGGAACTGTGAATATCACAACTGAAATTGCCAAGGCCTGGTTGGGGATGTGATTGTATGTCACATCTATCTGCGCGTGCAAGGTCGCAACTACCCAGAGTGAGCAGCGTGAGCATAGTTGCAACTACCCTGAGTGATTAGCCAGAGTGTGGCTGCAACTACTCTTAATGATCTGCTGAGGTGTAGCTGCAACTGCCATCCCATGCAGGGTTACATCTGATGATGCTGTGGCCAGCCGAAAGAGGCTGCACACGAGGTTGTCGGCAAAACTCCAAACTTGCTGCAACACTCACTTGATGTCCAATCAGGACCGCAACCACCCAGGACTGCCACATCTGCTTCAGCCAGGCATACTGCAGGGAAGCGGGCCAAGCGGACAAGGTTGGACTCACCGATGATGCTGCTAGCTGGCACAACCTCTCAGGAGAGAGGGTGTGAGCGCTCTGCAGAGCCAGGCAGCGGTACCAATCCTGCAGGTACTGATCCATTCCATGTGGTAAGACTAAGAGCTAAAAATTGAGCGCACTGATTTCAGGAGTGATGTAACTGGACCTGAGCCATATTGATACTACTTCCTTGTACCTCATAGAAGTGGGGGCCACCTAGAGGTTGGGGTAATAGCAGATAGAGTTGCAGCACAGCCGGACAGGCCTAGGACACTAAATTGCAACTTGTTATTACAGTGTGTAGTATTTTGCTCTAGGGTTCATTAAAGTATGTTTCTTTCTTGAAAAGAAAAGTACCCGGTTGGGCATTTCGTTATAATGTTGGGATGCGATTACTGAGCTCGAGTACCATTACAGTACCTCCCCGAGAAACCTGTGACTGCTCGCCATTGCTACCACTGAGAGTCAAGTGCTGAAGGCCAAGTTTGCTGAGCCATTGTAGGATGGACCAGGAACATCAGAGGCAATTGACCTCAACCCTCACTCTTAAGGCCTTGTAGTCCCTGCTTTCCCAGTGGCCCCCAAATGGGGTCTGGCAATAGAATGGTGTGCTCACTGCAGCCAGGAGACGTATTTATGTATTCATTTGGAAATTTTCTATTGGTTTCTATAGAGTTATTATTATCATAGTCACCTCAGAGAGCTAGAAGAAAAACAAACATTTGTAGACCAATGGAACATCAAGAAATATGTGGGTTAGGTTCTAGCCGGCTGTTACAACTTGCCCTAATTCTGGGATTCTTCTGTCTCTCCACTTGGAGAGGTTGACGTCTAGTTGAAAGCTCGGCTGAATAGCTGGGCTTCAAATAAGTTTCTCAATTGCAGGACATTAGAATAAAAACAACGTTGTTCAGTGATGACGGTCCATAGTTGTGGACCTTGTGCTCTCCAGAATCTGCCTTCAAGCTTCAGTCTTTGGAAGGATTGCTTTGGAATGAGATGGATGGAGGCACACATTACGCCCCTTCGCAGCTATCTGAACCCTTAGCTCAAATAACCCTTATAGATAATGTAGAACGTTTTACATTTGATTCTGTGTTCCACTGGAAGCCAATGAAGTTTCCATACTAGCTTGATATGGTCCTCTCTGCTAAATGTAAGCTCACTCTGGCTGCCTGCTTCTGTAATATTTGTAGCTTGGCCGTTGGTGTTTGGGATATTAAGTGTTGGACGCACAACAGTAATCCAGGTGCAACATCACGGGGTTCGTGCAAGCTCTACTCGATGGTCAGTCTGGAGAAATGGAGTAATCTTTGTGAAAGTGACAGCTGAAGGCTGACCCCCCTTGACAAGCACAACGATTTGAGGGGTGACGCAATGGCGCAGGATAAGTCCCGGCAACCCAGCGGTGCAGGGAGGCCCCCGAACTCCAGGGGTCCCCCTCCGGCACTGTGCACGGGCCGCTGGCCCCTGTCTTGAGAGCTCCTGACTGGATGAGAGCGTGGGGGGCCCTCTCCATGTCCTTTGCAGGGGGGTGGGGGAGGTCACTCAAGTTTCGTTATGCCACTGGGGTGAAGATAAGATTAAGACTGATAAAATCCCCCTATTATTGACTTGCTGAGAGGTTATAAATCTGCAGGCCTGCTGAAGGGCAGTGATTTCTGGGGTGTCCTCTTCGCCCAAGATTAACACCTCTTTTTGGCTCCAGTTAAGACGAGGATGTTCTCCTTTGACCAGGAATGGATGTGACTGGGACCCTCTGAAATGTTAACCATCTCCTGTATACCTTTAAAAGTCCATCCTGTGCCGATCCTGAACTTGCACCGGGAGAGCATGTTGATGCTGAAGAGCAGCGATGGGGGCCCTCTGGGGGTCCCTCATCCCAGTAGGAGGGAGTGGTAGGTTAAGCCTGGTACAGGGGTGAAGATGAAGGCTTCATCGAAACAACGGGAGACCACAGAGAAGGCTCTTGCAGAAGTGAAGTCTAGTTAGGACAAGGTTAGTTATTGACAACGCTGCACAAAGAGTGAGATGGGGACAGAATTGTATTCTAGGTACTTTATTAGGTGCTAAAATGCTACTTTATGGTCGCTTCACACCATTCTGGGACAGTATAAGCATAAAGAAAAAAGAAAACAAAGCGGACAGCCATTTTGCACAGTTATTTTGCAGATATTGAGGAGAATAAAAGTAGGAAGGGTGGTGTCTGATGAAGGAGGAAAGTTGCATGAGGTTATCAAAGTGAATTTCTAGGCAGAAAAAGCAGGGGGGTTGAGGGGGTCACGTGGGAAGCTGGGTAACAAAGTGATTTATTTCATCGCGTTTAGTTACATTTGTTGAAGAATCTACGCACCGCACTTACAACAGACAGCGCATGGCGGGGCTTGGTGCATAAGAATATTTGCAAGAAGAAGGGTGGTGATAATAATAATAATCAAGGCTTTGAGTGGGATGAAAAAACTTGGGGGTCTCTTAAAGGGGCGTGGCCAATGTAATTAAGGGCGTGGCTTAAAGCACGTAAGCTAAAAATCTGTGATTAGCATAGTGTGCCGCCCGACTTGTATTTTGCTGTTTCTGCCATTGCATCCAGATATATGATACAACAAGTAACATCATACCTACAAGTCAGGGCTATTGGCTTTGTCAATGGTTGTTAATTGCCTAAGATAAATAAGCAGCAACTATGGCTTGTATATAATATTGAAATAGCTTCCACTTAAAGCCCTGGTGACCCCACGACAATGTTGCTGCTCCAGAGTTTAAAAAAGAGAAGGGAAATCCAGAGAGAAAATGACTCTCTTTAAAGGATTTCCCTTCCCCTACAAGCTCACCTGGCATGACGTCATGCCGTAACTTCTACACTAGTGAGAAGTGAGCAGTGTGGGCAGCGCACATCCATGTGCCTGCTGTAAAAAAACAAAACGGACCGCCTGTGCCAGGGCACAAAACAGAGCCTGATAGAGACCCGTTTCGAGGCCCCCTTAAAAAACTGCTGGTGCTCAGACCCGGTGAGACCCGGCCCACTTAAAGCCCTGATAATAATGTATTTTTTAAATATAGATTACCACTATAGCTTTTGTTGTCTCAGATCACTGTAAACAACAGGTGTTACTACTATCCAGTTTACCGACCTTACAATGATGAAATGCTGAGTTGGCCATAGCAGGATTCGAACGTGTCACCTGCTGGTCAGAACAGATGTCAGCAGCAAGCGTTTAACCCACAGAGCCATGTTGCTGGCATATATGATGTTGTGAGGAGTGATAGGAGGACCAGTATGTAGGCGACAAAAGCAGGAAGAACATGTAGGCGCACATTATTAGTATGAGCGCGATTGTAGTATACGAGTATTTTTCGTGTGTGATGCAGAGTAGGAGTGATTGGGTTTCACTGACATGGTCTCTCCATGTTAAAATAGGTGGCACTTAGGGTCATGTCTGAGCTCTGCGACGCCTGTGAGCTGATAGGGGAAAGGGTTCAATAAAAGAGCAGACCTGCCCACTTCCGAAAACATTTCACCATATGAGGAGGGGCATTGGAGGGGTGGGGCTTTGTGCCGAGCACGGCCTGTGACCCTTCTACCCACCGCCCCACAAAAAAAGAAACGCGCTTCTGAGGCGTCCATTAATACCCTCTGGAGGTGTCACACCCCGGAATGGGCGCCGACTATGCCGAGCCTCCGAATCAGAGCTGGAAACCTACTCTGCCGTGTGACACACGGTGGGATCGTGTGAGTTGTAAATGCCGAAAGGGGACTACAGAGATGGAACTATCTGTACTTTGAAGGGTGAACAAGGTGGGAAGAGCAAGGAGATGAAGGTTCACAGGATGCCTGGAACGTGATGACAAATGGCAGGAGATCAGTTGAGAAAGGTATTGGTCTACGATCGCATTTATGGCTTTGAATACTAGTATGAGCAACATCAAAACCATCAAAGGTCAAGGAGATTGAGGATGGAGAAAATGTTGCCCTGGAGTGCAAATGTAATGATGTGATCTGGTCAAAAGATGGTTTGGGGATGGTAATACAAGAGACTACAGATTTATCTTCGTTGGTCAGCATATAGCTGTGGCACGTATCTCTGGTGATGTACTTGCAAGACCACACAGCTTTTGATTACCATGAATAAACCAAGGGGCATATTTACAAGAAAGTGATGCAGCGCGGCACCGCAAGCCATTTTGCTGCGCTGCACTACGTCACTTTCAAAGCACAGGGATGCGTCATATATACAACAATATAACGCATCCCTGTGCTTTCCCCTGAGCTGGCACACAATTGGCTGCCATGTGCCAACGCAGTCACCCTTGTGCCATGGTGCAAGAGCGTCTGCGTTTTAGGGGAGATTGTTTTTGTGCAAGAAGGTGTCCCTCCTGCACAAAAACAATCATGTGAGGTGCAGAATGTAGCACGCATATAAAGAGGAAAAAACGAGGATAAATATAAGTATTTCTCCTCGTTGCGCCTCCTTACGCCTCCTGTGGGGGAGCCTCAGGATTCTCTCGCATTCCCAGGTTTACAAAATATTGTAAATCTGGGAATACGGCAGAATCCATGGGTGTTGCATGGGAACACCCACAGCAACACCCATGAAATGCCCCTTTAACGCAAAGTGCTGCGTGAAAAGGGGCCGTATTTACAAGGCCATGAAAAGCCACGCAGGGTGGCTTTACGTGGCCTTGTAAATATGGAGCACCATACTGCGCCGCCGGTGTGTCAAAAAAGTGACGCACTGGCGGCGCAAGGGGCTTGCAAATATGCCCCCAAATGTTTATTTTGAGAAGTGTATGGTTCAAGGGTCTTACCTAAAGTCTCAAGAACAACCAATGACCTGGCTAATCTTACATGAAGTGGGAGGTGGGGTGTAGCCATCAATAGTGCAGGATACATAGGTGTGAGATGTTCACTGCACCCCAGTTATACCTACTTCCAAACCAGGCAATGGGAACGCAAGTTCCTTATTTGCATGACGGTCTACGCAGTGGTGCTGAAACAATTTTCAGAGTGCGAGTGCTGCTATTAATGTTACATCACTGAGCTCATAGGTATTGTGAAAAATCCAAATGTCACGCAAAGAACAAGTGTAGCAAATGAGCTGCAGCCATTCGCCAAGAGCGTGGTGTAGCATGTAGCTGGTGGTGCATTTTGGAGCACACTTGCTAATGCATTGCTATCGCGTGCAGTGGTAGAGCACTGTCATTTATAGACAGCACATTCTTCATTGAGATGGCTACTAAATTTGCAGAGGCATGCAATTTTACTGATAAAATTATACAGCGAACAAACAATAATGAGCGGAAATTAGGCTTCAGCAAATATTTGGCATTTGAGCATCACCAAGTAAAGTGTCTTGATTTGTTTTGATCCTATTAAAATCTTTGTTTCCATCACACTTCAGAATTACATAAAAAGTGCTTCATTTGTGCTTTCCTAACTGCTGATATATTCTGAAATATATTTACAGTTCATTTATAGGTATTTAAATTTTATTTTGTATTAGAAAAATGACACCCTGCAGCATTTCCTTTCACATCAGCAAGACTGTCACATAGTTCACTTCACAAAATCCCCTCACTTTGCAGTCAGAGTAAGAAAATCAATCTGCAATTTCCATGTTAAAAGAATAAGCAGCAATTTTTCAGAACATATAGCATAGCCTATTTGACCCGTATTTGAAGCACACAAAAAAGTGACAAGATATAAAACAAAATGTACAGGGATTTTATTGCTCTTCCACCTTTGGAACTCTAGCATGGGTATTTTGGGGGTGCTGCAGCACCCCTCAAACTCCCACCACCAGCACCTATGGGTCCATGGCACAGTGGCTATGCTGAATAGGAGGAGGCGAGTGAATCACACACGGATCAGCTTAGGCATTTCCTGCAGGCCTCTGAATCATATCTGTGTGTTTACCCTATGTCACTTTCCTTGTTGCAATGTGATGCTTGTTGAAATTATACAGGTCCCTCTCTCATATGGTGAACCCTAATCTTCTTTACCTCTTTATATTTTAAAAATGTATATGGCCTTTTTTTTCTATAGACAGAGCTTGCTCTGGAGGAAAGGCAGTGAATTTTTCATGTTACTCACTAAGAGTTGCTCATCCACACACTGGGTACCAAAATCGTTCCATGAATATAAGGAAAAGAGGAAGGCATCAGCCTGTGATGGAGATATGTGAGAGCATCTGTTGGTTTTTTAAAGTATTGTCTCTGTGTTATCCAAAGTGTTCTTATGCCATAACAGTATTTATATTACAGGTATAATGATCACTGGACCACACAGAGATGGCAACAGACCTGCAGAACTGCACATATGACTCAATGTCCTGCATGTGATTGCTGCATAATGTAACTGAATACATTATGAACTACATGTAGCATTTCCCCATCTGTGTGGCTGTTCAGAGCTTGAGGAGATCTCACTGCTCAGGTGCTTAGCTTAACATAACAAGCATTGGCATAGCCAATAGGTCTCGCCTTTGGGACCGTGTAAGTATTTGGCCATGCAGCACATCGATAACACGATAACAAGTAAAGGCGCTCTTAAAGTGAAAGCGGCAGTGATCAGAAAGTGAAAGCAGCCCAGTTCACAAACAATTAAGGCGCACTTAAATGTAAAAGCAGCGCCCTTCACAAACAAAGGTGCACAAGGTGAAAGCGGCGCCATCACAAATAATAAAGGAGTGAGGCCATGCTGTATGGTAAAGCGCGGTGCTCACCTCTGCCACTTCTTACATTTCGATTGATGTTTGCCCGAATGCCATGTGTTCCTAAACTAGTGCCAACATCTGTGCATGAATGACGTGTGTTTCTCGAAACTGAAAGCACCGTCATCTGGAAACATCAACATTCCAAACATGAGCCGAGGCAATCTAAAGACAAGCCTAAATAAATAAATAAACAAGGAGGCACTGCAGTTGTACAGTTACACACATACACACAGAAGTCTGGGAATGGCAACTTCACACACCTCAATCCCAATGTGAAAAGAACAGACACTACAACACAAGACCCCATCCATTACTACCACCACCCCAAAGTCACCAGACACGGAAGAGCACACTGACGGAGGCCGGCAGGCCCCCACGACACACCCACCCCAAGTTTCAATCCTTACCCCACCTGCACTGCACCCAAACACCTCCCCATGGTCGCCGGAAGTGAAGCCCACCACAGCGAGGCGCCGGCAGGGGGTCGGAGGCCAGGCTCTCCTGAGGGTCCCGGGGAGCAGCGTCTGGAGACAGGAGGCACCGGCCGGAGGGAGAGCGCCCAAGAGAAGGAGGGAGGGAGGGCCGAGAGCAGGGGGAGGAGTGAGGGAAGTGAGGTCTGCGAGGGAAGTGAGCCGAGCCCCACCCTGTCTGACTCACAGCAGCGCCGAGCTGACCCCAGCCTGAAAAGTACAGCACCACACGGAGTGGAGGAGAGGCGGGGAGGGCACCCGAGAGCGCAGAGTGGAAGAGGGGGAGGGAGGGAAAGAAGTAAAGAGAAGGGACATGCATTTAAACAAGGAAAAGTAACATAATAATAATGTTTACTCCATGCGATTTCTTTATTAAACGCGTGGGACAAAAATGAAAGAAACGAAAAAAAAAGCGCAGCCGCGAAAGTGAAAGCGACCGCGCTGTCATTAGTAACATGATCCAAGGGAAGAATGCAGATGCCACAATGCGCGCCGCTGCTCGCTCCCGACACCAAAACACTATGGGAGGGAACATTTAGACAAAAGGCGGGACAAACACACGCCTTTGGCCAATTGCGTGCTTTCATTTTTTGAAAGCCACACGCTAAGGCCAATAGAATTTGACAACCAGACGCACGAGCTTTCTGAAAGCTTTCTGAATGTCTGGAGTGATTCCAAGAGGCCCTCTCCTAGAGCAGCGCATGCGTGCTGCGCTAGGCTTGACCTAAAAAGGGTCCCCTTCCAGCAAGGGGCATCTTCCAGCTATACTAAGGCCCTATCCCTGCAAAGCAGCGGTTACATTAAGCCATTGGCGCTATGTGCTTTTCTCCTGCGTCTGGGAGTCCTGCCTGCTCTTTTCCCATCATGCCCTTGTTCTCCAAGGGTCTGGAGGGGCAGACAAGGCGTTTCCTCCTTTCTCAGGAGCTTGTACAGATGGTGTGCTTCTGCTGGTAGGGGTGGGGTGGAGCCACCGTGCACCACAATCTGTGATGCTGCACTGTTCTCTCTGATCAAGGGCTAGGTCTATCCAAGGATGCTGCAAGTGGACGTGACATTGCCTCATTTTCAAGAGGCCAAGGCCGGACTGGAAATCAAAAGCAGCAAAAATGTTCAAAGCAACCGTACTCCCATTACTTCCCCCCTCTCATGCTCTCTGTTTCCATCATCCATTCTCATGTTTTTCTCTCAATCTCTCCCTCCTCTCTCACCTTTATGTCTGCAGAGCTTACCGGCCATGTTATTCTGTAGGCACTCCCATACGTCACCACACACGTGCATGCCTACAGAAGGAAGCAGGTGCCATTTTTCTTTTATTATTTAACAATCCATGATGACAGATACCACTTGGCTCAATAAATAAAAAATGTTTTTTTAGTGTGAAAGTGAAAAATAAAAATAAAAGGACTGTGGGACAATAGAGGAGTGAGTGGGAGAGGGCTAAAGCAGCACACGAGGCAAAGAGCAACACCGGGGGCAGTGGGAAAGGGACGTGATGCCCGGAGAGGACAGCAAGGAGCGTACGGGCGGGGAAGTTTAGCAAGGAAGAAGCACATAAAAGAGAGAGAGTATTACATGAGGGAGAGAGCAACACAGGGAGAAGTACACAAGGGAGAGAGCAACACAGATTGTGAGGGAGGGGAGGAGTTTGGAAGAAGCCCCTACGAGAGAGCGAGCAGGAGCCCGGGCCGGGAAAGGCAAGGCCGGACCCAATGCAGGCCCGGGCCAAACGCCGTCCGGAGGTGGGAAGCCTCCTCCCCTCGCACCCCCCCGGGGGCGCAAGCCCGGGAAAAAAGGGGTGAACGCGATTGGTCGCCCCAAGTGTAACGCGGCCTCCCCCAATCAGGGGAGCAGGCCGCAAGCCGCGGAGGGGTTTAAGAAGGGGGCAAGCAGCCCCCTCAAACATTCAATCCCCTCCGTCGGCAGGAGAAATAAGGAATCGGCGATCGCGGCAGGAATAAGCAGCTGAAGCAGTGGCGTTCGCAGCAGCAGCAGGAAAGGCACGCCTTCGGTCATCGGACCTGCCTCAAACGCGAGCCTGATTTCCTTACCGGGGCAGCCGTGCAAACAAAGGAGCGTCGAGGGACCGGTACCAGCGGCAGGAGAAAGCATCCAGCGGCCCCCCGCTCTCCAAACCGGCCTTTGGCAGCGAGGTCCTGCCCCGCCTCACTGCATCAGGAGCGGTTCCCCCGCCCTCGGGCCTGCTGAATCGGCCTCGGGGGAGCCAGCTCCGCTGGTAGAGCCATCCGAGACGCAGCCTTGGTGTACTCGGCGCGGGACTCGACTGTAGTGGTCCCAGCCTGCCCGCCTCACCTCCCGCTTTCCTCGCGGCACCGTGGGCGGCACAGGAGGGACCTGCACTGCTGGGAGCCAGGAGCAAAGTGCTAACCGCCGCACACCCCTCAGGAGCAGCAGCTGAGCCTCGCTCCACGCGGCCTTAAAGGGGCAGGACCCGGGCTGCAGCGCGGGCACAGCCAGGCGCCTTAAAGGGGCAGGAGCCCTCAAGACACCACCGATTGCAGGGAAAGAAGAATTGTTTTGAATTTGGCTACCGAGAGGGTTTTTTTTCCACGGCTAAAGACCGCATCCACTTCTCTGGGGGCCTTGGGCACTAAGGACAGCCTGCAAAACACCGCCGTGTGCAGGAAAGGGAGAATTGTTTGGCCTTGAGGAGTGTTGAGAGGGGGTTTGTTGCCACGGTCAAGGATTAAATCCACTGCCTTGGGGGACTATGGGCACCAAGCACAGCCCTCACAGTTGGTGGGGCAAGCACCGCAGAAAGCAAGCAGGTGGGCCCGAGCACGCAGGACTGCGCTGCCACAGCCCTTGATTCTCCAGCTCATCCACAGACGACAGCCGGCCAAATCGCATTAGGATGGCCAGCAAGCGTGGGGCAGCCGGCAGGGCAACTCAGCCTCCCGCTTGCTTCAGGGACACGGAAGGCGATGCAGAGATGCCCCCAAAGGGGCAGAAGAGGCAAAGGGTAGGCAGCGGCCCGGAGCTGGACGAGGATCTACAGGCGATGCTGGACAGAGCCAGGGAATTGGTGGCTCTAAAAGGGCAATCATGGGTGGACCAACAGATAAAAGAGGGAGCCCTTGAAAGGGAAAAAACAGCGACAGGCGTCCCCGCCAGCACCACCCCCTAGGAAACCCGGGACGAAGGGGCATGCAGCCAGGACGGCGGCCCAAAGAACCCCGAGACAAGGGCCAAGGTCCCGGCGGCCAGGAAGGTGGCGCAGGGCAGGCGCGCGGGTGCACGAGCCAAGAGCAGGAGGGCGGCATCCCCCGAGCTGGTGTCCAGCTCCGACGCCGAGGAGAGCAGCGAGGACAAGGGATCTGTAGCCAGCACGGCGGCCTCTCAGGACTCGCGCAGCGGTCGGATCGGCGCAGACAAGGGTAAGCACCGCAAGACAAACAGCAGGGGGGCGCATGGACAGGCACAGCGCGATAGCCTAGCAAAAAGGGGCCCGGGGAAATAGTTAACCTGGGCACACAACAGGGGGTGAGTAATTTGGCAATGCAAGGGCCCTGGCCCAATCAGCCCCCTTGGCAGCGAGGGCAAGGGAGGGACCAGCAAGGTTTCCAAGGGGCGGCTTAGGGCCCACCGGCTTGGATGCCATGGTGGCAGTGGCCTGGGGCAGGATCTCCTTTCAGGGTAGGTCCACCATGGGCCGCAGAAAGCCATGGGGGTGGCAAGGAGGAGACAGGGCGAGAGCCAGACAGACGGGATTCAGGACCCTGGCTTGCGTTTTTGTGGAAAAATTCCTCCAGAGCGCGGCGTCACTCATTTTGTACGAGCAGAAGGTGCATGAGGCACAGCTGAAGTATCAGGGGGAGGCATGGTTGAAATACGACGAGGGTTTCAGGGAGAAGATGCAAACATGGCCAGTGATTGAGTGGGACTGGCAAGACATGGAGGGTTTCTCAACACACATGGTGGCTGCCAGGGAAGGCGTCAGCTCCAAGGACAGCAATTTTCGCTCCTACGGGAGTAAGGGCAAATATGACGGCCAAGGGTTCAAAGGGAAGACCCAGGGAACCACCAAATCTGGGAAACCCTGTTGGAAATTTAACAAAGATGATTGTAAATGGGGGGCAGGATGCCGGTTCAAACATGGGTGCGGGTCTTGCGGGGGGAACCACCCTGCAATCCGCTGCAAGCAAAGCCAGGGAGCTGGAGCAGGCAAAGATAGAACCGGTACGAAAAAGTAGTGAGCGGCCCCCTGCGGTCGGGGAGCCAGGGGCCAAGGGCAGGGGACAGCTGCTTCCAACCCCGATTAAAACCAGCAGGCTGGTTTATCTACTGGGTCAGTATCCTAAGGCAGCAGACAGACAGAAGTTGGCAGAGGGTTTCACACAAGGTTTCATAATACCCTACAAAGGCCCCAAAGGGGCTCGGGAGAGCCGGAACCTGAAATCAGTGAGGGAAAACCCAAGCATAGCACGGGACAAGGTGGGCAAAGAAATCCAAATGGGGCGGGTGGCCGGCCCTTTCAACTTTCCCCCGCTGAAAAACTTAATGGTCTCCCCACTAGAAGTGGTACCCAAGAAGGAGGAAGGGAAATTCAGGCTGATACACCATCTGTCCCACCCTCAAGGGCAGTCCGTCAACGACTGGCTGGAACAGGGAGATTGCTCAGTAGCCTATGCATCAGTAGACGACGCAGTAGACCTGATACGGCAGGAAGGAAGGGGAGCCTTACTAGCCAAAACAGATATTGAGTCAGCTTTCCGACTCCTGCCTGTCCACCCAGATAGCTACCACTTGCTAGGTTTCCAGCTAGACGGGAAATATTACTACGACAAATGCTTGCCAATGGGGTGCTCGATATCATGTGCATATTTTGAGGCATTTAGCGGTTTCCTAGAGTGGGAAGTAGGGAGACGGGCCCTGCGAGGGGGTCGGGTCCATTACTTAGATGATTTCCTGTTCATTGGCAAGGCAAGAAATGGCGATTGCGCCCTCCTCCTACAGAGTTTCACAGCACTGGCACAGGAACTGGGGGTGCCGCTAGCACAAGACCAGACAGAGGGCCCCACCACGAAACTGTCCTTCCTAGGGATAGAACTAGACATGATTGTAGGGACATGCAGATTGCCAGCTAACAAGGTAGCGGAGCTCAAGGAGATCATGGGTAGGCTGAGGCTCCAAAAGAAGGCCACGCTAGGCGAGGTGCAGCAGTTGCTGGGGAAACTGAACTTCACCTCAAGGGTGATCCCAGCAGGGCGGGCATTTGCAAGAAGGCTGGCATGGCTTACCAGGGGCATGACGCAAAAACACCACAGGGTCCGCCTAACACAAGGGGTAAAAGCAGACCTAGAGCAGTGGGAATCCTTCCTGTCCGATTTCAATGGCATCCTAATGTTGCGCGAGCCATGGGTATCAGCGAGCCAACTCGAGCTGTACAATGACACAGCAGGGGGCCTCGGTTTCGGGACCATCCTAGGGACAGCGTGGACGGCAGGGGCATGGCCAGAGGCCTGGAAACAGGCAGGGGCCACAGCAAACATTTCGCTACTGGAGCTATTCCTCATAGTAGTGGCGTTTCACATTTGAGCAGAGCAACTAGCAAACAGGCAGATAACTCTGTGGTCTGACAACCATGCAGTAGTGCAGGCAATCAATACGGGGACGGCGAAATGCGCGGCGGTGGTCGGCCTGTTACGAAGGTTGATCCAATGCCAGCTGAGGGCGAATATAGCGCTTAGGGCACGACTTGTCCCTGGAATAGACAACTCAGTTGCGGATGCCATTTCTCGTTTTCAGTGGGCAAGATTCCGGGACCTCGCTCCAAATGCAGACCAAGGGATGACCCCAGTGCCGGAGGAAGTATGGGCATGGGTAGAGCTGGTTTAGAAGTGATGCTGGAACATGCACTGGCCCCAAAGACAATGCACCGTTACCGTAAGTGCTGGGCGACATTTACTGCAGCTACCGGGCTAACATACGACCAGCCGGCGGGGGAGAGAGAGGTCCTGGGTTTCACAGATTGGGCTTTTAGAGCAGGTAGGGCCATCTGAGCGCGGTGGCATACTACACAAAAATGGCGTTGGGGCAGGACCCCACCAGGGGTTTTCACTGCAGGATGGCATTGAAAGGGTGGGGTAGAATGCAAAAGGCAAGTCGAGACACAAGAAGGCCCATTCATTTCCAAATACTGCAGCAGATGGTAGGGGCTCTGGGGGAGGTATGCTCATCAGTGAGCGAGGCCATACTTTTCAGGGCAGCTTTCACGCTAGCTTTCTTTGGGGCATACAGGGTGAGCGAGCTGGTGGTGCCAGCCACAAGGGACGCAGGGATGGCATGCATACACCGAACCAACGTTATGTTCGGGGAGGGCCATATGGACATCCTGCTGCGGAGGTCAAAGACAGACCAGGCAGGTAAAGGGAGGTGGACCAGACTACATTGCATAAGGGAAAACTCTTGCTGTCCGGTATGCCCAGTACAGAAATACATGGCAACTGTGAATGCCAGGGATGGGCCGCTATTCAGGCATGAGGGGGGAACATTCCTTAGCCGTTTCCAATTGATAGCAATAATGAGGAAGGCTTTGGGTGCAGCAGGGCTCCAGCCCAGAGCATTTGGTTCCCATTCATTTAGGTTCGGAGCCGCAACCACGGCGGCGGGACTGGGCATGGGTAGCGAGCAAATCAAGGTGTTTGGGCGTTGGGCATCTGGCGCGTTTAAACGTTACATACGCCCTACCTCATGCTGAGCCTGGATTCCCCCCCCTGTATAGGTTCAACCACGAGGCGCAGGACGGTGTGGTTCGTGGGGCACTCCTACATGACACGGGCACAACAGTGGGCGGCGGCCAGACGCGAATTCGGCGGGATCTGGCTGCGGGACACCAAGGTGGTCTGGTTGGGCCGGTCCGCAAAGAAATGGGACCAACTGCTACCCGCAGTGCAAGAAACGCTGGGGAGAAGTGGCAAACCGGACGCGGTAATAGTCCACCTGTGAGGTAACGACCTGGCCTCACTGGACAGGAGGGCCCTGCTAATGAGAATGCAGGCGGACTTAGCTGCGTTGGCAAATCTGGTGCGCCCTGCCTAAATAATCTTCTCGGAGATAATAGTGCGGAAGTCCTGGAGGGGGGCGATAGACCTGAGGGCCGTGGAGAGATCCAGATGCAAGCTAAACATCACTATTACACGGCTTCATAAATCTTAGGGCGCCAGGCTACCAACTGGAGGATGGCGTGCACCTAACAGGGGTGGGGATGGATATGTTCCTACTAAACATCGTGGGAGTGTTAGAGCAAATGGGTTTCTCGTAGGCGTTAGGGGAGCAAGGGGGGAGCTCCCTCCGATCTCCGATCGGAGACACCATAGGTAGCGTGGCGGAAGCCAACCTAGAAGGATAGGAAAGGAAGAGAAATTGATAGAAGTAGATGGAAGGCTCCCGCAGTGTCCTTGGGATGCCTCACGGCAGGGACACTGAGGGAGCAAGCAGTGGCCGGTGGCCACGGAGAGAGTAGATGGAAGGCTCCCGCAGGGCCCTTGGGATGCCTCACGGCAGGGGTACCAAAGGAGCGAAAGGTAGAACTCAGCCACAGGCTGGATAGATGAGGGGCTCACATGGGGTCCTTGGGATGCCACACAGCAGGGACCCGGAAGAGCAGGGAGGGGCCAAGATGGCACTGAAGGCAAGCGGGACGGCACTTGGGGCCCGGGCAAGTCCGGACGGGCACCCACCGTCGGTAGCAGGTTGAAGCCTAACCGCCTTAGCAACAGTGGCCATGGTTGGGGCCCCCTCCAGGAGGTGATCTGTCTGAGAGAAGAGAACAACCAAAAATGGACTAAAGAGCCACTATGGCAAATCGTTAAGCGAAGAACAAATGTATGTATAACCATGAGGAACAAATGTATGGAATGTTTACGTGTTTAATAAACTGCGACCTTTTTTGGCAACAAGCAAGTTGTCCATGATGTATTTAAAGGTCAAAGGGGTGCAGTTGGAGAATGACTAAGGGAGGGGGAGGCAACTCGCCCCCTGTGAGGGGTTGCACACAAAGGAGAGAGCAGCTCTGAGCGGCCAGGTGGGTATTTGTCAGGGGAAGAAGCACATGAGGTAGAGAGCCATTAGTATTCTTGGATAGGAGTCCAAATCGTGCACACCTGTCTTTTAACACGTGTAGAAGGAAACAGATAGGCTGGGAAAGGCGAACATCCCATCCCATGACCAAAAGGGTAGAATTGTTCATGGAAGTCCGATCCAGCTAGGTGTTTGGAGCAGGGTGCTACACAAACCACTTCAAATATTTTGCCCCCGATTTAGTAACAGTTCACGCAGCGCAGTGCAACAAGGCAAGTTACTGCAGTGCTTTGTGTGAAGGGGAGAGAGCTGAACTGCGCCGTACTTACAAAGATAATGCACTGTTGAGATCTCTCCCTGCGCTGACGCACTTGTGGCTGTCTAGCGCCAATGAAGGCACGCTTGTGCCATGGTGCAAGGGTGCCCGCTTTATGGGCAAGATTGTTTTGGTGCAGGCAGGAATACTTTCCTGCACAAAAACAATCCCTGGAGGCTTATTCCTTTTTAGGTCTCGCCTGAGCCAGCGCATGCGATGCTCTGGCGAGAGTTTTAGTAAGCGGGTTTTGGAAGTGCAAACAGCAGTTTGCTGGCGACCAGCTTGCGTTCACGCGAGCGTACACGCGCGATCAGGCACCATATGGCTTCCCTCGCCATCTGGCTTCCCTCGCGATTACTTTCACTTTCGCGGCCGTGTCAGTTTCACGGCCGCGCGGCCATTGCTTGTTTCTTTCCCAGGCCACATGCTACTCCAACCTGGCGCCGGTTTCTTGCCAAAAAGTTGGGAGTCTGCCACAAGCTTGGAGATAGATAAAGGTTGGCTAAAGGCTAAAAGCAATACTGTAGCCTTGAACATTACGTCAAACAATTGTTTTAATTATTTGCCAGTTCTAATGGACAGGGGATTTATTTTTTTAAATGAACTTAGTGCAACGCAATTTTGATTTAAAAGGCTGCACGTTTGTCTTTTTAATCTGTGGCAAACAAAGTTTATTCTCTGGTATGAACGTTTTTGGGGGGCTTTCAATTTTAACGGCACTGAACTAATTGATACATTACTGACTTTGTCCCAAACGTACCCGGCCTTTTATGATCAAAACGCACTCACATTACGATTCAAGGGGAGCTTTATATTACTGTATGTATTGCGGTTTTAGTTGTGTACAGACGAACTATATTTAACAAAACTCCCATGGTGGTTGTCTGGTTACATTTGCTGATGAGAGGTTATTAACTTCAAACATACGTTTACCTATTCTTCCATCCGGCATTTTCACTCCCATGGTGAGGTTTTAATAACCTTGTAATTAAGCCCACAAGAGACAATTGTTTTTTAGCCTTCTCTGAGTGTATGAGTCTCTCCCTTCTTCATGCAGTGTGTCGCTATAAAGCAGTGTGTTGATGTGCAATCCCCTTACTCTTATCCCAGCGCTTTACGATGCAGATTCGCCTATGGGCTCATCGCCCAAGACCATATTGCAATCTTCTACACGCGTCGATTTTATCCTCCTTCGTAATTTAAATTATTATGTGTAGAATTTTCGTATTTTACCTGACTTGCTTTGTTACATAGTGTGAACTCAAAGGAACGAAGGAATTTAATTGAGGTATTCTTTTCGAGTATGGGGAGATAATGTCATTTGCTGGCAATCACAAGTTACCGCTCTAGGTTGCTGCACGCTTTGATGGCACCGCATTCGCACACAGATATTGGCATTTGTTTTATTGTGATAAACATTCCCGCAAGTGCTCGAGGTTGCGGTCTCATCTGTTGGCTTTTGTCCCCTACCCACATTGCCATATTTTGCCAATATGGGTCCAGCACCCTCTTGTTTCACACACGAGTTAAAAGAAAATGCTTTTAATCCCCTACTGCCACTGTTTACATTTCTTCTGAAATCACTGCATGTGTGACTCCATCCTGTCGCCGCATTTATTTAAATGTGGTCCTTGTTTCTGCTGCAGACATTTTCGTGTCATCTAATGATCACAGGTTCATGTCCTGGACTTGGCCTTTCATCCTTCTAAATTGGATGAAATAAGGACCAAGTTGAGCTGGTGTATAGTAGTTCTGTCATGTGTACACATTGGCATAGCCAATAGGTCTCGCCTTTGGGACCTTATAAGTGTTTAGCCATGTAACAGTTAATGTTGTTGCACAAAGGATATTGTGCTGCATAACTAAATACTTATAAGGTCCCAAAAGCGAGACCTATTGGCTATGCCAATGCTTGTTGTATATGTGTTATAGAAAGCAGGACACATGAAAAGAGGAAGTAACAAAGAGAAATACAAATCCTTCTCCTTGTTACGCCACTCTCACGTAGGTGCACCATTTTGGCACAAACACAGGTTTTCTGGCTTTAGTAAATCTGGATTTGTGTCAAAATACACAGAATTATCTTAAGGAGTTTGGGGGACCTGGGCAAGGGATATGTTGGTGACCCAATATGAACAAAAGGGTTCCCCCAATAAAACAACAGATGTTGGAGCGGGATAGGGAAAATATAACAATGAAGAAACAGAACAACCCATCTCCAAAAATACGCTCTACGCAAAGAGTCGCAAATGAAATCCAGTAACACAGAAGATTTTTTATATTGGAAATATCTCTATTTCTTTACTTTATTTTAAGTTCATAAACAATAATTTGAAAACAACGATGTAAGGATCTATACATACACAGAGAACCATCTCACCCTCACAAACTCTAATGCAAAATATACTCTCAATCTTCACACATACCACTCATACCTTGCAAGTCATCCTCATTCAAAATAGAACCTATTAAAAAGCTCTTGTAATCTGCCTTACAGACCACCCAGACACAAAGAGGAAAGATTGTGTCCCCTCACAGCAATAGTCAAAGTTCTACATTACCTTAACACACACTTTTATATCTGTAGACCCAATGCACATTTACAGGTCTATTTAAAGCATCTGTTCAAATTATTTAGTACAGTTTATCTTTTGTGTCCATCAAATACACTCATAAAAACCATAAAGAACCGATTTTCCAGTTCAATTTTGATTCGGTGTCTGAATAGCTTAAGCGCTGGTGCCGACACATGTTTCGGTGTAAAGTGCCCACACACCCTCTTCAAGGCACTAAAAGATGTTTCAACGAAGAATATATTTTTTTAAATTCTTTGTTTAAACATTCTTTATGGTTTTTATGAGTGTATTTGATGGACACAAAAGATAAACTGTACTAAATAATTTGAACAGGTGCTCTAAATAGACCTGTAAATGTACATTGGGTCTACAGATATAAATGTGTGTGTTAAGGGAATGTCCAACTTTGACTATTGCTGTGAAGCGACACACAATCTTTTCTGTTTGTGTCTGGGTGGTCTGAGAGGCAGAATGCAAGAGAGTTTTAATAGGTTCTGTTATGAATAAGGATGGCTTGCAAGGTACGAGTGGTATGTGTGAAGATTGAGAGTGTTATGCTTTATAGTGTGTGAGGGTGAGACGGTTCTCTGTGTATGTATCGATGCTTAAATCATTGTTTTCAAATGATTGTTTATGAACTTTGAATAAAGAAATAGAAATATTTCCACTATAAAAAAGCTTCTATGTTACTCGATTTGATTTTTCACTCTTTGCATAGAGAGTATGTTTGGAGGCGGGTTGTTCGATTTCTCCATTGTTATATGTTGGAGTCCCAACATAACATATATGTTGAACTTTCAGCAAAAGGGTCGTACAAAAATAAATGAAATATGTCTTTCCCGGGACCACAAAAATCCTGAAGATGACACTGGGCAGAGAGAGCAAGAGAGAGTAAGTGGTGCAGGCAGGCGGAGAGAGGAAGAGTGGTTTAGATAGTGAAATAGGCATAGTGGCCAGTGGTCTAATAGGCCGATGTTGGAAGATGGCGACCCTGGGCAATTGCCCGCTTTGCCCATGCCTTAAAACATTTCTGAAAATAGATGAGTGGATGCACAGAAATGTATATGCTCTACCTATGTAATGCCTGCCCGACGCAGGCTAAGGCAAGACGGTGCAAGGTTCTGCGTTGCATTACTTTGTAGGCCTAGAAAAAATACCTGCTTGATTTATTTTGTATCAGAACTAGAGACTGGAATTAAATGCTAGCAATTTCATTAAATCAAGAGGTGTTGAACAAACTACGGGGCATATTTACAAGCCCCTATTGTCACAGAAACGTCGCTTTTAACTATGTTCCTGAGGTTATAGGGACTTCTCCATGTTTACAATGCCACGTTAAACCACGTGGCTTAACGCCGCCTTGTAAATTAAGCATCCTTTCATGCTATACTTAGTTTGAAAGGGGTGAGCAATGAGTGGTGAGGATGTTGCAGTTGGCATTCTGTTGCAATACCCATTGATTTTGATGCTGCCCCCTATTACAAGGGTGGAGGCAGCGCCAAAATGAAGACCAGAGAAAACCTGGTTTTAACAGGGCGCAACGAGAAGATTGCTTTTTTTGTCCTCGTTTTTGCTGTTTCTATAGAAACAGCAAAACACCATGAATGATTGTTTATGTGCAGGAAGGTGGCCCTTCCTGCACATAAACAATCATTCCCTCAAAGCAGACACTCTTGCACCATGGTGCAAGGGTGCCTGCGTTGGCGCTAAGCAGCTTAATTTAGCACCAGTGCCAGGAAAAACGCAGGGATGTGCCGTATCTTTGTAAATACGGCTCATCCGTGCGTTTTCGGAATGGCGGAGTGTGGCGTTAGCATTTTCTGCTTAACACCATGCTCTGCCATTCCTTTGTAAATATGCCCCTACATTCCACTTCCTCGTGTCATGACAAACTTTCTCTCCTATCCATGCATCCCTTCTCGAACTGGTACCACTTCTGATTACCAGCCACCAATCACAAGTACGGACTGGGCTTGTGGGTTGATGGTGATCTCTGCCTGGTGCAGCTTCCTAGTCGGTCTCTCCGCTGGTTCATGGAATACCCAGAGGTTTCTTGGGAAACAGAGAGGGGAACTACTCGCCTTCTCCTGCCCTGCAGCCCAAGGCTCAAAGCAATCTCTGAGACTTCCTCCTAAGTGGATTCTCCCATGGTGCACGGGGGCAGGGAGTGCTGCTAACTGTGAGTCAGGAGGTGGCACCTTGGCAGCTGGAGGCAACCACCTCCCTTTGGCATGGTTCAAACAGTAGCCGTAGTATTTTATGACATCAGAATGACTTCTAAAAGACTTTCCAATCTTGGGTTCCGGGAAATGGTTAGGCCTGGTTTGCACTGCCCTCGGGTGGTGGCATCCGGAGTGTCTCTCTGCTTTGGAGCTCTTTTGCTCACTGCTCAGGTATGTAACTTGAATCCCAGGGAAGAAGTGCAAGCAGCTCCAAGGAGCAGGCTATATGACATGCGAAGAAACCACTTTGCATATTGGGTGCTTAAGTCTTAGCCTATAAATGTCTATACATTGTACAACCAGTACCCCAGTATTGCTCAACTGACTACCTGCGTGTGTGAAGGGTTTTCCACTCATGGGAACAGGTATTTGTCCGAATGAGAAGTTACTGTCAAACCCCACATTCACACCATTTAAATTGACTACATCAGGCGCACTATCCTGGTTTGCACCGTGGCACACACTTTTTCTTTTTTTTGCTGTTTTATATATAGTGAACTTGGCCCAGGGGCATTAGGGCGCTTAACATGAGCATCACGTTACGTTACACAAGACTTTTTTTTTAAGGCACAGGGAGATTTAGTGGGATATTTATGAGAGGCTTGCATCACGTTTGCACCTCGCAAAGTGGTACATGCGTGACGCAAGCCCCTAAGTCAGATTTGTGAAGCCAGGCAAAGCAATTTTACGTGGCTTTGAATGGCATAATAAATCTGTAGTAAGGCAACGCAGCACAAATTGCTGCGTTGCCTTATTCTGCGCAAGGGAGGCGTTTCATGGACATTGCAGTGGTTTTTTTGGTGCATTCCCAGGTTTACCAAACTTGGTAAACCTGAGATAGTGTAAAAAAGATACGCCTTCCCCGGTGAGGCATAACGAGGAGAAATATCTTTATTTCTCCTCGCAGTTTCCTTTTTCTACTGCAGCACAGGTAGAAAGAGGAAAAAGCCTCTCAGGATTGTTTTTGTGCAGAAAGGTGCCCCTTCCCGCACAAAAACAATCCTGCCAGCAATACAGGCACCCTTGCACCATTGCACTAGGCTGCCAAAACGGCGCCAGCGCAAGAGGAAAAGACAGGGATAAATACAACACATTCCTGTCCTTTACCAGTGATGCAGAGCAGCACAGCAAGGTGACTTGCTGTTCTGCACTGCACCACAAATTTCATAAATATGCCCCTAAGTGATTTGCCCAGAATCACAGGATGGTGAGTTGATGCTGGGACTTGAATCCCAGTTCAAAATTCGGCAGCTCTGGACATCATGCCACAACGTCTCCCATAAAACAGTGAATTGGTGCAGTCCTAACACAGTGTGCCCACTTACAGTAAGAATGTGTTGTTTTCTGTGGAGGCAGAAACTCAGCACCCTTCCACTAAAGAGAGTACATCAGTGAAAGACAGAGCCATGGCTCCATTTTTCACTGGGTGCAGACCCACCTCACTTTTATGTGGGGCAGGCACCTACCAGCACGTGGGTGCAGTGTGTGATTTCACCTGTTTCCAAGAGAGTGCCTAGGTGTCCCCTGCGAACTCTGTGCCCCTCCTCGCAAGGGGCGTCCATTGGGGTGGTCTTACTGGCTGTGCACCACCTCGTACATAGTACACAATGAGAACACCTTCTGATGGCTTCTTTGCCCCTGTGCATACAGAAAGAGGGGAAAAAAGGGAAGAGAGGATTGTTTGAATTTAATCTCAGCCACTGGTAATTACTGTGGGCCGCAATCCACTTCATCATTTTTTTGCTCACAGAGCCATTTCAGACAGGAATCAGCCGTATGTAAATCAGTCTTGATCCTGCTCCAACAGTCCAGCCCAAACTGCTAGGCCATATACCCTCTAAACAGGAACAGAAGCAACCCTAGATCAGTTTTGGTGCCTATTTGGGCCTTGTCAGGAGGGTGTAGCTTGAGTCCTATGCCACTGTGAGCACGGAAACCAAGTCTGGGCATACCCGTTGCACTGAGAGCATCAATCTGAGGAAAACAAAAAAGCAATGGGTGGATTGCTTCAATTAATCTTAGCAAGTGGTAATTACTCTGGATCACAATCCAGTCCATCATTTTTTGCCCACAGTGCCCTTTCAGACAGGAAACAGCCATATGCAAATAAGTCTTTGCCCTGCGCCAATAGGAGCAGTCCAGTCTGAACTGCCAGACCAGGCCTCCTGTAAATAGGAACACGAGAAATCCCAGGCTGATTTTGACCGATTTGGGTGCGTCACTGGGGTGCAGTCTGAGTCCTATGGCACAGTGAGGGGGGAATCCATGTCTGGGCATACGCGTCGCACTTAGGACACTTTTTTTAATATAAGCCTTTATTAGTATTTGAGGAAACTTATATAGGTGGCACAAATTGTCAATTGAGAACGAATAGAGAATCTATCACACTAATCAACATACACAAAAAAAGTGTGCATTGCTGTACAAGCGTTGTTGATGTGATACCATAGCACTGTGTGCCACAATCCCCAGCCCGAACATATAGGGGTGTTCTGAGAAACAACTGAAAGACTCAAATAGAAACGGAAGCATGAACAGCAAACCCAGATAACCAGAGGTATGCAACAGTTGGCACATATAGGAGGGCACTCCCTGCAATCCCGGGGGAGAAAACCCCCGTATGGGGAGGGAGGGATGCAAAGAATGGAGGAAGGGAAGGGGAAGAGTGGGGGAGGTGGTGGGAGTTACAAGAGTGCGTAATCGGGTTGGTAGTGACTGGATTCCGTGATGGCATGGGATCACCGTGAGAGGAAGGGGTAGAGTGCGAGAAGGGGAGGGGGGATGATCCCCGGGTATCCAGTCACCAACAAAAAAGAATATATATATTGTTGGGATCTCGTGGTGGGGTCTCGTGTCACCTGCATTCTTTTCCTTGTGTTCCCTGCGTGGAACGTAGAATGCTGCAGTTCTGGCAGTTGCTGTCGGGATGCTGCGGAGACCAGACAAATAAAGGAGAAGACTAGAAACCTACCTGCTGTGTGTCTTCTTTTCATTGGCGACGAGAAGTTGTCTGGTCCCCAGTTTTCCCTCCGTTTGCCGCTGGAGAGTGTTGGCGACGTTTTGGCCGTCCCTGCTGGTTCCAGTGGTGAGGACCCGTTCGGCGTCCCTGGAGTCAATCCTGTGAAGAGCCCTCATGCTGGTTGTCTTCGCTGGTCATGCTGCGCTTTTCCGGAGGTTTGCGGTGAGGTTTTTCCTCTTTTTCCGGCCAGTTCAGGTCTCGACTGCGAGGGGGACTGTTTGCGCACGCGCAAGCACGCGCGCGTCACTCTGACGTTCCCGATCTTTATTGTTGTGACGACCGGCGCGTGTGTCGGCGCGCGTCACGCTATTGTGGGAATTGAGTACGAGTCAGCGTTGGCATAGCAACCAGCGCGCATACCAGCCCCTGTTGTTGAACTCTGTTAAAAGTTTTACTTAACGTAGTGACAACCGGCGCGCAGACCGGCGCGCGTCACTTTTCATCCTCAACTTCCTTTCATCCCCAACTTCCTTGTGACAACCTTTGAGTGGGATTTAACACAAAGCTGATAGGATATGAAACTCCATGCTGAAAAGTATACATCTGCTTAAGCTAATCCAAGCAGTTTAATGTGTTACACCTGCATGTGCTTATTTTTAACGGTGACATGCATACATGGTGGCACTAAAACGCGTGGCAGTTCAAAAATACAAGGCAGTTAATTAATACAGTTTCAATATTAAAATACGTGACATAATCTGCAAGTTAACCACTTGTTGTGGTGATCTTCGTGGCAGCAACTCACCCACGCACAGTCAGTAGATGGATCACATAATGGCACCACCTCCTTTTTGCAGTCACCAGGCACTCCTCCTATTATTTGGCAGCAATGGAAGGAGACATTTGAAGCCTATCTTGAGGCGATTGAAGGGGACACTTTTATTTCAAAGAAAAAGAAAGCATTACTTGTATATAACTTGGGCGCTGAGGGCAGGACCATCTTAAAGACTTTACCCCTAGAAACTGTAAGAACATGTGTTAGTAGTGGTGAGGAAGGGGACTCCTTAATTATAGACGACTATGCTTCACTTATTAAAACTCTGGATAAAAGATTTAATCCCAAAAGGAACATTGTACTGGAGCGTCACAAATTTTTGCAACGTGCTCAGATTCCTGGTGAATCAATTGATGATTTTGTAGCGGCTCTCAGAACTTTAGCTGTCACTTGTAATTATAGAGAGTTCAGAGACGAAATAATCCGTGATCAGTTAATCGAGCGCACCTGCAATAAAAAGATTCAGGAAAAACTTTTAGCTTCAGAAGATCCTGATTTAGAAACTGCTCTCATTTTAGCCAGAAGTATTGAGCATTCCCAACTATGCATGAAAGAGATCAGTGGGTCTGCGTCCAGCGAGGTTAAGTTAGTCAGTATTAAACCTACAAGTAAACCTACAAAAGGAACTAGTACAAATGTATCTAACAGTTCCTCATCTGCATCCAGTTTGCCTAAGTGGAAATCTGAAAGACCTGAAAAACCTGACCTCTCATGTTATCGATGTGGGAGCAGATCTCATCTGGGAAATTTTAAATTTTGCTTTGCTATTAATCAAACTTGCTTTAAATGTGGTAAGAAAGGACATTTGGCACGTATGTGCAAAGCTACCATTGCACATAGGGTACAGTCAAGAACTGTGAAGGCTATTGAGGAAGAGTATGTTGACTCCGTGAATGAAAATGAAAGTTATGAATTATTAATGTTGTCTTCTTCCTCTACTCAATCGGATGGTGTGGTAGAAATCGCTTCTATTGTTGAACCGCATAAAAGAAAATCCCCTGCGTGTGCCATAAATTTAAACGGCAGCAGTATAACATTTCTGGCGGATTCGGGTTCTCCTTTACCCTTATAAATGCCAAAGACTTTGAGGGATTGGGTGACATTCCTGTCGAGCAGTCCAACATAAAAATCTTTGCTTATGGTGGTAAAAGGGTTGAGGTTCTAGGCAAGTTTGTGGGCAAGTTGGAGTTCAAAGGGGATTTGGCACAAGGGACTGTTTACGTTGTAAAGGAAGGTGCAAATTTATTGGGGTGGGAGGAGCAGGGTGAACTGGGCATCATCCTTGATCCCAATCATCCTGACATGGTGTTATCTAAACACGATGCCAAGCATTTTATTCCAATCTTCCTGAGGTTACCCCTGTTCATACAATTTCTGCAAAATCGTTATCTAAGAGTGATTGGACCCTGAGGTATCCCGAAATTTTTAATGGGGAATTGGGTAAACTCAAGGGTTTTCAGCACCGCATTGTTTTGAAGGAAGGTGCAAAAGCTGTTGCACATAAAGTGCGCAAGGTACCTCTCAGTATGCGTGGTGAGCTTAAACAGGAACTAGAACGGTTGTGTTCTTTGGGTGTAATTGAACCCATTGAGGGGTCTGAATGGTTGTCCCCCATCGTTTTGGCGCGCAAGGCTGACAAGTCTCTCAGGATGTGTGTGGACTTGCGCGACCTAAATTCCTGCATATGGGTGGACCGTCAACCCTTGCCCAACATCAATGAGATGTTGTCTACACTAGAGGGTGCAAGGTATTTTTCTTCTCTTGATATTTCCGCTGCTTATCATCAAGTAGAATTGTGTAACGACTCAAGACATCTCACGTCCTTTGTGACACCTGAAGGTGCATTTCGCTATGTACGTATGCCGTTTGGTTTGGCATCGGCTTCTGCAGTGTTCCAGCGTCTCATGGGGACCTTGTTTAAGAACACTGCAGGAGTCGTGTTTTTCCAAGACGATATTTTGATCTACGGTAAAACTGAATTAGAGCACAATTCCAGGGTCAGGGAAGTACTGGACATTGTCAAGTCTAGTGGGTTGACGTTGAGAGAAGACAAGTGTAGGTTTTTCCAAGATGGTGTGGACTACCTAGGGCATCACATTTCCGAGAAAGGTGTAGAACCCAAAATTAAACTTCTTGATGCCATCCGAAATGCACCTGAACCACAAAACAAAGACCAGCTTCGTTCCTTTCTAGGGCTAGTTGAGTATTACGCTAAATTACGTGGCCAATTTCTCTGATAGGACGGTGTGTTTGCGTGAGCTTCTAAGGAAGAATGTGAAATATATATGGTCAAACCAATGTGCTCGTGATTTTAAGTTATTAAAAGAAGCAATTGTGCAAGCACGCCCACTTAAGTTATTTAATATTAATGATTGCTGTATTGTTACCACTGATGCGAGCAATGTGGGTCTTGGGGCTGTACTTATGCAGAAAAGATCTGATAAAAGGGAGGAGACCATTGCTTTTGCATCTAGGGCACTGCGTGGAGCGGAGAGCACTTATTCCACAATTGAGAAGGAGGCCCTAGCCTTGTGGTGGGGTGTACAGTATTTTCGCAATTTTCTGTGGGGGAATGAATTTGTTCTGAGGACCGACCATAAACCACTGGTAGATCTTTTTACCACTAAGGGTGGGGGCAGGGCCACTCCACGTATAGCCAAGTGGCAGTACAGGTTAAATGAATTTAATTATCACCTTGAGTACGTGGCTGGTGTGAAGAATCAAGTAGCCGATTGCTTGTCCAGGTTACCACTTTCTGAATCTG
The DNA here is from genome assembly GCA_963921515.1 of Calotriton arnoldi. Taxonomy (NCBI): domain Eukaryota; kingdom Metazoa; phylum Chordata; class Amphibia; order Caudata; family Salamandridae; genus Calotriton; species Calotriton arnoldi. The sequence continues at coordinate 5,299,660 of CAWUFW010000123.1, read as the reverse complement.
CATGTGACTCTATTGGTGAGGATTTGGAAATGGTGTGTGCTGTCAGTGGGGTAGCCGACACAGGCGTTGCTTTGTCTGAGATTGATTGGAAGTTGGCTTTGTCTGAAGATCCTGAGATCATGAAAGTGATTGATTTTGTGGTCCATGGCTGGCCTAACAATGTGGATTTGGCTCCCAATCTCATTCCTTTCAAAAGAATATGTGATGAGTTGTCCCTTGTCGACGGGATCCTGCGTAGAGGTGGGTTGTTGGTGGTCCCCATGACCATGCGCAAGAAGGTGTTGGATCTGGCTCATGAAGGTCATCTGGGCATTCGTGCCATGAAGCGTAGAGTTCGGGAGGATTTCTGGTGGCCAGGTGTTGATAGGTCCATCGAACACTGTGTTCGTGATTGTAGTGCATGTGTTTTGAGTGACAAAACTCAGGTAACTTACCCCTCTTCCATCAATCCCATAGCTGTAAAAACTCACCTTGGTGTAAGTTAGCCTTCGATGTTGCTGGCCCCTTTGGGGGTATGGGTAGTTCTCCCAAATATGCCTTGGTGTTAATCGACTATATGTCTAGGTGGCCAGAAGTTAGGTTTGTGGATGGCATGAACTCTGCAACGATCATAAATTTCTTCAAGGATGTTTTTCTTCGGGAAGGTTTTCCTGAGGAGTTGGTGACCGATAACGGGACTCAGTTAGTGTCTGCAGAAATGCAGGTATTTCTTAAAGAACATGGCATCAAGCACATCCTCACCTCTCTATATCATCCTCGCAGCAATGGTCTGGTAGAACGCCTTAACCGTGTGATCAAGGATCAGTTACAATTGGCTTTTGTAAATGGTCTGCACTGGAAGGAGGGGATCTCTAACATGTTGTGGGCAATTAGAACCACCCCCACTCAAGTACTGGCATGTCTCCTTTCACTTTATTAAGGGGTAGGGTCGCTGGTTCAAAGTTGAACAAAGATTGGATGTCAAGGAAGGAGGTGGATCCGCTGAGGTTAGGCATGGTAGCTGATGTCAGGGCTGCTGCTCAAGCCAAGTATGCATCGGATTGTGTCAGGGTATCGCCGGTATGTCAAGGGGATTGGGTGAGAATCAAGAAACCTGTTCTTGTTCGTAAGGGATCCTCCCGTTTTTCTGCTCCTGTTAGAGTGAGGGAGGTAAGAGAACATGTGGTTGTGTTAGAGAATGGAAAGATCTGGAACAAGTGTGCTGTCTCAGTGGTGCCTGAGTCAAAAGCTGAGTTCGTAAGAGGTAAATTCGGGGTTCACACTCCTTGCAGGTCTCTGCCTCCCATGGGAGAAAGTTCCATGGTTCCCATTCCTGTCAAGGAAGTTATTCCTCGAGCAACCTCTTCTAGAACAAGAGTTGTTCCTCCTAGATTTCGGGACTATGTTAGATATTGATTTTTGTTGATTTGCCTATCTGTCACTTCCGCAATTCATTTGTTTTAATTTTCCTATGCTTGTCAAGAATGTATTCATTATTTCATTGTTTCCATGTGAAGGAAGGGGGTGTGTTGGGATCTCGTGGTGGGGTCTCGTGTCACCTGCATTCTTTTCCTTGTGTTCCCTGCGTGGAACGTAGAATGCTGCAGTTCTGGCAGTTGCTGTCGGGATGCTGCGGAGACCAGACAAATAAAGGAGAAGACTAGAAACCTACCTGCTGTGTGTCTTCTTTTCATATATATATATATATATATATATATCACGATCGCCGTCGTTACTCCCAATCCTCTCCGAAACACACGGACACGGACCACTTGTATGTGAGGTTTACTGCTTTATTCTGCCGCCATTACGCGTTTCGACTCCTCAAGAGCCTTGATCACATGACATATATATATATATATTATCTACTGGCGGTCGCCAGTAGATAGTTATAGTTAGGACCTATTTTCCATAGGAAATCCGCAACATTCTATTCCCAATAACTTTGGCGCCGGTTGACGAATCTTCACGAAATTTTCAAAACTCGTGGGGCGCTACGGTCCGCTCCTATCCTGAAAGTCTCAGGGTGATTCGTCAAGTGGGGGCCGAGAAAAAAGTGGGTCCCAAAACGTGTTTTCCCCATGCAATTTTCCATAGGAACCTTTCATCGCAGCTACAGCCTGAACTGCTGAACGGATTTACACCAACTTTGGCAAAAGGTAGCCCTTGGTTCAGAGTCATGCCTTTTGGTTAAATGGTGTAAATCCGTTCAGTAGTTCCTGAGAAAATCAAAAGTAAAATCACATATATATCTATGGCCGCGGAGGGTCCGCGCACCCTGAGCGCACCCTCCCGATCACGAGCTGTATGCTAATTGGCTGTCAACACTCCAAATGAGGAAGTGTTGGCAGCCATCTTGTTCCTCGGTAGAATCGAGGCACAAGAAACAAGTGCGCAAAACGCAAAAAGGGGGCAGGGTAGAAACACCCTGACCCCCTAGGCCTGCTTAGGGGGTCCCACAAGGACCCCCAGGGCCCAAAAAATAAAAAAAATAAAAATTGGCGGGATGCGTGCAGGGTGCGCCAATCCCGCTGTAAAAAAAAAAACGAAGCGCGGACTCCCGCGCTTTGTTGTTATTTGGCCCCCGGGTGGGCCAAGTCCCGGGGGCATGTGGGGGTTTATAAACATATTTTATGGGGGGGCCTCTAAGGCCCTCCCGCAGCTCCGAGGACTGCCACCCCCGGGGCTTCTTTTTAAATTTAATGACCTGTGTGGGGGGGCTCGAGGCCCCCACACGCCCGAGACCGCCACCTCCCGGGGCACTAAGAATTTCAAAATGGGGGTCCGTTTCGGACCCCGAGCCAAGGGGACCACCACCTTCGGGGCTTTGCAGATGTGGGGAGGGGGCCGCGCGGCCCCCTCCTGGAGCCTGTGGTGGCCCTGGGGACCGCCACCCCCAGGGCCGGCTCCTGCAGTGTCCCGGGTGCCTACCCCGGGACACTGCTGTTTGCAATGGCAGGACGGAGCCGCGCGGCTCCGTCCTGTCATTGCAAACTTGCTGCTTCATTGAAGCGAGAGCAGGAAACCTGCTCTCGCTTCAATGAAGCAAGCAGACTGCTTTCCATAAGGGAGCTGCATGTCAGCAGCTCCCTTATGGAAAGCAATGCCGGCTCCCGCAGGACGCGGGAGCCGGCGGGACCGTGCGGGGATTGGGGACCCCCACGGTCCCCAGCGAGTGGCCAGGCCCGGGGGATGGGGTCCTCGGGGCCATTAGTGGCCCGGGAGGGGGCCATGCAGCCCCCTCCCCAAAATGTTTTTTTTTTTTTTTTTAAAGATGCAAAGGCCGGCCCCGGGGGATGGGGTCCCCGGGGCCTTAATTGGCCTGAGGAGGGGGGCCACGCAGCCCCCCTCTGAATATTTTATCAATAAAAAACAGTGGGCATGCCCTGGGGATGGGGTCCCCGGGGCCAATAGAGGCCCAGGGAAGGGGGCCACGCGGCCCCCTTCCTGTTTAAAAAAAAAAGAAAATGGTCAGGCCCCGGGGATGGGGTCCCCGGGGCCAAAAGTGGCCGAGGAAGGGGGCCACGCAGCCCCCTCCCATAAAAAAAAAAGACCGGCATCGTGCCGGAGGCCCGCCCCTCCCTGCAGCAGTCTGCAAACGCGCTCCCTGGCGTGTTGTAAGAAGGGAAGTAATTCCCCTTGAATACTGGGGGTCCCTGAGGGCCAACTAGCCCACCAGGAACCTCCAGTATGCGCCAGGGAGCTGCGTTGCAGAGAGGTGTTCATAGGCCACGCCCCTTTTACACCTCTCTGCAACGCAGCTCTGTGGCGCTTTTGGTGGTACATGGTGGGCTAGTTGGACTTCAGGGACCCTCAGGATTCAAGGGGACTTAATCCCCCAACTTAAAACGCGCCACGGGGCGTGTTTGCACAGTGGTGAAGGGAGGGGCGGGGCTTGAGGTGACATGTGTGCAAACACGCCCGTGGCGCGTTTTAAGATGGGGAATTAATTCCCCTTCAATCCTAAGGGCCCCTGGGGGCCAACTAGCCCACCAGGGTCCTCCAGTAAGCGCCACAGGCCTGCGTTGCAGAGAGGTGGTCCAGGCCACGCCCCTTTTTACACCTCTGTGCAACGCAGCTCTGTGGTGCTTACTGGAGGTACTTAGTGGGCTAGTTGGACCCCTGGGACCCTCAGGATTCAAGGGGACTTAATTTGCCAACTAAAACGGCCACAGGGCGTGTTTGCACAGTGGTGAAGGGAGGGGACGGGGCCTGAGGTGACGTGTGCAAACACGTCCTGTGGCGCGATTTAAGTTGGGGAATTAATTCCCCTTCAATCATGAGGGCCCCTGGGGGCCAACTAGCCCACCAGGTGCTTCCACTAAGCGCCACTGCGCTGCGTTGCAGAGAGGTGGTCCAGGCCATGCCCCTTTTTACACCTCTCTGCAACGCAACTCTGTGGCGCTTACTGGAGGTACCTGGTGGGGTAGTTGGATCCCAGGGACCCTTAGAATTCAAGGGGACTTTATCCCCCAACTTAAAACGGCCGAAGGGCGTGTTTGCACACATGTAACTTCAGGCCCACTACTCCCTACACCAGTGTGCAAACGCACCCCATGGCGCGTTTTAAGAGGTAGTTTTAATCCCCCTGCCCTATTATGTACTAGGGAGTTACAGAGGAGGTCATGCTAATCACAGGGGTACCCCAACGCATAGTGTTCCCTAGTGTATGTAGGTGTTTTAACTGTATTCTAAGTGTCTTTTACCATAGCACTGGCTCTAGGCCTGGTTAGTCAGAGTCAGTTACCACCAGTACCCGTCTGGAAAAGTTGTGGGCACAGGATGATTTTGCAAAAAGGCCTCTTTCTGCTCCTCTGTTGGTTCTTTCTGCACATGTCTTGCTTCTTCCTGCTCTTTTCTTCGTCTTTGTGGACTTCTGTTGCTTCTTTCTGCATTTCTTTTGCTTCTTTCTGTGCGTTTTTTCTTCTTTCTTCACATGTCCTACCTCTGTAGGCATAGTTAGAAACTAGCATTTAAAAAACCTTTGAAATTCACTTAAAAAACCATTGGTTTCAGGCACGTTATAGTTAGAAATTAGCATTTAAAAAACTTTGAAATTCACTGAAAAAACCATAGGTTTCAGGCACGTTATAGTTAGAAATTAGCATTTAAAAACCTTAGAAATTCACTGAAAAAACCATAGGTTTTAGGGAAAGTTATAGTTAGTTGGACATTTCACTCGTACAAAACCAGTGAAATTCCCCCGTTATAGTTAGTTCAGCTAACTATAACTCGCGCCCGCATAATGCACTGCTGATGACGTCACATATTACATCACTCATGACATGGTCAGTGACATCACTGATGACATCACTGATGACATCTCAGATGACATCACTGATGACATCACGGATGACATCATCCATGTGATAATTTCATGCATCTTCTCACACCCTAATATAACCTTTGATACACCCACTCTAAATTACAGACTGCCATTCTCAAACCCTTACACACTCCAATACCAATAACTACATACCCACTCACTGATTCTTAGGTCTACACACACACATCTACTCACTCACCCGTACAGTCACTCATACTTACAATCACTCAGTACAGGACTATCATATGCACTCATACACCTATATAAACACTCACACAACGCCACTCATCCATAGAGGTACTCACACACCTAGTCAGTCATGCAAAAAATTAATCACACACCCATTTACTCACCTATACAGTTATACACACACCAACTCACTTACTCATACAAATACTAGCACATTCTTACGCTCTTATACAATAACTGATACAAGCACACACGCATCCATACAGCCACTCTCACAATCACACACTCTCACTTATAGCCTTTTAAATACTCTAACACACATATATACTGCCTTTTATATATGTAGTTACTCGCACATGTACCACTGAGATATACATTCACTCACTAACACACCCATACACACACTCACCCACCCAAGCAGTCCATCACAGATGCACTCTTCAAATCATGCACCAAGTGAATCACCCACTCACACATCTATGTACAGAGTCACACACACCCCACCCACACAAACACTCAGGCACCCATACAGAAACTCAGAGAACCAATCAATAACCCATATAGACACTCATGTAGCTATTCGCAAATCCATGCATCCACTTACACACCAACAGACAGACGGATACAGACATTCACCCAGTTTAGTCACTAACCCATGCATTCAGTAAGATACGTTTAATCACTCACTTATAGAGTTAGTCACGCACCTACTAAATCATCCATTCAGACACTTATACACCCACTCATTCTTCAATACGCCTTTGCCTATATATATTAAACATATTTAAACTTTACAGAAACACACAGTCACTGGATGATGTCATCAGTGATGTCACTGACCATGTCATGAGTGATGTAATATGTGATGTCATCAGCAGTGCATTGCGGGGGCACAAGTTATAGTTAGCTGAACTAACTATAACGGGGGAATTTCACTGGTTTTGTACGAGTGAAATGTCCAACTAACTATAACTTTCCCTAAAACCTATGGTTTTTTCAGTGAATTTCTAAGGTTTTTTAAATGCTAATTTCTAACTATAACGTGCCTGAAACCTATGGTTTTTTCAGTGAATATATATATATATATATATATATATATATATATATAAGTACATTGCACCCAGGAGTTCAGAGTGGCTCTCATCTAATTTGGCTTCCACCGCGGTCATGTACTTCTCCCAGTCAGGGAGTGAAGCCGGCCCATCACGTAACATACCGGCTCTGCACAACATGTCATGTTCCGCCAATATTCCAGAGCGTAAATCTGAGAGCCAAAGCTGTAAAGGGGAGAGGGTCGACTTCCAGCACATGTCTATCCAATGCTTGGCAGGGATTCGAGCCAGATTGATGAACTTGTTGGGGGGTTTATGTTTGCTTGTGTGCATAGTGAGACCAATAGACAATGTAGTGAATCGTTCGTCAGGTGGTAACCTAGTACATCCGAGATGTGAGTGAGTATCTCTTCCCAGAAGGCGTTGATAGTAGGGCAATACCACACCATGTGGAAGAAGTCAGCAGCGTCAACTGAGCAATGGGGGCAGGCATCCCCGGCACCCGAAAACATGTGGGCTATCCATTTGAGGATGACGATAGGTGTGATGTAGATGACTGAATTGGGTGTATTTTAGTCTAGAGTTAGTGGAGATAGTTTTAACCATCCCTAGACATTGTATCCATTGCTTATCCAAGAGCATTGCATCCAGCACAGCCTCCCAGTGGGCCCTCAGAGCTGGGAACGGTGTGCCACTATCTCTGTGTATAGTACTGTAAAGACAGGCAACCGCCTACCTAGCCCACCTTGTGTGAGTAGTGTCTGCAGAAAGTGGGAAGTCTCTGGTTCATCATGTGTCCTATGTCAGACCCAGTGCAATTGCCACATGAGTGCAGCGTAAAAGAGAAACTAGCCCGGCAAAATGCCATAATCGTCTACCAAGCCGTCAAACATGTACTGAACTTTGTCATTGAAGAGGTATCCCCACGTAGTGAGGCCCACCTCTGTCCATTGAGCAACATTGTGTTGCTGCCGGAGAGTAGAGCTGCTGGGCATCACCCAGAGTGGCAGGCCTGGTGCATAGGGGATCTCTTTGTGACGTGTGGTAGTATAGGTGTCTCAGCAGGCTCTGGCCACACGCATAAGGATGTTCCCACCCCCTTTAGAGATCACCTCTGTAGAGCCAAGCAACCACCTCAGTGCCTCCGGAGAGGCTGCTCCCCAGAACCAGTGTCCTAGTTCTGACATGGCCTCTCCCAACAGCCAGCACATCGGCCATTGTAATTTGGCTGCCGCATAGTAGTATTCATAATGCGGGGCTCCTAAACTGCCCTCGGACAGCGGGGCGAATAGTTTGGTGATCGCTACTCGGCGCCTCCCATTGCCCCATATCAACACTATCAGGAGTAAGCGTAGCCTTGTGAAAAACCCAAGAGGACCAGAATGGCCAAGAAAAAATACAGTAGTCGCTGGAGTACCAGCATTTTGGAGATAGCGATGTGCCCCACACATGCTAGGGGTTCCATGCCAGAGCGAAGATGATTGTGATAGGGGACAACCTTGCCTCCTGCCACGTTCAATGTGTAGTGGTTTAGATATAGTTCTTCCTGTCTTCACCTTCGCCACTGGCGCGTTATACAGCAACAAAACCTAGGCCAGGAACCTTGGTCCCACCCCAAGTCGGCAGAAGACCTCTTTCAGATAAGCCCACCCCTGAGTATCAAATGCCTTCTCTAAGTCGAGGGCCGCCAACTAAGGGTTGACGCCAGACGATGTTGCCCAGTCCATTATCATGAACAGGCGGCGTAAGTTTGAAAAGGTCCTCCTACCAGGGATAAAACCATTCTGATCTGGCTCCATTAGCTGTTTCACAATAGCTATCAATCTATTGCCCAGTTCTTTCCCGAGAATCTTATAGTTCATATTTATGAGGGACAACAGCTGATAAGACCCCAACAGCAGTGGATCCCTGTCAGGCTTGGGGAGCACCACTAACACAGCCTCCCTCATAGAGTGTAGGAGTAACCCCTTAGAGTGCTCTGAGTCATAAACTCCAAGGAGATGTGGGACCAGTTGTGATGTGAAGGCGATGTAGAATTCTACAGGCCAGCCATCTGCACACAGTGTTTTACCATGTGAAATTTGCTTAAGGGCTTGAGATATTTCCTTGGTGGAGAGTGGGGCCTTTAATTCAACCCGGTGTGATGCCTACAACCCCGGGAGGTGCAATTTATCTAGGAATGTCTAAATTACAGAGGTATCTGCCTCCACTGGAGCGACGTACAGTGCGCTGTAGTAGGAGCGGAAAGCGAGGTTGATCGCTTCCTGTGAATTAACAATAGTGTGTTCCTGGATAGTCATGATAGGGGTTTTGGGGGAGTCCGAGCGGACGAGCCAGGCAAGAAGTCTACCTGCCTTGCCCCCCTCTGCGTGTTTTCTGGTCTTGTACTCCCGGTAGTCCAGGGCACCCAATTTAACTAGAGTGCCTTTGTGTGTGAGCTTCACCTGTGCCAGTTGAGGTGCGGCTGTCGGGTCTGTGGGTAGTAGCAGTTCATGTGATCTAATGTCCACTTCTAGTTGCCATAGGCTGCTTTGAGAGCTAGGCCTCTTAGGACCACCTTATAGGCGTTCCATTCTATCTGAGAATCTGAGGCAGTACCCTTGTTCACCCAAAAGTACAAGTGTAGGTGGTCCGAGAGAGTAGCGCGAAATGCCACATCGCGTAATGCTTCCACGGGTAGGCACCACGTCGGTATGCGTGGTTGGCCCCTGCTCTTCACAGTGAGAGCTGGAGTGGGTTGTGGTCTGAAGAGGTTCTCCCAAGATATTCAGCTTGTGTCACCCTGGGGAGTGCATTAGAGTTGCAATAGAAGAGATCAATTCTGGTGTGGAGGCCGTGTAAACTACAATAATATGAGTATTCCCTAGAGTCTGGGTGTAGGCGGTGCCAGGCACCTGATACCTGGGTGTGGGATGCCATTGCTGCAGGTGTTTTGCTAAGGTGATGGATTGTGCCCCAGGAACCGGTTGATGTGAGCAGTCCAGTACCACATCAGGGACACAATTATTGTCACCTCCCCAAATGAAGGGAGCAAGTGTGTCTCTCAGCAACGCAGGCATTAACGAGTCCAGAAAGATTGCCTGGTTTGAGTTGGGGTCAAACAAATGACACCAGGGAAAAGGGAAGCCCATCTAGTAACCCTTCTACCACCAGATATCAAAACTCCCTTGAACAAAATGGGCCCTAAATAACTATTATAAAAAAATTAGAGCCACCCGCAAGTCGCATCTCATCAATAGAATTGACAGCGCGGAAATTCCACCAAAGAACTTTTTTTAATTCTCAATGAATTTGCTCGGCCAACAGCTTGCACTCCCCCTATATCCCTCAGGAACCATGTAACACCTTAGCTAACCATTTTGAGTATAAAATTGAGAATATCTATAAAGGTCTTTCCAACTACAACCCTTCTACTGACTCTCTACCCATCATGCCCTTGAATCATAACTCCTCTACAGCCCAGGAACATTTGGAGTTCTTCACGTTGAATCAGTGTTAAACATGATGAGCAAGATCAAATCGGGTTCTCCCTCTGATCCTGCCCCCCTCGTATAATGGTGGGACTTGCCAACTCTCTTATCCCCACCATTACAGCCCTGTGCAACTTCTCCCATGATACTGCGTCTCTGCCGCAGACTTGGAAAGTACCAAAGGTTATGCCAATAATGAAGAAGCCTAATGCTGACCCTTTGAATCCAGCAAACTATAGGCCCATCTCCCTTCTTCCTTACCTAGGCAAGATTATGGAAGGCCTAGTTAACCAACACCTTACCCGGTATTTGGTATATAATACCCTACTGGACCCTTCACAATCTGGTTTTAGAGCCTTTTATAGCACTGAAACACCGCTGATGGGAGTTCTAGATACCATAAGACTCACTCTGGATGAGGGCTGCCCAGCCATGCTGGTGTTGCTTGATCTTTCAGCTGCCTTCCACACCATCTCATGTACGATTTTGATTTGAAGACTCGCTGAGATTGGTATCGGTGGCAAAGCACTAGAATGGATACAAAGCTTCGTCAGCAATCGCACCCAGGTTATCAACTTAGGCTCTTTTAAATCTCGGGTCATGTCACTAGGCAGAGGAGTCTCCCAGGGCTCATCTTTAAGCCCAGTACTCCTTAACATCTAAGTTGCACCTCTGACTCAAGTAATCAGGTCCAGTGGATTTGATGTCATCTCATATTCTGATGACACTTGGCTGATCATGTCCATGGGCCCAAACCCAGACTCCACTAAACTGAAGTTCAGAGAGTGCATAAGGAAAATTGCCTCTTGGATGTCCCACAACTGCTTACAGCTCAATGGTGACAAATCAGAAATAGTGCTGTTTGGCAGGGCACATGACTACTGGACGAGCGATTGGTGGCCATCTGAATTAGGCACCCCCCAAACCCCAAATGGTGGTAAAAAACCTTTGCATTCTATTCGACAATCGCCTCTTAATGAAAGAGCATGTGAAATCTACATGTGTCACTTGTTTTGGGATAATGCACATGTTAAGAAAAGTATTTCAATGGCTACCTCTCCACACAAGAAAGACTCTCACGCAGGCACTAGTGGTGAGCCGCTTAAATTATGGCAATGCCCTCATGGCAGCGGCCAATGACTCTCTCCTGTCTAGACTTCAGGTTATCCAGAACACCGCAGGCCGACTTGTCCTGAAACTCCCTCCCGGCACACCTTCTGTACCCACGTTTAAATCACCGCACTGGCTTCCCATTAGAAAGCGAGTGACTTTCAAACTTTTGTGCCTAGTACACAGAGCATTGTCAGGGAAAGGGCCAATGTATCTCCAAAACAAACTGTCAATTTACCGCCCCACCAGAAATCTGAGATCTAAGGATCAAATCTTGCTCTGCCCATGTCGTATTTGCACAGTTAGGCAGGGTGGTAGATCCTTTTCTTATCTGGGCCCTCTTCACTGGAACAGGCTTCCGCTTCACATTCTCATATGCTCTGATTTTGCATCTTTCAAGAAGCTGCTTAAAAGTTGGCTTTTCTGACCAAGAAGCCAAGAAAGATCAGGCCTCTTGACTTTTTCCTCTTCCCTCTCTTTGCTTGGAACTGTGCCTCTGTGCTGAGATACCCCCTCCGGGGGTGATTCGTGACACTATATTAAGTCTGAATAACATAACAGATACCGACCCTCAGGGTCGTTTTTTGTGCGCAACACCGAAAGGGGCAACCTCGAAGCAACCCATATCAAGACACTCCTGGCGTATCTTGAATACGTGGTCCTCACAACTGTACCCCTCCATCTCCTGCATACCCGGTGAAGATCAGGTGTCGAGAGGTGAGTTTCTTGAAGACAGACTGTGTGAATATTGCGCCACCTCGGATCTAGGTAAATTTTATATCTCTTAACATGACTACCCATGACCCTGACATTCCAGGTCAGGAGATGGTAGTGAGTCGTGGTGGATTGACTACTGACCCACTCCATGATGAAGAAGGTTGACATTCTGCCCCCAGGACTGTCTGTGCTAGCCATTTATCCAGGTAAAGCTCCATGCCGGGGCCCTATGGGACGCTCCGGCAGTCCCACAATCCTCACATTATTGCGGCGCGAGCGGCCCTCATGGATCTCTGCCCTTTTCCTAAGGTAGCGTACCTTATCTTGGAGGGCCTTGATACGAGGGTCTGCCTCCGCAACTGCGGGCCTGAGTATCACCAGCGTGAATTCCAAGGGCATCTATTTTAGGTTTTAGGGATAGACGTCAGGATGCCATGGAGTGCCGCCCCTTCCAACCGTTTACACTGGATCAGCCAATACTTTTTTGAAGTGTCTTTCACATCTGGATGAGCCAATAGGAGTATTGTGCAGGTTGAAATGGTGGGACTGGTAACAATGTAAGGGCAGGTTTACTAACTTGTCATGCAATGCATTGCAGCAACAAAGTTGGTGCGCTGCATGCATGAAAGAAGAGGAGAACGGTGCTGTATCTACCAAGATATGGCATTATTTTCCTCTCTCCCTGCGCTGGCGCACTTTAGGCTGGCATGCGCCAACACAATCACCCTTGAACCATAATAATGCAAGGGTGTGTGCGTTCTGTCAAGCATAGGTTTTGTACTGCAAGGTGACCTTTCCAGTATCTACTATCTTATGGAGCTGATTTCTTCTCTGCCTGTGCTGGCGCATTCTATGCTGCCATGCCCTAATGTACACACCTTAGCACCATAGTACGAAGGTGTGTGCGTTCTGTCAGGCACAGGCTTTGTACTCAAATGTAACCCTTTCAGTACAAAAATGATGCTTTAATATGTTTTCCACTTTGTCTGCAAAGTTAGAAAAATATGGAGACTTAAAAGTTGCTCCACTGTTACGCCTGCCTTGAGGAGAAATTAATTTTTGGGGCAATCCCTGTCTGTAAACATCAGCAGGTAGGGATTTACATCAAAACTCAAAAGTGGTTGCATGGGAACAATCATGTACCACCCATGGTATGCCTCCTTGATGCTAAGTAGCACCTACCACTAGTTTGTGTTTCTTTGTGCAGCTTTTCAACCCATATCATGATTTGCCTTAGGAAAACAATCCCACCCGAAAACTCTGCAGTGGGTTTAAGTCACTTTTGTGATGCAAACCCAGCACAAAGTTTGACTAATTCTGAGGTGCAGTCTGTCTCAGGAATGCAGCTGCTCTTCACAGAGAGAGCAACCAGGCAATGCCCATGACTGCGGAAGGGACATCCATGATGCCAGTATCTGGGCTCCGCTGGGGCAAGCAAGGCTCTTCTGCATCACTGTCAATCACCATTATTGTTCATGGGCTTGCTGTCTCCAGTCTCACTTCCTGCGGCTCACACTTAGAGGTGCACAGGGGGCATGCCAGTGGTCTGTCATGAAGCACGGACCAGAATACAGGATGGAAGGAGGTCATCACCAGGGTAGCAGCTGTGTCCTTTTTCACTTGGAGAATCATCCAGGCTGTTCCCGTATGCCTTGCTAGCTCTGCAACTACCGTCCTTGGCATCTGCCATCCATGATTACTCAGTGGTGTTTATCTGCAAGTCACCAGTGTTCCCAACTTATACTCCTGTCACAAAAAAATAAAAAAATAAAACTTACCTTATTGCTGCGTCTCTCCGTCTACTCTGGAACAGGAAGCAGGAAGCACCCAGGAAGCACACAGGAAGCGCCCAGGCTCCCCTGACCAATCAGTTTCTTTTCATTGTGTGTCCTTGAAAAAGACTACATGTGCCATTTTTGACCTCCTTCTATGTCATTGGTTGTATGTGACAACGTGGTCCTTCATCAGTGTCGCTGGTCTTATGTGTCACAGAAGTCCTTCTATGTTACTGATTCAATGTGCCATTGTGATCCTTCTTGTATGTTGTCTATGATATGTGCTATTGCAATCATTCTATAATGTTGCTGGTTCTTTGTGCTTCTTCGATGTTAATAGTTTAATGTGCCATTTTGGTCCTTCTTAAATATAGTACTTTTGGAAAAACAATGAATCCTGTTTCACTAATATAATATTTAATGTATTAAATACATTTGAAATATAACACCGTTACTTTGTACTGTCATATTTCTTCATTGATCTCAGGGCACCTAGTAACAGGCGGTCCGGTGGTACTGCAGGCTTGTGCTGCTCGCCTTCCAGGCACTGTCCAGACACCTGGTGACAGCCTGTGGCTCTGCAGGCTTGTGCTGCTCGCCCTCCAGGCACTGTCCAGACCCCTGGTAACAGCCTGTGGCTCTGCAGGCTTGTGCTGCTAGCCCTCCAGGCACTGTCCCGACACCTGGTAACAGCCTGTGGCACTGCAGGCTTGTGCTGCTCGCCCTCCAGGCACTGTCCAGACACCTGGTAACAGCCTGTGGCACTGCAGGCTTGTGCTGCTCGCCCTCCAGGCACTGTCCAGACACCTGGTAACAGCCTGTGGCACTGCAGGCTTGTGCTGCTCGCCCTCCAGGCACTGTCCAGAGACCTTGTAACAGTCTGTGGCACTGCAGGCTTGTGCTGCTAGCCCTCCAGGCACTGTCCCGACACCTGGTAACAGCCTGTGGCACTGCAGGCTTGTGCTGCTCGCCCTCCAGGCACTGTCCAGACACCTGGTAACAGCCTGTGGCACTGCAGGCTTGTGCTGCTCACCCTCCAGGCACTGTCCAGACCCCTGGTAACAGCCTGTGGCTCTGCAGGCTTGTGCTGTTCGCCCTCCAGGCACTGTCCAGACACCTGGTGACAGCCTGTGGCTCTGCAGGCTTGTGCTGCTCGCCCTCCAGGCACTGTCCAGACACCTGGTGACAGCCTGTGGCTCTGCAGGCTTGTGCTGCTCGCCCTCCAGGCACTGTCCAGACCCCTGGTAACAGCCTGTGGCTCTGCAGGCTTGTGCTGCTCGCCCTCCAGGCACTGTCCAGACACCTGGTGACAGCCTGTGGCTCTGCAGGCTTGTGCTGCTCGCCCTCCAGGCACTGTCCAGAGACCTTGTAACAGTCTGTGGCACTGCAGGCTTGTGCTGCTAGCCCTCCAGGCACTGTCCCGACACCTGGTAACAGCCTGTGGCACTGCAGGCTTGTGCTGCTCGCCCTCCAGGCACTGTCCAGACACCTGGTAACAGCCTGTGGCACTGCAGGCTTGTGCTGCTCGCCCTCCAGGCACTGTCCAGACACCTGGTAACAGCCTGTGGCTCTGCAGGCTTGTGCTGCTCGCCCTCCAGGCACTGTCCAGACACCTGGTAACAGCCTGTGGCTCTGCAGGCTTGTGCTGCTCGCCCTCCAGGCACTGTCCAGACACCTGGTACCAGCCTGTGGTTCTGCAGGCTTGTGCTGCTCGCCCTCCAGGCACTGTCCAGACACCAGGTAACAGCCTGTGGCTCTGCAGGCTTGTGCTGCTCGCCCTCCAGGCACTGTCCAGACACCTGGTAACAGCCTGTGGCTCTGCAGGCTTGTGCTGCTCGCCCTCCAGGCACTGTCCAGACACCTGGTACCAGCCTGTGGCACTGCAGGCTTGTGCTGCTCGCCCTCCAGGCACTGTCCAGACACCTGGTGACAGCCTGTGGCTCTGCAGGCTTGTGCTGCTCGCCCTCCAGGCACTGTCCAGACACCTGGTTACAGCCTGTGGCTCTGCAGGCTTGTGCTGCTCGCCCTCCAGGCACTGTCCAGACACCTGGTAACAGCCTGTGGCTCTGCAGGCTTGTGCTGCTCGCCCTCCAGGCACTGTCCAGACACCTGGTACCAGCCTGTGGTTCTGCAGGCTTGTGCTGCTCGCCCTCCAGGCACTGTCCAGGCACCAGGTAACAGCCTGTGGCTCTGCAGGCTTGTGCTGCTCACCCTCCAGGCACTGTCCAGACACCAGATACCAGCCTGTGGCACTGCAGGCTTGTGCTGCTCGCCCTCCAGGCACTGTCCAGACACCTGGTAACAGTCTCTGGCACTGCAGGCTTGTGCTGCTCGCCCTCCAGGCACTGTCCCGACCCCTGGTAACAGTCTCTGGCACTGCAGGCTTGTGCTGCTCGCCCTCCAGGCACTGTCCAGACACCAGGTAACAGCCTGTGGCTCTGCAGGCTTGTGCTGCTCGCCCTCCAGGCACTGTCCAGACACCTGGTAACAGTCTCTGGCACTGCAGGCTTGTGCTGCTCGCCCTCGAGGCACTGTCCAGACCCCTGGTAACAGTCTCTGGCACTGCAGGCTTGTGCTGCTCGCCCTCCAGGCACCACTGTCCAGAGACCTGGTAACAGTCTCTGGCACTGCAGGCTTGTGCTGCTCTCCCTCCAGGCACTGTCCAGACACCTGGTAACAGCCTGTGGCTCTGCAAGCTTGTGCTGCTCGCCCTCCAGGCACTGTTCAGACACCTGGTAACAGGCTGTGGCTCTGCAGGCTTGTGCTGCTTGCACTGTCCAGACACCTGGTAACAGTCTCTGGCACTGCAGGCTTGTGCGGCTCGCCTTCCAGGCACTGTCCAGACACCTGGTGACAGCCTCTGGCACTGCAGGCTTGTGCTGCTCGCCCTCCAGGCACTGTCCAGAGACCTGGTAACAGTCTGTGGCACTGCAGGCTTGTGCTGCTCCCCCTCCAGGCACTGTCCATGCTCGCCCTCCAGGCTCTGTCCAGACACCAGGTAATAGCCTGTTGTTCTGCAGGCTTGTGCAGCTCGCCCTCCAGGCACTGTCCAGACACCTGGTAACAGCCTGTGGTTCTGCAGGCTTGTGCTGCTCGCCCTCCAGGCACAGTCCAGACACCTGGTAAGAGCCTGTGGCACTGCAGGCTTTTGCTGCTCGCCCTCCAGGTACTGTCCAGACACCTTGTAAAAGTCTCTGGCACTGCAGGCTTGTGCTGCTCGCCCTCCAGGCACTCACAGTCTCTGGCACTGCAGGCTTCTGCTGCTCGCCCCGCCCTCCAGGCACTGTCCAGACACCAGGTAACAGTCTCTGGCACTGCAGGCCTGTGCTGCTCGCCCACCAGGCACTGTCCCGACACCTGGTAACAGCCTCTCGCACTGCAGGCCTGTGCTGCTCGCCCACCAGGCACTGTCCAGACACCTGGTAACAGCCTCTCGCACTGCAGGCCTGTGCTGCTCGCCCTCCAGGTACTGTCCAGACACCTTGTAAAAGTCTCTGGCACTGCAGGCTTGTGCTGCTCGCCCTCTAGGCACTCACAGTCTCTGGCACTGCATGCTTGTGCTGCTCGCCCTCCAGGCAATGTCCAGACACCTGGTAACAATCTCTGGCACTGCAGGCTTCTGCGGCTCGCCCTCCAGGCACTGTCTAGACACCTGGTAACATCCTGTGGCTCTGCAGGCTTGTGCGGCTCGCCATCCAGGCACTGTCCAGACACCTGGTAACAGCCTCTGGCACTGCAGGCTTGTGCTGCTCGCCCTCCAGGCACTGTCCAATCACACTGTCCAGACACCTGGTAACAATCTCTGGCACTGCAGGCTTGTGCGGCTCACCCCATGCATTTTCAAAATTAGCCCAATGAGTTAAACAGACGCCTCTGACATTGCAGGGGCCCGCAGGTCATGATCTCTAATATCAACAAGGGTGACTTAGCCTTTCATCCTTACAAGGGATGTAAATTAAGCATCATTTAAATGTGTAACAGTAACACCTGTTTTTCACAGAGTCTGGGCAGGGCGGAGGAGTACTATGAATCGCCAAATAAAATCAAGTTATTATGAAGTATGATGTAATGCAGATGAAATTCTTTTTATCAGATCAGTGAGATCATGTTGTCCTTACTAGAGAATATCAATTGTTACTCTGGGTCTTACTTTCTTGTCCCAGACTGTATCGTGGCTTGATATTGGAAGCAGGGTAAATCACCCATTTCTTTAAGCGCACAGTGTGGCTCATTGTGCTTTAGTTCATGTTTTAGCTGAGGCCCCACAGTGCATAATGTTCATAGAATTCACCAGCATGTACTTGGGTGGCTGATAGGGTGTAAAAGCTAATTTTCTACTCTACTGGCTGGATTAGGAAAGCTTCCATTCAAACCCCTGGAAGAAGGTGCTTAGGGACTGGAACTGACTGGCGGTATAGCTGGCAAGTGACAGAATGTGGTGGTCATGTTAATGGGTGAACCCGGATGACGTCATTTGAGTGGGTGAACCTGGATGACGTCATGTGAGTGGGTGAACCTGGATGACGTCATGTAAGTGGATGGACGCGGATGACGTCATGTGAGTGGGTGAACCTGGATGACGTCATGTGAACCTGGATGACGTCTGTAAGTGAGTGAACCCGGATGACTGCAGACTAATGCATGGGTGAGTAAGAGGCCATCATCTGCTTTCAGATCACAGAAGAACCTGGACATTTCCCAGCACTAGTTTTGTGTACCCCTCCCTATTTGGATCATGAGATAATTGTTATTGTTAATTAACAAGTGTATAGCGCCACAGATTCTATTTGAATGGTTCCACAGAGCCGTTCGGTAGTACATGGCATGACTTTCCAAACTGATTTGGTTTTGTGCTGGTCTACAGTCAGTAGGGTTAAAATGTCAGTTTTAAAGTGTTTTTTGTGGGTGAGGCCAAATCTTCTCTGTTAACATGGGTCCCCATTGGCCTGCAGATTTGTATGTGTGGCTGCTTTGCAACACACTGGGAGACACATTTTGTTCTAGTTTCTATATAATACTCACTATATGGCACTTCATTCGTGTTTTTTGTGACTCACTCTGAGGCACTTGGGGGCATATTTACAAGCTCCTATCGCCACAGAAATGTCACTTTAACGACGTTCCATTGGCGATAGGGGCTTCGCCTTATTTACAAGACGACATTAAGCCGCTTAACGTGGCTTAACGCCGCCTTGTAAATAAGGCACCCTTTCACGCTATACTTAGTGTGAAAGGGGTGGGCAATGGGTGTTCCGCCGCAACACCCATTGGTTGTGATGCTGCCCCATATTTACAAGGATGGCGTAAATATGGGGCAGCGCCAAAATTAAGAGCAGGGAGAACCTGGTCTTGACATGGTAAAACGAGGAGAAATGCTTTATTTCTCCTCGTTTTTGCTGTTTCAATGTGTGCTGCCTTGTGCAGCACACATAGAAACAGCAAAACGCCATGATTGATTGTTTATGTGCAGGAAGGTGCCCCTTCCTGCACATAACCAATCATTAAAAAAATGACGATTTACAACTTCTATGTGTGCAAGCACACACAGAAGTTTCAAATCGTCATTTGTGATAGTTTATGTGCAGGAAGGGACACCTTCCTGCACATAAACAATCATTCCCTCAATGCATGCACTGGTGTCTGCGTTGTTTCTAAGCAGCTTAATTTTGCGCCAGAGCTAGGAAAACACAGGGATGTGCTGTATCTTTGTAAATACGGCTCATCCCTGCGTTTTCGGAATGGCGGAGCGTGGCGATAGCATTTTGTGCTTAACGCCACGCTCTGCCATTCCCTTGTAAATATGCCCCTGGGTTCTTGTTTTTGTGACTTACTGTAAGACTGTTCATTCTTCTTGTTTCTTTGTGACTTACTGCAAGGTACTTCCTTCTCATTTATTTGCATCTCACTTTAACCCCTTCGGTGCTCATGACGAGCTCAGCTCGTCATGCTGCGCGGTAGCGCTGTGCGCATGACGAGCTGAGCTCGTCACGACCCCACCCGCGATCGGAATGTCCAGCACACGAGCGGAATTCCGATCGCGGTCAAGGGGTTAACCCCTTCGCTGCTAGGCCTTTTCCCCCCCTGTGCTAAGCCTTTTTTGGGCTATTTGTGGTAGTTCGCGCTTAGGCCCCTGTAACTTTTTGACCACATAAGGTATCCACGCCAAATTTGCGTCCTTTTATTCTAACATCATGGGGATTGTAAAGGTACCCAGGGTTTGTGGATTCCCCTGGAGGGGACCCAGAAATTAGCCAAAATACAGCAACATTTTGTTTTTTTTGGGAAAAATGCAAAAAAGGGCTACAGATGAAAGCGTCTTGTTTTTTCCCTGCAAATGGCATCAAAAAGGGTTGTGGTGCTGAAATCACCATCTTCCCAGCTTTCAGGGACAAGCAGACTTTTGTCAGAAAACCAACTTTTTTACACATTTTTGCATTTTTCTGGGACATAGCCTATTTTTGCTATTTTTGTGCTTTCAACCTCCTTCCAGTTAATGGTAGAAATGGGTATGAAAGCAATAATGGATCCTGGAAAGCTATACATTTCTGAAAAGTAGACAAAATTCTGAATTCATCAAGGGGTCATTTGTGTAGATCCTTAAAGTTTTCCTTATAGAAACTAACAGTTAAATGAAGGAAAAATTGAAAAGTAGTTGAAAAAAACAGCCATTTGTGTCAACGTTTTCACCTGTAACTTCTTCTAATTATGACAGCTATTTGAAAGCAATATACCGTTATATCCGCTGGACCTTTCTGGTTGTGGGGATATATAGGACTTGTAGGTTCACCAAGAACCCGACGAACCCAGAGCCAATAACTGAGCAGCATCTTGCAATGGTTTTTTATTATGTACCGGGTATATAGCAATTATTTTGGGAAAATGTATACATGGAAAAATTGTTATGAAAGACACCTATGTATTTCTGAAATGGGAACAAAATGTAGATTTTAGAAACAGTAGATATTTGCACATTTCCGAAATTGGGAGTACCCATACTAGCATGAGAATTATAGGTGATTTTTCAAAATGACTTATTTTTTACACATTGTCTTTCATTTGGAAGGCAGAAATGCATCGAAAGTCAATAGGTAATAACAGTTGCTCTACAATTCTGTGTTACCCTAAGTCTCCCGATAAAAATGGTACCTCACTTGTGTGGGTAGGCCTTGTGCCCACAACAGGAAATGGCTCAAAATGCAACGTGGACGTACCACATTTGCACAATGAAAAATTACCCTTTTTTTGCAAAGTGCCTAGCTGTAGTTTTTGAACCCTAGCTCTGCGGGCACTTAGGGAAACCTAGCAAACCTATACATTTTTGAAAACTAGACACCCAGGGGAATTCAGGACGGGGTGACTTGACTGGCTCTCACCAGGTTCTGTTACCCAGAATCCCTTGCAAACCTAAAAAATTGGTTAAAAAACACATTTTCCCCACATTTCTGTGGTGGAAAGTTCTGGAATCTGCGTGGATCCACAAATTTCCACCCACCCCGCGTTCCCCAAAGTCTTACGAGAAAAATGGTACCTCACTTGTGTGGGTCGGCCTAGTGCCTGCGACAGGAAACGGCGCAAACGCAACGTGGTCACACCACAATTTCGCAGTGAAAAATGATCCTTTTTGGCAAAGTGCCTAGCTGTAGTTTTTGAACCCTAGCTCTGCCGGCACCTAGGGAAACCTAGCAAACCTATACATTTTTGAAAACTAGACACCCAGAGGAATCCAGGATGGGGTGACTTGACTGCCTCCCACCAGGTTCTGTTACCCAGAATCCCTTGCAAACCTAAAAATTGTCAAAAAAACACATTTTCCCCACATTTCTGTGGTGGAAAGTTCTGGAATCTGCGTGGATCCACAAATTTCCGCCCACCCCGCGTTCCCCAAAGTCTTACGAGAAAAATGGTACCTCACTTGTGTGGGTCGGCCTAGTGCCTGCGACAGGAAACGGCGCAAAACGCAACGTGGTCACACCTCAATTTCGCAGTGAAAAATGACCCTTTTTGGCAAAGTGCCTAGGTGTAGTTTTTAACCCTAGCTCTGCCGGCACCTAGGGAAACCTAGCAAACCTATACATTTTTGAAAACTAGACACCCAGGGGAATCCAGGATGGGGTGACTTGACTGCCTCCCACCAGGTTCTGTTACCCAGAATCCCTTGCAAACCTAAACAATTGTCCAAAAAAACACATTTTCCCCACATTTCTGTGGTGGAAAGTTCTGGAATCTGCGTGGATCCACAAATTTCCACTCACCCCGTGTTCCCCAAAGTCTTATGAGAAAAATGGTACCTCACTTGTGTGGGTCGGCCTAGTGCCTGCGACAGGAAACGGCGCAAAACGCAACGTGGTCACACCTCAATTTCGCAGTGAAAAATGACCCTTTTTGGCAAAGTGCCTAGCTGTAGTTTTTGAACCCTAGCTCTGCCGGCACCTAAGGAAACCTAGCAAACCTATACATTTTTGAAAACTAGACACCCAGGGAATCCAGGATGGGGTGACTGGACTGCCTCCCAGCAGGTTCTGTTACCCAGAATCCCTTGCAAACCTAAAAATTGTCAAAAAACACATTTCCCCACATTTCTGTGGTGGAAAGTTCTGGAATCTGCGTGGATCCACAAATTTCCACTCACCCCGTGTTCCCCAAAGTCTTATGAGAAAAATGGTACCTCACTTGTGTGGGTCGGCCTAGTGCCTGCGACAGGAAACGACGCAAAACGCAACATGGTCACACTTCAATTTCGCAGTGAAAAATGACCCTTTTTTGGCAAAGTGCCTAGGTGTAGTTTTTGAACCCTAGCTCTGCCGGCACCTAGGGAAACCTAGCAAACCTATACATTTTTTAAAACTAGACACCCAGGGGAATCCAGGATGGGGTGACTTGACTGCCTCCCACCAGGTTCTGTTACCCAGAATCCCTTGCAAACCTAAACAAATTGTCAAAAAAAACACATTTTCCCCACATTTCTGTGGTGGAAAGTTCTGGAATCTGCGTGGATCCACAAATTTCCACTCACCCCGTGTTCCCCAAAGTCTTATGAGAAAAATAGTACCTCACTTGTGTGGGTCGGCCTAGTGCCTGCGACAGGAAACGGCGCAAAACGCAACGTGGTCACACCTCAATTTCGCAGTGAAAAATGACCCTTTTTTGGCAAAGTGCCTAGCTGTAGTTTTTGAACCCTAGCTCTGCCGGCACCTAAGGAAACCTAGCAAACCTATACATTTTTGAAAACTAGACACCCAGGGGAATCCAGGATGGGGTGACTGGACTGCCTCCCACCAGGTTCTGTTACCCAGAATCCCTTGCAAACCTAAAAAATTGTCAAAAAACACACATTTTCCCCACGTTTCTGTGGTGGAAAGTTCTGGAATCTGCGTGGATCCACAAATTTCCACCCACCCCGCGTTCCCCAAAGTCTTACGAGAAAAATGGTACCTCACTTGTGTGGGTCGGCCTAGTGCCTGTGACAGGAAACGGCGCAAAACGCAACGTGGTCACACCTCAATTTCGCAGTGAAAAATGACCCTTTTTTGGCAAAGTGCCTAGCTGTAGTTTTTGAACCCTAGCTCTGCCGGCACCTAAGGAAACCTAGCAAACCTATACATTTTTGAAAACTAGACACCCAGGGGAATCCAGGATGGGGTGACTGGACTGCCTCCCACCAGGTTCTGTTACCCAGAATCCCTTGCAAACCTAGACAATTGTCAAAAAACACATTTCCCCACATTTCTGTGGTGGAAAGTTCTGGAATCTGCGTGGATCCACAAATTTCTGCCCACCCCGCGTTCCCCAAAGTCTTACGAGAAAAATGGTACCTCACTTGTGTGGGTCGGCCTAGTGCCTGCGACAGGAAACGGCGCAAAACGCAACGTGGTCACACCTCAATTTCGCAGTGAAAAATGACCCTTTTTGGCAAAGTGCCTAGCTGTAGTTTTTGAACCCTAGCTCTGCCGGCACCTAGGGAAACCTACCAAACCCACACATTTCTGAAAAGTAGACACCCGGGGGCTTCCAGGGAGGTATGGCTTGCGTGGATCCCCCAACGTTTTCTTACCCAGAATCCCCTGCAAACCTCAATTTTAGCTGAAAAAAATCACTTTTTTCACACATTTTTGTGTGGGAAAGTGTAGCATCACTGACCTCACACAAATTTCCTACCACCCAGCGTTCCCCCAGGTCTCCCAATAAAAATGGTGCCTCACTTGTGTGGGAGGCCCAAGTACCCGCGACAGGCAAGGGCCCAAAACATAGTGAGGTGACATCAAAATTGCCTATCTCAAAACCACCTGGTTTTGCAAGGGGGGTCACCTGGGTCTTTGGCCCCGTGCTCGGCGGCCATCTAGGGAAACCTACCAAACCCACACATTTCTGAAAATTAGACACCCGGGGGCTTCCAGGGAGGTATGGCTTGCGTGGATCCCCCAACGTTTCCTTACCCAGAATCCCCTGCAAACCTCAATTTTAGCTGAAAAAAATCACTTTTTTCACACATTTTTGTGTGGGAAAGTGTGGCATCACTGGCCTCACACAAATTTCCTACCACCCAGCGTTCCCCCAGGTCTCCCGATAAAAATGGTGCCTCACTTGTGTGGGAGGCCCAAGTACCCGCGACAGGCAAGGGCCCAAAACGTAGTGAGGCGACATCAAAATTGCCTATCTCAAAACCACCTGGTTTTGCAAGGGGCGTCACCTGGGTCTTTGGCCCCGTGCTCGGCGGCCATCTAGGGAAACCTACCAAACCCACACATTTCTGAAAAGTAGACACCCGGGGCTTCCAGGGAGGTATGGCTTGCGTGGATCCCCCAACGTTTCCTTACCCAGAATCCCCTGCAAACCTCAATTTTAGCTGAAAAAAATCACTTTTTCACACATTTTTGTGTGGGAAAGTGTGGCATCACTGGCCTCACACAAATTTCCTACCACCCAGCGTTCCCCCAGGTCTCCCGATAAAAATGGTGCCTCACTTGTGTGGGAGGCCCAAGTACCCGCGACAGGCAAGGGCCCAAAACGTAGTGAGGCGACATCAAAATTGCCTATCTCAAAACCACCTGGTTTTGCAAGGGGGTCACCTGGGTCTTTGGTCCCGTGCTCGGCGGCCATCTAGGGAAACCTACCAAACCCACACATTTCTGAAAAGTAGGCACCCGGAGGTTTCCAGGGAGGTATGGCTTGCGTGGATCCCCCAACGTTTCCTTACCCAGAATCCCCTGCAAACCTCAATTTTAGCTGAAAAAATCACTTTTTTCACACATTTTTGTGTGGGAAAGTGTGGCATCACTGGCCTCACACAAATTTCCTACCACCCAGCGTTCCCCCAGGTCTCCCGATAAAAATGGTGCCTCACTTGTGTGGGAGGCCCAAGTACCCGCGACAGGCAAGGGCCCAAAACGTAGTGAGGCGACATCAAAATTGCCTATCTCAAAACCACCTGGTTTTGCAAGGGGGTCACCTGGGTCTTTGGCCCCGTGCTCGGCGGCCATCTAGGGAAACCTACCAAACCCACACATTTCTGAAAAGTAGACACCCAGGGGCTTCCAGGGAGGTATGGCTTGCATGGATCCCCCAACGTTTCCTTACCCAGAATCCCCTGCAAACCTCAATTTTAGCTGAAAAAAATCACTTTTTTCACACATTTTTGTGTGGGAAAGTGTGGCATCACTGGCCTCACACAAATTTCCTACCACCCAGCGTTCCCCCAGGTCTCCCGATAAAAATGGTGCCTCACTTGTGTGGGAGGCCCAAGTACCCGCGACAGGCAAGGGCCCAAAACGTAGTGAGGCGACATCAAAATTGCCTATCTCAAAACCACCTGGTTTTGCAAGGGGGTCACCTGGGTCTTTGGCCCCGTGCTCGGCGGCCATCTAGGGAAACCTACCAAACCCACACATTTCTGAAAAGTAGACACCCGGGGCTTCCAGGGAGGTATGGCTTGCGTGGATCCCCCAACGTTTCCTTACCCAGAATCCCTGCAAACCTCAATTTTAGCTGAAAAAATCACTTTTTTCACACATTTTTGTGTGGGAAAGTGTGGCATCACTGGCCTCACACAAATTTCCTACCACCCAGCGTTCCCCCAGGTCTCCCGATAAAAATGGTGCCTCACTTGTGTGGGAGGCCCAAGTACCCGCGACAGGCAAGGGCCCAAAACGTAGTGAGGCGACATCAAAATTGCCTATCTCAAAACCACCTGGTTTGCAGAGGTCACCTGGGTCTTGGTCCGTGCTCGGCGGCCATCTAGGGAAAACTACCAAACCCACACATTTCTGAAAAGTAGACACTCGGGGCTTCCAGGGAAGTATGGCTTGCGTGGATCCCCAACGTTTCCTACCCAGAATCCTCTGCAAACCTCAATTTTAGCTGAACAAAATCACTTTTTCACACATTTTTGTGTGGGAAAGTGTTGCATCACTGGCCTCACACAAATTTCCTACCACCCAGCATTCTCCCAGGTCTCCCGATAAAATGGTGCCTCACTTGTGTGGGAGGCCCAGTACCTACGACAGGCAAGGGCCCAAAACGTAGTGAGCGACATCAAAATTGCCTATCTCAAAACCACCTGGTTTTGCAAGGAGTCACCTGGGTCTTTGGCCCCGTGCTCGGCGGCCATCTAGGAAACCTACCAAACCCACACATTTCTGAAAAGTAGACACCCGGGGCTTCAGGGAGGTATGGCTGCGTGGATCCCCAACGTTTCCTACCCAGAATCCCTGCAAACCTCAATTTTAGCTGAAAAAATCACTTTTTCACACATTTTCGTGTGGGAAAGTGTGGCATCACTGGCCTCACACAATTTCCTACCACCCAGCGTTCCCCAGGTCTCCCGATAAAATGGTGCCTCACTTGTGTGGGAGGCCCAAGTACCAGCGACATGCAAGGACACAAAACGCTTTGAGGCAACATCAACATTGCCTATCAAAAATGTTTTGGGCCCTTGCCTGTCGCGGGTACTTGGGCCTCCACACAAGTGAGGCACCATTTTTATCGGGAGACCTGGGGAACGCTGGGTGGTAGGAAATTTGTGTGAGGCCAGTGATGCCACACTTTCCCACACAAAATGTGTAAAAAAGTGATTTGTTTCAGCTAAAGTTGAGGTTTGCAGGGATTCTGAGTAAGGAAACGTTGGGGGATCCACGCAAGCCATACCTCCCTGGAAGCCCCGGGTGTCTACTTTTCAGAAATGTGTGTGTTGGTAGGTTTCCCTAGATGGCCGCGAGCACGGGGCCAAAGACCCAGGTGACTCCCTTGCAAAACCAGGTGGTTTTGAGATAGGCAATTTTGATGTCGCCACACTACGTTTTGGGCCCTTGCCTGTCGCGGGTACTTGGGCCTCCCACACAAGTGAGGCACCATTTTATTGGGAGACCTGGGGAACGCTGGGTGGTAGGAAATTTGTGTGAGGCCAGTGATGCCACACTTTCCCACACAAAAATGTGTGAAAAAGTGATTTTTTTCAGCTAAAATTGAGGTTTGCAGGGATTCTGGTAAGGAAACGTTGGGGGATCCACGCAAGCCATACCTCCCTGGAAGCCCCGGGTGTCTACTTTTCAGAAATGTGTGGGTTTGGTAGGTTTCCCTAGATGGCCGCCGAGCACGGGCCAAAGACCCAGGTGACCCCTTGCAAAACCAAGTCATTTTGAGATAATGTGTTGTTTATTTCTGCAGCGTGAAAATTTTGGCACAATATTGCAAGGAAAATGTGACAGACATTTTGAGGTTTGCAGGACATTGTGGGTACCATAACTTGTTGGGTTCCACAAGAGAGATATCACCATGTACTCCCATGGGTGTTTCGTTTACGACAATATCTACAGTTGGTAGGTTGTTCTTAGACGGAATGTACACCTTGGCAGACAGACTAAAAAGACAAAGATTACTGCACAGCCATCTATTCCTCAAGCACACACACATACTGGTTGGATTTGGCACGAGGGCAAGTGATGGTTCTGTATATACAATTTTATTAACAAAAGATTTCACAAAAATGAAATGCACTGTCAATAATTGAAAGGACAAAAAACTGAACCAGTGACTCGCAGCTCGTGAGCTGTAAAGCCACGTCAAGGCCCCAACCGCTTTACAGGCCATTCACACACCTTTCATACGTGATACACACAAGACCATTCACACCACCAGGCACCGAAACAAACACATTACAACATTCACAAAAAGGGACAAGGTACACCCTGCTTGAGAAAGACAAAAAAAATATTACTGCACAGCCATCTAATCCTCAAGCACACACACATACTGGTTGGATTTGGCACGAGGGTGAGTGATGGTTCAGTATATACAATTGTATTAACAAGTGATTTCACAAAAATGAAATGCACTGTTAATAATTGAAAGGACGAGAAACTGAACCATTGACTCACAGCTCGTGAGCTGTAAAGACACGACAAGGCACCAACCTCTTTACAGGCCATTCATACACCTTTCATACGTGTGACACATACAAAACCATTCACACCACCAGCCGCGGGCCCATCACATTACAACACTCACACCAGCAGACAGCGCCATTCAAGGGCCCATCACTTTCACACGCCCACATTCCTAACACAGCAACCACACAAGCTGATGGATTGCGTGGAGTGTCGCTCGGCTAACAGTGTGTGTAGTGACCAGCAGCAAGTCACTACTCACACACCACCAGCCGAGCGCCAGTCCACGCACACCGCCAGCCAAGCGCCACTCCACGCACACCGCCAGCCAAGCGCCACTCCACGCACACCGCCAGCCAAGCGCCACTCCACGCACACCGCCAGCCAAGCGCCACTCCACGCACACCGCCAGCCAAGCGCCACTCCACGCACACCGCCAGCCAAGCGCCACTCCATGCACACCGCCAGCCAAGCACCAGCCTACACACACCACCATCACATTTAGGATTTTTTTTAATAAAAATAAGAAAACACAAACAAATTGCAAATAGATACAAATCTACAAACACAACATCTGAAACTCAATACACTACAGAAATGCCAACCTTGAAACTGAACCAAAAATATTAAACAATAGAGGCCAGGCAGTTCACTTTACCACTCATGGATGCTCCCAAAAATTCTTTTGCGTGTGGTACAATCTAAAACAAGCAGGCACACACAGCCCAGGGTTAGAAGGACACTCGGGGCAGTACATGCGAGTCTCCTTCCGCATACCTCTTCGCCAACAGACTCTACATCTCCTACTGGGAAAGTCTTTTGAGGGTGTGGGAGGAATGTGATCAGGAAAGTGGCGATCTTTCAATCTAGCAACATCCTCCACCAATCCAACTCTAGGAACACTTGCCTGTTCCACTAAAACAAGGCTGCCTATTACAGACTCTTGAAACTTAGCAAAAGTCATCTTTGACTCAGGACAAGAATCCTGGAACACAACAAAAGCATTAAAGGTTGCCAAGTGGAAAAGATGGATAGCCAACTTCTTGTACCAAATGTAAGCCTTACGAAGAGCAGCGAAAGGTTCCAACCTCTGATCTACTCTGTCAACACCACCCATGTGCTTATTATAGTCTAAAATGCACACAGGTTTGCGCGCTTCAGCAACCTGACCCCAAACAGTCACAGGTGCAGTGCTTTCATCATGGATGGTAGACAGCATGTAGACATCTCTCCTGTCTGAAAACTTCACAGCTAGAAGCTCCTCGCAACGCAACGCACTGCACTGTCCCCGCACAAGCTTTTTACAAACAAGTTCTTTTGGGAAACCTTTACGGTTAGAGCGGATTGTGCCACAAGCAACAGTGTCCACTTTGGCCAATTCCCTGAACAACCGCACACCAGTGTAGAAGTTATCTACATATAAATGGTGGCCTTTGTTAAAAAATCCTCTTCCAAGTTCCCACACAATTTTCTCAGTCACTCCAAAAGTGGACGGACAACCAGGGGGTTAATACTGGAATCCTTACCGGTGTACACTCTGAAATTAGAGACATATCCAGTCCTACTATCACACAGCATATACAGCTTAATTCCATAGCGTGCCCTCTTACTAGGAATGTATTGCCTAAAAACCAAGCGGCCCTTGAACAACACCAAAGACTCATCCACTGCAATTTCTTTCCCTGGAGCATAGATCTCAGAAAATCGATCAACAAAGTGATCAATGACAGGCCGAATCTTAAAAAGACGGTCACATCAGGGTGATCTCGTGGCAACGCTAAACCATTATCGACAAAATGCATCATCCGAAGCAGAAGCAAATACCTATCACGACTCATGACTGCCGGAAAAATAGCAGTTGCCATCAAGGGACTAGTAGACCAATATGAAGACATTGATGGCTTCCTTAGCAAGCCCATCAAAAAGTTAAACCCAAGAACTTCTTCATCTCTTCCAGATTTGTGGGAGTCCACCGGGTAGCTCTAGAGTGGGGCTTAAGACTGGCACTGTTGTCCCTCAAAAACTGTTCGGCATACAAATTAGTCTGCTCAACAATCTCTGCCAAAAACACATCGTCCATAAACAACTGAAAAAAATGTATCGGCAAAAAGTTTTCAGTATTCACTCTACACCCTGGAACACCAGTAAAGTCTGGCAATGCCGGCTGCACCATTCCTGGGGCAACCCAGAGTTCAGCACTTTCAACGGGAAGCCTTGCAGCCCCATGCTACAGCCCAGGTGCCTCTTGCCGCACTATACCAACGGGAAGCCTTGCTGCCCCAGATGCCTCTTGCCGCACTATATCAACGGAAAGCCTTGCAGCCACAGGCTGCAGCCCAGATGCCTCTTGCCGCACTACACCAACCGAAAGCCCTGCAGCCCCAGGCTGCCGCCCAGATGCCTCTTGCCGCACTATCGGCACATCAATCTCCTCCTCTAACACAGGCACTTCATCCGCACTCAAGAGTATCTTCAGTATCCGATGATTCCATGTGGAGAGAAAACTCACTGCCTGAATCGTCCCCTGCCTCCTCTGCCTCAGATGCAGAGTCAGTCTCTGAACCATGGTCAGAGGAAGACTCAAAAGCATACCAACAACCTGCTGAGCAGTAATCCTGCGGCTAACCATTATCCTTACTAAGAAAGGAGACTGCACAAACAAGTCAGCAACAACCAACACTGTGCAAAGCAAGTAAGTTAAAAATGTGTGCCTTTATCACAAAGATCTATATACTCAAAAACTATACAATTCACTTACAAGAGACAGCTACACTCACCAGCACCTACTCTGCAGAGACACAGCAAAAACGATATCCCACTAGAAAGAAAAAAACAAAACCAATTACTCACAAGACAACAAAATACACATCGAGCACAAATGCAAAATGTTTTTGACACTCAAAAAACAGAAGCCAAACATAATGCTATTATTACACCATTTGCAAAAAACAAATTCATGCAGAGAAATGAAACTCATTACATTGTACAAAAAAACTCTCTTACCAAACATGTGCAACTACACAAACAGCAGAGCCACCAGTAACGAAACCGCAATCTGGAACAGTCTAAAGAGCAAAAGCCTTCAACTAGAACAAAAAAATAAAGCATTACAATTGCAATTCACAAAAAATAAAACAATTAACATTATAACACGCTATGTTACTACTCAAATGGTCAATCGGCCAGAATACACATAAAGAAATCTGCCCCTGGAAGCGACCCTTTTTATTTAAACTACTTCCATGGTGTCTAGTGGGGTTTCTGCCCCCCCGGGGCAGAAAGGCAAAAAACAGGCCGCTCTGCCCCAGGGGGCAGAATTCCTATTACAAAATAAAATGGCCCCTGGAAGTGACCCTTGCCCAAGGGGTCACTCCCATCACAATTGAAATAAATCCCTGGTGCCTAGTGGGGTTTTCTGCCCCCCCGGGGCAGAAAGGGCAAAAAAACAGGCCGATCTGCCCCCAGGGGGCAGAAAAGTCTTAATAAAATGTTGGCTCCCTAGGAAGCGACCCTTGCCCAAGGGGTCGCTTCCATTTCATCACAAAATGGATCCCTGGATCTAGTGGGCTTTTCTGCCCCCCTGGATCCAAAACGGCGGAAAAAAACAGTTGATTTGTCCCCAGAGGGGGCAGAAAAGTCTTCAATAAATTCTGGCCCCCTAGGAAGCGACCCTTGCCCAAGGGGTCGCTTCCATTTGATTATAAATGGATCCCTGGATCTAGTGGGCTTTTCTGCCCCCCCTCGATCCAAAAACGGCCGAAAAAAACGGTCGATTTGTCCCCAGGGGGGGCAGAAAAGTCTTCAATTAATTGTGGCCCCCCTAGGAAGCGACCCTTGCCTAAGGGGTCGCTTCCTTTATTTGAAAAAGGACATCCCTGGTGTCTAGTGGGGCATTTCCTGCTCCACGATCGCGACGCTGTGCACGATCGTGAAGCAGGAATGCCAGCATTGAGACATCAGGGGAGAGGAAATACTCTTTCCTCTCCCCCGATGCCTCAAGGCATCCTACTACGGCCCCCCCACCCCACCGCAACAAGAAACACTTACCCTCCCTCTGGACGCGCTGGAAAGAAATGATTTCCAGCGCGTCCAGCGCTTCCTGATGACGTCGGCGCGCGCTGTGCGCGCTGACGTCATGGGGAAGCGTGGGGGTGGCCGGGGGTGGCAGCGGAAACTCTTCCGCTGCCATCCCCTCTGTGGGGGCAAGATCGATGCCCCAGGGGGAGCGCCAGCGCTTCTCCAGGGGCTGTGCTCATGACGGAGCGGTTCCGTCATAAGCACAGCCCAACCGATGCTCATGACGGAACCGCTCCGTCATGAGCATCGAAGGGGTTAAAGCCCTTCCCTATTATTTATTGTCAGTCAGTTTAAGTGTTTTAGTTTTCTTCCTGTGTGACTCATTATGAGGTACTTTCTTATTATTTTTTTATGTTCAACTTACTATAAGTCATTTTATTCTTATTGTTTCTTTGTGACTCCCCATGAGGCACTTGACTATTCTTATTTCTTTGCATCTCAATATAAGGTACTTTATTCTTCTTGTTTCTTTATGACTCTCTATGAGGCACTTGACTCTTATTGTTTCTTTAGATCTCACTATAAGGAACTTTAATCTTCTTGTTTCCTTATGACTCCCTTTGAGGCACTTGACACTTCTTGTTTCGTTGTGGCTCTATATGGGACATTTTATTATTATTCTTTCCTTGTGACTCGCTATAAGGCACTTTATTCTTCTTGGGCCCGATTCACAAAAGTAATCTGAGACAAAATCCTAACTTTACGACTTTCGGTATTCACAAAGGGGATTTAGTAGTAGTAAAGTTATGATTTTGTAGTAAGTTTGTCTTAAGTTTTGGTCTTAAGACAAAATCCTAACAAGTTTAACTTAAGTTTAACTTAGGATTTTGTCTTAAGTTTGTCTTAAGTTTTGGTCTTAAGACAAAATCCTAACTTAAGTTTAACTTAAGTTTAATTTAAGATCAAAACTTAAGACAAAATCCTAACTTTACTACTACTAAATGCCTTTTGTGAATACCGAAAGTCGTAAAGTTAGGATTTTGTCTCAGATTAATTTTGTGAATCTGGCCCATTGTTCCTTTATGACTCTCTATGAGGCACTTGACTCTTATTGTTTCTTTAGATCTCACTATAAGGAACTGTTGGAAATGGCCCTTTTTGCAGGGTGATCCCCAAACTTTTTGCTTTTTCCTCCTATTTTTCCCTGACCTGTTTGTGTTGGTTTTAGGACTCTGGGCACTTTACCACTGCTAATCAGTGCTAAAGTGCATATGCTCTCTGTGTAAACTGTGTTATGGATTGGTATTTCCACGATTGGATATTTGATTTACTTGTTAGTCCCCAGTAAAGTGCACTGAGTGTGCCAGGGCTGGTAAATCGAATGCTACTAGTGGGCCTGCAGCACTGATTGTGCCACCCACGTGAGTAGCCCTGAAAAGTTACCTCAGACCTGCCATTGCAGAGTCTGCGCGCAGTTTGTAACTGCCATGTCGACTTGGCCAGTGCACACACTGGCCGGTCCCTAACCTTCCCTTTTCTTACATGTCAGACACCCCTCAGGTGGGCCCAAGGTACCCCTGTTGGCAGGGTGCAGTGTATGTGAAAGGTGGGACATGCCCTGGTGTGTGTGGCATGTCCTGATAGTGAATTACAGCCAATTTCGTTTTTCACTATTGCAAGGCTACCAGTTCCCCATAGGATAGAATGGGAGGTTTGTTTATAACATCTTATAAACATAACTGGCCCAGGGAATTCGGTAAGAAAATAGAATTTAGTATGCCTGAACTCAGAATCTAAAGATGCATCTTTTAGTGAAGGTGATTTTTACATTCTGTGTTTGAAAATACCACTTTTAGAAAGTAGGTATTTTCTTGCTCAGTCATCCCGTGTGCCTCTGCTGGAATGTGGATTGCCTGTCTGGGTTTTGGATGACAGAAGGCTGGGGAGCAGGAGGGCTCCAGATAGTCTAGGTGGGTCAGGAAAGGGCTGAATAGACCTGGGCTACAATGGGGGAAGGGGGAGGAGATTTCCTTGCACCTCATAGGACCTGGTCTGCCTCTGACAATGCCGTCTCCACCTCCTGCCAGGAAATCACACCAGAGAAGGCAGAACTGGTTCTGGCTGGGCACAGACACCCTCTGCCTAGCGGATCAAAGGATTTTTGGATACAAATACTGGGGCCCAGACCCCTGAACTTTAGAACTCTTTTGCATCAAGAAGACTGCCAAGAAGAAGAGCCGGAGAAGCTGTGAGGAGGGACTACCACTTTGCTGTGTGCTTTGCTGTGTTGGCCTGCAGTGGCTGCTTCTGTCTTGGGCAGTGAAAGGCCTGGACTGGACTTTCTGCAATCTACTTTTGTGAGTTTCTCCAAGGGCTTGAGGTAGAGCTTGCCCCCTGTTCAAGAAGTCTCAGGAACAGCAAAGACTTCAAGTTCTTCTGCCCTTAGCACTGGGGACTCTGTGTTCTGTGCTGCAACAGAAGAAAAGCAACTCCACGACGTCGACGCCGCCGCTGCCGACTCCGTGTCCCGAAGGCACCGCAGAGGGCACCGCCGCAACGCCTCACCGCAACCCTGGTCTCACTGACGATGCCTGTTGATGCCGCCACCGAGCCGCTGCTTGCACCGTGACCTGTGGGCACCGCACTCCGCACCGCCTCGCTTCACGCCGAAGCTTTGGCACCGCAGAGAGCACCGCCGCAATGCCGCACCGCGACCCTGGTCTCACCGACGACGCCTGTTGACGCCGCCACCGAGCCGCTGCTCACACCGCGACCTGTGGGCACCGCATTCCGCACTGCCTTGATTCACGAGGATGCCTTGGCCTGCCTGACGCCGCCACTTCCCGCCAAAATCGACGCCACTGCTTGCACCGTGGTTCGAGGGCACCGCTCGTAAGTCACACGACGCACCGCCCTCATCCCGCACCGCAGCCTTGGCCTACCGACGCCATCGACTCCAGTTCGTCAGCCGACGACAGCGCTTCAGCAACGACGACGACGCTGCTTGCACCGTGACCTGCCAGCACCGTGACGAGCACCGCCTTCATCTCGCACCGCGACCCTGGTCTCACCGACGACGCCATCCGACGCCGCCACCGAGCCGCTGCTCACACCGCGACCTGAGGGCACCGCATGCCGCACTGCTGCACTTTGCACCACAGCACCCGACGCCTGCCGACGCCAGCGCTCCTGACTCCATCAGAGAGGAGATCGACTTGCAACGTGTGTGACTTCGAGGGCCCCGACAACTCCTGCACCGACCTCTGGAACCGACGCCTGCGGACGCCGTGTTTTCGGAAGCTCAACGAGAGGTCATCGACGCCCTGCATTTCTAAAAGGTACTGTTTGCGGGTCTTCCCGACACCGTAGCTGGCCCGCGACGCCGCGGTCAGCCAGAACGGTTTGGATTTGCTTGCTCACGACGCCGTGATAGCCCCGGACGGAGCTATTGACATCAAGGAACTGTTTTTAAAGCATATTTTGATAACTGAAGATTTTTAAGTACTGTATTGTGGATTTTTATCATTTTTGGTCTTGTCTTAAGTATATAAAAATATTGGATATTTTTCTAAACTGGTGTGGTGTCCTTTTGTAGTGCTTACACTGTATTACTGTTGGTTATGTGCAAATGCTTTACACACTGCCTCTAAGATAAGCCTGACTGCTCGTGCCAAGCTACCAAGGGGGTGAGCAGGGGTTATTTTAGGAGTGTAACTCCCTTATCCTGACTAGGGTGGTGGTTTTTGCCTGGGTTTGGCACATGCCCTAGCCTGCCAAAAATCCCATTTCTAACAGGAACTTTAATCTTCTTGTTTCCTTATGACTCCCTGTGAGGCACTTGACACTTCTTGTTTCTTTGTGGCTCTATATGGGGCACTTTATTATTATTCTTTCTTTCTGACTCGCTATAAGGCACTTTATTGTTCTTGTTTCTTTATGACTCCCTATGAGGCACTTGACTCTCCTTGTTTCTTTGCTACTCGCTTTAAGGCACTTTATTCTTCTTCATTGTCATCCATGACAATGACTATAATCTCCTTGTTTCTTTGTGACTCGCTATAAGGCACTTTATTGTTCGTGTTTCTTTATGACTCCCTATGAGGCACTTGACTCTCCTTGTTTCTTTGTGGCTCTATATGGGGCACTTTATTATTATTCTTTCTTTCTGACTCGCTAAAAGGCACTTTATTAGGTCTTGCGCCTAGCGTTGCAGTGCGCAGCACTGCTCGCTCAGCGCGAGACCTCTAGAAAGGGCTTCAGAAAGCTACCCACACGCTCGTGCGTGTGGTTTTGCTTTCCGAAGCCCACATTGGCTGGAGCGTGCTTTTTTTTTGTAAAAACGGAACGCGATTGGGCAAAGGCGGGCGCATGTCCCGCCTTTGCTACGCCCATTCCCGTCGGTGGCCAGCACGCGCAGCAGCGCGCGTTCGTCTCGCTGCCGCTGCCGCGCTCCCTCCCCCCGCTCCTCTGTGGTGCGCGCGCACCACTGGTTTCGATTCCCGCGTTCGGCGGTTTCGATTCCATGCTTGTCTCTATTTCTGTGTCCTCCGTTCTCCCCCCTTTAATTAGCCTGCTTACTGCAAAATGGAGGCAAATGGTCTGGCGACGAGGCTGTAGACCTGGTGATTCTGCACTTATGAAAGGTGAATCCAAGCTCGCAGTCATCACCAAGAAGCCATTCCAAAATGTCATTACTGGAGCGCACCACGGAGGTCGAGAGCTGTGGCAGTCGACACAAGGAATCAATTCCAAAATGTCCTTCCTGGAGAGCTCCGTGGAGGGTGTAAAAGAGTTCAGCGCTAGGAGTGGGACTGACCTCCATGAACGGGTAAGTTAGAGTTGGCAGTATAAGTGCTAAAATCCGAGCACGAGAAGCATTGACGGCTTGATTAATGCCTTATTTTGATTTCAAAGCTGAGAAGCCAGACCGAACACTATAGAACTCTGCAGAACCCTCTCCTTCAGATCGTGGGTAGGCCTGCAGCGTGTGCGATCTTGGCCAAGGCCCAGGGCGGCGACCTCCAGAGCTGCGCAGGGTCTGTCTGCAGCAGTCTCCCTCTGAACTACATGTTGTTTAAACTGTTTCTGAAGACTGATGGCATCCACATTTGGATGTTTTTTTGTTTTGTTTTTGTTTTGTCTTCTTTTGGGCTGGTACTTAAACTTTCCCTCTCCTCCTCGGTTGTATCCGATGCTGTATTTCAGAAAGACTGGCATGAGAATAATAGTGCCCAAGGTAAAATAATTCACAATATGAGGGGCCTCCCTAACTGGTAGATTTCAAGCATGCGTGATACAATTGTACTTGTGTGAACTTTCTTTGCTCACCACGATCTGTTCCTACACTTGGTCTTATTGGATCGCATAGAAGTTACCCAGACGGACATGAAAGTTCTATTGCAAAAGCCTGCTACTTCTTTTATCGAACTTAGCAGGATGAAGGTCTGCGCCTCCCGGGATTCCAGTGCGTGGCCTGTTAGCTGCACAGCTCCTGTGGACGTGTTAACCCACTGAACTCTTTCACAAATGCTAATAGACTGCATGCTGGCATGTTATTATGCAATGACTTCTCGTCTCAGGATATCAAGCCCTGCCCTTGCCTGTCCACAACCAGCGGGTGACTCCAGGCCGTCTGAGGATGCGTGAAATGGCGCAGGCCGGGCCCCTGCGAGCCATGGTCAGATCGGCGCTGCAGTGAGTCAAGAGAGGGCCCGGCGCTCATCCATCCACTTGTGTCACTACCCCACCGTGTCACTACCCCCACCATGTCACAGGGCGCCAGGGTGACGCTCCACAGGCTGCACTGCAGAATTCCTAAAGGCTATATCTGTGAAAGTGCCTTACAGAGTTATGTTCGCGTAATGTGACCGTAAAGTATTAGTAATATGCTAATATCTGTTGGGATTATGACTCGCATTCGGTCCCGCAGGTTTCGCACCGGCGCATGTAGGCTTGTCTCACTGTGTCAAGAGTGTTTGTGGTCTCACTGCATTAGGAGTGTTTGCGACCTCACTCCGTTAGGAGCGTTTGCGGTCTCACTGCGTTATCAATCAATCAATCAATCAAGTGGCTTGTAAAGCGCAACTATTCACCCATAAAGGTCTCAAGGCGCTGGGGTGCGTTAAGTGTTTGTGACCTCACTGCGTTGAGTGTTTGTGGTCTCACTATGTTAAGAGTGTTTATGGTCTCACTGTGTTGAGTGTTTGTGGTACGAGTGTTTGTGGTTTCACTGTTAAGTGTGTTTGTGGTGTAGACATGCGAACACGATGGAGGAAGCGCAGTGTTGAAAACCTACAGCCAGTGACTCAGCACTAGCAAGGGTGCCCTGGACTCCAATATAAGCAAGAACCCCGCCCCCAGATAGTAAAATGACAGCAATAATTGGGGTGCAGGGGGGCCTCACAATCCTGGCCCGGTGCCACGGCACACACTGCACTATTTAGCCAGTCCTGGTGGCTTAGTGGACTAATGCATCCACTGTGGGGGGGGCCTGTGTTCGACCTCATGGTCACTGGTTCAAATTCCGATGGGTCCACTCAGCCTTTCATCCTTCTGATGTCGATAAAATGAGTACCATTGGGTTGAGTAAACATAAACATAAGATACCCTTGGGCGACCGTGCGGTTTACAAATATACGTTATGTTATTTATATCTACAGCCCTTCATGGAGCAGTTAATTGAGAATGCCAGAGTAAACCCCAAGCGGGAGTTAAACATCGGGGTATGGGGCAGGCGTGAATCTGGTGAGGTGGTTTTCCTGTAGCGCCGCATCGTGCAACAGGCTGGTGCAGTGTTCAGCCACCTCCTTTCAACTGAAGTGATCCCCGGGCAGCTCTCTGTTCCTGAAACGCCTGCCTCTCCTCTGAATGTGGAATGGAATGCGGGCACCATGCCAACATGGTACATCTGCCACTGCGAGGACTGAAGCCGATTTGCAGCGCGTGCGGTGCAAACAATGGCACGTTGCACGCTTGTTACAGGGAGACAAGCATAGGAAGCTGCTGCAGGTTTTGTTTTGGATTTTAGCAGCAGAGGGTAGGAGCAGGTCGTTACCCAAGGTGCCCCCTGTTAATCTGTTCTGGAAATTCGAAATATTTTCTCCGGGAATCCATGAATTGGAGGTCAAGGTGTGACAGCGAAAAGGGTGTGGTGGAGTAGTGAAAAGCTAAGTGTGACAGTTAACTTACACATTTTATTTGTTTTAAAACTCTGCCTCAAAGAAATTGACAACAAGGATAACTGGGACAGCAAATCTATTCTGGTTTACTTAATTGGCTCAACCCATGTGCTAACAAGGACTTGTGACTAGAAAGTCTAGTTCCTAATCTCTGATCTCAGTAACAAGGAGCCACATTCCCCGACCCCCACGCATCCCCTACTGCAATAAATGGGATAATGGGACCAGGAGAGGATGGACATCTACATACCTATAAATGAGACCCCCAGGGTATCTGTTCAAAAAGAGTCCAGGAGGCCAAAAATGACTAGCTCTACGCTTTCAGTACCCATCCCCGGCCTACACTACGAAAGCTAATTCCTCCCCTGAGTGAAATGTAGGCGTTAAATTCAAAGCATATCCTGCATTTGTAATGCAAAAGGTCTCGCATTTGCAAGAGTTTGAGCTATTGGCATTGTAAATGACAATGCCTTTCATTTATGTGTTTTGAAAAACCTGCAATCGGTGCGTAAACACTTATAGTCCTTGCTACGCTGAAGCAAGGCTGGCAGTAAAAGAGGCTTAGTTACTGCCAGCCTTGCTTCTCATACAAAGTGCGTGTTTATGCACCACTTGCAGGTTTTCAAAACACATAAATAAAAGGCATTGTCATTTACAATGCAAATAACTCAAACTCTAGCAAATGCAAGACCTTTGCATTGCAAAGGCTTGTTACTCTTACTTTTCCCCTACTTCCTTCCTCGCCCTCACCATCTTTTGCTATCCCTTCCCACCAAACAGATGTGCACTCCCGGCTGCTCGGGCAAATCTGTGGGCATCTCATCCAGACCACATCTGGAAAAATAGCAAGGAGAAATAGGGGATGGACAGACACTTTTGTTTTTAGTGGCTAGCATTCATCCCTCATTTTGGA
Source organism: Calotriton arnoldi (assembly GCA_963921515.1). Classification (NCBI taxonomy): domain Eukaryota; kingdom Metazoa; phylum Chordata; class Amphibia; order Caudata; family Salamandridae; genus Calotriton; species Calotriton arnoldi. The sequence goes on along the minus strand of CAWUFW010000123.1, from coordinate 5,259,556 downwards.
TTAATATTCACACAAAAGGATGTTTGCACTCATCTGTGGGCAAACCAAAGGAATCTCAAGTAGTAATTGTAATTATTCATTATCAATATTTAGTCCGGTCTAAATAATAATAATGAATTATTACAATTACTACTTGGGATTAGGTTTTGAGCCACAGATCATCCATCACTTGCTGTTGTTGATAGGAATCTTACAGTTCCTAAAACCTTGGTAGAACAGTGAAACAAAGCAGACAGGCTACCTCACCAGGCTCAGGCCCTCACAAGTTAAAGGTGGGAGTTACCTCTCAACCCCCACCAACAGCCCCCCATCTTTATTGTGCTTTAAAAAACGGAACATTCCAAACCCTCAATATAGGAAACTTATTGTAGGTTTGTATATCTGTGAATGCCTGTAAGACTATCTGGCATGGCATAATTGTTGTTTACCACAAAGAGTGGTTCTACTACGCAATAAGAAAACGAGCATTTGCTATGCAATAGGTGTCGCATTTGCGAGAGTTTGAGCTATTGGCATTGTAAATACCAATGCCTTTTATTTCTGTATTTTAGAAACCTGCAAGCGGTGCGTAAACAGGCACTTTGTACTTGCAGTCGTTGCTTACGAGAAGCAACGCTGGCAGTAACTATGCCTCTTTTACTGCCAGCCTTCCTTTCGTAAGCAAGGACTATAAGTACAAAGGGCGTGTTTATGCACTGCATACAGCTTTTCGAAACACATAAATAAAAGGCATTGTCGTTTACAATGGCAATAGCTCAAACTCTTGCAAATGCAACACCAATAGCTCAAACTTTAATAATGCGAGACCTATTGCATTGCAAATGCTTGTTGTTCTTGTTTCTTTATGACTCCCAATGAGGCACTTGACTCTCCTTGTTTCTTTGTGACTCGCTTTAAGGCACTTTATTCTTCTTCATTGTCATCCATGACAATGACTATAATCTCCTTGTTTCTTTGTGACTCGCTATAAGGCACTTTATTGTTCTTGTTTCTTTATGACTCCCTATGAGGCACTTGACTCTCCTTGTTTCTTTGTGGCTCTATATGGGGCACTTTATTATTATTCTTTCTTTCTGACTCGCTAAAAGGCACTTTATTGTTCTTGTTTCTTTATGACTCCCTATGAGGCACTTGACTCTCCTTGTTTCTTTGTGACTCGCTTTAAGGCACTTTATTCTTCTTCATTGTCATCCATGACAATGACTATAATCTCCTTGTTTCTTTGTTACTCGCTATAAGGCACTTTATTGTTCTTGTTTCTTTATGACTCCCTATGAGGCACTTGACTCTCCTTGTTTCTTTGTGGCACTATATGGGGCACTTTATTATTATTCTTTCTTTCTGACTCGCTAAAAGGCACTTTATTGTTCTTGTTTCTTTATGACTCCCTATGAGGCACTTGACTCTCCTTGTTTCTTTGTGACTCGCTTTAAGGCACTTTATTCTTCTTCATTGTCATCCATGACAATGACTATGATCTCCTTGTTTCTTTGTGACTCGCTGAAAGGCACTTTATTCTTCTTGTTTCTTTATGAATCCCTATGAGGCACTTGACTCTTCTTGTTTCTTTGCGACTCTATATGGGGCACTTTATTATTATTATTTGTTTGTTACTCGCTATAAGGCACTTTATTCTTCTTCATTGTCACCCATGACAATAACTACAATCTCCTTGTTTCTTTGTGAGTCACTAGGAGGCACTTCAGTCTTCTTCATTGTCACCCATGACGCACTATGATACACTATATTCTCCTTGTTGCTTAATGAGTCCCTATGAGGATGAGAATTCATGCAGAGTACCTGTAAGTACAGGACAGGTGGTCACCTTAACGCCGCTGCAGTGTTCCCTTTCTGTCTTTCCAGGGTCAGCGATGGGACTACGACTGTTTAGTTACTCTACACTACATTCGCTGTTGATGTATCGATCTAGAGCAATCGCCGAACAAAGGGAAGTAAACTGCGCTGCATTGAAAACTATGCACTCCTATGCCATTATTGTTGTAGAGGCAAAGCCCTTCTTTCCTAATCTGTACCATTCTAGTCCAGAACTATTCACAGAGATAAAACAACTTCACATCTAAACTACGCCATGCAATTCTGGCCTAGTACCAATGCAAATACAGAGCTCTCAGGATACACCTCTGTACTGATTTGCAGTTTGTGTGCCGCACACTCGTACAGCTAAAGTAGTCTTGCAGTGGAGTGTGCCCTAGAATCAAAGCACAAGGACATCCCCAGAGCTCTCACACTGCACTTATATTCTGCATGGCTAAGTGTATCAAGAAAGCCAATTTAATCATCAGCACCCGCCTAACAAAGTCTTCATTGAATTTCAAAAGGGAGCCCTGTCACCATTCTCTCTCCCCAGTGTCTGGCTCTCAACCCTCCAGCCACAGAAATGCTATTGCCACACTTCTACTGTCTGGGAAAGCTGTCCTTGCCCTCCATCTTGTGCCAAGCCAAACCAGAGCCACCCAATACGGGTCCCCCTTTGCTTTGCATGTTATACTGTAACTCATACTTGAGGCTGCACACCAGAAGATGTCTGCTACAGCAGGTGCAGAATCTCCTTTCAGTGCTTGTGTTCACCCATTCCTTTACGCTTCCAACCCCTGAGGTGATCAGCTCTCCTTGCTGAAGCAGTGGTCCAGTAGTAGCCTAGAAGTGGACAGAAAGCTCACCTGGTTCTAGTGACCATCAAATGTACATACCCACGATTGCACTCTTCACATGAAAATAATGTTGTTTCTTTCTACAGTTTTGTATCCTCAAATGGCATGCTATCTCGAAAAAGCGTCCTCCATGGACCTAAAGTCCAGCATGAAAAACTGACCTTTAATTTACATTTCTGATTGTCTCCTGCCATTTTTTTCTTTCAAACTTCCTTTGCATCCACAGCATGCCACCACTCTCTGAGCTCACCATCTCTAAGTCACATGCATGTTTGCATTAATCTCCACTAATGTATTTTTGCAAAATTCAAAGATCACCTCTCCTTTTTCGAGTCTAACCCATACAACCTAACAATACCTAAACTCCTTTAGCTTGTCTATCAACCCCACCACATCTGCATGAAGTCACATACCCCACACGCCCCACTGATGATCACACCTAACTCCTGCTGATGTCATCTGCTACAAAGACACAGGAGTGAATGCAAGGAATGGCTTCTTTAAGCACACTTGTTCTTGTGTTTTTTGCAACGTACTAAGAGGCTCTTTTTTCTTGTTTCTTTTCAACTTTTTAGAAGTCACTTTACCGTTCTTAGGGCCTCATTTGGGAGTTTTTGACTCAGGGCAGCACAGAAAGTCACTTTGCTGCACTGCCCGCCATCAAAAGAAAAGGGCAGGAATGCACTGTATCTATGAGATACGGAGCACTCCTGTCCTCTTCCACTACGCTGGCGCACAATTGACTGCCATGCACCAACGCTGGCACCCTTACACCATGGTGCATGGGTGTCTGCATTGTAGGAATTATTGTTTTTGTGCAGGAAGGAGCACCTTCCTGCACACAAAAAATCAGTGGATTCGTTTTCCTCCTGTGTGTGCTGCAGAATGAAAAAGGAAAAAACGAGGAGAAATAAAGTTATTTCTTCTCGCCTTTTGATGATTTCCAGGTTTACAAGTCCTTGTAAATCTGGGAATGCGTCAAAATCCATGGGTGTTGTGTAGGAACACTCACCGCAACACCCATGGAATGCTTCTTTGATGCAGAGTACGGCAACGCAGCAACTTGCACTGCTTTGCCTTACTCCATATCTACGAGACCATTAAAAGCCACGCAAAGTGGCTTTGCGTGGCCTCGTAGATATAGGTTTCCGCTGCCAATGCGTCAAAATAAGTGATGCACAGGAGGCGCAATGGGCTTGTAAATAAGCCCCTGAGGGCCTCATTTACTTATTTTTGGAGGAGGGAAGCACCACAAGCCATCCTTATTCGCTGCCCTACGTCAAAACAAAATGGCAGGAATTACACCGTATCTATGAGATACAAAAGACAGACAAATGATGGACGGAATGCAGAACAAATCAAACATTCACCCCCAGTCAAGAGATCTGAGTTAAATCCATTGCTCTTTTGCTCACCATGCCACCCCAGTTTAGACCCAGTCTTGACCCTGCTCCTCATGGGAACAGTCCAGCCTGAACTGCCAAGCCAGGTCCTCCCTGGACCAGAAACAAGCATCCTGGGACCGGTTTCAGGGTATCACCCCATATCAGTCAGGCTAGATTGAATCTACTGGCACAGTGAGCCCGGGACCCACGTTTGGGCATACCTGTCCACTTTTACTTCGCTGATGCTCAAATGACTGCCTTGCTCCAACACAGACGATCTTGCACTATGGTGCAAGGGTGTCTGAGTTGAAATCAGGTTGTTTTTGTGGAGGAAAGGACACCTTCCATTACAAAAACAACTCTTATGCTACCCCTGGGGAGGCGTAGGCTTTTGACGCGTTCCCAGGTTTACAGCACGTTGTAAATTTGGGAATGTGTCAAATGCCATGGGTGTGGGGACACTCACCCTAACGCCCATGGCACGCCTCCCCGGGTCAGTGTGAGGCAACGCAGCGACTTGCGCTGCGTTGCCTCACACCATAACTACGAAGTTATGAAAAGCCATGCAGAGTGGCTTTACGTGGCCTCGTAGATATGGGTAAGCCCAGTGCGCCGCCAGAACATCAATAAATGTGACGTGCTGGCGGCGCACTGGGCTTTATGGCCTGGTACTGCCTAAGTCCCCCTTTTTTACTATAACCCCAGATACCCCTTGGTTGGATGGGACTCCCTCCCTCCCTCCCCAAGGCAAGCATTTCACACCACGCTGTTTTGGATTAAGGGGAGTGACCCCCTGGCCGTATTTATTACATACAAAAAACATTAATTATTAATTTACATTTTTTACACTTTACGCAGAAAGTCCAGATACATTGATAGATACATGATGTCACTTGGCTAACCTTTAACATGTTCTAATACAACTCAGTTCCTAACGTAATCTAACAATGTATATACTTTACTTTCTGCGTGTCCCCTCTAGAGCCTACGGCAAGGTCAATGACGGGCAGCCCCATATCTTGGTAAACAGTACTACTCCACTGGAGGAAGCTTGCTTAGGGGGTACAGCTTATCGGATGGATACTTTCCCCCGGGCCCCCCCTACGCCCTGAGCCTTAAACTCCATAACGGGGGCGGCAGTTCTACATACTTGCGCTCTGATGCGCATGCGCGTGCGAGGGTGGCCACAGGCCTACTGGAAAGAGTGACTCTCCTGGCCCCCGCACCCCGACAGCCTACTGAACGGCTGTCACTGCCCCTGGAGTTACATGATGCTGGCCTCTAAGGGCCGAATACTAGGCTTACCAATCATGACCTTACCGCCACAGGCCTGCATAGTTGCCCGACTATCTGGCCTCCCCCTGAGCTCACTAGGAGGTCATGACCTAAGTCCCGTGCTCTCTAGCCATGCAAAGATGTCTTCCATAAATGCCCCATTCCCTTTAGATGATAGATGAACCCCATCTTGCAGAAAGAACTGATCGCCCCGAATATACCCATGTCCTATGGACTTCAATTTTGGGGTCCTGAACAGTTTATCAAACTTATTGTTGACCCGCTTTACCGCGTGATTCAACGCCCGCACAGACTCACCCCCCCTCCATTGGAACCTTGGGATCATGTGAGACCAGACGATGACAGCCTCGGGGCACTTCCTTGCTAACCACCCCACCTCGCTAAGCAGTTCCTCGACTAACAGCCTTCGGCCTAGGCAAGCCAGGTCGTTACCCCCTAAGTGCAGGATCCAGATTGCTGGTGGTCCCTAACTTTGTTTCAAAGCGCGGTTCACCAGGTCCCTGAATTGCCCCACGCACAATCCACCCTGCCCATGGAATACAATCCTTGCTCCTAACTTACGCGCCCTGGCCTCGTGAGCCCCTGAAAAGTAAGTTTGTAAACGACGTACATATGAGTGGCCAATGAGCCAGACTTCCTGCTGTTGTGGGGCCCAAGAGTGAACTTGGGCCATAACCTGAGCCGTCCGTTCCTGTACCGTTGACTGCCGTTTTTCTGAGTAATAAGGTGATTTCTTCCTGTCATGAATGTGGACAGATGCAGACTTCTCCCCTGAGTCACAGGATGAAGAAACTGTAAGCGAACATAAAATAGAACAATGGTCAGTGCACCGCTTCATTTACTGGTTAACACATCTACACCGCAGATAGCATTACGTAACTGTGTATCATTGTGAGCGAGCTTCCCCCTGAGTTACAGAAAGAAAAACACGCACTTAACCTGAAAGGAAAACCTCACACGATGAGGCCACTATACTAGAGCATGTGCAGCCGCACGTAGCGCTTATAGCAGTTCGAGGACCACCTGCCTATCCTTTTGACTTGTTCCCCCCCAAGACCCATGGCCACTGCCTGTGTAGCCGCTCCAATCCTAAAGGAATGAGTCCCAAAGCTAGCTGAATCTAAGCCAGCGTCTTGCATAGCCAAAGCCATGACTCTCTTAAATTGAAAAATAGTGAGGGGTGTCCTGTCCTGATGTATCAGAAGTGGCCCTGCAATGGCAGACATCCGCTGTGCCATGAAAGTCTCGAGGCTGGCAACGGGGCAGCATGTGTTACCCCTAGCCCTGTGCAGCACTATGCTCTCGCCCCTTCCTCCCTGATCCATCTTAGACCTGGGCAAGGTGATCCATATGGAATCACCGGTTAATTTGACATGCTCTACCTGTAGGCCCCCCTGCCAGTCCTTCTTGTTTCTTGGTATTAGTTCCCCCACGCGGAAAGCGCCATAGAATGCCAGACAGAATGCCGCTTGAAACAGCGTAACCTCTCCTGGTGAGGTACACACCCGGTGCAGGGCGACCAACAACTGAGCTAATGTGTTCCAACCTATTGGCCTCCGACTATCCGGCTGCGCCCCCTGCCGGCGTTGCCAACCCTTCAAAGCCTGGCGCACAATGAAATTCTTTGTTGGATCATTTTCTCCTTTTGCTTTTGCAAAAAGGATATGGCCGTGACGTGCCGCCTAGCCCCCGCCACTGGGCGCCCCTCATCCCTCAAAAAACCTAGATAGGCGACCACCGAACCCGGGTCGTGCCATGTTTTTTCCCAACTGTCCCCCAAGAACTGACAAAAAGACCAAAACGCCCCTTCATACGCTCTCCTGGTCCTTGGTGCTAGGCTAGCTGCCACGAGGTCCGATAACTGGGGGCACCAAGCTGCCAAGTAAGTTCTGGGAAAGGCGTTGGGTGTAGCGCTGCCTCTGGGAGGTGGGACCTGAATGCCTGCATTTTAAAACGAGACAATGCGTCAGCAGCATGATTCAATATACCAGGCACGTGTTTGGCTCTAAAAAGTAAATTCAATCCCATACACCGCAATGCAATCTTTTTTAACAGTCGTAGGATCATGCTGCACTTCGCTGCCTGATTATTGATGCATTCCACCACTGCCATGTTATCGGACCAAAATATCACAGACTGGTCTCTCAAATGCTCAGGCCACACAGCCAGCACTACCAGTATGGGGAAGAGCTCAAGGAAGCTAATGTTACTTGTGAGTCCTGAGTCCCTCCACCACCCAGGCCACCGCTGTGCGACCCATGCAGACCCCAGAATGGCACCGAAAGCCTCACTGCCCGCCGCGTCCGTCATCAGTCCCAAGTCGGGGCTGGACATGGGCGGGCTAGGCCACACCACTCTACCATTGAAATCGCGCAGAAATGCCTTCCAAATGAGCATGTCCTGCTTGACCTCGTCGGATAGCATAGTGTGATGGTGCTTCTCTCTGAGGCCGGACATAGCCTGTGCAATGGTGCAGGAAAATGGGCGTGCTATGGGGATTATGCGAAGTGCAAAATTCAATTGACCCACTACTTGTTGTAACTGATGAAGAGTCAACTTCTCTTTAGTTAAGCAGTGCTGTAAAGTTGCCCTGAAATCCTTTACCTTTTCCTCCGGCAACCTGGACACCCCTTGGGCAGAATCCAACTCAATCCCCAGGAATTCTATCTTTGTGTTAGGCCCCACTGTTTTGCCGGGCGCCAATGGCACCCCGAACTCCTGCATGAGGGTGCAGAACTTTGTTAATGCTGCCCCGCACTCCCCTGATCTTGGTGCCCCCAGGAAGAGAAAGTCATCAAGGTAATGTAACACCCATTGGTGACCCGTGCCCTGCCTGAAAACCCACTCCAAGAAGGAGCTAAATTTCTCAAAATAGGCACAAGATACTGAACAACCCATTGGCATGCATTTGTCCACATAATACTGTCCTTGAAATTGGAAACCTAGAAGGTGAAAGTCCAAAGGGTGCACAGGCAACAGACGGAAAGCGGACTCAATGTCACATTTCGCTAACATTGCCCCCTGCCCTAGATGCTTAAGCATGTCTACAGTTTGGTCAAAAGATGCATATCTCACACTACATAATGTATCAGAAATCGCTTCATTCACAGAATTCCCCCTTGGCGCTGATAGATTGTGTATTAGGCAGAATTCACCCTGCACTTTCTTGGGCACTACTCCCAGTGGTGAGCATACAAAATCCTGCATTGGGACGCTGTCAAATGGGCCTGCCACCCTACCCAGTCTGACTTCTTTCTCAATCTTCGCTGCTGCGATATTACCATTGTCCCTAACTGATAGTTGGTTCCTGCAGTATGCCACCCCTTGTAACCCTGCGCTGGGATCCTAAAACCGGTCAGGAACCCTCCCTGAGAACTCGTGCAGCTTCTGGGCAGTTGTAAATGCTTAACCAAGGTATCATGGCGCTGATGTTTATGGGGGATCTAGTCATTTCCATTGATATTCCTTCAATCCTGCTTCCTGGCCCCTTTCTCCCTGGACTTTTTGAAGCACTTAGATTCGGGATGTGACGCGTTACCACAGAAGCCACAGTTATGTTTGAACCGACACGTGCCGGGGGCTCTGTTACAGGTTCGTTTATTGAAATCAAAACACACCCCTTTTTTCCATGTGCCCCCCGTCCTCCCTGAGGCATTGCCTGGGGGGCCTGCGCGAAAGGGCTGAAACCTCACATTTTCTTGCACCTGCCCCCGGGAGCTGTCTGTGTGGCCCTGCACCAAATGTCTCAAATGGATAAACATGTCCGTCTGGTTCCATCTTAAAATTGGGTCATGCGCCTTTGCCCTTCTAAATTCTTTGTCGTACTCCTTCCACCCGTCGCCTACCTGAGAGGCCTGGGCTACCGTTATCCTATTCTGGTAACACGCCATCTCTGACCCCACATCCGGGAAGCGTTCTAGCATGATTGCTGTATAAATGGTAAAGGCCTACACCCAATTAACCAAATTTTCTTCCACCCTGTATTTCATGGCCACATTCGCCCATTCCCGGGGGAGCATCCACTCTTTGCTTTTTCTAGCCTCCTCCCTGTCTGCCTCATCTATCAACAGTGAAAAAATGTTAAGATATGCCCCTTTCCATATTTTTTCTTTTGTTTCGTGAGACAAATGCCGCCCAACTGTTCCCTAGATGAACGCAGTTCCCCAAACCCAGTGGTGGCAGTGTGTTTGTCATACCTGCTGCTGCTGCAGTGTCAGCCGGCTTCTGTGCTTCTGGCATCGCTGGCGTGCATACCGCCACTGGACCTCCACCACCAATAACTGGCATTGCGCCCGCGGGCGTTTCTGCTCCTGCCGGTCCTGCCGGCGTTGCCCCTCCCGCCGGTACTACCGGCTCCGCACTTGGCTTTGCCTTCCCCATCTGAGCCATTATTTGTCTTGCCTTCTCAATGGCATCACCCCCACTGCCGGATGCCCCCGCTGCAGGCAACCAGTTCCCCACTGTCTCCAGCCATGGCAATACTGCCGCTAGGTTGGCCAAAATGTCCGGCTGGACCGGCGTAACCCCCCTGTACCTTCCACTGGAGGAACCACTGGAGCCTGTGGCTGTTCCCCAGCCGGTAATTCAGTTAAAGGGGGATGAGTGTCCTCGGTACCCAGCAGGCCTGGCATGGGAACCGCAGGTTGGGGTACAACCTCCTTAGGGGCCACCCCTGCGCCACCCCTGGGCTTATTACCACTTGACTTGGGCTTACTCTTTTTAGCTACAGACGGAGAGTATGGTTTAGGAGGTACTACAGGACGCCTGGGCCGCCCTTCCCCCTCAGGACTATCAACCTTCTCTTGTAATCGTGTCAGAGCCTGCCCCATAACCTGCACTTGTTGCATCAGGGCCTCCAACATAACATCCGTGCGGGACCGCTTTTCGGTACGTCTCGCCTTAGGGGCCATTGCGTCCAACTGAGCGTACCGTGTAATGGATGACACAACAATGCCCCTGCCCACTGGTCTGGGACACTGCCCAAACCCTTACCTGCCCGTAGTAGCAGCCACCAGCCGACCACAGCACCCTCGCAACCAGAGCCACTCTCACCCGTGCGTAAAGTAACGACCCCAAACGTGTGGCTCCTGGAAGCGATTAATAGTGCAGGCTTGCTGGTGCTGCCGTCAACCCGGTGGACAGTGTCGCTGCTGTGATCAATCAATCGGTTCTCCACAAACGCGGACCCGATCCAGCTGCACTCCAGAGATGTCTGAAATGAAAGAGACACAAATGACCAGTACCGGGCCACACAACTAACTGATATGCTGCAGTGACTGCAAGCCCCAGCGCGCACACCACAGAAGCACGAGCGCCTTATGACGCCCCTTTAAACCTTCATTCACTGCGCCCTAGTCATGCAGTCCGAACATAGCCTCTCACGGCTTGCTTACACTCACGGTTTTTTAACTACCAGGTAAAATGTGCAATCTTATGCAAATAATTACTTTTTGCCTCCACCTTCAATTGTCGAAACAGATAAATTGAAGCACCCGGAATCGAACACCAGATCTTGAGCGTAGGAGTCTAACAATGCCGGCAGTATGAAAACAAAAGCCCCCAAAACACAACTCCCACCTTTTGGCGCTCCCTGCACCAGCCCACAGCTAATATGCAGCCGCTGCCGATTGCTATGGACACAAGGAAATCCGCTCGTCCCCGCCCCTGCCGGAGATTGCTGTGCACACGAGAGCCACAACCCGAGAACTTAACTTATTGACGCTGGAGCCGCAATGTCCTCCGGTCCTGGCGATCACGGTGCCCCAAACTGAAACCACCAAGGCAGCGAGGAGGCATAAAAAACCCTCCGGTCCGATTCCACCCGATGGAAGCGCCGAAACTGTAGCCGGAAGGAGAAAACACCGCCGCACTCCGTAGATTCTCCCCGATCGAGGCCGCCCTCCACACGATCCCGAAGATGACCTGCAGAGAGAAAAACAGAAAAACAAATTAAGGGGCCGCTGGTGGCCCGGGTACCCACTCGGTGCAGCGGGAGGAACAAGAGACTGCTCTTGCTCCCACTGCCCTCTTTTAAGGAGGATGCCAGGGGCAAGCCGGTCTAAACCTGCCTGCCCCTACGCTAGCTGAACGCGTGAACCGGAAGCACAAGAAGTGCTTCCGGTTCATGGGCTCCCCCGATGTCCGATTGGATGTCCTCTAGGGGGTGGGTAGTGCTGCGTCATCAAGTGGCGCGCGACCCCCCCCCCCCTTCCCTTGGGGACTGGCGTGACCGCCATAATGGCGGCGCCCGCTAGGTTGCGTTCTGCCTGGCCCAGTAAATAAGCCCCTCAGTTCTTTGCATTTCTTTGCATTATTAATCTTTCTTTGTGACTCACCATAAGGCAATGTTTTCTTCTTGCTTATTTGTCAACCTCCACGAGGCACTTTAATCTCTTTCTTTCCCACAACGAGGCACTTTATTCTTCTTGTTTAATTGCGACTCACTTTGAGGCACCTTATTATTTGATTCATCACGACTCATCTACGAGTACATTTAAAAAAATGTATTCAAATCACTTTCAGGAACTTTTATTCTTTTTGTTTCTTTCTGACTCAATATGATTTACTTAATTCTTCTTGTTTCTTAGAAACTCACTTTAGGCAATTAATGCTTTTACTTCTTTTTGGTGGGGAACGTGCTTGACTCAGTAGCTAATTTTCCTAGAACACGATTTCTACATATTTGTAAAATGTATTCAGAAGCCGGCACCTGCTAAGCTGAAGAAGCCGGGGCTCGCCTTGTTGCTGTCAGCGCCATATGGACGGTTGTTTAAATATCAGTGTCTGAGGAAAGGAGAGAGAGATTAATCTTACTGGGTCTGTAAAACACGAGCTGGACGCACGCCAAGGCATGTAAATTACATAATAAAAATCGCGACATTGATTTAACCTTGGCAGAAACATCCCAGGGCCCGTTAATCTGCCTTAGCTCAACGCGCCGCAATATGGTTTGATTATGTAATCTTCAGCAGTTTACATTTTTTGAGGCTTGGTACTGCTGGGAAAGAGTAACACTCATTATCTGGCTATTAAATAGCTGTTTTTAGGTCTAGCCTACAGACAGCTTTAGCTGTTTTTGTTGTAGACCAATTGTTTCTCATACATTAAAATACATACATACAGTGGCATTTGGGTCAGCCCCTTGCTATCGACTTGATGGCTTGCTTGTCTATCAAGTGTCCTATTCAATGGCGTTCCTCCTTATACTTTGTTAGTGTCTCCTTTGGAATATTTCTTCTTTACTATGTTCTGATTGGATGACTTGTGATTTTTCACTGCTTGCATTCAGGGAACGACCTTTTCTTTTTAGGTCAAGCCTGGGCAGTGCATGCGCTGCTCTGCGAGGCATGCTGTATTCAGGTAGGGACTTGAAGCTCCGCCCACTCTCCGCCCATATTTTTCATTGGCTTGTGTCATTGTGCCCTGGTAAATGCTGGCTTCTGATTCGTTAATAGGCTTGCTAGTCCCTCCTTAGTACTGCCTTGTCTTATTTTGTAACCTCCCGTGGTGTCACCCCCTGTTACTTGTGTTGTTACTCGGCAGGCTTTAATTACAGCCTCCGAGCACTATTTTCTCAAATATCGTTGTCCTGCCTGCTATTGCAGACAGGACACGCTCTCTCCTAATGCTGCATTTGCAATGCAATAGGTCTCGCGTTTGCAAGAGTTTAAGCTATTGGCATTGTAAATGACAATGCCTTTTATTTAACTGTTCTTAAAAACAAAACATAAATAAAAGGCATTGTCATTTACAATGCCAATAGCTCAAACTCTCTTAAATGCAAGACGTATTGCATTGCAAATGCTTGATTTTTCTAGCACTCAGTTGAAGTGCATGTGTTTTCTTGCTCTCTCCTTTATATGCTGCTTTCTTCTTAGAATCCCCCTGGTCTCCATGTTGATATCCCCCTCCTCCCACAGCTTCCATTGCTTACCCTGCTGGCTCCGTTGCTTCACCCCCCCTCCCTTTCATGTCCAGCTTGGCCATTTTAATTCTCTACTCCCGGGCTCTTCTGTTGCTCCTCTGCCCCTCCCTGACAATCATCAGCAGTACTGCCCACCCTACTCCCCACTCCTCCATTTTTCCCATCCCTTGCATCCTTGGTTTTTGATTATTTTTTTTTTAGGTAGGCTCTGCCTCTGCAATTTGCGACCAGGCAGCTTCTTTCCTTAAATACACACTAATGCACTTTTTTTTATTTACAACTCCAAGACAGGCATCTGCCATATTGGAACGGTGAATGAAAATGACACATATGCCCACAAGCGTGGTGATGCATGCATGTGTATGCATCATTTCCTACATTTTTTTTTGTCAATACTGTTCACCATTGGCATTAACCATTTTTTTTTCTTGTTGCCAATGTTGAGCAGCATTGGCAAAAAGTAAATGCAAAAGGCAAGACTGATTGGCTTTGCCAATGCTTGGTTGCATAAGTATACTCTGTATTGTCATGCACTTCCAGAGCTGGGCCATGTCAGTGCTATCCAGAGGTGTATCCGGAGGCAATTCAAAGTATTTTGGAGCCATGGTCTTGAGAAATTTTTTGCACACTTTCTCCTTTATTTTTTTCATTCGGTCAACCGAAACTGGTTGCAAAACACAATTAGACTTCAAGTTAGAGGTTCCTAATCCACCACACCAGCAATGGATACCATAGGCAACTGCCTATGTGCCTTAGTTATAGAAATTGTACTGGGTGTAACCAGAGTAGGAGAAAGGTGTGCAATGTCAAAAGTTCTCAGAAGGTCTTAATACGACAGTCATCAGCAGGAAGGGTTGGAGAGGAGAGAGGGTGAATAGATGTAATGTCAGATGGTGCATTTGGAAGCACATTAGGCCAAGTACATTGGGCAAAACGTTGTAAGATTTAGAATCTACTTTGCAGAGTAGCTGTGATTTCTCCCCAAAGATTTATTTCAGACATGCGGTGATTAAAAGAATCATTTAGGATGGGAGTTGAGAGGTGTACCCATAGATCCTTTCGGAAATGCATCGGAAAATGGTGAATTTGTAAACATATTAGGGTAGACCGATACTGGTAAAACATAGTAGGAGGATTTAATTGTGCCTTTAATGGGAGTAGAGATAAACAAATTTCCTCTTATACAGAATGACGACTCTGGTCTTTAAAATGCAGCAACAATTCCCTGGTATACCTGGACCAGGACCTTTCTCTTGGACTGCCAAACGCTATTTACTGCATCAGTAGGCCTCACTCATCCCAGGAAACCTTTTCTCCCAGAGGCCCCTAGGGCACTAGCAGCTCTCACTTTCTGTCTACATGAGGTAGTGCACCGACGTGATGTTTCATAGCCTCCACTTGGAACTGGCGCACTCCCCCACCTCCGCCCCCACCACTCCCCACCTTCACTGCCCCTCCCTTTGGAAGCCCAGGGTGTCTCAATCACCTTTCCTTAGAAGCATGGATGGTAAACAGAGAGGCAAATGACAAGAATGCATAAGATGGCCAAGAGAAGGACTCTCCTGTGTCTCGAGGGGTAAACGTGGCAATGGAAGAGGCCTAAATTCTCTGACTGGGAGACTGAGGCCTGAATAGCAAGCTGGGTGCATGGTCTGGGCAGGTCCTTGCCCGGGATATGAAGCCGGTCTGACCTGTGCCAGCCGGGATCTCCTAGCCTGGAAATCACAACCTGTTCAACATTGCCCTTTTGTTGCCTTGTAGCATACATTGGCTCTGGGTTTACAATGGCTCCTCCACATCTCCAGCAGCATCTGGCACTGCAACAATGGGCTGGGACCAGGGGTGCTGGTCCAAATGTGGTCACCGGTGACTTGCCTAGTGCCAACCTGTCGGAGGTCAAGCACCTCGGTCCTGCCTTGTCTGACAACCCTTTCATCACACAATGACTGCCCGGAAATGTTTGCACTTAAGTCACACCTAGCCACCACCGGCTCCCCGGCAGGCAGACATGCAGTGGAACCCCTACAAGCGCTGTTACACCATACCCAGTGCAAGCACCCTCACTGCGACAGCCACTGGACCCCTCACATGACAACAGACTCGCGCGAAGCGGCACGCGGGAGGCCTTTAGTCTCCAGACATACCCACACCAGCGTGGTGGTCTTTCAAGGTGATTAAAACATTTGATTCCTTCTTCAAACATTTAAACATCTTTAATGCAAAAGTAAGTAAAGTCCATAATATGTACATGCCCTGCACTTCCTGCACCATTGGCCTCTTGGGAGAATTGTGGGTACTCCCCACAGCAAGGGGGCGTTATTGCACACGTACCGATTGAGGACTCCCTAAGGGGCAAGAGAAACCCTCTAGATATTTGTTTATACAATCAACTCCCACTGGTTTCCATTGGAGCACTAAAAGGTTTCATCCCTCACTTGAAAAAATATGTGTGATCTCATTCCCAGGGCATAACCTGGATCTTACCCATGAATAGGCACTCATTTTTCTCTCCATGATATTAAGCCTCTAGCTGCTTTCATATTATTCTTTTATCTGCTGAACCTGTCATGATGTCACCGACAGCACTGTTATGCCCCCGGGCTCAACTTGTGCCGGAGGTTTCAGGTGGTGGACACCACCACTCAATACTAATGACTCGGAGTTACCTTTCATCATCAGACTTCAACCCGGAACTGAGACAGAAAAGGGAGACAGAAGTGGGGAGAGAAATATAGGACAACTGTGACGAAGAGAGACAACAGGGGTGGAAAAGCACCTGCAGGAGTGAGATAAAGAGACAGGTAGAGTGGTAGAAGAAAGAGGAAGGGCTGGAACCAAGACCAGGCATCTGTGGCCTTCTGCAGCCACAGCATTCAGAAGTGCTGGAGGCCGGCTCATGATAGAAAACTTCCCGCACACTTTTGTTTGTTTTCTTACAAATTATGCACGCCAGCAACTAAAGGAGTTAAAGCCAGATTTAAAAGTGGAAGAAAAGTAGTCAAAATTATTAAATCGCTGGAGATATAAAGCAGGTGATGGGGGTTGCAGGCGGATACACACTGGAAGCTGCTGCCACCCTTGGATTCTGCCCTTTGTGGTAGGGAAAAACATATGAATTTCTCCTAATTTTGAAAGACGTTTTTGAAAATTGAGTATGGCCCATTCGTTTTT
Source organism: Calotriton arnoldi (assembly GCA_963921515.1). Taxonomy (NCBI): domain Eukaryota; kingdom Metazoa; phylum Chordata; class Amphibia; order Caudata; family Salamandridae; genus Calotriton; species Calotriton arnoldi. The sequence goes on along the minus strand of CAWUFW010000123.1, from coordinate 5,243,108 downwards.
TTACAATATTTATTTACAATTAAGGAAAATCCCAATACCATGAATTTTTTAAATATGACAAAGGGAAGGAGGGCTGCTGACAATTCACAAAAAGCTCCGGTTGGTGGAAGTGACATCACGTCCCCTCTGACTGCAAATGACATCACAGGATTGACCTCTTGTCCCATCCGTAGTCCCTCATCAGCCTCGTATCTGCGGCCGAGTCGTCGGACGGGAGTGAAGGGTTGGAAGGTACAAAAGGAAATCAGGCTCTTACAACCAACCTTCTGTACCTGCCTCTGCTGTCATAACCCCAATTCCAGGGGTCCCCAAGGGAGGAGCTGTGGGCATCAGGTTTTGACCCTGGGTGCCCATAGGTGACGTCCATGATGGTAGGGGTGGGTCGATTCGTTGACAAGGGCAGTTTGGCTACGTCACGTGAGTGATTCACCCGGAACAGCACAGCGTGTGATTCAAAAAGCAAAAAACACCAAAAGACAAGACCCATAGCGATATTTGAGAATTAGACTCACAAAAATCCCTCCATACCTTTACCTTTTATGTCAGCAAAATGCAGTGGAGTGCAGGAAATCGAAGATGAAATTGGGGCAGGGCCGAGCCTGGCGGAATGTAACTTCAAACGCGGGATAGATGACAAATCGCGTCTTTAAAATAGAGTTTGGGCCTGTAAAAAGCTATTACAGACAGAAAACCCAGGAGACTGTCAGCGGGCAGCTGTGAGTGATGTCCCTCCAGTTGGATTTCATGTCTGAAGCCCGGACACCTGATTAAAATGCTAACATAAATTCACCAACTGGCCCCCTGCAGCTCCTATCTTATGCATTCTGCCCGCGGTTCCCCTGGAGACGGGCAGGCCTGTCCGGGGCAGTAAATTTAACTTGACCTGTAAAATGTCTCCTTTCTGTTTTGCCCATCACCTGCCCATCCACTCCCGTGTCGGCTGTTGTGCCTTTGTTCTCCTTTCTGTTTCTATTTTTCGCTCTCTCCTCACTCTCTTCCCTCCCCCTCCTCTCTATGTACCAGTGGACCAGGGCTGCAGCTTGATCATGGCTTGCAGATGACAGAAGGGACTTGTGCCTCTTTGCATACAGGGGCACCACTTTGATTTTTTGCGGTGCCTCAGCCTCTGTTCCCTTGTGGTTGGCAGGCAGGCTTTTTTATTTTGGCAAATACATTCGAGATCAGTGAATAAACAGCCTCTGCAAATCCATCTCGAGACAGTGCTTAAGTTGTAAAAAACATAAGTGCCAGGGCTCTCGTCAGGAGGCCACTGCAGCTTGCACCACACATTGCCCCTGCCATGCTGCCAATGATAGTAACAACACAACTACAAACCATCACACTTCTACAAGTGGGAGAATTCAGACTATTCCAGGCCCCCAAAGCTATAAGAATGGCTTGGGCAGCAGGTAACAGTCCTTTCTAATGTATGTTTAATTAATAATCAACTGTTGTTGTGGTCAACTCCAAATTAGCCAGACAGCGCCACCTTGTGGCAAATGGTCACAAGTGCCGGTGTTGACAATGAAGTGCTGGGCACCAGAATCCATCGGCTCAAATTAAGCACTGCCTCGAACATGCAGTTGGTAGATTCTTCAACGAAGAACTAGAAGTTAGCACCTTCGTAGCATGCTATGGACCAGGGCTCTCCAAAGTCGGTCCTGGAGGGCCGGATCCATGCCAGATTTTTAGCATATCCCCATTTAGATAAATGTAGTTATCTTAAAAATCTGGAATAGATCTGGCCCTCCAGGACCGACTTTGGAGAACCCTGCTGTAGACCAAGAAGCGTTATTTTTGCCTGGTTCATAAAAGTTATTTTTCAAGGGTTGTATGTCAGAACGTCGAGAGCACTGTGGCGTCACAAAACCTCAGAGGGCCCCCTCTGCAGGGTACAGTGATGGGGCCCCCTACACGACCCTGCCAACCAGTCTTCCCCCCATTCAGGTACCTCACCACTGCAACCCACCGCACAATAATGCAGTTTCAGTGATACCAATTGCTTCAAATTAGCATGTTCTGCAGTCCGACAGGAGTGACAAGACCAATCTATACTGATGCAGCCAAGAGGAAGGATAAAGACCATCTAAAGCAAGGGAGGTCTCACACAAATTATCTGGGGAGAAATGTAAGCTGCTTAAAACTTTTCAGAGTTATTGATTTACAAGATGGGGGTCAGGAGACAGTGGTGCGTGTTCCAAAACTATAAAGAAATAGATCGCTGTAACCTTTAAGGAAATAGTCTTTATGGGCATGCTTTGTAAAGGAGGTTCAAATGGAAATAAAGTCCTAGTAGCATTTTGACCAATTTTACCACTTGATTTAAAATTCGGTTTCCTTCCTTCATGCACATTTTTCTAGTTCTATCCCTCCTTGATTGTGGTCTAAGGAGCAGCTCAAACTGAGAAAACGTATCTTTAGGAAAGAAAAAGCACAGTATTTGGGGTGTGTTGTGGTGTAGCAGTGTTCACTCCATCACAAAGAAAGAAGTCAGTCCTCCTTACATAAATTCATGTTTTAACAGGACAGTCAGCCCCTAAAAATGAGCGCAGTGTGGGGCAAAGAGCCCCTGCTGCCTTCCCCTTGTGAAGGCTTTGCACTGAAAGGGACACTGCTGTTAACATTGGTTACTAGCAGCGGCGGCCGGCACAGGTAAGCACAGTGGGGCGGCGGGGCGGGGGTGGGGCAGGGTGGGAAGGGGGGATCCGACAGACGACAGAATAGGTATAATTAAATAAATAAATGAAACCTATTCCATTGTCTGTCGGCTTCCCCCCTGCCGCTCCCTGCTCCGCCCACCGCACTTACCTGTGCCGGCCACCACTGGTGACTAGCCTCCCAGTTGGTGGTAGCAGATAGTCGCATACTGGCGTATTTACCTGCACCCAACAGCGTAGATTGCTTACTGGAGCTGCAAGTGAAATCTATGTAATGCGTCATATTGGCTCCTCGTTCTGTGAATGAGAACATTGCATATGATGAATACCTGGACACGTGATAGGCGGGGTGCCCTAGCATGGCATCTCTCCTTATGCAGTCCCAGGTCTGCAGGCTGCAGGTATGCAGTCCCAGGTCATGTGGCACTGATAGCTCAAAGCAGCAAGCTGTTTCTCTTTCCCTACTTGTTCCCCTGCTCTGCTTCCTCTCCTCGCCCCCCCAACAAGCTATGGGAAGCCAGGTATTGTGTGTCTGGTTCCAGATTCACATCCACCTCAATGGAGAAGGAAGATTTCTTTGCATCGAGTTTCCTTTGATCAAGTCAGATGCAGCTGGTCTGCCTGTGGCCTTAGAGAAGGAAAACCTGCACAACAAACTGTGGGCAAGGGCATGACCATTTCTTTTTTTTAGTTGAAAGGGAGATTTTATTTATAAATATAAAACATCACAATATAATAAAATAGAAGATAAAATGAGGTTAGACAAAATGTTAAGGCAATAAAGAAAAAAGAGGGGAAAAGAAAAAAGAAGGGAATAAATAACAATCGCATATATCTAAATTAACATAACCACTTATACAATTACTTTAAAAAAAATTAAAAAAAGCATAGAGGAAGAAGTCAAATCGAAACTGAGTGGTACTGGCATGAAATACAATAATAAACATATTCATGGGGGCTTAGGTACCTTTTAAAGTCGGGGATTATGAAAGTACAATGTATTTGCAGATAAATCTAAGAAATGAGTGATGGGTGACCAAAGAAAGTCTCGTTTGATAGCAAGAGAAAGGGGGTAAACATATGCTCTATCCAATCTGGGATTATAACAGATTCCATACCACCAAGCCCAGTAAGAAACAGTAGTAGCGTCCTTCCATGCCCTGGTAATCTGTTTGAAAGCAACTGCAAGAAGCAATTCTATTATATAAAAATTACTAGAATAAGGGACTCACTCTTCAGAGACACTACCCAGAAAAATATTGACAAATGTAAAAGGGATTCGTGTGTCAAAGATATCATTGATTTGTCGCCAGACTTCTGTCCAAAAAGTATGAATATGAGGACAATCAAATAACGTATCTTTTAAACCTGTTGGAGTTGCATTACATTGCCAACAAGAGGGAGAAGAAGTAGGATTTATTTTGTGCAATGAAACAGGAGTAAACAGAAGTCTATTCTAAATAAAAAATAATGTTTGAGTAGTATTAGCAGCTCTAGAAGATTTCCTTATTTAAATCCAAATCCTATTCCAAACAGAAATAGAAAAGGGAATTTGGAGATCAGCTTCCCAAGAAAGTTCCACCTCTGTTTTATTTCGAATAATTGGAAAGGAGGTTAAATGCTTGTACAATTGAGAGGCGGAGGGGGAAAGATCCAGAACCGAATGAATACTAGGAGGTGAAGAAGGAGAAGTAGGATAATGCGCAAATCGGTTATACGCTGATTGGGCCAACAAAATTAAAGATGCATATTTAGATGCATAAGAGACAGGTAAAGAAAAAACGAGCTTGAGCAACTATAAAAGACATACAGGTGTTACCTTGAAAACGTTGATGAACTCAACAGTCCTTTAACATGCCAGTCCTTCTAAAAAATAATTTTATTATTAATTTTAAGATATTTGTTGTACAATATTGAGGATTGCGAAAATTGATCTTTTGCAGAATGATGAGCTATAAAGACAGGGTGGAGACGTTTACAAGTATTATTAAAAATAGGAAGGGAAAGTGACAGAAGTATATGTGTAAAGGATAAAAAATTTTGAAAGGAAAATGGCTGAAGAAAATATTTTTCGATAGTAGTCCATAACAGTAACATTGACTCTTCATCTTCTTGTAATAAGAAAGAGGATTGTTTGAGAGAAAATGCTGTATAAGTTTGAAAGTCCGGAAAATTAACTCCCCCAAATGTTTAGGATGTTTGAGTTTATGAAGAGACATGCAAGGCTTTTTATTATTCCATAAGAATTTGGATAAAATAGAATAAAGTATCTTAAAGTGAGAATTAGAAATATGTATAGGAATATTGGAAATATAAAAAGTATTATATGAACTAGCATCATTTTTATCGGATCAAGGCAGCCCCACCAGGATAAAAGCAGGGGATTCCATCTGGACGTAAAAGACTTCAATGTTTTCTGTAGCTCTTTCAAATTTAATAGTATAAAATCTTTGATAGAAAATTTAAACCACAAACCCAGATACTTGGGGGCATATTATCAAGCACATGCGATAATTATCGCAAATCGCGCATAGCGCGATTTTCATTATCGCCGTCTATCGCTGGATTTCAGCGCCGGGTTAGCGACGTATTATTAACGCTTTTCACCCAGGCGATGTGAAATCCAGCGATAGAGGGTGATAACATGCATTAGCGTGGTAAAGCAGCGAAAAATGACCTGCGATAATGTAAACCTTGATAATAGGCAGGTGTGGACTTAGCCCTGAGATCCACCTCCCATGTTACAGATGGCTAAGTCGGATTAATAGCAGGTGTTACAATCGTGCGATAAAGGGGCCTTAGCGCGACTTTGATTATCGATTCGCGGGTCTGTGGCATCCTTGTAAATATCGCGATGCAGTTGTAGCGATGTTTACCCATGTTGTTCTGTGAGGAACGCCCACTTTGCATGTCATTAGCGATAATAATCGCTGACATGCAAAGTGGAGACAAGACGGCTGCTAACTCAAGGAAACACGCGTTAGCGTGTCCTTGATGATAGAGTGATACTTAAATCGCCGCTTTTCGGCCGAAAACGGCCGCTAAAGCGGCGAAATTGGGCTTGATAATATGCCCCTTGATTTTATCTGAGTTCCAACAAAAACCAAAAGAAATATAATCTGCAGAAAAACATAATTTATTCAACGGAAGAATTTCAAACATATCAACATTTAATTAGTAACCAGACACCGAGGCAAAAAGATTTACTTCGGATAGAAAAGCTGGTAGGGAAGTCTGTGGTTGTGAGAGAAAGAGCAAAATATCGTCAGCATAAACAGAGAGTTTTAATTGACTAGCACCATATTGAAAACCTGTGATCTGAGAATTCAAATGAATTTTAGTTAGGGGTGGGTGGAGCTCGCGTAGTGGTACTCTGCAGAATTTCACGGTTACCAGAAAACTCTGTGAAATTCCGCGGAGTTCCGTGGCTGGCGAAGTGCCCCCCTGCCCCTCCATCCACCCCCCGCACTCCACAGCTAAAGCCCCGGCCCCCCGCCCCTTCATATCAATGCATCTTGAAGTTGGGCTTTGGCCTTTTGAATTGATTGTACGAGCTTTTACAGCAATAAGAATAGTAAGAGAACAACAATGTAATCTCTACATGTATGTACAAATCCTGCTATGGTAATACTGAAAATGCGTATAACTTAAATGCCAATAAACTCTGTTTAAAAAAAAAATCAAAACATCTTGAAAAGAGCCACTGGATTTTTGGGAAAAAATAAAAAAGTAAAAGAGTTGATGTAGTTTAGGAATAAGAAATTTAGAGAAATGAGAATAAAATTCAATAGTAAAACCATCAGGTCCTAGCGCTTTACCACGTTTAATAGTACAAATGGCAGTAAGAATATCCAGGTCTCGAATATCATCATCTAACACTAAAAAATCTATATTAGGAGAAGAAGGTGGAGTAATAGAAGATAAATACTGAAGAATATCTTCTTGAAGTACAGGAGATTCAGGAGTATAAAGAGACTGAAAGAACTGTGTAAATTCTGTTAATATATCTTCATTTTTATAAACCATACAATTAGTAGAGGTGAGGATAGAATCAATTTTGGTACGTTCTGTTTTCACTCTGAGATAATTAGCTAGAAGTTTCCCTGCCTTATTTTGTCCTCCATAATATTTAGCAGAGGCCTTGAGTAAAAACGAATTGGCATTTTCTGTGGATAATTTAATGATTTAAAATTTGGATATTATAAGCTCATCGAGACAAGTCTTAGAGTTTGTGCGATGATAAGAATGCTCTAATTGCTTAATTTGTGCCATCAGTAACTTTAAGTTATATAGGGAATGTGAGAAGTTGGCCTGGTATATGCTGTCCACTAATTAAAGTGGGCACCTTGCACCAGTCCAAACAACCCTTATTGATGATTAGGTTAAAGACAACCTTTATTGAAAGCTATCCTAGTGGTAGCTATGGAGAGCAGCCTTCAGGCTAAGTCTTGAAGGAATGTGAAGCAGCTTGTTTTACCAGTATATAACATCCTGAATGACCAAATGAAAGGAGAACCACACCAGGTATATATAAAATATATGTATTTAATACTAAACACTCTCTGCTAACCTCTTTATGAGATTAGAGAACAAAGCACAGAATATTAAATCACTAGAACAACAGTAAATAGCACAATACACAGTGGGCTCCAGGGGGAGACCAAACCATATACTAAGAAAGTGGTATAAGAACCACGACTTGACTAGACACAGTGCCTAGAGTGCGTAGAATCGCTGGGACCCCAAGGAACCACCCAAAGTAGTGACACAGGGGACCCACGGAGGACGGGTGCAGTGTGTGAACATAGACGCGAGCTCCGTACAACTCTATGGGAAAGTCGCGGTTGGAAATTTACAGATTAAAGACACTTCGGAGCGGACTTTAAGCAAACCCAGCTAAACATAGAAGGTTCTAAGGCCAGCACCCTTGAGAGTACCGAGGTACCCGTGTTACCTATCCCAGAGGAGCCGGGTGCATAGGGGTCAAGTGGTGTCGGAAACCCTCGTCGTTTTCAATGGCGTGATGCGAAGAAGTACTGCTGCCATGGGGAAGAAAAGTGTCCATGTGATCCAAGCCTGGATCGGAGATGAGAAGAACCTGAAAGCAGAGGGGACAAAGTCTGGGTCACTTCACGTGACCAGGAGCGGAGCAATCGAATGCCCACCGATGTCGGGTGTTTCAGGTGCGTAGAGGTGAAGCTTGATTCTGCAGCCACGGGAACCAGGAGACGTCTGCGACAACCAAAGTCCGGATTCGAGCTGTCCCACAAAGGATGTCGAGGGCTGGGGGGTCAGTGTCCGGATTGAACACCAACAAGCCTTGGCCACTGCAACCCATGCGGTCAGAGAAAAGATGCTTCTGTGAGGACCAGCAAGATCCTGGGGACTCTCCAAGCGATGGAGAGTCAGGGCACGTCTGGAGCAACCAGGTAAGCCCACTGAAAGTTAAAGTTGCCTTCTCAGGGACCCACAGGCCAACGGACCAGGGATCGCGAAGGGACCTCGAGCTGAATCACTAAATACCAGCCCACGAACACTCGTGGAGTGCAGGCCGGAAATCTTCAGTGAAATTACTGCTCGGGGTCAGGAATACAAGTAGACCAAAGCACAGCCTCAGGGGTTGCCAAAAAGCATATGCTGCTGCAAATGTACACGGTGCCCAGGGGTTCGGGTTGCACGGTCACCACGAGGGATATGGGCCTCAAAATTGCTGAGAGCGCAGATCAACCTCAGAGACCACGGGAACCCACCTCCTGTATTGCAGATATCTTTGGAGTCCTTCAGGAGCTTCGTAGATGCGTTTAGGTGCCTGCTCAGCAGGGGAGTAACTCCTTTACTCCAAGGGAGATTCTTCAGTCATCCAGCGTTGTGCAGATCGTCGAAGTACTTGGTTTCTGTATCAGAGTTTAGCACAGGTAATATCCAAAGTCCTGTAGTCAGGGGTTCCTACTTTATACCCAAGGAAGGGGTATGACTAACTCTGGGGACCCACCTATGGGAGGGTCAGGACAGAGGGGTGGCTACACCCATGTCCTTTGTCCAGTTTCAGGCCAGAGCAGGAGCAAATGGCTCCTGCAACCGGTTTGAGCTGGACTATGCACAGGGACACCAAATGTGACCCCAGTGCAGACATCAAAGCACTCTGAGAGTGCACCCACCCAGCCCCCAATACACTAAAGCCTGTCTGGGAGGTGGTCACACCTCCCTGTGACAGGAAACCTATTGTCAAGCCTTCCCCTGCCGGAGTTTCGTCCAGCAGCAGGATGGGCAGACTCGTGTCTGTGGCTGGCAGCATCCATTTTGTGATGTCAGGGTCAAGAAAGCTGGTACCGGGTGTACCGGTGGTGTCATATTTCTCCCTCTAGGAGGGTGGAATCATACCTCCCACACCAGTTACTGGTGTGGGGGTATGATTCCAAGGTGTTTGACACCAAACATGACATGTTTCCATGCAGCCGTTTTAAAGTTAGCATTTACCGCTAGGTTATAATGCACTTAAGTATATATGATTGGCTGCATCACAAACAACCCCGGAGAATAGGTTCCGAAGGCTGCAGAGGGGCTCTGCTTATGCATGGGCACCCTCTCACATAAAACCCAGCACCCTGCCTTCAGGATTGATAAGGCCTGCCATAGGGGTGACTGATAGGTTTATATGTGCAGTGATTAGGATAGATATAGTGAACCTATATCTAAGTAAGGGGTGCATGCACCACCTTACACAGGCTGCTGTAGCAGACCTGTGGTGTCATTTTAAATGGTCTCTCAGGGGTGGCATAATACATGCTGCAGCCCCTGGGAGGCCTCTGGGGTACCTATGCCCTGGGTACATAGTATACCATATACTAGGGACTTATAAGGGTACCCCAGAATCCAATCTGGAGTGTACCTAAAGTACATGAACAACCAATTTAGGGAGAAAGCAGATAGACTGGGGTCCTGAATAGTAGGATCCCAGTCAGACTAAGTCGAAAACCAGCAAAACACCAGGAAAAAGTGGGGGTAACCATGCAGTCAGATTCCACCTTCCTACATAACCCCCCAAACGAAAGGAGATAAGGCTAACCTTGTCCAGTTGAGCCTTTATTGACTAAGTGGCCATGTAAGGAAGATCCTGCACTAGCATGGATACCCCCTGTCTTATGGTCCACTAAGCAGTCCCTACCCCTAAGGGTATGGGATGGTCTCCAAAAGTTGGGATTTCTACCTGTAGGGTGTTTTGGCAAAGTAAAAGGCTGGTGGGGTGTCTGAGTAGAGAAGTGAGGCCCTAATAAAGTTGGTCTCATCTTCCTCAGAGCACTGGTCACCATGGAGGCCTTTCTTTCCATGACTGAGTTGTATCTGGCCCTAAGGGTCAACCTCTGGCTGCCTACAGCTGGGAGTTGGGTCCCTTTGGTTGGAACACTAGAGGGAGAGGGTAGGTTTGGAACCATCTGGTCCCAGGTTTGCCCTTGCCCAATGGAGTCCATCTGGGGGTGGTCCCTATTCAATGGTAAGAGGGATCCCTCAGTGGGTTGAGGAATTTTCACCTGGCTAGGGCTACTAGACTGGGTGCCCCTAATCTGTTGATGGGGGGGTTCCTCTGGGCAGTGGGCCTTTAGGGGTCCACTGACCTCCCTGACCTCTGCAGCCCTAGGCTGATTGAGGTAGGGTAGAGAGGGGCAGGATACCTGTTCCAGACTGGGTACCACCTTGGAAGGGTCCCCTGCCATCAGGGGGGTTGCCAGGCCAGGCCTGACCACCTCTGGGGCAGTTCCTTCACTAGGGGTATGATCAGTTTCCTGAGGAAGCTGACCCTTACCTATAGTCTGGGGGGAGGAAGACTTTTCTTCAACCCTTCTGCTCTCTTGTGGAGTAGAGTGGGCCATTCTTTCAGGCTCCACCTCTCCAAAATTTCCCTGGGATGGGGCTGAGGCCCTAAGAGCCCCACCAACTTTCTCAGGGAGGCCTAACATTCTTAAATGGGCCTGGTATTCAACTTCAGCCCAGGCTGAAATTTCCAGATCATTGCCCAACAGGCAATCTACAGGCAAGTTTGGGGACACTGCCACTCTCTTTGGGCCAGTGACCCCTCCCCAGCTGAGATTGACTATGGCCATGGGATGATCTGTTCTAATACCATCAATGTTGGTCACCTGGTACTTGAACTCAAGTAAAAGCTGTTGAGGGGGGACTAGTTTCCCTGTCACCATGGTGACACTAGCCCCTGTGTCTCTGACCATTTATCAGTGGCTCCTGTCTGTACTTGTTCAAAGAATTAGGACTGACAGTAAAAGTGGCAAATCCCATGCCACCATCACAGACTGAGGAGGCCTGTGAGGGGGACCTGTCTAATCCATGGTCCACCTCAGTTCCCCATAAGAACCCACCTAACTTTTTGGGTGCATTACTACCACCTGGGGGATTACTCCTTGTAGTACCAGGAGGAGTGGTAGTATTGCTGGGAGGAACATTTTCCTTATTGCTGGCCTTAGGGCAACTGGGGTCATTTTTCCAGTGGCCAGGCTTCTTACATATATGGCAATAAGGTTTCTTTTCAGGGGAGGAAGGAGTTTGGGACCCACCCCCAGAAGAGGACTATTGGGGCCCTGTAGTGGATTTATCTTTTGATTTATCCCCACCTTTCTCTTGGTTTTTGGAAGAATCTTTCTTCTGGTCACCACCCTGATTCTTTGGCTTTACTCTGGTTCTGACCCATTTGTCTGCCTTCTTTCCCAATTCTTGGGGAGAGGTCAGATCAGAGTCCACCAGGTACTGGTGTAAAAGCTGGTTTTGACAATTATTCAGGATCTGCTCCCTCATAATCAAATTGTACAATCCTAAAGAGTCATGCACCTTGCTGCCATGTATCCAACCTTCCAGAGCCTTAGTAGCACAATCTACAAAGTCAACCAAGTCCTGAGTCTGTGCTTTTTGGGTGTCTCTGAACATTATCATGTATTGTTCAGTGGTTAAGCCAAACCCATCAATCAGAGCACTCTTCAGGACTTTGTAATTATCAGCATCCTCTTCTCTTACAGTGAGGAGCTTGTCTCTACCTTTGTCTGCAAAGGAGAGCCACAATATTGCTGCCCACTGCTCCTGAGGGCCCTCTCCAGTGCAGTTATACATTTGTGGATGTCATCCCCACTCTGGTAGGGAGGGACAATCTTGTTCAGGTTCCTATGGTCATGAGTATGTTCTCTACCTCTAGGGACACTGTTGCTGCCACCATGGGGCTCTAGCCCCAACTTCTGAGAAGCTCTCTAAAGCTCCAGGGATTCCCTATCTAAGGCCAATTGCTCTCTCTTGATTCTGAGCTTAGCTCTCTCAAACTCAAGCAGTTGGCACTTCTTCTCATAAGAGGACTCCCTTTTAAGAGAAGCAGAGCTCCCTACAGAAGTACCAGAATGGTTAGATTCCTGAGAAGGAGATCTTGATCTTCTTGGTAAACTGTTAACCCTTCCAGGTGGGGTAAAAAGAGGGCCATTGAGGCCTTCTCCCTCACCTCCAGGAAGAATTGGATTGTCCAGGTTAGAATCATTTTGATCCTCCTGGCCAGCATCAGAGTCCAGGTCATAGAAGTTTTCACTTCCTGGCCTTTCCTCTTCTGCTGTCCCACCCAACTTGCCTGCCTCATCAGACCCTGGGGTCTTTCTGAGGTCATCTAAGATCAAACTCTCTATGAGACGTTGAGTGTTTGGGTTTTTCCCTGTCTTCAGTTTCCTAGCTGTACACATGGTTCTCAATTCTTGGAATGAGAGATGGTCATACTTAGTTGGCAAGGAGCCACCGGCTTCAGGCCTAGAATACATGCTAGTGTGGTGTGGTGTATGCACCTACCTACCCTAGTGGGAACTGAAACTCTCTTGAGTTGGAGAAAGGGAGTGCTAGACCCTTGGCTAACCAACTCCAAGTTCAGTAGAACTTACTTTATTCTAGTCTTGATTTATATGTACCTAAGTACCTTTAGTGGTTTTCAGTTAGTCACTCAATGAGATTATCTGGTAAAACAATAGCAAGCTTGAATCCAACCGCTGCACACCAATGTGAGAAGTTGGCCAGGTATATGCTGTCCACTAATTAAAGTTGGCACCTTGCACCAGTCCAAACGACCCTTATTGATGATTAGGTTAAAGACAACCTTTATTGAAAGCTATCCTAGTGGTAGCTATGGAGAGCAGCCTTCAGGCTAAGTCTTGAAGGAATGTGAAGCAGCTTGTTTTACCAGTATATAACCTCCTGAATGACCAAATGAAAGGAGAACCACACCAGGTATATATAAAATATATGTATTTATTACTAAACACTCTCTACTAACCTCTTTATGAGATTAGAGAACAAAGCACAGAATATTAAATCACTAGAACAACAGTAAATAGCACAATACACAGTGGGCTCCAGGGGGAGACCAAACCATATACTAAGAAAGTGGTATAAGAACCACGACTTGACTAGACACAGTGCCTAGAGCACGTAGAATCGCTGGGACCCCAAGGAACCACCCAAGGTAGTGACACAGGGGACCCACGGAGGACGGGTGCAGTGTGTGAACACAGACGCGAGCTCCGTACAACTCTATGGGAAAGTCGCGGTTGGAAATTTACAGATTAAGGACACTTCGGAGTGGACTTTAAGCAAACCCAGCTAAACATAGAAGGTTCTAAGGCCAGCACCCTTGAGAGTACGGAGGTACCCGTGTTACCTATCCCAGAGGAGCCGGATGCATAGGGGTCAAGTGGTGTCGGAAACCCTCGTCGTTTTCAATGGCGTGATGCGAAGAAGTACTGCTGCCGTGGAGAAGAAAAGTGTCCGGTGTGATCCAAGCCTGGATCAGAGATGAGAAGAACCTGAAAGCAGAGGGGACAAAGTCTGGGTCACTTCACGTGACCAGGAGCGGAGCAATCGAATGCCCACCGATGGGTGTTTCAGGTGCGTAGAGGTGAAGCTTGATTCTGCAGCCACGGGAACCAGGAGATGTCTGCGACAACCAAAGTCCGGATTCGAGCTGTCCCACAAAGGATGTCGAGGGCTGGGGGGTCAGTGTCCGGATTGAACACCAACAAGCCTTGGCCACTGCAACCCACGTGGTCAGAGGAAAGATGCTTCTGTGGGGACCAGCAAGCTCCTGGGGACTCTCCAAGCAATGGAGAGTCAGGGTACGTCTGGAGCAACCAGGTAAGCCCACTGAAAGTTAAAGTTGCCTTCTCAGGGACCCACAGGCCAACGGACCAGGGATCGCAAAGGGACCTCAAGCTGAATCACTAAATACCAGCCCACGGAACACTCGTGGAGTGTAGGCCGGAAATCTTCAGTGGAATTACTGCTCGGGATCAGGACTACAAGTAGCCCAAAGCACAGCCTCAGGGGTTGCCAAAAAGCATGTGTTGCTGCAAATGTACACGGTGCACAGGGGTTCGGGTTGCACGGTCACCACGAGGGATACGGGCCTCAGAATTGCTGAGAGCGCAGATCAACCTCAGAGACCACGGGAACCCACCTCCTGTATTGCAGAAATCTTCTGAGTCCTTCAGGAGCTTCGTAGATGCAAACCGGTCAGATGCATTTAGGTACCTGCTCAGCAGGGGAGTAACTCCTTTACTCCAAGGGAGATTCTTCAGTCATCCAGCGTTGTGCAGATTGTCGAAGTACTTGGTTTCTGTAGCAGAGTTTAGTCCAGGTAATATCCAAAGTCCTGTAGTCAGGGGTTCCTACTTTATACCCAAGGAAGGGGTGTGACTAACTCTGGGGACCCACCTATGGGAGGGCCAGGACAGAGGGGTGGCTACACCCATGTCCTTTGTCCAGTTTTGCGCCAGAGCAGGAGCAAATGGCTCCTGCAACCGGTTTGAGCTGGACTATGCACAGGGACACCAAATGTGCCCCCAGTGCAGACATCAAAGCACTCTGAGAGTGCACCCACCCAGCCCCAATACACTAAAGCCTGTCTGGGAGGTGGTCACACCTCCCTGTGACAGGAAACCTATTGTCAAGCCTTCCCCAGCCGGAGTTTCGTCCAGCAGCAGGAGGGCAGACTCGTGTCTGTGGCTGGCAGCATCCATTTTGTGATGCCAGGGTCAAGAAAGCTGGTACGGGGTGTACCGGTGTTGTCATATTTCTCCCTCTAGGAGGGTGGAATCATACCTCCCACACCAGTTACTGGTATGGAGGTATGATTCCAAGGTGTTTGACACCAAACACGACATGTTTCCATGCAGCCGTTTTAAAGTTAGCATTTACCGCTAGGTTATAATGCACTTAAGTATATATGGTTGGCTGCATCACAAACAACCCCGGAGAATAGGTTCTGAAGCTGCAGAGGGGCTCTGCTCATGCATGGGCACCCTCTCACATAAAACCCAGCACCCTGCCTTCAGGATTGATAAAGCCTGCCATAGGGTTGACTGATAGGTTTATATGTGCAGTGATTAGTATAGATATAGTGAACCTATATCTAAGTAAGGGGTGCATGCACCACCTTACACAGGCTGCTGTAGCAGACCTGTGGTGTCATTTTAAATGGTCTCTCAGGGGTGGCATAATACATGCTGCAGCCCCTGGGAGGCCTCTGGGGTACCTATGCCCTGGGTACATAGTATACCATATACTAGGGACTTATAAGGGTACCCCAGAATCCAATCTGGAGTGTACCTAAAGTACATGAACAACCAATTTAGAGAGAAAGCAGATAGACTGGGGTCCTGAATAGCAGGATCCCAGTCAGACTAAGTCGAAAACCAGCAAAACACCAGGAAAAAAGTGGGGGTAACCATGCAGTCAGATTCCACCTTCCTACAGGGAAGTTTTCTTTCTATGAGACACAAAAAAATAGTAAAGTCCCTGGAGGCAGCCTTAAAAGTATCCCATATAATCTGCGGTGACATGGACGGGTTCTGGTTTTCAAGAAGAAAAGTAGTAGCAAAAGATTCAAACCTTTGAGTAAAATAGGAGTCCAAAAGGAAGGAGTTATTGAATCTCCACATTCTAGTACCTTGAGTAGGTGGAAAAAGATCTAAGTCTAAAGTAACGGGAGCATGATCTGAAATTAGTATGGAACCAATATCTGAGTGAGTAATATGTGGTGCAAGTGATTTAGAAAGGAACAAATAATCTAATTGAGATTGGGAAGAGTGCACAGGGGAAAAGAAAGTATATTCTAAGAGTGTAGGGTTACATAGTCTCCAAGCACCTACTGGTGATCGTTGTTGAATAGTAGATGTAAACTGAGAGTGCATATGGGAGGATATGAATTTGGATTTAAAATTACCGTCAATATTGGGGTCAAAAGCCATGTAACAATCACCACCAACTAATAAATAGTCACTTTGAAAAGCCATCAATTTAGATAATATTGTGGGCCAAAAAACAGTGTCTGGGGCAGTAGGTGGATAAAGATTAAAAAGAGTCATGGGGATCTTGTTACCCAACACAGAAGCGGAAACTCACCTATCCTGTTCATCAGCATCTTGCATAAGAACCTGCAAATCAAGACGTTTGCGACATAAAATGACATTACATTACATTTTCCCATACCCGGAGAAGCAAAAACATGACCAACCCATTGTCTTTTAAGTTTAGATATTTCTTTGTCTAAAATATGAATTTCTTGTAGTAAAGCTATATAACACACAATTCAAATTAGACATATGAGTTGACCTTTGGCGTTTTATAGGAGAGCCTAAACCCTATTGGCTGACACTAGGGAGGGCTGCCTAAAATCCTCTGGTGCAAAGCACCGGACGTTGCTTTTTTTGTCCAAACCACCGGCAGCAATAAAAATGTCAGAATAATGCTTGGGATTATGTTCCTGCTAGAGAGAGAGAGAGATCGGACTTTTGTCTATTGGCAATTTTGACACCATAAAGCACTGCAGAGGGCCTGCTGCAAAGGACAGTTCTGTATTTTATCCGGGCAGCTGAGTGGATTAGTAGAGACAGGCGTTACAAACACTTTACAACAAATTAAATGTATGTGAGAGAGGGGCTATGGAGGCTTGAGGGGCACGGTTGTTGGGTGATTTTGAGGGAATCCAAGGAGGAGATCATAACAGAACGTGTAATTGTAAAGCGCATGTTCACCCTTGGACATCTTGCCACTGAATAACAGATGTTTAGAGGAGGTCATGGAGGGGGGGCGCCAAAATGATTGTCGCATAGGCTGCCACCAGCGCTAAAGGCTGTGCTGATGGGTATGTGGCAAGGTGAAGTAATACTGTGTCATTTTTATTGTCTTTGGAGAACCTGCTGATTTTGGAAAGGTAAGGTGACTTCGTCATTGTTTACGGTTGCACACATCACTCACGCACACACCCACCTACTGTTTCAAATCAACAACCTATCTGCCTTCTACATAGGATAGTGTTTTAGAAGGACGGTTTTAGGCATAGCAGAGATGGCGTCTCGTTGCATGACTGCTGTCCAGGCCCTAAATCTGGTTCTGGAGTGCAGCTCTGAGGCAGGATCAGACTGAGATAGCAGATACTGAGACAGTATCTGAGGGAGAGGACAATGGAGCAGAATTTGAGAGTGATTTTTCAGTCGCCACAGTTCCATCAGAGAGCTCATCTTCCAGCGATTCTAAGGGACACAATGATGAGCCTTTGCAAGCAGGGTCTGTGCAGTGGGACAACAGTGGCAGGTTAGACCAACCCAAAGAGCAGGCACATACAGTGACAAGCACAGATGGAGTGCTCTCTTGGTAGCCCCCCAATTTAGTTCAGCCCCAAATTCCACTTTTCACTGGCGATGCTGGATGTAAAGTCGATACGGGCAATTTTTTGCCAATTGACTACATCCATCTCTTTTTAGATGTTGGCTTCCTTGAGAAAATTGTGCAGCAAGCAATTTCTGAGGGAGCATGGAGGCACTCTCTGGCTTCATTCTAGGGCACACAAGTGGACTCCCACTTCATTGGGTGAGTAGAAGACATTTTTCGGCCTTATGCTCAAAATGGTGGTAGTGCATAAACCAACCTTGCTGTCCTACTAGTCTACTTGCACGGTTTAAATAACCCCCATCTTCGCACCGTACATGAGCAGAGATCGTTTTTTGCTGTTGCAGCGCATGCTTCATTCCAATGACAATTCTGCTGCATTGCCCCGCGACCAGCCAGACCATGACAAAATTCAACCTGTGGTGAAACATTTGCCTGCCAGGTTTCCAGAGGTTTATACTCCTGGAAAGAATATAGCCATCGATGAGTCCTTGATCCTGTACAAAGGTCGGCTGATGTTCAGGCAGTACATTGCGAGCAAACGAGCTCGCTATAGCATCAAGCTGCACATGCTGTGTGAGAGCTCAACTGGCTATGTGAACAGCTTGAAAGTGTATACAGGGAAGGACTCCACTCTCAACCCTGTAGGTTGCCCCCCCATGCTAGGAGTCACAAGGAGATTGTGTGGGAGCTTGTCCAGCCTCTCCTTCATAAAGGTTATTACCTTTATGTGGACAATTTCTATGAGGGGCTAGAGCTGTTCAGCGAGCTGTACAAAGCCTGCACTGTGGCCGGCGGTACAGTTCGTTGTCACCGCAAAGGATGCCCGCAGGAGCTTGTTTGTAAGAAGCTCCAGAATTCCCAGAGCACTGCGTTGCATTCCAACAAACTTCTCACAGTCAAGTTCTTGGATAGGTGTGATGTGTACGTGTTCACTACAATTCATGATGAGAGCACTTCTATCGTCACGGAGTGGGGCCAGATGGCTGAAGTTCACAAGCCAACTTGTATACTTGATTACAACAGGTACATGGGCAGAGTGGATAAGAACATCAAGGTTCTTCAACCATACAATGCGAGTCATAAAAATCGCACTTGGTACAAAAAACTGTTTACCCACCTGATCGACACGGCAAAATATAGTGCATATGTTGTTGATCATCAGACAACCCCAGGAACACTCATGTCGTTCCTTGACTTTCTGTTGTCAGTCATTGAAAGTCTTACTGCTACAGAAGCAGAAGCCTCCAGTTGTTAATCACATTCCTGCGATACCTAAAAAGGATCGACCATGTCGGCGTTGTAAAGTCTGCTCTATTCATTGAAAGTGGCAGGAGAGTCGTATTTACAGTCCCCACTGCCCATCTCAGCCAGCCATGTGTTCTCCCGATTGCTTCACATTGTACCATACAAACAAGAACTATTGGGAAATTGACTGCACTAGGCAAGCAGCTTTGTGCCTCTACTTAAGGAAATCATAGAGGGCCAGATGTAGGTAAACTCATTTCTGCAAGTCCTTAATAGCGATTTTTAGCGATTCGCTATTAATGACTCGCAAAATGGAATGTAGGTAGGAATCGCAATATTAATTGCGATTCCTTAATATTCCTTAATTGCGAATTGCAAATTGCCTAGAGGCCCATAGGAATGGATGGGAAGACATTCGCAATTTGCGAGTACCCATTAGGTACTCGCAAATTGTGAATGCATTTTCAAGGGTGCAAGGGTGTCAAAAGGACACCCTGTTGCACCCCTGAGATATGTATGTGTGCACATGTGGCGCACATACATGCCCATGGCACTTTGAAAAATGCAAAAAAGTGCATTTTTCAATGAAATTGCAAATAACCACCAACTTGAAGTTGGTGGTAATTTGCGATTCCTTAAGCCCAAATCTCAGACTTTCTGGGCTTCCTGCATTGCATTTAAGGAATCGCAATTTGCGATTCCTTAAAGGCAGTCGCAAAATAGGGAATCGCAAAATTTGCGATTCCTTATTTTGCGAGTAGGTTTTTCCTACCTACATTGCACAGGGCTATTTTGCAGTCGCAAACGTTGAAATTCTGCGAATTTCAGCGTTTGCGATCGCTATTTTGCTTCCTACATCTGGCCCAGAGTTCCTTATGGCCTGCTCGACACCTTTATCTTCCATCAGAACATGGTTTGTGTTCTGTTCGCTGATTGTCAAGTGCATTATAGTCCCAGACTGCACATAATGGTGGACAGAGCATAAGCCTAGTTGTCAGGGAGTACCCTGTGGGGCAAAATTTTAAAGGCTTTACTAGATTGTGAAGTGCTTTTTAGGGAAGTTATGTAAACAACACAAGGACCACCCTGATTTCCCACAAGAACCAGAGTAAGTGTAATAAGTCAAAGAAATGTCCAGTGGCAATTATTCACCAATACGTTTACTTGATTTGAAAGTGTACAAACTGCATTAGTAACTTGTTTAATAACGAATGTTATTGAGAAAAGGTACAGGACACAATATTGTGTATGATGATTGTTTTCACATCTTTAGTATTGCTTATGATACAAGGTAGAAATTGAGTTTTCACACTTTTAAAGCAAAAGTAGAAGTGTCGGTGAACGAGTTCCAGAGGAAATTTGTTTGGCTTATTACTTTAGGGAATGTAGGCAGTATTCCCTCTCGTGATTACTTTAGTGTCAATGGTAGATATGCTTACTCAGTTTGGGGAATGAGCACTCAGAGGAAAGCACACTCGGACACCCCAAATTTGCATCCATAAACTGAAAGGAGTTAGATTTAGCACAGTAAGTGTGCTGAGGGCACATGAAAGAAACGTTTTCTTGAGCGACAAGTAGCTAGGGATGGAAAGCATTAGTATAGGTTCACTTGGCAATTATATAGGACTAGTCAGCACTCTGTTGGGGACAGAGACACAAATGGGTAAGAAAACCTTACGGTAGGTGTGCTTTCCCAGGGATATTGCATAGGTAGAAGGCAGATAGTAAAGGTAGTACAGGTACACATGCCATGACTTCACCTATGGATTCAAACCCATTGGTGCTGCACTCGCCCAAGAGTGACTTACTATGGCACGGATGGGTAAATGCTTGACTTGCTTGGCATGTTCATCCTCCTTCAGAACTTAGTAGATGTTCAGTTTGCTGTATCAGAAGTTCATTACAGTCACAGCACTGCACATAACGGTGGATGGGACATATGCTACGTTGTCCAGGACTACCCTGTGTTTCAAAAACTACAGTTTTTCATAGTTCATGATGGTCTCTTTAGGAAACTTCGGAAAATTCCCCAGCATGTTTGCCTTATTTTCAAAGGTAGATATGCTTGCTTAGTTTGAGGAATTGGCCACGGGGCATATTCGGACACCCCCAACTTGCACTGACAAACTGGAATGAGTTGGATTTAGCACAGCAAGTACGCTGATGGGGCATGAAAGACATGTCTTCTTGCACAACAAGTAGCTAGGGATAGAAGGCATTAGTATAGGTTCACTTGGCAATTATACAGGATTAGTCAGAACTCTGATGAGGACAGAGACATGGACGGGTAAGAAAAGCTGACTGTAGTTGTGCTTTCCCATGGATATTGCATAGGTAGAAGGCAAATAGTAAAGGTAGTACAGGTACACATGCCATGACTTCACCTATGGATTCAAACCCATTGGCACAGCACTCGCCCGATAGTGACTTACTATGGCACGTAAGGGTAAATGCTTGACCTGCTTGTCATGTTCATCCTCCATCAGAACTTAGTAAATGTTCAGTTTGCTGTATGATAAGTGCATTACAGTCACAGCACTGCACATAAAGGTGGGTCGAGCATATGCTACGTTGTCACAGACTACCCTGTGTTTCAAAAACTGCTGCTCTTCATAGTTTATGACGTTCTCTTTAGGAAACTTCGGAAAATTCCCCAGCATGTTTGCCTTATTTTCAAAGGTAGATATGCTTGCTCAGTTTAAGGAATTGGCCATGGGGCATACTCAGACACCCCCAACTTGCATCAACAAACTGGAAGGAGTTGGATTTAGCACAGTGAGTGCCCTAGAGGCGCATGAAAGACATGTCTTCCTGAGCCTCATGTCGATGTCACGGGAGCCATTAGTAAAGGTTCACTAGGCATGTGTTTGGTAATGTTCAGAAAGAAGGAGGTGGTTACTTGACAGGTAGTAAAATGTAGTCAAAATTATTCCATCCTGTGGCGTATGAATTTGAGGGGCCCTTGCATGGTGGTGGTATGTTGATGTGAGTGCACTGATCTGTTGGATTGGGCCCGTGGCCGGCGATTTATAAGTCTTGTGTGTGGTGCGTGAATGGTGTGTGAATTGACCATAAAGCAGTTGATGCCGTGAAGTGGCTTTATGGCTCACCTTCAGAGGGCTTGGTTTCAATATTTTGAAACTTTGATAAGTATTTGTGCTTTGAATCCAGCATTTCTGAAGGTGCTAAAACCAACCAGTGTAAGTGGTGGTTTAACTTTAACAAATTAGTACCAGATTTATATTTGTGGCGGTAAGATTGACTTTAGTAAAAACTCTTTGGTTATTTATTTCTTGTTTTTTTGTCATTATGGGTAGCTGTGGATTTTGTGCCCTACCTCAGCCGTCACCTAGGCAATCCTGCACATTTTTGAAAAGTACACAACCAGGGGAGTACAGGGCTGCATGACTTGTTTGACTCTCACCAGGTATTTGTTACCCAGAATACCCTGCAAACCTCAAATTTAGCTAGTTAAAACTCAAAATTTCTTCACATTTCTGTGATGGAATGTTCCAGAATCTGTGGGGAGCCACAAACTTCCATCCACTCGGCATTATCCCAAGTCTCCCAATCAAAATGGTACCTCAGTTGTGTGGGTGGGCCAAGTGCCCGCAACAGGAAGGGGCCAAAACGTATTTTGGAGACATCAAAATGATCTATCACAAAACGACCTGTTTTTGCAAGGGGGGCTCCTGCGTTTTTGGTCCTGGGCTTGGTGGTCATCTAGGGAAACCTACCAAACCTAGACATTTCTGAAAACTAGTGTTGGGCTTGCTATGATCGCGTGTGTGCAAGGGCGAAGCAAGCTGGAGACAAAAGGGGCTGGGCTGTACGGAAGAGCGCTGTGCGTTCTTCCTGATGCATGCGTGTCTCCTGTCCTGCCTTGTGATACTCACTGGCTCCTTCCGGTTGCTCTGACGGATGTTGAAGTCATCTTGTGAAAATCCTGCTTCCGCTACGCTGTCGTTTCCAGATGCCGTGGGAGCCTTTTAACCTTGGTTCTTCTACGCTTCTATTTTCCAGACGCCGCGGGGGTCTTCTAATTCCTGGTTATGCTACGGTGTTAATTTCCAGACGCCGCGGGGTCCTTCAATTCGTGGTTCTGCTTCGATGCTGTTTCCTGACGCTGCATGGGTCTTCAGTTATTCCCTACAATATAAAACGCACACAAAGAAAATTCACACAAAGAATCCACGTCTTCCAAGTGGTAACATTTATTTTTCAAATGTATAAAGTATACTTGTTACTTATCTGAGATAGTCTCCTTGGTTCATTGGAGATTCTGCTCCCTTGCGGGCATTTGCTTGTGGCTATAAATAAGAAAGATAGATAATATAAGTCTCCTGAAAAATAAGGGGCTGTATTATATTCTTAGTAACTAGCTCTGCACATTTTTGTGTATGTTTTTGTATTATTTATTATCCTTTCCATGAGAATATGTTTTTTGGTTTTCTCCTGATTTTACTGGATAGCAATAAGTTGGGGCTATTTGGATTCTACGCGGAACCTCTTTAAGGTTGGTTATATGTATACTTCTTTTGATTACTGTGTCATGTTGTCCTCAGTAAATGCTCATAATTTCATATTTCTTTCATATAGATATATATACCAGTGACCCTGTTGTTAAATATCGATATACCCTAGTGTAAGACAGAATTCTCCCGGTAGCTATCCTATCGTATTATACATTGAACCTCAGTGTTATTTGATTTTACATGCCTTTTGTAATACATATAACCTTACTTCTACTACAGGAATCACAGAAGGACCTTCCAACAAGAATATCCATATCTGATGCGTGTTGATGCCGTATTTTCTTTAACTTTCTCCCTTTTCTTGTTTTGTTTCCCCTCTTTTCCCATATCTACTGTGTTAGCTTTGACATTGTTGGGCTGACATTGGTGGGTGTGGGAAGTTGGGACCTATTATCATTTCTTGCATCTCACCTCTGCGGAAACAACAGGTCAGAATTAGAGAACGCGAAGCCCATGTTTATTTTCCGCCCGGGCGAGATGGAAGAACATCAAATCACGTTAGCTAACGTAGCTCATAATAGGGAATTTGCAGAAAGACACCCAAGCTCTTACCATTAGAGTAGATGCCTTGCAGCAAGGCTCCTCCACGGCAGCCACAGCTGATTCTAATGCGGGGGCTGCTGGTAATCTGTTCTCTTCGGTGCTTTCCTCTTCTAGTGTGGGTCATCCGGTTTTTCATGTAACTACTCTTTCCACAATACCTTTAGCTCCTCCTCAGCAATTTATGGAGGACCCGGCCAAGTTCGCTACTTTTATAAATGTTTCTTTCTCTGAGGTATCATACTTTCGTCTCCACCTCTGTTCTTGCTGACGGCAATGTTGTTTTTGGAGTCTGAGTTCTTCTGAGAACCAAGGCTCGGAGGGGGTGGCTGTGCGATTATTGCAGGTTTTTACAGACACTAGGATGTTTACTACAGAATAGATAGTCGAGGTGGCAGTCTCTGGATCGCTAGAGATAATGAGCCTACTGTGCTCTAAGGAAGCGTTAAATTCAACGGTGTCAATGGTATGCCAAAGGTGTTGTGAGTTCTTCTCTAAAGATGAATTCGGCATGAAAGATGCAGGCGGTAGTATTAGGTTAAACATAATGGCCGAATGGTTGGACAAGAGAGTTGAAGTGGGCTGATAGGATGCAAAAACAGGTTATCAGTGAAAATGCCATTGAGCAGGTGCACCGCCGCATGTGTAGGACTCTTGGTAACTTGTTCAAGGCCTATACTGGTCATTAGGTCTATGAGATCATTCGAATCCTTGTCTAAGATATTGTCCAAGTGAAAGTTAAAATCTCAGAGAATGGAGTAGTCTGAGAAATTAACCTTGGATTCCATAAGTTGACTAATAGCTCAGGTGAAGCTTGCTCTGGGGGCCGGGGGGGGGGGGGGCGGTAAATAAGGAGACCATTAAAGGAGTAATTATTGCTACTTTCAATTTTGAAGTAAAAGGCTTCATATTCGAAAGTAGGTGGAAGTGCAGAAAAGGTTGACCTAAGATGGTCATGGTAATCCACCGCTAGACCTCTGCCTCTTTTCCCCTCACGGTCGTGCCTGGCGATGGAAAAGCCAGCCGGGACTGCAGAGACCAAATCTGGACGAAGCATCTGCCCATGTCTCTGTTACGAAGGCAATGTCAAGTATGTGGTCTTACATGAATTTCACAAACTCGTGTTTGTTTTTTACAAGTGAACGACCGTTGATTAACATGCAGTGCCAAATATTTGATGTGTCTGTTAAATCAGAAGTGGGGAGCATGGGAGGCTGCATTGTTCTCACCTTAAAGTTGGCTAAGGGAAGATTACGCCTGGGACAACTCTGCGGGGCCTCATCGCTGGTACAGCTCAGGGCTGGGCCTGGGCAGTACTTACCTATGGGATTTAATCCAAGGAGTTCATTCCTTGAGTAGCAAATTATTTTGCTGGGTTGGAAGGTAGAACTTGCACGTGGGCTGGCGCTGAGCGCGGTCCGAGCGCAGAAAGGTACAGATGCGCTTGCATTTAGCTTGCTTTCAGCACGCCAGCGGCACACCCGCTGCGCGCGTCCGCGCTGGAGGGCACTTTTTGTAGCCCGGCATGTGGAGCTCTTGCACATGAAGACAGTGCCCAGATGAAGGAGGAGTGATGCCATGCCTTATGCTGAACTTTGTTGCAAGGCCCATGGCTGGAACCTGCCTGCTGAGCTTCACATCTGTCACTTAGCTCTCCTATCTCATGGCATGTTAACCACAAATGACTGGGACCTTGAGTTGCAAGGCATGCCAGCTACACAGTTATTGTTGCACCAAAAGAAATGTAAGATACAAACGGTGTGAGTGAAAGCAGAGTACTCTGAATTTCCCAAAAGGCCTCACAGATCACGTTGGCCATAAATAACCCTTAAACCCAGAAATGTTCCCCACTCCTGACTTCCCCACATGAATTCACTTTCTGTATCTACTATAAACAAGCATTTGCAATGCAATAGGTCTCGCATTATTAAAGTTTGAGCTATTGGTGTTGCATTATTTAGCAATGCCAATAGCTCAAACTTTAATAATGCGAGACCTATTGCATTGCAAATGCTTGTTCCTTCATGAAATGTCCTCAACGTTGATCAACTAAATAGACAAGCAGCAGGCGGGACTACCCTCGTTTTACAGATAACTAGATGTCTCGGAGAGACAGCGCATGCGCGCTGCCTACGCGAGACCTAAAAAGGCAACTTGTCCAACACACTCTGGGGTACTGAAAATAAATAAACATATCATGTTTCGCAAAAGTTGAAATGGCAGCACTGAAGCCCAAAAGTGCAAACTAAATACAGTATAGAGTACCCAACCACGCTACGCAAAACATAACGTGTGTTTATCATGTGCAAAAAGAACACGTTTTTTAATTTGTGCACGAAAATTATGTAAACCAGCGCTTAAATAGAATGTGTGGAGCATTTAAACGCAACCAATGTTAACTTTTTTTTAAGCTTTTACAAGAAATAGAACGCATTTTGAACAATGTTGTAAATGCGAAAATGTTTTCCACAACCCCAACATGATAGAATCTCTCTGCACGCTGCACGTCATCCTTACTGAAAGAGCACCACCAATTACATGATTGCCTTTCAAAATTCAATGACTATTGGCCCAAAGTTTAAAAGTCAGTATACACAAAGCAAATAACCCATAGCTACAATGTAGAAAGACACAGCCTTGATGGATAGGGACATGGAGATATAGGGTTATAGTGAGAAAGGGGCATGGCGCAGAGGACTGATGGACAGCAGGATAGCAGGCATAGAGAAGTATAATTAAAGATAATGGATACTGAAAAGAATTTATGGAGGTCACTGAGAAACAGGCTAAAGACCAACAGAGAAAGTGAACCGAAATATTAAGTGAACGGAGGGATGTGTAATACAGATAGAGCATATATAAAGCGACATTGGATAGAGTGCAAAACAAATTGGAAGTATAATTGCTACTCGAAAGGTAAAGTGAAGAGAAAGAGACAAAGTATAAAGATAAAGAAAGAGAATGAGAGAGAGCTGAGTAGGCAAGACAGTTAGCGATATTTGGAGAGAGAACTGAGAGGTATAGTGAATAGAGAGAGAATGAGTAATGGTGTGTAGTACAGAAGAGGTATACTAAAACAGCAAACAAGTAAGGTACGCTGGCAGACAGTACTGCCGGCCGGGGAGGGAGTCGCTTGGGGCAGTTGTCTGGTAGGTACAGGCACCCCAGAGCCAATGACAACAGTGAGCTGATGTGGTGCGCCATGGCATCAGCAAAGAAATATATATTTTGTCAGGTACTGAGTACCAGTACTTTTTTTTTTTGAGAGGGAGAGTACCTGCACTTCCTAAGAAAAACGTAATACTTTTAATTGCAGAGTACCATACTTCTCAGAAACAAGCAGGTACTCTGTTGCAGAGTACCTGAACTTCTATTTCAAGCACTGCACTCAAGAATGTGGGGTATTGGAGGGAATTGGAGGAGTAATGGAGTGGCAGACATAGTGAGGTTTGGGCCAGCCACCTATGACAATTGGTGTTGCAAAAATACTCATTTGAAAAGTCCAAAACTTTGCGTGACACCCCCACCGCTACATGGGAGCTGTATTTTCAACATGCTCTTCTATTTCACCTTGCAGGCAAAGCACTGTGGCAGAACAAAATGTATAAATGTATTAGACAATATTACAATTCCCCGTCCGTTTTCTGCCCTTCCCCAATCACCTCATGGCGTCAACAAAAGACTAAATTAACTAAGGCGACGCTGTGCAAGGTCCAGCATTGTCACCCACCACCCGGACCCTCACAAGCACCCAAGGAAATTTAATAAAAAGTCCTCTTAACATTTCGTTCATTAAAGGAGAAGAAACCCTGTGTCTTCATGGAGCTTGCTGGAGCTGGTGGAGTAGGTCTCTAGGAGCGTCAGATCGATCTCCACACCTTCCATGGCTGCTCTGCAGCTTTGGTTTCCGCTGTCTCGTGTCCATTCTCGGTGGTCTCGGGGGTTTGTGCTCAAAATCAGACATGGAGTTCTGGAAGCGCGTGGCAAAATATAAAATGTTTAAGTGCTGACCCTGGCACCCTGTGTCCCGCCAAGCCTGCGGAATGTCAATTATGAATGAGAAAGCGATATAAAAAGTCATTTATTAAGCCCGACTGAGCCCAAACCCAAAGTGAGAGGATTCATATGCCTGCTGCATGCGAAAAAAGACTTTGCAAAGTAAATCAACATAAAAGTAAACTAAAGACAATAAAACTTATCTGTTTGCCAGGTTTTTGGCTGTGAAAATAACAATTACAAATGTCAATACTTTGTACTGAATGTGAGGCACGGGATGGCCACTGCAGCCAACTAGCTGTAGACCGGTGAGGCAGATGGTAAGGCCTGGAGCAAAGTTCCAGGAGGCATGTGCCGAGCATGGTCGGACCACCGTAGGAATGGGGGTGGGGGCTGATAACGTGATGGCAGAAAGCACTTAATAATAACCAGTGGTGGGCGCGCACCACAGAGGAGCGGGGGCCAGGGAGCGCGGCAGCGAGGCGAACGCGCGCTGCTGCGCGTTCTGGCCACCGTCGGGAATGGGAGGAGCGAAGGCGGGACATGCGCCCGCCTTTGCCCAATCGCGTGCCGTTTTTTCTAAAAAAACGCACGCTACAGCCAATGAGGGCTTCTGAAAACAAAACCACACGCACGAGCGTGTAGGTCGTTTTCAGAAGCCCTTTCTAGAGGTCTCGCGCTGCGCGAGCAGGGCTGCGCACTGCAACGCTAGGCGCGAGACCTAAAAATGAAAGTCAGAGAACACCAAGCATTGGGTGGAAAGGTTTAACTGTAGTACAAACTGGCATTATTTATCACATAATTTTAAATATTTCAAAACTTTCAGTCCCAGTATGCAGAGTGATTTTCACTAAGAACCTATGACTAGCTGAAAGGATCTCATGTGAGGGTAAGATTTCTCAGGGCTTTGCACTGGTGCACTGTCATAAAAGAGATTAAACCGGCACAGAGTCTTGAACTGGTATTCACTTTCCTGCACAAACCTTGATTTGCCTTGGAAGGTAGTACTAAAGTAAAGAGAAGTACTGCTTTGCACTTGTTTGCATGAAGGGTGTGTTCTTTGGGTGGCACGTGGGCATTCTCGCTCAACAACACACGGATTTTCACGCAAAGCCCTATCTAATAAGAAAGGTAGACAGGGCTTTGACCCTAAATGGACACTTCCTTGAGGCAGGCATAATGTTAGAGAGAAGCATAGCATTTTGTATTGGAAGGGTACCATTCAGGTACAAAAACATATGCTAGACACCACAACTTCATCCTCTAAAGTGATACTATTAGACTCAGAGTGCATGTGTTGCAGCTGTAGCCCGGCCAAGTGACACATACCTCATGTTAACTTGAGGAGCATTGAGGATTTTTCTTGCATTACCAGCATATTGTCACACATGTGTGGCACCCCTGTAGGGCGTGACTGCATTGAGTAAATAAAGCACACTGTGTGCGGCCAGTTCTTATTTCTCTGCTGCTTATAGGTGATGTCTGAATTACAAAAGCAACTTGTTCTGCTCTCTTAGCAGTGTTCTGTTATCCTTCAGACTGTGCTGCTAACCTTCCTCTTTTGGGCACAATGCCGTGGAGTACCAGCTGCCATGGTGATACAGTTGCATTGTGCTGCCCAATTACGGGGCATATTATCAAGAAACGGCGTTAAAATTATCGCCGCTTTAGCGGCAGAAAAGTGCCGCTAAAGCGGCGATAATGGGCTTGATAATATGCCCTGGAGAATTCCCATAGAAGCCCATGTTCACACCAGAACATGGACTTCTATTGGGATTCTCAAGGGCATATTATCAAGTCCATTATCGCCGCTTTAGCGGCAGTTTTCTGCCGCTAAAGCGGCGATAATTTTAATGCCGTTCTTGATAATATGGCCCTAGATTTGTTGAGTCTCAAGAAGAGGAAGTGCTGGGGAGAGCTGGTCCCTCGCCCGGACCACCAATCAAAGGACAGGAAGGACAAAGGGACTCCAGTCATGGTGGTCACACAGAATGATTACACCTCTGGTCCCTCAAGATAAAAGGAGCTTCCAAACAACAGCAGGAAACAGAAGGAGGATGACATATGGAAAACAACAAAAACACACAAGGCACTGGGAATGCACCTCATCCCTTCACAAAAGTTAGGCTCTGACTACGAACACATGTAAGCAATAGGCAGGAACACAGAGCGACTAAGTGAGAGGACCTGCTTTAATAGATGCTGCTTGGACTTTGATGTGGGTTGGTAAGTGATGACCTAAAGTACTTCAATAATCCTATGTAGTTTCAAGGACTCTATCCGCGGCACAGTGTCTAGTCTGCCCACCCTACTCAAACCTCAGAGGTTTGCACCATGCACCATGCTATGGTTCATGCTCCCATGCATACCAGGTGTTTATCATTCCCCTTTTCCCATGGTGTCTGCATAAGGTCATCTTTATGAAAGAAAAGGTGCTGCAACATATGAAAAAGTCAAGGCACTCGGTCAGAAAAAAATGTCTAGCTCATTAATAAAAACAAATATCCCCACATTTTCTCAGGAAACTGTAAACATTGTTTACCTTTTAATAAACTGGATGTGGGATACCACAAGCAGATATGCATTTTTCACCAGAACTTGTGTGTCATGTCTGAGAAGCTCCTTGCTTAGATGGCAAAATCAAAATTTCATGTCCCAAAATACAAAGGGGCATATTATCAAGGGCCATCTCGCCGCTTTTTTGGCTTTAAAAGCCAAAAAAGCGGCGATAATATTATCTCCCTATCAACAACGCGGCGCTAACATGCATTAGCGCATGTTAGCTGCCGTTTTTGTAACGCCACGCATCTTAGCGATATACATCGCTAATGAGATGCAAAGAAGGCGTTCCTGACCATTACTCCATGTAAATAATCGCTAACAAGGCTTCGCGATATTTACAAGCATGGAGCAGATCCGCGAAGCGATGAAAAAAGCCGCGCTAACCGCGGTTTTCGCCGGAATCTAACGCCTGGTAAAATCCTGACTAAGCTATCTGTAATATGGGAGGTGAATTTACAGGTTAAGTCCACACTCCCATATTATCAAGCATTCCCTTAGCGCTGTGAAATCATCGCTTGATTTCACGCGCTATTGCCGATTATCGCCGTCTATCGCTGGTTTTCACATCGCCATTCAGCAAAGCGTTGCTAATACGCCGCTAACACGGCGATGTGAATCAGCGATAGACGGCGATAATGGTAAACGCGATAAGCGCGATTTGCGATGTTTATCGCACTACCTTGGTAATATGCCCCAAAGTTCTTTTGGAAAGCTAAGTTGACGCTACCTTGTTTCAGTCAAGGCATGTGGTGTCTTGGAACAATTCTTTGACATCAGGCAAAACAAAACAGATCGATTCTCCATTAGTTTTAAGCCAGCATCTAAGGACAGCAGGGTTGGTCAGTAACTCACATCACATGATCATTCATGTACTCATTCCCTCTTAGAATAGGAGTTTATGTTTTCTATTCTAATGTTATACTATGGCTATTTATATAGTGCCTTCCATTAACCTTGCGGGGCTAAAGCGCTTATAACCTTCAGTAACATTGTGATAGATGGTATTCAAGATTTCTTTACGTCATATCATCTATGATCACTCCTCCAGCTAAGTGCTGTCCATAATCTAGAGGTCTCAAGTTAGAAAATTGGCAGGGCCGACCCCGCTCCATCCATCAGGGTGTTTTCCAACCCCATAGCCTCTGAAAACATCATCACTCTGTCCCAGGAACTCTGCGACACCCTGGAGGACTTCTTCCACGACAAGATGTCCGACATCTAGAAAAACTTTGAGCCCCAACCTACCGCCGCTGACCTTAGCCTCATCATTCCCACAGGGGTGAACCCCGATCACCTGCTAACCACCTGGGACCAGTTTACCACTCAAACCACTACCACCATCATGAACTCCGTCCACTCAGGCGCACTAACAGACTCCTGTCCCCACCACATCTTCAACCTCAGGAGCAAGTCGATCAGCAACAAACTCACCACCATTCTCAATGCTTCCATCTCCACGGTCACCTTCCCTGACAAATGGAAACACACTGAAGTCAAACCCCTTCCCAAGAAACCATCCACCAATGAGGCGTCGGTCAAGGATCATCCCTCAGTCCCACCGTGTTCAACACCTACATAACCCCCCTGGCCGATATAGTCAGAACCCATGGACTAAACATCATATCCTATGATGATGACACCGAGCTAATCCTCTCGCTATCAGAAGAGCTCTGCATCATGAAGGTCAACTTCCACAGGTGCATGACGAGCATAGTCAACTGGATGAAAGACAACCCCCTGAAAATCAACACTGAAAAAACTGAAGTACTGATCTTCGGGAACAATTCCTCCCCGTGGAACGACTCCTGGTGGCCTTCCAAACTAGGACCCTCCCCCACGCCAACAAGCCATGCCCACAACCTCTTCATCTTCCTGAATGTAGTGTCATGTAAACAGCGGCAGCTCTTCCGCTAAGGCGGAAGAGCATCGCTCCACTGCATTGTGAGCAGCTCAAAAAGGAAAAATAAAATGATAATAGCACAATGTCACTATCATTTTATTTTTCCATCTTGGCTCAGTTGGCTTACATTTTACGTGCGGGGCGGGCTGGGCTGTCACAGGAGCAGGTGGAGAAGTAATAGGCACTCGCTTAAGTGCGCATGACGGTTTGGCCGGCCATCTTGGGCCGGCTAAACAGTCATGCGCACTTAGCATGTTCTCCACCTGGCTGTATTGCACAGCCTGGGTGGAGAACATGCACAGGCTCCCAGCCCCTGTCCATGTCTGAGAGCCGAACCACGGCACTCAGACCAATCATGATGCTGCTGTCATGCTGGTGACAGCAGCATAGTGATTGGCTAGGGAAGTCTGTGCTTTCTGCTTCTGGAGTCGACTGAAGAGGACCGAGAGGCAGAGGCCAGCCTAAAGGTACGTGATTTTTTTTTCATCCCCCCTACCACCCCGTTAAGTAGCAGCTGCCACTGCATGTAAATAAAGAATGACTGAACTCTTTTGGTTTCTGATGGACTCCGTAGACCTGTGACGTAAGCGTTGGAGGGTAATGAAGTGAATGCAGGTTTAGAACTTGGAGTTCTAGAATAAAGAAGAATAAAGAATAAAGAAGAATAAAGACGTGTATAACTACTCTTGTGTGGCATAGTCATTGGCGAGTACCCTATCAGGGTAGGATGCTACACTGGACAGCAAGCTCACCATGAGAAACCAGGTCAATGTAGTCTCCCCCGCCTGCTTCCCCACTCTTTGCATGCTCCACAAATCTTTAAATAGCTCCCGGTCAACACCAGACAAACCGTCACTCAAGCCCAAGTTACCAGTCAGCTGGACTTAGGCAATGCATTCTAAGCAGGAATCACCTCGCACCTCCTGAAAACACTACAGACCCAACAGAACTCTGCGGCCAGACTCATCCTCGACCTCCCCAAATGGACCCACATCAGCCCCCACCTCAGGAAGCTCCCTTGGCTCCCCATTCAGAAGAGATGCCGCTTAAGATACTGATGCACAATGAAGGACCAGCATACATCAACTACCACCTGAACTTCCACCAGCCCTCCAGATGCCTGCACTCCGCCTCCCTTTACCTCGCTCACATCCCTCACATACGTCAAAGCCACAGCAGAGGTTGTTCCTTTTCCTATCTTGCGGCTAGGTTCTGGAACGACCTCCTTCTTCACCTCCGGACCTCACCCTCACTGCTGGAATTCAGGAAAGGACACAAGACCTGGCAATTCGACTGAACCTCCACAGCAAGATCCTCAGTGCCTGGATACCCTCACGGGTGATTAGCCGCACTATACAGGTCCAGATTGATTGATCTGAGGAAAAGGAAATTCATGGTTTTAATTAGTTTCCAGATTATTGCATTGAGAATTGTAAAGATATTGATGTTTACAGGCCTTACATTATGGGGGGAGACAATATGTCTATTACATTACCTGTCCTGCATCCACTAATCTTTGGAACTCATATCATTGGTCAATTATGGCTTTTGCAGTAATCTTCATGCATTCTGGACGGTTTTAAAGCAGTTTTTGATCATTTATTTGAACAAGAGGGGACTTATCTAATTACATTACCATAACTATTTTTTCTACAACTTTGTCACTCGTAGTGACACATATAAAGCACTTGAAATGTCACGCATTATAACAATGAATACTTAGAAATATCACACATTAACAAATTTAAAAGTTGCCAGCTGTGCAGCTGGATTGTGCTCTTTGAAATCCTGGTTTGGCATCCCCTTTAAAATACAGAATTTTGGGCATTCTTTGCAAAGCGCATCTTAGTGCAAGTCTGGCCTGTAAAAGAAAAAAAAAATGTCATTAATGTGTTCTACCAAAGCCAAGATATTTGACGGTAGAAAAACATGCAGCTCCCAGACTTTACCTGTCAAGTTATATGTGCCTTGTCCTCTAGCGTCCTGCTTTTGATAATGTCTCTGTTGAGAGGGTCAGCCCTCTCTTCAAAGGGGGCTTCTTCCACACACACCCAGCTCTAACTGAAAGAGAAATTATTTTGTTTCTCTATAGGCAACTTCCAACTTGCTACACGTGGATCATCATTAGAAACAAATTTAAATACATGAACACACACAAAACATACAGGCCGACGGGCCCCCATTAGATTTAGAATGATGCCCCCCCTAAATATCTAACTATTAAAACATTGTGGCTAACATATTGTGTTGTAAGGTTCAACAGGCCCCTTATATGTCTCCATTTTAGCTACGTGTTTAAACTTGATGGGCCCGATTCACAAAGGCAACCTGAGAAAAAAGTCTAAATTTACCACTTTTGGTATTCACAGAGGTAATTTGGGAGTCGTATCTTTACGTCCGCAGTCGGGCCGGAATCTCCGGCTTGGGCCGTACTCTCCGCACCCAGACTGTACTTTCAGGCTCAGGTGTACTCTCCGACTCGGGCCAGATGAAGTGTAATCAATGGGCTGGAATTACATTTTTACAAAAAGGAACATTAGGAACGTGTGATAAATGGTAGAGGAGATCATGAAAATCAGATTAGGCAGGGAAAAGAGTGTGGCTGGACACTACATCATATCCCAGAAAAGTTTGCTTTTGTGCATCATGGTACATACAGTCCAAAATTTGCGCTCCCCTCAGTGTTGACTGTAGACCCGGAGAGTATGGTCGGGGTGCGGAGAGTACGGCCCAAGCTGGACATTTCGGCCTGGCTGCGGACGTAAAGATACGACTCGCAAATGACCTCTGTGAATACCAAAAGTCATAAAGTTAGACTTTTGTCTCAGATTGCCTTTTTGAGAATAGGGCCCAATATCATTTTCTAGTGGTGACTTTTTACATGCATTGCACTTACTCGATAATTACTTAGAAATTAATTTGCATGGAGTACGATTCTTGGTAAGCATTTTATCGTGTTGTTGGTACACTCTGTCCAAGGCTATCACTGTATCATGAAGGGGGAGTGAGGTGAGTCGTGCTGCTCACGTTGATTTTTAGTGCCGGGCATTTGTCACGCGCTGTAAAATCAGGGCAAACGGCACCACTCGCAACTCAAGAGGGTGCAGCTTCTTTCTGCAACTCGAGTAGATGTTCTACTCAAGCAGCAGCTTCCTCAATGTGAGCAGCAGGTTTTTCAATGCGAGTGGTGGCAACTTGCTGCGACCGCCCGCGTTGAGAAATCTCGCCGGGAGATGGTCTAGCGTTGGATTTTCCTCGCTCGCACTCGCCAACTTAACTTTGGCAAGCCACGAGAGATGAAAGCTCTGTGCCACTCCACAGAGTTTTTCGGAACTCCGCGCTCTACCCGTAGCGGAGTTTACTGCCCAGGCCTAATCCTGAGTAGTCTAATCCTTCTGCATTTTTGCACTGCTAAAAATAAAACAGTGCGTTGGGAAGCATAAAGTCCAAATAACATTTAATGCACAACAGCAAGCGGCACAGCAAAAGATCAAGGACATTTGTTACTTTCACTGACCAGGGCTCCCACTAGAAAATGGTCATTTGAAGCATTGAGCTCAAATTCATAGAAAGTTAGACCAGTGTATCAATCAATCAATCAATGCATTTGTAGAGCGCACTACTCACCCGTGAGGGTCTCAAGGCGCTAAGGGGGAGGAAGGGGGGGGAGTGCTGCTACTGCTCGAACATCCAGGTCAACAGGTCCTGGGTCTGTCGCAGTGGATGGGGAGAGTGTTCTATGTTTTGGCGGCGAGGTGGGAGAATGATCTGCCGCCGGTGGTCGTTCGGTGGATGCGTGGAACGGTGGCGAGGGCAAGGTCAGCTGAGCGAAGCTGGCGGTTCGGGGTGTAGAAGGTGAGTCGTTTGTTGAGGTATGCTGGTCCGGCGTTGTGGAGTGCTTTGTGAGCATGGGTGAGGAGCTTGAAGGTGATCCTCTTGTTGACGGGGAGCCAGTAGAGGTCTCTCAGGTGGGCAGTGATGTGGCTGTGGCGGGGGATGTCGAGGATGAGGCGTGCGGAGGCGTTCTGTATGCGTTGAAGTCTTTTCTGGAGTTTGGCCGTGGTTCCCGCATAGAGGGCGTTGCCGTAGTCCAGCCTGCTGCTGACGAGGGCCTGGGTGACTGTCCTTCTGGTTCCGGTGTGGATCCATCTGTAGATCTTGCGTAGCATGCAGAGGGTGTTGAAGCAGGAGGAGGAGACGGCGTTGACTTGCTGGGTCATTGAGAGTGACGAGTCCAGGATGAACCCCAGGTTGCGTGCGCGGTCGGTGGGTGTCGGTGCAGCTCCCAGCACAGCCGGCCACCAGGAGTCGTCCCAGGCGGATGGGGTGGAGCCGAGGATGAGGACCTCCGTTTTGTCTGAGTTCAGTTTCAGGCGACTGTTCTTCATCCATTCGGCGACGGCCTTCATTCCTTCGTGGAGGTTGGTTTTGGCGGTGGCGGGGTCCTTGGTGAGGGAGAGGATCAGCTGGGTGTCGTCGGCGTATGAGACGATGTTGAGGTCGTGCGATCGGACGATGTTGGCGAGCGGTGCCATGTAGACGTTAAAAAGGGTCGGGCTGAGGGATGATCCTTGGGGTACGCCGCAGGTGATCTTGGTGGCTTCGGATCGAAAAGGAGGAAGGCGGACTCTCTGGGTTCTGCCGGTGAGGAAGGAGGTGATCCAGTCCAGGGCTTTGTCGCGGATCCCCGCGTCATGGAGGCGTGTGTGTAGGGTGTGGTGGCAGACGGTGTCGAAGGCGGCCGAGAGGTCCAGGAGGATGAGGGCCACGGTTTCGCCGTTGTCCAGCAGGTTCGGTGGCGGCGATGAGGGCGGTTTCGGTGCTGTGGTTGCTGCGGAATCCGGATTGGGACGAGTCCAGGGTGTTGTTCTCCTCGAGGAAGTGGGTAAGTTGCCTGTTGACAATCTTCTCGATGACTTTCGCCAGGAACGGGAGCAGGGAGATGGGCCGGAAGTTCTTGAGGTCCTTTGGGTCTGCCTTGGGTTTCTTGAGTAGGGCGTTGATCTCAGCGTGTTTCTAGCTCTCCGGGAAAGTGGCGGTCTCAAAGGAGCTGTTGAGGATCTTCCGGAGTTGGGGTGTGATGATGGAGCTCGCTTTGTTGAAGATGTGGTGGGGGCAGGGGTCGGATGGCGAACCGGAGCAGATGGTGTTCATGATTTTGATGGTGTTGTTGTCGTTGACGTGGTTCCAGGAGCGCAGGAGGCCGGTGTGGCTGGGGTGCAGTGAGTTTGAGGTGTCGGCGGCTGTCGGGGGGTCTGGGTGTTGAAGCTGTCGTGGATGTCTGTGATCCTGCGGTGAAAGAAGTTGGCTAGGGAGTCGCAGAGGTCTTGCGACGGCGGGATGTCGTTGGAGCTGGAGCTGGGGTTGGCGAGTTCCTTCACGATGATGAAGAGCTCTTTGCTGTTGTGCGCGTTGTTGATGCGTTCCTTGAAGGAGGTCCTTTTGGCGGTTCGAATGAGTTGGTGGTGCTTGCGGCTGGCGTCCTTGAGGGCAGCGTGGTTGTCCGGTGTCTGTTCGTGGCGCCACTTCATCTCAAGTCTTCGGCAGGTCTGCTTGGATGCCTGGAGGTCGGTGGTGAACCAGCTGGCCCTTCTGTCGGTGCGTCTATTTGAGGGTTTCTTAATCGGGGCAAGAGTGTTGGCGCAGTCGTCAATTCATTGCCTGAGGTTGCGGGTGGCTGTGTCGGTGCTGGTGGGGTCGGTTGGTGGGTCTCGGGCGAGGGTTGTGATTAGCTGGTCTTCGGTGACCTTGTTCCAGCTGCGGTGGGGGATTCGTTGAGGGTTTTTGTGCGTGGAGTGTATATGTTTCCTCCCTTGTTAGACCTCTTTGCCTTTGGGTTGTCTTCCCCCAAATGTTTTTCCATTCTCCTCCACATTTTTCTGATCTTGTTTTTGTTGGCCTTAAAACTTGGTAACATTGGCTAATTCCCAATTGGCATATTTGATTTACTTATAAGTCCCTAGTAAAGTGGTACTATATGTAGCCAGGGCCTGTAAATTGAATGCTTTTAGTGGGCCTGATACATACAAAAGGGAAACCCAATATTTCCTTGTGGGTTTGGGTATTAGAAGTCAGGTAGGTAAGGATGCCAACAAGGGATTTGTTCAGAAGACAATATAACACATGAATGTATTGATCATTTGAGATGTCCAAGCATGACATCACAACCTAACTGAAAGTTGTACACTTGATTTTCTAAGAAAATAAATTTCAGGATGCAGGTGTGTGTATTTATGTCAAATGTATATAGAAATTCAAAATCATAAGTACAGGGGTACAAAAAAACAATTTAATCAAACATTGATAGTGCATTGTTCAGCATTCTGTCCATCATTTGTTCCTTTTACTTTTAATAAGCTGGCATTTTACAACCGTTTAGTGCCTGCAGCCTGTCTCTGGGTCACATGACTGAGTGCAGTTGACAAATGCAAAAACAACAATTGATGGACAGAATGCAGAACAATGTCATACATTCACCCCAGTACAGAGATCTGGGCCTAAATCCATCGTTTTTTTTGCTCACCATGCCATTCCAGTTTGAACCCAGCCATATGCAAATCAGTCTTGACCCTGTGCCTCATGGGAACAGTCCAGCCCGAACTGCCAAGCCAGGTCCTCCCTGGACTGGAAACAAGCATCCTAGGACCGGTTTCGGGGTTTCACCCTCTTCAGCCAGGATAGCTTGATTCCAGTGGCATGGAGAGCACGGGACCCACGTCTGGGCATACCCGTCCCACTCGGGGTGACAAATGCAAAAACAACAATTGATGGACAGAATGCAGAACAATGTCATACATTCACCCCAGTACAGAGATCTGGGCCTAAATCCATCGTTTTTGCTCACCATGCCATTCCAGTTTGAACCCAGCCATATGCAAATCAGTCTTGACCCTGTGCCTCATGGGAACAGTCCAGCCCGAACTGCCAAGCCAGGTCCTCCCTGGACTGGAAACAAGCATCCTAGGACCGGTTTCGGGGTTTCAACCTTCTTCAGCCAGGATAGCTTGATTCCAGTGGCATGGAGAGCACGGGACCCACGTCTGGGCATACCCGTCCCACTCGGGGTGACAAATGCAAAAACAACAATTGATGGACAGAATGCAGAACAATGTCATACATTCACCCCAGTACAGAGATCTGGGCCTAAATCCATCGTTTTTTGCTCACCATGCCATTCCAGTTTGAACCCAGCCATATGCAAATCAGTCTTGACCCTGTGCCTCATGGGAACAGTCCAGCCCGAACTGCCAAGCCAGGTCCTCCCTGGACTGGAAACAAGCATCCTAGGACCGGTTTCGGGGTTTCACCCCTCTTCAGCCAGGATAGCTTGATTCCAGTGGCATGGAGAGCACGGGACCCACGTCTGGGCATACCCGACCCACTCGGGGTGACAAATGCAAAAACAACAATTGATGGACAGAATGCAGAACAATGTCATACATTCACCCCAGTACAGAGATCTGGGCCTAAATCCATCGTTTTTGCTCACCATGCCATTCCAGTTTGAACCCAGCCATATGCAAATCAGTCTTGACCCTGTGCCTCATGGGAACAATCCAGCCCGAACTGCCAAGCCAGGTCCTCCCTGGACTGGAAACAAGCATCCTAGGACCGGTTTCGGGGTTTCACCCCTCTTCAGCCAGGATAGCTTGATTCCAGTGGCATGGAGAGCACGGGACCCACGTCTGGGCATACCCGTCCCACTCGGGGTGACAAATGCAAAAACAACAATTGATGGACAGAATGCAGAACAATGTCATACATTCACCCCAGTACAGAGATCTGGGCCTAAATCCATCGTTTTTTTGCTCACCATGCCATTCCAGTTTGAACCCAGCCATATGCAAATCAGTCTTGACCCTGTGCCTCATGGGAACAGTCCAGCCCGAACTGCCAAGCCAGGTCCTCCCTGGACTGGAAACAAGCATCCTAGGACCGGTTTCGGGGTTTCACCCCTCTTCAGCCAGGATAGCTTGATTCCAGTGGCATGGAGAGCACGGGACCCACGTCTGGGCATACCCGTCCCACTCGGGGTGACAAATGCAAAAACAACAATTGATGGACAGAATGCAGAACAATGTCATACATTCACCCCAGTACAGAGATCTGGGCCTAAATCCATCGTTTTTTGCTCACCATGCCATTCCAGTTTGAACCCAGCCATATGCAAATCAGTCTTGACCCTGTGCCTCATGGGAACAGTCCAGCCCGAACTGCCAAGCCAGGTCCTCCCTGGACTGGAAACAAGCATCCTAGGACCGGTTTCGGGGTTTCACCCCTCTTCAGCCAGGATAGCTTGATTCCAGTGGCATGGAGAGCACAGGACCCACGTCTGGGCATACCCGTCCCACTCGGGGTGACAAATGCAAAAACAACAATTGATGGACAGAATGCAGAACAATGTCATACATTCACCCCAGTACAGAGATCTGGGCCTAAATCCATCGTTTTTGCTCACCATGCCATTCCAGTTTGAACCCAGCCATATGCAAATCAGTCTTGACCCTGTGCCTCATGGGAACAGTCCAGCCCGAACTGCCAAGCCAGGTCCTCCCTGGACTGGAAACAAGCATCCTAGGACCGGTTTCGGGGTTTCACCCCTCTTCAGCCAGGATAGCTTGATTCCAGTGGCATGGAGAGCACGGGACCCACGTCTGGGCATACCCGTCCCACTCGGGGTGACAAATGCAAAAACAACAATTGATGGACAGAATGCAGAACAATGTCATACATTCACCCCAGTACAGAGATCTGGGCCTAAATCCATCGTTTTTTTGCTCACCATGCCATTCCAGTTTGAACCCAGCCATATGCAAATCAGTCTTGACCCTGTGCCTCATGGGATCAGTCCAGCCCGAACTGCCAAGCCAGGTCCTCCCTGAACTGGAAACAAGCATCCTAGGACCGGTTTCGAGGTTTCACCCCTCTTCAGCCAGGATAGCTTGATTCCAGTGGCATGGAGAGCATGGGACCCACGTCTGGGCATACCCGTCCCACTCGGGGTGACAAATGCAAAAACAACAATTGATGGACAGAATGCAGAACAATGTCATACATTCACCCCAGTACAGAGATCTGGGCCTAAATCCATCGTTTTTTTGCTCACCATGCCATTCCAGTTTGAACCCAGCCATATGCAAATCAGTCTTGACCCTGTGCCTCATGGGAACAGTCCAGCCCGAACCGCCAAGCCAGGTCCTCCCTGGACTGGAAACAAGCATCCTAGGACCGGTTTCGGGGTTTCACCCCTCTTCAGCCAGGATAGCTTGATTCCAGTGGCATGGAGAGCACGGGACCCACGTCTGGGCATACCCGTCCCACTCGGGGTGACAAATGCAAAAACAACAATTGATGGACAGAATGCAGAACAATGTCATACATTCACCCCAGTACAGAGGTCTGGGCCTAAATCCATCGTTTTTTTGCTCACCATGCCATTTCAGTTTGAACCCAGCCATATGCAAATCAGTCTTGACCCTGTGCCTCATGGGAACAGTCCAGCCCGAACTGCCAAGCCAGGTCCTCCCTGGACTGGAAACAAGCATCCTAGGACCGGTTTCGGGGTTTCACCCCTCTTCAGCCAGGATAGCTTGATTCCAGTGGCATGGAGAGCACGGGACCCACGTCTGGGCATACCCGTCCCACCCGGGGTGGTGCGGTGAGCAAAAGAATGATGGATTTAACCCAGATCCTTGTGACTGGGGGTGAATGTTTGCATTGTCCAGCATTCCGTCCATCAATTGTTTCTTTTGCATTTGTCGCCCTAAGTGGGAAGGGTATGCCCAGACGTGGGTCCCGTGCTCACTACACCACTGGATTCAAGCTAGCCTGGCTGAAGAAGGGTGATGCCCTGAAATCGGTCCTAGGATGCTTGTTTCCGGTCCAGGGAGGACCTGGCTTGGCAGTTCGGGCTGGACTGTTCCCACAAGGAACAGGGTCAAGACTGATTTGCATATGGCTGGGTCCAAACTGGGGTGGTGCGGTGAGCAAAAGAATGATGGATTTAACCCAGATCCTTGTGACTGGGGGTGAATGTTTGCATTGTCCAGCATTCCGTCCATCAATTGTTTCTTTTGCATTTGTCGCCCTAAGTGGGAAGGGTATGCCCAGACGTGGGTCCCGTGCTCACTACACCACTGGATTCAAGCTAGCCTGGCTGAAGAAGGGTGATGCCCTGAAATCGGTCCTAGGATGCTTGTTTCCGGTCCAGGGAGGACCTGGCTTGGCAGTTGGGCTGGACTGTTCCCACAAGGAACAGGGTCAAGACTGATTTGCATATGGCTGGGTCCAAACTGGGGTGGTGCGGTGAGCAAAAGAATGATGGATTTAACCCAGATCCTTGTGACTGGGGGTGAATGTTTGCATTGTCCAGCATTCCGTCCATCAATTGTTTCTTTGCATTTGTCGCCCCTAAGTGGGAAGGGTATGCCCAGACGTGGGTCCCGTGCTCACTACACCACTGGATTCAAGCTAGCCTGGCTGAAGAAGGGTGATGCCCTGAAACCGGTCCTAGGATGCTTGTTTCCAGTCCAGGGAGGACCTGGCTTGGCAGTTCGAGCTGGACTGTTCCCACAAGGAACAGGGTCAAGACTGATTTGCATATGGCTGGGTCCAAACTGGGGTGGTGCGGTGAGCAAAAGAATGATGGATTTAACCCAGATCCTTGTGACTGGGGGTGAATGTTTGCATTGTCCAGCATTCCGTCCATCAATTGTTTCTTTGCATTTGTCGCCCTAAGTGGGAAGGGTATGCCCAGACGTGGGTCCCGTGCTCACTACACCACTGGATTCAAGCTAGCCTGGCTGAAGAAGGGTGATGCCCTGAAACCGGTCCTAGGATGCTTGTTTCCGGTCCAGGGAGGACCTGGCTTGGCAGTTCGGGCTGGACTGTAGGGTCAAGACTGATTTGCATATGGCTGGGTCCAAACTGGGGTGGTGCGGTGAGCAAAAGAATGATGGATTTAACCCAGATCCTTGTGACTGGGGGTGAATGTTTGCATTGTCCAGCATTCCGTCCATCAATTGTTTCTTTTGCATGAGTGCAGTTGACAGTTGGTCTTTGTGTATTCCTCCCCAACAGCCACACACAGTAGAGAGCTTAGGTATTCCTTGATGGGCCATCACTGGTAGGAAGGGGGTTGAAGCTGGGCAGGGGAGGCAGGAACCCTGAGCACTTCAAAAGGAATCCTCTAGAAGTTTCTCCCTCTTTAAAGAAAATTTCAGGTATAAATAGTGGACCTCAGACACCAACTCTTCAGTACACTTCTGAACCTGTGGAAGACTCTGCCAGGAAGAAAGACTGCTGTGCTGATGAAAGGACTGCCACTCTGCTGGATGGCTGCCCTGCTGTGCTGACCTGAAGCCCTGTTACCTTCTTGCCTGGGTGAGAAGGACTGGAACATACAGCCTGTACCCAGGAACACCAGAGTGATTCCAAGGGCTAGTCTCTTGTAACCAGGACCTGGAATCTGCAGCTTTGAGTCCAAGTGGTGCTATCTAAGTCCTGGACCCTTGGAAGTGGGCCTGAAGGTGCTCTGCCAGCTTATCTTTTGACCTAGCAGAACCGATGCATCTCCTCTGC
This sequence comes from Calotriton arnoldi, assembly GCA_963921515.1. Classification (NCBI taxonomy): domain Eukaryota; kingdom Metazoa; phylum Chordata; class Amphibia; order Caudata; family Salamandridae; genus Calotriton; species Calotriton arnoldi. The sequence goes on along the minus strand of CAWUFW010000123.1, from coordinate 5,199,399 downwards.
TGCGTGACACAACCCCAAACAGAACTGATGCATCGCCTCTGATGAGTGGACTTTCCCAGAGCCAGTACTTTGAATAGCACTCACAGCCAGCAGCCTCATTGGAACTGCTGCTGCGCGATGCATCCTCGACACAGGCCCTCTAATCGCAAGCCCCTCGTCGACAGTAGCCTCGCTGACAACACAAGATTCTGCATCACAAGCCCTGTGGTTTCTTCGGAAGTCCCCAGAAATAAGGCTGCGCAATGCATCTTCGACCTTGACCTCACATCCCCTTGGCTGCTCGATGCATCCTCGACGTGGGACCTCGCAACGCTCTGCAACCAGGATTTAAGGTACTCTGGTTGAGCAGACCTAACTGCGTCCCTGTAGCCGGCCTGCGCTCCATCGTGGTCAACTTGTGACTTTGTGCCGGTCCAGAGCAACCAGATAACCACAGTTGGTGCTTTGTGTTTTTTGACACTATATTCGCTGAAATCTTCAAAATGGCATATCTCCAGTTCTACTGATTGGATTTTTGTTGTTATGGTCTTATTTTATTTATTAAAACTTTTGATGTGGGATTCTTCTTGTGTTGTGTATTCACTTTATTACTTTTGAAGTGTTGCACAAATACTTTACAGATTGCCTCTAAGTTAGGCCTGACTATTCTGTGCCAAACTACCTGAACGTTGAGCACAGGCTAATTTGGGGTTGGCTGTGACTTTACCCTGACAAGGATTGTGGTTGATGCCTGAGAAGGGTTTCACCCCCCCTAACCAGTAACCCAATTTCGTACACTGGTGTTCAGCTGTGAGGATTTGGACTCGGGTTTGTGCAGTGCCATACAGTAATTTTGTGCTACACTATCATCCCAGATAAATAATTTAAGACCAACTTGTGCTTTTTAAATTCTCCTTGATTAGGTTTTTTTGCTTTTTCCAAATCTGCTCTCATTGCTACCTGATTGTCCTTGTCCACACCTGCAGTAATACAATTCGAGCTGTACGACTTGGAAAATTATACTGTGGTTGAGCTAAAATAGGTTTGCAGGAAAGGGAGCTCCCCACCAAAAAGGGCACCAAGAAGTTGGAGCTTCAGAAAGCTCTGAGGGCCTGGTGGGAGGTTCATCAGTCACTAATAGAAACAGAGGAGCAGGATGAGGAGGATAATATGGATAAGCAGGATCAGGACCTGGATATCAGCCCTGAAATACAGCCTTCATGGTAGGGGGGTGGATCATCGCCTGAGTTCTAACTCCCTGCCAGAGCAGGAAGCAGTGTATCCTTGCATAGCCAGTCCCCAGAGGAGCTGACGGATGGAAGGCATAGAGAGAATTGAGGCTAGAGATGGCCCAACTCAGGATGGAGCAAAATAAACTGGCCCTGGAGGAAACAAGATTGGCTCATAAGAGTAGCCTCAGAGAACTGGACCTTAAAGTCAAACAAGCAGAGTCCAGCAGCAATGGTGGCAGCATATACACAATGTCTGAAGGAGACGAGAACGTTAGCATCCCTAAAGACTTTTGGGCATATTACCAAGGTAATGCGATAAACATCGCAAATCGCGCTTATCGCGTTTACCATTATCGCTGTCTATCGCTGATTCACATCGCCGTGTTAGCGGCGTATTAGCAACGCTTTGCTGAATGGCGATGTGAAAACCAGCGATAGACGGCGATAATCGGCAATAGCGCGTGAAATCAAGCGATGATTTCACAGCGCTAAGGGAATGCTTGATAATATGGGAGTGTGGACTTAACCTGTAAATCCACCTCCCATATTACAGATAGCTTAGTCAGGATTTTACCAGGCGTTAGATTCCGGCGAAAACCGCGGTTAGCGCGGCTTTTTTCATCGCTTCGCGGATCTGCTCCATGCTTGTAAATATCGCGAAGCCTTGTTAGCGATTATTTACATGGAGTAATGGTCAGGAACGCCTTCTTTGCATCTCATTAGCGATGTATATCGCTAAGATGGGTGGCGTTACAAAAACGGCAGCTAACATGCGCTAATGCATGTTAGCGCCGCGTTGTTGATAGGGAGATAATATTATCGCCGCTTTTTTGGCTTTTAAAGCCAAAAAAGCGGCGAGATGGCCCTTGATAATATGCCCCCTGGTGCCTAATTATGTGGTGGGAGATAACATAGATAAATGGTTTTCTGCTTATGAGGTACACAAGATCCCAGGATCCCAGATGAGTACTGGAGGAGGAGGGTGCTTGTGGAAACATACGCCTGCAGTGGGGAAGGGCACACTACTCACACTAGAGGTAGAGCACCAAACCAGGTACACCCCCATGAAAGCCATACTTGTCTCTAAATTTGGACTGATCTCTGAGAAGTACGGCCAAAGGATCAGTGGTAGCCACAAACTCCCAAATCAGTCTTGGGTGGATTTCCTGGACTACTTTAGCAAGACCCTGAATAGCTGGGTGAGGGGCAGCAAGGTTAATAATTACAAGTTTAATAATTACAAAGGGCTGTACAACTTGACTTTCAGGGAGCACATACTCAATACTTGTTTTACAGAGAGTGCCAGCACCTCGTGGACAGCAAATTGACTGGCCCCAGGAAGCTTGCTGTGGAGATGGACCTCTGGACCAGTACCAGAGTGTCCAAAAAGGCACCTGGGGTGTGGTGAGGGGTCCCACCAGAAGAAAGACAGGACAGAAAAACTTTGAAATAAGGACTTCTGAAAAAGGCCTCCAAAATAATTCCCAAGGGAACAGCAATAATCAGTCCCAATCTGAGCAAAAGAAAAAAAGGTTCTTTGACAGACTGGGAGGTTTGTCCCCCAGTGTACTGAGTGGTACAAGTATGGGCACTCCAAGGGAGACACCATATGTCCCAAGAGCGCACAGCCTTCCACCGATGGGCAGACACCTAGGTTGGTGAGTGTAGCGCTTGGAGAGGAGGTGGTACCAGTTAGCTTTGGGGAACAGACAGAGGTTACCATAGTGCCTATGAGAGATAAAGAGATGGTGTCAAAAGCCCATATGCCAGCAAATACTTCTAAATATAGGCAGTGGGTCACCATCAATGGGCAACAGATGAAGGCTATGAGGGGTACAGGAGTGTGTATGACTACTGTGAGGTGTAAAGTGGTGTCCTCATAGCAGGTCCTCCCTAATACATTCCACTAAGTCATAGTCGCAGCCAACGCAAGAGTCACCTACCAGTGGCTCTGGTTCACTTTGAGGAGGGAAGATCTTAAGTTCTCTAAAAGTAGCTGTGAGCCTGCCATGCCTGTATATTGTCTGTTAGGCAAAGATGTAGAACACAATTTCTGGAAAGAGGTAGAGCTCAGGTCACACTTGGAGATGTAAGGATTGCCTGAAGATCCATGGCTGCCCGGGAGGAGAGTCAAGGGAGCCTGGAGCCTGAAAGAAAGGACCAGGCAGCTGCCAAATAGTGTAGGGACAAGGGGCTTGGGAAACCAGCTCCTGAAGTTCCCGCGATCAGGTTGACGGAGTACCTGAGAAGGACACTCCTGAGACTACCGGGGAGGACATTGCCGCACTGGGAGACCTGCCTGAAGTTCCTGGATGGTAAGTTGAGTGTGGTCCCACCAGGGAGGAATTTTGAAAAGTACAGAACGAGTACCCAACTCTAAAGGGCTTGAGATGGCAAGCTGAGACCCAGGAAGCAGGTGATACCACTGGTGATCTCCTTATCGACTGGGAGAATGGTCTCCTTTACAGTAAGCCCAAGGTTCCTGGACCTGGGGCAGCCCATGTACTGATGGTCCCTCAGTGTTACAGAACCTTCCTACTAGGGTGGCTCACAATATCCACTAGGCAGGACATCTGGGGCAAGACAGGTCCTTCGCCAGGCTTTTCCCCCATGTCTATTGGTCCCAGATGAAGACAGCCTCAGATGCATTCTGTAGGTTCTGTCCCACCTGCTAAACTAGTGGAAAGTCAGGGGGAAAGCGTACGGCTCTCCTAACGACTTTACCTGTCGTTGGCACTCCCTTTAAGAGGGTGGGCATAGCCATTGTTGGTCCCTTGAACCCTAACACAGCTTTAGGCAAAAGGTTCATCCTGGTCTTGGTGGACCACGCCACCCAGTACCCAGAGGCCATTCTTCTGAGGTTGCTGACTGCACAAGCGGTGACCAGGGCTCTGATGAAGATTTTTATCCATGTGGGGTTACCCAAAGAGGTAATGTCTGACAGAGGCAAAAACTTCATTTCAGCATACATGAAGTCCATGTGGGATGAGTGCGGAGTGTCTTACAAGTTCTCCACACCCTCTCACCCCTGAAGCAACGGGTTTGTGGAGAGATTCAACAAGACCCTTAAAGGCCCTGATAATGGGCCTACCTGAGCTCATGAGGCATGAGTGGTATGTACTCCTTCCCTGTCTACTGTTTGTCTACAGGGAGGTGCCACAGAAGGGGGCTGGGTTTAGCCCATTCGAGCTCCTCTATGGAAACCCTGTTAGTAGACCTCTCAACCTTGTCAGAGAGGGGTGAGAGCAAGTTCCCCGGAAACCCCCTGAGGGTGTAGTCCACTGCATGCTGGAACTTCGCAACCAGATGCAGCACTTCTGGAAAAAGGCAAAGGACAATCTGGAGGCCAGTCAAGAAGTGATGAATCTCTGGTATGACCTGCCTTCACACAAGAAGAAGAGTGGCTGTGCTACTGTCACTCTGCTGGACTGCTGTTCTGAAGGACTGATGCCCCTCTGTTATAACCTGCTGCCCTGCTACCCTCATGTCTGGATGAGAAAAACTGGAACCTGCAACCAGTACCCATGGCCACCAGAGTGACTCCAAGGGCTGGTCTCTTGTAACCAGCACCTTGACTTTGCAGCTGTGAGTCCTACCCTGCCAATTGGTGCCACCCTGGTCCTGGACCCTTGCAAGTGGGCAAATGGACCCAGCAGAGCCACCGCCTCTCCTCTGCTGTACTTCGCAAACTCTGAGCAGAACAGCCGCTTCGTCTCTGCCGCGTGGACTTTCCTGGCACCAGGACTTTGCATTGCCCTCGCAGTCCTCAGCCACATCAGAACTGCTGCTGCGCGTCACATGTTCAACGCAGGCCCTCGCATCACAAGCCCCTCATCAATGGCAGCTTCGACGACGACACAGGACTCCATATCGGAAGCCCTGCAGCATCTTCGAAACCAGCTGTTGTGCAATGCATCCTCGACGCAGGACCTTGCAACGGAAGCCCCCTCGTAGATGGCCTCTTTGGCGACAATGGATGATGTCACGTTGCAGCCTTTCAGATCCCCGGAACCAACACTGTGCGACACATCTCCAACATGGACCTCGCATCGCCTCGGCTGTGCAACACGTCCTCAAAACAGGACCTCGCAACACTCCACAACCAGGATTTCAGCTTCTGTCATTCAGCAGGCATAACTGCGTCCCTGTAGCTGGCCTACACTCCATTACGGTCAGCCTAGACTTTTTGTCCTGGTCCGGCGTGACCAGATAACCACAGATGGCGCTTTGGGTTTTTTGGCACTATATTCACTGAAATCTTTAAAATTGCATATCTCCGGTTTCACAAGTTGGATTTTTGTCGCTATGGTCTTGATTTTATTTAATATCCCTTACTCTATTTTTCTAATGCAGTGTGAGATTCTTCTTGTGTTGTGTTTTTACTTTATTACTGTTTGAAGTGTTGCACAAATACATTGGCTCTAAGTTAAGCTTGACTGGTCTGTATCAAGCTACTGGAGGGTTAAGACTAGGTTAATTTAGGGTTGCTTGTCACTTCACCCTGATAAGGAATGTGGTTGCTGCTTGAAAGAGAAGGGCTGACCTCCCTCAACCAGTAACCCAATTTCTTACATCTCTGTACAAATCAATGCACTTAATTATGTGACAGAAACATGTTACTCTCAACAAGAACTTATCTAATGAGCAGGTGGCAGGATCTTCTCTACAGGGGAGGAGGGGTAGATGGCCTTGAGGAGAAGATATTGTTTATATGCTCAATACTAGCCTCATTATTCTTGCAAAATCCTGCTTCCACTTGCCCGGTTTGAAAGTACGGGTGTGCTATTAGTAAATGCACAAAGGTATAACCCTCATCCTTATGGATTCTGGGCCTAATAGAGCCATGAAAATTAGCAAGTATATTCAGTGTCAAAGAAAGCTTCAAACTCATAAAAACAACAGCTGTATTTGATGAAAAAAGTTGATTCACTTGAGGCTGTGTATGTTATTATTAACACTGCATTACATAGGAGGATATGAAGGAACATGATACAGGCAAGATTTACATTTTGTTTTCACAGCATCATCTAAACATGAGGTGCTCAGAAGTTTCTGTGAGGGACAAGCCTTTGTTTACAAGGTTACTAGGTGGGAGAAGTACAGTCCACAAGGTGTCCTGCATGAGACAACATTAGAAAAAGTTTTACCATGGGGATGCTAATTCAAAGGAATCTACATTCCCACCTTGAAGGGGTCTTCAACAACCAGACAACTGGCCATAACCCAGGAGAGGTTTGTCCCCAAAGCCACAATCCAGCCAGCCAATGTCCTCATACTGTCTGTGCGTAAGCAGCAAACCTGCTTAAGATGGAAAGAAGGTACCCTAGTTCCGGTGGGGCGGAGCTTGCTGCAAGATGGCCGCTCGGTGATCGAGCTCCGCCATCCACCGACACAATCCGGCAATATTTGCAGCTTCCACTGCTTTGATGGGATGCGTGCGGACAGCTCTGGTGACCCCCGCTGTCTGCTGATCCTGCCGAGGTGTCCCGGTCCTGCCTTGTGACATCTGCTCTGGTGATCTGGGCCGCTGCTACTCCCATCGGCGCGCGGCCTTGTGGCGTGGCCGACGTGCGCGCGGCGGTATCCCGCTGAAGCCGGCCGCGCCCGCTTCTGGAGGATGCGCGGTGGTCCTTTGGCATTCGCCTGCTGGAATTGCGGCTTCGCGGTGAGCTGTGTACACGACCCAGGACTCCGCGACGCGGGAGGTGAGCTGTGCGCTCCCGTGAGCTACGGGCCACAGGCCGGTGGGGGATTTGGAGCTGGACGGACGTGCCCCTGCTGCCTGCATTGCGGCCGTGCCGATCGGCTGTGACCTGGTCCCCTGCTGATGCCTGCACAGGTTTGGGACATTGAAGCCCTGGAGCCCTAGTTTCGCGCTGGGTCGCGGCGCTAGACTCTGGTGTAATTGGGGCCGGACCAGCAGTTATTCCTCCTTAGGCCCTTGTCGGCGGGCAGAGGCCTGCTTGCTTCGTGAGTGGGATTGTGCCCTGCTGTCCTTTTAATGAGAGGCGGATATTCTGTATGGCGACATTTGCAGGTTGGTAGCCCTGTTCACGGCTCTGCCCTTACCACCTAGTGCCCATCGACCTCCTGGCTCGTCGTGTTCTGGGGCTGGTGCGCGAGGCTACGCGCTCCTTGGCATACCTCGATTGCGTGGTTTTGCACCTACCGCCACTGCAACTATGGGCAAACCGGATAAGACCCAGCCGAAGCTCAATTTCGAGCAGCGTAAATCGAAGCGGCATGAAGACGCGGCGGATTCGGCGACGGCCGACTCGGACAATCCTAATGATGACCCTGTGAGCGACATCAAACAAATAATCGCATCCATGCAGCGCGGCCTGACAGCTATAGACGCCAAAATAGATACGCTGGCTTACAGGATGGACAGCATGGCGGAACGAGTTGACAAGCATGCGGAGCGCCTAGATATGGCGGACCGCCGTATTACCGAAACAGAGGAAGCCCAAACGGACACCAATACTACCCAGTGACAGGTCGAGAAGGCACTGGTTGCGCTGCAAGACAGGGCAGAAGATTTGGAAGCGAGATCGAGGCGGTGCAATCTCCGTATCACGGGCCTACCCGAATCAACAGCCACGGGCCCCATGGAACTTTTTATTGAACAACTTCTCAAAACGCTACTTGGGGCTGAAACCTTCTCTGCTATGTTCGTAATTGAGAGGGCGCATCGTTCGCTGGGCCCGCGACCTCAGCCTGGTGCTCCCCCACGGCCTGTCATCGCTAAGCTCCTCAATTATCGTGACAGAGACGCTGCCTTACGCAGGGCGAGAGAACTGGGCACATTGCAATATGAGGGTTCCTCTCTATCCCTCTTCCCTGATTTTACCATAAAGGTGCAGGAAGCCTGGAGGCAGTTTGCCCCTCTGAAGCGCAGGCTGCGAGACCACTGCATCGAGTATGCTATGTTGTATCCGGCGCGGCTAAAAGTTCTATTTGATGGCAAACCTCGTATTTTCTCTGATCCGCAATCCCTGCAGAAGGCTCTGAAGTCCTGGGAGGTGGCTGGCAAACGCAAGAGGGACCAGGGCGATGATGCTGGTGGTGATGTGTCATCATAGAATCTTGATGACAATGACTGAGCTTTGAGGACTGGGATCACATTGTTTCTCTCTTTGTATTTTGCAGTGCCCTTTAATGTGTTTTTGTTATCCTGACTTTCCTGGTTGCTGGGGGGTGGTCTCTTCCCGCTGATAGAAGGGTTTTGATACTGGTAGTATTGTTATTTCGATCAATATCCTGAGTGTGGTGGTCTCTGATGCCATGTAGGTGGGCTTGGTCCCCCGCAGTAGTTTCTCCTTTGTAAGTGAAGCTCTAATGTATGCTTACCAGTGGTATGGCGTAGAAGAGTGTAGTTTGGGATTGCTGGGCAACATCCGCCCCACAGCATTACCCGCTGTTGTTGAAGATGTCTGGGAGTTTGCTTGCTGTGTTACTTTTTTTTCATGTGAATATGGCGCTTTTTTTGGAACAGGGAGGGGTGCATTTCGCCTCTGCACAGTTGGGGTATGCAAGGCGTGGGTGGAGGGTGGTATTGTGGGGATTTGTTTTGTGTGCATATGATATTTTCTTTTTGCAGGTCACATGTCGTCGGTTCTATCTCTTTACTTGGGGAGAGGCATGGTCACGTAGTGGTGGGTATAATATAGGCACGTCCCTGCTCTGCATACGGACTACACAACAATATGGCTCATAAAGCACGTTTGAAACTTTTGACGTGGAATGTTAGAGGTCTTAATGACCATAGAAAGGTGCGCAAAATTTTGGCTTATTTAAAGAGGAAGGAGGTGGACATAGCTTTATTACAGGAGACGCATCTCCACCCGAGCAGCAGCTTATTGATGGGGAGTCGTGTTTTGGGGGTTTTTCATGCTGCTTGCTTTACCTCTCACTCTAGGGGCGTTATGACTTGGGTCAACCCCAGCTCGAAGCTCCGGATTGACCGTTGTAATACTGATCCTTCTGGTAGATATGTCCTTATCCGCTGTTATAACTCCCACTTGGACATTCTCGTAGTGAACTCCTATGGCCCGAACTATGATGATCCACAGTTCTATCAGTCCCTATACCGGACTATTAAGGCACATTCCCCTTTATCTGTAATATGGGGCGGGGACTTTAACTGTGTTTTGGATCCGATGTTAGATCGCTCCCGGGGACCTATGCGAACTCCATCCGCTGCTGCCAGAGCGATTGTTGATGTCTCGGTACAATTACAAATGGTGGATGTGTGGAGAGCTCGCTCTAATACTAGAGGAGGGTTTACGCACTATTCGGCCCCTCATGACATACACACACAAATTGATTATTGGATCATCTCGCAAGCCTTGATGCCTACGGTTCAGGACTGTGAAGTATTGGCCCGGACGTTCTCTGATCACTCACCTATTTTGTTGACTATTTCTGTCCCTCCGCGTGGGCCCCCTCCCTTCTTGTGGCGGTTCCCTCCCTATTCGCTATTAGATGAAGTTTTTAAAGCAGAACTAAATGAGGCTATCTCAGAGTTTTTGCGATTAACATTGGCACAGTAGACTCTTTTGCGACCGTATGGGAATCATTTAAGGCCTATATTAGGGGCATAGCCATCAGTAAACAGGCGGGAGTTCTCCGTTCCATTCGAAATAGGCTAGCTCTTTTGGAAACCCGGATAGCCGCTTTGGAGGTCGATCTGACACGGGAGTCCTCTCCACAACTCCTTGAACGCCTGAACTCCACGTTAGCCGAGTTTAATGCCGAGGCGGATAGCGAGGTAAAACACATGGGCAAGTATGCTACAGCTAGAGTATATGGAGAGGCGGATCGACCGGGTTCGGTTCTGGCAGCTATGGCAAAGCGCAGGTTAGAATCCAGTGGCATTCCAATTTTATCAGATGCCGAGGGCTCGACTTGGTCGGATCCGATAGATATCACTAATCAGTTCCGGAATTACTATCAAGAGCTCTATAGTTCGAAGATCTCCCCAAGTGAGGAGGAGATATTACAATACCTAGAATATGTCGAACTGCCTTGGTTACAAAACTGGCATAGGGAGTTTTTAATGCGTCCCATTGAGCACCCGGAGATAAGGTTAGCATTGAATTCTATGAGAGAGGGTAGTGCTCCTGGTCAGGATGGACTCACGGTAGCATTCTACAAAGCCTTTAGTGCTCCCTTGATTCCCCAATTAGCCACATTGTTCCAGGAGATGGGGGCTGACTGGATTATGCCGCAGACCATGCGGGAAGCCCTGATTGTCACTTTATTGAAGCCGGATAAGGACCCCCAAAAGTGTTCCTCCTATCGCCCGCTATCTCTGTTGAATGTTGATACTAAGATTTTTGCCAAGATTCTTGCTAACCGTCTCTCCCCGTTATTGCCTCAGTTAGTCGGTCCTGAGCAGGCAGGGTTTATTCCGGGCCGTTCTCTCTCCCATAACCTCCGGACGGTGTTTGGAGTCCTTCAGCATACCCGCCCAGATGTCCCTGCTGCGGCGGTTTTCTTAGATGCCGAAAAGGCGTTTGATTCCATTGAGTGGCCATTTCTTTATGCTGTGCTGCGTCGGGTGGGGGTTGGCGATGTTTTCATACAGCTGGTACTTTATAATTCTCCGGTAGCTCGAGTCCGTGTTGGCGACATGGTATCTGACCCCATTTCTATCTCGAGGGGCACCAGACAGGGATGTCCCCTTTCCCCGCTCTTATATGCTCTAGCAGCTGAACCCTTATTGAGAGCACTGAGGGAATATCATGGCCATAGGGGCCTCCGCTTTCCTAATTATAATTTACTAGTGTCAGCCTATACGGACGACACGCTCTTGTATATTAGAAACCCGGAAGTGCACCTCTCCCCTGTTATCCGTGAAGTGCTGCGATTTGGTGGGATATCGGGGTTGAAAATTAATTGGGATAAGTCTTTAATTTTCCCGTTGACGCCGTGCACGACTCCCATGCAGTTAGAATACCCTTTGCAGTGGACCTCAGATCCGGTCCGTTACCTGGGGATTCAAATCCATTCGGAAGCTGATCTGGTGATCCGTGCAAATTATGGTAGAGCAATTGCCAAGTTGACTGAGGACGTTGACCGTTGGATTCGTCTCCCGCTTTCACTGGTGGGGAGAGTCTCCTTGATGAAGATGGTGGTATTGCCCCGCTTTCTCTTTCTGTTCGTTAACATTCCCATAGTAGTTCCTCGACACCTGCTTAAGGAATTGTGAGTGTTGATGACTAGATTGGCTTGGGCGGGTAAGGCGCCACGAGTTTCCATGGACACCCTCATGTTGCCATGCTCTGCTGGTGGTCTGGGTGCTCCGGATTTTGATCTTTACTATCGGGTTGCACAGGCGTCACACGCGCACGCCTGGGTTCATGGTCCCCAAACCCTTCCACATCTCCATATCGAAAGGGTGGCTGCTGCCCCCGAGCCATTGCCTTGGCTTTTATCCAAAGCTCCGGTCAGGCGTTGTGGGGTCCTGGACTCTGTGAATTCCGTTGCACACGCATGGCACGTCCTCCTGGGATTGGTGCCGGAGCTCAATTGTACTCACCACGAATGCGAATTGAGTGGTGTCATTGGTATATTTTTAGCTCAGAAAAAGGCATGCTCCGCTCCCTGCAGAGTCTTGGTATATCAGAAATGGGTGATCTTTTTAAAAACGGCCAGTTGGTTACTTGGGTTGACGTCATCGCTAATCTAGAACAGCCCTCAGCGTTGACGCAGTTTCAGTTCTTCAGAACAAAGCATGCTCTTCGTGCGGTGCTTGGTGACGAGCTGACAGAACCTATGGAAATCCCTCCTCTATCTATCCTACTTTGCTCCCGGTCCCCTATTAAGTTGGTTTCTAAACTCTATGCTTCGGCCTTGCAGACCAAGATCACTCCATTCTCTAAGGCCCGACTTGCATGGCAGGTTGATATTGGACAGCCACTCCCGGATGACATATGGTTTTATTGTTGCGAGGTTACTCGTATGATCTCTCTAAATGGCAGGCATAGACTGGCGCATTTCAAATTTCTGAATAGGGTTCACTATACACCAGAACGACTACACAGATATGGGTTGCGTGAATTAGATTGCTGTGAGCGCTGTGACATGCCGGGTGCAGTTTTTACCATCTGGCGTGGCAATGCCCCCCAGTCGCTGCTTTTTGGTGCCAGGTCTTCGCGGTTCTGACTGCCATTGTGGGTATTCCCATCACACCTGAACCATTATTGGCGCTGCTAGGCTATACGAAACCGCTGCGCAAAAACGTGCGTAAACTGATAGCCATGGGCTTGTTATTAGCTAAGCACAGGCTCGCTATGAGATGGATGCGAGGGCCTCTACCAACAGTGGCTGAATGGCAAAGTGATATGGTGTATTGTAACACTCAGTCAGACGTTTATAATGAACTGCTCCCACCTACCTCCCGTCCTTTGAGTTTTTGGGGCCTCTTTGCTCAATATCAGGAGTCCAGATGTAGTGAGGCTGAAATACAGGATGATTAATACTTGTGCTGTATGTTATGTTAGGTTAATTAGGTATTTATAAAGCGCACGGCTACTCCCAGGAGTGTCCCGGCGCTAAGCAAAAACCGCATAAACAGCCACAGAGAGGAGAGCCAAGGCGAAAGACCTGTCAAACGAGATTAAAGTTGGAAAAGCCACGTCTTAAGTTTTTTTCTGAAAGTGAGAAGGTCCTGAACCTGTCTGAGGGCCAAGGGGAGACTGTTCCATAGGTGGGAGGCGACCACTTGAAAAGATCGACCTCCGACCCGAGCAAGTGAAATTTTAGGAACAGGAATCAAGAGTTGAGATGAGGACCTCAGAGTACGTTGGGGAGTGTAGTGGGGAAATCTTTGTCTGAGATAAGGGGCTCCAATCTGATTAAAAGCTTTGAAAACCAGAATCAGCGCTTTAAAGTGGATTCTTTTCACTGTACTCTTGTTTAAATGCCTGTCTGCTGCTCAGTTATTGGGATGTGGTTGACATTCCACGTTCCACGAATATGGGACACAGCTGCTTGCTCAACTAGTTCATTTTTTTCATGGGACGTGATACTTCAGCACTGGTGTAGCTTCTACCGCTCTGTGCCCTTTGCCCTCCTCCTACTTTTGCAGTTTGATGCTGGAAAGCGTTTAATGTATGTGACCTGCTCTTTTATTTGTGTATGATTTTGAATTTATATTTTTGTTAATTTTGTCCTTTTTTTTTTGGTTAAAATTTACAAATAAACACATTTTTAAAAAAAGGTACCCTAGTTCCAATCCATGCGTAATCTTCTAAACATTTAGCAACAAGGAGAATGAAGTATATACCAGGCTCTATATATTGATACTTTTTTTCATTTTTAGGGTGAGCCTAACAGACCGTGCCGATTGTACCTTTTGTATACCAAGAGTATAGAGGGGCTTGCGGCCCACCCATTGTTTACCATTGGTTGGCTTTCATGTCACTTTGATTTTCCTGCTTCTTATTCAATGGCTTGCCTTGTCAATCTTGTGCCTGTTCCTCCTCTAAGCATCGCATATTTACTTGTGTCCTTCCACTGCTCACTTTTCGGGAACTACTTTTTTCGTTTGTCTTAAGCACTCACAAGATTGCATGTGTATTCAAGCTGACTCCTTAGTGTGCTTCTCTACCGTCCTCCGCACTCTGTGTTGGTCTCTCTTGCCCTCCTGCTTCTCCCCCAGATCCTTCAATCCATGATGCAATTGTCCTCTTGTACTTCTCCCCGTTTTGCTTTCTTGCCCATGTGCTTCTCCCCTCCAGCTCCATTTTACTCCCTTTGTCGCCTGTTTGCTTTTCTTTCTCCCGTAATCCACGCTGCTCACTCTCTCGCTCATTTGCTTTTGTCTGCCTCCACCCACATCCTCCATGCTGCTTCCGTCACCCATGCCCTCTGTTTTGCTTAACATGTTGCTTCCTCCTTTGTGCCCCTGCGTTGCTTCCTCCATACAAGACTCTGGTGTTGCTTGCAGCCCCATATGCTACTTCTGCTTCTCCTGCCTTGCTACCATTCCCCGTCTTGCTTCCCCCCACCAACTTAAAAAAAAACCTCTTGCATGGCCCAGTAAATAAGGGAAAAAAAATAGCACCCGCATCACTTTGTAGACGTGCACAAGAGGCCACGTCTTAAACTTTTTATATTCTTCTTTAGCCATGCAGCATGGGTACTTATAAACCTTTTTGCAAGGGCCACAAAGTTTGGTCTGTGATGTGACCGAGGGCCGCATTGATGCCAGCAGGGTGGTGGTCTGGTGGGGGAAGGGGCGGCAAGGTGGGTATAGGGGAAGCAAAGCATATACATCTTGTGGCTGAATTGTACACCGTGAAACCAGAAAACATGTGATTAATCTTCGCTTCCTCACTTTACCAAATTGTGTGATCCTAGGCAACTGATTTTTTTCACTTTCCCTCCTTTTTCTTCATTATCACATATAAGAGGACCTTGAGATACATTACTTCAGGATGTGCGCTGTACAAAACCTTCTCCTGTGTTGGATTTAATAAACTATAATGTTGTTCATGTATAATAGGAACCTAGGCCACGCTAAGAGTACACGTAACAACAGACTTGCCTCTTAGTTCATTATTGGCATTGTTGTTAGTGTGGGGGGGAGAACGAATGTTTCTAAATTCATATTTAAAAACTATCAATTTAAAAAAAATACTTATCAATGCACTGATAGACTCTGATATACTAAGGTTAAATGGTTCTGCATGTTAATGAAATACACTTTTATGTATTTTGAAGAGACCTTATCATATTTTCACACGTTTGCAGCAAGATGGCTTTGAAAATGAAGTTGTTCCTAAAGTTAAGTGGTGCAGGACAATCTAGTTACTTCCTTTCCTTAACATCAACTAACCTTTAAATAAAGGCTTGCCTATTTAACTTCTTTTTAATGTTTGTGCAGAGTCAAGTGAACAACAGCTCAGTGCTGCTGTTGATCAGGGGGTCGCATGTATAAGTCAGGAGGGCCGCATGTGGCCCCCAGGCAGTACTTTGAGTGTCCCTGCTCTACAGCATTGTTAAAAGCCATTGGCAAAGCCAGTTGGTCCCACATGTGAGACATATTGACTTTGCCAATCCTGCAGTCTGGCCCCTATTGATACAAGAGAGCTAAAGATACCAACAAGTGATATACAAAGTGCAAGCAGAGAGAATTCTGTCAGAAACCCAAGACTGGTTTTGGCCTAGTCGGACCTCTTTAGTCGGGTGCAGCTTGGTTCCAGTGGAATAGTGAGCATGGGACCCTTGTGTGGGCATACCTTAGCCAATTAAGGTGCTACATCAAACAAACAAAGAGTGGTGGTAAGGAATGTTTGCTAATAGTCTAACCTTTGGCTATCACTCACAGTAGCATTCCACCCCATCTTTTTTTTGTACACTATGTGGTCCTGATTAGACACAGCCACATGCCTTGATCCTGCTCCGGTGGGAACAGGCCAGCCCAAACAACCAATCCAGGTACTCTCCGTACTGGAACAGAAGGAACCCAAAACCCTTGGGCCGAGTTTGTCCTATATAAAACATGAAAAAAAGATACGTTATATGATGCTTGTTTATATGTAGGGACCCTCATGCTGTATGCATTATCTACTAGACTGGAAGTACCCAGAGGGGAGCCAAGAGGACCTGCCAAAGGTGTGTGCAAGGTCTGGGATGTGACACAATATGTAAGCACATGATTTACTAAGCATATGCATGGGTGAGTGCTGTGAATGTCTCTTTCACTAATATGGCTTGTCCCCTATTGTGTGATCCTCTCAAATCATTGACCCCAGGTTTTGCCCATTGTTCCTTCCCTTCTCGTTCTTTTACCCCGCCCCCTCCTAAGAGCTCCTTGTTAAGTTTCATTAGACTGACCTGGGAATGTTAGTTCTGAGAGGACCAGTTGTGAAGAACTGTTGGAGGTCTTGAATGATCAAACTATACAAAAGACAGTGATGTGGAGGAATCGATATAATGAAATTAACAATAGGACACAATAAATTCAATCCTATTCTATGGTACGCAGTCTCTTTCTATTTGCACTTATTCACATTAAGGCACATACCAACTCAGGTTCCAATCGGAACAATTAGTAAATTCTTTTAATTGTTCTCTGGATTTATAATGACACAAAACAATACATAGAATATTTCAATACTGACACATTAGATACAATAAATCATTACAGCAGCTCACAATATTGAACATAACAAAAAAAACAAATGCATACAATCAATTGCCTATAATAATACACAGTCATATATTCCTTCCTACCCCAAACTAGGAGTTTCATGTTTGCTACATAACTATCAGCAATCCAGCTACGAGATAATCCTATACACACGATAGGTAAATATTTCCACCTCTGAGTCAATCCACAGTGTGTATATAAAAAACTTTAACAAAGATTTTTATTCATTGGACTTCTCTTTATTCGTGCAGTCGACGCGTTTCGGCCCTTTCATCTGGGCCTCATCAGGACAAGGGTACAAGGAACACGCCTATGAAAAATGAACCAAACTAAACATCAGTTGCCTACACCTGCATGTAGTCAATGTGCTGATAAATCCTCAAAAAAATCCAAGTGTATATGTGTACACCCAGTTCCCAAAGTGACTACACCCACACATCAAACACAAAAAACAACACTGCATGCCTCCCAGGTACAGTGATCACATCCTTTACTCTTAGTGCGTGCCCATAAAGCACTCAATATAAACAACAAAAATGTGTAGAAAAATAAATAAGAATACACCAAATCAGATTGCTCACTGAAATGAGAGTAAAACACCAAATCCACAATTCACCCATGTGTCTATCCTACATGTAGTGCTATTAAAAACCAACAGCCAGAGGGAGAAATCTAACTTACATCGCCCAGGTCGGGCAGCGCTGGACATGAAGATCCAATCAACAATAAAGGGGCACTCTCCATGGAAATGCAACAAGTATTAATTCCAATGGACGAAAACTGAAGGGGAAACAATCATAATTCCATCACCTTTTTGAAAATAGAATACCAACAACTATTCATGTAGTTGACTGTCTTCAGGCTAAGGGGGAGAAACAACAAGCCCACTGCGTACCTGCCTCTTCACTTGAAAAATGCCTCCAGCCTCTTCTGCGCTGTAAACGCCATATTAATACGGGCCCCGGATTGGGGGAGGGGGGGAGAGTCATCCCATGCCCTCTCGGCATGCTATAACAAAGACAACCGACATCCACGGTTATTTAACCTGGAGGTCTTTCAAGAGCCGCCCCAGAAGCATGTAAAAGATCTAGCTCATACCTCACCACTAGTCACGAGTGTTGGCAATCAGCTGGAAACCTTCTTCGCTGTCGCACACGTTCGTGTCGGCCGCACAGCAGACGCGGTATTAGTACCTACGTGCCGGACAACTCGTGGTCACGTGCCGCTCAAGATCTTAGAGATAGAAACAATACTACTTCTAAAAGGCAACATGCGAGGTAGTTACATTCACGGTTCTAATGCGGGTGACACTAAAATTTTATGGCAAGACCGGAGGCTCATATTATGCTTTCTTATCTTGCCTTTATTCTAATAGCAGCCAAGATAAGTACTAAAACTACAGTTCCCAGAGGGCCAAGCAACACAACTGGCCAATGGGAACGCAATAAATCAGAACATCATAACCAATCAGGCAGTAGTAACATGTATAATGTCATAACTGACTGCGAACAGTCCTCTTTTCTTGCTGCTCGCAGTCAGATAAGTGCCTTCTCTTCGTTGCTCCATTGTTACATGCTTTAATATATCGTTATTGTTTAAATGTGGCATTCGCTGTGCACTGTATTGCATTATTTTTAATATTGTGACCTTAGCGCTTACCAATTGGTGCAGTTTATCGTTTTCTCCCGTTTACACGCTCAGCTGTTCCCTGCTCGCTCGCGCACGTTGACTGCTGTGTCTAACGCGTCGCGCAGCGGCTGCTTCCAGCGCGCGGCGGCTGTTTAGCCATTATTTATTCCCTCTCACCGCGCGTCTACCGTCCCACGACGCTTCCGACTTCTGGTGCCTCACGGAGCTGCGTTCTTAGCTCCCATTCAGCACCGCCTCTGGGGGAGTGGCTTCTGGTGGTTTCCGCCTTGTTTCCAGTGCACGCCCTTCATCTCCCGGTTCTACAATTTAACCCTTTTCTCCCCGTGTATCACACAAAGAGTTTCCTTACAATGGAGCTGGATAGCTCACCTGCTTCAGACCTGCATAATGAGGAAGGCGAGGGCTTCAAAAGCGATTTAAATGCGTTTATCAACAGTTCTGTAGAGAATGCTGTGGAAGCATCCATGAAACGTTTTTCTAAGGGCATGGAAAATTCAATGCTCAGTCTGTTGTCCAAAGCCTTGGCCCATTCTGCGGGGGATAGCAGAAAAAGAAAGTTGGTACCCTCTGTGTCTTCTAACGTCCCTAAAAATGCGTTACGCTTGATTGGCGAAGCTTCTTCGCACCAGACTGAGGACTCTGTTCCTCCCAGGCCTCCTTCCAAGGAGGGGTTATCATCTTCTGACGGTAAAAGGAAATCAAAATCCAAACACGTTGAGGTACCTAAAAAGTTGGTGATATCCACCATTATGGACACAGATGATGATATGGGTGACGCAGACCATGATTTGTTTGATGTCTTTGATGTTTCAGACCCTCCTTCCCCCTCTAAGAAATTCAAAGCTGACCCCTTTGCTTTTACTCCGGTGTTAGACTCTGAAGGCGCCCCCATGTTTGATCCTTCCTCTATCCATCACCCTAACTCCACGGAGTGGGTTCCAGCTTCGCACGTTGGCGATTATATTTTGTCCAGACTTTGGCTTCCCCTCGACAAGTCAGCCCGCTCTAAGTTAAAATCTGAATTTCCTAAACCTTCTTTACCTTCCAACATCACTGTTGCTCCTTCCATTGACCAACCTCTTCTTACATTTTTCTCCAAATTTGGCAAAGACCCCCACAAAGGGGTAGATAAAGCTTGGTCCGCCTGCCAGGACAAGCTTTTGGATATTGTGAGCCCTTTGGCTCACATTTTCGACCTGGCAGAAACTGCTCGCTTGAAAGGACAGGATTTGAATGCTGAAGATATTTCTTTGTGGGTCCAACGAGCCTTCTGTCTTTTAGGCAACGCCAACGCAGCTATCACTCATGAGCGCCGTAAAGGGCTTCTTATCAAGCTTGATCCGAAGCTGGCTAATCTGGCTCCTCTAGATCCCCGGCATCAAAGCAGATGGACTTTTGTTTGGGGATTCCTTGGTTAAGGACCTCAGTAAATTCGTCACTACCTTCGCCTCTTTGGATAAGGCTCAACAATCCATTAAGAAAGTTTTTTCCCCTCGGGTTTTTAGGTGGGCCGGCAGAGGCAGGAGTGGCTCTTCCGGCCGCTCCTATCCAAATCAAGGCTCCAGAGGTTCCTTCAACACAGGCTACCAGGAATACAAGCCTCAATTCTACCCACAACGAGGTCGTGGATACAGAGGTCGTGGACAGAAAAATTTCCGACACAACAACAACATCCAACAAGGTAGGTCCTCCCCCAGTGGGAGGTCGTTTGAAACTCTTCATCCAAAAATGGCGCACTCTCACCGCAGATCCATAGGTTCTCAACTCTGTCCAAGGTTATCTTATAGAGTTCTACACGCCACCTTCCCAAACTGTTTTTCCTCCTCCTCTAGTCTTTTCGGCAGACATGTCT
Organism: Calotriton arnoldi; assembly: GCA_963921515.1. Lineage (NCBI taxonomy): Eukaryota > Metazoa > Chordata > Amphibia > Caudata > Salamandridae > Calotriton > Calotriton arnoldi. The sequence continues at coordinate 5,179,523 of CAWUFW010000123.1, read as the reverse complement.
CACCTCATTTCCGTGGAGATTCAAAACCTTCTCCTAAAACAGGCCATTCTCATCGCCCCTCTAGATCCGTCAGGGTTTCTCAGTTCCATTTTCTTTGTCAGAAAGAAAAACAAGAAAATGCACCCTGTCATAAATCTAAAATGGTTCCATCACTTCGTGGTGTATCGCCACTTCAAAATGGAAACTATCATTCATTTGCGAGATACTCTTCGCCCAAACGACTGGATGGTCAGGTTAGACTTGCAAGACGCTTATCTTTCCATTCCTATTCACGCTTCTCACACCAAATTCCTTCAATTTCAATGGTTAGGCGTCACCTACCGTTTTTGCTCCCTTCCGTTCGGCCTTTCATCAGCACCATGGTGCTTTACAAAAATCATGAAACCAGTGGTGTCCTATCTACGATCTCTCAGGATCAGACTGATCATTTACCTAGACGACATTTTGCTCATGAACTCCGACAAGCAGAATCTCTTGTCAGACTTGAACACCACTCGATCTCTTCTTCTGGATCTCGGTTTCCTTCTCAATATCGAAAAGTCTATGCTCATTCCATCCCAGAGCATCGAATTTCTAGGCTTTCTCGTGGACTCTGCCTCGGCATCTCTTCTGCTTCCACAGTCGAAGGTCTCGACCATAAAGTCAGAAATTTCTCACGTCCTTCAATCCTCTCTGATCTCCCTCAGATCTCTTGCTCGGATCGTCGGCCTCCTCTCTGCTTCCATCCAGGCTATCTTTCCAGGGCCTCTTCATTATCGCGCCCTTCAACGTCTAAAGATTCAGCATCTCCGCCAAGGCCTGGCTTATTCCGAAGTCATCGCTTTGGATCAAGAGTCTCGCGTCGAGCTCCAATGGTGGATTGACCATTTAGATGCTTGGAACGGGCGAACTATCTTCGCTTCGGCCCCAGATCTTGTATTAGAATCCGATGCAAGCCTATCGGGTTGGGGCGCCCGTTGTGGTCCAATATTACTGGCGGTACATGGTCTCGCGAGGAGTCGAAATTGCACATCAATTGTTTAGAGATGCTGGCAGGCTCCTTTGTAATCCAAAGTCTCACGAAAAACAGAGTACGCTGCTCCATTCTCCTTCGCATGGACAATGTTTTTGCGGTCCGCTACATAAACCATCTAGGTGGCACCAAGTCCAAACCTCTAGCAGAGCTAGCAAAGAGTCTTTGGGAGTATTTCCTATCAAACAAACTATCGCTCAAAGCAGAGTACCTTCCTGGAGATCTCAACTCCATAGCAGATTGGCATTCTCGCTACCTTCGAGACTCCAGCGACTGGAAGCTTCTTCCATCCGTTTTCCGATCTCTTTCTCAAAAATGGGGCCCTTTTCATATCGATCTTTTTGCTTCTCGCCTCAACGCCCAATTGCCTCGTTTCTTCAGTTGGCGGCCGGACCCTCTGGCATTAGCGACGGATGCGTTTCTCCAGGACTGGTCCCTTCATCTCAATTACGCTTTTCCTCCTTTCCTCATGATCAACAGGGTACTTTCCCAGGTTCGCCGCCAATCGACCTCCCTGGTCATAGTAGTCCCATTTTGGCAATCACAGATTTAGTTCCCGTCTCTTCTGGAGATGGCGGTGGACTTTCCGGTTCTTCTCCCGGTCTGCAACGATCTGCTTCTGAACCCCTTGGGTCTTCCTCACAGTCTCTTCCTCGACAAATCCTTGATTCTGTCCGCTTGGAAGGTCTCCAGTCTGTCCCTCCTGACCTCCTCATTTCGCAAGAAGCTTGTCTCTTTATCAGTAAAGCCTGGGCCCCAGGCACCTCCAAAGCCTACAAGTCTGCTTGGTCTTTATGGTCAAGCTGGTGTCTGGAAAGACATATCGATCCCTTTTCAGCCCCTCTAAATTTTGTGGTCAATTTCTTAGCTTCTGAAGCCAGTGCAGGTAAGTCTTATAGAACGGTCAACCTGTATAGATCAGCCATTTCCCTTAATCACTGTCCTATTGATGGCAAGCCTGTCGGAGTTCATCCTCTCATTTGCCGCCTTCTACGAGGAGTGCGATTTTCCAAACCTCCGTTGGCTAAGTATTCTAATTTATGGGATGTTAATTTGGTCCTTAGGTTATTTTCTGATTGGCCTGACAATTCCACTCTTTCTCTGAAAATGCTCTCTGCTAAACTTACCATGTTACTTTGTCTTGTTTCCATTAAACGTGTTTCAGATGTTAAGGCATTGGATGTTTCCTCTCGCCAGTTTTCTCCTACTGGTGTATTGTTTCAAGTTCATAAACGTACTAAGACAAATTTAAACTCTGTTTTTTATCCTTATTTCCCTTCCCATCCTAAACTATGTGTAGGTTAATGCCTCAAGGTATACGAACAAAGAACCTCTGATCTCAGAATGTCCTCTCATTCCCAACTCCTCATTTCTTTTCGCAAACCCCATCTTCCTGTTTCCTCTGCTACCCTGGCCCGTTGGGTTCGGTGGGTAATGTCCCTTGCGGGCATTGATGTCTCTGTGTTTGGGGCCCATTCCACCAGGGGAGCCATGGCCTCCAAAGCTTTTTGGGCAGGCTCTCGTTTGGAGGACATTCTGAGATCCGCGGATTGGTCTAATGATAATGTATTCCGTATGTTTTATTGCAAACCAGTCGTTTCTGCTGTTTCTTTGGTTATTGATATGCTTTGAACAAGCATAATATGAGCCTCCGGTCTTACCATAAAATGTAGATTTTCCTAATAGATTATGTCGGAATGTCTTAATTTTATTAAAGACACGGAGGCGAGTATTATCCCGCCTAAACACTTCTAATCTGTGATTCTCCCTCCCTACGGCGACTCCGGCGTTGCCTCCTGCATCTTCGTGATGAGACTACTAATCTGCAAGAGTGTTCTTCCCATCTTCATGACGCCTCTTCTTCCTGTTTGGCTTCCTCCACTGTGTTTCCTGCGGTTCGTCTGTCCTGGTTGGATTTTGGTCAAGAGATTTGTTCCTCGACTTTAGCCTTTTGTATTGTGTTGTCTATTGTTCCACTATTTATTGACTCTATCTGAGCTGCTCGCCAGCAAAAAGAGGACTGTTCGCAGTCAGTTATGACGTTATACATGTTACTACTGCCTGATTGGTTATGATGTTCTGATTTATTGCGTTCCCATTGGCCAGTTGTGTTGCTTGGCCCTCTGGGAACTGTAGTTTTAGTACTTATCTTGGCTGCTATTAGAATAAAGGCAAGATAAGAAAGCATAATACTCGCCTCCGTGTCTTTAATAAAATTAAGACTTTCCGTCATAATCTATTAGGAAAATCTACATTATACCAAAATCTAAAGCAACTAAACACAAGTGACTATATAACCAAAGGTGCAATTAAAAGTGAAATAGATAGAAAATGAATATACAATAAGGATAAAAAATCAAAAATCAAAATCGACGTACAAAGTTACAAAATCATAATATACCCAATGTGAATCAAACCACCAAACCTCATCAGCACATCGAGAACCACGGGTCAGCCTACATTAGCCATGCACCAGTCTCAGAACACAACCACATATATGTGCGTACTATGTTACAATAGGTTAAAAACAGTTATTCAAGACAGAGATCTTTATCAACAAATAAATAATAATTCAGACAGCAAGAACCTTGTTATTGCAGGTCCTCCAGTAATTATATCACAGCATTCATCAGGGTACAGATTCACAAAACCTATACAACTAATGTTTACTCATTACACAGGGTAGTTATATATCTCCATCAATGATTATGCAACACATGTTGTTCGGACAGGGTGCACCAAAAGGAGCATTCCTTCAGTCTCCATCCTAGAACTAATGGATGTGCTGTACACTCAACATTTTGGGATAAAACCACCAACTGAACTGTGTGCACTATTACCAGTCATATCAAGGCCCAGATTTCATCATGATCATTAAGCCCTTGTACAGCTGTTCTATATTTCTCGATCATACGTGCCTCAAGTTTGTTAAGTCACCTGTAAGTTTGCCATATTAATATTCTTGACCACCATCAACACTGACCGCTGTATGTCATTCTCACCATGATTATTGTGTCCTATTGTTAATTTCATTATATCGATTCCTCCACATCACTGTCTTTTGTATAGTTTGATGCTTCTTTGCCCAGATGTTGGAGGAGGATTAGGGCAAACCCCGTTGTTATATTATCAGAGGTCTTATATAAGGCTCGTTCCAATAAAGATAAGAATCCTCTTCATCCCTGTGTACCACGTGTGTACCTGGATCTAACAGCTTGTCTGCGTGCAGATGCCGTGAGAATGTTTGGGCAAATTAAGTCATGCTGGGGCATATGTACAAGCCCCTTTCGCCACCGGAGCATCACTTTTTTTGACGCCGCGGTGGAGTAGTGCGATTTCATATATTCACAAGTGTGGCGCTTGGCTTAATGCTACATTGTAAATATGCCCCTTTTTGCCACAGTCAACTGCGCCAAAGGGGCGTGCAATGGGTGTTGCAGTGGGTGTTCCACCGCAACACCCATTGCGTTTTGACGCTGCCCCAGATTTTCAAGGCTGGAGAAGTGCCAAAAACTAAGGCCAGGGAATACCTGGACTTAGAATGTCGACTTGAGAGGAGTAATTATTAATTTCTCCTCGTGTTTTGCTCTTTCTATCTGCAGCACACATAGAAAGAACAATTCGCCACTATCGATTGTTTATGTGCAGGTAGGTGTCCCTTCCTGTGCATAAACAATCACCCCTGCAGCACAGGCACCCTTGCCACATGGCGGCAGGGTGCCTCTGCTGGCGCTAGGCAGCATTTTTAGCATCAGCGGTAGGGGAAACGAAGGGGTGCACTGTGTTCTTGTGAATACGGCGCATCCTTGTGTTTTAAAAATGTCAGAGCGCGGCATTGCCAAATTTGGCGTAACATCGCACTCCATTGATAAACTAGGTTGTGAGTTGCAGCAAGGCACGCTGTTGTGATTAAAGATGGTTTTATTTTGTGCAGAGACACAACTGTGTCATTGGTATCCCTCCTTTCACACTTTTTCACTTTTTCATCCAATTTCACATGTGAACTGCACTTTTCATCTGGAAAACTCACTTTTTAATGCTAGAAGAGACAATCTGAGTTACTCAGCGAATTTCAAATCAGAGGCAAACAGGGCACACACACACTCTCTCAGTCTCTCTCTCTCTGTCTCTCTCCTTCAATTAAACAATGACAGTGCACTGGGACTTGAGGACTCGCATCTGCCCCCCTTTAATTGAACTCCAAAACTCAGGGGAAATGATAATATTGTATTTCTCTTTGTTCAGCTGCATAGATTTGACTGCCACTGTAGAACATTTTGTAATTGTTTTAGTCTGCTGACTAATTCGTTTTACAAGCTAAGGGAGAACTGTGAGATATTAAAAGAAGTGCTGTAAAGAAGTTCTTTGAAGTTGCTGTTACAACATGGAAGCCAACATTCCTATTTGACAAGCAGACCCGTTAAGAGGGCTCAGAGATCCAACCAAACCCAAAAGAAGGGAGCAGAGTTAGACAACAAGGCAAAGGTGAGGAGCTTCAGGAGACCACACGACAGCAGGCAAAACCTAATGATCCTTGTTATAATCAGCTCTAGAGTGATAGTGCTGCTAGCCTAGTACCCTATCTGACCGGAAATGACTCCTACCTTGGAGCCCTGGAAGACCTAACACCAATCCAAACCCTGAAGGATGATGCGACAACTTCCCTCTCCACTTCCGGGCACTGGGAAAGGGTGGAAACATGTGAGACATCTTGCAGCGAGAGTGTCATGGCACAATGATGTCATCAAGTGATTTGCTGCTGAGAACCAGTGTTATTGCATTGTCTCATACAGAACCACCGACAGGCCAACGATGCAAGAAGTGCTCCACCAGAGGCTGATGTAACAGCAGCCACGAGGATCGTGTGGTCGAGCGTATTTTTCTTACATGTTTGATAATGTCACACGTACCACGGGCCTTGATGCATGTTAATGCACAGTCCAACCGGCATCGTAATCAGACCCAATGTTATGGTTTGTGCACTGAAGGATTTGAGACAGTGCTTAATTTGTAAAATAAAAAGTGCCAGGGCCCTTGTCAAGGGGGCCACTTTCGCTTGCACTGCCCATTGCCGCTGTCAGCGATGCCAATTACAGTATCAACACAGCTACTAGCCATCACACTCCTACAAGTGTGATGATTCTGACTATTCCAGGACCCCAAAGCTATAAGAATGGCTTTAGCAGCAGGTATTAGCCGTTTTTAATGTATATTGAATTAAAAACAACTGTTGTTGTGCTCGTCTTTAAATTAGACAAACAGCACCACCATGTAGCAGACTGTCATAAGTGCCTGTGTTGACAATTAAGGGGTCGATTCCGATCTCGGGCGGAGGCGCACCTAACACCATTCGTCCGGAAAAAAACCGAGCCGAACGCGTGTTTCCCGACCGATTCGAACATACGTACGAACGAGCAAGTACGATGCGCATTACTGTCCAGATCCCGACCCAGCCGTACTTACCCAATCCAGCTCCTGTTCCTCGTCCGAGCCGGATCCGTAAACGCTGAATCGAGTTGCACGGAAGCCAAAACACAGCACCTTCCGGCCGGACCAGTACGATGAGCACTCCGTACGCGCCGAACCCGTCGCTACGTCCGGCACGTCAGAGCATCCGGGAGAGCCGCACATAAGCTCCGATTCGCGCCACCAGACGATCCACGGCTACGAGACGAACACGCCAGCAACGAGTACGAGTCGAAGCAACGAGAAAGCCGAACGAGACGAACCAACCATGAATCCCATCGCGCAGGTCCTAACAATACTCTACATCTATTACCGGAACTGGTACGGACGCGTACGGCACAGAAGGTAAGTCAAACACCCACTACACAAACAAACGACACGTACCCGACACATAACACACACACATAGGGATGCAGAAATGACTTACACCAGCAACAGCAGAACCATAGGGGCGGGATGGCTATCACCAATGCCATGTACACCCATAGGGGCCTGGATGCCTACCACTACCACCACCCCTACTCAAGGGGGGCTGGATGCCTACCACTACCATCACCGCTACTCAGGGGGGGCTGGATGCCTACCACTACCACCACCCCTGCTAAGGGGGTGCCAGATGCCTACCACTACCACCACCCCTACTCAGGGGGTGCCAGATGCCTACCACCACCACCACCCCTACTCAGGGGGGGCTGGATGCCTACCACTACCACCACCCCTACTTAGGGGGTGCCAGATGCCTACCACTACCACCACCCCTACTCAGGGGGGGCTGGATGCCTACCACTACCACCACCCCTACTAAGGGGGTGCCAGATGCCTGTCACTACTACCATCACCCCTACTCATAGGGGGCTGGATGCCTACCACTACCACCACCCCTACTAAGGGGGTGCCAGATGCCTGTCACTACTACCATCACCCCTACTCATAGGGGGCTGGATGCCTACCACTACCACCACCACTACTAAGGGGGTGCCAGATGCCTACCACTACCACCACCCCTACTCAGAGGGGCTGGATGCCTACCACTACCAACACCCCTACTAAGGGGTGCCAGATGTGTGTCACTACTACCATCACCCCTACTCATAGGGGGCTGGATGCCTACCACTACTACCACCCCTACTCAGGGGGTGCCAGATGCCTACCACTACCAACACCCCCCCTACTCAGGGGGGGCTTGATACCTACCACTACCACCACCCCTACTAAGGGGGTGCCAGATGCCTGTCACTACTACCATCACCCCTACTCATAGGGGGCTGGATGCCTACCACTACCACCACCCCTACTAAGGGGGTGCCAGATGCCTGTCACTACTACCATCACCCCTACTCATAGGGGGCTGGATGCCTACCACTACCACCACCCCTACTAAGGGGGTGCCAGATGCCTACCACCACCCCTACTCAGGGGGGGGCTGGATGCCTACCTCAACCACCACCCCTACTAAGGGGGTGCCAGATGCCTGTCACTACTACCATCACCCCTACTCATAGGGGGCTGGATGCCTACCACTACCACCACCCCTACTCAGGGGGGGCGGGATGCCTACCACTACCACCACCCCTACTAAGGGGGTGCCAGATGCCTGTCACTACTACCATCACCCCTACTCATAGGGGGCTGGATGCCTACCACTACCACCACCCCTACTCAGGGGGGGCTGGATGCCTACCACTACCACCACCCCTACTAAGGGGGTGCCAGATGCCTGTCACTACTACCATCACCCCTACTCATAGGGGGCTGGATGCCTAAAACTACCACCACCCCTACTCAGGGGGGGCTGGATGCCTACCACTACCACCACCCCTACTCAGGGGGGGCTGGATGCTTACCACTACCACCACCCCTACTAAGGGGGTGCCAGATGCCTGTCTCTACTACCATCCCCACTCATAGGGGGCTGGATGCCTACCACTACCACCATCCCCACTCATAGGGGGCTGGATGCCTACCACTACCACCACCCCTACTCAGGGGGGGTGCCAGATGCCTGTCACTACTACCATCCCCACTCATAGGGTGCTGGATGCCTACCACTACCACCATCCCCACTCATAGGGGGCTGGATGCCTACCACTACCACCACCCCTACTCAGAGGACGGGTAATGCATGACACAACCAGCATACTCCAACATAAGGAATGTCAGAAAAACACATCCCCCCAACACCATGACAAGCGTGTGTAGACTGTGTCAAATGCCTACAACACTGAACATGAAATTGAACATACAATGTGACCCCCTATCACATGTGACACACATAAATGTGTGTGGCCTCCACAATGCAAGCAGACCATGACCACTGTGGCAATGGGGTCTAAACCCCCATCATCACAGTGACCAAAAGGTAAGTGTGGGTCCATAGCTGGGGCACATTTTGAACATTGTGGCAACGGGGTCTAAACCCCCAACATCACAGTGACCAAAAGGTAAGTGTGGGGTCCATAGCTGGGGCACATTTTGAACATTGTGGCAATGGGGTCTAAACCCCCATCATCACAGTGACCAAAAGGTAAGTGTGGGGTCCATAGCTGGGGCACATTTTGAACATTGTGGCAATGGGGTCTAAACCCCCATCATCACAGTGACCAAAATGTAAGTGTTGACATGGAAAAAGCTGCAAATGCAAAACAGCATGGATGATTCCTGGTCACAGAACAACAAACACATCAGTGGCATAGTAGTGCTTGTGTCCCATAGCAACATAGATTGGGTGAGGCAAACAGTGCAGTGCAAATAAGACATACCTTTGGCCATGTGCAGACAAACATCACCCATGGGGGCTGACATTGTCAACATTCATCAATTACACAATGACAGAAGTGACCATCATAATGCAGACCCACATATCTGCACCAATGGGCACACACACGTAGATATCCTGTGGAGACTGTAGATGTGAGCTGAACAAATACCATACCATGGCAGCAATGGGACATACAAAACATGATCATTGTGCTGACTGATGACCTAGGAGTCCCAGGGACAGTAGGGGAAACCCACCAAACAACATACAGCCAATGGCACACTAAAAATATGCCAATGCAGTGGTGCAGATGCACAAACACAAACAGGCAGCCCCACACTGCATATCAAACACAACAGGTGATGGGGGGTGTGCCAGTGTCCCCAGGCAACCACACAACACATGAGGGGGCCTGACTACCAATTACACAGACGTGCATACAGTGCCACACAAAAGTAACTCATGGATCGGATTCCCCTATGTGGGCAATCAGGCATTGTAAGATGAGAGGGAGCACAAATTACACATGTCACACATGCTTGTAGAAACAGCAACTAACACAGCAAGACACAGACCCACCACAGCACTACCCCCAGGGACCCCACATTGTGGTGACACTGGCCTGCATGATAATCCCACTGTGATGACAAAGCTAGATGTCGTCCACACTGTGAAACACTGGCCTGCATGATAATCCCACTGTGATGACAAAGCTAGATGTCGTCCACACTGTGAACCACAGTCATGTGTCCTGAGCAACAAACTACCATCACACCTACACATGCACAAATCAATCAGCACAGCCTGTCAGCCAAGGCCAATATGGAGGCAGGGGTCTAGCCGTGAAACAACTCTCATTTGCACACACTCAACACCACACACCTTGATCTCCACCAATGTGCAGCAGTGAAGCTCACATGGACTGCTGACATTGCACATGCACCCATGACAATCCCAGGGGTGGTGGTGGGAACTAAGGTGCAGAAACCCATCACACATGGCCAGTCAACAAGACTCGTGAATGTCTGACACACTGCACAGTACGCCGTACATGGGCATGACGTGAAATCCACCCCAATCAATGGGATCCCGGCCACAGTCACACACCAATGAAGAAGCCAAGGTCACCCACAAAGAACACACATAGACAACTTCCAACATTGCAGCTCTGACCCTGAGGAGTGGCAGCAGTCACACACACACAACGTGTCACAATCACTGAAAGCTACCACAAACTGTGAATTAGATCACTTGTGTAACCAACAAGTGCCAAGGGGAATCCTGACTGTGTCTCATCTGCGTTTGCCCACAAACTCAGCCCTGACAGCAAACACACCTATGGGTGACACCCTGATGACCAGTAATGTGCCATGCACCCACATCCCAGAGAACCCAGGGAGAAGACTTTGGGGGAACATAGGTCAACTCAGCAAGCATCACAAACAGGAACATCACTAGGGATCCCAGCCTGCCTAGCAAAATGGAAGTGAACACACACAGACATCTCACACAACACACACCTTGGGCTCAGGCAATGTCACAGAATTACACACTGCCATGAGGGGATTCCACTCCTGTGTAAGGAAAGCTGTGCCATACGTTGTCTCTGTAGGGCTCTATCATGTCAGCAGAACACTTGGTCACTCAGTCAACAATTTGCACAAAATGAAGGCCCCCGTCATATCAGCCTGGTCATGGGAGTGTCACCTAACTCAACTGCACAGATCCAACACACATGTATAGCAAGTTGCACTGATAACACAGATGAGTCCTTCCCCATTGATGCCCAAACTTGCATGTCCAGTGGAGATGGTCACACGGTCAGGGAAATAGACAAATTGAACAATGGCAAGCACAACAGATGTGCAGGGGTGTAAGCCACAGATGTGCTATTGCAAATTAAAGTTAGAAATCCCATTGCCAAATATTGAAAACATGACACCCTCATATTGCTGCAAAGGATGACATGGATACACACCAGGATAGGACACATTCCCCCTGGACCACATGGGGTCCTGCACAGTAACACTTCATATTCCTGATGTCAAAAATCACCATCACTGCAGCAAGGGCATGGTTAGCATCATCAACATCATGTACATCTGAAGCAAAACCACTAGAAAACAGAAAGTAGCTTTATTCAGCATATGTGTCATGAAAAGCGAAAGTCCAGAAAAATACAAAGGCCAATGGCCAGTCCATTATAATTGTCCAAACAGGGTGACAGTGGCAGATGTCACCCTTTGCAAGCCTGCACTGATGCACAATAGGAACATTCCCCTCGGAGGGGCATACGGGGGGGCAGGCCAGGCACCGCAGGGACAGGATCAGGGCTCACCAGAAGGAGGCAGGGAAGGGGTGGTGGGTGCTGGAGAGTCACCGACAACTGCAGTGGAGGTGTCTGACATGGTGTGTGCCGGCACAAATGGGGGGCATGAGTCAGATGGTGTGGGTGCCGGCACGACTGCAGTGGGCTGGGCAGGTGGAGTGGACAGGTTCCCCACTGCAGTGCCCAAGTCAGACGGGGTGGTAGTGGACTCCACTGCAGTGCCTATCTCCAGGGGAGTAGAATGGGGTTCAGGTAAGGTGGGCAGGACAGAGGGGGAGGACACGGTCTCCACACCAGTGGCACAAACATGCGCAGCAGAGGGTGTGGTGCTGGAAGAGCAAGTGGGAGGGGGAGAAGGCCTGATCATTTTGGGGATGGTGTATCTGTGGGTGGGGGAACCTGGGGCAGGGTGTGGTGGGGGAACCTGTGGAGTGGGGGCCTGAGGGATGGAGGAAGGAGACTTGGTGGCTGAGCTGCAGGGCGGTGGCGGGGTCTTGCTCTTCCGGGTCCGGGGGACTTGCGGATGGGGGCCTCAGTCTGTCTGTGCCTGGGGGAGGGTGTCCGGGGGTGAGGGGCACTCCCTCTGTGTGGGTGGACTTCCTCTTCCCCTGTATGCTGGATCAGCTGGATTGGAGGGGAAGAGGACGAGGTCACAGAGGAAGAGCTGCTTTGTAGGTGGGGTTGCAGGTGAGGCAAGGGAAGGGGCCTTGGAGGGAGAGGTATCGGAGGACTGCGGAGTGACTGTGGATGCCTGTGTGTGTGTCTGTTCCCCATCCCCTGTGGGTGTGGTATCAGTCCCCTGAGGATGCTTGCGTGCACGTTTTGTTTTTGATTTCGGTGTTCCTGTGCTGCTCGTGTCTGTGTGTTTGGGTGATTGTGCAGGTGTGCATGTGCTTGGGACAGGTATGGTGCCAGGAAGTGTGGATGGGGCAGAGGTAGGAGGGGTGAGGGACTGTTGGAGGAGGGACACTGCTGCCGTCAGGGAGGAGTCCATGGACCTATTGCTCCTCTGTAGGGCAGACATGCCCGATGAGATGCCCTCCATGAACGACACAAGCTGTGTCAACAGAGTGGTGTGGGCATGGAGGACACTCAGCATTGCTGTCTGGCCTACATGGAGCTGGCGAAGTAGGTACACAGACTCCTCACTCAGGGCAGCAGGGGACACAGGGGCAGGGGGTGCGGTGCCTGGCACGAAGGAGACATGCTCCCGAACACAGGAGCCTCCACGGACCTCTGGAATGGGAGCCGATGGGAGGGCGGTGGTGGTGGTGGTGGTGGCGGGGACAGCAACACTAGCTGGGGTGTGGTGGCTGCTGACACCCGCCTCCACAAGGGAGTCATCCTCCGAGCTGCTGTGGTCCTCAGCTGAGGTGGATGGTGCTGAGGACTCCTCGGTGTGGCTCCTCTCGCCCTCCGTGCCACTGGGTCCCTCCGACCACTCATCGGCTGCTGACCCAGTCTGGCTCTGCGGCTCCTCCTGGTCCATGGAGCTGTCCCCTCCTGTGGCCGTGGATGTATCTGCCAACAATTAGGGAAACAGACAAACATCAGTCACCTGCACTGACCGCACACACCACAGTTAGTACAGCACATTACAGAGCAAGCCCTGGCATCCTTAGTTGAACATTGCCAAAACTGCTCAAACAGATTAGGAGAAGCCAATTGTCAGTCTGATGGTCAACCATGGCACTCACACCCCTCCTGGCCTTGCACCCATCTGTCTGGTGCCTGTCGGATGTTAATATCCCAGTGTGGACACATGCACCACCCACACAGTAGTTGGACATTGCAGAGAACACGGTGAAGCATGTGAACATGCACACATCACTTCTCTTGCCACTGAGTCAGTACAGGTGTCCGGATAAAGGGATGGCCAGAGTCTATTTTGAAATGCATGTGATGCATATCAGCACCAGACACCATGATGCACCCATGTCCTGATAGTCAATGCCACAATGGGGTGCATGTAGCACATGTCACCCACCTGCAGGATCACTCTTAGGGAGTTTAATGCCATGGCACAGGCATGCCTGCAAAGTCATACATCACTGTCTCCAGTCACATGGGCAGGGCAGCCAGCCAACAACAGTCTGCACTGTGTCACAATCCTAGGTCATGGGGAATGCAAGTTCTGTAGCTGACAAGTGCACATGTCCATCCCCCACAAACCACATCATCTGAACTCTTATCTGTCCACGTCATAAGAATTGGACGTATGGGAGACATGAAACACAACCCTCTGAACCTGAGCACCTCACAATCTGCTGTGAATGGGAAACAGCTGCCTGAACTTCACAGTCGCATACCCCAGTCTGCACAGTCAAGTGATCAAACACCTATATGTCACACAAGTATCGTCTCCTATGGTCACATCTCAGGTGGCATGCTGAGCCCTCACCGATAAACACCCCAGTAGTCCTGACAACGGAGCCACAGCACAATGACACAGAGGCAGACACCTGAGGGAACATTTCACTGAGCACAACATGTCAGCTGATACACGGGAGTGGGAGTACAGAGTGTATTGTATGGCCTGGAGTAGGCATGACTGTCCTGCTCCACGTGAAAGAGGGATGAGCCCTGGACAGTAGGCAGGTGGCTAAGTATGTGTGACACACTTGATATACATACTCCAGAGGCCCAAACATTGTTCCCACCCGCAGCATGGGTGTGTGCCAAATACCCCAGGCACATGTGGTGAGTCAGATCAGCAATTGGACCACATATCAAAGTTACACGCAGATTACATGTCAGAACTCAGGCATTGTGAAAGCAATTGACCCACCCATGAAGCCCACCACAAAGTTACGGGAACAAATGCTGTCCCCCACCTTGAGCTAAGCAAAATGCAAGGACACAGTACCCAAGTGACACAATTTCCTGACTGAAAGGGCCACACCTGGGTATCAGATGAGGAGTGGGCATGTCACAATTGAGGGACATGGGTCCTGGACCACAAGACTGATGTACTGTGGAAGTTTAACCAGGCCAGAGGAGAGCACATAGCATGTCAGACAAAGTTCACAGTGCAGTCATGGACTCACCCCCTCCTTGCTGCTGTCTGGCCTTCAGCTGCCCATCCAGGTCAGGGAAGACCACCGCCAGGATCCTGAGCATGTGGGGGGTCAGGGTCCGGTGTCCGCCCCTCCTGCGAGGAGGCGACAGCTTCAGCTGGACCCTTGCAATCCTCCGAGCCTTTGACTCGTGAGGGACATCTAGTAACGACTAGTGGAACTGCAGCTCTTTGTAGAATTATTTTGATATTGGATACTATAATATTCACTGCCCACTGCTAATCTCGTCCCATAATGCTTTGCAGGGCCTTTGGTTGGGATTGTATTTTTGCCAATAACTGTGCTTGGGGTGGTCCTAAGAGGATGGGACCACCACTGAATCGTTCAAAAGATGTGCTTTTTGTTTTCAAGGCATGTGCTTGGTTCTCTCCCTAGGTTAGGGAGGATACCAAAATCATCACCTCTCTCACTGCTTGTTAATTTATCGATTTCACTTTTGTGAAATGCTATATGCATTTTAGCATATAAAGACAGAGATACTTATTTTATCTTAACTTGCACTGTGCAAGATGCCTTTGGTAATTATTGTACAGTGCAGTCAAGCACACAGCTACGCAATTTGCATAGCTACGTGTAGTTCAAAATGTACTTCACGTAGCTACGTGAAGTGCTACTATGCAAACTATGCCCAGGGTTACATCATATGCAATGGCCAATGCGTGCGCACCGATCGGTCCATTGCTGTACAACGCGTACCCGTTCACATCATATGCAATGGCCAATGCGTGCGCACCGATCGGTCCATTGCTGTACAACGCGTATTTCTGACAACATCATATGCAATGGCCAATGCGTGCGCACCGATCGGTCCATTGCTGTACAACGCGTATTTCTGACAACATCATATGCAATGGCCAATGCGTGCGCACCGATCGGTCCATTGCTGTACAATGCATACCCGTTCACATCATATGCAATGGCCAATGCGTGCGCACCGATCGGTCCATTGCTGTACAACGCGTACCCGTTCACATCATATGCAATGGCCAATGCGTGCGCACCGATCGGTCCATTGCTTTACAACGCGTATTTCTGACAACATCATATGCAATGGCCAATGCGTGCGCACCGATCGGTCCATTGCTGTACAACGCGTCCCTGTACAAATCCTCGCATATGTCACCATGGTTGTCACTGGTGAACGTATGCCAGCCACAATTACTTGCCAGGGACTCAGGGGCACACCTACAACACCACAGCCTGTCCACACTGTATCCTAAGGCATGTAAGGCTGCATTACCTGTGTGTGTATGGGGGTCAACCTGTGTTTCTTTTGGTGGCACTTGTGGGCAGCCACTCCCAGGATGTGCACGTGTTCATGGGGACAGATTCCTTTGTGTGTTGTGCACATGACCACTGTGATGTGCACCTGTTCAGTTCAGGGCATGTTGCATGGTCACATTTCCAGGTTGTGTATGTGTATGTCATGTCACATACACCCTGAGTCCCATGTGGGAAGGTATGTACGTCACAGGGTGACCCATTGCCACATTAGTGATGGCCCTCCACAGTCTGTGTGCATGTTGTGTTTCAGATGTCTCTGATTCAATGTGCACAATGGGAGACAGTCTCCACATCCACGTTGTTTGTGCATCGACTTTGTTGTTGTGCGTGTGTGTCACAGACGTCCATGTCTGTCCTGCAGAGGCAACAGGGCCACTACCTGTGTGAGTCATGGTTGTATTGCTGACGTGTACATGATACGCCATGTTATGCCAATGTCCATGTGGCAATACAGGCTCCCTGGGAATCTACCTGTCAATGAGCTGTGATGCCTGTGGCACATCTGTCCTCACTTGTCACTGTGGTGTGTGTTTGGAACGTGACAGCAGTACATGGGTACTGTGACACAGCCTAATAATTTCCCATAGCACGAGCTGGAACTTGTTGTCAAAACATTTTGTGCTGTGATGTTTGATGTTGGCCATGTAGGTGCCATATATGTCCATACAGAACGGCACACACATCAAGTACTTGTGTCTTGTAATGATGTATCATGTGATATTGAGTATGGTCAATGCCACATATGTGGGGTGACTGACAATCTTTCTTTTTTCACCTATGCACTGCAGGGCACCAGCTGTCCATAGACCATTCCCTGACCTTGCAACAATGGTTGAACGTGACTGCATCCGACGGTACCGCTTCAACAGGCCGCTGATTGAGGAATTGACGGTGCGGTTGGCCCAACATTTGCAACCTGGCCGGACATACCCTGCAGCGCTGACCCCCAAGGTGAAGGTGATGGCAGCCCTACACTTCTTTGTCACCGGTACCTTTCAACACACTGTGGCGTCTGCTGGTGGGATGTCACAGACCATGTTCAGCCGTGTGCTACGCAATGTTTTGGAGGCAATGTTGAGATACCTGAACCAGTACATCTATTT
The DNA here is from genome assembly GCA_963921515.1 of Calotriton arnoldi. NCBI lineage: Eukaryota > Metazoa > Chordata > Amphibia > Caudata > Salamandridae > Calotriton > Calotriton arnoldi. The sequence continues at coordinate 5,162,494 of CAWUFW010000123.1, read as the reverse complement.
CCCTAAACGTCAACAACTCACTGACGTCAAGAGTGACTTCTATGCCCCGGGGAGGATGCCACATGTCATTGGCTCCATTGATGGGACATATGTGGCTTTGGTACCACCACAGGCACATGAGCAGGCATACAGGAACCGTAAGCATTACCATTCTATCAATGCTCTGGTAGTATGTCTTGCAGATATGACCATCTCACATGTGTGTGCACGTTTCCCCGGTTCTGCACACGATGCCTACGTGATGAGGAGTAGTCGCATCCCGAGGATGATGTCACAGATGCCGAACCAGCGTGCCTGGCTTGTCGGTGGGTGCTGACTTTGTACCAGTGTGTGTGTTCTGCAATGTTGTATTCCACCCTCTTTTCCAACTCAGCTAATGTGCAATTGTCTGTACATAGGTGACTCCGGATACCCCAACATGCCGTGGTTGCTGACACCCCTCAGGAACCCTGTGACACCAGCCCAGATGCGCTACAATGAGGCACATGGTCGGACCAGGAGAGTGATCGAGCGGACATTTGGTCTCCTGAAGAGCCGCTTCCGCTGCCTGGACAAGACAGGAGGGGCCCTCCCATATGCCCCAGCAAAGGTGTGCAAGATTTTCATCGTCTGCTGCATGCTACACAACCTGGCAGTGCGGAAGGAGTTGCCTCTCATCCTGGATGACGATAACCAACATCCGCCACCTGTGGAGGATCCTGGCCTGGGCCACGATGCCAGTGATGATGATGATGATGATGGTGATGTCCGCACACAGCTCATCACCAACTTCTTCAGCTGAATGTGAGTATCCAGAGATGTCATGTCAATGATTTGAGTTTGCATGATATGTGTTGGTGGTGCTCTGTTGCTGTTTGAGTGTGGCCATGTGCTACTTGACTGGATGCGTGCAGCGGTGTGTCCTTACAGGTATTCTGTACTCCCCAACAGTGTTGACATGCTAACTTGGTTTTGTGTAGGTATCTTGTGACATGTATTGGGCATGAGTATTGCAGTTCTGTCCTGTTCTTCAATGCTTTTGACTGTGTGTCATGTCTGTCCTTCACAGGGTGCTTTTAGAGTTGTTTGGTCCACTCGGATCCCCCGACACCATGGTTCAACTTCCAGGGTGGAAGCAGTAGTTTCCCTACAGGTGATGTGCCCCACACCCCTGGACTTTATTTCTTCTACAATTGTTGACTGTGTGGCCACAGCCACGTAGGATTACCTTGCATCTGTAGTGGAAACAACATGTTGCAAATGTGTAATATACCTGTGCTTCACTTTGGGATGTGCGTTGTCTGTTGTCACACATCTGACTGACATTTGCTTACTGCACCTGTGGGCTAGTTGACACAGACTGTGAATAGGTGTGGTGTCTGTGCATTCCACTGTATTTCCTGGCAACATCAGTGTAGGCAATGAGTCAGATGGCCCTGGTGTGTATGTGCTATGTAGCCCTAGTGGTGTGTCTCCCTCATATGTGTCACGTCGCCATGACTCACATGACGGTGTTGAACTTGCTGTAGCCGTTCAGCATGCACAGTGTCATTTAGCAGATCATCATCTCCATGACAAAAACAACGTTGGAATCACAACAGAGGCAAGTATGGTGTATTAGTGAATTTATTTACATACATGTGTGGGGACAGTGCACAGGATGGTGGGTGCTGGACATTGGGATTGAAATCCAAAGTTCCCAGTGAATGCTGCAGAGGCAATGAGGCAAGATGGCCGCTGACTGAGTTCACGGAAGGCAGCGCTGACCTTCCTCTCCCTCTCTGAGACCCCGTGGGAATGGATGGCTGAATGGAAACGATATGCCTGACCGGGTTCTTGCTAGCCCTGCCCAGACTCTGCTGATTCCGGCTGCTGGCTCCAAGGGAAACTCGGGTGGTTCGGTCTCCCAACCTGTATATGAACATTGTTTGAAACACCGGTATAGCCCTCATTGTTCTCTGGGCGGCTTTTTCAGTGGTGTGCGGTTTTCTTGGCTTTTGCTGACTTTATGCAAGATAATTGTGCCTTTCAAGCAGTGGTGGTGTCGGAATATGGCCTCGAAGATAATTAAGGTGCTTAAAGATCAGAATACCGCGAAGGACATTGCTAAAGATGCCGTGAGTGATGCCAGAGATACTAAGGATGGTAAAGCGAAAGACGCCGCCAAGGAAAGGAGAGAGAGGAAAGAGCAATTAGGGGCGCCCGATTCTGGGGGCAATTTCGGGCAGACACGGCGTGGAGGTTTGAAAAAGAAAGGTGAGGGGTCCAGAGTGCTCGAAATTGGTGTGGCTGGTGGGACGAGACTGCGTTTGGCTATTGCTGGGGAAAGTTCAATGCGCCAACCCTCGGTATTAGAAGCATTCGGGGGGTTAAGTGCTACCTCAGCGGGATCTCCAGTGAATACCCCGGGCATACCTGCTGACCCTTCAGTCCTAACATTGCGCCCTGGAATGGAAGCTTTCCCTCAGACGAAGGATGCAATCAGCCGCATTCAGGAGATGGGTCTCCCTACTGCCGACCCGATGCATTCTGGGACATGTAGTTCCTGCTCCGAACCTCTGCCTCAGAACGGGGAAAATACTGTGGTGGATCTAGATATGAGCAGTACAAGGCAATGTGAGGAAAAAGATCCAAATGGGCAACTTGATGTTTTAAAAACGGACGGTAGGAGTTATGTGTCAGTGTCCAGCATGGCAGCCAGTCACTTTAGCAGTTTAGTCGAGGGTGAGGAAGGAAATGCAGATCCTAGTGGCTTATGTGTCAGTTCAGAAATAGTGTTGGTGAATGCAAATAATGGTGTAACAGCAATGGATCCTCAGTTACTACCAGGCCATCTGATAGTAACCACACAGGCTCATTTAAATATGGGAACTGCTGAGAGTCATGCTGGTAACCTGAGTAGTATCTCTTGTGAGCAGGGGGATCAAGGAACTATTTCGACTTGGGCAAGTGCTCCTGTGCTCTCCCCTGAAGGAGATACGTTTTTTCGCTGAATGATGATTCGGATACATCTCAGATCAGTGAGCAGGAAACATCGCAAGACAGTGCCTCAGGAGAAGAGTCCCCAGCCACACAGAAGAGGCATCATAACCAATCTGTGATCTCTAGACGACGAGCTAGGACAAAAGATAGATCTGCGGACTCAGCCAGCAGGCGTCTGGAATGGGATTACTCTGCTTCTACATTGACAGCCTGCTCGAGTAATGCCCCCGAAGCAGTGGGTATAAGCGGAGCCGACAATCTAGATAGTACCCCTCCTACACCAACAATGGAGTTACTCTATTCGACGCTGAAACAAATGCAGGGGGAGGCTAGGCAGGAAAGTAAGAGGTCACAACTTGCCACCATGAAGCTTCAGGGGGCGATCAGAAAAACAAATAAGCTATGTTCCGATATGGCTGATCGAATAACCCATGTAGAAGACCGAACGGCTGCGGTTGAGGAAGAGGTTGAGAAATTACAGGTTTTTAAAGCTGCACAGGCGAAGCAATCATGAGACGTAGACTGGAAACTTGAAGATTTCGAGAACCGCCAGCGCCGCAATAACGTCCGCCTCCTTGGCCTGGAGGAAAAAGTGGAGGGGGAGGACATCCTGGCTTTTACAGTGAAGCTTCTGAAAGGAGCTTTTCCAGATTTGGCCCAATGGAACTGGGAGCTAGAAGTTCAACGAGCTCATCGCTTTCCAATGTTTAAAAGAATGCAGTCAAAAAATCAAGGGGAGCGACCTAGGGCTATTTTGATTTTTGTTGGCAATTTTCTGTTAAGGCAGGCAATTATAGATCGAGCCAGACCTGACTCAAAAAGAACCTTTGAGGGACATTCCTTCTTCGCTCGCCCGGATTTTTGCCACACAACGGTCGAGCGGAGATGGAGGTTACGCCAGATGATCACCCCTTTTCAGGCTGTGGGCTGTGAAGCCTTTTTGCTTTTCCCTGCACGGCTTAAGGTTATCCATAGAGGGCGGGTCAGGATGTTTTTTTCAGAGATAAAGGCTCAAGACTTTCTCACGGAAGTAACTGAAGCACAAGGGGGGAAGCCGGCGGATAAGGCAATAGAAAGGGGTGCTACAGGGAAGGACTGATATTCATCGTAAACTGGCAAAGTGGGATATGGCTAGTTTGCTGAAGTCCCATTTGCTATTGTTGCAACAGGAGGTTATGGGTGTGGGGCACAGGGGCGAATAGAAGAAATTGATTTATATTGATTTGGTCATAGTGGTGGCATATTTTTGGGGTTTTCCCCCTTTTCTCTTTTTCTTTTTCTCTTGCTCCTTGGCTTTAACCTGGGTAGAATGGGTTTGGGACTATATTTGGAATAACCTAAGGATTTGTTTATTTGGGGTTAGGCACTCTATGGTTTGTGGGGTCTTTTTGGGGGGAGGGGTGGGCGCTGGCGGAGAGGGAGTCTCAGCGGTCATACCTAGGTCATGTCTGACCTAATTGCCTGTATGGGAGGTAGGGGTGGGTGGCGGGTGGTCGTGGGGGGGTGTTCGGGGTGTGGCTAGGCAAGCGATCAGCACAGCAGGAGGTATTTCAAGGTGCAAGGTTTGGGGAGGAAAAGTATAGTTGGATTCAAGTTAGCTTTAGTTGGTTATCTAATGTGATTCGATTGACAAGTTTGCATGGAAATATGAAATGTGAGAAATGTATTTCAAGTAGGGTTAATTGTAGGGAATTCAGAAACCTTAAAACATGAGTTTGCGGATTTTGACAGTAAATATCTGTGGGCTTAATGACCAGGTCAAAAGGAATAAGGTAGCAATTTGGCTGAAATCCTTATGTGTGGATTTCTTGTGTGTTCAAGAGACACATATAGAGGGCTGCAGAGCGCGTATACTGGAACAACTTGGCTTTAAACTATTGGTATATATGACACAGGGCTCGCGAACCCGGGGGGTGGCAATCCTCACCCGGAGGAATGATGTGAGGGTACTTAGAAAATCAGCTGATCAATGGGGTCGGTGGGTATTGATTGAATGTCTGTTGAATAATTTTAAATTCACACTTTGTTCGGTATACGGCTCAACATGTGATGATCCAGAGTTGCTAGAAAATTTAGACTCTAGCTTAGCAATGTGGCCTGCTCCGATAATTATTAGCGGGGATTTCAATATCAATGGCCTGGGGGTACGATGGGGCGACCCAGGTAATAAGTACTTAGGGAGAAAAAGGAAGGTGGGTGTTGCCCTATCTAATTTAGTTTATAATAATGGTTTAGTAGATGCATGGGCTTACTTGAAACCCTTTGAAGCAGGCAGTACCTTTTTTTCTTCCCCACACAAGGCTGTTTCCCGTCTGGATTATTTTTTTGTGCCTAGTCAATGTATCACCAATTTTGGGATTGAGAGGCACCGTCGTATTATTTCAGATCATAACCCATTAGTTTTGACTGTCAACTTTACGATGATGGAAAAAAAGAATGTTGGATGGACCTTCGAACGGAGGTTATTATATGATCCTGATTATATTACATATATGAAGGGTTGGATTAAGGAATTTTGGGATTTTAACCGGGGGAGCACTAGGGTTGGAATTGTCTGGGATGCTTTTAAGGCGGGTGTGAGAGGGGAGACAATAAGCTATAGCTTGCGTCGGCAAAAAAAGGAGCGACTAAGGGAATCGGAAGTAAGGCAGGATCTAGGTAAGCTTGAGGAAGCCTTAGTAACGGCTATCAATAGGGGGGAAGTGCTAGATGGAATATTATTACAGCTGGCTATAAAAAGGGCTGAGGCAGGGGACCACTTTGCTAAAAAAGCAGCGGAGATCTACATGTCTAAAAAAGAGTACTGTTACGAATTTAATGAGCGGGTGGGACATACCCTGGCCGTAAGAGCTAGGCAAAAAGTGTCTGCCGGTCAGATCTCTGAAATCTATGACGCCGGGAGGAGGGTTATTACTGATGCAGCGGGTATTCGGGAGACTTTCAGGCTTTTTTATCACCAGCTATATTCCTGTGGCTTAGTCGTGGCATCTGAGGGTATTTCTGAATACTTAGACAAAGTACCTATCCAGAAGGTAGATCCCATAGGCAGGGAGGAACTGGAGAGGGCATTTTCTCAAGATTAAATAATGGGTGCCCTGCAAGATCTGCCTTCTGGAAAAGCCGTTGGCCCTGATCAGATTCCGTTGGAGTTTTACAAGATCTTTAAAGATGCTATTGGACCGGATTTAATAGAGGTCATGTTACTTGCCCAAAAGGGGGGGGCCGGCTCCTGAATTGTGGGCGGGGGCAGACTTCGTTGCTTTTTTGAAAAAAGGCAAACCAGCCAGGGAGCCGGGCTCATATCGGCCAATTACATTACTGAATAGCGATGTAAAAATATTTTCTAAAATTTTGGCCATGCGACTAAATGGCATTTTTAAAAAAACTATTCACCCTTGTCAGCACGGGTTTATTATGGGTCGGGGAACAACGCAACACATACGGCGGGTGATTACGCTTTTTGATGCAATGGAGATTTCAGGAGACCCTATGGCCGTTTTGCTATTAGATGCTGAAAAGGCATTCGATAGGGTCTCCTGGGACTTTCTCTGGGAGGCTATGAGATGGTTTGGGCTGGGGGAGGGGTTTATTAAATCTGTTCAAGTGTTATATAGGGCCCCCACTGCTCGAATAAAGGTTAATGGCAATTATACTTCCCCTTTTAACATACAGAGGGGGACGCGGCAGGGTTGTCCATCATCCCCTCTGTTATTTGCTATTTATATGGACCCCCTAATACGATTATTTATGGCTAATAAAGGAATCTGCCCAGTTGTTAGTCAGGGGATCGAAACTAAAGTCCTGCCTACGCCGATGATGTGGCCATAGTCACTGCAGAGCCATTTTCGGCATTGGAAGCGGTTGAGTCACTAGCACTAGAGTTTGGTATATTCACTGGGTATGCACTTAATAGATCTAAGACCCAAGTAATAAAGAATCGGTTGGTTAATTTTGTAGATCCCCGTGTCACAGATTCGGCGGTATACCTCAGTATACGGGTTACATCAGATCTAGGAACGCTAGTGGCTAAAAATATGGAACCAGTAACTAGGAAGGCGAGGTTGGATTTAGACAGATTGAATAATCTCCATCTCTCTCTCGTGGGACGTTGTAACGTCATTAAGATGATTTTTTTACCAAAAATTTTATATTTATTTAGGGCAATCCCACTGGAATTCCAAAATCCTGGTTTATTATTCTAGAAGGTTTAGTTAATCGATTCATTTGGGCACACAGCAAAACTAGGCGGGCACTTAGGTTTATGTCTTTATCACGGGAAAAGGGGGGTTTTTCGGTTCCTGATTTTAGAAGTTACTACTGGGCCGCAGCCTTGCAATATATGGGGATATTGGTAGGGGTATGTCCTGTGGACATTGAAGGGGAAAATGAGCTCCCGGATGTCTATAAATTGCTACTGGGCGAAAACGCTGAGAGGTGTTTTTTTAAATTCTCAGAGCCCAGTTATTACAAAAGAACCAAATTCAAGACGCTGATGGCTGTTTTTAGGATCTGGGGTGCGTTAAAAAAGAAGATTGGTTTGGGGAGACTCAACCACTATACGGTGTTATATAAAAACCCCACATTCCCCGGAATTTTCTCTGATGAGATTATGGCAGGATGGGATGCCAAGGGTATTTGAAAGGCTGGGGACTTAATTGGGATAGAAGGGTTTCGCCAATTTAACGATATACAGATGGAGTTTGGGTTGGAGAAAGGCAATTTCTTCAAGTATTTACAACTCTGCAGCTTTTTAGTAAAAAAATTGGGGGGACAGTGGGTTTGATAGTAATGTAATCATTGACATCATGCAAGGTAGGAATAAGGGGGTTATCAAGTTGATATATGCAGAACTGATAAGTTTAAAACAAGATGATCTAACTAAACATGAGGTTAAATGGTCTGAGCGTGTGGGGGCTGCTCCTGGCGCACTGTTGAGATCATTAGAGCTGGGTCAGTTGGTCTTATGTTCTGCTGGGCTTCAGGCACAACATTTTAGAACTATTTTTTCTTTATACTACACACCGGCCAGAATAGCACATTGGGGCGGGTTATCAGGGATTATATGTCCTAAGTGGTGGGGGGTGGATGCAGATTTGGTGCATATGTTTGCATCCTGCCCTCGTTTACAGGGGCTGTTGGACTCAATTATGGAATACCTAGATCGTTCACTCGGGGTTAAAATTAAATTAACCCCTGAACTAATCTTGCTAGGAATAAGTAGTACGACCCAAAATGAGATAGCTTATCGATTTCTCTTTGTTGCTATGGCTGTTTTGAGGATTAAAATTGCCTCGGCTTGGTTAGACCCTCTCCCCCCTACTTTCCAGCAATGGCTTGCTCGTTTACTTTTTATATATACAATGGAGAGAGCAATTTATGAAAGAAAGGGAAAGAAATCGAAGCTGCTGGGACAGTGTATCTGGGCTCCTCTAACAAAATGGAAGGAAAAGAATAATTAAAGCCAACCAGGGCGGAAACGTAATGTGATGCTGGTATAAACTGGTCAAAGTAAATTTAAAAAATATGTTTGTGCTTTATGAAACATGGTTTCTGTTAATGGCTCAGATCAGAGTCTTTGTAATCGAGTTGATGGTTTTTTTTTTTCTTATGTTTTTTAATTATTTGTCTGTTTATGTGATTTATTTCCTTTCTCTCAAACCTCGCATCTTCTTTTGATTTCTTTTTTGATTGATATGTATTTGTGCTGATACTCTTGCAGGAAAATGCGAAAATCTTAATAAAGATAATAAAAAAAAAAAAAAAAGAAATCCAAAGTTCCCAGATGAGTTGGAAGTGTTGGTAGCAGGAATGTCCAGAGTAAAGTCCACAGTCATCTGATACATTGGTCCAACTTAAACTCCCCATGTCATGTGAGAGAGTTGTGTTGCATTCGACAAGGTGAACAGTTTGCACACAAAGGTGGATTTCCAGAACAGGTGTTGGGTTCCTGGGGGATGTACATGGCCATCGGCCTCTCAGTTCTCCTTCCTCGGACGACCCCTCTTCTTTGGGGGGGGGACCCTCATGTGCAGGCTGCTGCAGTGCGGAGGACTCTCCGCCAGAGTCATCCTCCCTCCCTGTGGCAGTTGCAGTTGTTGCGGCACCAGATGTTGTGGGCACACAGGGAGGTGTGGCCATGTTGGTGCTAATCTGGCGGAGGCATGTCAATATGTCCCTATGCACCGCTGTCAGTTCTTGCAATGTGTCCCACTTGGACTCCATGCCAGACATGTGTGTCTCCACACAGGACATATGTGTCTCCACACGGGACATGTGTGAGTCCAAGCGGGCATGATGGGCAGCCTGCTGCTGTTGAATGTCCTTGAGGATCCCCACTACCTGGCTGACCTCTCCGGGGCTGTTCTGGTACGCATCAGCAATGCGTGCCAGTTGTGGGTCATCATGCAGTCCAGACCCCTCTGCAAACAGCGACCTCTGCCTAACACCACTCCCACCAGCCCTGGCCACACGTGCGGGACCTGCGGTGGCACGCACAGGTGACCCTAGGCCCCCTTGGGGGTTGGTAATGGGGTTGTTGTCCGTTGCTTCATGGTGGGCCGGGGTCCCTGTGCTGTTGTCATTGGTGGTCCTTGGTCTGTCCGTGTTGGCGGGGGTGGTCTGTGTGGTGGCAGATGTTGGAGGAGTGGGTGCAGGGGGTGCAGATGGTGGTCCTGCTGGTGCTGCATGATGACTCACACCGGAGGTGCCAGGTAGGGTATTCGCCATCCGAGGAGGGCAGAGGCTGTTCAACACCAGAGAGCTCAGGGTCCCGCGGAGCCTGGGACAGGGACTCCTCTTCGTCTGCTGCTGTGTCCCCATCATCACCTGTTTTTGGAAGAGACACACAATGTATGTTATGTTTCTACAGCCATCAATGGTTCTGACACCTGACAGCTGTGACTGTACCTCTGGATGCGGGCCTGTACATTGCATTGTCCTAAGTTGTCACAGTCAGGGGTTGATATTGGTGTAGCACATTGTCCTGCCAACCTGAAGCATTTCAATGTGAATGTTGAGGTGTGTGCATGGCTAGCATTGGTGGTATTTGGTTGACATCCGGCCCTCCTTCTCCCCCCAGCACAGTTATCCAACCATGAAGCATACCACCGTTGCAGTGGGTGCAGGTTGACTCTCAGGATGTCAGTCAGTGGTGTCCTGCTGTTGGTTGGTGCCCAGTTCCCAGCAGTGCCTTGTGCTCCCCACAACAGGGCACCAGTGTCAGACTTCTTTGAAGTGGCTTTTCACTCCCTGTGAGGTGTGAATGCTTGAGTGTGAGCTTGCTGGGCCATGCGGGTGGGGGATGTTGAGCTGTGACTACCACTCCCATCATGCTATTGCCTACACCCCCCTTCCCAGCATGCCCATACTTCCTTCCTTTTGAGTGGACTTCACTGTGTGTGAGTGTGACAGCAATGGCAAGATGACTGACAGTGGTGTCCTGTTGTTGGTTGGTGCCCCGTTCCCAGCAGGGCCTTGTGCTCCCCACAACAGAGCACCAGTGTCAGACATCTTTGAAGTGGCTTTTCACTCCCTGTGAGGTGTGCATGCTTGAGTGTGAGCTTGCTGGGCCATGCGGGTGGGGGATGTTGAGCTGTGACTACCACTCCCATCATGCTATTGCCTACACCCCCCTTCCCAGCATGCCCATACTTACTTCCTTTTGAGTGGACTTCACTGTGTGTGAGTGTGACAGCAATGGCAAGATGGCTGACAGTGGTGTCCTGTTGTTGGTTGGTGCCCAGTTCCCAGCAGGGCCTTGTGCTCCCCACAACAGAGCACCAGTGTCAGACATCTTTGAAGTGGCTTTTCACTCCCTGGTAGGTGTGCATGCTTTAGTGTGAGCTTGCTGGGCCATGCGGGTGGGGGATGTTGAGCTGTGACTACCACTCCCATCATGCTATTGCCTACACCCCCCTTCCCAGCATGCCCATACTTCCTTCCTTTTGAGTGGACTTCACTGTGTGTGAGTGTGACAGCAATGGCAAGATGGCTGACAGTGGTGTCCTGCTGTTGGTTGGTGCCCAGTTCCCAGCAGGGCCTTGTGCTCCCCACAACAGAGCACCAGTGTCAGACATCTTTGAAGTGGCTTTTCACTCCCTGTGAGGTGTGCATGCTTGAGTGTGAGCTTGCTGGGCCATGCGGGTGGGGGATGTTGAGCTGTGACTACAACTCCCATCATGCTATTGCCTCCACCCCCCTTCCCAGCATGCCCATACTTCCTTCCTTCTGACTCTGCTTCCCTGTGGGGTAGTGTGCCTGTGCTGACAGGATGGCTGACAGTGTTGTCCTGGCGTTAGTTTGGCTACAAGTCCCAAAAGTGTCCCTGTGCTTCACACAGCATGACCCAGGGTGGTGGTTCTTTGTGGGATATTTAATTAGAGTGTGAGGCAATGCATTCTCCCAGGTGAGTTTTGTGGAGTTTGTGTTAAGGGGGTGTGTGAGAAGAGCTGCTGGTAACTATGGTCAGTGCTGTCAGTCCTCCTTCCCACCCAGCCAGACATCCCACCATGGAACGTGCTTCCATTGCAGGGAGTGCAAGTTTGCTTTCAGGATGTCAGTCAGTGGTGTCCTGCTGTTGGTTGGGGCACAGTTCCCAGCAGGGCCTTGTGCTCCCCACAGCAGTACCCAGTGTCAGCCATCTTGTCAGTTCTTTTCCACTCCCTGTGATGTGAGCATGGTTCAGAGTGGTGTTGATGGGCCAATTGTGAGGGTGAGCAATATCTGTGACTACAACTCCCATGATGCTATTGGCTACACTGACTTCACCAGCATACACAGAATTCCTTCCTTTCAGTGAGCTTCCGTGTGAGGTGGTGTTCTGGTGGTGGGAAAATGTCTGACAGTGTTTGTTGGTTAGATTTGTGCGGCTGCCTTGCTCTATTTGTTGTTGGGTTGGTACATGTGATGACACAGTTACATTTCACTTTGGGATGGCAGGAATTGTGTTTGTCTAACTAACATACACATCTTGGGATGATTCTGTTTTGGTTACTGTGGCTTTGCTGACGGTGCATGGTTTGCCTATCCCCTTGACAGTGATGTGTGTGTATTGTCACACGATATTGGGTATATTGGTTGTGTACTCACCAGGCTCTGGGATGTTTGCTAGTCCATGTACGGTCTCTGGTGGTAGGATGGCCCGCACCTTCTCCTCCCAGGGCCTGAGGTATACTGGTTTGGCAGGAGGGCCACTGCCGGTGTGCTGGCTCAAGGCGTAATCCTTCTTGAGTAGGGCCTTGACCCTCCTGCGCACATCATACCACCTGTTCTGGATGTCTTCCTTTGTGCGCAAACATGGTGATTGTGCGTTCACCCTGTCGACGATCCTCTCCCACATCTTGGTTTTCTGCGACATGGGGGTCTGTTGGACCAGTGTACCAAACAATTGTGGCTCTACCCGGAGGATTTCATCTACCATCACTTCCAATTCACTGTCTAGGAACTTTGGATTCTTCTTTGGGGGCATGGTGATGGGTGGTGGTGGGGATTGATGAGTGTGTGAGTGTGCAAGTGAGGGTAGGTGAGTGTCAGTTTTGCTGGGTGTATGTGAGGGTGCTATTGGGGAGGTGCTAATGGTGTGTGGCTTGTGTGATGGATGAGTTGTGTGTGTGTGTGGTTGCTGTCTGATGGTGTTCTGTGCTGGCAGGTCATTTGGATTTGCAAAGGATCATGGTAGGGATTTGTGGCCTTTATATGGGTGGAGTTGTGGGTGTGTCTTTGTTCCATTTCCTCCCACCCAGTATTTATTGACTTTACCATTGCTTGTTTGGCCCTTTTTTGTGTTTATTCCTTTGTAGTTTTGGGGCATGTAGGAGACGTTCTCCTGACCGAGTCGGACGCTGCATTTGGCTCGTGCGAGCTTATCCGAGTCTTTCACGCTGTGTTCCTGATGGATTTCATGTGCGGCGTACGCGTCGGTCGCGGAGTATTGGGTTGCTTCGGCTCGGTTTTGTATGCGTGTCGGTCGTACGGCTTGGGCTCCGTGCGACTCGGTCTGGTTTCCCACGCATTGCATCGTACTGCGCGGGTCGGAGTTCGCGGGTACGTTTCTGTCGGGTTCATTCCTGGATCGTGTCGGTCGGTTCGATTCGCGTGGTTTTCCGGCCGGATGGCTGGTTTCCGTGCGCTTCGGTCGCTCGGCTTGTGTTCCGTCCAAGTCGGTCGTGATTCACATGCATTGCATCGTACTCGGCGGGTCGGGCAGCGCCGGTACGTGTCGGTCGGACTAAATTCCCGTACTGAGTCGGTCGGTACGTTTTCCGGCCTGAATCGGAATCGGCCCCTAAGTGTTGGTTCTGAGCACCGGAAACCACCTGCTCAAATTAAGCACTGATTGAGTACATGATTTAGTAAGCGCAGGTGTTCTAGGCCTAATGCAGGAGGACTCTGCAGTTTTCTATTAAGAATTAAGGCTAAGAGTTTATGCTCAGCTTTGTTAATTGGGAAGGCTAACAAAGTTTGTATGTGTTAAATTGTCACATATTTTCTGAGAGTTATGTTGTAATGGCCAGAGAAGACAATAGCTTCCATGTGCTTTCTCATAAATAGAAGAATTGTCTATTGTTAGATGCAAAAAAATGCAGCATCTGAGTATGAAAGTGCACCCCTTAGCTCCATAGACCTGAATGCACAAAAAGTGCATAAAAGACCCTAGCAATTGGGGCAGGGTAAGCAGACTGGCCGGATGCTGGGGAGAGATGCTGAAATTGGACTTTGGGCTTGAGACTTGGGGGCAGGTGGTATGGGGGTGGGGGGATTACATGACCCTGCAAATATTATAATAAATGAGCACATCAAGCTGGGAGCAAGCTAACTGTGATATCGTTAGGGATAATACTAATACATTAGGGATGTGTCATGAGCAATGTTTGGTGTCCATTATTGCATTTTTGATTGCCAAGACATTTAATATTAAGACGATAAATGTCTTTTATATTTTGTATTAGCAAAGGTGACACAATAATACAGTAAAAATATTTAGAATTCATAGCAGTAAGAAATGATTTCATAGATTGTTTTGTATATATGTAAAAAAAAGAGAAACAAAATAAAGAACAGTTTTTAAGCAGCCCTCCAAAGAGAACATAGAAATTCCTCAAGTTGTGCATTTAGTGTGTTCTTGATTGCTACTGTAAAAGAACATGGTCTCAGGTCCTACACAATGGTTCCACTTATGATTTTTCTGATCAATAGCCAATTCCAAACATCAGAGATCTAGAAATTCAAACCACAAATCACATGCTCTCTTTGGATTACTATCAAGCCAGAGTCTTTCAATGCAATTTCTAACTGTAACTATTGCAGCAGGGATATTTCCTTCAAATTTCATAGGTATATATAAATTAACTCCAAGCAGTGTTACCCTAGTAGATACCTGAAGTGGAAAATGTATTAGCCTGCTTAATTCCTGAAATATCTGTGTCCATTAATCCCTAAAAAAATAAACAATGAATGAATACGTGAAGGGTGAATACATGACGGATGTTTTCTGTACAGGGTGTGGATCCCAACACCGAAAACAACGAACGACCTTCCTAGAGCCATTTAAACAAGTAGTATGTGTCTTATAGCATCTTCAAATGCTGTAATTTGAGCTGTGCTAACTTTTAATACCTTATCTCATAATAAAAAGTGTAGCGGTCTTCAAATGATCAGACCAAGCTGAGGGTCTTCAAAGCTTCTATTGAGTTCACTTTTAAGTACCTCAGCCAGCTGCCTTCCGCTGATCTCCTCAACCACCTCTCAGTCATCACATAATATTCTAAGAATCCTCATCATAGAATTCTACTCATGCCAAGAAGTATCACAGACCATCCCCCCAAAAGCAACACATACCAATGTGACACAAACTGAATATAAACAAAAGGCACAGCATAACTGCAACTATACACAGGAGAAAATACAGAAAAGAATGAAATAGTAAAATATGAAACATGTTAGATCACACATAATTTTCCAAATAGGATGACCTCCTTCCAATTTGAAGACTCTTCCTCACAGAGTATCCAGGGTGCCTTTACAAAGATTCTTCTGCATTGAGGACCAAGGTTCCACTATTCCATAGCCAGTTTCATCAGAAACCATGTGAAAAGAGGAACCATAAATTATTCTACTCAAGTTTCAAATCCTATTATCCTCTTTTTGGCAGCATTTTTGAACAATTTAATCACCTTCATGGATTTACTGAATTTAGAATGATTCATTTTTCACATTGAAAGATTAACCTTGAACCAATCACCAACTTGCACATCAGTCCTCTTAACTCTTTTCCGATCATCAAACTCACACTTCCTTTTAAGCCTCTCACTTCTCTCTCTAAGCATTAACTCATCCTCACATGATATCTGCTTCCCAGCGTAACCCCTGCTTTTATTAGCCCAACTCGGAAACATCAAACAGTTGGGCTTTCTACCTTTAAAAAGTGAAGTCCTACTAGTCGTAGAGTGGTCAATAGCCTATACACCCTCACCTAATCCCTCAGTTCCTCCACCCAACTCTTACCACAAGCCACAGTATGTTGAATTGTTTCCTCTAAACCTTTGTTAAACCTCTCAATCATCCCATTGACCTCCGAATGATAGAGGGGGGTTTTCCAATGCATTACACCTTTATTTGACAAAAACTCCTCCATCCTTTTCGAAGTGAGTTACACGCCATTATCCATTAAGAAAGAGGATGGTTAACCTTCACTATCAAACAACTTGTCCAGGAAACTAATCACATCATAGGTTTCAATGTAATTTACAATCTTCACTTCTGGCCACCGGGAGTACATCAATGCAACTCAGAACATAACGATTCAAACTTGCTATCCATAGGGGACCCACTACATCCAATGCAATTTCCTCCCAGGAACCACAGGGTAGCTTGCCTAAACCCATAAATTGAGTCCTACATTTCAAATATTAATCACTGCTCAAACACTCACTACAACCCTTTATTATTCTTTCAACCATCAAATCCATACCTGACAACCAATAATCACTGCAAATTCTCTCTCTGGGTTTGGAAATACCTAAGTGACTTTCATGTGCATTGAAAATTATACGCGCTCTCAAACATGTTGGAGGCACCAACCTACTACATCTTACAATAAGCCATCATTCAAATTAAGATTGTCTCTAACATATCAAATGACTTTAAGGATTCATCACACTCTTTTTTAGACCCCAACCAGCTTTCAAAGTTTGCACCACCTTCTGCAATGTTTGATCATTTTGCAATTCCCTCAGCCATTCCTCTTATGGTATAATACTACTCGTCACCTCACACACTTTCAATTCTTCCTTATAAAATTCTCCATCAAAAATGACACCCAAAACCTCGTCCTTCACAACACCATCATCACAAAGCCTTGAAAACAATCTGCTACCGAAGTCATATTCCTCTTCACATCCATGATCACAAACAAAGTCCTTTCCATTTTTCAACAACTCTCTCATATTTTTACTCTTGTCTGCAAAATAAAGAATTCATTTGGTATAATATTCTGGCAATCTAAGAAACTTAATTAAATCTTCTTTAGTAGAGGTGATAGGCATGTAATTTATAGTATTCTTCACTTTCTTTTTCGGTTGTATCTGCTCAGCAAAGATATAATGCCCCAAATACTCAAAATTGGAGACATTAAACTTACACTTCTGATGGTTTCCACACATGCCATAGAATGTTCATATGCCTTTGCAACTGTTAAAACATCCATCAATGATGGATCAACGTTCTGCTATAAAGATTCTGTAGCTTTT
Source organism: Calotriton arnoldi (assembly GCA_963921515.1). Classification (NCBI taxonomy): domain Eukaryota; kingdom Metazoa; phylum Chordata; class Amphibia; order Caudata; family Salamandridae; genus Calotriton; species Calotriton arnoldi. Next base: position 5,145,788 of record CAWUFW010000123.1, on the reverse strand, counting down.
TCTATAATACGGCCTAACATAAATTGATCTCGAAGAAGTTCCTAATCTCATGCTCCAAAATTACATTTGAAGCAAGTTTACGTAAATAAGTTATATATTCTTTAAATGATTCATCCATTCTTTGCATTCTCTTCCCAAAATAGTAGTATTCCAAACCAATACTCACCTTGGGAATATACACATGTGCAAGGGTGCCTGTGTTACAGGCAGAATAGTTTTTGTGCATGGAGGGACACCTTCCAGAACTAAAACAATCTTAAGAGGCAATTTCTTCTTTTTATGTGTGGTGCAGAATGCAGCACACATGGAAAGAGAAAATAACAAGGCGAAATAAAGATATTTCTCCTCGTTACGCCTCTGTCGGGTAGGTGCATAATTTTGGTGCAAACCCACGTTTACAAATGTTTGTAAACCTGTATTTGTTTCAAAATACAGGGGTGGATACACAGGCCTGCCCGTGATCCAATCATGTAACACCTAACCAATGCAAAGTAATGCAAGGCAGCACATAGCAAGAAACACAGAGGATGGCGGGATGTGGAAGGATTAAAGCATAAAGAAGAACATCTAAATGGGTTACATGTCAGAACATCGTGTACAGAAATGTCTGATACATTGTTTACAAAAATACTATTGGGTGTAGATTTCTATGAACTCAAATAGGGCAGTATTTTGTTGATGATATTTAGGGCTCTAAGGGCTTGAGGACGAGTGGGTGGTTGTTTTCTGACCCTTGCGTAAACCTCTGTTTGCACAGGGATCAGAATTGTAAGTTTGTATTTAACGCATCCAATAATTATTGGATGTGTTAAATACCTCAACCTTTGTTAAATTTCGGCAAGTCAAGTCTGCCAAAATTTACCAGGGAAAGGCATTCTGGGGCAGATTTACGAGCCCCCTGCGCCACCAGTACGTCACTTTTGGTGACGTACTGGTGGCGCAGGGGGCTGCTCCATATTTACAAGGAGAGGAAAAGCCACCCTGCATGACTTTTCCTCTCCTTGTAAATACGGCCCCTTCACACGCAGCACTTTGCGGTGAAGGGGCGTTCCATGGGTGTTGCTGTGGGTGTTCCCACGCAACACTCATGGAACGAGACACATCTCCAGAATTACGAGAAATCGTAACTCTGGAGATGCGTCTGAAAGCTACGCCACCCTAGAGGTGGCGTAGTGAGGCCCAACGAGGAGAAATGTTTTCATTTCTCCTCGTTTTTTCCTTTTTCAATGCGTGCTGCCTTCTACAGCACGCATTAAAAGAGGAAAATGCTTGTATTGATTGTTTTTGTGCAAGAAGGTTCCCCTTCCTGCACAAAAACAATCTCCCCACGACGCAGGCATCCTTGCACCATGGTGCAAGGGTCCCTGCGCCGGCGCATGGCTGCAATTTGTGCGCCAGCGCAGGGGGAAGGACAGAGATGCGACATATTGTTGTAAATATGTCGCATCCCTGTGCTTCAAAACTAACGCAGCGCAGCAAAATGACTTGCTGCACCGCGCTGCGTTAGTGCAACGTACATCTGCCCCATGGTATTTACCGTATCTTGCAGATCTTTGTTGGCTAAACACCAGAATCCTCATGTTATTCCCTAGAAACAATTAATAGGTGCTATTTATTGCACCCGATAAATGACGTACCCTGTGGATTGTTATTTATCAGGTGCCATTAATAGCACCTATACACGCAATCAGGGGCAATATTTATTTCAGACAAAATTCTGACAATATTATTTTAGTACCATACCGAAATATGTTGTTCATCAACAGTAAGGTGGGCAACATCAAACTAAAGAGGTATCTAGACTTGCTGCCTAGATTCAGGCTTAGAGGAGATTAGCAGAGGTGAAACAGAGGTCACCTTCGGATCAAGCGGAAACCCCCGAATTTTAGAGTTACTCGCCCTATTCAAGCCAATAACCGATTGCCTGAAGCAAACAAAAGAATAGGTTCAATGCGCAAACAGGGGCTTTCCATCAAACTAAAATGAAACAAAAATGCAAGCATTTTTTAAAGTCCCAGAATAGAAGTGTTGGTCGGAGGTCATCAGATGTCTGGCCGGCTGTATTTACTTTCTTTGGAACCACCCCTGGCCCTTGATGAGAACATTCTAATTCCGGGCAATGAGCAGCTCTGATGGAATTTCTGATTGTAAAGTCAGAGGGCCACTTTGACATTCCTGATGGCACCTTGGCCACATCACCAAATTTTTACAGTTTCAGGAGCTTTGATGTTTAAATATGGAAAAACGTTTTTGAAATTTCTGACACTTTTTACTGGGCAAAAATGATTTTAAACCGTGTTTCTTAGAAAATTATTTAAAACAGTATTTTAGAGAGTGAAATAAACAGCACTGTATTGCATATCAAAGCCTTGTGGGTAGTAAGTGCACATATACTGATTTGGTTGCAAGCAACGTCCACCACGCCAAAGAATCTAGTGAGTGATCAGTAGGAAAGGACAAAAGTGGGATGTTTTGTACTTTGAATTTACTCCCTTTGTAGCAAAGGTATGTTCTGAAAAGCGAGAGAAAGTGAAACCAGCATACAATCTCCAACTGATGATGGTTGGCCCTTTAAAAATCAAATCCTCGCTCCAATAATGGATCTTGCACTCCTGGACCTTTCCTGGACACCCATGATCTACTCTGTCATTTACTTTGCCAACTCCTGAATAGGTTCTCATTACAGGTGGTGTCAGAAAAAAAGACACCCGTAATACCATCCCTGGGGCATGTGAAATAAACACAGGTATTAGTGTTCGCACACCATGCCTGCACTTTTTTCCCCAGCTTCACTGCTTTTCTTTCTGGATAAATCCACCTGTTTTTAGCAGGTGAAATGTGTCTGAGGAAAAACCCTAATGTGTGGGTTTCCCCACAGTTTGTAACACCTCCATAACTCCTCTTATTGGCCGAATTGAGATTAAATCTAAATTTGTCATGAGGGCCTCAGTGTTTACAGACCTTACTCCATTGTTTTACTATCGACATGCTACAGATTTCTAAAAACTCTTCCAGAAACCCTTATCTCTGACCCATACTTCTGCTTGAATAAAGGTACTATTATAAGTGACCTCGTCCTTTATATGAGAAGAAGAGTACACTGGAGGAAAGCCTTGCTCTCATTGCTCCTGATCTCCTCTTCATCCAAATAAACTCCCCATGGTTTAAGATTCTCTGTATCCCCCTCCTCGATCTACAGAGCAAAAGCAACCATCTCGATTATCAACAATTGGACAATCCTCATCCAATTCTCAGATTGCAACCTAGAACTATTTGAGGAAATATTCCCCCTCATTAAAAAAGCTGCAGCCAGGAATATGCCCTCCCCCTCCCAAGTCCTACCTAACCAGGTACGTAATATGTATTCGCTTACATTTCCAAGAGGATCAGAGCCCACCTCAATCAATCGCAATGCCACACCACATCCCTACCCCATACCTAGAACAACTACTTCTGAGACACATAGACTTGAAAATCACTTACTACCCCTGACCATCCCACTGACCCCCCCATGACACAACTAATAGCATCCCCAATGTCTAAACCTAATAGCCTGCTCAACAACTTATAACTGACTCCTCCTCCTACACTGCTCCCGAGTTCACCTCCACCCAATTTGGAGCTCTCTGCCACATCCGGAACTACGCCCCTACCATCACATCCCTCTGTCCAACGACACTACATCTCCACAGAAATCTATACCCTGCTGCCTTCCCTCCCCACACTCGAAGACCCCACCGTCGAACCCACTCCCCCTACGCCTCTCCCTGCTGGCCAACAATACTCCATTACCACAGACATTAACACCCCATCGCCCCCTTTCCCCTTTCCCCATACTCCAACCTCATACATCCTACTACCATCCAGGCTGGATGAGATTTCACAAACCCTAAATCAACCTCAGGCAGACTTACAAGGCCTTATAAATATCACCACTAAATCGACTACCAATCACTGGCCAATCAGGAATCCGATTTCGACTAAGTATATTTATGTACAACCTAACATCTATCCTACCTTGCTTACAACACACCCCAAAAACGAATTCGATTTCGCCCCTCCCGAAGTGCCCGCAGTTGAGATGGAGAGCCCTCCCCTGCCCAAATGCACCCTCTAGGCCCATCAGATTAACTGACTCATTACCGGATAAAGATATCCACTCCCTCCAACTATCATATAACTCATCTCACCATGAGAGCAACGACAATCAGAGTAAAATCCAATGCATCTTTGCAAACCCACACAGAGAATCTAAACCCAACCACAGAGTGATAAATAAACACAACCGCAAGAGAATTACCATTACCCAGACTGCTCCGGATATCCTCAAATCCTTTCAAAAATGTATTCTACTCAATTGTAGACCGGCTGCAAGACATTCCGTGGACCTTGCGGATCTCATCCTAACACATGATCTTGACCACCTTATCCTGACAGAAACTTGCCTAAATGAGCCCTATGCACCTATCCTTGGCATACTGGCCCCTCCTAGTTATGACATCACTAGAGTAGACAGATCCACCAGACCAAGTGGAGGCATTGCATGTATTCGCCGTAACAGCCTTTCAGTTAAACAGTCACTGTCCCTTGCTCTATCTTAATGTGAATATCTATGTATCGACATCGCCTGCAACAACAAACCACTTTGCAAACTGCACACATTCTATTATCCGCCTGGTGATAACCCTTCCTTCATTGAACAAATTATGGAAATCATCACAACAAACACTGGTCAACTTGGTACTCAAATCTTTCTCGGCGATTTCAACCTCCACTGGAATGATCTGCATGACCCTAGAGTTAACAACCTCAAAACATTTCTTATAGACCTCAACTTGATACAAATCTGTGACAGCCCCACACCTAACAAGAGAGTGATCTTTGATCTTATCATCGCAAAAGATAACGCTATACAACTTGAATCTATCCTCCCCTGTGACTGGTCTGACCAGCACCCCATCACCTTCCTCATCACTATACCCCTGCGAACTACTACAGCACAAGGACTGAAACCTAAAATTTGGAAAAGAAATAGGAGAAATATCAACCTTACAAAACTGACATCCATCAGTGATAACATCCTACTACCCCCTGAAGGTATGCTAGATGTGCAAGATCTCACTTACCACTACACGAGCTCCATGAAGAATATTCTTGACTCAACCGCACCCCTACAACTAAAAGGACCATCTACCAAAGACTCTGAGCCTTAGTACAATGGTAGCCTCAATACCGAAAGACGTTACCTGAGACTAGCCGAACGAAGATGAAGATCCTCTCCATCCCTTGAACACCTCAAACATCTAAGATCACTTAGGAATACTTATTACAAAAGCATTAGAAATTCCAAAGCAAATTTCTTCAGAAACCAACTGGACCAAGCAAAAAAAGTATTTGAGCTGGTTAAGCATCAATCTAATGGTCTACTTGACCTCTCCCCAGTTGGATCCAGTCTACTACCCAATTGTGAAGAATTTGCCTCCTTCTACCTTGAAAAGACAGACAATATGAAAACTGACTTGCAGATAGCACAGGGTCATTGTCCTCGCTCACAATATACTAGAGTCTCCCCTCACTGATAGGTGGGCCCACTTACCTACCGGAGCACATACTCAAAAACAACGCTTCCTAGAGCGCTTTCAAAACATTGGATCAAAATGCAATTCTGTAAATATGGAAATTGACACATGACTGAAAGTGCCTAGAAGTAAGGTGAATCCAACATCAGGCGCTTTACAATGATCTGCAGCACCTCTATCTATGAGACTCTCAAGATACTTACCACATTGCGCATATACTCATGCCTTTTGTCATCCCTCAGTCATTACACATTCTCGCCACTTGTCTGTGGGGCCAAGTGGTCACCTACCAGAGGCAACCCTGACTGAAAGTGCAAAGGAGCTGTGCAAGCTGGACCCCTGGTTTGCTGGTGGAATCGCCACTTCAGTTCTCATGACTCCATATTCACTCAGAGTATTTTACCACATCCATGAATTCTGTCGAATCTTACATTATAATCTTTATTAATAAAGAGTGCATTCTGTAAAAACTCCTAGTTGTCTCTATCAACCCGCCAATAGTTGTATTCATCACACCCCAGTGGTGTCTAACAATCCTCAAACATCTCTCTACAATTAGAAAAACATGGTGCCTGCTCAAAGTCCTACTGTTTGGACAGTGGTAAATTTGTATTAATTTCTACCTATAATAACCTTCTGGAAAATAGATTTCAGACTTCTTCCATTGCAGGTCAATGCCACTTCTCTTTTATGGGCTGTACATCACAATAATGAGGTCAGGAACATCGACCTGCGTGTATATTGATTCCAGAAAGTTGATTTCCAATATTTCATTAAGATAAGCGTTAGACGTGAGTATAGATTTACTATTCTTAAATTTAAATCCGCTAACCATGACAGAAAGCAGGCAGTCAATATTGGTAATTCAACATACGTGCAGGTTGATATTTAAACTTTCATTTTATGGTGGAACACCCTTCTGTATCGGTGCCTATTGACATCACAACCTTTACCTCTAGCTCCTCTTTGGGTGTGAGGGATGCTTTAGTAAGTCAACAGCAGAATATATCATTGTAGATAGAGAGCTGACCAATCCAGGAGAGTAGGGCGTAGGAAGATCACTACCATTGGTTGCATTCCTCATCTGGGTCCCACCTTCTCTTCCCATTCAAAGTTCAATAAACAAGAAAGGTTCCACTTCAGTGAATCAAAGGTTGTTTTAAACCGGAATCACTGCCCTCCATTCACCAATCCAAACATTAAGGGATCAGGGCAGTAGCGGCCGGTGGTGGGAGTGCTGCCGGGCGGTGACGTGGGGCGGGGGAGGGGCAGGGTGGGGAGTAGTAAACTACGGAATACGGCCGAATAGAGGTAAGTAAACATATAAATAAATAAAACCAATTTCGTTGCGCGCGCTGCATCGCCAAATGCGATGCAGCGCGCGCAACGGAATTCGTTTTATTTATTTATATGTTTACTTACCTCTATTCGGCCGTATTCCGTAGTTTACTACCCCCCACCCAGCCCCTCCCCCGCTGCACGTCACCGCCCGGCAGCACTCCCACCACGGGTCGCTACTGGATCAGGGGGGCACTTTTCCACACTTCAGTTCATTTATTTACTCTGTCATACAGCCTTCTGCTCAAGATAGAAACATCTTTCTACACACCACTTCCTAGCTGCTTCCCAAGATGCCACCTTCTTGTTTACGGTGCTCACTGAAATAGTTCAGGAAAAGTGAGTAATTGCTTATAACTTTATTTGCATGGGTAGTAAGCAACCGACATCCATAACCCACAGAGGAAAATCCACAGTTGGCACCGGGAGTGCAGGTTAGAATCTTGTCAACATTCTAGGATCATTCTAAGTGGGGTATGAAGGGGTTGGGGAAGAAACCAAGGTGGAAAGAGTAAAAGAGGATACAATACATCTCCTTCCCTAGGAGATAAAGGAAAATGGAAAAAAGGGAAAAAGGAGCAGAGAAGACACGAGCTAATACATATCATAGTCTCTATGCCAACATGGTTTGGAGTGAGCATTTCTCAAAGACTCCCTAGTGTTGGGAGTGACAATATTGTTATTTACATTAACTCCTTGTTCACAGATGTTATCAGGTACTCCTTCACTGTTATCTATGACAATCCTGTCAATACTCCAAGATTGTCCATCATCAAGTAGTACTACATTTTTGAACACCTTGCGTACCACCTTTCTGTCTGAGAACTTCGAACAACCTGACAGTACAGATCTAGGTAGTTTTATTCTTACCACATCTCCTTCTTTCCATAGTTTCGCAGGTTTTTGTACTTTATAATTGTACCTGTCTACATATTTCTTTTGATGGGCATGTATCTTTTCCATGATCTTTCCCCTATCAACCTCCTCCATCCTGTTTCCGACAAGCCACATAGGACATAACTTGGTGCCAGGTTCCCTTCCTTTGAGGGACTTGAATGGAGACACTCCAGTGACAGAGTGAGGGGTGACAAGATAAGACCAGACCATTTCATCAAGTGCTTTTCTCACATTGGTTCCACTGCACACATTAAGCTGAATACAGTCCTTAATCATACAGTTGATACGTTCAACCAAACCGTTAGCCCTTGGACAATACAATGCAGTTTGTAAATGGTTGACAGAGAATTGATGTAAAAACTCTTTCATGAGTGTGGAAGTGAATTGCACACCATTGTCCGTAACTAAAGTTTGGGGTACTCCTTCTGTACGAAAAACTTCTTGTAGAAATATAATCACAGTGTTGGTGGTGATATTATCTACAACCTTAGTGATTATCCATTTAGAGTGGTAGTCCACAAGTGTGAGTATGAATCTTCCACCTAGTCCTTTTACATTTAGAGGACAGATAATGTCCATAGCTAATTTGTTCCAAGGAACAGATGGAACCTCTATTGCTGATATTTGGCCCTTCCTCACATGTTTGCTCTTGTCACTCACAGCACATGGCACACACTGTCTTACCTTCCTCTCAACCATGGTGTCCATGCTTGGCCACCAGTAATGTAGTCGAATCTTGCTCTTAGTAATGCTGCATCCTAAATGGCCTTCATGAGCCAAACATACAATTTTCTCCCTCAAACTCTCTGGAGGTACAAGTTTGCTCCCCCTGTAGAGATTCTGCTCACGGAAGTACAATTCATTTCTGACTTCCTAAAACACATTCTCACCATTCTTGAGATCTGAGCACTAGTAGGCCATCCATTCAATATCAGTTGCTTCACTCTGGGAAATAAAGTATCACTACACAAAGCCTCCTCCCATTCCTGTTTGCTTATGCCTTCCGTTACATTGGCCACTACTATTTCATCACTAACATTACTCTCTGGTTCTCTATTTTCCATGGGTAATCTGGACAAGCAATTGGCTGCTTGATTTAGTTGTCCAGGTTATATACGATCTTAAAATTATACCCTTCAAGACCTAGGAACCACTTTGATATTCTGGGTAATGTTCTTTCTATGTTCTTTGAGGAGAATGCATTTACCAAGGGCTTGTGATCTGTCCTTATGGTGAAAGGTATACCCCAAAGAAACAATCGGAAATGTGTCACTGCCCAAAAGCACGCAAGTGCTTCTCTTTCAACAACTGAATAACGAGATTCAGCATCCGTCAGGGCTCTAGACGCGAAGGCTACAACTCTCTCTTGCCCTTCTGTCACTTGACTGAGAGTGGCTCCAATACCTTTCGTGCTAGCATCAGTTGTAATTATGGTACGCTTGCTGGTATCAAAACATCCTAAAAATGGTGCATTAGCAATATGGTGCTTCAATTTTTCAAACGCTTCAGAACAGTATTCATCCCACTCAAACTTGACTCCTTTTTTCAAGAGACTCCTCAAGGGATAAGTAATGTCAGCAACATTTTTAATACATTTGGAATAGTATTCTGACAATGCAAGGAAGGACTTTACTTCCTCCTTGGTGTTTGGTTTGGGAGCTAATCTAATGGCATCGACCAAATCAACTTTGGGCTTAATTCCTTCTCTGGAAATAACATGCCCTAAGTAAGTAACTGAATGGACTCCCACTTGACATTTTTCTTTTCTTAACGTGAGTCCTGCATCTCTTAACCGTGTCAATACCTTACGTAAGGTTCCATTGTGCTAATTTTCGTTCTTTCCATAGACTAGTAAATCATCTTGGAAGCACAATACGTGTTCCATTCCTTCCAAAATGTTTTGCATAGCCCTCTGGAAAACCGCCGCAGCGGAGGCTAAACCAAAAGGCATCCTACAGAATTTAAAAGCCCCAAAAGGTGTGATAAAGGTGGTTAGAGCCTTGCTCGAAGGATGGAGCTTCACCTGATGGTAGGCGGATGATAAATCAATCACAGTGAAAAACTCTGCCTTACTAATTTGGTTCAACATCTCATTTATGTTCGGCAAGGGGTGCCTGTCAATCCGTATGTTATTGTTCAACTCTCTCAGATTAATACATAGCCTGATTTTTTTTGTGTTAGCCTTGGAAGTAATAACAATGGGTGCAACCCATTCCGCACATTCCACTGGTTCTATGACTCCCTGAGTTAACAACTTGTCTAATTCCTGTCTCAATGGTTCTTTCATCATAAGAGGAATGTTCCTACATTTGTGTGCCACTGGTTTAACACCGTCTTTCAACTTAATTCTGTGCTGGTACTCTCTTAAACAACCACGTTTATCTGTAAACACTTCAGGGAACTCTTAAAAAAGCTCCATCCCTCTGACCGTTCTCTCTACAAGCATTACAGGGATTTCTGCTGTGGGGTCAAGTTTCATCCCTAGATCTCTTTGATGAGCCCATCCTAATAGATTTGCACCATTCTTTGCTATGTATACTTTGCCCACTGTACTCCTATCTTTAAATGTGATCCTCATAGTGGCCACACCCTCTAGTGGAATGGGATCTTTGTTATATCCCACGGGGACTACATCTGGTCTTTCAAGAGAAGACTCCTCCTCCTTGAAGTTCGCTTGAAAAGTTTCACTATTAATGAAAGTGAATGGTGAACATGAGTCTGCATATACCTCAAGTTTATGCCCATCCAACCCGATTTCACACTTTCTGTACATTACAATTCTCATTAACATCCACTTGTAACACGTATTTGCTTCTGAAATCTTCATTAATCTGAATAGCATTTACAGTTTTTCCAGACATATCCTTGCAAGCGCGTGCAAAGTGACCCTTGCGATTACAGTTGCGGCGCGTGGCTGTTCTTGCTAGGCAAATTACATTGTTGGCTAAGTGCCCACTACTGCCACATCTGAAGCATCTTAGTCTGTTCTCCGAATACACTTTATCCTTATTAAACTCTCTTGTTGACTCTTTTTTCCTAGCACCCTTGATAGCACACACATTTATAAATTCCTCACTGACTTCATTTACACTGCTATCAGTAGGCGCATTCATTTCTTTAATACATTCTGCAGTGTGTTCGACACTTTTGGCAATGTCCATTGCAGTTTTTAAATCAGGATTTCCAATTAATAATTTCCCCTGTATCTTTTTGTTATTAGTACAGCATACTAATTGGTCACGGATCAGTGACTCGGTCAGTTCATTAAATTCACAGGTATTCGCTAGTCCCCTTAAACTGGCTAAATAGTTTCCTACCTTTTCATTTTTACCTTGAACTCTCCCAAAAAATGTATGTCTCTCCAAAACAACATTAATTTTTTCTGCAAATTGGATTTCTAATTTTTTGATGCTGTAATCATACACATCTCTTTCTTCTATTCCCACCTCTTCTTCTTCTAACTCCGGAAGGCTATCAAAGATTTTCCTCCCTTCTGCTCCCAGGTTATGTAAGAGGATATGTTGCCTCCTTATCGCCGAGAAACCACTAGCACCAATGGCAATTAGGTAAGATTCAAAAGTTTTCCTCCAATCTTTCCATGGTACTACTGGTTCCCCTGCCTCAGACAGGAATGGTGGGGGTTGATTCATACTAGCCACTGCCATAATGTCTTGTAAACTGAGTGGGAGATAATAGCTGGGACTATAGAATCTAGAACCTGTAAATAAGGTTGTTAACAAAAACTCTAGTAGTAAATGACACTTCCTACTGACTACAACGCAAAATAATCAGCAAACATAAAAGTACTCTGCAGTTCTCATTTCCCCACGGTACACTTCACTTTCTCTCTGTGGAAAAACAGTTATTAAATGCCAGAAATCTCAACAAAATCACAAAACAATATATGTCTCACAGTTGCATGTGAAACTTCGACAATAGCTATGAAAATCCTTTAAGTTAGCAAAAGTCTCACTATTTCCAGAATTATATCAGTTTCTTTAACTTCGCTCTTCTCAAAGATATTCACTCTGGCACCTCAGGTGGACGCTGCTGCTTAGAAAATTCCTCGCTGAATCACGTAGTAAATCGCACTCATCCTAAAGTTTCTCAAGGAAAGTCTCAAACCACTCAAGATAAATTACGCGAATGCTGTTCAAAATGTTCCTTAGAATCACGTCAGAACTTACTGCCAGTGCTTCATAGCTGTGGTAGGAATTTCTCGTACAGCTCCTGACGAGAATTATGTGTAAACTGCTGTGCCTCGAAAGTCTTGAAATCTCCTCAGCGCATGAGCGTAGTAATGACTCCACCCTTCTCCGACACTAAAGAGATGTTAATTTCCTTCCTTACATCTGTCGACCGGAAAAACTTGAGGGCCGGACAAATAATTTCTTTTTACAGGGTCCGCGCATGAGCATAGCTTCGCATACGCTCCAGTCCGGAAAGCTTGAGGGCCGGTATTCCGAAATTTCTCCTCACAGAGTACGCAGTGAGCGCTGTCTCCGACGCCTGACAACCGGTTAACACAAGAAGCCAGCTACAAGTGAAAGGACCTTCCGTCAGTGGACATCGCCTCCTCATGAAAACGTGAAGAGCGTTGCGACACTCGACCACAAGGATTTCAGGTAACTCGCTTCCACTTTTCCGCTATTCTTCTTTAAACGTGTACCAGTTGAAACATGCAAATAGCTGCTCCGCGTACTCATTGACTCGATAAATGCTGTTTAGCTAGCATTTCATTTACCTTTTTGCTGAGCTATTCAATTTCCATATGAACGTCTTCAAAACTTCCTCTTTCAAATTGGGTAACGTCCGGAGGGGATGTCAGTACGTTGTCCTCCGCCCAACTGCTCGTCGCCAGTGAAATAGTTCAGGAAAAGTGATTAATTGCTTATAACTTTATTTGCATGGGTAGTAAGCAACCGACATCCATAACCCACAGAGGAAAATCGACAGTTGGCACCGGGAGTGCAGGTTAGAATCTTGTCAAAATTCTAGGATCATTCTAAGTGGAGTATGAAGGGGTGGGGGAAGAAACCAAGGTGGAAAGAGCAAAAGAGGATACAACACTCACCTAGGTATTTCAGCCCCATGAACAAGTCTTCTGCTCTAATGGAGCATTCTACAGGGCCTTGAGCACCTGTTCTACCTTTATGGATATAAAAAAACAAATCAAAAAGACACTGAGTCAGTTAGAGGTAGAATTCCTTTGTGTTGTAGATGTTGACACCATGTGTTGACTATCAAAATGAGTGCAAAGATAACACAGAGCATCAGCGTTTGAGACAACAGAGATCACTGCTTGACGTGCTGAGAAGTAAAATTTGTTGTTTGTACCGAGCTATCTTTGTACAGATTTGGCTGAGTGAATAAGAGTTGACATCATCTTCAACATTCAAGAATTATGACGGCTTTCAAATCTATTTTTTCATTATTCGCTCTTACTGGTTCTTTTCATAATACGATTACCACCTGTCTTTCTGCTGTTGAATTGGCCATTGTCATACTTCTCAAAACTGAACCCTAGGTACACGTTGAGATTCTACTTTTTTATGTCCTTTTCTCCTATATCTACTCCTTTTCCGATTTATTTTTCTTCTAGCCCCATCCCATTGTGTCTTCAGCTAGAAACCATGGAGTTATCTTTGTTTCATCACTGACTTTAGATGAACAGCTTTCACCAGTTGTCAAGAATTGTCACTTACAGCTTCTTAACATCCATATCAAAACCCTTCTACATTTCTCCTTGCTCAAACTGCTGCTTCAGTGATTGGCATGTTCTTGTATCAACTATTTTTCTTCACTATATGATGGCCTGCCAAGGTATCTGCTCACTTCTCTTCAATCTATTCAAAATTCGTCTTCTTGTCTCTATTGTTTATCATAATCACGTGTCTCACTACCGGGATCAGCTCAGCTCAGATTCTGCTATATTTGTTTCTTCTATAAGAGCCTACATTTACTTCTTCTGCCTTACTTACGTTCTTTAATTTCTCTACACTCCCTGGACTACTCCCTTCATTCTGGTTTTCAATTTCTTCGCTCTGTTTTTGCACCTCAATGTGCTTCAGCACGTTTTAGTTCCTTAAATCTGATCCAGCGCTAACAATAAACATTCTTCTCCTATATGCTTCAGTCATCCAGGTACAACTATCCCTCCAAAACACAAACTATATCCATATGACGGTGGGGCCCATAACACCGCATATACATTCACTCACTCATTTATTCCCTGGATTTCCTCCGTCCTTAACCTAGGAGAAAAACAGTAGAACGATTTGCTGGAAAGAGACGGGATACCTCTTTTAAAGCGACATAATATTTCTCATTGCTTTTAAAGTATTCCAATCATTGGTCGATGGACCAACTAGTAGGAATCAGTTGATGGTGATTAGGACCAGCTCAATCACAATAAACCTTTTAACATTTTACATTAATCATTTAGCTAAAGAACCACTGAGTCAATGTTTTAAAGATAATAAAGTTTATATCAAGTTTAGAAGCATGAATAAGTTTTAGGTTTATTATTCAGATTATTACATTTATCATCATTATAAGAATAAATTGAAATTGCAATGCATACCTATTAGATGGAAGAATAAAGTTCGTCATAGCAAGAACTCCCAAAAGATCTATCTATCTGTCCTGGAAAACAGGCCTTCTCGTTCCTTTCCCCTTCAGTATTTTAAGAATAAAAGTCTAATAGTTCTAAATGGAAAAATCTATCAAGAGTAAAAAGTTCTCCAAAAGCAGCATCTTATACTCAATCAAAAATATAAAATAGCAGCAGCAGCATCAGCTCGTCAGTCATCAGCAACAGCACCCCAAAAGTGGCTAAAGCAGCATCCCGCTAACAGCAGCTAACCCCTCCCCACCAGGAGTAGGTCTTCTTATACCCTAATTCTAGCTTACTAAATAAAATGTTGCATCTTTATGGCGTGATTCTCTCTAATTGGTCCATTTGGGTCCATATACATCTTTTTATCAAACTTCCTTGTTCTAACCAGTTCTTTGTGGAATGTTCATGCTTACATCGTTTCACATGGATTCGTGACATTACTCATCCGCTTCGGTCAGTCCAAATTGTATCATTTTCCGATACTTTTTAGGTTCAACAGTTCTTTGTATTCTTTTGTTCATTTATTCACTCTGACTTCTCACGCTTCTTGCTGACCCGTCTTGGCACACGTTTACTCTGTAAGGTCATAATAGCCTTGACCATACTTCCATCCTAGGCTCTTGGAACGATCACATGATCTCTCTTGTTCACGGCCTTTCTCCTTTTCCATAATTCCTCTCGCGCATGCGTATTCTAGCTCATGGCGGCCATTTTATATCGCTGCTCAACAGGCCTAAGCACACTAATTATAAAGATAAACAAAATATAGTTAAGAATAAAGAATATAAATCCTTTCGTTTCCCTCCCGTCATTCTACGTACCCCAATTAGGTATTACCTAGCAAAAGCAACATATAAAGCCGTCCCTTACTTACCATCGCTTTATTTTGCCACTACACATTTTGTTTTCAAAGCACGAATCATGCATTTTATTATTCTATTAGTACGCAAATATTAGATTTATGTTAGCCACGTTAACAATTATAAGTAAATTAGTTTGCACATAAATAGCGTGTTACCTTTAACCCTTCACATGTAACATACATTGTTGGTTATTTACTTAAACGAACTTGTTTGTTAATCATTTTACGTAAATATTAGGAGGTTAACATTTTTTCTTTTACCCTGCTCCATCAACTCCCCCCTTTGGTGATTTTTTAATATCACCACAAAACCCAAGTTACACATTTCTATCAGACAGCATATTTCTTGGTCCGTTTGTTTTCGTTAGTTTACACAACTGTATCCCTTTCAACTTGTCTCTTGGTCTTCTTATACATGTTCTCTTTTATCTCTTCTAGCTCTATTTCACCCATTTCTCTCTCTCTCTCCTTGTTTATCTTATTTTCTTTTTCTATTTTATTCTGTCTTCTTCTTTTCTTTATACATGTAATTATAAGCTTCAGTACTAAAATTATTATGATTATCATGGTTGCTATTATTATGACTTTCCCTATTATTAATCCACTCATTCTAGTAAACCAATTTATTACTGAAGAAAACCCTTTACCAAGTTTTCCAAACGCACTTTCAACCTCCAGTGGAACAAGTTCTTTGTGCAAACTTGTAATATTCTTTATATACTTTTGTACATTTTCACTTTTATCTGGAATGTAAGTGCAACAATGTTGGACTTTCAGCATTTCACAGACTCCACCCTCTTTTGCCAAAAGAATGTCAAGGGCAAGTCGATTTTGCATTACCATAGCTCTCATGGCAACCATCTCGGTATTTACCATCAAGAACCCTCCAGCAGTATCTGTAGATAAACGATCTACCACTGTGGATAATTTCCGAATTTTAAATGCATTCAAAGATATTCCCACTGCTGGTATCAATGCCCAAAAATATCACCTACTATTTCTGAAAAACTTTCCCTTTTCCTACGTGTAAAGGTCTTTATCATTTCGTGTGTTCCTTTTTCTGTTCTATCCATATGAAAAATCTTTGGAAAGACCAGGCCTAAATAACATGACCCATACCAATGGTCCGGCAACCTGTAATAAGCCCTATTACCGCAAATATAATAGATCCCTGGAAATATTGGATCTTTTCCCCCTTTGAATCCCCATCCGCCTAAAATTTGATAATTGTCATGGCAATCACTGGAACCCACGAAATAATTGTCATATCTTGTTCTATTTCTTCTAATGCACAACCTTCCCTGTTGGGGCCAATCCAGAGTCATAGCTGCATTTGTCTTTTTCTTGTCATGTTTCTCTTCCTCAAACGCCCAAAGAGGTGTTTTTGTCTCTTCTATCACTTTTCTTTGAAATTTCGCTCTTCTATCCTCAACCATTCGTAAAAATACCTTTTCTTCCTTCTTTAACTCACAGGTAAGGTTGTTTTTAACTATATTATCTAAGGTTAAAATCTTATCTTCTATGAAAAATTCACCAAACGTTTTTCCCTCTTTCACTTTATTTAGTTCAGAAACTACAGAAATTTTCGCAAAAATCTTATCTATATCAGTGTAATAATATTCTAATCTTCCTGTCTTATAAAATAAACTTGCTAAAACACTACATGTTATTCCATACGTCAAAGGAAGGTGATGATAGGTCACACCCTCTGCAACAGACGCAGGCAATTGCATACAAACATAACAATCTCTTACATCCATTGTTTCTACATACTCATATAATAATTTTGTAAAAACATTCTTTGAAAAATCTGTTATTGATTTGTCTTTATGTAATTCTGCACTACCTTTTAATATAGCTGTTTCTTGAATGTTAGCTCCTCTTTCTTTCTCTGTGTGATTAGACGTTTCTTCTACAGCTAAACTAATTGGAATAGTGATTGCTAAAACCACCCACACTGTCATTAATAATCCTGTACAAAAGAAGCACATTTTACACCATTTGCTTAAAAACTCACATCTACATTTTCTATCTTTAGTATCTTCCACTTTGTTTTATAACCTATTTTTTTATTTACAAGAAAATTGTGTCACCACACCTCAGAAATGACTTCTTAGCCACCCTGCACTCTAATTTTGTCTTCGTTTGGTACTTTCTTTTGATTCTTTTCAGAATTCTTTCTTTGTCAAATCAAGTATCTTAGTCAACTCTGGTATAAATTCATTCAAATTCTTCAAGTTTGTAGCACTTCACCTTCACCCATTAGGTTTCTTTGTTCTGGGTTCTCGTGAGTGTTCTCTTCTTCTTTAATATCAGTCAAAGCAAGGTACAACCATTCAGGCGATTTATACTTCAGATTTACTTTCTTTACTCTTTTCATTTTCCGCAAGTGTTTTCCACCTTGTTGGTTTTGCTCTTTCTGACTTGTTATTTCATTCACTTGTTCAGCACTTTTTCCATCTAGCTTTATGATCCTATATCTTAGTTTTCTAACTTCGTTGGGCCAATTGTCTCCTTTTCTTGGCCTTTTTGCCTCACTTTCTTTTTCCTCTCTTTCTGTTTTCCAAGTTCTCTTTCTTGACTCTAGTTTTTTGTTTCTTTCTTCTCCACTCTCTTCAGACTCTGTTTCAGTTCTTTCTTTATTGTCTCTTATTTTGAATTTTATAATTTCATTTCCTTCCTCTACTTGTGGTTTCTCTCTTATTTTCCTTCGTTCACCTACTTCTGTCCCTCCTCGGTGTTCTTCCGAATTTGTGTCAATTTCTCTTTCTGCTTCTAAATTTCCCTGTTCTTTTGTTTGGCTACCTGTCCTTATTGCTCCTCGGGAATCTTCCAATTTTTCTAACTTTCTGTTTGAAACTCTCCCTTTTTCATCTATTAATATTATCTCCGAAGGATTTTTACCACAACTTGTACTTGGTTGCTCACTGTTACTGTCTTTGTGCTCAGTTTCTTCTCTTATGCTTTCAAATTTCCAATTTCCTTTCAGATTTTCCTCACAATCCGAATGATCTGTATCAGATTCTGAACTGGTGTCTGATATTTCCAGATGTCGACTCACATGTCGATCTTCAAGTTCTGGAACTTCAGCTATTTCCTCCATTCCTTCTGTCGTTGCATTTGTAGTTGGGTCTGCCAGATGTCGACTTACAGGTCGATCTTCAGATTCTGGCACCCTGTTCGTTTCTTCTTCTGCTTCAGGTGCTGAACTGTTATCCAATACTTCCAGATGTCGACTCAAATGTCGACCTTCAGGTTCTGGAACTCTGATGGTGTGACTGGCATGCACCCAGTGTTTCACTCCTGCACATTTGACTGCAGTGGTTGTCACCAGTATCACCTGTCGTGGTTCGTCCCAGCGAGGAACCAAACAGTTTCTTCTTCTATGGACTTTTATGCGGACCCAATCTCCTGGATTCAAGTCGTGAGCTGGTTTTCTTTCAAGAGTGGTCGCATCCGGTCCAACCTGATGAAACACAGAACGCACCACATCAGCCAATCCTTTGCAATAATCCAGCACCAGATCATCAGTTATAGTCAGTAGTTTGTTGACAGGTACATGTGCTTGTCTCATTGCTCGTCCCATAATTATCTCGTGGGGACTGAGTCCAGTTTTCCTTTCCGGAATACTTCTAATTGTCATTAAAACTAATGGCAAGGCATCTGGCCATTTGAGTCCTGTGGCTTGACACATTTTTCCTAGCCTGTTCTTAATTGTTCCATTCACTTGCTCTACTATTCCAGAAGCCTCTGGTCTGTATGCACAATGCAGTTTCTGTTTAATACTAAGTGCTTCACAAATCAGTTGAATTAATTTGTTTTGGAAATGTGTTCCTCTATCTGTTTCAATCGTGACTGGAAAACCATACTTCGGAATGAATTTTCGCAGCATAAGTTTTGCTACCGTGATTCCATCATTCCTTCTGGTTGGGTATGCTTCCACCCACCGGGAAAACAAACAGACGACTACAAGGACATACCTTAGTCTATTGCTCGGGGGCATTTCTATGAAATCCATTTGCATTCTAGTGAACGGACCTCCTTCTCGTCCTATTGTTCCTAGACTCACTACTGTCTTCCTTCCTGGATTTAACTGTTGACAAACAAGACATCTTTGACAAAGACTCTCAGCTATGGCTCTGAATTTTGGATTATACCATGTTTGTCTAAAAAGTCTGATCATTGAATCTCTCCCAATATGGGCTTGTCCATGGTACATCCATGCCATGTCAGAAATCATGCTATCAGGCATAACTGGTCTTTCATCTCTGTAAACCCAAACATCATTTTCCTCATTTTTCCTACATCCCGCTTTTAACCAGGTATCTTTCTCCTCTTCATCTGCTGCTTCCTGTAATTGTCTCACCTCATCCCATGTCTCAACAGGGTTAGTAAAAAGCAAAGGACATGAAATATGCTCTCTTTCCCGATTTCGATTTAAAGAGACTACATTCTTTGCACAATACTGTGCAATCTCATCAGCATACTTATTGCCGACAGTTATGTAGTCTTCCCCATTTTTATGTGCATTGCACTTTACCACAGCAATCTGTTTAGGCAGCTGTATCGCCTCTAGCAGCTTTTTCACAAAATCTCCATTTCTTATCGGCGTTCCTGCAGTCGTCAAGAAACCTCTTTGTGACCAAATCTGACCAAAATCATGCACAACCCCAAAACCGTATTGGCTATCCGTCACAATTGTAATCCGTACATTCCTTCCCAACTTGCAGGCTTGAATCAGAGCAATTAGTTCTGCTACTTGGGCAGACCGTATCCCTTTCAGACAAGATGCTTCCATTACAGTGGCTACTGTACAAACTGCATATGCTGCACTTAGAACTCCATCATCTGTTCTCAAACATGAGCCGTCCACAAACAGAATATAATCTGATTCCTTTAAGGGCTCATCTCGTATATCTGGTCTCGGTTTTGTACAATATTCAAGCACATTCAGACAATCATGATCCACTTCGTCCATTTCAATCACACTCTCTTCATCTGGCAATGATGTCGAAGGATTCACATTCATGCATCTGTCAATGGTCACATTATCTGCACTCAAAATTACTTTTTCATACCTAGTCAGCCGACTATGTGTCATGTATTGGGTTTTCGTTCTTGTCAAGAGAATTTCCACAGAATGTGGGACATATACTCTCAGTGGATATCCCATCACTATGCCTTCACTCTGTTCCAGACTCACACAAGTAGCAGCAACTGCTTTCAAACATCCAGGCAACGCTTTCGCTACAGGGTCTAAAACAGCTGAAAAATATGCAATGGGTCTTTTCATGGTTCCATGTCTCTGCACTAGGACTGAAAACGCACACCCATCTCTTTCACTACAATACAACTCAAAGTCTTTTTCATAGTCAGGCATTCCCAATGCCAGGGCTTCACACAGTTTCCTTTTTAGTTCTCTGAATGCTTTCATTTCCTCATCATTCATTTCAAAAGGATCTTTAACATCCTTCTTTGTCAATCTATGTAATGGTTTTGCAATTAATGAAAAACCACTTATCCATTGTCGACAATATCCAACCATTCCCAGAAACATTCTTACCTCTCTTTGCGTCATTGGAGCACTCATTCCTTGAATCATTTTTATTCTCTCGGTCGTTACCTTTCGCACTCCTTTCTCAATTTTATGCCCTAAATATTGGACTTCTTGTTGACAAAACTGCAATTTTGATGGGGACACTTTATGTCCTCTTTTGGCTAAATGATTCAGCAAAGCAATTGTATCATTGACACATGCTTCCTTCGTTTTTGATGCCACCAGTAGGTCATCAATATACTGAACCATCACTGACTTTTCTGGCATTTTTAAATCTTCCAAGGATTTCTTTAAAATCTGATTAAAGATCGAGGGGCTTTCTGTGTACCCCTGAGGAATTCGGCACCATGCCAAAATACGCTCTCCGAACCTGAACGCAAATAATGGCTGGCTATCTGGATGCAATGGAATAGAGAAAAATGCATGGCATAAATCAATCACTGTGTACCATTCTGCTTCACGTGGAATCTGATATAGAATCACAGCAGGGTTCGGTACTATTGGGCAACAAGGCACAACAATTTTGTTTACCTTCCTCAAATCCTGTACAATTCTATATGTTCCGTTCGGCTTTTTCAGTCCCATTATCGGCGAATTACATGGACTGCTCATGATTTCTTTTAGAATCCCTTGTTCAATCATTTTATTTATTACTGGTGTTATTCCTTCAATTATTTCTGGTGTCAATTTATACTGGGGCGTATTTGGGTAACTCGTTCCCTCTTTTACGGAGATTCTAACAGGGTCTACTCCTTTCATTAATCCTATATCTTCTCCTGTAAAGTCCCACACTTCCTTTTTCACTGTCTCTTTTAGTTCAATTGGGATTTTCTCTGCATCAAATACAGGAAACAAATCATTTACTTCTGGTTCTAAATTTACCATTGTCATTTTATACAGTACATCTTCATCTGGGGTCTGAAATGCAATTCCATCTGGAGTACAATAGATAGTGCAGTTCATCTTGCACAATAGATCGCGTCCTAATAGGTTCACAGGACTGCAATCACACACCACAAATCGGTGCATTTCACTAAATGGACCAATCTTTTCCTCCACTAATTTAGTAAGAGGCGCCTTAATTTGCTGATTCGATACTCCCACTACTTGGATATGTTCACCTGAGAGAGGAAGGTTTGGAATTTCCACTGACCTGACAGTAGAACGGGTAGCTCCAGTGTCCAAAAGGAATGTTACATTTGCACCATTCACTTCTCCATCCACAAATGGACCTGCTTGATCTACCTCTAGAGTTGCGCCAAGCACGCACTCTTCCCCCTCTCCTAGGCACCGTCATAAGCTTTCATCCGTCTCATCATCATCCTGTCGTAACCAATATTGAGAAATGGCAGCTGCACGCAGTAACTGTGTTACCTGCTCTCCTCCGTAGAATCCTGTTTCTGCACTGAATTTCTGTTGATTAATACTCTTGGGAAGTGGTGGTTGTGGCACCTGACTCTGTGGAGTAACTACCTCACTCTGCACCTGTGGATTTAATGATTGATTTTCCGCATTAAGTTTTGGAGGAAATTTACACTCGTTTCTCCAATGCCCTAGCTTTTCGCAGTTGTGGCATGGCCACTTTTTCTTTGCCTCATCTATGCTCATTTGTCCTTTTCCTTTGCCTATATTTGGTCTAAATCTAGCCTATCCTGCTTCATTAGCTGTATTACTCAATTGAGCTTCTTGCTTCTCTGCAACTTTCACCTGTGCCCACATGGCTTTCTCTTTCAGTTTACGCTGTCTACTCTCAATATCATCACTGCAATACTTAGCATATCTCAAAACCTCATCAACTGTACTATTCTGCCAACAAATCATATGCTGTTTAATCATTTCACTTATCTCCGGTTTCAACCCATACACAAATCTATATACAAAATGACTCATATCCTTCTCATTTAGTGTCTCATAGCCACTATACTGTTTAAAAACTAACAATAGCCTCTCATAATATGCATGCACTGATTCTTTACTTTCCTGCGTGGTTCTGTCTATCTTTACCCAATCCGTTTCTTTAGGTGGAATCTTATTTTTCAAAAAGGTAATTACTTGATCATATTTCCTCATCACTTCTGGTCCTGGCGCTCCTGTTTTAGCATCCCTTGGATATTCTACAGTTGGCCAATCAATAGTAATCTTACACTCTGTCCACAAATCAGCTGGTACTACTATATCAAACAATCCATCCAAGTCTATCCACAACACTTTTGAAACTTTAACAAATCTCTCCACTTGTCTGTACCATTCTACTGGCTTCTCTCTCAACTTTGGGAACTCATTTGTAAATGACAGTATATCCTGTCTAGACCATGGAACATGCACATAACTACCTCCTGGAGTTTCTCTCATCGGGTACTCCCTTACAATTGGTTCCTTATCTGTTACTGCAAAAGCCAAAGATGCTTTATCTGTTACTTTCTCATTCCTTTTCGTCCATCTACTTCTCCATCTATCCACATCACCCCATTTTCTCAGCAAAACAATTAATTCTTTTATTTGGGTCAATCGTCCTGATGTGTTCAGATTCTCTATATCCTTCTCACAAAAATCTACTCTATATGGTTTCTGCAACGTCCTCACCTTTACAAATTCTACTCCTAGTTCATTCGCTGTCTCTTCTAATTTGTCATGTAAATTTCTAGCTCTCCATGTAATACTCTTGCACAAAAACATAATCTCGTCATCCTGATAATTTTTCAATTTTTCTGTACCAATCGTTCCTAAAATCAATTCTTCCATGTCTATTTTTAACCTAATTACATCTAATGGTTTTACTTCTGTCTCTTTCGTTTTTAGCGTTTTCACCAATTCATTTAATTCATCTGGAGTTGGACCTACAGGTGTACTATTTAATTCTATCCAATTGTTACTCCTTTCTGGTGTCTCTGATGCAGACTCCGTTACCATAGGTATTCTCCTGAACTCATTCTCATTTATCGTCAAATTAGTAGGTGGGCTTGGTCTATAGGTACTAACCAAATGGTGTGCACCTTCATTGTCCAGTTCCACCCTTCTCTCCTTCTTTGCAAATGTGAATTCATAGGAATCACTAAAGAACGTTCATCAATTTTCTGATTCTCAAAAACTGGCATTACTGGACCTATTGTTACTGGTACAGTTACAGCTTCCATATTCTTTGTTAATTCTCTTATCTTTTCAGTCAATTCTCTTGTTGTTTTTGCTAATTCGGTTGTATTGTCACTTTCTATCTCCTCATTTTGTGAAGTTTTCAATTGATCTTGTGACCTATTTATCTCATATCCATGTTCGGGATTTTTATTCCTCCCAGTTTCCATTGGCGGTGCATTAGGTGTCACCACCGCAGAAGTCTGTTGGTATGGAGGTGGGTTTCTGTTTAAAATATCTTCCAGCAATTCATCTTCCGTCTCACTACCACCATACCCATACTTTTCCGTAACCACATGTTTCTTTTTCTCTGTACACTTTTTCTTTGCTTCTTCCTCAACTGTAAAAGCTGGAAACAAACCTCCTGTCATATTAGCATATCTCCAACGCTTTATTCTGTCCTCATGATTTACTCCCCATAACCTTCCAGGCACAAACTCATCATTCTTTAATCCTCTGAATCTCTCTCGTTCATACATCTCATCTTCCCATTCACTTAAAGCTTCAAACTGTGTCGGTCTAGGTTTAGGTTCTAACATTGCCATCTTCTCTCTCAAATTCCGAAGTACAGCTACACTAAATGAACCATTCTCAGGAAAAGCCAATGCTCCATCAT
The DNA here is from genome assembly GCA_963921515.1 of Calotriton arnoldi. Lineage (NCBI taxonomy): Eukaryota > Metazoa > Chordata > Amphibia > Caudata > Salamandridae > Calotriton > Calotriton arnoldi. The sequence continues at coordinate 5,121,191 of CAWUFW010000123.1, read as the reverse complement.
TCTTAGTATATTTTGTCCAATTTTCTAACCATATGCATGTATGATATCCGTACTTCAGCATCATATGCGAAGCTGGTGATTTCGGCGGAGGAATTACTTGTCCCTCTCTAGTCACTGCCTTTTTGTCTTTCTTAAAGAAGTTCTTAACTTTCGACATCCACGACGTTTTCTCTCTACTATATTCATAATAAGACATGATTCACAATCTCTTTCTCTCCTCAAAAGTCCGCAATTCAACACTGTTCTCTATGCGTTATTCCAACCAATCCTAGCGCGATTCACACCAACACTCCAATCATAAACTTCCACGTCACTATTCTATCCGTCCAATCCTAGCGCGACTCACACCAACGCTCCAATCAGAGCGGTTTCTGTCTACCGCGCACTGTCCAATCCCAGCGCGGCTTTTTGTTTACGTCAGTTCTGCTCCTGTTTCTGTATGACTAGCGCACTGTCCAATCCCAGCACGGCTTTTCTCTACGTCAGTTCTGCTCCTGACTCTGTATGACTAGCGCACTGTCCAATCCCAGCGCGGCTTTTCTCTACATCAGTTCTGCTCCTGACCCCTCCTTTACAAAATTTATCGGCAATTTCTTTTTCAACAATTCTTCGTTAGTTACAACATTTAAACCACATTTCCATTGTCTGATTCGCTAAACCAAAGAAATAGCTTTGTCCATTTACACAAGAATTCTGTATTTTCCAGTAGGCAGCGCTTACCTCTACCCTACCACAGAATTTTCCTGTTTCGCCGATAAAGTAGCACCTCCCTCTACCTTACCCTTCTTTCAAACAAGCGGTAAACCCGTTTCTCTGGGGATAAGACACATGTGGAGAATATACTGCTCCTGAGAATTAAGGCCAGAGTTTCACATGAAAACCTGTCGCTATTTCACTCATACACCTTTTATACGGAAAATATCCCTATCGTAACACAACCTGTGTTATCACCAATATGAACTCAGACAATGCACTATTCCATGTGACTTCTCGTGCCACACGTGTTCCACTTCCTACTTCCCGGAAGCGTGAAAACTTCGACTTACATATAACATAACGCGACTCAACATAAAGTGTTAGACATGAAATAATCAATAATCAATAATCACCAAACTAATCTATAGTAACCATAACTCTGCTACCAAGAAATCTGATCCAGCGCTAACAATAAAAATTCTTCTCCTATATGCTTCGGTCATCCAGGTACAACTATCCCTCCAAAACACAAACTATATCCATATGACGGTGGGGCCCATAACACCGCATATACATTCACTCACTCATTTATTCCTTGGATTTCCTCCGTCCTTAACCTAGGAGAAAAACAGTAGAACGATTTGCTGGAAAGAGACGGGATACCTCTTTTAAAGCGACATAATATTTCTCATTGCTTTTAAAGTATTCCGCTCATTGGTCGATGGACCAACTAGTAGGAATCAGTTGATGGTGATTAAGACCAGCTCAATCACAATAAACCTTTTAACATTTTACATTAATCATTGAGCTAAAGAACCACTGAGTCAATGTTTTAAAGATAATAAAGTTTATATAAAGTTTAGAAGCATGAATAAGTTTTAGGTTTATTATTCAGATTATTACATTTATCATCATTATAAGAATAAATTGAAATTGCAATGCATACCTATTAGATGGAAGAATAAAGTTCGTCACAGCAAGAACTCCCAAAAGATCTATCTATCTGTCCTGGAAAACAGGCCTTCTCGTTCCTTTCCCCGTCAGTATTTTAAGAATAAAAGTCTAATAGTTCTAAATGGAAAAATCTATCAAGAATAAAAAGGTTCTCCAAAAGCAGCATCTTATACTCAATCAAAAATATAAAATAGCAGCAGCAGCATCAGCTCGTCAGTCATCAGCAACAGCACCCCAAAAGTGGCTAAAGCAGCATCCCGCTAACAGCAGCTAACCCCTCCCCACCAGGAGTAAGTCTTCTTATACCCTAATTCTAGCTTACTAAATAAAATGTTGCATCTTTATGGCGTGATTCTCTCTAATTGGTCCATTTGGGTCCATATACATCTTTTTATCAAACTTCCTTGTTCTAACCAGTTCTTTGTGGAATGTTCATGCTTGCATCGTTTCACATGGATTCGTGACATTACTCATCCGCTTCGGTCAGTCCAAATTGTATCATTTTCCGATACTTTTTAGGTTCAACAGTTCTTTGTATTCTTTTGTTCATTTATTCACTCTGACTTCTCACACTTCTTGCGGACCCGTCTTGGCACACGTTTACTCTGTAAGGTCATAATAGCCTTGACCATACTTCCATCCTAGGCTCTTGGAACGATCACATGATCTCTCTTGTTCACGGCCTTTCTCCTTTTCCATAATTCCTCTCGTGCATGCGTATTCTAGCTCATGGCGGCCATTTTATATCGCTGCTCAACAGGCCTAAGCGCACTAATTATAAAGATAAACAAAATATAGTTAAGAATAAAGAATATAAATCCTTTTGTTTCCCTCCCGTCATTCTACGTACCCCAATTTGGTATTACCTAGCAAAAGCGACATATAAAGCCGTCCCTTACTTACCATCGCTTTATTTTGCCACTACACATTTTGTTTTCAAAGCACGAATCATGCATTTTATTATTCTATTAGTACCCAAATATTAGATTTATGTTAGCCACGTTAACAATTATAAGTAAATTAGTTTGCACATAAATAGCGTGTTACCTTTAACCCTTCACATGTAACATACATTGTTGGTTATTTACTTAAACAAACTTGTTTATCATTTTACGTAAATATTAGGAGGTTAAAAAAAATTCTTTTACCCTGCTCCATCAACACTCTTAATTTTTTTAATAATCTCTTTATTTTATTGAGTTCAGCCTCTACATTTTCTGCTTAAAGAAACTCCTGCTGCGATACCCGCTGAGAAGGTGCCTTTTTGTTGTGCTTATATACCACATTTTCTTATTATGTGTTTTGCACCATTTGTGATTCACTTTTAAAAACATCTCATATCAAGGCGCTATTATAAATATAATAGGCAAATAAATAAACCACCTTAGGATTCAGTCAAATAATTCCACATTGAGCTGAAGACTTAGCTATGTCAGTTTCATATACTAGCAGCTTGCTTTCTCCTCTGTCCCATCACCTTGCCAAGCCTCCGGTCAGGAAGCACCTTGAGATGAGAGTGATTGTGGAGCCACGAAGCACAGGCTATTTACTCATTTATTCATTCATATCACTTGGTTCATTCCTTTGTTTAGATATTCATTCCTTCATTATCCCTTTGTTAGTTCATCCATTCATTCGTTCATTTATTCAGTAATTTTCCATCCATTCACTAGGTCAGTCATGCAAATGGAGGGAAATTAGAAATTGTAGTTTTTGAGGGATTTTCCTCCCAGCCCCTAATAGCAATGACACATCAGGGATCTGCTGCCTTTTTTCCTAGAATTAGCAAGTATCCTGGCCTGTGGAAAACCAAAGCTACAGTGCTTTACTCTGGATTAGAATACTTGAATGTTGAGCGCTCCAGTGAAAACATAGGAGTGCTCCGGGCTTCTAATGGGCGGTAGAAGCCCGGAGCATCAACATTCCAATGGAGCCCGTGGAGATTTGAACCCCTTCGGGCTCAGTGAGGCCTTTGTTTTACAAATTAGAACATTCTGCCGTCTAGAGAATCTAGGAAATAAATGCCAATAATTCAAATCAATGGGATGGGGAGAGTAATAAAGCTGCATGGTTTCTTGTCCACGTTTGGCATTACTGATGCCTTTGAAGTACTGACCTGCTCTGAGGTTATTTCAGAGATATTGCCCTCCTGTTTAAACTCCCTGCATTGATTGGTGTTGTTGATAAAGTGAATAAGACTCTGTGTACAGTAGCTGCCAACATGAAGCAGCTTTTCACAGAGAGAGCATCTCAGAGAAATATGAGGCGGCATAATATTCAATTACTCTCCAGAGTGGCCTAAACCTGACTCTGCTTAAATTAGTTCATCCATATATTGTACTAATCTCTGGCATTCAGGCTGCAGTGTGACACAGAGATTCAGTCCACCATGTAACACTGAGAGCTGTGAAGCAGTGTGCTATAACGCTCTGCACACTAGTGATGTTCTGTTAACATTCTACTGATGACATAGAGTTGGAATGTTAACAGAGGCATTCCAGGGTGACAGCTGACGAAGAAACGGGATCGTGGCGTACAGGCGGTGATTGTTGTTAAGCTGTTCTTAAATAAAAGGAACTGTTTTACTCATCAGAAGTGGCCCAGATCATTACACATTTTGGTGATGAGCTGGCAGTTTACAATCACCACTCCACGACCCACCCAGTTGATGCCGGTGATTGGACGAGTGCTTCGATGGGGCAGACAACAGGTGGAGTGCAGCGTACTCTCTCTTGGAGCAATGCAACAGATGAGAGAGGTGAAAAAATGTCCGGGGTCCCAATGTGCGCGGACTGTGCAGCATAGGCGGCAAACCCAACCGCCTTTAAAACAAAGCAAAAACAGTTGGCAGCGATTTTAGGGGGCAGGCGAAAGTAGTGCAACATTGACAATCGACCCAGTAAAATATATTCAGACATTTGGCGGCCATCTTAGAGTGGACTCTTCTGCTAAAAAAAAAGCCCCATCAGCTGTAGAAACCACATATAAACAAAAACAGTGGTGGCCATTTTAAAAGATTGAGAAGCCTGTCATTCAGATAAATCTAATATATGAGGTGTCTACGAGAGGATTTTTTTTGCTTCGCCTGTCATCAGTGATAGTGCACATCAGGTTATTTATTTCACAGCAGTGCACATCAGGCCATTTCTTTCGGCAATTTCTTGGACAGAGGTCTGCTTCAAGTGTCAGGTGAATAAGCAAGTTGATGATTTGAATAACACATGTAGGGTGAAGAATGGACACTGTGAACAACACAATGAACTAGTCCCTACTCTCATTGCTCTCTAAAGCGAAATGGTCTTTTCTATAAATGTGAATGGTTAAATGACAAACAGTAAAACATCCTGACCCTCTGTATAGTTAATACTCTGAACCATTAAAGGGGACTAGATTATTGTTATTTGGCACTACAATTACAGTGATGCAGATATAATCCATGTTAGAACAGTGGCCAAGGCCAACTCTCATTGTGGTTCGAGTCATTGGTTAAATCTTATAAAACAGCTTGTGGTGGTACTCATACAGTATAAAATGCAGGCAGTAAGTCCACCTTCACCTTTCTTGGAAACACCAGTGGTGTCTTCAATTCAGTGGAAGCAATGGTATGATGCATTTGAAATGTATTTGGGCGAAATTAGTGCTTCACGATTTAGGCCAGAAAGAAAGAAATTTCTGTTTTTGCATTCATTGGGGTTTGAAGGAAGAGACATTTTTAAACACCTTCTTGATTTAGTCTTGGAGAACGAAAATTAGCTAGATTAATATCCGGGGGTTGTGAAAAAGTTGGAAAATAGGTTTGACATACAGCTGAGTATAGTAGTATTAAGGCATACATTATTTAAAAGAACACAAACACAAGGTGAAAGTGTAGATACATATGTTAGTGCTCAATGAAGACTTAGTTCACAGTGACAACTTGCAAATTTTAATGACCAATTGATTAGAGATCAATTCATTATCAGACACACTCAACAAAAATTTCTAACCATGGGCAACCCTTCACTGAAGGATGTTATAAATGTAACTAAAAGCATTGGGATGTCCCAGATTTCAATAAAATAATTAAATGAGAGTCAAAACGTAGTTGAGGGGGTGGTTATTATCAACAAAGAAGGAAGAAAAGATTTATGAGAGTATTTGTTTTAAACAGCGTAAGATATGTTTGGGGAACGGTAATTCACCCCATTTTAAAAATGGAAAACCATGTTCAGCGAGAAATGTCACATGTAGGAATTGTTCGAAAGTAAGACACTTTGCAAAAGTGTCTCAAGCCAATCACAAAGTGGCAAATAAATAACCAGTGTGGTAGAGGATAGCATTCAGGATGACTCGTCTAGTGATCTGTTACTCCATGAGTTGGAAGATATGGTTTTGGTGGTTACTGAGGATGAGATGAAGAGTAGAAATCCATTAGAGTGTATTGACCCATATGTAGACATTGATGTAGGAAGCAAGGTTTTACATTTGCTGGCCAGTTGAAGCCGGCTCGTAATCTCAATGGGCGGGCCTTTCCGCCCTTGGGATAACGATGCACGGTTTCCAACATGGTTTCCATGCTGGCCTGTCTGACATGGAAACCATGTCAGAAAGCATGTATGGCGGCCCCCAGCAGAGCCCCCTTGTGCCTGCGGCCTTGATGGGGGCAGCACTTTGGTGCCCCCCTGTTGATCCCTCCACACCGTGGCAGGCACCTTTAGGGGTGCAGGGATGAACAACATCTCCCATTTCTCAATGGGAGCTTGTGTTACGGCCGGTTTACGATCGCATTGTAATAAGGCGGTCGGGACTGCCGACCGGAGGTCGGTTGGTCCCAAGACCGAGGCGGTGTCGGGCAGGCAGAAGTCCGCTTGACATCCTAATCAGGTCCATAGTGTTAGGAATGTTGACAGTGGCATTGAGAGTGACAGTTCATGAAGAAAAGTCACAGCGGCGTACAGGCCATGTTGTTAAGTTGTTCTTAAATACAATGAAATGCTATCCTTATCGGAATTGCCTCAGATCATTACACAGTGCGTCTTTAAGAGTTACTGAGCAGATGGGCAATGAGACTTAAGCAGCAGTGTGTCACTGAGATTCAGGCAGCAGTGTGTCATTGAGATTCAGGAAGCAGTGTGACATGAAATTCAACTCACCATGTGGCAGTAAGTGCTGTGAAGCAGTGCGCTTCTAAGAGTTACCTATCAGATGGGCAATGAGACTTAAGCATCAGTGTGTCACTGAGATTAAGGCTGCAGTGTGACACTGAGATTCAATTCACCATGTGGCAGTAAAGGCTGTAAAGCAGTGCGCTTCTAAGAGTTACCTTTCAGATGAGCAATGAGAATTAAGCAGCAGTGTGTCACTGAAATTGACGCTGAACTGTGACATTGACATTCAATTCATCATGTGGCAAGGAGAGCTGTGAAGCAGTCTGTCTTTAAGAGGTACTTATGAGATGGGCAATGAGACTTAAGCAGCAATGTGTCAATGAGAGACAACTAGCAGTACCCTTAGAGATCCAGACAGAAATTTACATATAGTCGTTACAAAACAGACACACAATAAGTCTGAGACAGTAGTTTGTCACTAAGATTCAGGCAGCAGTGTGTCACTGAGATTCAGGCAGTAATTTACATGTAAGAGTTGCAGAGCAAACGGACATTGAGACTATGGCAGCAACGTGTCACTGAGATTCAGGAAGCAGTGTGTCACTGAGATTCAGGCAAAAAGAAACAAATATTGAATGAAATGCTGGACAATGCAAACATTCACCCCCAGTCACAAGGTTCTGGGTTTAATCCATCATTGTTTTGCTCACCATGCCACCCCAGTTTGGACCCAGCCATATGCAAATCAGTCTTGACCCTGTTCCACATGGGAACAGTCCAGCCCAAACTGCCAAGCCAGGTCCTGCCTTGACCTGAAACAAGCATCCGGTTTCAGGGCATCACCCTATATCAGCCAGGTTAGCTTGATTCCAGTGGTACAGTGAGCATGGGACCCACGTCTGGGCATACCCTTCATACTTAGGGCAGCAAATGCAAAACGAAACAAACAAAAAGAAACAAATGATGGACGGAATGTTGAACAATGCAAACATTCACCCCCAGTTACAAGGATCTGGGTTTAATCCATCGTTCTTTTGCTCACCACGCCACCGCAGTTTGGACCCAGCCATATGCAAATCAGTCTTGACCCTGTTTCTCATGGAAGCACCAGTGTGTCACTGAGATTCAGGAAGCAGTGTGTCACTGAGATTCAGGCTGCAGTGTGACATGGAGATTCAATTCACAATGTGGCAAGGAGAGCTGTGAAGCAGTCTGTCTCTAAGAAGTACTTATGAGATGGGCAATGAGACTTATGCAGCAATGTGTCAATGAGATACAATTAGCAGTACCCTGAGAGATCTAGACAGAAATTTACATATAAGCATTACAAAGCAGACACACAATAAGTCAGAGGCAGTAGTTTGTCACTAAGATTCAGGTAGCAGTGTGTCACTGAGATTCAGGCAGCAGTGTATCACTGAGATTCAGGCAGCAGTGCGCCACTGAGATTTAGGCAGCAGTGTGTCACTGAGATTACGCTGCAGTGAGTCACTGAGATCACGCTGCAGTGTGGCATGGAAATTCAATACACCATGGGGCAGTGAGCGTTGTGAAGCAAAGCATCTCTAAGAGTTACTGATGGGCAATGAGGCTTAAGCAGCAGTGTGTCACTGAGATTCAGGCAGCAGTGTGCCACTGAGATACAGGCTGCAGTGTGGCATGGAGATTCAGGCAGCAGTATGTCACTGAGATTCAGGCTGCAGTGTGGTATGGAGATTCAGTTCAGCATGTGACAGTGAGAGCTGTGAAGCTGTGCACCTCTAAGAGTTACCTATTAGATGAGCAATGAGACGTAAGCAGAAGTGTGTCACTGAAATTCAGGCAGTAGGGTGTCACTGAGATTCAGGCAGTAGGGTGTCACTGAGATTCAGGCAGTAGTTTGGCACTGAGATTCAGTTCACCAGGTGGCAGTGAGCGCTGTGAAGCAGTGTGCCTCTAAGAGTTACTCAGTAGATGGGCAATGTGACCTAAGAAGCAGTGTGTCACTCAGATTCAGGCAGCAGTGTTTCACTCAGATTCAGGCAGCAGTCTGTCACTCAGATTTAGGCAGCAGTGCTTCACTGAGATTCAGGCAGCAGTATGTCACTAAGATTCAGGCTGCAGTGTGACACAGAGATTCAATTCAATATGTGGCAGTGAGAGCTGCTGTGAAGCATTGCGCCTCCTAGAGTTACCTATCAGATGGGAATTGAGACCTAAGTAGCAGGGTGTCACTAAGAGTCAGGCAGCAGTGTTTCCCTGAAATTCAGGCAGTAGTGTGTCACTGAGCTACAGCTAGCAGTGTCCCTTATGGACACAGACAGCAATTTACATATAAGCGTTACAAAGCAGACAATGAGACTGAGGCAGCAGTGTGCCACTGAGATTCAGGAAGCAGTGTGTTACTGAGATTTAGGCAGCAGTGGATCACAGATTCAGGCAGCAATTTTCATATAAGAGTGCTTGTTCAGAAAAGGTGTTCAACGGACCCTCGCGGCGAGCCCATCCAACTTCGATGCATCCTTTCCAGATGCAGCCTGCAGTCTTGCCTCACTGGAAGATGCGTATGCACAGTTTTCTTAAGCATTACCGGTACGGCGAGGAAGAGGGCAGCCCGGGGATGCTGCAGTAAAGAGGTAATTGGTTTTAAGTTTATTTTTAATTCCTGTAAACTTACTTCTTAATAGGGGGGTGGAGGCGGGGGCTGGCCAACTCCGCTCCGCTGCGGAGTGTGCGGAGATTTGCCTTCTCCGCGGAACGCGGAGAAGGCAAATCTCTGCATACTCCGCGGGCGGAAAGGAGGTCTCTGCCCGGGGTTAGCCTAAACCTCGCATGCCTGTACCACGCGGTCTCTACCACAACCGCGTCTTTAGTACGCATGCCTTTACCACGCAATTTCGTGGTAAAGACATGATGGGTAAAGGGGCATGCGGTCTAAAGATCATACCCCTGCCCCCTGCATTGTAAACTGTCCCTTTTCTCTCTCCCCTGCCCCCTAAAAATTAAACGCCACACCCCAAAAATTACCCCGACCCCAGCCCCCCCGCCCTGAGCCCTAAACTATCCCCTACATCCCTAAACTACCCCGGCTCTGCCCTGTAAACTGTACCTTCTCCCCCTGCCCTGAGCCCTATAACTTAAGCCCGCACCCCAAAAACAACCCCGACCCCAGCCCCCCTGCCCTGAGCCATTAAAACTATCCTCTACATACCTAAACTACCCCGACCCTGCTCCCTCCCCTGTAAACTGTCCCTTTTCTGCCTGCCCTGAGCCCTAAAAAATAAACCCACACCCCAAAAACTACCCCGACCCAGCCCCCCTGCCCTGAGCCCTAAACTATCCCCTACATCCCTAAACTACCCCGACCCTGCTCCCTGCCCTGTAAACTGTCCCTTTTCCACCTTCCTGAGCCCTAAAAAATAAACCCACACCCCAAAAACGACCCCGACCCCAGCCCCCCTGCCCTGAGCCCTAAACTATCAATACATCCCTAAACTACCCCGACCCTTCTCTGTAAACTCTCCCTTTTCCGCCTGCCCTAAGCCCTAAAAAATAAACCCACACCCCAAAAACTACCTGACCCCAGCACCCCTGCCTTGAGCCCTAAAAACTATCTCCTACATCCCCAAACTACCCTGAACCTGCCCTGTAAACTGTCCCTTCTCCCCCTGCCCTGAGCCCTAAAAATTAAAGCCACACACCCCAAAAACGACCCAGGCCCAGCCCCCCTGCCGTGAGCCATTAAAACTATCCTCTACATACCTAAACTACCCCGACCCTGCTCCCTCCCCTGTAAACTGTCCCTTTTCTGCCTGCCCTGAGCCCTAAAAAATAAACCCACACCCCAAAAACTACTCTGAACCCAGCCCCCCTACCCTGAGCCCTAAAAACTATCCTCTACATCCCTAAACTACCCCAACTCTGCCCTGTAAACTGTTCCTTCTCCCCCTATCCTGAGCCCTAAAAATTAAGCCCACGCCCCAAAAACTACCCCTACACCAGCCCCCCTGCCCTGAGCCCTAAAACCTATCCCCTACATCCCTAAACTACCCCAAACCTGCCCTGTAAACTGTCCCTTCTCCACCTGCCCTGAGCCCTAAAAACTATCCCCTACATCCCTAAACTACCCGACCCTGCTCCCTGCCCTGTAAACTGTCCCTTTTCCGCCTGCCCTAAGCCCTAAAACCACCAAAACTACCCCAACCCCAGCCACCCTGCCCTGAGCCCTAAAACTATCCCCTACATCCCTAAACTACCCTGAACCTGCCCTGTAAACTGTCTATTCTCCCCCTGCTCTGAGCCCCAAAAATTAAGCCCACATTACGAAAACTACCCCGACCCAGCCCCCCCTGCTCTGAGCCCTAAAAACTATCCCCTACATCCCTAAACTACCCCGACACTGCTCCCTGCCCTGTAAACTGTCCCTTTTACGCCTGCCCTGAGCCCTAAAAAATAAACCCACACCCCAAAAACTACCCCGACCCCAGCCCCCCTGCCCTGAGCCCTAAAAACTATCCCCTACATCCCTAAACTACCCTGAACCTGCCCTGTAAACTGTCCCTTCTCCCCCTGCCCTGAGCCCTAAAGTCAACACCCCAAAAACTACCCTGACCCTGCCCACTGCCTGTGCCCTAAAAACTATCCCCTACATCCCTAAACTACACTGACCCTGCTCCCTGCCCTGTAAACTATCCCTTTTCCGCCTGCCCTGAGCCCTAAAAAATAAACCCACACCCCAAAAACTACCCTGACCCAGCCCCCCTGTCCTGAGCCCTAAAGACTATCCCCTACGTCCCTAAACTACCCTGACTCTGCTCCCTGCCCTGTAAACTGTCCCTTTTGTCCAAGCCCTTAGCCCTAAAAACTGTCCTGCACCCTAAAAACTACCCCGACCCCCTCCTTAGTCCTAAAACCTACCCTCACCCCAAAAACTACCCCCTCAACCCCCCAAGACCAAGCCCCAGCCTCACTTACGTCACTGTGTGTCCCGAGTTTTCCAAGTATGAGTCTTCCTCTTCCTGTCTTCCCCTTCCGCTCGGCAACTAGACAGGGCATTGCCTTACCCACGCATATGCACTGTTAATACACATGCGTGGTTAAGGCAAGCGTGGTACGGCTTGCGGGGAAACGGCACGCGTGGCTCAGCCCGAGTTGTTAAGGCCGTATCACTTTTCAAGTTCTTCCTTGTATGTACAGACCTGAATGTCTGGTGCATGGTTAATGAGTGACTGGCCTTCAAGATTCCCCTGAGATGGACCATTGAATTGACAGACAAGCAGCAATATTCCTATGACATTTAAGCTCTCATTGAAAGGAGGATGCCTCAATCCAGCTCCTCATTTCGAATGTGCGGAAAATGTATTTTCCTAATGGTGGAACCACTGCCAGCAATGTCATCGGGAAATCCCTCACATTAAAGCAACGCTTGTGGGATGGTGTTGGAGGCGTTGCCCTGTCCAATGCCATTCCCAGTGGTGTTCATCTGTCTGGATCCGCAGTAACATAACGTGTATTTGTAAAGCGCACGTTCACCCAAGAGTATCTTGGCGCTGAATAACAGATGTTTACTGTTACCCAACAATGGTACTCATTTTATCAACCTCAGAACTCAACTCAATGGTACTCATTTTATCAACCTCAGAAGGATGAAAGGCTGAGTGGACCTACCAGGATTTGAGCCTGTGACCATGAGGTCAAACACAGGTCCCTACAGTGGACACATTAGTCCACTAAGACACCTGGCCCGGCCTATTTTGGCAGTCCGGGACATGAAAGTACACAAATGTACTCCATGCATTGGGAGAAAATAAACTAGTTGTGCCATTTCTGATGAAGGGACCCAACATTTGGTGTTTTTTAAACTAATATGAGAGGCAGCTGGACTGCCATACTCCATGGGTGGGTCGTCACAGTCTTTTTCCCTCAGAGCAGCTCCCACCATGCACGCCAAATCTGCTGAGGAGTAAAAATGTTTTTCAGCCAGGAGGATGCCCTAACGTAACAGTTTTTACACGTACATATTTTTTATTTTTTATTTGTTGTTGCAGCAAGACCCAAAAGAACACAGGACATGCCCAGAAGCGCTTGAAGATGCTGTGCTGAGCTGCTCCCAATAAATTATAAGTGATAGAGCCTGTCTTTCCATGTCATTTACAGTTCTCATCACAGACGAGAAACCTGATGAATTTCCACATACAGAACAGATGAAGACTATAACAAATGCCCTTTCTTCCTAGGGGTGGCCCAAGAATGGATCTCTGACAGAATATTGGAAACAAAAATACTGTGTGGTCAGACTATCGTGTCAAAAATATTGAGGACCAAAACATCAAGAAGGTAAGTGCAAATAGGTAAGTATAGATTTAATATTCTTAACTTCACATCTACGTCCCTTGAACATATATATGTCGTCAAGGTACATATATGTGGAGTTATCTATAGTTAAAATTTTCTTACCTATAGAAACTTACCATCACAATATGTTTGTCCTTGATATTCTTGACACAATATTTTGTCCCACAATATTTTTGTTTCCAATATTTTGTCTAAATACCCCAATAATAGTTACCAGAAACTGACACCCTAGGCGCATCATGCATTGAGCACGCCCAGCATTTTTAAAATTTCATTGAAAATTTTTTCATTTTCTTTCCTCAAATCCGTCTTTCCTCTTAGTTTGGCACCACAGACAACTGTCTAGTATGCCTACATGGATGGGCGATGAGAAGAACTGATCTTATTGACAGGAACCTTTTTGATCTTTACCTATGGCTCCTCTCTAGCAGTTTGGTCAGCTGCTGTAGCTCCGGCAGGCGAGGCTTGGTTCAAGGTTGCACTGGCTCCTCTTGTAATCACACCAGAGAGGACATGTAAACTAGGACTAAATGGATCACCATGCAGGTGAAAGTGTATCCTTCCCACAAACAAGGAAAACAGCCTGTGTGTGATCCAGCTGCAGAAAAACTTGGAATAAACATGGAATTTGCCCTGTGGTAAAAGCCCTTCTATCTGAAAATATACTGTTGCTTTTGAATTCACTGCTTCCCAGAGGTTCATCCAACACAATGTAAATTTAGAAAAAAACTTTTCCAATAAAATGTCTGACAAATGTACTAATAGGAGACAACTGGTTCTGGAATGACAGATGTTAGGATTATTTTATGTGAATGGCCATCAAGGGATATTTGAGTACTGTTATTTACCTCAAATCGGAATGGAAACCCCAGTACAGTCACTGCATTGTTTTGCACTACAAAAGGAACAATTGATGGACGGAATGCTGAACAATGCAAACATTGTCAGTAACAAAGACCTGGGTTTAATCCATTGTTCTTTTGCTCACCACGCCATCCCAGTTTGGACCCAGCTATATGCAAATCAGTCTTGACCCTGGTCCTCATGGGAACAGTCCAGCCCGAGCTTCCAAGCCAGGTCCTCCCTGGATCGGAAAACAAGCATCCTGTGACCGGTTTCAGGGCATCACCTCTCATCAGCAAGGCTAGCTTGAATCCAGTGGTGCAGTGAGCACTGGACCCATGTCTGTGCATACCCTTCCCAGTTAGGGCAACCAAAGCAAAAGGAACAATTGATGGATAGAATGTTAAACAATACAAACGTTCACCCTCAGTTACAAAGATCTGGGTTTAATCTATCGTTCTTTTGCTCACCACGCCACCCCAGTTTGGACCCAGCTATATGCAAATCAGTCTTGACCCTGTTCCTCATGGGAACAGTCCAGCCCGAACTGCCAAGCCAGGTCCTCCTTAGACCAGAGACAAGCATCCTGGGACCGGTTTCAGGGCATCACCTCTCATCAGCCAGGCACCACTAGATTCAAGCTAGCCTGGCTGATATGGGATGATGCCCTGAAACCGGTCCCAGGATGCTTGTTCCTGGTCCAGAAAGGACCTGGCTATGCAGTTCCGGCTGGTCTGTTCCCATGAGGAACAGGGTCAGGGATTTACATATGGCTGGGTCCAAACTGGGGTGGTGTCAAAAGAACAATGGATTAAACCCAGATCTTTGTGACTGGGGTAAATGTTTGCATTGTTCAGCATTCCGTCCATCATTTGTTCCTTTTGCTCTTGTTTTGTACTGCAGCATTTAAGTAGCGCTTCTCACTGCTGGTGAGGCCACAAAATGATCCGCCATTTTGGTTGCCTGGTTGAAAGGGTGTAGCATGTAGTTTGTCCTATGAGTTGGTGTCAGCTGATAACAAGGTACAGAATCTCTGTCATAGATTGATGAGGTAGAGCTAAAAATACAGTTGAAATTTTCCAATACGACATATTGGCAGGAGTTAAGAATCCTGACTAACAGAAAGTTTTTACATATTTTTCATTGTTGCCCAATAAATTTAAAGCAAGACCAGTGCTTCTTCCCCACCATTGGTGCTGAGATCCTCGTTTCTCCTCCCAGGTGAAGACGTTCACTGAAGATACGATTGGAAAACTATCTCGATCGACCCTGAACTTGAAAACCACATTGCCAAGTTGAATATCAAACTTTGCCAAAACCTATTTGTGAGCTCCATAATGAGCCTTGTTTGAACCAGGCAGGAAGAACACAGCACACCAGCTTCACCATTAATAAAATTAGACCAGTGTTGGCGGTGGCAGGTGGGGGTGATTCTTCATTTATGGACCCTGATGGTCGTTTTTGCCCACAAACACAAATGCTACAGGGCAGGCAGATGCCCAATGGCTGGCATGGGTGACCCTTACTAGTCTGAGGAAACTTGCCCTTTAACTGGGTAGTAGTAGATGAGGAGGGACAACATTATTTTGCAAAGCACAAAATAGGGGAAATTTGTCAATTTTAAAAATAATATATATATTTTTTAATATGCCTAAAGAGCAGAATTGGGCTACAAAACCCACCCAAATTTGCTCCACCGGTGAACCATGAGAAGTGGGATGATTTTGTGGGTTAGGCAGCTCTTGTCATTTTCTCAGAAAAAAATGAGGCTCAGAGAGAACCACAAGAACTGCCCGAACGATCCATGAACTGGACAGTTTGCATGGTTTATGAAGTTCTCACTGGATCTCTCTTTTACTTGTGAAAACCACATGCTATCTATACCGTTCAGTTCTCAGTTTAAGAACGTTTTTTATCCCATTGTTAGTCGAAATGAATTTTGTTGGTATTTGCTTCACATGCCTTGGGACTATAAACAAATTGTTCCAGCACTAGTGGTATGGTACCTGAATATCGACTCAAAAATATTGTTTGACCATATTATCATAGTTAAAATGTTGCGACAGAAATAAAATACCATGAGACATGATACCTGAGGTATATATATATACATATATTGTTTTTTTCTTGAAGTCAATAATATTGAGTTTATAAGTACAGTATGTTGTGGTATTAAATATAGCTTCTATTAATATCATAGCATGTATGTTTTGTTACAATTTTAGATATAAATATATTTATTCATAGTTTTAATATTATTTCAGTTTGTTTTTTAATGATATTTTTGTGGGCTGGGAGTTGTTTTGGTAATTTGAAAGGATATTGTTTCATATTTAAATATTTATTATTTACATTTGGTGGATAAATTTAAATGAATTTGTTGTAGATTTTTTAATAATTAAATATTTATGTGTTGAGTAAATTTTGTGCCTATTTTGAGATATTCTGTTATTCGTTTCTAATTTTATTCAATGGAATGTGGGATTTATTGGGGGAATTATGGGTAGTGTTTTATTTGTTGCTTACATTAATTTTTATAGAAACTTAAATATGAAAATGACAAATATTTTAATTAAAATAATTACAATATATATTTTTTTTGATAATCAATTTTATTATCATTTTGAAGGACAAACAAACAAAATGACAGCACACATCTTACACGGTAAAGCCATTTCCACCCCCACCAGACAGTAAAAACCCCACAGCTATGGTAGGAGTATTCAGGCAGGCCACCCAAGCTGGAAAGCAGTACACCGTTACATGGGAAAGCCAGTGCAAGTAGTTTAAAACAGTAGGTTCAACCATTTGCCCCAAACCCTGTGGAACTTTGCTGGACAGCCACGTGCCTCAAAGAGGGGTTCCTCCATGGCCGCGCACCAGTCCACACCCTGGCGCCACTTTCGCAGGGTAGGGGGGTTGGCCTGAGCCCAGGCCGCCGCAATATCTCGCTTGGCCACAGTGACCGCCGTACCCAGAAAGTGCATGTCCTCTCTAGAGCCGTCCAAGCCATCGAACACACCCAGGAGAAGACGTAAGGGATCGTGGGGAACCTGCCAACCCAAGGTCTGTGTGAGCTCAGATTCCACCCCAGACCAGAATGGGGCAAGGCCTGGGCACAGCCAGACCATATGGTAAAAGTCGGCCGGAACCCGGCCGCAGCGCGTGCAGTCCGGGGAGGGGCGCAGGCCCGCCCTGTGTAGGCACCCGGGAGTAAGCTAGGCCGTGTGAAGATAATAGAGTTGAATGAGGTGGAGTTTGGAGGAAGTCGTAAGGGTTTTGGGAGCCATAAGGGCATCGCGCCAATCCGCGTCCTCTAGGGGGCCCAGCCAACCCTCCCAGCGGGCCCGGAGCGAGTCTAAAGAGGTTGGGCCATTGTTCACCAGGGAGCGGTATATCCGTGACACCCCTCCTCTACCCAGATTGCCCATCATGACTTGTGCCTCCAACGGGCTAAACTCGGGTAGTGATGTACCTGCTGGGATATGTACAGTGAGGGCGTGGCGGAGCTGCAAGTACTTGTAGAATTGGGAGGTGTGAAGGGTGTGGCGCTGCTGTAGATCGGGGAAGGCCCTGATGTGATCCCCCACCCAAACATCTCCAAGGAAAGAAATCCCAACGTGGTCCCACTGCCGGAAGCCTGTGAGGGTCAACGCCTCTCGCAACCACGTGCCCTGCCAGAGAGGTGTGTGTTGAGTGAGTCGTTTGTCCCAGCGCGTGTGTCGCAGGGCGGAGCGCCAGGCCACCAGGACCGCTCTGGTGATTGGTAGCATCGTCTGTGGTATGGGAGCCCCGTATAATTAGGCTTGAATTTGCGGGAATTCCATGTCTCTTAGTTCAGTCCGATAGGCCGGGTCGGACCACCCCCCAGTGAACCAGTCATGGATGACGAGGAGTCTGGTAGCCAGGTAATAGAGATGGAGATTCGTCATACCCATGCCTCCATCAAAGGGCGGGATCCTGCAGCTGGCCAGGGAGATACGTGGCCTCCCACCCCCCCACAGAAACCTCGTGATCACTCCGTCAAACTCTCCGACCCAGCCCCCCGGGAAGTGAAAGGTGGTGTTCTGAATTATGTTTAGGAAGCGGGGGAGGATCATCATTTTAAAAAGAGCCCCTCTTCCAAGGGGGTTAAGTGGTAGGGTCTGCCATCGTTTGAGGTCGTTTTTGGCTTTCGTGACCAGGGGGGAAATATTAAGCGCCCATTCCAGCTCTGGGAGCAGAGCCACCCAAATCCCAAGGTACTTGAACGATTGTCTCCTGATGGGGATACTCGACTGCCAGTCAATTTTTTTAAAGTTATATTTGGGTTTATAAATGTGTGGCTTTTTGCAACCTTTAATGGATTGTGGGTTTAATTGAGGGTTTGGTTAGGTAGTGCTTTATTTTAAAATTATTTTATGTAATTTAAAAATAGCAATTGTAATTTCAATTAGTAATTTTAGTACACATTATTTAATTTAATAAAATATAAATAATTTATTTTGTTTAAAGTTGACATTTTAGTTAATTAATTTCAGTTTTTTAATGAGGATTTTGTGTTGGAGAACTCTGCGGGTAGTGTTATTATGATTAATTTAGATACATTTTGGGCAATTAATGTGTTGTGAAGTGCTTCTAAAGTACTTTGTTTAAATACTTTTTAACAACTACTTAAAATATAAAACAGGATTCAGTATTTAGACTGATTTTTAAATTATAAATAGTAATAGTTTGGAATATAAAATATGTATTGGGTTCGCTTATTTTCAGTTGTATAGGTGTGCATGCAAGCGTGCAGCAATAACACGAATTGCCAGAACACGAGAAGCTGTTGCTCATGCCTCCTATGATTTTTGTGTTTTTTTACCACAAAATGCATTTTGCACTAAAATCTAGTGTGAGTAGATGGATTTGCATTTTGTGCAATTACTAGTAATTTCACATAATTGTCCTGAAATTTTGTATATTTACGCAAAAGCAAATTACTCACATTTTGCACACACCTTAGTTTGAACAGTAAATAAGAATCTCCAATATATACACTTTCCTCAATGTTTGTGGGATTGGTGTCAAAATAGTGTACCTGACCAGCCTCATATATAGTCTGTTTGTGGGATTGGATTTAGCATAATAAATCTAACACCCCGTAGATACACTTTGCTCAATATTTGTGGGACTAGCGTTAGAATAGTAAACCTGGTAGCCCAGTCTTTGTGGGATTTAAGTTGGCATTGGTAAATCCAAACCCCTAATACATGAACTTTCTCCAGTGTCTGATTGATTGCAATTAGAATAGTAAATCCGACCCATCAACATCCCTGCTTTCCACAATACTTGTTGGATTTAAGTTAGAACTGTAAAAATCAAAACTTCAAAATATATGACCTTTACCCAATGTTTGATGCATGAGAGTTAAAATAGTGAATCTGAACACCCAACAAATGTTGGGGCCAAAAGCTAGTTTGGAGTACATAAACTACTACTTATTTATGTATTCCAAAATGCAATTCATAAACCTTTGGCTCGAGTCGCTTATCTTTTTGGTATGGAGATCTCTACCCTGTTGGTGGAGATCTCTGTACAGGTCGGTAATTGATTTAGTTGTAAATGTGGGAGCGGCAAAGCGAAGTGACGGAAAGAGGGGAATGATTACTACAAAATCCGTGGGATTTAGGGAAATTGAAAAGGAGAGCTAGAGAACAACATGCCACATATGAGAAAAGCAGTTGCAATTGAGAAAATACACATTTACATCTACTTTAATAGTACAACTGACAAAACAGGCTAACCTGTACTCCATCCTAGCCTTGGATTAAGTCAAGCACCATACATGGCCAGCCAGTGATACTGCAATTAAAGCATTTGCAGTCAAATAAATTCAATAAAATTAAAAACATGTAATCTTTATTTCAAGTTTATTATTTGTTTTCAAAAACAGGTTACATTTTAATATACATAATTTAATGCTATAGAATATATTCTAAATAAATGTTTTTTTTAATTTAAATCACTAATGAAATAATACATAACTTGCATGTCATATTATGACACATTCAGCACAAATGATACTAAAAAGGGTAGGACAGGAAAAAGGTAACACTTTAATTTAATTAAAACAATTAATTAAGTTAACATTTAATAATATGTTAAGTTTCAGTGCAAGTGTGTTGTTTCTTGTTACTGTGATAGTCTTACATGAATGGGATTTAGAGTGATGTGTTTAACATGTTTTTAATTAAAATAATTTTTTAATTTAAAATTATATTTTATTAAAATTACCTATTACTTTGCATACGGAGAGCTCTGCCATCGGGGTTCTCCACAAACAGATGAGAGATTACAAGTAGTAACTTTTCAGTCATAAATTCAGTCATTGGAGTCTACACCCTCACATTTGAAGGGATGGAGACTCATAGGGGGATATTCTCAAGAACGGGCAATAATCATCGCCAACCTAGGTTAACGCAACTTCACATAACGCCGTCTATCGCGGGAAAATAACGCCGTGTTAACGGCGTATTCTCAACACGCCGGCAACAGGCGATAGTTTCCCGATAACGCGTCAAATGTCCACGTTAAAATTACTGGGACGCCGATAAAAAAGCGAACCTGAACGTGGAAAAAGTGGCGATGGGCCCAACAGCGATCAAAAAATCAGCGATAATCAGCGCCAGGCGAAAAATCACCATAAAAGCTGCCAAAAAATAAATAAAAACACAAACAACTGAGAAGCACCATGGAGGAAGCTGGAGCAACTACAGAGGCCAACCAGAACCCCACAAACCCCCCGGAGGACCAGCCAGGGACCTCGGGGAAGGAGAAGGGCAAGGAGAAGAAGAAGAGGAACCCGCGATTCAGTCCGCAGGAAAACAAGATACTGATTACGGAGGTGATAGAACACCACCAACAACTGTTCATCACCTCCACTGTGTCATTGGCAATGAAAAATGCAATAAGGCAGTCCATCTTGGCCAAGGTGAATGCAGTCGGAGTGAAGAGAAGGGAAGCGGACGACTGCAAGAAGCGCTGGAATGATGTGAAGCGCAAAACCAAGCTGAAACTCGCCAACAACCGGAAAGCAGCAATGCAGACTGGAGGTGGGAGTCCAGCGCCCCAGCAGGAGCTGGATGAGATGGAGGAAATGGTGTCCACAGTCATCAGTGGGGAGACGGTGGCAGGAGTTGGGGGACCGGACACTGCTCAACATGACCTGACCCAACAGCAACAGGGTGAGTAACGAGCAGGGACTGGGGGGATGGGCACAATGGCACACATGCACAATCAAGTATAGCACAGTGCACACCCACAATGACTCTGGATCATGTCCCTGATCTCCTTGGCATACTGCAGCACAAATAGAAACAGCAAGTAGGGTCCCGTCGACAATGTGCACAGAGGGGGCCCTCCCCACACATCACTAATCTCACAACAAACCCATGCACATGTGCTGAACCCAGCAAAGTTGCGGGTCCGTGAGCCACACTGACAATGCAAGTGACACTGCATGACGATTAGCATGGCTGCAGTACAATTATGACATGGTGCACGCCACGACACTGAGGTGGCTGAGTGAGGACCACATCCGTAAAGGAGCAGGTCACACTCTGACACATCCACGTGCACAAACAACCCCTGATGTCAACAAGACATCTGCGGACAAACCATGCCCAAGAGTCCCAACTCCCACCAAGAGCCCAATTTACCCAAGTCTGCAACATCTCAGCACTGTATAGGCACAGAAGTGAAAGGCACACCGCCTGAAAGGGATAAGGGCCAGCAAAATCAGAGCAGCAGGGGCGACTCTCCCACAATGCAGCACACACACATAAGAATCAGAGCACATCAACATAGACAACAATGTGGTACAAACTGCAACACTTCCACAACAGAACAGAGGACACAACTGCTGCCGCTTGTGTGTAGAAACTGGCCAATCACATTTGGCATAGCAGGAAACTGTGAGATGATAATGTACAAGTACAACCCCACATCCCTGATGGTGTAGAAATGTCCACTGTCCCGCATCAAATAGGCATCTCCTCCCAAACAGTCACAATGTACATTGTCATGCAGTCTGTTCGTATACTTGTCCAATGCGTGAACATACATGGAACACACTGTTAAACTGCATCTCCCCTTCACATTGCAGAGGGAGAATCAACACCTCCTGCAGAATAGACCGTACATCTCTTCACTGATGATGAAGAAGACTTCCACACCATCGACACTGACGCCCTCCAACAGCTCATGGACACCCTCAGCACCCCACCCCCAGGAGCAGGGTAGCCCAGCTGCATCGAGGAGACCCCACCCCCTGCACAGACCACACAGCAGGAAGCACCCACCACCACAGCTGTCTCCCAGGACCCCCACGATCAACACATGGCATTCCAACGCCGTGTGTTAGAGGGCCAGATGGAGATGGCTAATCAGGTGCGGGTGGGGTTCGACCTCATAGCAGCCAAACTAGATGCCATACGTGGGTGTCTAAGTCCCATCAGGCACCACTTACAGTCCCTAACGGACACCCACAGTCCGCTCCATGCTCTCCAACAAGCCATGGCTGACATCGCTGGAGTCATGACTCTGAGACAAGAACAACTGTCTAGTCAGAGTGGCTCCAGCGATGTCAGCCGGGAGTTGGGACACATGCGGAGGCTCATGGAGAACATGGAGTGGATGCAGGCGGAAAGAATGGCTGCAACGGCTGCACACCAGCGAGATGTAGCTGGGATCTTCCATGCCCTCAGGATCCTCATCATGGCATTGCTGCCACAAGGCCTGGCTCAGATGAATGCTCCTGCTACTACTCCATCCACATCTCCGCCCCCTGATGTGTCAGTGCCTCACAGTGCGGCAGACAATCCACCTCCGGCCACTGATGTGTCACTGCCACACAGTGCGTCAGACATTCCACCTCCGGCCCCTGATGTGTCAGTGCCACACAGTGCTGCAGACAAAACACTACTACCCACATGTGAGGAACATCAAACATCAGAGGACGATGACGTGGATGATTCTGCTTTTGTGTTAAGAAGGAAGCGGTAGCATTCATCTCCGCCATATGGCCTGTTTCAGCTTGGTTCTGCCCTCTGCATCATGCCCTGGAATAACACCTTCCACTGTCCCCCGATACACTCTGCGACACTCACCTTGGCCCTCGACATGGACTGCCTTATTTGGTTTGGTTACCAATGACACAGCATTCAGACTGCGGACTGAACTCTTCCTCTTCCGATGAACTTGTCAATCCCTAAAGGACTCTGGCTGGCCCTCCACGGGGCAACAATGTAAAGTGGGGTTTGCATGGCCATGTAATGGTCCAGCTTCAACACTCCACTGAATGTGATTAAAACATTCTAACTCACACAGATGTGTCATGTCTATGATCAAGCAAGTATGAAAGTATGGATGAATGTAGGGGTAGTGATTCCAAAAAAAGGTACTCACTGTTAACTGATATCAATGCGCATGTTTGACCGTGACCCAGATAGGCAGTGAGATGACTGGGAATGTGTGAACTAGCTGTGGCCTCATTGCTCCTAAACAACAATTTCGCAATTTTACCAACTTAGCCCCATGTCAATGTAGGAAATAGGGCTGTGTGTAAAAAAGTCAAAGTCAAAGTTATGTGGATGCCACAGCTCGGAGCAATGATTTGTTTGAGTGTGCAGCGGTTGGACTCCTGGGATGGTCTGTGCGTAAGTGTGAAGGTCATTCCATGCAAGAGAACTGCGAGCAAGGACTTCTGTGTGTGGGGTGTGTATACGTTGTTCTTTGGTTAGCGCGGTGCGTAGTGTGTGAGTCGTCATCAGCTGCTATGGTATCTCTCAGGGGTTGCCGGGCGCATGCAATTCAAAGGTCGGAGGTGCAGATGTGCTACCGCCTTCTAGTTCAGACAAAGGAGCTTTCATCCCTAATGTGAGTTTGTCATCGGCTTGCATTCTGGAAATGTGATGTGGATTTTGGGTGGTGGGGGATGTCACTGCTTCGCCTTCCGGCACGGTTGGACCCTTACCAGCCATGTACGTGCCCTCACGGTCAATTTGGCATGCTCTGATGTAGCAGTGGTGTTTTGCTGCAGTCTGACAGTGATGGGTACAGGTAGCTGTGAGGAGGCGCGTGACTTCTCACCTTGCACCTATTAGCTGACACTGTTCACTACTATTGATGGATGACGTCCGTGTACACATGTGATCTGTACATGGCACATATGTCCAGGGGACACCTTGGTGTGTCCCACGCAAGGTATTCCTGCTTGCTTTTTGGCTGGTGTGCATCTCCTATGTTGCTGAGGTGTTCACTGTGCCCCCATCTCCCTTACGTCCATATTGCTCATGTTGTGGGACTTGAGTCACAGGGTGCATCTCTGCATCAGGGTGATTCATATTTGACCCCAAATGACACCCGCAATTTCATTTTTGACCCCAAATGACACCCTGTTGTCTTTTTTGAACACCTATGACAGCCTTCATGTCATGTTTTTGTACACATGTGATACGCTGATGAGTGGGATTACGTACTACATTTGACACCCTGAAATGGCATTCCGAATACGTGACACCCTGAACAGCCTCTCTGTGCAGAGGTGACATACCCACCATCTATTTGCTATTTGTGAGATTGTTAGCACTTAATGTTGCACTTACACTTGTCAGAGTGATGTGCTAATGCAGAGGACTGACATGCACACAGGGAATGTGTGTTGCAATGAATTTATTAGCACATGCTGTTCATGTGGTCATTTTGTACTGTTCCATGATTGCTAAGGACAGTCACAATGTGACGTGCTCATGCGAAGAAATTGTTAATGATTGTGTGCCTACGGGCTATTCCTGCTGCAGCTGCAGTGGGGTGTGGTCCACCTGCCTCATCTTCCTCATCATCGTTCGGTGTATCTGGCACTCGGATCCATGGGGTATTGGTGTGTACACATATGTTGTGCAATACACAACATGCAATGATCATCTTGCACACTATTTCTGGGCTGTACAGAAGTCTTCCACCTGTGATGTCCAGGCACCTGAAACGTGACTTTAACACGCCAAATGTGCGCTCAACAATGCCCCTGGTGCGTTTGTGGGCCACATTGGACTGCCTCTGGGCCGGGGTGTTCGGGGCTAGGAGGCGTGTCATCATCCACGGGCAGAGTGCATATCCTTGATCACCTGTGAGAGGTAAGTGAGAGTAGTGTAAATTGGTGGTTCTGCATGCTGTGTTGGCAGACTTACAAGTTTTGTGGTGTGTGATTTGTGTGACTTTCGGATTCATGTTTGCCATGTATTGCTTCTGGCAAATGTGCGGGATCAATGTGTATTACATAGCCTCACAGCTGCTCCTCCCTCCCCCGAGCCTATTTACTTGTGTGTGCTGCGCGGTTGCATCACTTGCACTCCTACGGTACACCATTGTCATGCCTGTCTGTGCATGTCCGCAAGCCTGACAACAACACTGTAATGTTGGCCGTTGAAGGTGGGCGGCCACGTGTGTGTAGGCCTATGGGAAGGATAGGGCGGACACAGATGTGGAGTTCAGGCCTGGCTGAACTCGCGCTGCGATTGAGGCTAGGCCTTTGGCTTATGCTGTGGCAATGAAGATACACACACGACAGTTGGCATGTATGAGCCAAGACCCCGAGCGGTCTTGCGCTCCTCTATTTATCCATTCGGGCGAGCCCGCCCTCCGGGTGCATGCTACATTGCAAAACTGTCGATTAAGGGCCGGGTGGCGCCGACACTACAACAGATTATTACAAAAAGGAAAGTACCTCTGACACCATCAATGAGATTTTACTTATACCACAGCAGTCTTTTTAATTGACCCTGGGTTATATTTATTTACAATATCAAAACTTCATACTTTGTTTGTCCAAAAATCAGTTCCTACCACGTGACACATTAAAACATACTCCTCTCATTTTTTTTGTACAAGAACAATCTTTTCACAAAAAAAGGTGGCAATAATCTAATGACATACAGAATATTTACATGACATACAAACATAAATGTAGTTCGTGACCAAAATTAAACACTTCAAAAACAAAAACGTCAAAATCATGAGACTTTTTTGACTTAAAACAGTCCTACTAATTTGCGTATGATACAGGGACTACATGTTCTTCTGTCCTCAGTATACTAATTTTCAACCGGTCCAGGAGAGGTTAGAGAGTTATTTAACAAAACTCCAATCTTGAGCTTAAGACATACTGCTCAAGTGAACCTCAATTTGGGTGCAGACAATGTTGTATGGGTTACTCTAAGCCTCTCAAGTGGGAGCCAACGCGTTTCGACCTTCGATATATTGGACCAAAATGAATTGTTCTTTAGAAGGTCTTCATCAGGGCGGGGATATATTCGTGTAGGACAAGAAGTGCCTTGTGGGGCTTGGATAATGGATAGAGACACACGCCATAGTTACTCTTGTGGCCAGCCCGGAACTGAACCACGCCCTGAGCCCGGAACTGAACCACGCCCAGAGCCCAGAACTGAACCACGCCCAGAGCCCCGGGCCATTTCTTCACACTCCTCACACGCCTACGCGTGTGCCGCCGCGGCGGCACCGGGATGTCGTGCGCTTCGGAGTATGTCTCCAGACGTTCCGCCCAGGCTTTCCAGCGGCCTGCCTGGGACGGGGGTGGCCCCGTGACTGTGAAGGGCTCCAGTGGCGTTGCTGAGGACATGCTGTTGGCTGCTGGAGGCGGACTTGTGGGGTAGCCCCACGGGACGATGACTTGCCGGGCACTGAGGTAGGCCCACCTGAGGAGCTGAGCGGGTGTGCAGCCTGCGATGATGCAGTCGGCCTGGAGGCTGGACGGTGACTTGTGGTGCACAGAGGTAGTGGCACCTGAGGCACTGTGTCTGGCACGGGTCTACCGCCACGTGGCGATGACTTGTGGTGCACTGAGGCAGGCCCACCTGAAGAGCTGAGCGGGTGTGTAGCCTGCGATGATGCAGTAGGCCTGCAGGTCAGGACTGGATTTTATTTGATTTGTGTGAGACCTGCTGGACCGCAGTTTATGCCGGAGGGAGCAGTCAGCACACACAGAACTCTGCGGTGCGGTGCCGCAGGGTGCGGTGCCGCAGGGTGCGCTGGGCGCCTGTTGCGCGGAAGCCAGCGATCGGCTGAGGAGGCTGCCAAGCTCGCGGGTCTCGGCCTTGAAGATTGCACCGGCACGTGGTGGGCCCTCTTGGAGACACGCCGGTGGCGGCAGGTGAGCAGTGAGGCCTGGGTGCGCAGGGGCGAGATATCAGCGCTGGGCGCCGAACGGGTCTGGTGCCCAGCGGGCTGGGGTGCAGCTGGCGCACAGGATCGCGCAGGCACCACCGGTCACGGTGGCGGCCTCGTGGCAGGGTGAGGGGCCCCGCCCTGGCAGACACGCCCCTGCAGGCGATGACGAGATGTGCGACGGGTGGCGTGTGACGTAGCCACCTCGTTGTCTGTGTAAATTTGGCCGTGGAAGTTGGTCGGCCACGTGTGTGTAGGCCTATGGTCAGGATATGACGGACACAGAGACACACGCAGTAGTTACTTTGGTGGCCATCCCGGAGATGAACCACGCCCAGAGCCCCGGGCTATTTATTCACGCTCCTACGCTGGACTGGCGTACGCCGGCCCAGCCCACTACGCTTACAGGGGGGGCGACATGGCTACATGTCCAAGGTCTTCCCCACTGCCTGAGGTAACATGGTTGCGTCCACTGTCCACAACACTACAAACACCAGCAGTATATGTCCACATGGACATGTCTGTGCTCTGCATACTCGAGACTGTCCAGCACATCACCGCCACACTTGGCATTGTGTACATTCTTATTCATGGGTCCATTGCCTCCTTCACACATTCTTGGTTCCCACCTCTCCCCACATTCTGCAATTGTGTGGCAGAGGGGCTATGCCTTTGTGGATGGTTTGTCCACATGTCTGGCCCCTGTTACCACAGTTACTTGTGTTGTCGTGTCTGGTAGGTGGGCATGTTGGTTGGCATGTTGTATGTGAATTTGTTAAGTGTGCATTCCCACAATTGTGAGTTGTATGATTGTGGAGTTGAGGTGTGTGGTGTGTTCCGTTAGTACTTACCAACGAGCAGTGCATTTCCATAGGTGCCATCCTGAAAGCGCTGGTTGATGATGGACTGTCGGAAGATGTAGGAATCATGCACATTGCCTGGGAAGTTGGCAACGACATTGGTGAACAATCCGCGGTGGTCCACTATTGCCTGCACATTGATGGAATGCGTGTGCTTTCTGTTGCGGAAATTGTGTGCAGTGTCGGCAGGGGGCACAAGTAGGACATGTGTGCAGTCAATTGCCCCCAACACGTGCGGGAAGCCAGCTATGGCGTAGAAGCCTTGCTTGGTCTCCAGCTGTTCCTGCGCAGTGTAGGGGAAGTGAAGGTGCTGGGGTATGAAGCTGATGATGGCATCCAAGACAGGTGTGAGGAACTTTTGATAGGGCTGGCTGTGAGACTCCTCCGACTCTGGCAGTTGTTGGTTGGAAGGTACCAGAGGCCAACAAGTGTAGCACAGCCAGCAGCTTTGTCTGCGGAGGGATGTTGGTTGTCCGCTGTGTTGGCACCGTCAGCCTGTGGGCAATGTGGGTCAGGATGCGGAGGATGGTTGTCCTTTTGATCCTGTAATGGGTAATGACATCCTCTGGCGTTAAGTCTCTGAGGCTGGTGCGTTTTCGGAAGGTCCGCTGTCTTGTTCTGCGCTGACTCGCTGGCAGTCCGGGGGAGGTGGTCCTGGGGGGTTGGGGTGGTCCTGGGGGTGGTGGCGGTGGGTGTTGTGGCCCTCTTGGGTCTCCAAGCTGCATGAGTAGTAGCTCCATGGCATCTGTTGGTCTTCAGAAGTGGCTCTGGGCTGGGCTTCCTTTCACTGCAGGTTTTCGTCCTACTTAAGACCAGAAAAAAGCAGGTCTTAAGTCCCTGCTGCTAACGTGCCTTAGCGCCTGTTTTTGGGCCGCATCGCCGTCCGGCTGGTCTTTGAGAATATCACAAAGTGGTGTTTTTGTGAGTTTTTGCACGGGAACGCCTACTCTGCATATGATTAGCGTTAGTTGTCGCTGTCAGCCTTGGCGATGTTTTTGGCTGCAGCTATCGCAGGGAAACTGACGATGTCGGCTGTTAGCGGAGGCTTGTAAATAGGGCGATAAATCTATCGCAACTTTCGTGGTGGTAAAGTGCCGCTAAATCGGCGATGAGTCCTTGAGAATATGCCCCATAAATCTATATCTAGGTGTGTATCTACGCAAGGAAATGGTGAATTACATCTGTGAGAGGATTTACACTTTGCTGTAGGTGTAAATCTATAGACGAGGAGAGCTACACATGCAAACTTACATTTGTGAATACAGACAGTAGTTTATTGAATGTTTATGTGATTTGTGTTTGAATAATACATATGAAGTACCCAATACATGCACTTTCCACAATGCTTGTGGGATAGTAGTTAGAATAGTAATACTGATGGCACCAATATATATGCAGTTCCCCAATTATTGCTGGATTGGAGGTAGAATAATAAAACCAAAACCTTCCAATATTTGAACTTTCCTCAATATTTAATCAATTGGAGATGGGATAGTTGAGATGACTCCCTAAATATATGCCTTTTGCCTAGAATTTTTTTGGTTTTGAGTTAGAATAGTAAATCAAACACACCTTCCCCTCTGACCTCAAAATATGCACTTTCACCAATGTTTGTTGGATTTCAGTTTGAATAGTAAATCTGTTCCCTTTGTTCAAATAAATTCACTTTCCCCTATGTTTGATGGATTGGAGTTAAAAATAGTAAATCGACCAACTTATTTTTGCACATTCCCCAATGTTTGGGGAGCAGAGTGATAATAGTAAATGTGACCCTCACCAATATATGCACTTTTCCAAATATTTGTTGGGCTCACTTAGAATAACAAATCGAACCAACATAATTTGTACCATTTCTGTTATGTTTGTTGGAATGTACTTATTATATTAAAATGCAACATCAATAATATTGTCTTTTCTAAATATACAATTTTGGATTGTAGATCAATTATGAAATAGAAATAAAATGTAACTTGTTAGATTAATCATGAATGCATCCAACACTGAGTGTACATGTTTAGATTTAGTTTGAAATGTATTACATATAAATAATAACATATTATTGATTGAATTATAAATGTAAACAATATTTCTTAGCAATAAAAACATTATGTTCCATAATTCTGTAGCAACGTGTTCACATTAAATAGAAATAATATGTGTAAACACCTATAGCAAAATAAATTACATTTACATTAAATGTAGTACAAATGGAAAATACAAATTAATATGCAACAATTATTAATCAAAACTAAGCCTATTTCTTCACAATGTATAGATTGTTAGATATAAAAAATATAAATAGTAAAATTAAAAATTAATAACATGTAAGATCATTGTATAAGTTTTAAAAATCAAAAATTACAGAGACAAGTTACATTTTCTCTTATAATTTTTCAAAACCCCTTTTTTTATCTCAAATCGCATTTTAAAATACATTTAAACATTGATAATATTTGTCCAAATTAGTGTGACATTTTACAACATTTTATAAGTACATAAAACAAAATATATTTTTGTTTTTACATTGACTACAATGTAATTGTAGTTTATTTTTCATGTTTACTTTGCCGCCAGTTTTGTTTTCATGGTAAGACCATTGTACAATCTTGTTTTCATTTTATTGGCCAGTGAATGCTGAGGACTGGACATGCAGGTTCCTGATTCTTTGGATCAGGTGAACTTTTTAATATTTTACATGTTTCTTTTTAAAATGGTGTTGGTGAGTATAGTTAATGTATATAGTGTGTTTGGTTGGAAACGAATGTATCAATTAAGACAAATTAGTATGTTAGAGTTTGTTTCTTTGAGCAGCTGGAAGCTTGATCTTGATGTATCTATTAATGTTTTAATTATATGTATATTTTAAAATTCATTTAGGGTGTTTGTTATGAGTTTTAAAATTAAATAAATATATAAACATTTTTAAATAAATGTGCATTTAGCTCAGTTAGAGTTGTTGCTGCTTGCGTAAGGCAAACTAATGTTCTCCTCCTCCCTCAAACGGTTCAGCAGCTTTAATTGTTTGGCGTCTCTTTTACTTATACTCCTGAACACTGGATAATTAATCGAGAGTTACTATTTGTCAATTTGTTTTACTTTTGAATTTTATTGGGTTAATAACTCTTTTTTATTTATTTATTTTGCTCAGTGTCATTGGGTAGCTATTATGTTTTAATTATTATGTGACTAAAAGTATGATTCTATATATGTGTGTACTACTTTGTATTATTGTTCAAATGAAGGTTTAATGACAATACTATTGTTGTCAAGAAATTTAGCTTACATAGGTTGTTTAAAAATTTGATATTTTTTTAATTGATATTTAGATGACAATATTTTTGTTACACAATATTTTTATTGCCAATGTTGTGACATACAACCAGGGCTAGTAGTAGAGCAGTGTGCCCCTTTGTATACAGCGATGCATGTTAATTCTCTTCAGCAAAAGGCAACTCATTTTTGAAGTACAGCTTGAAGATGAGCCAATAATGTGAATTCCAGTGATTGGCAACTATGGACAGAATTATCTGGTGCTCAATGTTTCCAGGCCCTTTCCTTTTCTGCTTGCTTGCTCCACAGTCTTGCTTTCAATTATAAGTAGTTGAGGAAGTAGAATGGCATTACCCGTGGGAGACTATATCGCTTCAGGAATCTGAAATACATCTGAGGAGGCTTCACCAAATTCAATATCAAATTAAAAGTAATCCTGGAAAGGTATCATTTTGGGATGATAATAAACACTGTGAAAGTGTGGTAGAGTACTTGACTGCCTTGAGGGGGCAGCATCATGATACAACTTTGCAGGACATTTTGTATAACTTGTAGTTGTAATCAATTTGTATTGCTTTGCTGGTTGAACATAATACGGCAAAAAGTATGGATGTTAGGGAGAAACCTCTTAACAAGGTAATCTCAGTAGCCAAGGATGTGAATCACACACTTCAATGTATTAATGAATTGGAACAGTTAAAAAGTAGTACTGCTGTTGCCCTACAGACGTTCAAAGCCAGTAGGTAGAGTTTTTAAATGGGAAGAGTAAAAACAGCTAGGGAAAGCATGATTTCATGTTGTGGGAGAGCACATCACTTGGCTTTTGCTAAGGAGTGTCACATCAGGAACAATCAGAGAGTTGTATGAGGGACGGACATCTACACAAGTTCTGCAAAATTAAGTCTAAACTGGAGTAACTGTAAGACTGGAAATAGAAAAACATGATTTTGATGAGCTGTATGGACCACCTTCGTCATAATCTCCTGTCTAATAAAACTGTGATTAAATATGTTACATTCCACTGTTATATCAATTTTTTAACAACAAACATAAACTTTTCAGATAAAAATATGCACCTATTTATTCATGTCTTTCACTGACCGTAAAGGCATGTTTCTATGCCACTTTCAACCCTCTGTATTAAAATAAAATACTTCCAGGCACTTAACAATGGATAAATGTGATGGAGTACCACTGATATTCCCTGAGAGTAAACTGAATTTGAATTAGTTCCTAAAATATGACACACCTAGGCCTGAATGAAATGTGATTTTACACCAGCAAAATTCACAAGTTTCCTGAATTATGTGTTGCATGCATTTCCAGAAATTTCTCAAAATTTCACATTGTGCAATATCTTGTAATTTTTGCACAGGACAGGCTGGTTCACACAGAAAATGACATTTCTGTTCATTTTCTGTTCAAACTTGTCACCTGCTGGTATTTTGGAGAATTTTTACAAGAGTTGTGTTCTCATGTGAAAAAGTCACATGAAATAACAGCAAACCAAATTTCTGCACTGAAACTTTCTTTCAATTTTCATTATTTACAAACAAATGCAATTTTGCCCACTCCTACGTCGACAGATGACTCAGCACGAGATGTCTGCTGTATCAAATCAGAACGATGTTGTGTTGCTTGCATAAAAACATTGGCATCATTTCAACAGCAATCTCACCTCCTCCCTACAAATATACAAAGTGGTGAAGAACAACATCTCTCAACTCTCCAGGCTCCTGCCATTTCTGTAACCCTTCCATCACGTGTAGCTCATAACTGTGCTTGTTGCTGGCACAGTTGGGCTATTACAATGTTATGCATGGCTCTCATAGAGAGCCACTATCGTGAATAACTGGATTCTAAAGCCAATAATTCACTGTTATGACGTAGCAGCTGTGGGTAATAGAACATGTTACTTATTCCACGCTGGGCTCTCACTGAGCCTGTCTTGGCAGCGCTGAAGAGAAGAGAGCACAGCTTCCTGAGGGAAAGGAATGAAAGTCATTGAGAAAGGTGCGGGTGGGTGGCAGGAGGCCAGGTATATATTTTTCTTTTTACATTTGCGACATGAAGGAGAGACCATGTTGACTTTGGCTCCTTCATTGCTCCTCTGCCTCTCTGTTTAAGTTGCATGAAGAGGCAAATGATTTTGGGGACCATACACAACATGAAATTCTAGATGGGTAAAAAGTAAATAACAAGTTTTTCACTTTTCATCATAAAGAACTTGAGCTTTGCTCTCTTTGTCTATTTGACGTCACTCATAACCCCTCCTAAAAAAAAATCACATTATTCACTGTTACCCAACTAAGGGGCATATTATCAAGAACCGGCGTTAAAATTATCGCCGCTTTAGCGGCAGAAAACTGCCGCTAAAGCGGCGATAATGGGCTTGATAATATGGCCTTGAGAATTCCAATAGAAGCCCATGTTCTGGTGTCAACATGGGCTTCTATTGGAATTCTCAAGGGCATATTATCAAGCCCATTATCGCCGCTTTAGCGGCAGTTTTCTGCCGCTAAAGCGGCGATAATTTTAACGCCGTTCTTGAGAATATGCCCCTCTAGATCTACATATCATCTAAGCAGGCCACCCCCGACAAAACGTGGAAACAGACATTAGCATGTGCAGGTAAGGTGGCCAGACTGAGTATGCCTTCCGAACCAGTGGCCATGGCAATCTAAAGAAATTGGCCTTCTCATTACAGATGCACCAGGGTCCACATATTAGCAAACTCAATGTGTCAATCTGAACTCCAGCAGAAGAAACAATGGGGCAGGTGCATGGGAGCCCAAAAGCGCAAGACTGGCAAAGGAGCCAAACATCCTTTAATTCAGGAAGCTCCAGAGAGCTGTTTAGGCGAACTTGTGTCTAGGGTGGACGAGGCAGGTAATGACTCCTCTTGGTGCCGTTAATCCTGAACTCTTAAAAAGCAGACTTTTCATGGAGCTGAGTATCGTAACTGACAGGGAATCAGTGACTCAAAAATGAAAAAGGCAGGCCAGAGACTCAAGCCCACGCCATGATTGACGCACAGTTCACAACTGAACGGGTTAACTTTAGATTTAGATCAAGATTGCAGGGATTGACAAATGCCAATCTGATGTCTCATACAATATTCAGGCTGGGCTCTTAATGTCCTTGATGTAGCCATGCCTACCATGCTTCCACACCTCCCCCCTCAGCCCATCAAAGAGGGGGCCTGACTCCAACTTCTTGCTGCACCCTCTCTCTGTCCACCTACCATGTGGAGAAGTTTGAAGCTGTAGTCAAGTACTTCAGCGTGGCTCAAAGATGAGGTGCCAGCAATATAAATCTCCAACGTACAAAGTAATAGAAAGTGCTTCAAAAATAGACATTCTTCTTATCAGCTGACTGGACCTTGCCTACTTTTTATGAGAGTTCCCCTGTATAGTCCCTCAGACTAAGGTGGAACAGAGAGGCACTAATTTGTTAACCAGTCTCACAAGCACCTAGAGACAGATGATGCACGTGGAGTGACGGCGAGAGGTTACCATAATCCAGATGAAAAACGTAGGTTTCTACATCTAGCCCTCAGGTGGATACGTCGCTGGCAGGTTCTGGACGATCTTCGTGAATGTGAGAACGAGTAGAGTGCCAGCCCCACAGGCGGAACCCTTGCCACCCACTAGTGAGGCTCTTGACTGGCCATGTTTAGCTTTACATGAGTCCATGTACTGTTGGTGCTCCGCTCAGCCCAGTGGGATGGACCAGAGAGCTCATTGTTTTTTGTTTTTTTTAATTCTTTTTAACAAACTCGACTCGACTTCACATGTTACAAAAAGGAAGGCAGAAACTGTTGGTCAAATGTCGCCATGGTTACAGGGTACATACATTTTCGTGGTAGTTAACAGTGGCTACAGTGTAGTTGGGGCTTCTAGGGGGAACACAAATATTGCCTCTATAGTCATTCCATTTATTCCATATGGAGGACCACATTCTGGGGCACCCACGTGAAACATACACGGTCTTTTCCCGGAACATGCACCAATCCATGTCCACCCTCCAAGACTCTACCTTGGGTGGTTCCACCGCTCCCCACATTTGTGCAATATTCCGCTTGGCCACCATCTGACCCAGCGTGACCCAGATTTTATCTTTATTGCTGAGGTCGGTGGGTTCCCATACATTCAACAGGCATCTCTTAGCTTCCGGCCGCAGAGTAGTCCCCAACACTTCACTCATGCAGTCATGTATCTTCGACCAGTAGGACTGTATTAGTTCACATTCCCATATTATGTGTAGAAAGGAGCCCAGCATTCCACACCCTCACCTACAGTTGCCCTCATCTATTTTCCCCATTTTAACTAGAGTCGGTCCGGAAACGTATATTCTATGGAGGATTTTCAACGGAACTAGACGCAGTCTAGGTAAAAATGCCACCTCTCTTGGGGACGCGACTGCCTCCTGCCATTCTTCGTCGTCTAATTCTAGCCCATCTCTCTCCCAGTGCTGCCTTAAAGGCGTCAAAGGATTCGGAGTATTATTGATCAGCTTTTTATAGGTCAAGGATATCGCTTTATCTGGCATGTAACCATCTAACAACCTGTCCTCTAGTGGCGAAGAGTCTGGTAGGGTGGCACCCCTGGGTATGTTTGTCAGCAGTGCGTGTCTGACCTGCAGATAGCGGAAGTACTCAGTACTAGCAAGCTCATGGCTCTGTCGTAGTGCGGCGAATGTGACCACCTCTCCCTTGTCCCATAGGTCCCCAATGTTTGAAATCCCAATAGTGTCCCATTTGTGGTACCTAGTGTGCCCAGCTGCTCCGTCTCCCATAGAGGGGTGGCTTGTGTGAGCTTCTTGTCCCACCCCAGGCTTTTGTTGGCTGTGTGCCAGAATAGCACTGAATGTTTGGTTGGGCCTGTCAGTGGAAACTTCCGGGGCCTGGAATAGAGAGCTCTGTGATAGACCCCTCCCGGTAGCAGCTATTTGTCTAGTCTGTATGCCGGGTCATCGTCTTGACGGTAGGTGCAGTGATTAATCGCCGTCAGCTGTGCTGCCCAGTAGTACTTCTTGATATCGGGCAGTCCAATACCCCCGTCGTACCAGCTTAGGACCAGTTTCTGAAGGGCGATTCGGGGTCTTCCCTCCCATAGTAGATCTCACTGCAAGCTCTCTACCTCTCCAAAGTATCTATCTGGGACTAAATCTGGGGTGTTTTGCAACACGTAGAGGAAACGAGGCAATGCCATAATTTTGAATAATGCTGCCCTCCCTAGTAACGAGAGTGGGAGAGTCTTCCAGGTATCGACGTCTCGTTTGAGCCTCTGCAATGGGGGGAGCAGGTTCCGCTCGTATCTAAGTTTGGGGTCTGCCGTAATAAAGATACCTAGGTAGCGGAAGCCCTCTTCCGCCGTCTGTATAGGGCAGTCACGGGGCAGGGAGGGAGGGCCACCTCTGAGAACATACAACAAGGATTTGCTCCAATTGATACTATAGCCGGAATACCTTCCAAAAATCGTGAAGATGTTGAGGACAGCATGGATGGAGGGATTTGGGGAGACTAGATATAGGAGAATATCGTCCGCATATAAGGATATGCGGTCCTCCCAACCCGCCGTCCACTTGGGTCCCCTGATGGAGGGGCTCCAGCGGATCCACGCCGCTACTGGCTCTAGGGAGAGGGCGAAAAGGAGGGGCGACAATGGACAGCCCTGTCTGGTCCCACGACCCAGCCCGAAAACCTCAGATTTCTTGTTGTTGACCACAACTTGTGCCATGGGCTCTGTATAGAGGAGTTTAATCCACCCTATAAAGACAGGCCCGAACCCCAATTTGTTTAATACAGCGAAGAGGTAGGACCACTCTATTGTGTCAAACGCCATGGCGGCATCTAGTGAGACCACCACAGCTGCCTCCTGGATTGTGTCCAACCTACCCAGTACCCCGTGGAGGCGGCGTAGATTAAAGGCCGTATTTCGGTGAGGCATAAAGCCGTATTGATCTGGGTGTACCAATTTACTGATTACTTGGATAAGGCGATTTGCTAGAACTTTAGCTAGGATTTTGGGTTCCGAATTGAGCAGGGAGATGGGTCTGTATGAGGAGCACTTATCTTTGGGTTTTACCTCCTTGTGTATTGCGACTAGTGTGGCCACTCGTTGGTCTTGCGGCAGCAGCCCCTTTTCTCGACTTTCATCGAACATGGCCCTTAAGTGTGGGGCGATAGCATCCGGTTTCAATTTGTACAGCTCTATCGGTAGGCCATTAGGGCCCATAGCCTTGCCCGAGCGAAGGCTTCTGATCGCCTTTGCCAGTTCATCATTTGTGAGGGTGCTATCCAGCATGTCCCTTTCTTCTGCTGACAGGGTCGGCATCTGGATGTCTCTAAGCAACTCCGTGGAGTCTGTGAGAAGTTGGCCTGGTATATGCTGTCCACTAATTAAAGTGGGCACCTTGCACCAGTCCAAACGGCCTTTATTGATGATTAGGTTAAAGACAACCTTTATTGAAAGCTATCCTAGTGGTAGCTATGGAGAGCAGCCTTCAGGCTAAGTCTCGAAGGAATGTAAAGCAGCTTGTTTTACCAGTATATAACCTCCTGAATGACCAAATGAAAGGAGAACCACACAAGGTATATATAAAATATATGTATGTATTACTAAACACTCTCTACTAAACTCTTTATGAGATTAGAGAATAAGGCACACAATATTAAATCACTAGAACAACAGTAAATAGCACAATACACAGTGGGCTCCAGGGGGAGACCAAACCATATACTAAGAAAGTGGTATAACAACCCCGACTTGACTAGACACAGGGCCTAGAGCACATAGAATCGCTGGGACCCCAAAGAACCACCCAAGGTAGTGACACAGGGGACCCACGGAGAACGGGTGCAGTGTGTGAACACAGGCGCGAGCTCCGTACAACTCTATGGGAAAGTCGCAGTTGGAAATTTAAAGATTAAGGACACTTAGGAGAGTACTTTAAGCAAACCCAACTAAACATAGAGGGTTCTAAGTAGGCCTGGGCAATGAACTCCGCTCCGCTAGCAGAATTTTCAGAGATTTGTTAATTACGCATTCCCACGGAATTCAGGCAAAAATTCAGTCAGCTACTAAACTGCACCCACAAATGCTTTGATAAAGCAACTTTACATGCTATAAGCATATAACCAATTCACAAAAGTGAACTTTGAAAAATGAAAAATAGCAGGCAATGAGTGAGGTGATGATTTTGGGGTCCCCCCTAACCTAGGTGAAGGACCAAGCAGATGCCTTGAACACAAAGAGCATATCATGCTGAACGATTCAGTGGTGGTCCCATCCTCTTAGGACCACCCCAAGCACAGTTATGGGCAAAAATACAATCCCAATCAAAGGCCCTGCAAAGCATTATGGGACGAGATTAGCAGTGGGCAGTGAATATTATAGTATCCAATATCAAAATAATTCTACAAAGAGCTGCAGTTCAACTAGTCGTTACTAGGTGTCCCTCAAGTATAATGCTTTTGCATTTGACTCATGAGGGACACCTAGTAACGACTAGTGGAACTGCAGCTTGATGTAATAATTTCAATGCTTTTGCATTTGACTCGTGAGGGACACCTAGTAACGACTAGTTGAACTGCAGCTCTTTGTAGAATTATTTTGATATTGGATACTATAATAATCACTGCCCACTGCTAATCTCGTCCCATAATGCTTTGCAGGGCCTTTGGTTGGGATTGTATTTTTGCCCATAACTGTGCTTGGGGTGGTCCTAAGAGGATGGGACCACCACCGAATCGTTCAGCAAGATGTGCTCTTTGTTTTCAAGGCATCTGCTTGGTTCTCTCCCTAGGTTAGGGAGGATCCCAAAATAATCACCTCTCTCACTGCTTGCTAAAATTTCATTTTCACTTTTGTGAAATGACTTTATGCATTTTAGTATGTAAAGACAGAGATACTTGTTATTTTGCCAAAAGTATATGAGGTTTTTGTTCTTATTAATTGGGAGTCTGACGGAACGGAGCGAAGTTGTGGAATTCATGGAGTTTTTGTTCAACTTCGTGGAGTACTCCGCAAATTACATCCACCCTTAGTTCTAAGGCCAGCACCATTGAGAGTACCGAGGTACCCGTGTTACCTATCCCAGAGGAGCCGGGTGCATAGGGGTCAAGTGGTGTTGGAAATTCTCGCGTTTTCAATGGCGTGATGCGAAAAAGTACTGCTGCCGTGGAGAAGAAAAGTGTCCGGTGTGACCCAAGCCTGGATCGGAGATGAGAAGAACCTGAAAGCAGAGGGGACAAAGTCTGGGTCACTTCACGTGACCAGGAGCGGAGCAATCGACTGCCCACCGATGTTGGGTGTTTCAGGTGAGAAGAGGTGAAGCTTGACTCTGCAGCCACGGGGACCAGGAGACGTCGACAATGACCAAAGTCCGGAGATGAGCTGTGCCACAATGGATGTCGAGTGCTGGGGGGGTCAGTGTCCGGATTGAAAAGTAACAAGCCTTGGCAACTGCAACCCACGCGGTCAAAGGGAAGATGCTTCTGTGAGGACCAGCAAGGTCCTGGGGACTCTCCAAGCTATGGAGAGTCAGGGCACATCTGGAGCAACCAGGAAAGCCCACTGTAAGTCAAAGTTACCTTCACAGGGACCCACAGGCCAACGGACCAGGGATCAGAAAGGGACCTCAAGCTGAATCACTAAATACCAGCCCACCGAACACTCGTGGAGTGTAGGCCGGAAATCTTCAGTGGAATTACTGCTCTGGGTCAGGACTACAAGTAGCCCAAAGCACAGCTTCTGCGATTGCCAAAAAGCATATGCTGCTGCAAATGTCCACGGTGCACAGGGGTACGGGTTACACGATCCCCACGAGGGATACGGGCCTCAGAATTGCTGAGAGCGCGGATCAACCTCAGAGACCTTGGGAACCCACCTCCTGTGTTGCTGAAATCTTCGGAGTCCTTCAGGAGCTTCGTAGATGCAAACTGGTCAGATGCATTTAGGTGCCTGCTCAGCAGGGGAGCAACTCCTTTACTCCAAGGGAGATTCTTCAGTCATCCAGCGTCGTGCAGATAGTCGAAGTACTTGGTTTCTGTAGCAGAGTTTAGTCCAGGTAAATCCAAAGTCCTGTAGTCAGGGGTTCCTATTTTATACCCAAGGAAGGGGTGGGACAAACTCTGGGGACCCACCTATGGGAGGGTCAGGACAGAGGGGTGGCTACACCCATATCCTTTGTCCAGTTTCGCGCCAGAGCAGGAGCAAATGGCTCCTGCAACCGGTTTGAGCTGGACTATGCACAGGGACACCAAATGTGCCCCCAGTGCAGACATCAAAGCACTCTCAGAGTGCACCCACCCAGCCCCAATACACTAAAGCCTGTCTGGGAGGTGGTCACACCTCCCTGTGACAGGAAACCTATTGTCAAACCTTCCCCTGCCGGAGTTTCATCCAGCAGCAGGAGGGCAGACTCGGTTCTGTGGCTGGCAGCATCCATTTTGTGATGCCAGGGTCAAGAAAGCTGGTACCGGGTGTACCGGTGCTGTCATATTTCTCCCTCTAGGAGGGTGGAATCATTCCAAGGTGTTTGACACCAAACACAACATGTTTCCATGCAGCCATATTAAAGTTAGCATTTACCGCGAGGTTATAATGCACTTAAGTATATATGGTTGGCTGCATCACAAACAACCCCGGAATATAGGTTCCGAAGGCTGCAGAGGGGCTCTGCTCATGCATGGGCACCCTCTCACATAAAACCCAGCACCCTGCCTTCAGGATTGATAAGGCCTGCCATAGGGGTGACTGATAGGTTTATATGTGCAGTGATTAGGATAGATATAGTGAACCTATATCTAATTAAGGGGTGCATGCACCACCTTACACAGGCTGCTGTAGCAGACCTGTTGTGTCATTTTGAATGGTCTCCCAGGGGTGGCATAATACATGCTGCAGCCCCTGGGAGGCCTCTGGGGTACCTATGCCCTGGGTACATAGTATACCATATACTAGGGACTTATAAGGGTACCCCAGAATCCAATCTGGAGTGTACCTAAAGTACATGAACAACCAATTTAGGGAGAAAGCAGATAGACTGGGGCCCTGATTAGCAGGATCCCAGTCAGACTAGTCAAAAACCAGCAAAACACCAGGAAAAAAGTGGGGGTAACCATGCAGTCAGATTCCATTCTCCTACATAACCCCCCCCAAACGAAAGGAGATAAGGCTAACCTTGCCCAGTTGAGACTTTATTAACTAAGTGGCCATATAAGGAAGATCCTGCACTGGCATGGATACCCCCTGTCTTATGGTCCACTAAGGAGTCCCTACCCCTAAGGGTATTGGTTTTTCTCCAAAAGTTGGGGTTACTACCTGTAGTGTGCTTTGGCAAAGAAAAAGGCTGGTGGGTTGTCTGAGTAGAGAAGTGAGGCCCTAATAAAGTTGGTCTCAGCTTCCTCAGAGCACTGGTCACCATGGAGGCCTTTCTTTCCATGACTGAGTTGTATCTGGCCCTAAGGGTCAACCTCTGGCTGCCTACAGCTGGGGGTTGGGTCCCTTTGGTTGGAACACTGGAGGGACATGGTAGGTTTGGAACCACTTGGTCCCAGGTTTGCCTTTGCCCAACAGAGTCCATCTGGGGGTGGTCCCTATTCAATGGTAAGAGGGATCCCTCAGTGGGTTGAGGAATTTTCACCTGGCTAGGGCTACTAGACTGGGTGCCCCTAATCTTTGGATGAGGGGGTTCCTCTGGACACTGGGCCCTTAGGGGTCTACTGACCTCCCTGACCTCTGCAGCCCTAGGCTGATTGAGGTAGGGTAGAGAGGGGCAGGATACCAGCTCCAGACTGGGTACCACCTTGGAAGGGTCCCCTGCCATCAGGGGTGTTGCCAGGCCAGGCCTGACCACCTCTGGGGCAGTTCCTTCACTAGGGGTAGGATCAGTTCCCTGAGGAGGCTGACCCTTACCTATAGTCTGGGGGGAAGAAGACTTTTCTTCAACCCTTCTGCTCTCTTGTGGAGTAGAGTGGGCCATTCTTTCAGGCTCCACCTCTCCAAAATTTCCCTGGTATTGGGCTGAGGCCCTAAGAGCCCCACCAACTTTCTCAGGGAGGCCTAACATTCTTAAATGGGCCTGGTATTCAACTTCAGCGCAGGCTGAAATTTCCAGATCATTGCCCAACAGGCAATCTACAGGCAAGTTTGGGGACACTGCCACTCTCTTTGGGCCAGTGACCCCTCCCCAGCTGAGATTGACTATGGCCATGGGATGATCTGTTCTAATACCATCAATGTTGGTCACCTGGTACTTAAACTCAGGTAAAAGCTGTTGAGTGGGGACTAGTTTCCCTGTCACCATGGTGACACTAGCCCCTGTGTCCCTGAATGCCAACGCTCTCTGACCATTTATCAGTGGCTCCTGTCTGTACTTGCCCAAAGAATTAGGACTGACAGTAAAAGTGGCACATCCCATGCCACCATCACAGACTGAGGAGGCCTGTGAGGGGGACCTTTCTAATCCATGGTCCACCTCAGTTCCCCATGAGAACCCACCTAACTTTTTGGGTGCATTACTACCACCTGGGGGATTTCTACTTGTAGTACCAGGAGGAGTGGTAGTATTGCTGGGAGGAACATTTTCCTTATTGCTGGCCTTAGGGCAACTGGGGTCATTTTTCCAGTGGCCAGGCTTCTTACATATATGGCAATAAGGTTTCTTTTCAAGGGAGGAAGGAGTTTGGGACCCACCCCCAGAAGAGGACTTTTGGGGCCCTGTAGTGGATTTATCTTTTGATTTATCCCCACCTTTCTCTTGGTTTTTGGAAGAATCTTACTTCTGGTCACCACCCTGATTCTTTGGCTTTACTCTGGTTCTGACCCATTTGTCTGCCTTCTTTCCCAATTCTTGGGGAGAGGTCAGATCAGAGTCCACCAGGTACTGGTGTAAAAGCTGGTTTTGACAATTATTAAGGATCTGCTCCCTCATAATCAAATTGTACAATCCTAAAAAGTCATGCACCTTTCTGCCATGTATCCAACCTTCCAGATCCTTAGTAGCACAATCTACAAAGTCAACCCAGTCTTGAGTCTGTGCCTTTTGGGTATCTCTGAACTTGATCCTGTATTGCTCAGTGGTTAAGCCAAACCCATCAATCAGAGCACTCTTCAAGACTTTGTAATTATCAGCATCCTCTTCTCTAACAGTGAGGAGCTTGTCTCTACCTTTGTCTGCAAAGGAGAGCCACAAGATTGCTGCCCACTGCTCCTGAGGGACCCTCTGTACCTTACAGGCCCTCTCCAGTGCAGTTATCCATTTGTGGATGTCATCCCCACTCTGGTAGGGAGGGACAATCTTGCTCAGGTTCCTATGGTCATGAGTATGTTCTCTACCTCTAGGGACACTGTTGCTGCCACCATGGGGCTCTAGCACCAACTTTTTAGAAGCTCTCTGAAGCTCCAGGGATTCCCTATCTAAGGCCAATTGCTCTCTCTTGATTCTGAGCTTAGCTCTCTCAAACTCAAGCAGTTGGCACTTCCTCTCATAAGATGACTCCCTTTTATGAGAGGCAGAGGTCCTATGAGAAACAGAGCTCCCTACAGAAGTACCAGAATGATTAGATTCCTGAGAAGGAGATCTTGATCTTCTTGGTAAACTGTTAACCCTTCCAGGTGAGGTAAAGAGAGGGCCATTGAGGCCTTCTCCCACACCTTCAGGAAGAATTGGATTGTCCAGGTTAGAATCGTTTTGATCCTCCTGGCCAGCATCAGAGTCCAGGTCATAGAAGTTTTCACTTCCTGGCCTTTCCTCTTCTACTGTCCCACCCAACTTGCCTGCCTCATCAGACCCTGGGGTCTT
Organism: Calotriton arnoldi; assembly: GCA_963921515.1. Classification (NCBI taxonomy): domain Eukaryota; kingdom Metazoa; phylum Chordata; class Amphibia; order Caudata; family Salamandridae; genus Calotriton; species Calotriton arnoldi. The sequence goes on along the minus strand of CAWUFW010000123.1, from coordinate 5,077,132 downwards.
TCTGAGGTCATCTAAAAGCAAAGCCTCTATGAGGCGTTGAGTGTTTGGGTTTTTCCCTGTCTTCAGTTTTCTAGATGTACACATGGTTCTCAATTCTTGAAATGAGATGTGGTCATACTTAGTTGGCAGAGGCCCACTGGCTTCTGGCCTAGAAGACATACTAGTGTGGTGTGGTGTAGGCACCTACCTACCCAAGTGGGAACTGAAACTCTCTTGAGTTGGAGAAAGGGTGTGCTAGGCCCTTGACTTACCCAACTCTAAGTTCAGTAGAACTTACTTTATTCTAGTCTTGATTTATATGTACCTAAGTACCTTTAGTGGTTTTCAGTTAGTTACTCAATGAGATTATCTGGTAAAACAATAGCAAGCTTGAATCCCAACCGCTGCACACCAATGTGAGAAGTTGGCCTGGTATATGCTGTCCACTAATTAAAGTGGGCACCTTGCACCAGTCCAAACGACCTTTATTGATGATTAGGTTAAAGACAACCTTTATTGAAAGCTATACTAGTGGTAGCTATGGAGAGTAGCCTTCAGGCTAAGTCTCGAAGGAATGTAAAGCAGCTTGTTTTACCAGTACATAACCTCCTGAATGACCAAATGAAAGGAGAACCACACAAGGTATATATAAAATATATGTATTTATTACTAAACACTCTCTACTAACCTCTTTATGAGATTAGAGAATAAGGCACACAATATTAAATCACTAGAACGACAGTAAATAGCACAATACACAAAGGGCTCCAGGTGGAGACCAAACCATATACTAAGTAAGTGGTATAACAACCCCGACTTGACTAGACACAGGGCCTAGAGCACGTAGAATCACTGGGACCCCAAGGAACCACCCAAGGTAGTGACACAAGGGACCCACGGAGGACGGGTACAGTGTGTGAACACAGGCGCGAGCTCCGTACAACTCTATGGGAAAGTCGCGGTTGGAAATTTAAAGATTAAGGACACTTAGGAGAGGACTTTAAGCAAACCCAGCTAAACATAGAAGGTTCTAAGGCCAGCACCCTTGAGAGTACAGAGGTACCCGTGTTACCTATCCCAAAGGAGCCGGGTGCATAGGGGTCAAGTGGTGTCAGAAACCCTCGTCGTTTTCAATGGCGTGATGCGAAAAAGTACTGCTGCCGTGGAGAAGAAAAGTGTCCGGTTTGACCCAAGCCTGGATCGGAGATGGGAAGAACCTGAAAGCAGAGGGGACAAAGTCTGGGTCACTTCACGTGACCAGGAGCGGAGCAATCGAATGCCCACCGATGTCGGGTGTTTCAGGTGAGAAGAGGTGAAGCTTGACTCTGCAGCCACGGGGACCAGGAGACATCGACAATGACCAAAGTCCGGAGATGAGCTGTCCCACAATGGATGTCGAGTGCTGGGGGGTCAGTGTCCGGATTGAACACCAACAAGCCTTGGCAACTGCAACCCACGCGGTCAGAGGGAAGATGCTTCTGTGAGGACCAGCAAGGTCCTGGGGACTCTCCAAGCTATGGAGAGTCAGGGCACATATGGAGCAACCAGGAAAGCCCACTGAAAGTCAAAGTTACCTTCACAGGGACCCACAGGCCAACGGACCAGGGATCGCAAAGGGACCTCAAGCTGAATCACTAAATACCAGCCCACTGAACACTCGTGGAGTGTAGGCCGGAAATCTTCAGTGGAATTACTGCTCGGGGTCAGGACTACAAGTAGCCCAAAGCACAGCTTCAGGGATTGCCAAAAAGCATATGCTGCTGCAAATGTCCACGGTGCACAGGGGTACGGGTTACACGCTCCCCACGAGGGATACAGGCCTCAGAATTGCTGAGAGAGCGTATCAACCTCAGAGACCTCGAGAACCCACCTCCTGTGTTGCAGAAATCTTCGGAGTCCTTCAGGAGCTTCGTAGATGCAAACCAGTCAGATGCGTTTAGGTGCCTGCTCAGCAGGGGAGTAACTCCTTTACTCCAAGGGAGATTCTTCAGTCATCCAGCGTCGTGCAGATAGTCGAAGTACTTGGTTTCTGTAGCAGAGTTTAGTCCAGGTAAATCCAAAGTCCTGTAGTCAGGGGTTCCTATTTTATACCCAAGGAAGGGGTGGGACAAACTCTGGGGACCCACCTATGGGAGGGTCAGGACAGAGGGGTGGCTACACCCATGTCCTTTGTCCAGTTTCGTGCCAGAGCAGGAGCAAATGGCTCCTGCAACCGGTTTGAGCTGGACAATGCACAGGGACACTGTTAGAAATGGGATCTCTAGTTGGCAAGGGCTTGCACCTTTGTCCAAGTAGGGACCCTTCTTCCTAGTCAGGGTAAGGGTTGTTACACTCGTGAAGTAACCCCTGCTCACCCTCGTGGTAGCTTGGCACGAGCAGTCAGGCTTAATTCAGAGGCAGTGTGTAAAGCATTTGCACATAACCAACAGTAATACAGTGTAAGCACTACAAACGGACACCACACCAGTTTAGAAAAATAACCAATATTTTATATACTCAAGACAAGACCAATTACGACAAAAATCCACAATACTGTACTTTACGAATGAATACTTGATACGTTAACTTCTTCTTTGCAGGAATAGCACAAAAGCAAAGTTCGTACGAGTCGGTAGCTCCGTCCGAGCCTACTGTGATGCTGAAAACCACAGAGTCTAACAGTTCCAGCCGACCGCGTCGATACGGGCCAGCAGAGTCATGAACAGACTCGGTTACAGTACCTTTCTCGTTGTGGCTGGTACGGAGTGTACGAGCCGGTCGGCGTTCGTCGCGGTTGCGGTGCAAGACGGAGCGATGCAAGGTGCGGTGTCCCTCGATGCGGTGCAGGCAGCGGCTCGATGAGCGTCGTGCAGACGGAGTCGGTGAGTCCAAGGCGTGCGATGCAGGGTGAGACGATGCTCGATGCGGTGCTGACAGGTTGCGATGCAGGCGACCAAGCCGGAGTGCGGGAGCTGGCGTCGGACAGCGGTGCGAGTCGGAGCGGTGCGTCGCAGACGTGCGAGCGGTGCCCCAAATGCGGTGCGGTCTCGACTCTTGAGCCAGTTGCAGCGACAGTGTCGGTCTGGTCCGGCTGGCCCAGTGAAGCGATGCGATGCGAACTGCGGTGCCCACAGGTCACGGTGCAAGCAGCGGCTCGATGTTGGCGGCGTCGGACGTCGCCCACGGTGAGACCAGGGTTGCGATGCGAAGCGGGGCGATGCGGTCTGCGGTGCAAACAGGTCACCGGCCAGGGATGGATTCGGTTGACGGAGTCGGTTGCAGTTCCCTTCCTCTGTGGCAACTGAAACAGCGTTCCAGAAGCGGTACCCAGAGGCTTGTGAAGTCTTTGTAGTCCCTGAGACTTCTTAACAAGAGGCCAGCTCGGTTCCTGGCCCTTGGAGATACTCAGCACAAGTTTGTAGAAAGTTCAGTCCAGTCCTTTCACTGCCCCAGACAGAAGCAGCCACTGCAGGCCAACCCAACAAAGCAACAACACAGCAAAGGGGCAGTACTCCTCCTGGCAGCTCTTCCAGCTCTTCGTCTTGGCAGGTTCCTTGATTCCAGCGAGATCTAAATTCATGGGGTCAGGGCCCCAATATTTATATCCCAAATTCCTTTGTTCTCTGAAGGCAGAGAGGCCTTTGCCTAGTCCAAACCAGTTCTGGAGCACTTTGTTGACAAGTCTCCGTCCCTTCTTTCAGTGAGTAGGCCAGGGACATCAGACGCACCACAGGAGGTGGAGCCAGCATTGTGGAGGGAAGGCACTGTCCTATTCAGGGCCCAGGTGCGACCCCTCCCACCCATCTACAGGTCGATCTGGCTATTCAGCCCTGCGCTGACTCACCCTGTCTCCTGGCATCCCCCAGCCCCTGTCACTCACATTCCAGACACGGAATACACAACCTCGCAGAGGCAGGCTTGGATGGTTAGACAAGAAAATACCCACTTTCTAAAAGTGGTATTTTCAAACGCAGAATGTTAAAACCAACTTCACTAAAAGCTGCATTTTATCATTCTGAGTCCAGGCATACTAAACTCGAATTTCTACCATGTTCCCGGGGTCAGTTAGGATTATATACTGTAATAATCAAAACCGCCCGTTCTGGCCTAGGGGGAACAGGTAGCCTTGCAATAGTGAAAAACGAACTAGGCTGTAATTCACTATCAGGACATGCCGCACACACCCGGGCATGTCCTACCTTTCGCGTACAACGCACCCTGCCCACAGGGGTACCTTGGGCCTACCTTAGGGGTGACTAACATGCAGCAAAAGGGAAGGTTTAGGGACTTGCAAGTGTGTGCACTTGCCAAGTCGACATGGCAGCCCCAGGCTGCGCACGGGCTCTGCGATGGCAGGCCCGAGTTACACTTTACGGGCTGTTTGCGCGGGTGGCACAATCCAGTGCTGCAGCCCACCAACAGCATTTGGTCTATAGGCCCTGGCACTCGCAGTGCACTTTACAAGGGACTGACACATAAACCAAATAGGCCAATCATGGAAACACCAATCCATAATACATTTTATACAGGAGCACTTGCACTTTCCCACTGGACCGCAGTGAGGAAAGTGCGCAGAATCATTACACCAGCAAAAACAGAGTCAAAACCGGGAGGTCAGAAAGCAAAAAGTCAGGGGAAACACGCCAAAAGATGCCAAGTCTAACAGACACCAAATGTGCCCCCAGTGCAGACATCAAAGCACTCTCAGAGTGCACCCACCCAGCCCCAATACACTAAAGCCTGTCTGGGAGGTGGTCACACCTCCCTGTGACAGGAAACCTATTGTCAAACCTTCCCCTGCCGGAGTTTCGTCCAGCAGCAGGAGGGCAGACTCGTGTCTGTGGCTGGCAGCATCCATTTTGCGATGCCAGGGTCAAGAAAGCTGGTACCGGGTGTACCAGTGCTGTCATATTTCTCCCTATAGGAGGGTGGAATAATACCTCCCACACCAGTTACTGGTGTGGAGGTATGATTCCAAGGTGTTTGACACCAAACACGACATGTTTCCATGCAGCCATATTAAAGTTAGCATTTACCGCGAGGTTATAATGCACTTAAGTATATATGGTTGGCTGCATCACAAACAACCCCGGAATATAGGTTCCGAAGGCTGCAGAGGGGCTCTGCTCATGCATGGGCACCCTCTCACATAAAACCCAGCACCCTGCCTTCAGGATTGATAAGGCCTGCCATAGGGGTGACTGATAGGTTTATATGTGCAGTGATTAGGATAGATATAGTGAACCTATATCTAATTAAGGGGTGCATGCACCACCTTACACAGGCTGCTGTAGCAGACCTGTTGTGTCATTTTGAATGGTCTCCCAGGGGTGGCATAATACATGCTGCAGCCCCTGGGAGGCCTCTGGGGTACCTATGCCCTGGGTACATAGTATACCATATACTAGGGACTTATAAGGGTACGCCAGAATCCAATCTGGAGTGAACCTAAAGTACATGAACAACCAATTTAGGGAGAAAGCAGATAGACTGGGGTCCTGATTAGCAGGATCCCAGTCAGACTAGTCAAAAACCAGCAAAACACCAGGAAAAAAGTGGGGGTAACCATGCAGTCAGATTCCATTCTCCTACAGAGTCCTGTAAGTGTGGAATTAGAACGATAAACTGAGCCATAATAGTCAGCAAACTCATTGGCGATAGCTTGTGGGTCGGTCACAATTTGCCCTCCATCTACCACTAGTTCCGGGACCACCATGTCTTTCTTGTCCAGCCAAGCAAGTAGTTTCCTGGCTTTATCCCTGAGATCGTATAGTCTACCCGCTTTGTCCCTCCCCATTGCTTTGGCCATGTCAGTGGCAATGCTTTTGTATTCGCCTCGTTTAAGTCACAGGGTATGAAGGGTCTCTTCTGTGATCTCTTCCCTTTCGGTCTCCTCGAGGCGAAGAATCTCGCTCTCCAACTGCTCCAGGGCTTTCCGCTTTTCTTTCCGAGTCCCGGCTATCGAGGAGAGTGCCTGCCCTCTAAGCACTGTCTTAAACGCCTCCCAAATGGTTTGGGGGGAGTGGACTGAACCCACATTCTCAAGGAAGTAATTGTCTATTGACTGTAGGAGTGATTCCCTGACCACCGGATTCCGGAGGTACCACTGGTTAATAGGCGCAACTCTTCCCACTTGCTTTTCACCTAGGACCACCTGAGTCCAGACCGGTGAATGGTCCGATATGCCCCTTGCCATGTCTCTCGTGTCGTGCATCTCGGTGATTTGGGTTGCTGGGACTAGCAGATAGTCAATACGGGAGAGGGTGTTATGTGCCCCTGAGTAGAAGGTGTGCTGGATGGTGTCTGGATGGAACGTTCGCCACGCGCCCACCAGTCCCATTGCATCTAGGAAGTCTGGGAGCCACCTCATAGGGTTTCCGATATTCCGTGGAGGGTGATGGTCGAGTAGCCCCGACACCACTGAATTAAAATCTCCCCCTACCACAAGTCGGCCCTCTGGTAACGCGAGTAATAGGGTACCTAGATCTTTAAACGTGCTGCTCTGGAGTCCAGGCGGAACATACACCGTCACCAGGTTAAGGATTGAGCCCTCCCATTGCCTGGAGATCGCTGCGTATCTGCCCTTGTCGTCAAACCATGTGTGGCTTATGGAGAGCGAGAAGGATTTTTTAATCATAATACCCGTCCCTCTAGATCCGGTGGTGAAGCCAGAGTGCGCCACGAGTCTATAGCCCCATCTGTCTAATGCTTTGCAGGAGTTGCCCACCAGATGGGACTCCTGGAGGAGCACCACCTCCAGGGAGTGTCGTTTAATGTGTTGCAAGACTATACAGCACTTCAGTTTGTCCCCCAGACCATTAACATTCAACTTAGTAGCCTAAAGTGTCCCATTCGATGCATACCCAACATGACAACCCCGACCCGCACCTGTCCCCACCTGTTCAGAGCAAAGTTCAGTCGACATGACAAAAAACAACAATAATTCCTCTGTTCCCACCCAACTTCCCCCCACCCTGCTCCCCTGCACTCTGGGCTTTAAACTGCCCATCTAACGAACTTTGCAGAGTGCCTGTCGCCCGAACTGGTAACTAACAGCAGTTAACTTGGGGGGGTAAGGCTTTATCCTCGCGAACCATCCCTAGTGCGAGATATTATCGAGGCTCCCAGCGTCAGGCCCCTGATACGTGACTAGGCTAAACATTAACATTTAGTTCTGCCAACAAATTGTACGTCAACCAGTAGGGCCCCAGAAACCCAATACCCCCCGTCAGTGGCCCAATTGCTGGCCCATCACACATGCCATGATACATCTTACAGTTTAGTGGTATGGATAGCCCTGGGCCTGAGTAAGGTCTGTCATCTGTGGGCGGTATGTCCATCCACGCTTCTCCAGCCCTCAAGCCAGTCTGAGGCATCATCGGGACAATCAAAGAACCAGGCTTTACCATCCGCCTCCACCCGGAGACGGGCTGGGAAAAACATTGCATACTTAACACCTTTCTCTCGCAGTTTCTTCTTCACAGCGAGAAAGGATCTTCTCTGATTTTGCACAGCTAGGGTGAAGTCCGGAAAGAACGAGATTTCTGAGTTCTCATATCGAAGAGGTGGGGCAATCCTGGCGTTTTGAAGGATGGCATCTCGGTCGCGAAAGTTCATTATTCTTGCCAGGATCGGCCGAGGTGGTGCTCCAGGCTTTGGTCTCCCACCCGGGACCCTATGCGCCCTTTCGATCACAAAGAATTTGGACAATCCCTTGGGCTGGAGGTGGGTGAGTATAAGATCCTCTACAAAGAGGTCCGTTGCCTGCCCCTCCGCTTTCTCCGGGACCCCAATAATGCGCACGTTATTGCGGTGGGTGCGCCCTTCGTAGTCATCCAGCTTGTCCTCCGCAAACTTCCGGAAGGCCTGTAAGTCACGCTGTAGCTGGGATGAGTCATCCACTAGGCTGGAGGTAGTGATTTCCATTTGTTTCACTTTCTCCCCAATCTTCGTTAGGTCTGCCCTGATGAGCGTTACCTCTGTCGTAATCGCATCCATCCTTTGTTCAAGGGACGTCCGAACCCCTGAGATGGCGTCCATTACGTCTTGGAGCGTTAGTTCTGTGGGGCCCCCTTCCATGCCTGCCTTGTTGGTGGCCACGTGCTGGGGTTCTGGCATCGTTGATTTCGAGAGTGTATACCTGTCCAATTTGTTTTGTTGCACAGTTTTATGTCCCCTGGTCCCCGACATTCTCCCAGTGATGTGCCTGCCTCCTGAGCCCCTGAGGGGGCTATAGTCTCTGCTATGCTCGGACTCAAACCCTGGTACGCCGCCGGCCAGGGGGCTGGGGCTTCAAGACGCGAGTCAGCCGACAGTCGCGCAGCGGGCGAGGGCCCCGAAGTTGGTGGGTCCACCGCGGGACGCCAGGTGGCTCTGGTGAATAGCGAGCCAGGCGTTTGATATTCTCCCTGGGAGACGTTGTGTGTGCCAGCCGGTGGATTGCCGCCTATCGGACCCACAAGGAGCAATCGGCGCCCCTTCGTTATTCCCGATACAGTGGGGGATGGACTTTCACTAAGGCCCGGCCAGTGGTCCACTCCCTTTTCGGGCCCTGCGGGAATCTCTGCTGGTGGTTACTTGCCACCCCCAGTCCTGGGCAATTGCACCTTGTTTCATGCGGCCGCCCCCGAATCGGAACGGGCTCAGACATTCACCGGGTTTCGGCGAGGGCGGCTGCTCCCTATGCTGGTGAGTGGGTCGTCGCACATGCGGAGTGATCAAGCGGACATTTCCCCCCTTGCCTCGGAGGGGTCAGGGCCCATTTCCATGGTTCAGTCCTCGGACACGATCTCGATGGCTCACTGAGGGCCCTGTCCCCTGGGGTCCCCGGCGGCAATGCGGGCGTGTGCTCTCACCTTAGTCGCGTTGCGTGCCGCCGGAGGGGTCCCGAGGCCTCTCTGCCACTTCAGCTGCAGCTGCTGGGTTCTTCTCTGCGTGTGGAAACTCTTGTGCGCTGCGTCTCGCCTTGATCCGGGCCCAGGCCTCAGCCGCGGACTTGCGTCGCGGGGCGACTCGATGTTGCACGTCGCCCCGCCCTACGCTCGGCACCACGGCCTCTGGCTCTGGAAGCCGGGGGAGGCCTCAATTTCAAATGGCCACCGTTCGGTCGGCGCCGGGCTCAGGCAGCCGGTAAAGGGCTCATTAGTGGCAGCAGTATTCTCTCCAGGTGCCCCGCCGCTCGGGAGCCGGATAGATGGTACGGATCGTCGGAAGGGATTCACGGGTGCCGGAGCTCCTCTAACTTGCGGCCATCGCGCTTCGCGGTTAAGCCATGCCCCCCCAGAGAGCTCATTGTTAACATCTGTCCCAAGAAGAGGGAGCCATGGCCCCTCTTCTCTCTCCGGTAGGAGGATGTGAGTCCACTAGCAAGGATGTTGTCCTGTTCTTCCTGGTCCCATGCCGTCCATAGGGCACTCTTGACTCTCTTAACAATTGCATCCTTCCTCACACCATACACAACCATGCTGAGATCTCAAGCAAACAAGGTGCAGTTGTGAAACTTTGTGTTCTGCAAAGGTGAAGCCATGATGTCGGGCTGGGACGCTCGTGAAGACTGTTGTGGAGTTGGTGATCTCTGCTGTTCTCCACAAGAAGTCAAACTTTAGACATAATCTTTGCTAAAATCTGGGGTGTCCAATCTAAGTCCAGGAGGGCCGGATCCATGCTGAAAACTCAGGATATCCAAATAAGCAGCATGTACGTTTAAATGCAACTTATTTACATAATCTGTGAATGCCGTGAACATCTGGCACTCATCTGGCCCTGCTGGACGACGTTGGACTGTTGGACATGACTAGCATAAACGACTTGGTGCAGCTTTCCTGCTTGAAAAAACACAAACAGCTTTGAGTAATGTCCCCAAATATTCACAAGCCAATGATTCTGTTTCGAAGAGTGTGCGTGGGAGGAGGGGCAGTGAGGGGTTGGACTCAGGGAGAACTTTTTTATTGTTTTGAAATTTTGTTTCGGAAAATATATGTCTCCCAATAAAAGATGAAAAGGAATTAAATTCAGATGAGAGATATCAAAACTGATGGTTGTCCAAAGCAAGAATGCATTTGATCCACACCAGCCATTATGTTTATTTTTTAAGTAAAAGCAGACTTTGGATTCAGGGACACTGACCAGCTGATTTCATTTGCAACTTTAAACCACGTCCAAAATGGAAGCAAAAAACAGCTAAAACAACATGAGGAGGAGGCGAGATGCCGTCTGTAATTCATCACTGGCCGAGCCATAAATGGAAAAGTCAAACAAACAAAAGAGGCTCTGGCTTGTAATGCTTTATCTGTAGGCTTTCAAACATCATATTGTTTTCAGATGCACAAACAGATCCATACATGATACAGTGATGTCATTCAGGGGTCGCCATTGTCTCCCTTGTGAATCTGTCTGCAGCTCCTGTGAAAGGCACTGCGAACCTTAACCTTGTGCAATTTCCTTTGTACCATTTTTCAGCAGGTTTTGATTGCTCATTAAAGGATTGTTCTGTGAAATGTTCCAATCTAGAAACTCAATTTCTTGTCAGTCTGGCTTCATCAAAAGGATGGGGCCGTCATTCTGTATCCCTCTTGTGCAAAGGCAGGCGTGCAGCAGCCCTGAAGATTTCTCATCGTTTCAGGGTTTTTATCTTCTCCCTGGACTTCAGCAGAAGGGATTTTTGGTTCCTCATACCAGGACAGCAACGATGCATTATCTGTTAAAGCCGTTTATAAATATCATGGGGCAGATTTACGTTCCCTGGCGCATCCCTGCAAATCAGCAGGGATGCGCCAGGGAAGATGCGTGACTCAAGTTTACCCTTGCGCCGCATTTACAATGCGGCGCATCATGGCGCAAGGATAAACAGATGCGTGACGCATCTGTCGGCGGAAGGGTGGCGCAGTACTGGAGTCGTGTCGCAAGTGTGACGTAACTTCAGTACTGCTCAGGGGTGCCCTATACCTAACATGCTGCGTCACTCCTTACGCCTGCTTGAAGCAGGCGTAAGGATTTGACGCAGCAGGGATGTAAAAGTGACTCTGTGAAATCTTGTAGATTTCACTGCGTCACTTTTACGGGGCTTCCTTGCGCAGGAACGCCCCCCCCTGCGCCGGCACGCCCACATGAAACCTGACGCAGGTTTCATGTGGCGCAGGGCTTTACAACGTGACGCATCTCCCTAGATGCGTCACGTTGTAAATCCCCCACAGCATGGCGCATGATTTGCGCTGCCGCTGCGTCACAAAAGTGACGCAACGGCGGCGCAAAAGTGGCGTAAGGGGCTTGTAAATCTGCCCCCATGTTTTTATCTGCAAGAAAACTCGAATCCACAACAAGCGCTTGTGTCTCACAAAGATGGCGCCTGTTATCAGCTGTAAGATGGGACATGCTCACTTAAGCTCATATAGAAGGCCTCCAGGGGAAGGACTGGGACAGAAAATAGGCCTGGGCACCAAAATAAAAGTGGCTCCCATTAGCTACTGAGATAGCTAAAAAAAAGTGACTGTGTTTGCAAATTGGGAAAGTTTTGAACTTGTAAAGGGATGCTGTAAAAGTGTTTTGTAATGTATGGAAATCTGCATAGATTTGAGATTGCTACAGAAATGTTTTTTTAATATCTGGATAATCAAGAGTAAAAATCGACCCGGCAGATCACAAAACAGGCCCTCAAACAGCCGAAAAACCAGCCCACACACTGGCCTGTCAGACCAGCCCATCTGGCACTGCCTGATTGCCATATACACTAGTCAGTCCTTGAAGGCCTCTGCACATGAGTATACGGAACTGTGGAAGGGAAAGAGTTCCAGCCCCCAACATAAAAAGAGGAGTAGAAAGCATTAATGTGCTTAAACATAATATTAATGACTATTGTTGGAATAAACTTGGAGAAGACATACTCACTTCCGCTGACATATTTTCCAGATTTCTATGGTGCATTTAAGGCATGTTTATAATAAAGAGAGCGCCAAAGCATTACAAACTATTCCTATACCTATAAAGTGAGACAATACAGAAACATATTTAAATGCACCAGAGAGTGGACATAAAGTTATGGAATGGAAGACTTGGGGGCATATTATCAAGAACGGCGTTAAAAATTATCGCCGGTTTAGCGGCAGAAAACTGCCGCTAAAGCGGCGATAATGGGCTTGATAATATGCCCTTGAGAATTCCAATAGAAGTCCATGTTCTGGTGTGAACATGGGCTTCTATTGGAATTCTCCAGGGCATATTATCAAGCCCATTATCGCCGCTTTAGCAGCAGTTTTCTGCCGCTAAACCGGCGATAATTTTAACGCCGTTCTTGATAATATGCCCCCTGGTTAGTTAACTGCTGTGGTTTACTGATAACTCTAGAGTACAGCCAGGAAAACCTCAGCAATGAACCATAGCTGCACTATTTACAAATGAGTATATTTATCATGGTTTTCGCTAAATATTTAAAGGAGTGTGAGAGGGGTTATTCAGCGAGAAAGGGCTTCAGCTGGCCACTAGTGTCCAGTAACTATCGGCTTGTATCACTAACTACAGCACATAACAATACCACATATTCTTTATCAAGATGGGGACTATTAAATGTATAATCATCAAGAAAGGATTAAAGAGTGAGAGCGCGGAGTCTCATTTACGTACGTTCATCTGGTGGTCATTGAGGATGCTAAGAACATCATCATCAAGAACCATCATCCAATTTCACTCAGAGCATCAAGATCATCAAGAAACATCAATCATCAATAATCAATCATAACATCAATAATCAATCAGATCATCAAGAACCAGCATCCAATTTCACTCAGAGCATCAAGATCATCAAGAACCATCAATCATCAATAATCAATCATAACATCAATAATCAATCAGATCATCAAGAACCAGCATCCCATTTCAATAATCATCAATGATCATAATCAATAATCATCAATTAGTCAATCAGATCATCAAGAACCAGCATCCAATTTCACTCAGAGCACCCAGGCCTAGGATCCACCCCCTAATATTGGACATGTTTCGAGTCACTAATTACAGAAAATGGAAAATCAATTGTTGCGCTGTCGTGCTGCTTCCTAATACCACCAACACTGCATGGGAAATAAAAGTAGAGTTGGCGAAGAAGGAAAGACCCTGACAGATCCATCACACAGAAGATTTTTGGTCCTCGGTCCACTTTCGATTTCTGCCCCTTCCTTGTGTCATCCAAAACCATATAAGAGATCAACAAAACTGTAAAAAATAATTTTTGGCCTCCTGGTTCCCTTGAGTTCTACCATCCTACAAATCCTGTTGAAGATAATGGAGCAAAATCAGTGAAGAAGACATCAGAATGGAAAATGTTTTCCCGCCTGCTCCAAGTATTGCCGTGCCACATTCCTCTCCCCGCTACTGTGTCACCCAATGCTATAATTGTCTAAACCCAATTGAAAAAGGCATTGAGAAAATCAATAGGTCTGGAGTTGTCTGCCGGCCTTTTGATGCTTGTTTTGTTTCGTCATGGTTTTTGCAAAACGTCATTGCTTGTGGAGCTGCCAGGCACTTGTCAATCTAAAAACAAAACTTTGGATAAAAGCAAAAATATTTTTGGGTTTCAAAAAGCAGACTACCAAAATAGTTCCTGGCACTGAAGGGGGGCACTTTGTGTGTGGATGTGCTGCTTGTAAAAGAGGAGAATGCCATCACTCACAGTTACGTTAGCTAATGGCTAAAGTGGTCTGAACCTTTACACCAAGCTGTGTATTGTAGTGGGTGGAAGAAAAACGGAAATGGCACAATAACAGTCCAACAGTGGAAAAGGGGCAGCGGAAAGCCACTTTCAGTAAGGTAATATGCATATATCTTTAGCAAAATCAGAAGGTTTAGGCTAACGCCAGACCTAAAAATGTGTTCCCCATTCTGCACCACTCCCCATCGCCCAAAATGTAATGAAAACGAAAATGACCTGCTGCTCAAAGGTGGGCATAGGACTGTTGTTATCGTGTTAAAAAGACCAATGTAAAAGTGTTTATGAAATTTTTGCTCAAATCAAATCAATTTTTCAAATATGCACCTTTATAGTAGCCCTGGGCGTAATACTATGCAAGAGTAATTGGCGTAATTTGGTTATTTCATGTAATTTTATTGCACAAAATTACCAAGTTTACGCAATTCCTCTACATCGTGTGATTTCAGGGAGAATTTTTAACATACGATGTATTGTTCAGGTAATTTTTTTAAACATGCAGCATTTCAGGTAGATTTTTTACCCGAGCGGACTGTTCGGTTAATTTTTTTGCGTAAATCTACAAATCCAAACGTGAGCGGCACTGTTTTGAACATGGGCAACCGGAAATCAACTTGAAATTAAATTTTCAAGCTAAATTTAAAACCGAATGGACCATTCAGGTAATTTTTTCAGTGCGAAATGCATCTTGCATAATACATAATTTCACATAATTGTTTGGTAATTTTGTGTAATTACACTACCCGAAATTACGTGTTACACTGACCCCTACTTTATAGTAGTTTTGTACATTTGTTTTAGGGCGATACAGAGAAAAAGGGATAGATGGAGGCCCCCTCAGAAGCAATGTATATGCCACTGGAAAACCTATTGAATATGTTGAAAAATACCTAGCAATAAAACTGCATGAATTTTAAGACTTCTGTGATCAGTTATTTGTTTTTAGTGAGATCAGGCTTTCATAATACCGATTTATCAGACTTTTTCTGTAGTCATTCTGACTATTAAAAAGGGTTGACATGTTTCAGCCACATCCAATCAGTTATAGGCTGGCCTTTCAGAAAAAACAGATACAGTGGAGACACAACATCTAAAGCTCAATTTTTTTGATGACATTTGACAATAAATATACATGTTGTAATTTTAACAAAGACTATTATACAAGTCCATCTATAAGGTATTAGGAGAAATACCAAACTTCATGAATGAAACGCAATAAGCCCCTCACCCCTCTTCTGAAAAACATATCCTAATGAGTGCAAATGATTGGATATTTTGGAATCTTGAGTCAAATCCTGTTTAATAAAGAAAAGGGACATACATTTGCTGTAGAAAGGGGAAAATGAGCCCACTAAAGAAGCAGAGAGGCGTGTAGTATTGAATAGATACCTTCTGAATGAACAAAATATATGTCGTTACACAACTTCCTACAATTACCAGATTGTAAATTCATCGTAACTAGAGTCCCTGCAATCTCTCAATGAGACCTAGCATTAGAGGCAACACTGGGCAGCCACAGGAGATAACAGGAAGCGGAAGTAGATCAGTCCCGGACACTTCTATCAATAGATAGAACTGTAAATGAAATCAGTGATTTTAGGGATAATCATTAGTATTTTGGGAAAACGCACTGTAGACTTTTGGCAAAATAATTTTTTTAATAATTGTTTGTGAAACACAATACTCTCTATTTCCTGCAAAGTAAGTCTTTAGCTGCATAATTTACTATGCTAAAGATAACTAGGGGTGGGCGGAACACGCGGAGTTTCGAGAGCGGCGGAATTCTGGTCCAGTGCGCTGGTAGGGCTGATTTTTAGCACCGCGAGCTCATCACCACACGGCGCGCCAGAGGCCGCTGCTTCTTTCTGCCGCTGGAGTAGATTTTCTATTCAAGCAGCAGATTTCACAACACGAGTGGCAACTTGATCAAATACGAGCAGTAGCAACCTGCCGTGATGCCCGCTAGTCGCAGCCAGCATGACTTGCGGGTGGGGGGGGTCACGGGGTCGCGCGGGGAGTGAGGGATCACGCGGGGAGGGGTTAATTTAATTAAAACTATGTTTAGAAAAAGATAATTAAACTTACCTGGCCGGTTCCCGGGTCCTGTGTCTTCTCTGCTCATCTGCTCTCCAGGTACAGGAAACAGAAGCAGGCAGCCAGGCTCCTAGCCCTCCCCAAAGCCAATCACAATGCTGCTCAAGCAGCATTGTGATTGGTTGGGACGCCGACCAGCCAAGGGCTAATGGGGCCGACCAAACAGTCTTTGCGCACTCGGGAGTGGGCAGGCACACTACTCCTCCCCTCCCCGCTCTCAGAGGAGCCCCGCCCACCTGCCACCAAACATAAAATGGTATTAACAGAAAGTTATTACCATTTTATGTTTCTGCGGGGCGACGCTCCCCGCCCTAGTGGAGGAGCCGCCCCTGCCGCCCGCATTGAGAAATCGCACCGGGAGGCGGAGTAGCGCTTGTTTTTTTCTCGCTTGCCAACTTAATGTTGGCGGGACACACGTGAGAAAAACTCAGCTACGCAACCGTTGGCAGAGTTTTTGCTGAACTCTGCAGAGTGGACAAAACTCTGCAAACTCAGCCAGATAACAACTTTTAACACCTGCAAAAACATTATTTCATGGACATAATGCCCAGCATGATGTACATTGCAACTTCATGAAATCTGTTACATTTTCTATATATATTCATAGTTGTGCCAAGGCGGGCGAGGCCTCACGACTTCGTGCACCCCCCATGAAGACCCCTGGTTACTGGCTAGAATAGGAAGAACTAGCAGAACAACCTTTACAACTAACTTTCCAGTGATGTAGTGGTGACTGGTATAGGGGTGTGTTGAATCCCCACATTTGGGGCCATATTTAGAATTTTTCCGCACAACGCAATACAGCAAGACAGCTTGCTGCACTGCGCTGAGTGAAAGGGAGAGGGGAGGAATGCACCATTTCTTTTAAAATATGGCGCATAGCTGCTCTCTCCTTCCACTGGCACACTTTTGGCTGCCTGGCACCAATGCAGGCACCCCTGCACCATAGTGAAAGGGTGTCTGCATTGCAGGCAGGATTATTTTTGTGCAGGAAGAGACACCTTACAGCACAAAAAACAATCCTTTGAGGTTTTTCCGTCTTTCTACGTGTGCTGCATTTTGCAGCACACGTAGAAAGAGGAAACAACGAGGAGAAATAAAGGTATTTCTCCTTGTTACGCCTCCACTGGGAAGGCGCAGCTTTTTGATGCATTCCCAGGTCATGGTAAATCTGGCAATGTGCCAAAATCCATGGGTGGGTGCGTGGGAACACTCACTCTCCACGCATAAAACGCCTCGCTGGGGCACAAAACCTTTAATAAATCTGGCCCCTGGTCTTTAAAAATAAATGTACTACAAAGGGAAATTCAGGCATCACAAATCTGTGATGTTATAGTGCCTTATTAGAGACTTAAGCAATCCGACATTCCGCCTACAAGGAGCTTAAAGATATGTCTTCTATCCTAGGTGGCAAAGAATTGGGTAAAAAATGTCAGCTATGATGGCAAAGGAGAAGCATTGGCGAATTCAATGCTTTCAAAGTAGGAAACAGCAGGAAAAACCAAGAATACGGTATAAGGTGAGCTTGCTGTAGGGACAAAAGTCCTCATGATGAATGGGGAGCTGTACCATCTAACCACTGTTTGACATTTTGTACTAAAAGATGTATTCTTCTCTTGGCGGATTGGAGATCTGCAGACCCACTAGACAGAGTTCATTTTTTTATTTGCCTCCCAGAATAGCTTGATTGCATACCCCTTACCAATTGGTGGAGTTTACTGATGGTTAGATGCTGTTTGAAGGGTAGAGGCAGAACCCTATTCACCAGGAGCTCTGATAACGGGTCTTCCCTTCTTTGTCCTATCTTCCGAAGGATTTCCCCCTCCAGAGACTAGATTAGACCTCTCAACTCCTATTCTCTGGGGTTTGCCTCTGAATTGTACACCATTGCTTTGTCATTAGTCAAAAAGGTATCAGTGATTCACTATTTAATTTAAGTACAATTACATATACTTAAAAATAATTTAATAAAATATAAATAAAAT
This sequence comes from Calotriton arnoldi, assembly GCA_963921515.1. NCBI lineage: Eukaryota > Metazoa > Chordata > Amphibia > Caudata > Salamandridae > Calotriton > Calotriton arnoldi. Next base: position 5,059,399 of record CAWUFW010000123.1, on the reverse strand, counting down.
ATTGCAATAACAGAATTGACATTGCATAAAGTTAAAGTTACTGTGTGCATTAGATGCAGGGGTATTTAATGAAATACAATTTTAGAAAATAGCCTTTGTTGGAGATAAAGGTTTTTTTGTTAAAATGCCCTTTTTGCCTGGTCTCTCCCATTTTTTTCTATTTTTGCTATATTTTAGACTGCTGTCCATTGCCCAGTGTTTGTGCTCTGATCCCTAAAACGAGTAGGACCACTGACTGGCCTCTAAACTTTCCTCTAAAGCCATAGAATGAGGTCTAGAAACTACACGCATGGCATTGAACGTTAAATGTCACCTGTGGACTGCAGCACTTATTGTGCCATCCACTAGTGTGACAAAGAAAATGTGTCTTCTGGCTTAACATAATAGCCTGACTGCTGCACTTTAAACTTGCAGCTTGACTTGTCAGAATAACCCCTTTGACAGGGGAAAAATGTTTAGTTTAAATATTAATAAGTCACTACTTTGTAGGCCTCTTAGACCACAAGGTAGGGTGCATGGCAATAACAAAATGGGGCATGTAAACATTCAGGGCCTCATTTTGATGTCGGTCGGAAAGAATCCGACCTGTGGTTGGAGGCTTTCCAACCATCATCTTCGGTTTCACTTTCGACTGCCGTATTAGAATGACGGCAGTCAGCAGTGAAACCGGATGGCCATCCCGGCTGGCTTCCGACGGGCTCAAGGAGCCCGTCGGCCAGTCGGAACCAGTACGTAATCCCTTAAAGACAGCGTTTCCGCCGTCGGGATTATGATGTCGGTTTCCCACAGGCTTTTCATGTCGGACTTTCCAACATGAAAAGCCTGTCGAAAAGTGCCTTTGGTTGCCCCTAGCAGGGCCCCCTTCTCCCTGCGACCTCCGGTTGGGGGCCGAGGGGGCACCTATGGTTTTATTATATTTATGAAAAGTAACTTTTAGAAAGTTATATTTTCCATGCCTGAAGCTCCTGGAGGCTAATTTACATTAGCTCTCAAGCAGCTGTCCAGCAAGTTCTTGACTTAATGAGTTCTGTAAACTGCTCCCAGAGCAGGGACAATGACCTAGGAGTGGGGAAGTGTTTTTCTTTCCCTGGCAGAATGATCAGTTGGGGTGGGCACAGGAGCTTCATTAACTTCAAAGAAGCCTGCCCTATCACAAGTAAATGTTAGGTAACATTTTGGGAGGATCAGCCTTTGTCACCCTAGTCAGGCTGGAGGAGAGCTATCCCAAGAACCAGTTTTGAGTGATCACAGAAGAGGGGACTGCTCATTACCCCGGTCACAGCTCTGGATGGGCACACAGGCTCTGCACAACAGGTGAAGGGTTTCTCCATTTTGGATTTTGAGAACTAGGTATACTTTGGGATTGTTGCAGTAGGGCAGACAAAAACTGCTGCAAAGTGGGTAGGGTTGCTCCTGGGAACATTGAGCCTATTGGTTAGAGAGGAACCAGGAGTCCCCCCAACCCTCTAGCTGGTGCAAACAATAAATGAGGCACCCCAAAGCAGCAACCTCAGAACGCTTCCTGGACCCATGGAAGAATAGAAGAAGGACTGTGCCAGCTGTTTCTGAACTGTGAGGAGACATGAAGAGCTGGCCCTGTTCTCACTTGTACACAGGACAAAGAAGTGGATTCCAAGGTTCAGTTGGCTTAATTCCTATGCGGCTACAGGGACACAACAAGCAGCAAGAGGCCTTTTCCCTGAAGTGCCCATCTGGCCAGTTGCAATTGGGCCTGGATTATGCTCTGTTGGTGGCCTTTGATGCTGGACCCCTTAGTATCATACCTGAGGTCCTGCAACCCTTGGCTATGTCTGCCCGGACTTCTCCTACAATCTATGGAAAGCTCTGGGACTTCCAAGTGCTGGATGACAGGGACCAACCAGCTAGAGCCAATCTGGCCAAGGTGCAACTTCACAGGACAAAATAAACAGAATTCTCTTGCTAGGCACATCTCCACAGCAGCAAACCCATTTCAGCAGGCCATCGGCATAAAGGTATCTGGCCGTGTGGAGCCCATCATCCGATAAAGCCTGCAACATTGCCCTACTGGAGGATTTCGACTTCTATTTCTGAGACTAAGGGGCTGATTACGATGGCGGTCGGAAAAGCATTCCGACCGCCGTGGTAGCGGGAAATTTCCGCCCGCAGGTACCGCGGCAAAACCGGCGTTCAGATTAGGATGCACCCCCTGAAAATCCCTACCGCTGCGGTGGGATTCCAGGATACACCGCCGGGAACGTGCGGAAAAGCTGAAAATCCATCCGCGGTGGTCGGAATTGCTGCGGAAAGACCCCAAACCGCCGTTCGAACAGCGGTCAGGAACGCGTGAAGGTGTCCGGGAGTGGAATTTCGCTATCCGCAGTAGTGCTTCCGCCGTACCCGAATAGCCGGATTCTCCGCTGCGGTGTGATGGGCTGTTTGTGGCATCGTGATTCGTCCGGCGGTCGTAACCGCATTCTGCACGGCGGTCCCTCTCTATTGGCTCCGTCCGCCACCGCTGCGGAAGGAGATTTCTGGCGGATCCCGAAACTCCGCAGCGGACTGGAAATGGGCTATCTTTGCCCATCGTAATACAGCGGATGCAAGTACACAACTTCTTCCCAATCAAAACATGTACTCCAGGATCCCAACATGTGGGCGTAGCCAAAGCCCTTCTCCTGGTGATTCTCACATAATTGTCTGGTGACAGCTGTGCTGTCAACAGGGCCGGACTGGCCATAGCGGGCACCGGGCATTTCCCCGGTGGGGGCCGGTTTTGGGCCCCTGGGGGGCTGTTTTTGTTACAGGGCCGTTTTTGCAGCATAGCTGCAATATCGGCCCCTGTAACAAAATCGTCCAAAACCAGCCCTGGCAAACAGCTCGGCCGCACCCCAAACCCCCCGGGGGCCCGTCGAGCACTTTGCCAGGGCCGGTTTGGGTTCCCAGTCCGGCCCTGGCTGTCAAGCAAGACAATAAAAAAGCACAGCCAGTATATGCTAACCATTTAAATGACAGATATTACGAATACCTAATTTCATGGTACTCATTTTACCGACATTAGAATAATGGATGGCTGAATCTGACTTGCAGATGGTGAAATTCAAAACCTTCAAATCACTGCAAATGTCAGAAGCGAGTGAGATTTTGTGCCATCTTGCTTGGTTAGATGGTTTTAACTTTTATAAATGGGGCAAAAGTCTTCCATTGTTCTGTGTCCCACCCTAGAAACCCATGGTTTCCAGGAGAAAAAGAAATTCAAATACAAATATAAATAATTTCAATGTAATTTCTTTAAAAAAAAAATTGAATGTTGATTTGCAAAACATTGGAGATTTATCAATCGTTTTTTCCAAATAATAGGTTCAGTGGTGAACAATATTTGTCAATATTCAAATTTTTCAACATTTAATGCGTCAAAAGTACTTTAGTAATGTTTACAGGGCAGTTTTGTTGAGGGCTCTAATTGCTTAGCCATCTGGGTAGCATGTGTTTGTCTTCATACTTTCTAATTTCCATGTATTTTTGCAAGGTCATCCTCTCTATAAGAGAACCCGGCTACTCAGTCCTTAAAGAGTAGTTTCTCTCCTTAACTGCTTAGAGGTGGCAGGTCAAAGTGCATCACCTGGGTGTCGTGCTAAGAGTGGATGAAAACAAGTGTGAGGGGGTCTCTAACTGTTCTCACCTTTATGAAAGGCCTGGCCTTTTTTAGCTAAAGTTGTGGCTTAAAACATGTTTTTTATTATCAAGACATATCAACAAGAAACACATATCCATAAGCAAGCCAAACTTATTGGCTTTACCACCGCTTTTTTGCCGTATCAGATAAATGAGTAACACATTATTAATATTGTTATCAATAATTAGACTTGAAAATGTTTCAATTCAGAACATATGCATGTGAATTAAGCATTACTAAGGTCTGTGGAAAGAGTTTTGGTCTTTGGAATGACTCAGTCACTCCCATACTCCATTTTTCCCCCAACGTCTTCCTGAAATCCTCCATCCTCTTCATAACAGTCTTTTCTGTCTGTTGTTCCACCTGCTCTTCCCTGAATCACATCCTTTTCACCATTCTCTCTCTGCCTCACTTCACAACACATTTTCGTTTCCTTTGGCGCTGTCAGTATTCCAACAGGGATGTATACTTTATTAGAACATTAAAATGTTGAGCGCTCCACTGAAGACAATGGAGTGCTCCGGGCTTCTAATGGCCGGTAGAAGCCCGGAGCATCAACATTCCAATGATTGCTCACAGCTGTTGCAGTGAACAAAGGCCTCACAGAGCTCGAGGGGATTTCAACCCCCTCAGGCTCTGTGAGGTCTTTGTTTTACAAATTAGAACCTTCTGCCCTCTAGGGGCGGAATGCTCTAATAGCCTTCGGGCCCTCCATAGCGGGCTCTACCAGCTATTAAAGGGCTGCTCCCTAGTTAAAGGCCCTTGCCTTCAGCTCGGGTCTTTAACGCTAGAGCGGGCCTTTAATGGCTGGTAGAGCCTGCTACATTGGGCTCTAAGGCTATATTAATGCGTTCACGTAAAACAGTAATTGAAACTAAAACATATGTGACCATCACTATTTGCGCTCTCAGAAAGGCCAAGGACTGGATGAGCATGTAGTTTGAACACTTCTATCACCCAGTGACAGGCCGTGGGAGAAACTGGCCCTGCTTCCACCCCAACTCCAGAGCTCTCAATCCTGCCTCGTCAGAAACATCACCCACAACCTTAACTCACCTACACAGTTCACAGTATGCACTATGCTAGAGTCGTATGTAGCATGGAAAAAGACTACAGAAACATAAGATGCGAGATGAAAAGCAAGATGAAGTAAAGCTTGTGAAATGTAAACAGGGCCTGCATCGCTGACGTGGATTACCTTAAGGCTTATTACAGTCATTGCTAATAAATCAATCATGATTTTACCTGTACAGTTAAGACCAAAATATAGGGCCTACTTGAGACCCATTTAAAAGTCAATTTTTAATTACTGCGGGGTCTGAGGCTTCACACTACTAGCCACACTTAAAACCCTTCCTGGATGAGACGTGCCCGATACAGTTTGCATATATTTCTGTGATTTCCAAGTATACATATTTATCAAGCCCTTGGTGTCTTGTATAAGGGTTTGTCTTAACAGTTTCTTTCCCCAGATTACTTCTTGCCCCAAAAATGCATTATTGATACTTTCTCAAGTGAACATTTACTGGTTTGTTCAGGACACATTGACATTTGTATTGTTTTGCTTGATATGCTGCATTTTGCTCCTTGGGAGAGCAGTGAGTCAAGTTAAATAAAACATTTCATCTCTATGCAGAAACGTCATCCTTTTTTGCCATGTGCATCCTCTCAATTATCTCCTGTACTATAAGACTCGGGCCAGCTGAGCCAAACCTTTTTTTGGTCACAAGCAGTCTGAATCACTCTTTTCAACTGCTAAAAACATTGTTTTCAATTTACTAAAGGCATTTTAGGAGTCTGTAAATTTGTGCCGCCTCCTAACATGGGCTCGCAACTCCATACCGAATTGCCTTGTAGAAGGGCATGTTGTGGGCGCCTCTTCCAAATAGTAATTCGGTATGAGATGTATCAATGTTTTGCAACCACAATTCTGGTCACAAATCAATAGAGTGTTACTGACCACTAAAATGTGGTGTCAGCCCATTTACAAAGGAAAAGTTTCCCCTTTCTAACCCTTCTTCTTTGTGAATGTTGCAAAAGGTTTCATGGAGAGGAGACAGTGCTGCACAGGACACTGCCAACTCTCAGTGAAACTCTTGAAAAAATGAAAGCTTTTATATTTTTAAACAAAGTTCCTTTTACTCTGAAAGTTCAAGCTTAGGCAAACTCAGGAAAACTGGCTGCATAATAAAAAAAAACTTCTTTATTTAAACACAATCATAGACATGGTGATCTGCTGACCCTTGCAGGAAAACATCTCTGTGGCAATCAGAGTTCATCACAATTTTTGACCCACTCACTCAAAGAATAGCTAGATCGGATTGTGACTCCCTCCGATTCAGATTTTTGGGATCCACTCTATTGGTACATAGGTTGGTTCACAAAATTCAACACTGGACACAAAAATACTGGTTGTAAATTGTGAGCAGTTTTAGTGAAGAGTGTAATAGTACATCTGGCCCCTCAATCTGCTGAGAGACTAATAGACCACACATACCATTTGTACAGGGGCGGCTCCTCCACGTGGGCGGAGGAGCGTCGCCCCACTGCTTTCTTGCAGTGCGAGAAGCAGAAACATAAAATGGTATTATGAATACCATTTTATGTTTCTCCTTCTTGCACTGCGAGAAAGCAGAAGGCAGGGTTTGGTTTGGGGCGGGCGGGTGGTCGTTCTTGCTCCAGGCAGGGGAGGAGTGGCTTGCCCGCTGTTGTGGGCGCTGACTGTTTGGTCGGCCCCAGGGGCGACCAAACCAGTCTTGCACACTCTGCATTTTCTGTATGTAGGCTGCATGCCGCCTACATAGAGAAAATGGCCTCCCATAGATGCCTGTGGGGTCGGCATCCTAGCCAATCACAACGCTTCCATTGCAGCGTTGTGATTGGCTTAGTGGGGGAGAGAGAGGCTGCCTGCTTCCTGTAAGGCGCAGAGAGAGGAGACGCGACGCGGGACCAGAGGCGAAGGTAAGTTTAAATATTTTTTTTTATTAACCCCCCCCTCCCCGCGCGACCCCCCCCTCTACCCCCCAACCCATGAGTCATGCCTGCTGCGACTGCATTTGTACCACTACGTAATTTTGGTATGGGTGGTCTTATTTTGAGTGAATATATCTCACTTAAACTCTTGACATCCCAAACAGTGAGGTGACTCCCTTCTGGCTTGATTGTGAGTCCATCAAAAAGAGTCTGAAAGCAAAACTATACCTCGGGTTACCCAGGTCTTGCAGGATCAGGCATCTGAAAGCAAAGCTATCCTTCAAATTAAATACATTTTAAGTGCTTGGTCACTTATTATGTAATCAATACCTTAGTTACATAAATCTCACCAGTTTGGGTCTTAGACCGATGTACATTATGTTACATAGATGACACAGGCTGAGGCATCATATAGCAAAGATATACCTCAGGGTATAACTGTCTTACCAGTTGTAGTCTCCCAGTGAGCCTGGGGCACTACCCTACACAGATATCACATGCTTAGGCATCTGACAGGACATCTATACCTCGGCTAATATAAGTTAGAAGAGTGGCATCTGTCAGGAAAGATGTTCCTCTTGGTCGCACTGATACTATTGACAGAAAAGCTATCCTTTAAATATTAATATCAGAAAAGATCTAGCCAGCTGGGAGATACATGCTCTCGCTTGTACAAAACTCACTGAAAACTGGAAGATAGCACTCTATTGTGGATGTCAAACATTTAGAGTCAACAAAAATGTTTCACAGTTCAGCTGACCCATTTCCATAGCACCCAACAATAAATGAAAGCAAGAGGTTTATGTCTCTGGCATTCGGACGGTTAAGCATTGCTGAAATACGGGGCGATGCGCTTTTCTGTTATGAGGCACAATACAGCGGCACTGCAGGCTGGTCTCTCAAGCAGGATAAGAACAGTACACAGTAGTGCAAACATTGCTCACAAAAAGAACAGGCAACCCCAGCAGCCTCCTAACTTATAAGGGCAACACTGCCTGCAGAACACAGTCGTCTCAGGCGGATAGTTGTAAACGGGTCCAGTCTTTCAGGGCCCCATGGAAATGCGGGGGGCCTGGCCCAGTACCTAGTTTGGGCTGCCCAGAGAAGTCAGCCCTCCATTTTGCTGAGCACCTCTTGCAGCAGCAGGACAATCTTCCACTGCCACAAAAGGCTGCTGGTGTGGTCGTTCTCTCAAATTATGGGAGATTGACAATTTAAAATTGAGAAAATCCATATGTTGGAAAGAAATATGTGAGGTAGGAATTCAATAGACTAGAAATTTGCACATCTTGAAAAGTTACGCAGGGTTCACTTATCCAAATTTACGTTTTATAGTTTTGTCTCTCTCCTCTCCCCCATCCTCTCAGCAGCAAACAGAAGGGTGCCAAGGGGAAGGCAGAGGGTCAACCCTGTAATGTCTTCAGGTGTCAACGGATGCGCGATCTCACTTCCGCTATCCCAGAGATTTTTAGTAAATTTAGGCCCTTGATTTAGATGCTCAGCTTACCAAAATTTAGAGTATCATGTTTTTATTACACATATTTCAATATCCTGCATAATATGCTTTAATATCTGTCTGAAAAAGGACATATGGGTTGTAAGAAGCATAGAGTGTCTATTATAACTACCAAAATAGGATTAGTTTATTTTTCAAATGTTAAGAGTTCATATGCTCTAAGTAGATTTTTCAGCCATCTTTGGATCACAGACACAATAGTGTGGCAAACAATATCGTTCACAAAAATACTGTGTCAAAAATATTGTTTAACACATTATTGTGCTCTAATACTTATAATGGTTCCGGATATTTTCTGGAGTCGGCAGTTAGGCACATCCCACATGCTCTGCTGCCGCTAACGTGATCATCTTGCTCCTCCCCCCCTTCATCCACTCGCGGATACGGCGGATGGCGGCTGGCGGTTTTTGGATGCGGAGAGTGCAAAAAAACCGCAGAAATACGCTGAGGCTACAATCACAGCGGGGCAGCGATTTTGCAAATTCTATCCTCCCGGCTCTCTGACATTGAGGGAGAGAGCTTAAGGAGCACTGTGCAGGTCAGAGAAAAAAAAAAAAGCCCATGGTGACTGGCTGCTATCCGGCCCTTCGCTCCAGACTCAGCTGGTCTTCAGGCAGTTACACCAGAGGCTGACACTGACATTGGACTTGGAGGGCTCCAGCCGCTGTGGGGCCATTATTCATGCTGGTAAGTGCTGGAGCTTAGCACGAGTGAGCTGTTTAAGGCTGTTAAAGGTGGTTGCTAGTTTAATTTTTGCCCTTTGGGCAGTTTACCTATATTTTTTTTCTTTCCACTAAATGGAGCCACCTCATTAGGGACTTCTTGAGTACGATATTGTACTGGAAAGGCAGCGGAACTTACGCAATAGGAAAGCATCTAAAAGCCCCAAATACACTTGCAAATATGGAAACTGTGCCCACTAGCAAAGTTAAAGTGCGCACAGCTCAGTTGAAGGCAGCGGCAGCAGCAAGAGCCGAGCGCAGTTTAAAATCAAGGTGTGGCTCTGCACTCCCAAGCCCTCTGAGCTCCGAGGAAGACGCTTTGGAGTCTAGAAGGGAGACTGCAACCGGTGACAAAGCCATTAAGAATGCATCACAAGGGCAGCTGGCTGATGGAAAAAGGCTTGAGGAAGAGCTCCCCCCCTCACAAAATAATGTATCAGGCTCCTTTGTTGAAGGTGATGGAGTTTGTGAGGCAGATGTAAGGGAATTGACAAACGTGACAGTCCTGGGGGGAGAAAAAGATCCTCCTGCTCATATAGAGGCTAACGTGAAAGATAACATCAATGGCCTGCCCTGTGGATTACCAAAAGATTATCCATTGTTCTTCAAAGCTAAAACAGCTTCAATACCAGCAACATCATCATCGGTCTTGCATCCTTCTTCTCATGGTATACAAGGCAGCTCACTACAGGGGGATCTGTCAGCAGCTACGTCCCCCAAAAGGAAACCAGTATTCTAGTGGACTCCCAGCTACCGCCACAGCCACAGACACTGCCACAGCCACAGCCTCAGCTACAGCTACAGTTTCAGCAAGGGTCCTATCCTCAAAGTGGAGGAGAAGATGGGGGACAGCATCACAGGAAGAACTATTGGCAGAGGTAGGCAAACCTCCATCCGAGATAATAGGACAGCAGCAAGGAGAGGCGACCTCTATGCAATGCGACATAAAGATCATGCTAAATCTTATCCTGGATGAGATAAGAGAATTGAAGATTACACAAGCCAGCGAGATAGCGTCTCTCCATCATCACTTAACAAAAATCGAGGCTGCAGTTGGGGCCCTCCCAGTCAGAATGCAAGAGGCAGAGGGCCAAATTTCCCAGCTTGAGGATTAGATGAACTTGATGCAGCAGCAAGTCAACTCTGCTAGAAAAGAAAAAGCTTCATTGGAGAGCAAGCTCGAGGAGCTGGAAAACCACTCAAGGCGGTCCAACCTACGCATAGTTGGTATTCCTGAAGGATGTGAAGGGGGCAAAACAATCCAATGGGTCGAGACATTCATAAAAAAAATGTTATCCCAGAATTTTCCGGGGACCTTACTATTACACGAGCCCACAGAGTACCATCTCAGCCATTTCCAAACTCCAAATTACCACAGACAATTTTAGTGAATTTCGCAGACTATCAGATCAAAGATCAAATACTCACTAAAGCCATCCAAAAGAAGAAATTTTCTGGTGATGAAGGAGTCAGCTGCCGTATTTTCTCCGACATGTCTGAAGCAGCGGCACGTCGGCGAAAAGAGTTTAAGCTGCTGTACCTATTTAAAGCCCAGGTCGCACAGGCTGCGATAGCACAGCAGTCTAAGTTTAGAGTTCTAGTAAGAGGAAAATTCCACATGTTTTCTAATGATGACGAAGCCCAGAAATTATTACAAGAAATATCCACCGGGATATAGATCAGTATTGTATAGTAAATTGGTTCTGGGCGTTGGTGGGGAGGGACTGATCACGTAGGGTGCAATTCCATGGCACCCAATGGGGAGAACCTGAGAGGAGAGGAGAGGGGTATGGTGGGCAATTCCCCATCCTCTGGGGGGGGTGGGTTTGGGCACTGGGGGGGCGAAGGGGGGTGTGGGCACTGAGGGAGGGTGGTGGAGTTAAAAAAGAAAATGAGCAGAGTTATAGATGGCAATACACTGGAAGGAAATGTATTATTGACAGCGCCTTAGACTTAAGCAACAGTTGTAGGGATGGGTCATAAAGTTCGAATAATTACTATTAATGTAAATGGTATTTCCAACAAACAAAAATATGGTGGATTAATAAGATGGTTGGCTTCATTCTCACCACAAATTTTGTTTCTTCAGGAAACTCATCTTAAGACGAATACACCAAAGCTCTATATTCCTAAGGTCTTTTCTAAAGCTTATTTTGCATCGGCCCAGGTGGCGATAAGGGGGGTTGCCTTCTACTTTGGACAAGGGATAGACTGGGAAATTGTTCAAATTCAGAGAGATTCGTATGGTAGATGGATATGGGTCACAGCCAAGGTAAACAGCAATATATTGAATTTTGTGAATTACTATGCACCAGTTGTAGATGACCCCACAGGTATTATGAAGATCAATGATATGGCTAGAGGGGCGGTGGGTCCAATAATTTTAGGTGGCGATTTTAATTTTGTCCAAGACCTGGCAATGGATACATCAAATAAAACCAAGAAACAACTGAAGCCAAGGACCAAAAGAGCGATAGAGGTAATAAAACAAAACTATCAATTAATTGATCCATGGCGCAAGGGTCATAGGGAAATTATGCAATATACTTACTACTCCCCCCAATTAACCCTGGGCGTAGTTCGCGTAGTAGCGCTACGCGTAGCTACGCAAAGTGCACTTCGCACTACGCGAGCTACGCGTAGCACTACGCGAACTGCGTAGTGCGGTAGGAAATGCTGTTCGCAATGATTGCACAGTGCCGGATGCTTGTCCGCACTGTGCAATCATTGCAAACGGCATCTTGCACAGTGCAAGCGGTCGTTTTCTGCCGCTCGAGTAGATTTGCACTTGAGCGGCAGTTTTCTCAACGCAGACTGGTAGTTTCTCATCGCGAACGGTCGCGAGCATACGCGACCACTCGCAATGAGAAACCTGACCTCCCCGCGTTGAGAATCTCGCCGGGAGGTTTATTTTCCACGCTCGCGATCGGCAACTTGATGTTGCTGATCGCGAACGAGGAAAAAGTTTCACCGGGATGTCATTTTGCTCGCTCGCGGTCGCCAACTTGACGTTGAGGACCACGAGCAAGCAAAAAATGCCTGCACTGTGCTACGTGCAATTCGCGTAGCGCGTAGTTGCGCAAACTACGCAAACTACGCGAGCGTAGCGTAGTTTTCCGCCCAGGCCTATCCCCAATACCAGTCTGCCTCCCGTATTGATTTTTTTTTTATATCCCATTCTTTGAATTGTCTGAATGCAGATATTTGGGATAACTCTTTTTCAGACCACTCGCTGGTCAAAATTGAAATTGATCTAGAGTTAGGAAAGAGGGAAAGATCCAGGTGGCAGATGGATAGACTTCTTTTAACTAACCCACAATGGTTGGATAGCATGAGAGAATGGATCAAAGAGTTTTTCCAGGTTAACAAGGGTACTGCAATGCTCTTCTCTGTCTGGGGGGCCTTCAAGGCCTCAGTACATGGGCAAATGATCGCCTATATGTCTGAGCAAACAAGGATTCGAAAGTCTCGAATAGTTGAACTCCAGCAAGCAGTCGATATAGCCTTGTTAAGAAAAAACAGCTCTTTGGGGGGAGGACATTTAGCTAAGGAACAATTAAGGAAAGCAAAACAGGAGTTAAGGGAGTTTTTTTTATATTGAAGAAATAAATAATTCACAATCATACCAGCAAAGATTTCACGAGGAAAGCCAAATGATATGAACATTTTTAGCGTAGACAACAAAAGTAAAAAAAAGAAGCGGCAGTAATCAATGAATTAGTGGTACCCGGGACACAGATCTTAGTATCCGAAAAAGACGCAATTGCTAAAATATTTTTAGATCATTACAATGAATTATATGCAACTGATTATAATGTATCGAAGCAAGAAATTCAGCAATACTTCCACGATATAAAACTCCCTCAGATCCTTAGCGGGCAGAAAGAGGCATTGATTGCAGATATTTCTGCAGCTGAAATTCTTCAGGCCTTAGTTCAATGCCAGGAGGAAAGGCCTGCGGAAATGATGGCCTCCCAACTGAATTTTATAAGGCATTCTCGAAAGAGCTAGTAGCATTCTTGCATGAGCTTTTTAATCATGTTAAGGCGGGAGGCGAGGTTCCAGCAGCTTTTAAAGAATCCTCCATAGCTAGCTTTGTAAAGAAGGGGAAAAACCCCAGGGACGTTAGTTCATACAGGCCAATTAGCCTGCTAAACGCAGATTATAAAATCCTGATGAAAATTTGGAAAAATCGATTTACTCCAATGGCCCAGCATGTGATTCACACGGACCAAACAGGGTTCGTAGCAGGCAGGTCTATGTCTTCTAACACCGTTTTTTTAGTTCAAGCACTCGACTTTTTCAATATTAATCTAACACCAGCTCTGATAATGATGGTCGACGCAGAGAAGGCGTTCGATTTGGTAAACTGGGGCGCTCTTTTTATGGTCTTGAAAGCTTTGAGAGCCCCTTGATATATATTCTGAAGCATGGAGATGGTCTGGGGGAGACCATCTCCATGCTTCAGAATATATATATATCAAGGGGCTCAGGCCCAGGTTAGAATAAACTCTAATCTGGCAGGTACAATAGATATAAGACGGGGAACCCGACAGGGGTGCCCCCTATCCCCTGTAATAATCACTTTTTTTTATTGAACCCTTGGCCGTTAGGATTCGTGACAATACAGAGATAAAAAATCCAATAGCGGGAATGTCAAAACTAAAACTCTTCGCAGATGATGTTATATTGTACCTTAAACTAGGGGTGGGCGGAAAGCTCCGCGAAACGGTAAAAAATCTCTGCGAGCACGCAAAAGTTCCGCGAACACGTGGAATTGCTTCTTCCGCCCGTTCGCAATGCTTTTTTCCTGTTCGCGAACGCTTTTTGCGTGCTCGGGGAGAAATATCTTGCGAACACGCATTTTGAAAGCGCGAACAAGCAAAAAATTCCGCGGAGCCGCGGATCACGGAATTTTTGCCAATTCCGCGTTCTCCGCGGAACGGGAAATTACCCAAATTCCGCGAGCGGAATGGAATTTACCTGCGCAGTCCTACCTTAAACACGAAAGACAAAATATCGGAACAATGTTAAGAGAATTTGCAGAGTTTGAGTCAATCGGTGGATACAAAATTAATCACAAAAAAACTGAAGTCCTGGTCCTAAATGCTCTTAGCAATTTCCTTCCAGACAATTTAAAACAACAAGCTCTCTCTCTTGATCCGATACGATATCTGGGGATATACGTTTCAAATCAATATGCGGATATTTCCATATTAAATTTAACCCTGGGCATAATACTTTGCTACGCTCACGAAGCATGCAAAGTTTGTGCTACTACGCACTACGCAAATTGCACGTAGCAGAGTGAATAACTGTACTAATAAACGTAGCGTAGCAGGAGTATAATAAACTCCTTCAAATGCTTTGATAAAGCAATTTTTTATGCTAAAAAGCATATAACCAATTCACAAAAATGAATGTTGACAATAAAATATCAAGCAATGAGAGAGGTGATGATTTTGGAGTCCCCCTAACCTAGGGGAGGACCAAGCAGATGCCTTGAACACAAAAAGCATATCATGTGAACGATTCAATGGTGGTCCCTTCCTCCTAGGACCACCCCAAGCACAATTATGGGCAAAAATACAATCCCAACCAAGGCCCTGCAAAGCATTATGGGACGAGATTAGCAGTGGGCAGTGAATATTATAGTGTCCAATATCAAAATAATTCTACAAAGAGCTGCAGTTCAACTAGTCGTCACTGGGTGTCGTCCTCAAGAGTGAAATGCAAAAGTATTGAAAACCTTTCATGAAGCTTTTGCATTTGACTCGTGAGGACGACACCCAGTGACGACTAGTTGAACTGCAGCTCTTTGTAGAATTATTTTGATATTGGACACTATAATATTCACTGCCCACTGCTAATCTCGTCCCATAATGCTTTGCAGGGCCTTTGGTTGGGATTGTATTTTTGCCCATAACTGTGCTTGGGGTGGTCCTAAGAGGATGGGACCACCACCTAATCATTCAATAAGATGTGCTTTTTGTTTTCAAGACATCTGCTTGGTTCTCTCCCTAAGTTAGCGAGGATACCAAAATCATCACCTCTCTCACTGCTTTTTGTTTTCACTTTAGTGAAATGACTATATGCAATTTTAGCATATAAAGACAGAGATATTTATTTTATCTTAACTTGCACTGTACAAGTTTGCTTTTGGTAATTATTGTACAGTGCAGTGAGTCAAGCACACAGCTAGCACTACGCCCAGGCTTAATAATAATAACAAACTCCTTCAAATGCTTTGATAAAGCAATTTTTTATGCTAAAAAGCATATAACCAATTCACAAAAATGAATTTTGACATATCAAGCAATGAGAGAGGTGATGATTTTGGAGTCCCCCTAACCTAGGGGAGGACCAAGCAGATGCCTTGAACACAAAAAGCATATCATGTGAACGATTCAATGGTGGTCCCTTCCTCCTAGGATCACCCAAGCACAGTTATGGGCAAAAATACAATCCCAACCAAAGGCCCTGCAAAGCATTATGGGACGAGATTAGCAGTGGGCAGTGAATATTATAGTGTCCAATATCAAAATAATTCTACAAAGAGTTGCAGTTCAACTAGTCGTCACTGGATGTCGTCCCTCACGAGTCAAATGCAAAAGCTTCATGAAAGGTTTTCAATACTTTTGCATTTCACTCTTGAGGGACGACACCCAGTGACGACTAGTTGAACTGCAGCTCTTTGTAGAATTATTTTGATATTGGACACTATAATATTCACTGCCCACTGCTAATCTCGTCCCATAATGCTTTGCAGGGCCTTTGGTTGGGATTGTATTTTTGCCCATAACTGTGCTTGGGGTGGTCCTAGGAGGAATCGTTCAATAAGATGTGCTTTTTGTTTTCAAGACATCTGCTTGGTTGTTGGTTCTCTCCCTAAGTTAGTGAGGATACCAAAATCATCACCTCTCTCACTGCTTGTTAACTTTTTGTTTTCACTTTAGTGAAATGACTATATGCATTTTTAGCATATAAAGACAGAGATATTTATTTTATCTTAACTTGCACTGTACAAGTTTGCTTTTGGTAATTATTGTACAGTGCAGTCAAGCACACAGCTACGCACTACGCAATTTGCATAGCTACGTGTAGTTGAAGCTGTACTTCACGTAGCTACGTGAAGTGCTACTACGCAAACTACGCCCGGGCTTAATTAAATTATGAAGCCATACTGAAAAAAATCAAAGATCTATTGGATAAATGGATACTTCTTCCCCTCACATTGATTGGTCGCATAGCACTTATAAAGATGTCGATTTTACCATTGCTAATTTTTCTTCTTTCTAATATTTTGGTTAAAATCAATACAATATATTTTAAAGACTTGGAAAAAATTTTTTGCCAGTTTATTTGGAACAAGAAAGCTCCAAGGGTAAAATTACCTATACTTCCACTTGACACTAGTTGGGGTGAGCTTGCACTTCCTCATATCCGTACTTACTATGAAGCAGCATTCTTGGATATAATTGTTTGCTTAATCGACAGGAAGCTTTTTTTGGATAAGATGGTTCAGGAAGCCGGATCACAGATTCCGGTTTTTATCAAAACAGCAAAATTTCCACAAAAAAACGAGATACAAGACGCTCCAGGCGTTTAGTAATAGACTTCAGGCATTTTATTCTCTAAAGGCTCATTTTGCAGGGTGTGAATATTTGCGGCTCACAGAATGCAGAAGTTTGGGCCTTCAAATCCAGAATAGCCATTTAAGATTCTGGAAAACTAAGGGATTTAAAGAACTGGGCCACTTTTTAATTGGAGGGAGATGTATTAATTGGCAGGAGATTCAATCTAGATGCGGAAATCGGAGCAAGCTTTTCTTTTTTCAGGTTAGACAACTATTGAATAAATATGCATTTCCAGGCAATACAGGTACCTCTCCGGTTTTAGCTGCTTTGTTTAGAACTAAATTAAGTGGCATAGGGAATTGGTATCGATTACTACAAAATCAAGGGGAGACCCTTTTGGTTACCAATTTTCTCGAAAAGATAAAACAGGAAACACAATGTAATTTTTCAGATGGGGAGTGGCAAGCCATTTCGCAATACAGTAGTAAGACATTAAGAGCGGCAAATTTTAAAAGAATGGCATTTTTATTTCGCTGGATGGCTTACTACACTCCCAAAGCACTCCATAAGACGTATCCTGAGATGGAGAACAAATGATTCCGGTGTCAGCAGGTGGAAGAGGGATGCTGGTTACATGTTTGTTTTACATGCCCAATGGTAAGACAGTTCTGGGAGAAAATCTGTGTTGAGCTTAGCCATGGCCTGCAGAGAAGGGTGGAACCTGAGTTAGCACTCTTTGGTTTATTAAAACAGACACAAACCCAGCCAATAACTAGAGGGGAGGAAATGTTTTTAGCAATTACTTCTGTGGTGGCACGCTCTCTGATCCTTCAGAACTGGAAGACAACCAAAGTACCAACATTTCTAGAATGGTATACAAAAATAAGTTGAGTAAGAAAGTTTGAAGAGGTTTATGCGAAAAGGCTTGGAGCTAGGAAAAGATATATCTCAGTATGGAAGCATATGGACAATATAGAAAAAAATCTCCAAGGGTGAATACACCTAACTGGCTTTTTAGTAACTTATTTAAGCACACGTGCACTTTGAAAAGTATTGGATAGAATATAAGTCAATGTATTAGATCGATGTATTAACAACGCATTAGAGAGGAAGTATGGAAAACTTAGAGATTTTTGTGCGCTGCACTTGCACTTTATTATTTAAGAAAAGTCTTGATAATGTAATAATGTTTGCTAGAAGAATATTTTTAATAATGGCGTTGATTGTAGAATTATGAAATCTGTTGTGTGTATCAGTATCGTTTTTACTCTGCTCAATAAAAATAAAAATAAAAAATTACTTATAATGGTAAGTACAAAAATATCAGTAAAAAAATATCATTGGCACTAATATCATCCAAAAATAGACAGAAATATAGATTTTTTCAAAATATACATAGAGTTTATACATTTGCACACCAATGTTGCGATTTCTAGCCACAGACACTGTTCAGGAATCTGAAATCTTCTCGATAAACTCGATATATATTTTTGCCTTTTTGCACATATATTGTAATGATTTTAATTAATTATGCAATAGAGGAATGTTGACAAACAAATAGAGTTTAATGTAGTAAATGTTAAATATTTTAATATATAAATGTAATATAATGTAAATAAAATATATTCCACTAATAATTAACACTATGGGCCCGATTATGATGTTGGGTAGACCGCCACCAACATGCCATCGGTGTCGGTCCGTCTGACATCTAGGGCAGCGGTCCGACCGCCGGATTATGATACTGGCGGTTGGAGCAATTTGGGTGGGGGAAAAGACCACCACCTCCCACAGGCTCAAAGAGCCTGTGGGCCGGCGGTCGGAGCCTAATCCCTACAATGGAGGCAGTGCCTGCGGAGGCACCGCCGTAGGGATTAGGATGTGAGTTTACGACAGCCTTTTCATGGCGGTCCGACCGTCTCCCCCTCGCCTCTGCTATGTGGCCCAGGGGGCACCTATGGTGCCCCCCAAACATCCATGCACCGTGTGCCAGGAACCACATAGTGCCAGGCACAAGGTGCATGGATGTTCAAAACATTCCTTTTTCTATTGCGGCTTGTGCTGCGCCCATTTCCGGGCCACAGCACAAGCCACAATAGAAAAAGGGATGTTTCCAACTGCCTACATGGTGGTCGCATCCTAATCTGGAGGGTGGGACCTCCGACTACTTGTTGGGCGGTCCCACTCCTGCTGCGAAGCGTCCGACCGCCATCGTAATAAGCCCTTATATGTAAATATATACTTACATAAAAACACAAACACAAATACATGTTTGTATTTATATAAATGTGCATAGTGTAATATAATTTATAAAATATTTATTTAACATTATAATCGTTTTTTTATATTTTAAATTCATCACTATGAATTTGAAATATAAAAAATTATTATAATGCATACTGTATAATTACTATAATTGTTTATATTTAAATTAAGTAAAATATGGAGTACTGATTATTTTGCTTATATTTTAGATGCAGAATGCTAGGTTTGTATTGGTATAAGGTGGGAAGGTAACTAAGTGATAATTAAATAACTTTTAACTATTATTTTTATTATTTACTTGATTTTTAAATATGCACATTTTGGAATACTTATTTATTTTAATGTTATTTTAGTTGTAGGATGCTAGGTTTGTAGGGATCTAGGGTGGGAAGTTAATTAAGTAATAATTAATAATTAATTATTGAATGTTAATTAATTATTTAATTTATTTTACTTTTTTAAGTTATGGAATTGTTTTTTTTTATTTTTAGGTGTGGGCTGCTACATGTGTAAGTGTACATGGTGGGAAGTTAATTAATTAATAATTTAATAACAATTATTGATTAATTGATAATATTTTTTTATTGAATAGTAATTATGTATTGTTTAATTCTTTAGTTATTTTAATACATGTATATATTTTATGTTAATTCATATTTTTTATTAAGTGTTTAATATTTTTTCTGCATTCATGGGGTTACTCATATATGTGACATAGTTTCCCTACTCTTGTTGAGACTGCAGTAGGAAAAGTAAAATTTACCTCTTCGCAGTTCAACACTTACCCTACTGTTGCGCTCTTTGGATTGGGAATATTTCCTTTAGCCCCTTCAAAATCCAACGCTTTCCCTACTGTTGCAGAGACTGAAGTGGGAAAATACATTTTACCCCTCCAAAGTTCAACATTTTCCCTACTGTTGCGCTGACTGAAGTGGGCGTAGTAAATGTCACCCCTCCGAAATCCAACGCTTTCCCTACTGGTGCAGGGACTGGAGTGGGAATAGTAAATTCTACCCCTCCAAAGTCCAACACTTTCCCTACTGCTGTGCTGGTAGTAGTGGAATAAGTAAATGTCACCCCTCTGAAATCCAATGGTTTCCCTACTGTTGCACAGACTGGAGTGGGAATAGTAAATTTCACCCTTCTGAAGTCCAACACTTTCCCTACTGTTGCATTGACTAGAGAAGGAATGGTAAATCTAACTCCTCTGAAGTCTAGCACTTTCCCTATTATTGCACTGACTGGAGTAGGAATAGTAAATCTAACCCTCCCCCGCGAAGTCCCACACTTTCCCTATCTTTGCATAGAATAGAGTGGAAATAGAATATTTAGTATTCTTACCGTCTCTCTGCTACGACAAGGACTGCGACCCAAGGGGTGTGGTGCATGAAATTGGAGGAGCACAGCAGTGGCACAATTGAAAACTAAACAAAGTATACACACACTCAGAGTTCATCTGCAATATCAATGAACGTGTTTCTTGAATATCGTCTCTTGACGTGTTTCGGCCAAGAAATGGCCTTAATCACATGTAGTTTTTCGATTTAATATTCTTAGACTTAAATAGTTTTCATAATATTGGTTAAATAGATTTTATAGGATTTATTGTTATATTTTTTATTTTATATTATTTGTTTTTAATTTAAATCTATTTTGATATTTATATCATTTTTTGTTCATTTGCTTTTTGGATTTTTCAATTTATTTATCATCTACATTAATTCATATTTTTTTTGTAATCAGCTGCTTATATTTTTCATAGTTTTATTGTCTATGTATACCAGATATATATTTATATATATAGTGTAACATAATTAATACAAATATGCATTTTACGTTATATTAATTATATTAATACTTTAAACGTAGCACTAATTATAAATATATATATATATATATATATATATATATATATATATATATATATATATATATATATGCCAAAACTTCTCCTTCCGTGAAAGTAGAAACAGGGACACAGCGGGGCTTAGAAGACTCCGTTTATTCAAACCCGGCATAACGCGTTTCGGCGACTGCCTTTTCAAATGCCTCGGGTGATTTGAGGTTTCAGTTCACTCGTGTAAGCCCATCCTCCTAAAGTAGCGTGGGACACACCAGAATCTCATTACTTCAGAGTGTACTCAAGCTGCTCAGTGTTCAAAGACTGCAAGTTCCAGCATGCAGTTGGTCCGTGGCGCTAATGAGTATCTCTGTCAGCCCTTTTATTTTATTACTCCAAGTGAGAGGCTGAATGATGTGATTCAGGTTGAAACCTTGACACAATCCTGGACAATAAACGGTTTCTCCGCCCTCTCTTCCAACCGTCCTCTTCCCCGCTGGCAGAGTGCCTAGAGGTGCTGTTCAAGTAACTGCGTCTCTCCATGTAGTATGGACTGTCTATGACCACAGGTTCACTGCTTCCTGGGTACGGTCGGCGATCCGGTATTAAGCCATTGATACCTTTGGATACTTGAGGAAGGGTCCCCATTGCGCGTCAGTGGCTGCACGCTAAATATGCCAAAACTTCTCCTTCCGTGAAAGTAGAAACAGGGACACAGCGGGGCTTAGAAGACTCAGTTTATTCAAACCCGGCATAACGCGTTTCGGCGACTGCCTTTTTCAAATGCCTCGGGTGATTTGAGGTTTCAGTTCACTCGTGTAAGCCCATCCTCCTAAAGTAGCGTGGGACACACCAGAATCTCATTACTTCAGAGTGTACTCAAGCTGCTCAGTGTTCAAAGACTGCAAGTTCCAGCATGCAGTTGGTCCGTGGCGCTAATGAGTATCTCTGTCAGCCCTTTTATTTCATTACTCCAAGTGAGAGGCTGAATGATGTGATTCAGGTTGAAACCTTGACACAATCCTGGACAATATATATATATTCCTAATATTATACTTGAAATTTTAAGAATGCAAAATAAAATAAAGTGTTGCTTATAAATTAAATAATGAATTCACATTTAATAATTACTTGTTAATTATAAATTATTACTTATTTTCCCCACCCTAGATCCCTACAAACCTAGCATCCTCCATCTAAAATATAAGCAAAATAAATCAGTACTCCATATTTTAAATAATTTTAAAAATAAATTGAATTATTAACAACTAATTTTGCATTGTTAATTAATTATTACTTAATTACCTTCCCACCCTACAGCCCTACAAACCTAACAGCTTGCAACTAAAATATAAGTAAATAAATAAATATTCAATCAATTGCATAACTAAAAATCAATTAAATAATTAATTAACAATGAATAATTAATTGTTAATTATTACTTAATTAACTTCCCACCGTATACCCCTACAAATCTAACAGCCTGTAAATAACATATACTGAAAACAAATCAGTATTACATAAATTACATAATAACTAGCAGTCATAAAATGAAATAAAATTTAGTAAATAATTCTTAATTGGTTATTACCTAATTAACTTCCCATCCTATCCCTCTAAAAACCCATCAACCCACTACAACACCATAAATTACTATTAAAAATTAATAACAAAATCCAAATCACTTAAAATTAAAAGTTATCTTTTAAAAGCAACATTTATATAAACAACAGTAACGTATAAAATTAATTTATCAACTAAAACACATTAAAATAATTACAAAACAATATTTGTAACAATATTTAATTTCCAATATTTCTGTCTCATGATATTTCCAAATCGATATTTTGTCCAAACATCATTGGATGTTTGGACAAAATATCGATTTGAAAATATCAGAGAAACAGGTAAAAGTTGTAGATTTTTTAGTGTATTTGTATTTTGGAATAAATCCATGAATGTCCACTGCTATATGTGTCTGTCCCAGTGAGTATGAAGGTATCTGTATCCACTAATGTGTAGTTGTTCTGTTAAGTATTATTAGGTCTAGCCTTTGTAGCAGTTTTAGCAGACTATTGTTTTCCAAAAAATAAAAAAAATCTTAATATGCATACTTACAAGGGCTTTTAGAAAGCGGACTTAATCTATTGGTCTTTTAAATTGTCATTCACCCTTTGTTTCTGCCTGCTACTGCATGGGGCAATGGGTCAGCCCACTCTAACCACTGGCAGTACTTGGGGGGTCATTATGATGGCGGAAGGACCGCCACCGCCAGCCGTGCGGTGGCGAGCCCTCCGCCATCGAACGTGGATTCACCGCCCGCCAGATTAGGATGGCGGGCGGATCCAGACCACGACCGTGGCGGGCGCAAAGACCGCCCGCCACGGAACCGCCACAGGCAATCGTTCCGATTGCCTGGCGGAGTGGTCTGCATCCGTAAAATGGTGGCGGTGCCTAGCAGGCACCGTCCGCCAAATTAGGATGCTGGCTTCAGCCAGCCTTTCCATGGCGGCAAAACCGCCATGGAAAGGCTGGCGTGGATTGGTTTTTCGGGGGCCCGTTGCGGGCCCCCCTTGTGTTGGGGGCAGGTGTTGGTGCACTGGGGGGGTACCCATGGTACCCCCCTACATTTCACAGCACTAAGTGGCAGGCAGCGAGTGGTGCCTGCCACGTAGTGCAGTGAAATGCACCACATGCATTTTTAACATCGCTGTGGGTGCTGCAGTCAGCAGCGCCCGCCGCAATGTTAAATTGCAAGATGCGACCGCCATGGTGGCGGTCGCATCCTAATTTGGTGTGCGGGACCGCCGCATGCATGGCGGGCGGTCCCACTCCCCGACACGATGGCAGACAGACTGAAGTCCGTCCGCCATCGTAATCGACCCCTAAATGCTGGTGCTGAGTACGTAAAACACTGGGACAAATTAAGCACTGTCCCATTGTCTCTCTTTATTTTGAGTGAAGTCACAAAGCCTGTGCACATTGCTCACAACCACACAAAATTATTTCCTTTCTCTTCAGTGATAAACTTGCTTCAAAGTGTGCTTTTTAATTTATTATCATGAATAACTATTATTTATTTTACCTGACTTTGTATTGCCCAGCTGGATGGTGATTTACTTTCCTTTTCATTTGAAAGTTGCTGGTATAAAGTTGTTGAGCGACATTGTAACTGCCTGCGATGTTAATACTCAGGTAGGTTTGCATTTTTTTTTCTTCTTGTCTCCGGACACCAGCATCGTACTCGTGATATTTTTTTCCAGAGTCTTTATTTGTTATCCCGGAGTGTACATAGTTTAATCACACAAGTGTTATCTCACCCAGGAGAAATGAAGGCAGCCGTCATATGAATAGTATAATACATAACCTACTTTAATTATTATACAAAAATGGTGTAAAAGCAGGTTTATCTTAGATGAGAATTAAAAATATTTTTAGCCAGGGCACAAAATATATCACAGGTTATAAAATCCAATAAAATAAATTATAACATTTGCAAATTTAATAGACATTCTACATAAATGTGATAATAAAGTAAGCCTTAAATTCCCTTTTTACAATTGTCTCTGACATCATAAAGCGCATAATTTGGAAACCATTGCTACATATTTTGTGGCATTGTTGGTGTTTTTTATTGTGCGCATTAGTCACTGCATCGTCAGATACAAACACTTCTGCTGTGTTTTTAATGTGCTGCAGTGTTTATGTTGCGGCGGTACTTTTAGATTAGCTGCTTCATGTTTTACTTCTCTACTGAAGATCGCCACGTTCTCTGTAAAACTAATTGCAAATACTTTGGCAGGAAATTAATGGATTTTGCATTTCTTTTTTTGTGCTCAGCCACAAAATGCACTTTTTTCATTTTTCGTTCTGTA
Organism: Calotriton arnoldi; assembly: GCA_963921515.1. Taxonomy (NCBI): domain Eukaryota; kingdom Metazoa; phylum Chordata; class Amphibia; order Caudata; family Salamandridae; genus Calotriton; species Calotriton arnoldi. The sequence goes on along the minus strand of CAWUFW010000123.1, from coordinate 5,034,976 downwards.
AGACCTACAATTCCTCGTGAGTCGCAGCTTGGCAGCTTTGAGTGTCAGCTGGGCCTGCGGGGACATGGTGGAGTGGAGGTGACAGCACAATTTTGAGGGCAGATTACACACACTCAGCTGAGCGGTGGAGCGTTCGGCTGCCTTCAATATCACGGGCACCTTCACATCTATTGAGCGACTCGCAAGATGGCCGGCGTGACCTGGATCCTGAGATTGTAAACATCGATCACGCGGCCCTTCAGCTTGAGTGCGGCCCATCAAACACTCTGGTACTTAGACGTGGTGGGGCTGGTCAGGGAAGGTGTGCGAAGGCACCCATGCACTTGAGTGGCTTACATCACCGCAGGCATGCATTTCACAAATGCGCAACATGTCCCCTGCATGGAAGATTGCAATGAGTACCTATTCATGTTGCCAGGGAACAGAAGAGGGCTCTGTCATCACCATGAAAGACATTTGACGTGGCCAGTGTTGCTGTTGCCACACCACAACAAGGCTTGGTGCACAGAGGATGCTGGGGGGTGTTAGATCTGTGTGCCCCCCTCTGCGCTTTACTCTTCAGATGGTATGGGATGGGGGTGCTCTCCTGACTCATCTCATTGTGAATTTGGGGGGAAGCGATTTCCAATTCCAGAAGCTGGCCTCTTTCTTTGCCTCTCACTTCCAATGTTGCTTTTACTGTTGAATCCACCTCGGTTTCTGATCCAACATCCATGCACATGCCACGAGATGCGGGGTGCACAGAGTGGGCATTGTCTTACTAACCTTGGCCTAGACAGCTCCACTGCTAAATAGCAAGTTGGGCAGAAGAAGGGTCTAGATTAGAACTTTGCTGTTTCTGAGGATTGTGCCGTTCTAGCTCTACGCTGATCCCAGGATGATCCCCACGTTTGGCCGCTTAGAGCTTTCCTCTGTACCACTATCTCTGCTCCAGTTCCTTCCCTATGACTCTATTTTAAGTTCATGGTCAAACCATGCTTGGTTTAGTCCTCCAGTATGGATGTTATGTTAGGTCCAGTGTTTAGGTCACATTCTTCCCCTGGTGGACTTTTTCAACAAACATGCTCTCCAGTGTGTAGGAACTTTCAGAAACCATAATTTCCACAACGGGTTTAAAAACCAGTGTTGTGGAACACTGCTACCCAGAAACAATATGCATTCAGTAAACAGTGTTCCTTAAAAATAGGTCCTTCTAGAACATTTTCCCCTCCATCTGGACGAACATCTCCCATTCTTCTTCCTAGAGAGACTCAAAGCACCTTTCGTCCAACCGACACTACATAACTTTTGCAACTTCACCTCAGCTTCCGAGGAGGGATATCCCTGACGCCTTCAGATATATCTTGATTCTCTGCGCCTTACAGGGATTAATATTCCGTTCTTCTTTCTTAGGTTAGGAATATTTTGAAGAACTGTTATCTGTAAAAATCTATGTTCATTATGAGGGGTGGAATATTTCCGTTTAATTTCTATTTTATCTTAGTATGTATAATTATGTAGTTTTGTAAAATTAGCTCTGTACTTGGATTTACGAATAGCTGTTGACTATGCGCTCACTTTCTAAAACACTCTGACGCTTGAGGTCTAGTAAGCACCATATAAAACTACAAACACATATGGAAATAAAAAAGAAATAAAACAATAGTTCCAAGAAGAATGACCTGGGTCTCCAAAACATTTCCTCTGAGTGTCATATTTCTGTCCTTTTATCTGTGCCTTTACTCATATAGCTAATCAATATGTTGTCTCCTTGCTCAACTGATACTGCAATGCAACACACTTCTAACTTTTCTATTCCTGATGCCTTCTCTGTAACACTTAGGGCCTGATTACAAGTTCGGCAGTCCATCGGACTGCCAAACCCATAGTGGAGGTGCAGTGGCGGTTGGGGACCACCGCACCAGTGGTCCTACCGCCGTATTACAACTACAGTGGTCGGACCGCCAGGGAACCACGTTCTCTGGCGGTGGCGCGGCGGTCTGAGGCATCTAATATGCTGGCGGTCCCGCTGCGGCACCGCCGAGCAAATTACAAGTTTTCCTCACCGCCAGGATTTCATGGCAGTGTTCACACCATGAAATCCTGGTGGTGAGGAAACAAAGGGTTGCCTCTGGGCCCCCTGTGTGCATGCACCCCATTTCCTGCATGGCATGGACTTAATAGTCCATGCCGGGCAGGAAAGGGCTTCGGTGTTCCATTGCGGTGCCTTCAAAGGCACCGCTGTGGGAAAAGCAAAGGGCTGCCCGCCAGACAACGAGAAAACTCGTAATCTGGCAGGCGGTTGGCAGTCGGGTTTGGCGACGTGGGAGCTGGGCAGTGGTGTGCCGCCCGCTCATGCACCGCCAACCTCGTAATCAGGCCCTTAATCTAAATATGTTTCCTATATTATTACACCTCAAAATTCAAAGGACTATCCTAATCTGTTACCCTAAAACATTTATGATACATGCCCAAGTTCAACAGGTTGCTTCCTTACAATACGACTGAAAGCTAGAACTATGAAGAACTCCTTTGCGAGAGGTCCTTGTGTTCATGGTGCCCTGCTCCTATGCGCAAAGCCCTCTGCCTGAGCGTGTCTGACCTCTGAAGCGTTCCGATGTGAGTGTCCCTCATGCGCAAGGTGCAATGCTCCTATGCAGTGATGAAATCCCTCTAGTGACATCTTACAGATTTATGTGGCCCCCATCAACATATATTTTGGGGCCCCTGTTGGGAAGAACTTTCAACTTATTATCCGTTTTAGGATCATTCACGCCCTCATGAAGGCAAACAATATTGATTTATATGTTAAACCTTCAGAAACAGGGACTCGTGAGCTCAAACTCCCTGGTGTCCATGCGTCAAATAGTACCTCAAGAAAACTTGAACAAGCATTGAGAAAGCTATTTCTTTTTATTTTTGCATCTAGATTTTTTAAAAACTTTTAACAATAATATTTTATGTGGAATTGAGTGTTTAACCAGCTTGTTACTCCCATTGTAGGAAAAATATGATAAAGGGTGACTTGTTACATGCTTAGTAGACTAGTGCATAATATTAAATTAAGATATATGCACTAAGTTCTCAAAATAGTAGGTTTAGTTGCCAAACATTTCAAAACACAAATGTACCCCCCTTCACTGCTGGCATTCTTACTGCAACAGTGAAACTCAAAGCACTGCTCTGAGGATTTCCAGCATTCCATGGGTAAAAATCTAATAACATTCTCCTAAGTTCTCTTTCCTGGTCTTGTCTCTCTTCTCCTCTTTATGTGTGGGCTCTTCCCTGGCTAGGCAGGTACTGTGACCCTGCGGACTAAGAGAAATGGGATGGGGTAAGATACAGCAGGAGATGGACAGACATAAAGAGAACTGTATAGTGAGAGATGTGAAGTAGAGGTAGAAGGAGGTAGAGCTAGAGACGATGTAGAAAGGTATGTGAGGTGGGGGGAGTAAAGTAAATAGGAGAACGTGAGGCAGCCAAATGAAAGATAAAGAGAGGTAGAAAATGAAGGTTTTAGAGTGTGGAAGAGAGGTAGAGAGGTAGAGAGAGCGAGAGAGAGAGCGATCGAAATAGAGAGAAGGATGTGTAGAGAGAGGCAGAGAAGTACAGTACTCCAAGAGGGGAGACAATTAATGGAGAAAAATAGATAAATTAGAGAGTGGTAAAGGCAGCAAGAGGTAGAAATAGACAAAGAGACTTCAGGAAAAACGAAGAGATGTAAGGTACAGAGGGAGCAAAATGAAAAGACAGGTCAGGTGAAGACAGTAGTGGGGAACGGACAAAGGTAGAGAGAGGGGTGAAGGGTGGAAGTAGGAAGGATGTGTAGAGCAAAAAGAGGAAGTTGAAAGATAAACATGAAATACAGAAGATAGATTGGGTTTACACAGAGGTAGAGAGTTCTGAGAGGAAGAGATGGTGAGATAAGGAGACCTTTAAAGAAAGATTGAGAGAAACAGCAAAAGTGGAGGGGTGGTTTAAAATAGAGAAGGTCAAGGGAGAATGATGTGCTTGCGTGAGATGGAGAGAGAAAGAAAGGCGATTTGATCATAGAGTAAACATTGCAGAGGTAGAGAAACAGAGGTAGCCAGAAAGAAGTAAGATATATGGAGAGGTGGGGAAAGGGAACATAGGTAGAACAAGAGAAAAAGACGGTGGAGAGGTGCGGTAGTGAACTAACGTTGAGTTAAATTGAGAGGTCAGACAGTGAGAGAGAGAGAGAAAGAGAGTGGTGAGGTAGAAAGAGCTAAGGTAGTGAGAGAGATGTGAGGCTAAGATAGAAAAGAGCTAGAGAGGTGAGGAGGGAGGGGGAGAGATAGATAAAGGCTGAGAGAGAGATTGAGAGAGGTAAGGTATTAGAGGCACAGAGAGAGCGAGAGAGACAGAGGTGCAGTGAGGTAGATGGAAGAAAGATAAAAGGAAGCCAGATGGAAAAAGAGCAGTGAGGTACAGACAAAGTGATGAGGTAGAGAGAGGGGATCGTGAGTGATAGATATAGATGAAGACTCTGAGCATAAAATGGAGAGGGGCAAGGTCTGGAGATAGAGTTAGAAGTAATTCTAATCGAACAAGATGTATTGGCTATATTGATTGAGAGGTGAGATAGACAAAGATGAGGCAGAGAGGGTTGAAGGTACATAGAGGAGTAGAGAGGGTTAAAGCAGAAGAGGTGAAGTGAAGTAAGGAGAAATAAATCACAAAGAAAGATTAGTATTCAACTTAATTGCCACCAATTGCCTGAGAATAAAATGGTTAAAACTAGGCAGGCTAGGCATGCAGATTAAAGGGCATATTTTGTAAAAAAAAATTGTGGAGTTTTATATAGCGCGAACTAGACCCGGAGGTATCAAAGCGCTTTACATGAGCGCCAGTTACGTTACAGATGGACACATTCATTTTTGTTAGGCACGGGGAGATTAAGTGATTTCCCCAGAATCCCAGAATATTGAGCGTCCCTTCCGAGACTCGAACCCAGTTCCCTAGCTCCGAGGTCGACCGCCCTAGCCGTTAGGCCACATTCTCTCCCCTATTTTGCAACAAAGCACAGCAGCCACATGCATGGTGCCCTGCTCCTAAGCAATGAATGTGCATGTGCCTTGCTCTTATGCAATGAGGTTATTCTTCTACCTAATGGTATGCCTGTTGCTCGAAGCCCTGAGGATACAAGTTTCAGGCCACGCAAGGTCATGGCGTTCCTTCCAAAGGAAGTTGGATGGGATGGGCACTGGTATCACACGGGCGGGCGTCTCTCCTTCCACTTCTTTTCATTTTAGTCCTATTTTCTTAGAGCAAAATGCCCCCTTGCATCCAAAGTGGGCACAAGATTTAATTTTGCACTATGAGATAGTGCTAAATGCAGTAGAACACAAATAGCTAGCACAAATGATTGCTCATGCTTGCTAATTGTGCTCTCACAGTAGGATTTTTTTCCCTCCAAATTACTCATAATTACCTGAGCAGGAGTAAACACGTAATTATCTGTAACTCTGCATCAAAGAGTAACATGGAAATACTGAAATTACCTTAGTCAAAAAAAGCCCCCTTTGGGTGAACATACATACAGAAATCCACACTTTCAGTAGAAAGCCCTTGTCACCAATATGAAAACAATAAATATAGAAGCCACGAGATCAAATCATCCAATAAACAGTACAAATGTATTCAATATACGTATATACGACACAAAATACAGAATTTATATTAAAAACAATTGTTAACATTCACATTCCCTTTCTAAATACATTTAATACTAACAATTTAAAAAACCTACAAGGAATATGATCTACAAATATAATAAAACCCCACAAATATCTTGTAGCAGCAACAGTGTATAGTTGGGAGAACACGCAGGAAAATGATTCCTTATCATAGAAAAGACCACTAAATCTATGGTCTATCGACGGAGGTCTATACCCCGCGTTGCTCCCGACTGAACATAGATACTGGATTGGGAGTGAGATTTTCAAATTACCCACTTGATTATAAAGACGAAAAGTGGGCGAGAAATACAATAATATATAAAGGTATTCAAACGTATTGGGCTTTCACAAAAGAAACTATCTAGCACTACCCCGTACTTCGGTTGAAGACTTTGAGATACCTGTAGGAGCAAGAATGAGACTCTGCCCTCGTTTATCTATTTGAGGCTTATTAAGCCCTATCTGGTGGATACCTTTCAAGAAATTGTTTTTTACTGGGAGCTATTGTGTGTTTGTCCTGAAGAAGGTGATGGTCATATTATAGTACCCACCGAAACGCGTCGATGCTTTGATAAGGAAGACTCACTACAAATCTATGTGGACAATTGTTATTGAGGATGTAATAAGACAAAGAAATCTCTCATAACACAGAAAAATTGTTTTTTGATCCATACAAGATTTAGTGGTCTTTTCTATGATAAGGAATCATTTTCCTGCGTGTTCTCCCAACTATACACTGTTGCTGCTACAAGATATTTGTGGGGTTTTATTATATTTGTAGATCATATTCCTTGTAGGTTTTTTAAATTGTTAGTATTAAATGTATTTAGAAAGGGAATGTGAATGTTAACAATTGTTTTTAATATAAATTCTGTATTTTGTGTCGTATATACGTATATTGAATACATTTGTACTGTTTATTGGATGATTTGATCTCGTGGCTTCTATATTCATTGCTTTCATATTGGTGACAAGGGGTTTCTACTGAAAGTGTGGATTTCTGTATGTATGTTCACCCAAAGGGGGCTTTTTTTTGACTAAGGTCTATTTTGGTACCCTTCTCCTTTGGTGTTTGGGTCCCTCTCTCTCTTTTTGAGAAATACTGAAATTACTCCGATTGCTCTGAAGTAATTGAAATTCCGTCCGGGCCTAAAAATTATGTCTAATGTTATAGAGATAGGTCGTTACTCTACTCAGAGTCAAAGGAAGTACCAAGTTGGCATCTCTGTTTCATCAATGACCAAGGAACTCGTAAGATGGTTGATTGGTCCACTGCTTAGAAAGTGCATCTCTCTATGTTTCTAGCCATAAAGCATCCAAACTGAGGCAACGCAACCTCAACACTATACTGTTAGAGTTTACCACAGCTCATCAGGATGCAGACCTGGGCTAAAAGTCTTGGTTTGTGACAGAAGATGATAGAAGAATCTACAGCAGTTCTAAATATCTTTGATTTCTTAAATCAGGGGTTCCCAAAGTAGGTTTTGGGCACTGTATCTATTCCAGAGTTTTATGACATCTGTTTAAGATATATTTGCATACAATAAATCCAAGTGCATGTCATTTGCATAGTCATTTGTTACTCTAACATTCTGGCATGGACCTGGCCTTAATCGATCTCTGTTGAACAACCTTGTCTTGGACAACACTTGGGTGGTTCTAGTAAGACCACTTTTCTGGGAACAGAGATGCATAAAACATGAAGAAAGTCTTGAGTTCACAGAAACTACTCTGCTGATAAGGGACTCTTCAGCCAACTCCTTCTTCCCCACAATGGATACTTTGATGCTTGGGGACTTTATCTACGCCAAACGTAGGTCAGGGTTTGGTAAAGTGTGTAGGAAGTGGCCTGTGTCCTAAAGCCATATGGGTGAAAAAACAAATCTTTACTGGTCCTCTGTTCAAGATAGTCTGAAAGTCCTTGGTATCCTCTGTAGACCGTTATTAGGGAAGCTGCAAACCCTCATGCAGGGAATTTAATTGTGAAGTGTTATAGGACGTCTGGGTGCATTAAAAAGGATTCTACATATCAACTTTTAATGCATACACTGCAGACAGAATTGGTGCAGAGGTGCTGATGCAACACAAAAAGAAAAGCTCTGCCCCCATTAGTCGAATGGTGAGCAGGGAGAAGGAAAAAAAAGCACACACCAAAAGTATTCTGTACTTTCTTAACTAGTAGTATCTCACATACTGCTTATCACAAAACCTGCAGTTGCTCTGGTCGTCCTTAAATGGTATATGTAAGAAAACAAGAGCGCATCCTATATTTCACTGAATCTTGGTGCATGTATTACATATAGAAAAAGCAACAATGAATCCTACGGATTATTTTGCAATTAATCCACAAATTATTTATGATAACAGCACATTGGGGCTACATTTACTAAAGTTTCGTGGCAACGCAGTGTGGAGCAACAAAAAATGCTTTGCTGCATTGCATGAGAGAGAGGGAGCAGGATAGTGAGATATCTACAGAGATATGGCACTATTCTGCTCTCTCCCTAGTGCCAGCGCAGTCAGACTGCCAAGCGTCAAGCGCACACCATTGATCCATAGTGCAAAGGTGCCTGCATAAGTCTAGCAAAGATTTTGTACTGGAAAGGTACCCTTCCACATGCAGAGTCAGAAAAGAAAGGAGAAATAAAAGCATGTCTTCTAAATTAAGCCTGGGCGGAGTTCGCGTGGTAGTGCAAAAACAACTCTGCTGCGCTATGCGGAGCTTCGCAAGCGTCAGAATGCGTTAGAAAAATGCCATTTGCGGTAATTTTCAGTGCCGGTGTTTGTCCGCGCTGTGAAATTATTGTGAATGGCACCATGCACAGCGCAAGCGGGCGCTGCTTCCTTTTTGCCGCTCGAGTAGATTTTCTACTCGAGCGGCAGCTTTCTCAAAGCGAACGGATGGTTTCTTAACGCGAGCATACGCGGCCACTCGCATTGAGAAATCTGACCGCCCGCGTTAAGAAATCTCGCCGGGAGGTTGATTTCTCTCGCTCGCGGTCGCCAGCTTGACATTGACAAGCGCGAATGAGGAAAAATCTCGCCGGGAGGTTGATTTCCCTCGCTCGCCAACTTGATGTTGACGAGTGCGAGTGAGGAAGAAAACTCCGCTCCGCATAGGTTTTTCGGAACCCCGCGAGCTCCGCGTAACGAGGAGTGCGGAAAGCTCCACAAACTCAGCGAGCGGAGTTCACCGCCCAGGCTTATTCTAAATAGCGCCTATTTCAAAAGGGAGTTATTTTTTATGCAACACCCTGTCTACTTTTTTTAGTAGAAAGGGTTTTATGCCTACAACCATGGGTGGTTGCATGGGAACCCCCATACACCACCCATAGAACGCCCCCTAGACGCTAAGTAATGCAAAGCAGTGCTTTGCGTTACTTTCTGGCAACATTTCCAGCTCAAAGAAAGGTTTGCGCTGGAAAGTAAATTGAAAAAAAAAATTTGTGCTGATTTGTGTCACGTTTGTGACTCAAACACGGCACAAAATCTTAGTAAATATACCCCTAATTCTGTAATCAGCCCTTCACTAGTATGCACGCAGACACAGCCCATCTTGGCAAGTGTAGTACATACGCCTTCAACCCTGTGACCCCCCAAAAAATACGGAGGGCAACATTTTGCAACTGTCTGTGCACCTAACTAAAAGCGATGTTCACTGAAATAATGCAGCATGGAAAATGCAAACTGTGCGACATATTATGCAAACAGGAGCAGCTAATTCTGTGGTTTAATTATCTAGCTATTATGCCATTTCAAAACACATAATTATTGAAAAAACGTATCACGTTGCTTGGGAAAATATAAAGGTTTCTTAGGAAAACTATACAAATTCAAATTTAAACACCTTTTCATCATTTTGCCTTGTACTGAAGTAAAGGAATACAATTGAGGGTTTTATGCCATATTAATGTTTCTGAGAAAAACACTTTTTTGTAAAACATATACAATGCTGCATTCAGCAGAACAAAGCTTTACATGCGAATACTGCTTGTAATAAACTCTTTTACTATGTGCATGTCTACTACATCCAAACCCTGCCTTCTCAGGCTCAGTATTGAATTTAGTCTTTGTTTTAAACATGAGACGTCCAGGAGCAACTTTCTTAAACAAGAAACAGCTCTTCACTGCAGCCTGTAAGCATGACTAGGCATCAACAGGGGAACAAAATATTCTCTTCATAATACTCACCATTTGAAATATTTTAAAATATTTAGTTTTGATCATACTGAAGACAAAATACCCAGCCATCAAGAGTGACAGTACAAAAAGGATATTGACACGACTTTAGAACAATTTGCACTTTTTGGTGTCTGATGCAGCACTGAAGCGGTGAAGAAGACTGGCATTCACGAAGTGTCAGGAGCAGCACTACTTTCCTTCTGCAGTGGTTTTACTAACCGTTGATATATTTGAGCTAGAAATTAGACTTTTTTTTAAAAATAATCTTTTTATTGGTTTTGATACAACCAGGTGGGAAGTGGCCACCTATAGAAAAAGGATTAGGAGTGTCCTCCCATTCAAAATAAATCAGAGTGCATTCCTTTCATTTTTTTCATGTGTTCCTTTATTTTTCGATGGATTGTTCAATATTCCAACAATAATGAGGTGTACCACTTGATGGGAAGCGGCCACCTGTCTGCAAACAGTTGAACATGAGGTGTGTTGCACAATTACACCAGAATCTGCTGGCCGAGAAACCCTCCTATGCCCTACTGGACTGAGATGTACAATCGAAAATCACATAAACCACTTAATAGCAAACCCTGATGCAACTTAGGGGCACATTTAAAAGGGCTTATCGCCACCAGAACGCTACTTTTTCTGACATTCTGGTGGCGATAACCCCTTCGCCTTATTCACACTTAACGTGGCTTAACGCCGCCTTCTAAATAATGCCCTTTTCACGCTGCACTTAGCGTGAAAGGGGAAGGCAATGAGTGTTGCAGTGGGCTTTACGCACAAGCCCCATTGCTTTTTGATTCTACCCCCTATTTACAGGAGTAGCGTAAATATGGGGCAGCGCCAAAAATAAGACCAGGGAATACCTGGTCTTAAACTGGCGAAACGAGGAAAAAACTTTATTTCGCCTCGTTTTTGCTGTTTCTATGTGTGCTGCAGAATTGCACACATAGAAAGAGCAAATCGCCATTAGTGATTGTTCATGTGCAGGAAGGTGTGCCTTCCTGCACATAAACAATCATTAGAAAATGACGAGTTGCAACTTCTATATGTGCTGCATTGTGCAGCACACATAGAAGTTACAAATCGCCATTATTGATTGTTTATGTGCAGGAAGGGACACCTTCCTGCACATGAAAAATCATTCCCTGCAATGCAGGTAGTGCAAGGGTGCCTGCGTTGGCGCTAGGCAGCTTACTTTAGCGCCAGCACTAGGAGAAATGCAGGATGCACCATATTATTGAAATACAGCGCATCCCTGCATTTCCAGAATGTTGGAGCGCGGCATTACCAATTGTGGGATAACACAGTGCCCCCTGTGCCTGTCTGGGACTCCCCCAAGGTCCCATTCTCATGGAATGTCTTCCTGTGTGTGCTGCTATGATCCCCATACTTTATTGAACTTCTTGGGGCAGCCTCGTGCCTGATACATCAGTTTCTTAAATTGCATACACCAGTCCACTCTGGATTCAGAGGCCTGCTGTGTTGGAGTCTCGGCTCGTCCCCACATTCGGATCACTTCTCGTTTCGCCTCCATCAGTCTAGTCTTACAAAAAAGAAGGGAGTAGCGGTCCAGGGTCTGCTCACCCCAGATACCAACGCTATCAGTTGCGGGGTCAGCTCTATTGTGCATTCTAGGACTGCTGAGAATCTTCTCCCAATTTTCCCCGAGTATGTCTGAATCTTGGGGCAACTCCAGATGGTATGTATTAGTGTGCCCTTCTGTCTGCATCCCCTCAAACACAGGTCCATGTCGGCCTTCCCCATACAGAGCAGTCTTGGTTAGATAGGGCCTGTGAAGGATTTTCAGCTGGATGATTTGAAATCCCGCTCGTACAGAAGATTCCCGGGGGTACCCACAGGCCCCCCCTCATTCATTGTCCTCCAGTCTGCCCAGGATCCCTTCCCATTTTTCCCAGAGGTGTACCAGTGGGGGTAGGCTGAGGGCCGAGTAGAGCCGGGACACTGGGTGGCTGGTTAGGGGAGCCCCCAGAATCCTATAATCTAGAGGTGAAACATCCAGGGCCTTCCTCAGAGCCTCCACATGCGGCCGCAGAAGGTACCTTAAGCGATGGTAGCGCAAATATTGACCCCCAACATGTTCATATTGTTCCTGTAGTTCCTGGAATGGTATCATGTCTTGCCCCTTCCAGATGTCACCCACCTTGGAGATTCCCAGTAGGTCTCATTTATCATGACCTTCCATTGCCCGTAGTCTCTTCAACGATTCTGAGGCCAGTGGCGTACGGAAACCTTAGGGGTCCCCTACAAGGAATGGTGAGGGGGCCCCTAGCAATACCCATACATACCCTCGAGCTGTAGAGGTGTGCGGTAAAGAAGAAAAGCATGGTTATCAGGCACTGCATAATGGTACAATGTTGACATTTGTTTCATAGAATCATGAAAACCCCTTGAAATTTGACCACAAGTAAAATGTTGGGAAGTAAGAAAGGACAAAAAGCAGTAAAAACATGCTGAACACACATGCACGCACTCAGGTCCTCAAAGAGGTGCACAGAAATCCTAACTACTGTTTTAGGGGCATATTATCAACGGCCAGCGATAATTATCGCTGGCCGTGCTTAGCGATAGATTACTTATCGCTGGCTATCTCCGGAAATTATCGCCCTGGTAGCGCGTTATTAACAACACGCTTCTCCAGGGCGATAAAAATTCCAGAGATAGCGAGGTTATCGCCGTTTTGCAGGGAACATCGCTGGTTTTCCAGCGATGCTCCCTGCAAAACGGCGATACCTTGCTGATACGACCCTGTGGTCGTATCAGCACAATCCACCCCCTATGTTAGGGATGGCTAAGTCGGGATAATAGCAGACGTTAGAATTTGGCGAAAACGGCCGTTTTCGCCAAAATCTAACGTCTGCTATCATCCTGTGGGCTGCCTTGTAAATATCGCGATGTGCACATCGGCGATATTTACAACGTAGCCCATCTGGGGTACGCCAGTAACGCCCACTTTGCATCTCATTAGAGATGCAAAGCTGGGCGATAAGAGAAAGGGCGAAAAGCATGGATTCACGCGTTAGCGTGTCCTTGCTAATAAGGCGTTAAAATTATCGCCGCTTTTCGTCCGAAAACGGACGCTAAAGCGGCGATAATTGTATCGCCTGCCCTTGTAGATATGCCCCTTAGTTCTTTAGTAGTACGGTGAGATAACGTGATTAGATTATGTTACTGCATCTGTGCATTGTACCTGGATTTAGCACAGAACCCAAACTGAGCCTGCAGTAGTATGTTGAAAATGGCTGTTCTTTTACGATGCTAGTGCTCGTGTGGGCGATGCTGCCTTTTCCTCCATTCGTTGTGAAATTTACATGCAAACCATAGCAAGAAATCAACGCATTCTGACAAGACTGTGTTGTGCACAGAGTCAGGCTGGGGGTTCTGCGTAAAAGCTCTGGAATTTCAAACCTTGGCGAGGTTGCTCAGCATTTTATCCGCTGCCAAAAATCAACCTGGTCTCTTCCAGTGAAAGTTTAAAACAGATTTTTGGTTGTTCAAAGAAAGGCAAATACATATTCAGCAATCTGTTTTACTTTTTGGACCTCTTGAGGTTCGATTTTTAGCTACACTTTTTATAAAACAATCCTATATGCGAGTTTTTTAAATTGACCCTTGTATGTTTAGTTTTTCAAAAGGAAAGGCCGCAAAGCTGGTAGCGTGCAGAAAAAAAATTAAAACTGAATTCTGTAGTTCTTGTGAACTAAGGGGCTTGCGCCAACGGTACGTCGCTTTTTCCCATATAAAAAAAGTAACGCACCGGCGGCGCAAGGGGCTTGTAAATAAGCCCCAAAATGTTTACTTTTATGTTGTTAACGTTCTATTTCTACTGAAGTAAGGAGAGAATCATGCGCAAGCAGGGGCGGCTCCTGCGCTAAGGCGGAAGAGCGTCGTTCCACTGCTTTTCAGCACTGCAAAAAAGGAAAAATAAAATGATAATAACGAGATATTAATTATTATCATTTTATTTTTCCTTCTTGAGGCTGTTTTGCGGTGCGGTGCGAGGCTGGGCAGAGCAGGGAGGAGGAGTGGTGGCACTCTCTAAGTGTGCATGACTGTTTGGCCGGCCGTCTGGGGCCGGCCAAACAGTCGTGCGCCCTTTGCATGTTCTCCAGCGGCTGTATTGTACAGCCTGGGTGGAGAACATTGCCAGATTCCCAGTCCCTGTCTGAGCACCCAACCACAGTGCTCAGACCAATGCAGCGTTCTGATTGGCTTAGGGGAGCCTGGGTGCTTCCTGCTTCCTATTCACACAGAAGGAAGAGGACGGAGGAGAGGCGACGGCCGGCCAATGAGTCAAAAAAGTGAGGTTGCGTCAGTTCAATTTGACGCAAGTAGCCTACTGTACGGGGACCAATGTGTTACAGCTTTAAAAGGTGGCAAAGTCAACTTGCGCTCTAACATATTGGTCCTGAATGTGACGCATACATGTGGGCATAGTGCCCACTTGTATGTGTGACATCAGCATGACATGTCATAAATTGTGACATTATGTGCACATACCTACCTTCTGTGGACCACTTACCTTGTGACTTGATTGCTGATTGCAGTCAAGTCTCTACAGCTGGTGTGGTCCCTTGACCACAGCCAATGCGTCGTCCCTACGCAAGGGTTTAGCAGGCGTAGGGACTGTGACATATTGGCATTGCAGTGGCCCAAAGTGTCAAAAATTGAAAAAGTGGTAAATACCACTGCGTCAGTTTTATGGGAGGCGTTTCCAATGGAATGCCTGCCTTGCATAAATTAAAAACTAATGCGTCGCCGCCGATTCCAATGCAGAAAAAACTGATGTAACCCGAAAAAAGTGACACATCTGCATCCATGTAAATATGGAACAAATGAAGCGCCGCCGTTGTGTCAAAAAAAAGTGATGCAATGGCGGCGTAATGGTGGCACAAGGGTGCGCATGGGGCTTGTAAATGAGCCCCAAAGAGAACTAATTAGAATCCACCAGCGTTATAGCTTGTCTGTTCAGACAGGAGAGAAGAAATGGGGTATTTGTGAGCATATGACGTTATTTTAAACAAGAAAACAGAAAAATACATATTTCAATGATGCTGATCCAAACGTGAAGGCACCTCATGTGCCTTCACTTATGCACCCCACCCCCACCGTTCCCGAAAGCCCACACTATAAGGAGCCCTTTGGATACCTGCACATTTGAAGGTCTTGAACCCCTGTTATTGCTGCCCTATGGCTTTTTTCCCTGTACTATAGCCATGGCAAGAGGAACAATAGCCAGGTGCTACAAGGCTTTCCTAAATGCAATGATCAACTAAGTCAATGAGTAAATTACACGGACATGTTATGTTATGTTAATAAAATTTGCAAAGCGCATGGCTGCCCCAGCAACGGGGCATCCCAGCGCTAGAACCAGAGACATATAGCAGGGTGGAGAACGAGGGGGAAGGGGTTAGACCAGAAAGAGCCAGGTTTTTATGGCCTTTCTAAAGGCCCCGTGATTCTGAATGCTCCTGATGGTCACTGGGAGAGTGTTCCAAAGGGCTGATGCCATCATCCTAAAAGAGCGCACTCCAGCTCTTGCTCTTTTAACTCGGGGAACACACGCCAAGTGCTGATCCGCGGAGCGCAGCATGCGGCGCGGTATATACGGCGAAAGAAGATCAGACAGGACAGGAGGCGCTAGATGGGTGAGAATTTTGTGGGCGATGCACAAGGTTTTGAAGTGGATTCTCTTGTCCACAGGCAGCCAGTGTAATTTAGGAATGAGTTTTGACACCGAACAGAATTTAGGGAGAGCAAAGAGAGTACGTGCCGCCGCATTTTGAACCCTCTGCAAACGATGTATCCCAGATTTATTAGCACCCAGATACAGAGAATTGAAATAATCCAATCTGGACAAAATCGTGGATTGGATGATGATCTGGCATGTTTGTGGGTCAAAGAACCCTAGCAAAGGCTTAAGTCCGTGCAGAAGCCCAAAACAGACCCCAGCCACAGCTTTTGTCTGTGCTTCAAAGGACAAGGCGCTGTCTACCCAGATGCCCAGATTTTTCACAGCCTCCTTAGGCGTAGAAGCGGACCCAAGCACGTCCGGCCACCACTGGTCGCCCCATAGGTTTTCCTAGCATCTTTTCCTAGCAGCAGAATTTCAGATTTACTGGTATTGAGCTGCCGGCAATTTGATCATGAAATTTGATCAAATTCTGGTAAGAGTTGTTAGAGAAGGAGATTACCAGCTGAGTGCCATCAGCATAAGATACTAATGACAGCCCTTTGTCTTTCGCTACCACCGCAAGGGGTTGTAAATAGATATTAAAAAGAGTCGGGCTCAGCGTCGATCCCTGAGGTACTCCATGACGAACGGCCTATTTCTGCGAGCAGTAAGGGAGTGCGATAACCTGAAATGATCTGCCATCCAAAAATGATGTGATCCAGGCTAGTATTGCGCATCCGATATCTATCTCCTGTAGGCGCCGCAGCAGGATCTCAGGAGACACCGTGCCGATCGCAGCGCTAAGGTCGAGCAGGACCAGGGCTGAGGTGTTACCCTCACCAAGAGAGCTCCGCAGGTGTTCCGTAACCGCCAACAGGTCGGATTCGGTGCTGTGATGTGATCTAAAACCATTCGGTGAAGAGTCTAGTATCTCGTTGGACTCTACGTATTTTGCTATAATGAAATTAACATAAGATTTGGTGTCCTTAGCCAGGAAAGGGAGCAAAGAAATGGGGTGATAATTTTCGGGTTTGGATGCATCCAAAGAAGGTTTCTTCAACAGTGGGACAACTTTGGCATGCTTCCATGGGGCAGGTACTGTGGCCGTAGCCAGAGACAGGTTAATCAGCTCACAACACACCGGCAAAAGGGGTTCTTGGAAAATTTGGAACTGGTCAGGTTTCATGCATACATAAACACCCCACCACAAATCCACATACGAGGATCTACAAAAATAGAAGCTTGAACTCTACACCATTGCTAAATTCACAAAAATGAATTGGTTGCATCGGATGGGGTCACCAGCCACTTCACCCCCTTTCTGAAATGGAATATCTACACTGGAACACACAGGTGCATCATCCTTGCACATCACAATGGTGTGCAGAGAAAGAACCTGCATCACCAACAAAGTAGCCAAGTGGTGCCCAGGACGCAGTCTCAGCTTTCCAGCAAGCAAGCTCTATAAACAGTTATAGGCACTGGGTAAGTGCTATGCTGTGCATCAGGAAATCATACATTTACCTTGATCCCTTGTTCAACTTATTTTTTGGACTCTACAGATGTCAGTTCCTTACCACTCTGAAACTGGATCTTGACTCCATGCATAAACCCCCACACTCAGGCCCAGATGTTACATAGTACAGCACACGGCAGACCGTGTGAGTGATTGTCATTCAATTCACGTTGTGCCAGAGATGGGAGTCCCTAAATGGGACTTGATGGCACACACACACAGAAACACATGCATGAATGCACACACATATGCGCAGATAGATGCATGCCCCATTTCCTCCTCCTCTACCACATATAGTAGCCTGCAACCTGTCTCATCTACTCTACATTGGCTCAGCTCATCTTCTGGTGCACTTCTCCTTCAATGAGTAGCTTCTAAGTGGCATTGACATGTAATCCCCTCTGTCATGTGCTCTGACTTCAAGCGTTAATGACAGTCACGGAGCTGCATGATGAGTACCATGTACCTGCTATGTAAGGTAAAAGAGTATAATACCTCAACCATGGGATGGGGACACAGAGGACAACCACAGTGCAAACAGAACCTAAAAATATCAAACTGAAACAATTACTACTCACTCCACTTGATATGTAGCGGCAAGATTCTACCCCCGATAACCTTAAAACGCAACTCAACATCAGCTACATTCTTTGTGTGGGTCTGTGTCCTTCTGTCTATTTGGTGCTAGAACCTGCAGCCCTACAAAAAGTCAAAACTTTCATGAAGTAAAAATGTTATCAACTGTGATCCTGGACCAATAGACCCAAAGCTTCAGAAGCATTGACCCTGTGTAGCAGAACAGGAAGTAACTGCAGGCAGCTAAGAAGGCTTCCATCTGAATGTGCTGTCTTCATGAACAGGCAGCAATGATGCCATTGTTCAGCGCTTGCTGTTCTGAGCAGGAGATGTCCCATTGACACCATCTCCTGTTCATCATGGGCTCTGATGTGACTCCTGATTTCTCCTGGAGCAATATTTTGCCCAATTGACAGGCAAGGTGCATCCTTATTCAAGCCCAGCTCCTGTGTAGACTTAAATAGGACAAGTCCCATTGCTTAGAATGTACTGAAATGCCATAACCCATTTAGCAAAAGACACACAATTGATGGACAGAATGCAGAACAAATCAAAACATTCACCCCCAGTCAAGAGATCTGGGTTAAATCCATCATTCTTTTGCTCACCATGCCACCCCAGTTTAGACCTGGCCATATGCAAATCAGTCTTGACCATGTACCTCATGGGAACAGTCCAGCTCGAACTGCCAAGCCAGGTCCTCACTGACCGGAAACAAGCATCCTAGGACCGGTTCGGGCTTTCACTCCTCTTCAGCCAGGATAGCTTAATTCCAGTGGCACAGTGAGCCTGGGACCCACGTCTGGGCATACCCGGCGCACTTAGGGCGAGGAAGCAAAGACACACAATTGATGGACGGAATGCAGAAGAAATCAAAACATTCACCCCCAGTCAAGAGATCTTGGTTAAAACGATGGATTTAGGCCCAGATCTCTGTACTGGGGTGAATGTATGACATTGTTCTGCATTCTGTCCATCAACTGTTGTTTTTGCATTTGTCACCCCGAGTGGGACGGGTATGCCCAGACGTGGGTCCCGTGCTCTCCATGCCACTGGAATCAAGCTATCCTGGCTGAAGAGGGGTGAAACCCCGAAACCGGTCCTAGGATGCTTGTTTCCAGTCCAGGGAGGACCTGGCTTGGCAGTTTGGGCTGGACTGTTCCCATGAGGCACAGGGTCAAGACTGATTTGCATATGGCTGGGTTCAAACTGAAATGGCATGGTGAGCAAAAAAACGATGGATTTAGGCCCAGATCTCTGTACTGGGGTGAATGTATGACATTGTTCTGCATTCTGTCCATCAACTGTTGTTTTTGCATTTGTCACCCCGAGTGGGACGGGTATGCCCAGACGTGGGTCCCGTGCTCTCCATGCCACTGGAATCAAGCTATCCTGGCTGAAGAGGGGTGAAACCCCGAAACCGGTACTAGGATGCTTGTTTCCAGTCCAGGGAGGACCTGGCTTGGCAGTTCGGGCTGGACTGTTCCATGAGGCACAGGGTCAAGACTGATTTGCATATGGCTGGGTTCAAACTGGAATGGCATGGTGAGCAAAAAAACGATGGATTTAGGCCCAGATCTCTGTACTGGGGTGAATGTATGACATTGTTCTGCATTCTGTCCATCAACACTTGTATTTGCATAACCCATTTAGAGCTGTTGCTGGTACAGAACCATTCACTTCAAGCCATTTATAAGTTTGAAAGAAGAAATCATTCACTCAGAGTCAGCTACCTTCCACTGATTACTTGGAGAGGGTTTGGGGGTGGGGAAGGGAATGTTGTCATTTAAGGTGCTGCTGATAGTGGCCCATAGGGACATTCTGGGCAAAGGCACCTTATACTTTAGGAGGAGCTTACATAAACACCTGCTGTTTTATGATTTTTACCCATTGATGATGTTCCAATTGTGGGATTTTAATAATGATGGACTTATGCGTGATATGTTGTTTCTCTTTGCCTTTTATGGCCAGACCGGCCGAATAAAGATCTTTTGAATTACAATTTGAAATACCTGACAGCTTGGTGCCCAGCCAATGCAACCACCATCTATCTGCTTTGATGAGTCGAGTCCTCTCCCTTGGTGTGTGGGGACTACACAGAATTAGATCGCTTTCAGGGCATGTTGAAAACCCTCATATTCAGGGAATGGCAAATGTAATTAGTATGTGGGAGCAGGGAGCAGGAGACTTTCTCACATTTGGCCCTAACAGACTAGAGCGTCTTTCAGTGATATGATGGCACATTGAGTATTTTTTTAACTCTCCACACTCACAAGTATCCCACTGGGGATGCATGTGGTGATGAATCCAGAAAAGCACACAACACAACATAACACAACATAACACAACATAACATAACATAACATAACGTCTACCATTGACAAGAAAGGAATCATCTTCCTTCTGCTACTGGATCTCTCCTCTACTTCTAAGAGAGTACGCCAGACGCCCTTTTCACAGAGACTGGATGATCTTGGAATACAAGGTACTGCCCTTGATTAGATCTCAGCAAATCCCAAAAAGGTCTCACATATTCTCCCTTCCTGTACTGGTGTCTTCTTCTTCTTCTTCTTCTCTCTCTGACACAAGAATTCCTCAAGCCTCCATTGTCATAACACTTCGATTCAACACTTACCCCAGTCCCCTCCCGGACTTCATTAAATCCTTCAAGAGCATCTGCAACTACTTTTGACATTCAGACCATATTCAAACCTGAGGATTGTTCCTCAGACCTTTTTCCTTGGGTCTAGGCTCCAGAAAACTAACAGTGGACCAAAAATCCTCATAGCCTTCCAAAGATCTTCGAACCTTTCATCTAAAACCTCAGCAAACGTTAGCTTGCAAAGTCAGGTACGTGGGGCTGATGCAGGATTCTGATCTCTCCCTCCTTCAAAAAGAATACTAAGTCATCAAATCTTCCATCTTTACCACAAGGATCCTGTGTCACATTTTTCAGCTCCTTTGATTCTCCCATTGACTACAGGCCACCATTGCCTTGGTTTCTTCCTCCATTGATTACAGACCACCAGACTAGACAGTATCTATGAGCCCTCTTCTTTACACTCCACAGGTTGCAGCTCATTCAGAACACATCCCCCACACAGCTTCTAAACATCAGCATACTTGGTTACATCAGCCCACCCTTCAAATTGTTCTTTACTTGCCAATGAACAGACATATCCCTTCAAGACAGTCTTCAAAGCCCATCAGAAAATATGTGGCACTGAATCAATCTTCTTGCAACACAAATTCTGTCAACCAACCAGAAAGTAGCCTGAAATCTAGACTGGCCACTCTTCTGACCACCCCTAGTTTCAGAAAGTACCACATTGGGATGACATCCTTTGCAGCCACACTCTGAAACTCTGTACCAGCTAGAATAGGAAACCTTCCCAATGATCAGGAGTGCGGAAGAGCTGTAAAAACTAGGCTGTTTCCAAACACTTAATCATGGCCCCCATCCAAGATTACCCCTGAGCATAGTAGCGTGCGACAGGCTGAAACTAAACATTCCAACGCTGGAGACCGCCAGCAAATGGCTTGTAATGAAAAGCACAGGTCTGTGCACCTCACACCCTTCTTTGTTACTGACACAGCTATGTGTAGCCACAATTCTACAACAACACAAATGGTGTATCCCTTTGGCCCTCATGCACAACACTCACTGCTTCCTGCATTTGACACACTACAGTAATAGGCTCTCCCAACAATTCACAGCATGCTGGGTAGCCTATTATCTGACCAAGACTACACTTTGGGGCCACAACAGTGGAATGAAGCGCTGTACAAATACAACACAGGCCCTACTTGAGCTTGGCATCTCACATCGTGGACTCTGAAGTCACCTATGTTCAGTGCCACCTTGCCTAACAGCACGGCTTTAAGTGGGCTGGGTCCTTCCGGTTCTCAGACCCAGCAGAAATTAGAAAATAAGATTGAAATGGGTCCCTCCTGGGCCTTATATTTTGTCCTTAACTGTACAAGCACAAACACTGACCGATTTCTGAACAATGAATGTAAAAAACGATAAGGTATTCCATGTTAGTGATGTAGCCCCTGTTTATATTTCACGTTTTGCTTAACGATGTATTGAAATCTTCCAGTACTTGCTTTTTCCAGGATGTAATGTTTCTGTCATATTGTTTGGTGCAGCATATCGCTCTTGTATAGGGCAGTCTTTGAACTGAGGGGCCTCTGGGCGTTTATAGCGGGCCATAATTGAGAGGTCTGGGGTGTACGGGTTTCTCACAAAGCCTGTCAGTAAGTCAAAAAGGTTTCCTAAATACGTTGTCATCCAATTTTTGGCCTCTCTGCAGAGCATACAAAGCAATTGTTATGAGTGTCAGTTTTAATTATAATTCTGTGCAAATGTGCGTGAAGGAGGTACACAGTTGTCAAAATATTGACAATCTGAAACTAAAAGACAATGTAGCGCTTAGGTACAGGTGGGTGGGTGTGTAGTGTGTTTGTGGAGGTGGTCAAGTGAAGGAAAAATGGGGAACTAAATACAGAAGAGAGTAAGTGGGTGCTGAAAGAGATAAATCTGCCAATGGTGATTCCAGAGAGATATAGGGAGAAAGAGGGTGTAAGGCACCACCAGGACTTCAACCCCATGTACAGACCTTAGTAATGTTTAATTCACAATCTCATATTTCCAGAATTGAAACATGTTCAACAAAATCATTGTTGATACTCATTTATCTTAAACACCTAACAGGGATTGGCAAAGCAAATAGACTTATGTCAGTAGAGTCAGGGAGGCACACTAAGGGATGCACAGAAATGTAGTTTACATGTCTAAGCCACGCCCTTAAGTACATAGGCCACGCCTCTTGGAAGCGATTTCTAGTTACAGTTCTTTGAAGACCCAGCCCTCCTTTTTCTATCCCACTTCATGCCCTGCCTAACAGGATTGAATGCCCACATTAAACTTACATGGTAAGTTGATTTGATTCAAGGCAGCATAATTTGTAACTGAGAAATATGCAGTTCACGTCCAAAATGGAATTGTTGACCTCCTGTATTGAGCTTTTTGGTCTTTAGCGACATCTGCTTTTTGACTTTTATGACATTAAACGCACATAACTAGATTAATAAAAGAGAGTGAAGGAAAATGCATCCCTTACTCTGGAAAAAAAAACATAGATTCCAATTTTGTTTGCTAAAGTGCCCCGGGCAGCAAATTAATGTTTCACCATCACGCACATCCCATTGTGTCTGTGGCAGGCGGAGAGGGGCTTTCCGTCTGATGTGCAGCCGGGACAAAGGCGCCCTGACAGGTGTGCACTTTCCTCAAGGCATTTGCAATATAGAAAGTGCGTCAAAGTTGAAAGGTCATCGGAGCCTCATCGTCAGGGTGACACATGATAAATGGTGGAGGGGGAAGACTTCAAGTCAATTCAAATGGCAATCCATTTCATGACCTTGGCCCCCCTTTCCTGTGGCGTGCTGGGAGGGGGCGTTGTGCGGTGGAGTTAGGCGCACAATTCCCTCTCTCGCTCTGTGCTCTCAACTGTTAGCAAAGAGTGGGAGAGCGGCACCCTCCGTAAGCCCTTTATAGGAAATATTCATAAGTAGAGACAGACAATCACAATCAGAAGCATATGTATAAGGAAATGGTGCAGCGAGGCGCTGCAGCAAATGTTGCAGTGCCGCGCTGCGTCATTTCCAAAACACAGGGATGTGCCATATTTACAAAAATACAGCGCACCCCTGTGTTTTCCCTAAAGCTGGCGCTAAAAATAGCTGCCTAGCGCCAACACAGCATTGTGCCTTGTGCCGCAAGGGTGCCTGCATTGCAGGAATTGTTTATATGCAGCAAGCTGACCCTTAACAAAAACATAAACAATCAATAATGGTGATTTTCTAATTCTAAAACATAGAAAAAGCAAAAATTTGGAGAAATAAAAGAATTTCTCCTCGTATCGCCATTCTAACGTCTGCTCTTGCACGGCGTTAGTTTTTGGCGCTCGCTGCCTCAGATATACACATCCTTGTAAATCTAGTGCAGAGTCAAAAAACAATGAGTGTTGCGGGGAAACGCCCACAGCATCACCCATTGCACACCCCTTTCACGTGCATGAAAGGGTGCAATATTTACAAAGCAACGTTAAGCCATGCAAAGTGGCTTAACACCGCTTTGTAAATATGGAGCAGGGTACTGTGCCACCAGAACATCGAAAAAAGTGATGTTCCGGTGGCGCAATCCCCTTGTACATATGCCCCCTCAGACTAGATGCGTACACACATGGATGCAAACTGCAAACTGGCCAGTGCACTTATTTCTCACACGGATGGTGTTTGTCTGGTCCAGTCTCTCTCTGACATCAATACACTCTCTCTTTCTCTTTCTATTTAGCACATAAAAACGCATATCGAAATATACACACACTCAGACTAATAAAAATCATGCATAGGTACACGAGAAACACACCGTCACACAAACAGTATGTTCTTCAACTTGCAATCAAAAAAACAAAGGAAACACACCCAGAAAAGATCACAAACACAAACAGGCGCTATACAAACAAGATCAGGCACGCGCGGTGCACACATAAAATAAAAAGTCCACATACACATCGACTTGCACTGGAAGGTACGATGGACACACAAACTTATACACACCCAGGCGTACGTACAAACACGCTGAAAATATCCACAAATAGAAACACACACAAATGCATAAAACGTACAGAGACACGATGGCCACTAACGCAAACACATGAACACAGGGACACACACGCATGCACACACACACACACACGCACACAATAAACTCACACAAGAAACCTATATGTTCTTGGAAAAATACACTTACACCCAGAAACAAACATAAGCACAGAGACTGCATGATAAACACAATGGTGTATTATTCTGTATTTGAAACATCCTTTCGAACATTCAGGGGTGTTCTTTTTCAACATGTTAAAGATTGCATTCGGAAATCTGATGAAATAGCAATTACCAATAATATATATATTTATAGATGGTAAACTGAATAACGGGAATGTTTTATGCTCAGAACCCCTAGATGAAAAAAATCACTTTTATTCCCAGTTAAATCTCTTTAGTGTCATGCTGTGTATGGCTCCTGCGTTTCATCCTCTACTGATGCCTTCAGCTGTGCAGGAGTAGAGGAGTCATACCTAACATGGATTCACCTCACCCACTCTTCCCCATATTAAACCTGGTGTTCTGCCACCCAACCCCTTCACTCTCTCCCCATCACTCTCCTCCACCATCCAAATTTAAACAAGCATTGGCATAGCCAATAGGTCTCGCCTTTGGGGCGTTATAAGTGTTTAGACAGAGCTATTGGCTTTGTTAACGTTTGCAGTGGGGTGAAGGAAACACGCACCACAGCTGTGCACTGTGCAGTGGGGTGAAAGGAAGCACGCACCACAGCTGTGCAATGTGCAATAAGGTGAAAGGAAGCACGCACCACAGCTGTGCACTGGGATGAAAGGAGGTACACAACACATATCTGCACTGTGCAGTGTTGCGAAAGGAAGCACGCGCCACTACTGTGCAGTGGGGTAAAAGGAAGCACTCGCCACAGCTGTGTAATGTGCAATGGG
This sequence comes from Calotriton arnoldi, assembly GCA_963921515.1. Lineage (NCBI taxonomy): Eukaryota > Metazoa > Chordata > Amphibia > Caudata > Salamandridae > Calotriton > Calotriton arnoldi. The sequence goes on along the minus strand of CAWUFW010000123.1, from coordinate 5,009,752 downwards.
GGGAAAGGAAGCACGCACTACAGCTGTGCACTGTGCAGAGATGTCAAAGGTTGTTGTATTCCGCTTTAGGTGTCCGTATATAGGCTTTCCTGAAACATGTCCTTATATAGGCACAATTTGCATTGCCCTTATATAGGCATAGAAACCCAGTCCTTATTTAGGCATTAGCCGTGCACTCCAAATACAGGCATGGTCACCGACATCCGTCCACCCTAACGTCACAACGAGTTCTTAGAAACCAGACCCTTAAGCTCTTGGGAGTTCCCCTAGCACAGGATTATTGATTTCTCCAAGAACTCATCTATTATGCATGAACCGCTATTCCTTAAGGGTTCATTCCTGACGTCTTCCTCTGTCCGACTTCACGTCAATGCTAACATTCCAAGGCACCTACCAGGTATAAATATACCTTCCCTTGCCCAAGCAAGTTAGGAGGAGACCTCGACTTTAGAGGAGCCCGTGTCCCGGCCTGACGCACTGAGAAGACGCTGTCATCCCTGCTCGCAGAGAATCCAGCTTCCAGTGTTCTGACTCCCTTCGCAGGGTGTTAGAGTTCCAGATCCGGAAAGAGATTCCCACCTCTCTCATTCTCAAGGTATGGAGCTGACTAGAACCTAGAGGGACTCTTGGCATACCAGACACTTAGTATATCATCCTATAGAATACTTCACCTACTTCTTACCTTGCACCACACTTAGGTTAGGTACACTGGGGTAGAACTAGCTTAGAGACGCATCTTATGAGTACTCGCATTTTTAGCTCATGTTATTTATGTACGTGAATATATGCTAAAAGATAACGCTAGCGCAGTATTATTTCTTTACTGCTTACGCTGTACATTATATATCTTGCATATTGTCTTGTGATCATAACAGCTCATATCTCTTACACGAGAAACAAGACTGTTCAATAAAACCCTTTTATTGAAACGCCCGTCTTTTCTTTCTGTGTAACTCTGAGGAAACTAAGCATGCACGATTAGCTGAGTGAAACTGTTATCTATTGTTTCCACGATTCTGAGACGTGTTCCGATTCTAAAGGGAAACAAAGTTGTCATGTTTATGCAGTTGACAGAAACTACTCCCTTCTTGTTTTCAAGGAGTTTCTAGGGGCCTCTGAGCTAGCTGGCACAAAGTAATTACGTTTAATATACTCGATAGGGACATACCGACCTCAGTCCTATGTCAAAACTATAGGGTATATTATTCCAATGCGCAGAGCCTATTAGGGAAATAGGAACTACACTACATGGCACCCAACCATTTGGTAAGGCAGTAATTAAACGCTAGATACTGAGTAACTCAGTCATGCTTTTCTCTCAGAGACCCCTACTCACATACTCCATAAGACGTCTGGAGTGGGTAGGGTTAAATATCCGCCAAAGCTAAATAGGACAAAAACCCTATATATTAGCTATTTTGGTTTGTTCAACGTTGAAGGATACAGAGTTCCAAAATATTGTGCACCTTATCTTTGGTTTCCTTGAAACTTGTTCTACATTTTTCAAAAAACAAATGTCCAATCACGGGGACGATAACACCGGGAACGGTGTAGCTGCGGCTGAACCAGACGTAACAGGTTTTAATTTTACCGGTTTAAATGAAACCGAGGAGGGTGTTATAGACATCGCTCCAAACTTAAGAAGAGCCATCACTCTAAAACTTAAAAAACATGGCCTACCACCAAGAGGGGGTAGAGCAGTTTTCGTGATAGAGGCACACGTAATCCTTTCAGACAGAGGTATTCTATTCATGGATAGTATTCCCAGAATCAAATCCAGTCACAAAAGTGTTTCACTTCTACAAAGAAGATGAACCACCAGAGGAATATATTCCTTTCGAGGATATTGAAATTCCACTAACATACCAGGAGCATCAGCTCTGGTTTAAAGGCGCCCTAAAACATCACAAAAACATTACCAGGCTCGGTCCACTGGGTAGACCAGGAGCAACATGGCCGATTCTAGCCGGCTACACACCTCATCCTGACATTGAAGAGATGTCAGACGAGGAATTACTTACTCAACTTACAGAGTTAATACAAATTTACAGACAATTAGTCCAATATGTCATGCAGACTTTCACAGTCCAACCACCGTTGACCATTCCAAATCAAACCCCTCAACAGGGGAATACACTAAAAATTACTCCACAGACTTTACACGCAGTCATGGTTAAACTGCCCACAAAACGTGAGCATATTCCATTCTGGATAGCTCAAAAAATGACACAAATCGAAGCAGTATTTCCTAATACTAGCCCTTACGAGAAACACAGAATACTAACAATCTGTTTACCAATGGGGATCACACCACAACTGGAAGATTGCACCACTTGGGGCGCAGTCTTTGCTGCCATCTATACTAAAACACATGCTGTTCCATCAATTGCAGTAATACCAGATGTCCTGAAACAAATTCAAAATGAATACGGGGCAGAGCCTGCTCTGAATTTAGGTATGAAATTACTGAAAAATTTCGACCAGGTCTCAACAATAATATTATCTAATATTAAAGGGGAGGCAGCATCAGTGGCGATCCACCAACGCTTAAGGGAATTTGATGTAACAGAACATCAACATGAACTACCCAGAATAATAGAACAATCTTATGCAGAATTAGGCAGAGATAGTTTGGGTGGAAAACCTTTGAAATCAAGGACCTGCTCTGTTGGTGATCTGGACTCCTAAAGGACGTCCACATATATTTTCTCAGGCACAAAATCTTGTGTGCCGCAACAGTGGATCAATGTCTCCCATCTGCCATCAAGTGTCTAAAATCACTATTTTTGAACCACATGTGCTGTATCTACAAATTGTACCCCCCTCACGAATCACCACGAAAGGAAGTGAAACAGGGGAAGTAAAAAGTGGGGAACAAAGAAGACAGTGCCTCACGGGAGTAACACCATGGGAGTTTACAGACTGATACTCGCCTGTATCCTCAGGTTCTCATCATTAGCAACTGCCAACTTTTACAACAACATAAAGAGTGAGGAAAAAAGAAGAAAAAAAGAAGAAAAAGTGCAAAGACTGTGTATGTTCGTGCACAATGCGTGAACCCTATATAGGAAACCGGGGTCTAACAATAGAACAGCCGGTATACCTAAAATCTAAAACCGAGCTAGACAACCACTAGCTGAACTACTTTATTTCTTTGCTGTGTGGCTGCTCCATTAAACCAACATGTTTCATTGCCCGTAAAAGATTTTTGCGGCAACTTCATCAGGGTAGGGTCAGCGTCCTCACTGCACCACTTTCCTCTGTTTGTCAAACCTACAAACAACAGAGAACATACAACACATTTCAAAACAACACATATCTCAGCACAGGCATCAAACTAAAAACAAGAGAAAGACTCCTGTAACACATGTAGCACACCAGAAACCGAAACGATTAGTTTTGGTGCTACTAGTGGGGGAATGTCGACACCACATCTGATATATTTACCAAGAGGTTGCCGATCTTCAGCATACCTGCAACCTCATAAAAATGCTTCTAACCCTGCGTGTGTGTACTAGTCCACAGACACATCATCCGGCTCTGTCACTGCTCTCAGTCAGTCTGTGTGGGAGAAAAGATAAGATGTATCAAGTATAATCCCGGGTTCTTTAGAGCCCATGTTAAACTCAAGTGGCAATGGAGAAATGAACGTTGCCTCTGTAGCAAATGGGACAGATGAGTATGACACCCTACTGCCTGCTCTATTTACCGTGACCACTTTCCTCGCAAACCACTCTACTTGCTACCACCCTTGATGTATTTAGGAGTGCAGCTATACTAAAGAAGTTGGTACCCCTCCTACTACGAGCACGAGGCTACCATATTCCCAGGGCTTGATAATGCACGGTAGGGAAAATTCCTCCTTCAATAAAATTTTTGCATCTTACCGAGACTCCTCGGGTTACCAGCTACCGCTCAGCACCTCATCATGTTGCTCTCACTGCTGTGTATTTATGGGGCTACGCACGCTGCCTCAGGTTGATTAGACCCGCCCAGCCTTCGGTCCTTGTAGGTAGCTTGTACTTCTATCATACAACACGGCGGCCATTTTAAAATGTCTATCGCTGGCTGCTAAGATGCATTTAGGAGTGCAGCTATACTAAAAAAGTTGATACCCCTCCTACCAAGAGGCAGTTCTTCAACGTCAAGGCTACCACACTCTCGGGGCTTGATGATACACGGGAGAAAAACTCCTCCCTCAACAAAAATTATTTAAAAAATGTTTCCGCATCTTACCGGGACTCCTCGAGTTACCGGCTGCCGCTCAGCACCTCATCATATTCCTCTCACTACTGTGTGTTTATAGAGCTGCGCCTACTGCCTCAGATTGATTAGACCTGCCCTGCCTTCGGTCCTTGTAGGTAGCTCGTTTCATTCAACACGGCGGCCATTTTAAAGTGTCTCTCGCCGGCTACTAAGAACCCACTAGATTCTAATCTTAGGAGTTTACACATTTCAAAATATGTATGTATATCATGGGAAGTTGTAAATTACCATGATACATTCCACAGTCCTTTTGTCGAAAATCAATATTCAAAAAAAAAAATTCTTCAATTTTTTTTTACAAAATATATATATTAGATGTTTGGTATACCTGCTCAAATCTATATCAGCTCCCCCCTGAGTCATAAACTACATTCTTCAACTCAAGTAAAGCCTTTAGGAATTACTGGGGTATCTACTCAGATAGTACACACCCTCTGCTCTAGTATGTTATTTTTTGAATATATTCATTCAGTCATCAACAGTGCAGTGTATAATTTCTCAGGCTAACTCCATTCAAAAGGGTACCACTTTGTTCCATTCAATAAAATCATTAAGCCCATTGCGATCTGCCCCCTCTTGATATATCCAGCGGGCTTCTTTGGAGACCAGTCTGTTCTCCATGTTGTGCTGGTCGCCTAGAACCTTTTCTAGTACCACCCATCGTATATCCCTGTGTTTATTTTTCAGGGTAACATAGTGATGAACAAATTTCGTCGTGAGTTTTCCCGCTTTAAGCGTGCTCACATGCTCCTGCATTCTAACTTTGACCTTACGGGTCGTGAGGCCAATGTAGTGAAGGTCACATGGACATGTGATTCTGTATATAACATTGGCCGTGTTACAATTACTGAACCTATTCAAATGCCATGTTTTTCCATTTGCGCATGTGACACTCTTGGTAGCTGTTGTCAGTTCACAGACCGAGCACCCCCCACAAGGGTAGTGTCCCGGGGACACTGCCGGTTCCCTCGATTCCTGCACAGGACGTGTATGAACCAGACGGTCACGTAGGTTAGAGGACCGTTTAAATGCGAATCTGGGTGGAGGCATTTTCATAGAGACAGTGCTAAGTAAATGCCAGTGTCTTCTTATGATCTGTCTGATCTTAGTCGAGCAAGGCCCAAACGTAGTTACCACTGGAATACATTCATTTCTGACCTTGTTTGTCCTATCCAGGAGGGCATCTCTAGGTGTATTTAGCGCTCTCTTCCTGGCCTGTGTAATGACTTTTTTGGGGTATGCACGATCTTCCAATCTACTTGACAGTTCTTCCGTTTGTTCTAAATAGCTCTGAGTGGACGTACAGTTTCTGCGGTAACACAAAAATTGCCCCACCGGCAGATTGTCTCGCAGAGCCCTCGGATGATAGGATCTATAATGAAGGAGTGAGTTCATATTGGTGGGCTTTTGATGTACACAGGTATCGAGTTTGTTATCATTCGCCTGTATATCTAGATCCAGGTATGTAGCTGTGTTTTTATTCACTGTCCAAGTAAATTTAAGACATGCGTCCAAGGTGTTGAGCCAGTTAAGGAATTGCTGTAACTCCTCTTCCGTCCCAGTCCAAATACATAGGACATCATCAATAAATCTCTTCCAGAGGACAATATTCCTCTGGAAGGGATTGATGGAATGATTGATGTAGTTGGATTCAAACTGGCCTACATAAATGCAGGCCAGACTGGGGGCAAAAGTAGCCCCCATTGAAGTCCCAGACGTCTGGAGATAAAGTTGGTCTTTATATGCAAAAAAGTTTCGTGTTAGTGCTATCTCAATGCATTGTAGCACAAATGTCTGGGGAGTATCATAAAACCATTCACATTCCCCCAGGGCGCGGGCTGCCGCCACCAACGTCGCTTCCTGGGGGATGTTGGTGTATAATGACTCAATGTCGATGGTAACTAGAAACTGATGATCAGGATCATATACCACATTCTCTATATATCTTAAGATATCAGTGGTATCTTGTATATAGGATGGTTGCTTAATGACACACTCTCTCAAAAAGAAATCCGCAAACTGGGATAACGGTTCAAGCAGAGATTGGATGCCCGATACAATCGGACGCCCAGGAGGTGGACGCTGAGGCTTATGAACTTTGGGCACGATGTAAAAAGCAGGGGTCCTAGGTTTTGTATTGATCAAGAAGTCGGCCTCTTTAGTAGTTAGCCATTTCTTCTCCCTAGCTTCAGACACCACCTTAGATATTATATTCTGTAGTTCTTTAGTCGGATCCCTCATCAAGGGTTTGTAATGCTGCCGAACTCCCAGTAATCTGGTAGCCTCTGCTTCATAATCACATGTGTTCATCACCACCACCGCCCCGCCCTTATCGGCCGGTTTGATGGTGATGGACCTATTACCCTGTAGTGATTTCACAGCTTGCCAATCTTTACTGCTCATATTGCTGTGAGCTGTGGTAGTCAGGTTAGATTCAAGGTCAGTGATATCTTTTATAACCTTTTGTTCAAAGACCTGGACCTCCGGGCCTACTTGATTATTCAATGGACAGAACTGTGATGGGCGTCGCAAATTGGACGCGTATATTGATGGTGGTTCTAGTTCTTTTCCCTCGAAGAATTTTTGCAGCTTAATTTTTCTCATCAAGCCATTAAACTCTCCTCTGAGTTTGAAACTATCATGTTTGGGTGTTGGAACATAACCCAGGCCCTTATTAAGGACCCGATTCTCATCCTCAGTGAGTATATGATCTGACAAGTTGACCACTATATTTTGGTTCTTGCTTTTGTCTGCTACAGGGGGGTTCTGCCCCGACTGCGGGTAATTCTTGGAGAGAACATTTGCCATGTTGTGTTCAAGTTTCGCCGAGCTCTTCCCCTGCCCCTGCCTCTGTGATTGGCCCCTCTTTGGTCTGTAGGGTGCTGTCCTAAAAAGCCCGAAATAGAGCTCCTAAGTCTTGGTCAGTGGTTTCTTGCGGATTGAATCTCACCCGTGGGTTACTGGTAGTCTGTTGCCCAGAATACTCCTCTTCCTCACTGCTCGTGTTATCAAATGTCCAATTATTCGGTGTTCTCCTGCCCTGACGTCGCCCACCCCTGGGGGCCTGCTGTGGTTTGACTGGGTCAGGGCCTAGTTGGTAATATTGATCCTCCACATACGGGAAAGCCCACTCGTGACTGAATCTGTCTAGGTTCCTTTTTAACCCCTTAATTTTCTGATTAACCATATAGGTTTGGTATTCCCCAATATCACTTTGAATTTTAGCCAATTGCTCTTTCGTATCCACAATGGTAGTGTCAGCCTTCATAGTTGTCTCAAGATCTAATATCTCTTTGAGAAGTTCTTCACTTAGTCTCTTAGCTGTGTTAATAATGAGGATAAGCCAATCCCGGGTGCATTTGTTAGCTATATAACTCCAATCCACCCGGAACCTCTTATCCTCCAAAAAGATCTTGGGCTCTAATCGAACTAGGAGACTAGCTGGTGCTGCGCCTGCATGGAGATATTCAGTCATTAACGCTCCATGCAGCGCTATTCTTATCTGGCGTTTCCTAATACTCGTGAGCTTATCCCATTCATCACGGGCTGTGGCTGTTCCACTCAGTGGTGCATTTGGCAAAAGTGGTGGCCCCGAAAGAATGGAGGCTATGTGATCTTCAGTGAATGCCAGACAAAAATTTGCCATATCAAACACCCCTGTATATTAAATGGATGTCGAAAACTCCCACACATAAAAAGATGCCGCCTGAGATATGTGAATGTAAAAACTGGGGATTCAGAAGGACATCCCTGTAGATATTTATGATGGGCTCTCACGGCTAATCTGCCGTTCTCAATACTAATCACAACTGGGAGCCAAGGGGGAGAGAAACAGAACAGGTCGCCCCCCACTCATAGACTTTCATACAATCAAGGACCTGCTCTGTTGGTGATCTGGACTCCTAAAGGACGTCCACATATATTTTCTCAGGCACAAAATCTTGTGTGCCGCAACAGTGGATCAATGTCTCCCATCTGCCATCAAGTGTCTAAAATCACTATTTTTGAACCACATGTGCTGTATCTACAAATTGTACCCCCCTCACGAATCACCACGAAAGGAAGTGAAACAGGGGAAGTAAAAGTGGGGAACAAAGAAGACAGTGCCTCACGGGAGTAACACCATGGGAGTTTACAGACTGATACTCGCCTGTATCCTCAGGTTCTCATCATTAGCAACTGCCAACTTTTACAACAACATAAAGAGTGAGGAAAAAGAAGAAAAAAGAAGAAAAAGTGCAAAGACTGTGTATGTTCGTGCACAATGCGTGAACCCTATATAGGAAACCGGGGTCTAACAATAGAACAGCTGGTATACCTAAAATCTAAAACCGAGCTAGACAACCACTAGCTGAACTACTTTATTTCTTTGCTGTGTGTCTGCTCCATTAAAACCAACATGTTTCATTGCCCGTAAAGATTTTTGCGGCAACTTCATCAGGGTAGGTCAGCGTCCTCACTGCACCACTTTCCTCTGTTTGTCAAACCTACAAACAACAGAGAACATACAACACATTTCAAAACAACACATATCTCAGCACAGGCATCGAACTAAAAACAAGAGAAAGACTCCTGTAACACATGTAGCACACCAGAAACCGAAACGATTAGTTTTGGTGCTACTAGTGGGGGAATGTCGACACCACATCTGATATATTTACCAAGAGGTTGCCGATCTTCAGCATACCTGCAACCTCATAAAAATGCTTCTAACCCTGCGGGTGTGTACTAGTCCACAGACACAGATAAGATGTATCAAGTATAATCCCGGGATTATACTTGATACATCTTATCTTTTCTCCCACACAGACTGACTGAGAGCAGTGACAGAGCCGGATGATGTGTCTGTGGACTAGTACACACACGCAGGGTTAGAAGCATTTTTATGAGGTTGCAGGTATGCTGAAGATCGGCAACCTCTTGGTAAATATATCAGATGTGGTGTCGACATTCCCCCAGACACACAGCAAAGAAATAAAGTAGTTCAGCTAGTGGTTGTCTAGCTCGGTTTTAGATTTTAGGTATACCGGCTGTTCTATTGTTAGACCCCGGTTTCCTATATAGGGTTCACGCATTGTGCACGAACATACACAGTCTTTGCACTTTTTCTTCTTTTTTTCTTCTTTTTTCCTCACTCTTTATGTTGTTGTAAAAGTTGGCAGTTGCTAATGATGAGAACCTGAGGATACAGGCGAGTATCAGTCTGTAAACTCCCATGGTGTTACTCCCGTGAGGCACTGTCTTCTTTGTTCCCCACTTTTACTTCCCTGTTTCACTTCCTTTCGTGGTGATTCGTGAGGGGGTACAATTTGTAGATACAGCACATGTGGTTCAAAAATAGTGATTTTAGACACTTGATGGCAGATGGGAGACATTGATCCACTGTTGCGGCACACAAGATTTTGTGCCTGAGAAAATATACGTGGACGTCCTTTAGGAGTCCAGATCACCAACAGAGCAGGTCCTTGATTGTATGAAAGTCTATGAGTGGGGGGCGACCTGTTCTGTTTCTCTCCCTTGGCTCCCAGTTGTGATTAGTATTGAGAACGGCAGATTAGCCGTGAGAGCCCATCATAAATATCTACAGGGATGTCCTTCTGAATCCCCAGTTTTTACATTCACATATCTCAGGCGGCATCTTTTATGTGTGGAGTTTTCGACATCCATTTAATATACAGGGGTGTTTGATATGGCAAATTTTTGTCTGGCATTCACTGAAGATCACATAGCCTCCATTCTATCGGGCCACCACTTTTGCCAAATGCACCACTGAGTGGAACAGCCACAGCCCGTGATGAATGGGATAAGCTCACGAGTATTAGGAAACGCCAGATAAGAATAGCGCTGCATGGAGCGTTAATGACTGAATATCTCCGTGCAGGCGCAGCACCAGCTAGTCTCCTAGTTCGATTAGAGCCCAAGATCTTTTGGAGGATAAGAGGTTCCGGGTGGATTGGAGTTATATAGCTAACAAATGCACCCGGATTGGCTTATCCTCATTATTAACACAGCTAAGAGACTAAGTGAAGAACTTCTCAAAGAGATATTAGATCTTGAGACAACTATCAAGGCTGACACTACCATTGTGGATACGAAAGAGCAATTGGCTAAAATTCAAAGTGATATTGGGGAATACCAAACCTATATGGTTAATCAGAAAATTAAGGGGTTAAAAAGGAACCTAGACAGATTCAGTCACGAGTGGGCTTTCCCGTATGTGGAGGATCAATATTACCAACTAGGCCCTGACCCAGTCAAACCACAGCAGGCACCCCAGGGGTGGGCGACGTCAGGACAGGAGAACACCGAATAATTGGACATTTGATAACACGAGCAGTGAGGAAGAGGAGTATTCTGGGCAACAGACTACCAGTAACCCACGGGTGAGATTCAATCTGCAAGAAACCACTGACCAAGACTTAGGAGCTCTATTTCGGGCTTTTTTAGGACAGCACCCTACAGACCAAAGAGGGGCCAATCACAGAGGCAGGGGCAGGGGAAGAGCTCGGCAAAACTTGAACACAACATGGCAAATGTTCTCTCCAAGAATTACCCGCAGTCGGGGCAGAACCCCCCTGTAGCAGACAAAAGCAAGAACCAAAATATAGTGGTCAACTTGTCAGATCATATACTCACTGAGGATGAGAATCGGGTCCTTAATAAGGGCCTGGGTTATGTTCCAACACCCAAACATGATAGTTTCAAACTCAGAGGAGAGTTTAATGGCTTGATGAGAAAATTAAGCTGCAAAAATTCTTCGAGGGAAAAGAACTAGAACCACCATCAATATACGCGTCCAATTTGCGACGCCCATCACAGTTCTGTCCATTGAATAATCAAGTAGGCCCGGAGGTCCAGGTCTTTGAACAAAAGGTTATAAAAGATATCACTGACCTTGAATCTAACCTGACTACCACAGCTCACAGCAATATGAGCAGTAAAGATTGGCAAGCTGTGAAATCACTACAGGGTAATAGGTCCATCACCATCAAACCGGCCGATAAGGGCGGGGCGGTGGTGGTGATGAACACATGTGATTATGAAGCAGAGGCTACCAGATTACTGGGAGTTCGGCAGCATTACAAACCCTTGATGAGGGATCCGACTAAAGAACTACAGAATATAATATCTAAGGTGGTGTCTGAAGCTAGGGAAAAGAAATGGCTAACTACTAAAGAGGCCGACTTCTTGATCAATACAAAACGTAGGACCCCTGCTTTTTACATCGTGCCCAAAATTCATAAGCCTCAGCGTCCACCTCCTGGGCGTCCGATTGTATCGGGCATCCAATCTCTGCTTGAACCGTTATCCCAGTTTGCGGATTTCTTTTTGAGAGAGTGTGTCATTAAGCAACCATCCTATATACAAGATACCACTGATATTTTAAGATATATAGAGAATGTGGTATATGATCCTGATCATCAGTTTCTAGTTACCATCGACATTGAGTCATTATACACCAACATCCCCCAGGAAGCGACGCGGTGATGGCAGCCCGCGCCCTGGGGGAATGTGAATGGTTTTATGATACTCCCCAGACATTTGTGCTACAATGCATTGAGATAGCAATAACACGAAACTTTTGCATATAAAGACCAACTTTATCTCCAGACGTCTGGGACTTCAATGGGGGCTACTTTTGCCCCCAGTCTGGCCTGCATTTATGTAGGCCAGTTTGAATCCAACTACATCAATCATTCCATCAATCCCTTCCAGAGGAATATTGTCCTCTGGAAGAGATTTATTGATGATGTCCTATGTATTTGGACTGGGACGGAAGAGGAGTTACAGCAATTCCTTAACTGGCTCAACACCTTGGACGCATGTCTTAAATTTACTTGGACAGTGAATAAAAACACAGCTACATACCTGGATCTAGATATACAGGCGAATGATAACAAACTCGATACCTGTGTACATCAAAAGCCCACCAATATGAACTCACTCCTTCATTATAGATCCTATCATCCGAGGGCTCTGCGAGACAATCTGGCGGTGGGGCAATTTTTGCGTTACCGCAGAAACTGTACGTCCACTCAGAGCTATTTAGAACAAACGGAAGAACTGTCAAGTAGATTGGAAGATCGTGCATACCCCAAAAAAGTCATTACACAGGCCAGGAAGAGAGCGCTAAATACACCTAGAGATGCCCTCCTGGATAGGACAAACAAGGTCAGAAATGAATGTATTCCAGTGGTAACTACGTTTGGGCCTTGCTCGACTAAGATCAGACAGATCATAAGAAGACACTGGCATTTACTTAGCACTGTCTCTATGAAAATGCCTCCACCCAGATTCGCATTTAAACGGTCCTCTAACCTACGTGACCGTCTGGTTCATACACGTCCTGTGCAGGAATCGAGGGAACCGGCAGTGTCCCCGGGACACTACCCTTGTGGAAGGTGCTCGGTCTGTGAACTGACAACAGCTACCAAGAGTGTCACATGCGCAAATGGAAAAACATGGCATTTGAATAGGTTCAGTAATTGTAACACAGCCAATGTTATATACAGAATCACATGTCCATGTGACCTTCACTACATTGGCCTCACGACCCGTAAGGTCAAAGTTAGAATGCAGGAGCATGTGAGCACGCTTAAAGCGGGAAAACTCACGACGAAATTTGTTCAACACTATGTTACCCTGAAACATAAACACAGGGATATACGATGGGTGGTACTAGAAAAGGTTCTAGGCGACCAGCACAACATGGAGAACAGACTGGTCTCCAAAGAAGCCCGCTGGATATATCAAGAGGGGCAGATCGCAATGGGCTTAATGATTTTATTGAATGGAACAAAGTGGTACCCTTTTGAATGGAGTTAGCCTGAGAAATTATACACTGCACTGTTGATGACTGAATGAATATATTCAAAAATAACATACTAGAGCAGAGGGTGTGTACTATCTGAGTAGATACCCCAGTAATTCCCTAAAGGCTTTACTTGAGTTGAAGAATGTAGTTTATGACTCAGGGGGGAGCTGATATAGATTTGAGCAGGTATACCAAACATCTAATATATATATTTTGTAAAAAAAAATTTAAGAAATTTGTTTTTTGAATATTGATTTTCGACAAAAGGACTGTGGAATGTATCATGGTAATTTACAACTTCCCATGATATACATACATATTTTGAAATGTGTAAACTCCTAAGATTAGAATCTAGTGGGTTCTTAGTAGCCGGCAAGAGACACTTTAAAATGGCCGCCGTGTTGAATGAAACGAGCTACCTACAAGGACCGAAGGCAGGGCAGGTCTAATCAATCTGAGGCAGTAGGCGCAGCTCTATAAACACACAGTAGCGAGAGGAATATGATGAGGTGCTGAGCGGCAGCCGGTAACTCGAGGAGTCCCGGTAAGATGCGGAAACATTTTTTAAATAATTTTTGTTGAGGGAGGAGTTTTTCTCCCGTGTATCATCAAGCCCCGAGAGTGTGGTAGCCTTGAGGTTGAAGAACTGCCTCTTGGTAGGAGGGGTATCAACTTTTTTAGTATAGCTGCACTCCTAAATGCATCTTAGCAGCCAGCGATAGACATTTTAAAATGGCCGCCGTGTTGTATGATAGAAGTACAAGCTACCTACAAGGACCGAAGGCTGGGCGGGTCTAATCAACCTGAGGCAGCGTGCGTAGCCCCATAAATACACAGCAGTGAGAGCAACATGATGAGGTGCTGAGCGGTAGCTGGTAACCCGAGGAGTCTCGGTAAGATGCAAAAATTTTATTGAAGGAGGAATTTTCCCTACCGTGCATTATCAAGCCCTGGGAATATGGTAGCCTCGTGCTCGTAGTAGGAGGGGTACCAACTTCTTAGTATAGCTGCACTCCTAAATACATCAAGGGTGGTAGCAAGTAGAGTGGTTTGCGAGGAAAGTGGTCACGGTAAATAGAGCAGGCAGTAGGGTGTCATACTCATCTGTCCCATTTGCTACAGAGGCAACGTTCATTTCTCCATTGCCACTTGAGTTTAACATGGGCTCTAAAGAACCCGGGATTATACTTGATACATCTTATCTTTTCTCCCACACAGACTGACTGAGAGCAGTGACAGAGCCGGATGATGTGTCTGTGGACTAGTACACACACACAGGGTTAGAAGCATTTTTATGAGGTTGCAGGTATGCTGAAGATCGGCAACCTCTTGGTAAATATATCAGATGTGGTGTCGACATTCCCCCACTAGTAGCACCAAAACTAATCGTTTCGGTTTCTGGTGTGCTACATGTGTTACAGGAGTCTTTCTCTTGTTTTTAGTTTGATGCCTGTGCTGAGATATGTGTTGTTTTGAAATGTGTTGTATGTTCTCTGTTGTTTGTAGGTTTGACAAACAGAGGAAAGTGGTGCAGTGAGGACGCTGACCCTACCCTGATGAAGTTGCCGCAAAAATCTTTTACGGGCAATGAAACATGTTGGTTTTAATGGAGCAGACACACAGCAAAGAAATAAAGTAGTTCAGCTAGTGGTTGTCTAGCTCGGTTTTAGATTTTAGGTATACCGGCTGTTCTATTGTTAGACCCCGGTTTCCTATATAGGGTTCACGCATTGTGCACGAACATACACAGTCTTTGCACTTTTTCTTCTTTTTTTCTTCTTTTTTCCTCACTCTTTATGTTGTTGTAAAAGTTGGCAGTTGCTAATGATGAGAACCTGAGGATACAGGCGAGTATCAGTCTGTAAACTCCGATGGTGTTACTCCCGTGAGGCACTGTCTTCTTTGTTCCCCACTTTTTACTTCCCCTGTTTCACTTCCTTTCGTGGTGATTCGTGAGGGGGGTACAATTTGTAGATACAGCACATGTGGTTCAAAAATAGTGATTTTAGACACTTGATGGCAGATGGGAGACATTGATCCACTGTTGCGGCACACAAGATTTTGTGCCTGAGAAAATATATGTGGACGTCCTTTAGGAGTCCAGATCACCAACAGAGCAGGTCCTTGATTGTATGAAAGTCCATGAGTGGGGGGCGACCTGTTCTGTTTCTCTCCCCCTTGGCTCCCAGTTGTGATTGGAAAACCTTTGAAGCCAAAACTATCTGAAAGTCCTGAGAAGGACTCTATTAAACAAACTCCTACATCTTCTAAAAAGAAGTGGGAAACTAATAAACAAAATTCAAACGAGAAACGTTCTCAATCCCGAGGTAGGTCTCCTCAAAAGGAGCCCTCTGAAAGGAGGTATAACCTCAGGAATAGGGATAATTTAAGAAAACCTGACAGGTATCAAGATACTGATACACGTTCCTCTCGTACCTTTCAGATATCGTCACAGACATCGGAAAGAAGAGGACGGTCAGAACATAGAGAAGAACGCGTGAAATCCAAAGACGACAAACACGTTCAGAAAAATAAATCAAAACCTCAATTCTCAAAAAAGAAGGTAGCAGGTCTGAAGATCAGACATGCCGAGAATACTGAGAACACAGCTCAAGAACGGAGAATGGGCTCAGACAATGCTGGACAGTGCAGCAGAAGTCACAATAGCTCGCCAGAACCTGAAGGAACTTCTGGAGATAGTGGACTTGAATGAGTACATCACAGTAGAAACTGTAGACACCAGGGTTAGTTCTCCACAAAAGTTATAGGGAATAACACTCCGAATGGAGGGAGACATACCAAGAAAAGTGAAGCACTCTTTTGGGAGAAACTTTCAAGGGGTTATGATATACTTCTAGCAGAAAAAGACTGGCCACCACAATTTGTCAGGGAGTGCCCACATGGCGAGGACATTATTATGCCTGCCTTCTCCAACCCTATTCCAATTCACCTAAAATATAATTATGCCAGGAAATGGGCAGTTGCCCAGGCCCCAGCATTATATAAAAATCATGTAGGATGGGATGAGGACTCACCTCACCACAAAATACATCTAAAAAATTAACCTACTGCACAAAGGCAGTATCCAATAAAGCAAGAAGCTAAAGAACAGGTCAGGGAGATCTTAGATCAACTTGAATACCAAGGGGTGATTGAAACATGCACCTCCTCAATGAACAATCCTTTGTTTCCTGTCTCCAAACCAGACAATACATATCGTCTAGTTTTGGATTACAGACACTTGAACACTTGTTCTAAAACATTTGCAGTGCAAAATGCACATAGTACAGCATTAATGAATAACATTGTGCGTAAAAAATATAAAACCACATTGGATATTTCAAATGGTTTCTTTTGTCAAAACATAGCACCTGAAAGCAGGTACTTAACAGCTTTCTCAATAACGGGGACCCAGCGTCAATTTTGTAGACTCCCACAAAGCAAAAGCATTGAAACCCTTTCATGAAGCTGCAGTTCCACTAGTCGTTACTAGGTGTCCCTCATGAGTCAAATGCAAAAGCATTGAAACCCTGAGCTGAGAGCTAATACTATAAATTCTACAAAGAGCTGCAGTTCAACTAGTCGTTGCGTGAACTGCAGCTTCATGAAAGGTTTTCAATGCTTTTGCATTTGACTCGTGAGGGACATCTAGTAACGACTAGTGGAACTGCAGCTTGATGTAATAATTTCAATGCTTTTGCATTTGACTCGTGAGGGACACCTAGTAACCACGAGTTGAACTGCAGCTCTTTGTAGAATTATTTTGATATTGGATACTATAATATTCACTGCCACTGCTAATCTCATACCATAATGCTTTGCAGGGCCTTTGGTTGGGATTGTATTTTTGCCCATAACTGTGCTTGGGGTGGTCCTAAGAGGATGGGACCACCACCGAATCGTTCAGCAAGATGTGCTCTTTGTTTTCAAGCCATCTGCTTGGTTTTCTCCCTAGGTTAGGGAGGATCTCAAAATCATCACCTCTCTCACTGCTTGCTAAATTTTCATTTTCACTTTTGTGAAATGACTATATGCATTTTAACATGAAAAGACAGAGATACTTGTTAATTTACCAAAAGTATATGAGGTCTTTGTTTTATTAAGTGGAAGACGGAGCGAGAGTTATTGTTCAACTTCGTGGAATTCCGCGTAGTAATACTATGCCCCCTCACGAATTCCCCACACTAATCATGTGCGATTCGTATAATGAATATATACAAAATTGGCTTGAAAATGGGTTCAAAGATGCAAAAGGTGGCACAATAAAGCATAAAACCAGGCCTGGGCGTAGTTCGCGGAGTTTAGCTACGCAGAACTCCACGAAGTTACCAAAAAACTCCGCGAAGTTTCGCGAGTGGCGGGGTGCAGTGCAAACTGCAGTTTTTGCTGGTATTCCTGCCGCTCGGGTAGAAATTCTACCCAAGCGGCAGCTCGCGCTCGTGAACTTACCGTTCGCGATTGCGAACCTACCGCTCGCGATCGCGAGCAAGGAAAAAACTCTGCTGCACATCGCGAAGCGGAGTTTTCTGCACTCCGCGAGCTCCGCGGAGTGCGGAGTGCAGAAAACTCCGCAAACTCCGCGACCGGAGCGAAGTTCACTGCCCAGGCCTACATAAAACGCTTTGGGAACAAGTAGTTCAGTTGAAAAACGAACTACCAAAAGCTCACATGATACACACGTTGAGTCATCAACGTGATGGCGTTCACGTTGCAGGGAATTCATTGGCTGACGAAGCCGCAAAGGGGGCTGTTCAGACGGCTTCCGTAGCTGCGATCACTCGTTCAAAAACGAGATATTGTTGGCTGTCAATGCTACAAGCAAAGGCAGTGGTGCAGCGTTACCTAAAAAGTTTCCACTCAAGTACTCTTATGTAATTGATGCGAACAACGTTCCTTTTGCTCGAATCCCTGGAGTGGGGGATAGGGTAATTCCAAACATGGAACGTAGAGCAGCTTTGATTTATGAAGCACATCTGGGGGAGGGTCTGTCACATCAAGGGATCTCTAAAACAATATTGACATTAAAAGAGATGTACTGGTGGCCTGGAATGAATACACAGATTCACATCTTCATTGATGACTGCATAGACTGCAGTAAACAGCGTGATGCAGAACGCCACCAGACACCATGCTACGAAGTAGCATGCCCAGTACAGACATCATTGTTAGACAGCATTAGACTATCTATGCGCAGGCGTCCTTATGGACAAATGCAATCCCACAAATACTAAGTCAAGGTTCCTATGGATATGGCTCTCAGCGCTCGGCTGACGCTCGAACTGTTATAAAAGATTTGCGAGTCTTTATCGGGCACATACGCAATTGGCACACTACATTCTGACCAGGGCCCTGCGTTTAGCTCTCGGGCTTACAAAGAAGCCATGGCCAGTTTGGGCGTTGCATTGCGGTACTCCTCTCTGTTTCATCCTGAGGGAAATTCTGTTGTGGAAAGGAAAAACTGGGACATAAAGCAGTCTATAACAGCTAGAGTATTAGGTTCGGGTGATGGGTGGGTCAAACATCTTTATGGGGTCCAACGCTCATTAAATAATTTGCCAAGAAGTTCTCTAGGGGGTCACTCCATATGAGGTCCTATTTGGGACAAGAATGTGGGTTCCTGATCTCGAATGTAAAGGCACAGTGGTGGAAAATAAACCCTTTGATATCAAAGATCGTTTGGCTGTTTTACAGGATCTAAATGAACTAAGATCGAAACAAAGCAACGTGTTCCTGAAGCCAACCACCACTGGGGAAAAACCGGCAGTCCCAGCAAGGCCTGTCTGGATCCCAAAAGTTGGGGATCTAGTCAGAGAGAAGATTGCGGACAAGAAGGAATTTGGACCTTCTTACAGACAACCAGTACCTGCCCTAGCCATTCACGGAACAAGAACGGTACTTCTGCCGCCCCTTGCTGGAAAAAAGGAGAAAAGATTTGTGTCAATCGACCTCATCAAACCACAGTATGTGGCCAATACTAAATAGTAGGCCTCGTGGACTCCGACCTAGTAGCAGACGCACTCCCTTGCTACTATCCAAGAGGTTCAGACTGAAAGACTGATAACCATCGAGAATTCAGCAGTAACAGATGAAGGACTAAGCAACAATGCTATGGAACTCATCCCTCTTGAAACTCAAGTAACAGTTCGTCCAAATACACTTGTCTACACCAACGTAACAAGTGATCAACTGGTTCCAGCGATTTCAACAAATCCTGATGCAATTCCAACAATTGACCGAACTGCTTCTGGCTATTTCATTAACTTTGATACGTTTTCTGAGGATCCGAGTGAACCTGAAACGACGCCAGCATCAAAAACCTTCAAACAGCAAGTACAAGACCTTTTTCATTTCCTGAAAGAGACTTATCTGGTTTCCCCATGGATTGAACTATGGATTATTTCTGGAATATTTTTCTTTCTGCTTTGGCTAGCTTTGGTTATGACTATCAGCATGCTTATAAATGGCAGATACATCCGTTTGGACATTGAAAGTAAAAATGTGAACTTACTTTTAAAACCACACAAATCATCCCATCGTGAAGCAAGAGACTTGTCAGCAGTGAACATCACAGCCGTTCCTATACAGGATGGTATAGTGTGGGACAAAACCGATTTCGATATCTTCGGCCCTACGGAACTTTTGAACATTCCACATTTATTTAAAATTTCACTAAGTAATTTTATTACCTCCAGTACCTATTCTGATGATTGGGACTTTGAGACTGTAAATGATATGATGTCTGACCTAGAAAGGTCTGCTGCGTTCTCTAACAATGAATACTTAGAGGGTTCATCAGACTATGAACAGCTTTATTGTTATAACCACTATGGTCATCATTTCTTGCATAAATCTGCAACACCTAGAAATGTGTTTATGTTTAACCAATGGGAACATTGTCCTACACCACCAAAAGGTAGTTCAAAAACATTTGCTAAAAAGTTTCCCTATTTTTCAGGGTATAATACATCTGATCCAGAAACATTTTACTATAAGAATGTAAACAAAACAGGACAGAAAATTATGTTAACTATTACAAAACAGATTTATTCTGTAGCCTTTATTACCCAACTGTGAGGACAAGGATTTGACTTTTGGAAAGACACAATAGACACAAAAACTGTCTGGGGTTCTAAAGATTGGCAAGTGCAGGGGATTGAAGCTTTGTTTAGAGCATGTATCATCCCACATCAAATAATGTTTTTGAATGACACTGTGCAACAAACGTCTTGCCTTGGTTTAGCCAAGATCAAAGATATGAATACACCTTCTGTACCAACACCTGCAAGTAATAGCACTACACAGGGAGCGGTCACAGTAGACACAATACTACAAACCAACAGAACAGACCCTGATTGGAAAAAATGGTTACTCTGGCCCACAGACACAAACATCTGTCAAGAAAGATTCCTGAATAAAAGACAGGGCTTTACTATCCATAGGCCAGACCCACAATATGTTCAAAGACAACATCCAGGGGTAGTAACAACATACAGTGTAGGGAAATTGTGCCTTGACTGGTTACAAAAGTCTACACTTGAGGATGTGAAACAACACTTATCTTTACTTAAAGAAGACGCAGACCTTAGGGAATTCTTGCTAGGACCAAGAAAACCGCGTCAAAAACGTTTCATATATGCAGGCATCTATGCTGCTTATAATGAGATATGGAAGGTTTCACAGGCAGAGGCCGCAATACGTGAACTTGATCGTATTAACTTAGAGAAAACTCTCTCTGTGGTCAACAATGGGTTAACAACTTTGTCATCCAGAATTTATTCATTGGACAACATTGTATCCTCTGCTATTGACATACTGGAACAAGATTTAGCCATGTTACAATAAGGCCAATCTCAGTTACGTTCTATTATGTTATTAAGCTGGACGCTGCAATCTTTGCGTGCGGGCTATGTGCCTTGGCGTTTTATCAACACGTCGTCTCTGTTTGCAGAATACAATCTAACTGATAAACAGATCGAACTGGCACAAAGGGGAGCAAAGTATACAGTGCTGAGCATTGAAAAACTGGAAAAATTACCATTCACAGTGGCAGAAAAACCAGCTACAGAATGGCTTATTCATGGCAAAATCACTCTGCCTGTCACTACTTTTCAGTTTCAGTATTGCCTCAAACAAATGCAAGTAGGCAAATATGAAAGGTTGGGTAAAGAATACATTAAGACATCCTGGGGTTTACCTTCCGACTACAGATGTTGGAGTGGGGATCGTGAAGTGTTTCTAAGCGGTACACACTGTGAAAATGCACTAAGCGGTTCACTCATATGTCAGGACATTTCTTTGCACGGGGCTTGTAATGGTTCTGTGGCAAATTTATCCTGTCACCTGCAAGGTACACCAGCTGCTGTGATTAATCCAACGTTTGGCCAACTTTCTAATGGGAGTTACCTCATGTTGAATGATCAGAGTTGCTGTGGCATGTTGCCAGGCATCCCATATCTGGTAACGGTCGACTCCAGGGTTACTTGCTGTATGCAAGTATTGTTCCCCCAAACAGAGACAGTCAGGTAGTCGCCTCTATGGCCTTCATTGAATGTTTCTTTTATACGTTTTGATATTTTAAGCAGAATGAAAGCCATGCTTTTACAACAAACCGTGCCTTTGACCTCGGCCAAAGAAATCTATGATTTACAAATTGCAAGGACTTCGGCTGAGATACAGGCTTTAATTCGTACAAACTGCCGTATACATTTCGCAGAAATGATGGGACGTATCTTTAACATGTCTGATACGAGCGGAATTGTACATGTATTTAAGACCATCTGTTCAGGACTGTTAACACCTTTTCAGGCAGTCCTCGGAATCATCCCAAACTTCGCACATTCGGTGTTTGGTGGTGTGCCATTAATTCTAGCACTTGTTGCAGGAATCCTATTTTTATTCCTACTATTACGCTATGGCAAGCCTATTCACCGACATCACTCAGAGCGATGTGGAGAAAGCTCTCCTAGAACGGAAGTGCTGTGAGCGCATAGTGCAACTTTTGGGCATACCTCGTCTACGGGAACTTAATACAACATGGTTTCTGTCATTCAGACCAATCTGGCAAGATTGCATCTTACCTGTTCTACGCTGCCTGCTTTGCGGTGAAGAATGCGTGCTAGACACCTGTCTAACACTCCCATCAGTCATGCAAACGGATATCGATACTCTGCTGGACCCGATAACGGCCCATGCTCTGTGTTGTCCCCAGAGGCTACCAATCCTGATGACGGCATTCATTGAGATCTCACAGACGCTTCCTGCTGCTGCTGAGGTACGAGATGGATCAACAGGCACACAGGTAACAACGGACGCGAACATTGCTGGAGCATCCTATGCTGAAGGCGATGCTTCTCATCTCTGTGCGATTAACCTTCTGAACGAGGTATTCCAACTGTCACCGACATCGGTAGACGATATTTTGTCTATAGAAATAGATGATTTCATGTTTACACCAGACCCATACACTGACTTTGATTCGGCTCACAGTGTACCAGGGACGCAATGAATTTGGCCTTCATATTTTCAAAACTTGGAACTCTTCCTAAAATTGAACTTTTTTTTTTTTTTTTTTGAAAATACATGGCAAAACAATCTGCTTACAGTAGAACTATTCTTATAAAACGGACTTCTTTGAATACTTCCAGGGACACATTGTCACCTTATCTGTCTAAAATTTCATTTAATACCATGATATGCAATGGCTTTAATTTTTGAAAACTTATCAACCATTTCGTCATATGTATATATTTCTGTTTATTCATTCATGTTGCATTTTATTTATAATATATGCTTAGAATGAAAAAATGTTTTAAAATGTACAGTACCGATTGCATTTAACAGTTTACTTTTAAACTTCTTTTAATATGCTTTTAGAAATGTTTTTAGCAACATGTGGTACTCAGTTTAAATGTTTAGCATTTAATGTTTAGCATTTAGTATTATCGTTCATTCGAAAGTGGAGTGGGTGTTGTATTCCGCTTTAGGTGTCCGTATATAGGCTTTCCTGAAACATGTCCTTATATAGGCACAATTCGCATTGCACTTATATAGGCAAAGAAACCCATTCCTTATTTAGGCATTAGCTGTGCACTCCAAATACAGGCATGGTCACCGACATCCGTCCACCCTAACGCCACAACGAGTTCTTAGAAACCAGACCCTTAAGCTCTCGGGAGTTCCCTAGCACAGGATTATTGATTTCTCCAAGAACTCATCTATTATGCATGAACCGCTATTCCTTAAGGGTTCATTACTGACGTCTTCCTCTGTCCGACTTCACGTCAATGCTAACATTCCAAGGCACCTACCAGGTATAAATATACCTTCCCTTGCCCAAGCAAGTTAGGAGGAGACCTCGACTTTAGAGGAGCCCGTGTCCCGGCCTGACGCACTGAGAAGACGCTGTCATCCCTGCTCGCAGAGAATCCAGCTTCCAGTGTTCTGACTCCCTTCACAGGGTGTTAGAGTTCCAGATCCGGAAAGAGATTCCCACCTCTCTCATTCTCAAGGTATGGAGCTGACTAGAACCTAGAAGGACTCTTGGCATACCAGACTCTTAGTATATCATACTATAGAATACTTCACCTACTTCTTACCTTGCACCACACTTAGGTTAGGTACACTGGGGTAGAACTAGCTTAGAGACGCATCTTATGAGTACTCGCATTTTTAGCTCATGTTATTCATGTACGTGCATATATGCTAAAAGATAATGCTAGCACAGTATTATTTCTTTCTACTGCTTACGCTGTACATTATATATCTTGCATATTGTCTTGTGATCATAACAGCTCATATCTCTTACACGAGAAACAAGACTGTTCAATAAAACCCTTTTATTGAAACGCCCGTCTTTTCTTTCTGTGTAACTCTGAGGAAACTAAGCATGCACGATTAGCTGAGTGAAACTGTTATCTATTGTTTCCACGATTCTGAGACGTGTTCCGATTCTAAAGGGAAACAAAGTTGTCATGTTTATGCGGTTGCCAGAAACTACTCCCTTCTTGTTTTCAAGGAGTTTCTAGTGGCCTCTGAGCTAGCTGGCACAAAGTAATTAAGTTTAATATACTCGATAGGGACATACCGACCTCAGTCCTATGTCAAAACTATAGGGTATATTATTCCAATGCGCAGAGCCTATTAGGGAAATAGGAACTACACTACAAGGTAGCACGCACCACAGCTGCGCAGAGATGTGAAAGGAAGCACGCACCACAGTGATGAAAAAACGCAAATGTTAAAAGGTGCGGCCCATTTTTAAGCTGTGTACTGTGCAATGGGCAGAAAGGAAGCATGCACTACAACTGTACACTGTGCAGAGATGTCAACGGTAGCACGCACCACAGCTGCGCAGAGGTGTGAAAGGAAGCGCGCACCACGGTGCTGAAAAAACGTGAATGTTAAAAGGTGCGGTCAATTTTTAAGCTGTGCACTGTGCAGTGGGGTGAAAGGAAGCACGCACCACAGCTGTGCAATGTGCAATAAGGTGAAAGGAAGCATACACCACAGCTATGCACTGGGGTGAAAGGAGGCACACACCACATATCTGCACTGTGCAGGGTTGTGAAAGGAAGCACGCGCCACTACTGTGCAGTGGGGTGAAAGGAAGCACTCACCACAGCTGTGTACTGTGCAATGGGGGGAAAGGAAGCACGCACCACAGCTGTGCATTGTGAATAGATGTCAAAGGTAGCACGCACCACAGCTGCTCAGAGATGTGAAAGGAAGCACACACCACGGTGATGAAAAAACGCGAATGTTAAAAGGTGCGGTCCATTTGGAAGCTGTGTACTGTGCAATGGGGGGAAGGAAGCACGCACCACAGCTGTGTATTGTGCACAGATGTCAAAGGTAGCACGCACCACAGCTGCGCAGAGGTGTGAAAGGAAGCACACACCACGGTGCTGAAAAAACGCGAATGTTAAAAGGTGCGGTCAATTTTTAAGCTGTGTACTGTGCAATGGGGGAAAGGAAGCACGCACCACAGCTGTGCACTGTGCAGAGATGTGAAAGGTAGCACGCACCACAGCTGCGCAGAGGCATTATTTAGCAGCCGGTGCCAGCAAGCACGCACAAAAAGCAAGTGCTAATAATTAAGTGCCCATGTGCGCACCGGCAGACACCGGCTCAAATTAAGCCCCCAGCAAGGGCCTGCGTTACGCCCCTGGATCGAGCGAGTCCGAAAAGCAATGTGGGGAAAGGAGGCACGCACCACAACTGTACACTGTGCAGAGATGTCAAAGGCAGCATGCACCACAGCTGCGCAGAGGTGTAAAAGGAAGCGCGCACCACGGTGCTGAAAAAACGCGAATGTTAAAAGGTGCGGTCAATTTTGAAGCTGTGTACTGTGCAATGGGGGAAAGGAAGCACGCACCACAGCTGTGCACTGTAGAGAGCCCCTGGATCGAGCGAGCACCAAAAGCAATGTGGGGAAAGGAAACACGCACCACAGCTGTGCACTATGCAGAGATGTCAAAGGTAGCATGCACCACAGCTGCGCAGAGGTGTGAAAGGAAGCGCGCACCACGGTGATGAAAAAACGCTAATGTTAAAAGGTGCAGTACATTTTTAAGATGGTACCGAAAAAGAGGCGACTATAGAGGCCAACTACAGAGTACAGCAAATGTCTTGACAATAACATACTAATACAAAGATAACGGTGCAGGAAGAGAGTGCTGACATAGATGAAATGCGAGTGCTGGAAAAGAAGCGCGCACTCTTGTGGCGGTGGGGTCTGTCCCTTGGCCGGGGTGGAGGGGACGCGCCTTGTAAGGAAAGCTGCAAGGTCTTGAAATGAAACATGAGCCACAACAGATGGCACGCTGCGCGACGCTGCTCGCTCCCGACAGCTAAACGCTGTGGGATTAAACATTTTCAGAAAAGGTGGGACATGCACCCGCCTTTGGCCAATTGCGTGCTTTCATTTTTAAAAGCCACACGCAAAGGCCAATAGCATGTGTGGAAAATCGAACACCACACGCATGGGTTTGCAGAAAGTCTGAAGTGATTCCAAGAGGCCTTCTCCTAGAGCAGCGCATGCGCGGTGCGCTAGGCTCGTCCTAAAAATGGTACCTGGAGTGCTGCCACCTCCTATAACACCATCAGCATTACCGTACCCCACTACGAAATATATATTTTTTTAAATGCACTTGGCGTCCTTCAATCCAGTCCCATCACCCTTTGAATTTACCCTCCCTTTCTCCCACATGAAAACATCTGGGGCTGTATTACACAAAGTGCCCCTGGGGTGCAACGGGCGTTTGCGCCTGCTTTGCGCGCCCCCGGGGCACTTTGGTATTGCAGAAGGGGCCATAGACGCTTGTGCGGCCCCTTCTGTAATACTGAAAGCACTGGTGCACATACAGCGCCAGCGCTTTCTCAAGAGGGCATTCCCTCATTTGCAAGGGGGTGTGCCCCATGCAAATGAGAGAATTCCTTTGCCTCTGGACCCACGCCATATTATAGATGTGGACGCAGAGGCAAAGAAGCTCCCAGGAGGCACACTGACAGGGTGCCTCTGATAGCAGCCCTCTGGAGGGGGAAATGGGGTCCTATGGACCCCCCAGACATCCCCTTGCAGGCAGGTGCATTCACTCACTGCACCCGCCTGCAAGGGGATCTCTAATCGCCTTTAAAAGTGTAGGCGGGTTGCCGCCTGCGCAGTGAAACACAGAGCGGCTGCTTTAAAGCCGCTCCGTATTTCACTTGAATGCGCTTCCCATAGGGCAGCACGAGTTCACAGCTGCCCTGGGTCCAGCGCATTCTATGTAATAGGGCGCACTTTCCCTGTTTGCGCTCATCGCACCTGTTTTGAGGTGCTCCAGGGCGCAAACAAGGAAAGTGTGCCCTATACATAATTGGGCCCCTGGTGTCTGACCATCTACTTACACTCTCTTCACCCCCCCACCCTACTAAATAAAAGAATACCTGGCCTTGTGCAACCCACCTCTACCACCTCCTGCATTTGTCATCCCGCTCCACCTAAACGGAACAAATCAAATGGTGCCCTGCCACCCATCTACTCCACCCTCTCTTCAACCCACCTATCCCCTATCTATGTAGCTGTGGAGAGCAGGCTTATAATGGAGAGCAGGTGGGAGCGCCTGGGGCAGCAAGCTGCAAACTGGGGGCGGACAGAAGGGGATGGGGCAGACGGCTAACAATGGGGGGCAGGCGGGAGAGGATGGGGAAGCAAGCTGCAATGGAGGGTGGGCTGGAGGGGCTGGGGAAGCATGCTGGCAATGGAGGGTAGGCAGGTGGGATGGAGCAGCACACTGACAATGGAGGGTAGATGGGAGATGATGGGGAAACACATGGAAAACAGAAGGTGGGCAGGAGGGACTGGGGAAGCAAATGGACAATGGGGTAGGGGAGCAAATGGACAAGTGGACCATGGGGAGGCAAGAACAGCGAGGGCATGTGGACAAGGAGGAAGCAAGAACAGCAACTAATGGAGGGTGAGAAAGAAGAACACAAAGTGGGGAGAAGTACACGAGAGAAACAACTGGAAAACACATGCGCTCTCGAACACTGCTTAAACAAAAAGTAAAAAAGTAGTGTATGGAAAATGAGCAGTGAAAGAACACAAATAATGTGGCCATGCTCTAGGGGAGCGACAAACACAGGAAGAGGAAGGAAAGCCTACAGAAGCTGATGAATAAGAAGCAAGCAAATGAGAGTGACAATGAACCCAACCAATGGTAAGTAATGGGCAGGCTTTAAGCCCACTGTAAACTAACCACCTGACTCGCAACAGACAATGAGACCTAAATAAACTGTATCTTCAGAAAATAATCTAGACTATTTCCTTGGATGCTATTAGCCCTCAAACTAACCAATATGCTTTAAACTCCAACCACCTTCTTCCAAAGATCTTTGGAACCGTGGACAAAACTACCTCTGCAACAGAATCAACTCTCTTAAGAAAATAATTATCACCCACCCACTTTGCCTCTTCCACTTGGAATCCACCTCATCTGACCACATCCAGTTTTTCAAAATTATCTCCCAAATATATGCTTAAGATTCTAACAGTGATCAAAGGAGCCCTTCACTTCACTGCAGCAGTAAATATCTGTCCAGCCAAGGATTTCAACAGGTTATCTGAGCAACATTTTCCAGTATCTCTCTTTCAATCAATACATTTGTTTGAAGAGGGCATCATTCTAAAAACTCTATAGCAATTCTTCATCACAGATTTTCTTGAAGAAAATCCTCATCGTTGACTGGATCTTTCCAGATTGGTTCCAAACCATCTCTTATCTTTCTCACTTCAACTAGATAATGTAAAAAGCAGCTGGTAAACAAATCCAGGGCTCAATGGATAGCAAAGAACTTCTGGACAATCACTATCCTGGATTCCAATCCAAACACACAGCACCAAGTTAATTTCCCCATGCAACACTGAATACATTCTGGATACTCTGAATAAAATGACATCTTCCATTCTCATCAGGCTTAATTATAGGGTGTTCAAAATCTTACTTTGCTGCCTTAAGGACTGACATCACATATTCAAAATAGGCCTAAATTGTCTCAACTCCTTTTTTCCTGATCATTTCTTTAAAGTCAAGATAATCTCACACTTGTCACATAGTCACTGGTTCACTTGCAGACTTGTTGCTCATGGATAATGTCTATTCACTTACCAGCGACAGCTTACAGCTATTCCCAGATACTTTGGCCTCAATTTCCAAAAGTGCACAGAGAGCACAGAACTAGCTGCCTGTTCCCGCTGGATTACCTCTGGTGCTGACAGAAGATCCCCCTCACCCTCAGGTTCAGTTTCTTCATAAATCAAGGCATTCTAAAGCCAGATGTTCCACAATATCCTGGACATGACTGAAGAAAGGACAAAAGGCGAACCTATGCCAGGGGAGTTACTTTGCTGTCTTGGCACTATATATGATTCCTCAACCACTGCACTCACCACCGCAATGTGACCAGGTATGTCACATCTCGTTTCCAATACTACTATGTTGCTGACATCATTCAGGTCATAATTCTGTCAGGACAGGGTTATGCTAACACCTCGCCCATCAGGATTCCATTACTTCTCAACCGCAAGCATCAGCACACCTAGATCAAAGCAACGGGCGTGGTATATAAACTGGAGAACAAGCCATGCTGGAATACGGGCATGTGTCCTGGCTACTTCTGCATGCACACACACCCACCAGCACAACATCTAATCTGTTTAATGCCTGCATTACCACTAGTACCAACATTCTGCAGACAACGTGTTCCAGATGCATTCACACCATTCAAGCACAGCTCTGTAGAACTTTCTGTTGTTTCTGCTAAAGCAAGAGTCAAAATTGCAGACATTCCTGAGGAATTGAGGGGCATATTAACAAGGCGGCGTTAATGAATTATCGCCGCTTTAGCGTCCGTTTTCGGACGAAAAGCGGCGATAATTTTATCGCCGAATTAACAAGGACACGCTAGCGCGTGATTCCTGACCTAGCATCCGCTTTCTGCACGCCTCCCATCGCATCGCTAATGAGATGCAAAGGGGGCGTGCCTGTGAATACAACAGGGGAAATATCGCTAACCCAGGTATCGCCATATTAGCAACGTGGGTTAGCGATATATTAAATTGCGTTAAGTATGCCTTAACACAGGAATTTAACGTCTGATAAATTCCTGACTAAGGCATACCTAACATGGGGGGTGGATTGTGTGGCTAAGACCACAGGCCCTATCGCCAAGTATATCGCCGTTTTCCATGGGACATCGCTGGAAAACCAGCGATGTTCCATGGAAAACATCGCTATCACTGGAAGATTATCGCCTTTGCGCTAAGCGTTGTTAATACAGCGCTAGCATGGCGATAATTTCCAGCGATAGCCGGCGATAGGATTCCTCACGCTAAGCACGGCCAGCGATAATTATCGCTGGCCGTTGTTAATATGCCCCAATGTCTCTTCTTTAACTAACTCTCCTACGCCCCCTTCCTAGCTGTGCCAATCCCTTATTTGTTTAAATCTGTTTTATTGATTTCGTTTTTTCTCTTTACGTGGTACAAATTCAATCAATAACAGGTGTGAGGAAACAACATTACAAAGTCAATTATGTTTAACCCTGGGCATAATACTTTGCTACGCTCACGAAGCATGCAAAGTTTGTGCTACTACGCAATACGCAAATTGCACGTAGCAGAGTGAATAACTGTGCTAATCAACGTAGCATAGCAGTAATATAATAAACTCCTTCAAATGCTTTGATAAAGCAATTTTCTATGCTAAAAAGCATATAACCAATTCACAAAAATGAATTTTGACAATAAAATATCAAGCAATGAGAGAGGTGATGATTTTGGAGTCCCCCTAACCTAGGGGAGGACCAAGCAGATGCCTTGAACACAAAAAGCATATCATGTGAACGATTCAATGGTGGTCCCTTCCTCCTAGGACCACCCCAAGCACAGTTATGGGCAAAAATACAATCCCAACCAAAGGCCCTGCAAAGCATTATGGGACCGAGATAAGCAGTGGGCAGTGAATATTATAGTGTTCAATATCAAAATAATTCTACAAAGAGCTGCAGTTCAACTAGTCGTTACTAGGTGTCCCTCACGAGTCAAATGCAAAAGCATTGAAATTATTAATACATCAAGCTGCAGTTCCACTAGTCGTTACAAGATGTCCCTCACGAGTCAAATGCAAAAGTATTGAAAACCTTTCATGAAGCTTTTGCATTTGACTCGTGAGGGACACCTAGTAACGACTAGTGGAACTGCAGCTCTTTGTAGAATTATTTTGATATTGGATACTATAATATTCACTGCCCACTGCTAATCTTCTCGTCCCATAATGCTTTGCAGGGCCTTTGGTTGGGATTGTATTTTTGCCAATAATTGTGCTTGGGGTGGTCCTAAGAGGATGGGACCACCACCGAATCGTTCAATAAGATGTGCTATTTGTTTTCAAGACATCTGCTTGGTTCTCTCCCTAAGTTAGCGAGCATACCAAAATCATCACCTCTCTCACTGCTTGTTAACTTGACTATATGCATTTTTAGCATATAAAGACAGAGATATTTATTATATCTCAATTGCACTGTACAAGATGCTTTTGGTAATTATTGTACCGTGCAGTCAAGCACACAGCTACGCACTACGCAATTTGCATAGCTACGTTTAGTTGAAGCTGTACTTCATGTAGCTACGTGAAGTGCTACTACGCAAACTACGCCCAGGCTTAATTTATGTTGTCAATTGTTTAATATACTTCCACGTTTCATGCAGCTTCATAATCCTCCCAGTACATTGCAAAACTAATTATGAATGTAACTACATCAGTGATAAGTCAGGTATGGGGCACTATGTGGAAGGTTGACGGGTGGAGTGCACCATTAGTGAACAGTGGGCATCAGTCCAGTGCGGATAGAGCGCTGCAGACGGTCCATTTGTAATATTAGCAAGTGTTGTTCTTGCTTAACCCTGTGTACAGTCGGAGTCGGGCGGGAAAGGTAATAGGACAAAGCAAAAATAGCAGGAATAACTGGGCCCAACTATAGTGATGCCGGCCCTCCTATTCGACGAGTGTGAAGGTGTCGGGCATACTGGAAACCCCCAGTTCCTTATGCCGTGCTGGTTATGTGAGGCAAGCACCTGGTTTTTGATTCAAGCCATCTTATGCCAGTTATGTGGGGAGGGGGGCTCTTGTGTATCCTCACCTCCCGCCATTGCCAGCACCTCAATTCCAACGCAGCCTGGCTCTGCTAGCATTTCGTTTTGAAAGTAATGCATTATAGCGTCCCACTTATTAGCAATGGAGGTTTTATGGAGGCCAAGGGTTTCTTCTCTGTGTAGGGCAATACTTACAGCTTTAGCCCACACTAGCAGTGAGTGTCTCCAGGATAACAGGGGAGGAGGTTCAGGCCATTTCCAACGTTTCGTGAGTAAGCATTTGGCCACCAGTAAAGCCAAATCCAGGAAACGAGAAGTAACCTTTTGTCATTTACTCCTATGAAAAAGGCTCAGTATACATACTTCCCAGGTGTGGGACACAGTGCGTCCAGTGCAGCAGGATAATGAGGACGTGGGCAGATCCACATCATGTGAAGGAGGTCAGCATCTAGACTGTGGCATCTAGGGCAGGGGCGTAACACAGGCCCCCGAATCCCCCGCGGTGCATAGCGGGGGCCGAGCTGCAGGGGGCCCCCTCAGCACAGTACTCAGGCCTGAGCGCTCCGGATTAGATCCGGAGCGGGGCCCCTCCGTGTACATTGCAGGGGGGGGGGGCCCTTAAACTTTCGTTACGCCCCTGATCTAGGGCACGCCGCATCCGTGCAGTGAAAATATCGATTAGTGTTAGCTGGTGGGAGATATGCCCTATGTGTAATATAATATTGAATTAGGCGAAAGCAAGCGTTCTGAGGAATCCTATTTGGGATGTCTAGGCTGTGCCAATCTGTTCACCAAATTCTTTACTCTGTGGCACTTCATTTTCAGACCCTTGTCTGTCCCTTAACCCTGTCTGTCCTTGACCATTCAGCACTCTTAATCAGCCCCTATGATCTACATGTAAGGCTTTACGAATGTTTAGTAATTCAACAAATAAACAGATGAAACAGGAAGTTAAGTTGTTGTTATACATATTACTCATTCCCTGTTCTAGAGGTCACATCTCTAGAAAGATGTAGATAGTTCGAGCAAGTCGGGACTGGCCGTACCAGGCATCGGGCGTTTCCGCGGAGGCTGGAGGGGTGGGAGGCTGGTTTTGTTACTGGGGGCCGGTTTTGCAGCAGTCTGCAATATCGACCACCACCCAGTAACAAAATCAGCAGGCCTGTCCAGCATAATTACTCACTGCAGAGTTCCTAGTATACCCAGCAGTTTTCAGGCAACAATAGAAGTGTTGAGAATGATATCTCTGGTGGTTTATCTTCCTAATGTAGAGAGATCGGAGTTTTATCTATTGATAGTTTTGACTCATCTAATGTAGTGCAGAGGGTCAATATACCTGCTGCAAAGAACAATACAGATCACAAAACGGTATTGAACGTGCGTAGCTCAGTGGGTTACTGCTGTTGTCTCAGAGATCCTTTAGTTACTTGCAATTCATAACTTACAATCATAATAAATCTAGCACAGTGAGCTATGAACTGCCATCAAAGAGCTGCATGCAAACTGCATGGTACAAGTTCGAAAGTTATGTTTTTTTCAGTCTTTTATTATCCTAATGTTGCTAAAATGTGTTTGTTTGGGTAGAAATACATTCTTATTAGTAAATCCAACTACTGTGTTGGAATCCTGAGTTTGTGCTTCTCCAGACCAAGCACTCTTAAAAATGCCTACCAGTATGAATGACATATAAATCCTACACCTTGTATTCCCTTTAGTCTTATGTAACATTTACTAAACACTGATTTACACACAGAAATTCTTATTTTCAGGCGATATGATTAAGATCCACCCTGACTCCTACAATCAGTATGCAGACACAAGGATTGGCATTTTATACCATATAAATATTTATGATACACTGTTTGTCTGCACAGAATGTGACAAAGAAAGATTGCAAATATTACGAACAACTCAGCAAGTAAGAGAAACATTAGAGCAAAGGTAGACAATCCAGATTCTTATTTCATCACCCATCCCAAATCAATTATGCCACACAAGTCTAATATCTACCTGAGTCATGGAAGTCGCCTAGCAGTGTAGCTGTGTTAGTTTATTTGTAACCTTATTATGCCATCAGCCTGAAGTCAGAACTTCGTATTTCAGCACCACTCAAACAACCGGTCTGTGTCCTGACCCCACCACAAACACTGGTATCTTATAGACGTGTTTTATTGTCATGTCCTTTAGGTTAGTCCCATCATGTACATACCGATGACATACATTTTGTCCCATCCACACGACATAACGATCTTACACAGGTGACCTTTTACCTAGTAGCTTACTTTTGTCTCTTCGACAACCAGGCTGTTGGTACCATATCTGAATCCCTGTACCTGACGTACATAAACATGTCCCCAGGCACAGTAGATTTATTCTGTACAAGGGTCACCACTTTTTTCATCCATGGCCACCAGCAAGCTGTGCATGATCATGTTTGTTTAGAAAAGGATTAGCAGAGGATTAGCAAATGTTTTCAAAACATATCAATTTTGGAAAAACCCTGGAGTGACCACTTTAGTTTAAAAGATCCTCACTCCCCCTTATAGACACAGAGGAGGGAGAATTCCTTCCAAGCTGAGACGAGGCTCTGCCAGCTGATCCTTCGACAAGCAGAGATCTGACATCCCTTGCGGGGTGCCATCCTCGACGTAGAGAGGGTCCATCATTCAGAACCATCAGGTGAGGGGTTAGCACTTCCCCGGGGGATTCTGGGCTCCATTAGGTCCCATTAGGACATATCTTAGCACTTCCACATACATGCTTCACCTACACCTCTAGGCTAGGCACGGTTAGGTAGGACACGCATCGTAGGAGTACACCAATGCTATTATTTTAAGTAATATGCTTTTATTCCTCTTATTAGCACTATGGTAGAAATGTATCTGCTATTTACGATATTGGTACTAGCGATCACGTGTCTGCTCCTGTCTTTTGATTGTCGCAGCTAATATGTTTCATACTGGACTGACGCTTGACCAATAAATAATTATTGAAACTGTTCCAATCATCATTCTATGTATTCTGAGAAAAGCAAGCACAAGTGACTGAGCGAAAGATACCGTATTGTTTCCACGATACCTGAGGAATCAGGGTTGTCATGTTCAGTGGTTGCCAGAAACTACATACACCACTGTAGAATACAGGGGGGTGGTAGTGGCACCGTAGAGCTAGCTGGTCTAACGGCTGACTCATCCTGTGGGGGTGTCCAGAGTCTGTCTGCACACCAAGCCCTTAGTTTAGGTCATCCAAAACGCGCAGGTCCTGAGGGGTCCTAGGAACTACACGACATTATGTCTGATGCTCTATGGAGAGATGAGGGGTCTTCTTGTGTTTGGCTCCTGTTTTGCTATACAGGACACCGACAATCCTGTTGTTCAATTTATAGGATTTACTCAGAAGCCTGCAGCTACCATCTCTCTTCTTCTTCCTGTAAGAGGAAACTTGCAAGGTCCTCTCTCCTCATAGCCAAGTTTCAACTGCTCTTTGTTTTTAAAAGAGCTCCAGAGAATAGAAATGCTCCCTTGTCCAGCCTGCTAATGTAAGCTCCAGAACAAATGACAAGTGAGCACATATGTCATTAGTTTACAAAATTTAAATGGCTCCACTTAAAATAAGCAGGTGTGTTTTCTAGGCCCAATGCCATCATGCACTCTAATGCATTCAGTGCATGAACAGTGAACATACTAACCTACAGCGCTGTTTGTGGTGTATGTAGTATTATAAAACACTTAATAAACTACGCCACATATTTTAAATGTCATATCAATTTAAGATTTACCTCCTATTTTAGGCAACAATGTACTGCGTTTCTCAAAGTGATGATATCCGGCGGCAATGAATATCTACGGATGCAACTATGTACAAAAGGGACAGACACAAGACCAGGGCCACTAGGATTATGCGATTGTGCGGCCGCAGGGATTTTTGCAGGATTATAGATTTGCGGCATTTGTCACATATTTCATCATCTGCTGCATATTCTACAGATTTTAGCAAAAACATTTTGTTTCTAGCTCAAACTGTTCAAAAGTCAATAACAACGAAGCAACATGTGTTGCTGAGCAGTGCAAGGACCTTTAAAAAGGTTGAGTGGTCACTCACATTTCTGTTGCTCATTGCTGTATTTGGGTGTTAACCTGCTACTAATAAGGTGCAACCAATGCCCAGACAAGTGTATAAAAGACAAAATAATGAAGTAATAGTATCACAAAATAAAGCCGCATAATTTGCCTTTTCTTGATGCATAATTTACTCAAACCTGCCGCATAATTTGGCCCTCCCCTGCCGCATAATTCCAGTGGCCCTGCATAAACCCCTAACAAATGTTAGTAGCTTTCATTTGGAAGGGTAGGAGACATAACTTTCGATCGATTCATCATCTACATCAAAGTTGTACAGCAGTATAGAACGTTTTAACACATACCACCTTCTTGCACCATAAACTAACAGGGTGAAGGTATCCAAATAGGGTGATGTGGCACTTTATGATTGTTTCAATCACCAGAACTTTGCATGTCGCTTCTTTCAGTCACTTTAGCAGCCAGATTAGAAATTTACTTAATAGAAATGGTCATAATGCAAACACTGGGAAGTCTTTATTTGAATTTTGCAAACCCTGAATTTGAGGAACAAATTGATACATATTTATCCTATATAATCCCTCATTATGAGGTTGCAGATTTTGGGACAGGAATGATGGGGGGCATTATCTTCAATTCCACCTGGCCTCTATACTCCAAGGTCCAGCAATCACATGTTTTGTGCAGGGGCAGTTTGTGCATAGGAGCGTGGGTGCATTGACCCCCTGACTTCCCCACTGCAACTCACTTTACACACACACAGTACACATGTCCCCTCTCACGCTTTCCATTCACCTTCTTTGGGGCAAGGCCATTACAAAGCTCTCTCTTTCGGCGTAACAGCAGCAGTTCAGGCTGTGTTAACTGAACTGCGCATGTCAGACTGACTGGTGTTTTCACTGTGGCCAGCCTGACATGCGCAGTTCAGGCTTCTCCTTCAAAATCTGAAAGGCAGCTGAGAAGCAGAAGCACTGTCCCGTAGGTCTTCGATGGAGCTCTTTGATTGCCTGCTCCAGCTAATCCTAGCACTGCTTCTATGCTGGTTAGTATTGTAAGCAGCAAGAAAGCAGTGCTTGGATTGGCTCGATGCTTTTATCCAGCAAGCAGCACGAGGCATGAGCCGAACGTGTACTGCAGCCTGCAGAGAGGTAATTTTAATAGTTTGAAAGTAATTTATGTGCTCACCACTGTCTAAAGGGAGCAGCCGCCACTGGTTTTGAGCCTGGAATTGGGTATAGCTGCACACATTACTAAGCTCTATTCCATATGGTTTTCCGCATCTCCATGAACAAATCCGTCTAAAATGTCTTTCTACTCAGAGCAGGTGGAAGATATCAGTCGGATGGCCAATGGGGCTGGGAGGTGCTGGTCAGGGTATGCTTAGGGAAGCTTGTATTCTCCCACAGTAGTACTACACAGCTTGGACAGAGGCCACATCTTCTGCCCACCCACATCTTCTGCCCTTGCAGGAATTCAAGCTTTGGGGGGCGGGGGGTATGCGGGGGTAGGGGCGTCCACCATTTTGCAAACATTTCAAACGTTTTTTTTTAACTAAATTTACTAGAAAAATAAATACTTCAATGCAGAGTCATAAATACATATTCAAAACACACAAGATGATGGACGGAATGCTGCACATTGGCAAACATTCACCCCCAGTCACAGATCTGGGTTTAATCCATCGTTATTTTGCTTCACCACGCCACCCCAGTTCAGACATAGCCATATGCAAATCAGTCTTGACCCTGTGCCTCATGGGAACAGTCCAGACCGAACTGCCAAGCCATGTCTTCCCTGGACCGGAATCAAGCATCCTAGGACCGGTTTCAGGCTATCAGCCTTCATCAGCCAGGATACATATTGACAACCACACAAATTGCAGAACAGCTAATTTGATTATCTTTTTTAAGCCCATGCAATATGGGATATGTGTGAGACAAGAAGAGAAGAACATACCTGCAAACCCCATTCAGAGATTCTTACCAAAACAGAAGGTGCTTATTTTGTGACCCACTTTAAAAGTATGGGGTACAACAATAGTGACATCCGCTGTGTTAATTGCACGGCTCATGATTTGAAAGCATGCTTTTTTCGTCGTTTACTTCTATATTAATTAAACATGTTTATTTGTAATTAGCTACGCTTATTTTGGGCTTCATGTAAAAATGTTGTTGCAACTGTAGTTTTCAACATGTACTTATTGAGTTGCATGATAATCTGGACAGCACTGCTTTTACTGGGATAGCAACTTTAATTAAAGTTCTGCTTGCTCCAATTTTTCAGCTTTGTCTGCTTTTACAAATAAATTCAGAAAGGAAATGGTTTCTGGCACTTTTTGTTCGGCTTTTATCTCACTATCTGATCTGGCAACCGTAAAAGGCAGAAAGGGCCTAAGGTAATCTTTAACTATGCCCAAAACAAAGCCTTGCAGGACATGATACAGAATACACAACAGAACGTCATATAGCTTGGCCTGGAGGGGGTAAATCTGGAATGTGCCACACCAAGACACAAATTTATCTTAAAAACAGGCGTATACAGTTTTTGTTGAGGGACACCTGGCTGTCAAAAAGACATAAACCACCATCGGAGGAAGGCCGAAGATGTTAAGCTGTCACCGCTTAATCTCCAACTATGAAGTTGGAGAATGCGAAGGCCCGGGTGCAGAATCCTGCCCTGTTACTGCAACAGCAGGTCCCCCAGAGGGGCATCCTGATTTGTGGACATATTCTCAAGCCCAGAAATTTTGGATACCACACTCTCTGTTCCCAATCTGGAGTCACTAAGAGAACTTGGACCCGGTCTGATCTTCTTGAGAACTTGAGGAAAGAGTAGTATGGGTGGAAAGGCATGCCGTAGTCCCGAGCTCTACTTGAGGTGGAACGTGTCACCGAAGGAGAGCTGCCATGGAAACTCCAACACGCAGAAGTGCTGACATTGTGCATTCTTGGTGGTGGGGAAAAGATCAAGCCAAGGTTCTCCCCATACCCAAGAGATATCTTGATCCACCTCCAGGTGTAACAGCCATTCGTGATACACTTGGCATTGATGGCTGAGCCCGTCTGCCCTGACATTTAAGGATCCTGCCAGGTTGTTCACCTCCAGGAAAATTCCCTTGTAGTCCAACCATATCCAAAGATTCAGGGCCTCCTGGCAAAGGGTCCGTGACCCCATTCCCACTGTGTTTAGTGCAGTACCACATGGCGGTGTTGTCCATGAGCACCTGTACCAGCCTCACCTTTATGGATGGAAGGAAGGCTTTCAATACCAAGTGGATGGCCCTCAGCTCCAGAAGGTTGACGTGGAACCAGGACTCCGCCAGAGACCAGAGGCCTCTGATCTCCACCTCTCCCAGATGCCCAGCCCAACCCAGAAGCAATGCATAGCTGATCACTGTCAGATCTGAGAGGGGAAGAGAGAAGGGGGTCTGCCACAGACCCAATCACAATCCAGCAACTACCACTGCAGATGTTTTGCAGTCTCCTCTGAAATCTGAATGTGGTCGGAGAGGTCCCCTTGATATTGGGCCCACTGAGACTTCAGACCCCACTGCATAATCCGCATATGCCACCTGGCGTGCTCCATAAGCAGGATGCAGGAGGCCATCAGTCCTAGCAGCTTCATAATCGACCTAAATGAAATCCAAGACCGAGGCTGAAAGATCAGGTTCATAGCGTTAATGTCTGGGACTCTGTTTCCAAAGCCTGACCATGTCAAGAATAGCTCCAATGAAGGGGTCAAGTGTGACTTTGACGCATTGATAGTGAACCCCAAAGATGACAGGAGGTTCACCGTAGTCTGGAGGTGGGTGATGACTGCCTCTGGCGGGCCCGCCTTCAACAGCCTGTCATCGAGGTAGGGGAAGACTGGCACCCCTGTCCTCTGGAGGTGTGCTGCCACCACCACCAGTACTTTCGTGAACACCCGCGGGGTGCTGGTGAGACCAAAGGGGAGCACAGTCAATCAATCAATCAATCATGTCACTTATAAAGCGCACTACATACCCGCGAGGGTCTCAAGGCGCTGGGGGAAGAGGGGGGTGGTGCTGCTACTGATCGAAGAGCCAGGTCTTGAGGAGTCTTCTGAAGGCCAGTAGGTCTTGGGTCTGTCGGAGGTTGGTGGGGAGGGTGTTCCAGGTCTTGGCGGCGAGGTGGGAGAAGGATCTGCCGCCGGCGGTCGTTTTCCGGATGCGGGGAACTGTGGCGAGGGCGAGGCTGGTCGAGCGGAGCTGGCGGGTGGGGGTGTAGAAGCTGAGTCGTCTGTTGAGGTAGGCTGGTCCGGAGTTGTGGAGTGCTTTGTGTGCGTGGGTGAGGAGCTTGAAGGTTATCCTCTTGTTGACAGGGAGCCAGTGCAGGTCTCTCAGGTGGGGTGTGATGTGGCTGCGTCGGGGGATGTCGAGGATAAGACGTGCAGAGGCGTTCTGGATGCGTTGCAGCCGTCTCAGGAGCTTAGCCGTCGTTCCTGCGTAGAGGGCGTTTCCGTAGTCCAGCCTGCTGTGAACTGAAAATGCTCCTGGCCCACCATGAACAGCAAGTAGCACAGATCGGCTGGCAGGACAGGCACATGGAAAGAGGTGACCTGCAGGTCCAATGCCACCATTCATTCTCCAGGGTCAAGGGCAGACAAGACCTGGGCCAGGGTGACCATTTTGAAATTCTCCTTCTAGAGGAAGGCATTGGGAAGGGTCCAAAACTTCGTCCTTCTTGGGCATCAGAAAGTAGTGGGAATAACAACCATGTCCTACTTCAGGCAATTGCATCCTCTTGTCAGCCTCTCTGACCAAAAGGGCTTGTGCTTCCTGTCACAAAATGGAGATGGTCCTCAGTCGGGTGATCAGGGGACAGTGGAATGTGTGCCGGAGAGTAGAGAAAAGGCAAAGCGTAGCCTGCGAACAATCTGTAGGACCCACATGTCTGACATGATCGATTGTCAGCCTGGTAAGAATCAATGGAATCTGCCTCCCACCGGGTGGTTGTATCCCTGCAAAAAGGTTTGGCAGGTGGGATTGCAGGGGGGGGGGTGATAGGCTGGGTGGCATGCTTACCTTGGCATGGGGCATATGGGCACCATGACCTGTGTAGCAAAACTGCTGGGCTCCACCTGGGGGCTGGCGGTAAGGAACGCCTCGACCAGAGTGGTGAAAGGAGCAATAGAACTGTTGCGGTTGGCAAGGTGAGGCGGAGAGGCCCAAAAAGCGAGTTGCAGCCCTGCTCACCTTAAAAAACATGAGAGTAGAATCAGGTTTGTTCCTGAACAGGCAAGTCCCCTTTAAGGGCATGTCCATCTGGGAGGTTTGGACATTATCTGAGAACCCAGTTGATCACAGCAGCGCATCGCGGCGAATGGCAGTACTGGTGGCTATGGCCCACCTGATGGAATCGGTAGTGTCTAAGCCACAACAAATGGTGAACTTGGCTGCATCATGACCATCTTGAATTGCCTGAGAGAGCACAGGGCAAAGGCCTTCACACACACCAGGATGGACTTGTGCCATCGAATCCCAAAGGGCGTATTTGCAGCATCCCAACAAACGGCTGTCGTTAACAGAAAGGAGGGCCAACCTGGTACAAGAAAAGACAAGTTTGATAAATGTTTCCAAAGGCTTAGATTCCCTATTAAGGGGAGTGGTGGGAAATTTGTTGGGATTAGAGAATCTGGTTGAAGCCTGCACAACTAGGCTTTCTGGTGAGGGTGCTGCAAAAGAAAAGCCAGGTCGCTAGCAGCAGGGCTATGGCCTGGCAATTTTCGATTGACTTGGGAGTCCAGAACAAGGTTTGGTCCAAGCCCCAATATGTTTTCTGACAGTACCTCGTTAAACGGAAGTAGTGGCTCAGAAGATGTTTACCCTAATTTGAGGACTTCTGTTAATACATTTGTTTTAACTTCCAAGGTGGGGAGCTGGAGGTCAAGTACTTCCGCTGCTCCACACATCACAATAGCCTAGTAGGCGAACACCTCTGTTGCTGGTCCAGGTGGAGAAAAAAGACCTGTCTCTGAGGAGGTATCAAGGCCACTAGCCTCCTGTAATCCTCATACCAATTGTCATCCTTATAGGGCTGAGCAAACCTCTCACCCAAGTCACAATCATTATCCGCGTCAGTCCAAAAAATGGAATGCAGAGAGTGTTGTCAACCTCGTGATAACAAGTGGGAAAAGCGATGTATGGGGCTGATTCTGGCACAATTTCAGTCAGGGTCAGACAGGCGTTGACTTGGCATTGGAGAGAACAACCTCCTCAGGTGGCCAAGTCGGCAGTGGCATCAACATGCCCATGGCCGGCATGGGTCTGGATGCTGGAAGTGGATTCGGAACAAGAGCCGAATGCAAGATAGGCTTGGAGAACCTAGCTAGAGTAGAAACCGCAGGTGATATTCCAGGTAGAAAACCTCTTGGCTCCTTCGGTTGAAGGCGCATCAAAGAAAATCAGAAGGGATCCAGAAGCCGGAGCATGGTTGGGGGGAACTCTTCGATCTGACATGGCGTGGCTAAAGAGCTGGGAAGCTCAGGTTGGCCAGAACTAACTATGGGATCGGCTCCAATGTCAGCCAACTTTAGAAGCGAGATCGAGAAGGGTGACACTGCCCCCGCGCCTTCTCAGGCGAATGCCTATGCTGCAAGAGAGCAGAATCCTGCTTTGATTTTTGTGTTACATATGTTTATCTGAGGACTTGGAGAGTGACGAACGCCGACTTTTAGAGCGGCTCCGTCGACTCTAGGAACAGGACCAAGATTAAACCTGAGACACAGAGCAGGATTTGGAACGGTGCTGGTGTGGAAACTTTTTATGCTTTTTATGCTATGTGATGTAAAGTTTTGCCTTGTGTTTCCTGATGACCTTCAGGTTCATCAATGTGCAGTTGCCGCAGGTCTTGGAGTTGTGACTCGACCACAGGCACAACTTATGTGGCTCCGTCACAGACATTCGGTTACAACAGTTCCTACAGGGCTTAGAACCTGTTGAGAGGTGACATCCCTTCCACACTGTAAGAAAATATGGGAAAATATTGAGGTAAATGTGTCTGAGAGATGAGAAGGAGCACTGGGTCTGCTGGCATGGAAAAAAGGGAACTGACATAAGCGCACTGGAGCGGTGCCTATACAGGTTCCACACTTCATTTCCGGAGCAGAGCGGTGTCAGTGTGGAGCAGCATGGAGCCACCCACCAGCACGCGGAGGTACTGCTGAAAAGGTTTCCACATCCAATCTGATGCCTGGGGAATATTCAAAAGCTGAGGAATCTGCAACTAGAATTCTCTATTAGAAATAGATTTTTAAATTTGGATAGCATCCAGGCACGGCTTTAAGGAAGAGACATACTGCCAATCTTTTATTCGTCATTTGAATGATCTGTTTTGTAAGAGGAGTATTCCATTACCTTTCAGGAATCCTGAACAGAAAATATAATATCCCAGATTCTAAATGGAAATGTCTCTATAACTAGGGACACTTACGGCAAATTTATAATGTGCTCCTTATTGAGTGACATTCGTATGTGATGGAAAACATGGAGCTGTTGCACCACTGGAATTGTGTGTGCTCTGTAGCATTATAGGCACATCTATTTAGGGGCTAACTATTTCTGGAGTAAAGAGTATTCAGGCAAGAAAGATAACCTTCTGGTGTATATATGGAGAACTGACTTTAGTACCTAGACAATACATCCTTTATGCATATCTTACTGTTGTAAATCGGCATCCTTAGTGGATCAATTCCACCATAATTTCTTCAAATCTTGTCCAGATACAATAGAGAAGAATGACATCAAAACTGGGTGATTTCCCCTGTCTGGACACATTGTTTGTGCTGCCTAAAAAAAACCTGTGTATTCTGATCTCATCATTCTGACACATTGTCCCAGTACAATGTGACAAGAAGAATTTAACAAGATGTAACAATATGGGAGAGAAATAGTCAAGGAATAAATTGCCGTAGATACTGAATGGGTCAGGAGGACAATATTTAGGAATGCAGGTGAGAGTGAAGCTCGCGAGATGGAGAGTTTAAGACTGAGAAGTTTGATATGAACGAATGGTGCAACAGTGAGATGCTTGATCATTAGGGTTTCTTTCGAAGTAATGGATAAATCATCACCTTTCTCTCATCCGAGCAGAGCGCACGGATCCTTTGTAGTCTGGAGGAGAAGCGAGAATGAGGTCAGGGGCAGAAGCATTGTTATGTTATCTTATATTAATATAACTTTGTATAGTGCAACAACTACCTAAAAGTCTCTTGGCACTCAAACAAAAAGGAGTGCACATATTGGATAGTTACAGAGAGAAGAGATGAGTTTTAAGTGTTTTGCTGAATGTAAGAAAAGTATCTGAATCTCTCATGAAAGTTGGAAGCTTGTTCAAAAACTGGGTGGTCAGTACAATAAAGGTTCTCCCTCACCAGTAATGAGCACCCTCCAAAAGAGTAGTATTAGAGGACTGCAAAGCCCTATTGGGGATGTGTTCCTTAAATATTGTACTAAGAGTTTATAGTGCTAACCCCTTGAGACATTTAAACAAACTACAAAGGGCCTTGAACACAATTCTCTTCTGAACACGAAGCCAATGTATCTTCAGACAGAACAAGTG
Source organism: Calotriton arnoldi (assembly GCA_963921515.1). Taxonomy (NCBI): domain Eukaryota; kingdom Metazoa; phylum Chordata; class Amphibia; order Caudata; family Salamandridae; genus Calotriton; species Calotriton arnoldi. Next base: position 4,965,382 of record CAWUFW010000123.1, on the reverse strand, counting down.
TGTCTGACGAAAATCTGTCAGTCCATATGATCAGGCAAGCAGCTTGGCTCTAAATAATTTAAAGCCTCTGGAGTTGGCCTTTCAAGGTCCCTAAGCATAGTTAATCACAATAATGTAACTGTAGTATAATGATTCTCTAGTTTTCTGTGCATCTCGTGCTGTCCATGTTGTTATGATTGAATTCATTATGTTTATCATTGAACCGCGTTCCGAGCTCCTGCCTGTTTGGCTTGACACAGAATGTGGTTGATTCTGCTGCCAGGTTGAGCTGTGTAGAAGGTTGGTTGCGGGCTCTCCGTTATTTGAGGCAATAAAGGGCACCATTCTGGTTACCGCTCTAGTTGTTCGCCGCCAGGCTATTTAATGTGCCCCGTAGCGCGGACTCAAATGCGGAGGGGGGAATTTTGAGCTGCTGATGCTTAATTTGTTATTCTGTTATTCTGTTTGCTGTTAACACTTACTGATTCTATCTTTTTAATTGAATTAGTGTTAAAATTACGGTATTTTAGATATTTTGAAAAATGAAGGAATTTCTCTGCCCAACACAGGAGGACCGTGTTCAGTGCCTCACCTGCTCCACTTTTTGGGCACCATTTTGGTTACCACTCTAGCTGTTCGCCACCAGGCTATTTAGTTTGCCTCGCAGCACGGATGTGCGCAGCGGGCTGGCCGCAGGCACGCCACTGGCGCATCAAAGCCAAGCCCGTCTGCGCCCGGACGGGACCAGAGGCCAGTCTCCCTGTCCGACTGGATAAAAACTTGACTAGATATACTTCCAGCAAATTAAAATGTTTAAATCTGACCACAGGTAAGCCATGCATCCATAGCCCCGGGGACAATCAATTTAGGTGTAGAGCTTGTGAATGGGATCCCACTAAATCCATCAGTTCTAAAAACCCCGACCACCCACATAAGACTGCCCACAAACAACGTGGAAAAGCTTTCTTTTAAATTGCAGGTCTCTCCCTAAATAGAGTACGGACATATTCACATTTTTAGAGGAGGAAACCCCCACAGCCCTGTTTCTCACTGAGACATGACTGAAGGAGGAACATGTCTCAGATACAATAATGGCCTTCCCTACAGGATATACTGTGGGCAGAAAAAACAAGAGAGAAGGAGGCTTAGCCATTATTTATAAAGAAGAAATTAAGACAACATTTTAACCCATTACGATCCTGGGAAGTGAGTGTTTGTGGTTTTTGTTGGAACTTTCTCCCACCTCCACTTTCTCAGGCCTCCTTATATATCAACCACCAGGCCCCGGTACCCAATTCACAGAGGCCTTCCTTGAAACGACTGCAGGTCTTAGCCTGAAATTTGCAAACTTCTCTATCCTGGGAGTCCTAAATCTACATTTTGAGAATAAGAATAATGACACTGTTAACATTTTTATTTCAGATCTAAAAACCATTCAGCTCACTCTTTGGCTAGCAACACCGACTCACATTCATGGTCACTTATTAGACCCTATTTTATCCAATTCCCAAGAATTAACAGTAGGAACTCCGATTGAAATTTTATGGTCAGATCACAAGTTAATACCTTTTCAACTCACCAAATCCACTGCTGAAACAGCCAAATTGTATATGGGCAACACAGGGCGTAACTGGTCCAAGCTCAATCCGAGAGATTGGGAAACCTTGTTAGAAAAAACTCATTCTGAATTAACGGTAGATCTAGAAAACAGATACAGCACCTTTGTAAAATGGCTTCATAATGCCCTCAATGTGGTGCTGCCTGCTCAGTCAAGGAAGACACCTTGTACAGGAGGTAAATGTCCCTGGTTCACTCCAGAACTCTTGAAATTGAAAAAGGAAACTAAGAGACTAGAACGAGACTGGAGAAAAAACTATGATGGGTCCATGAAACTGACTTATAAAGGCACGGTTAGGAAATATCATTTTGCCATAAGGGCTGCGAGAAATAGCTATTTTACAACAAAAATCGAGACTGCTTCAAATCCCTCCAAACAGTTATATCAAATAGTAAACAATCTTATGACAATCCCCAAGAATGCAAATAAGCCTATACCCCCAGAAGATCGCTGCAATGATTTATAAATCTTTTTTAGGCAAAAAGTAGAAAACATCAGACACACCCTTGGTGGAGTCATAGAATCCCTTTCCACAGATAATCTAATTTATGGAAAATTGAATATTTTTTGCAGAGATGACGATTGAGAAAACCACTGAGATTCTCTCCTACCTTAGGCCAGGATCTCCTTCTGATCCAGCACCTCCAGATATTCTATTAAAGAAGGTGATATACTCTTATGTACCCTAACCAACATCTTTAATTTTTCTCTTAACTCAGGTACTGAATCAGCAGCATGAAAACACAATATGAAAAAGCCACTATTGAAAAAGGCCCACGCCAATCCTTTGATAAATGACAACTACTGCCTATTTCTTTGTTGCCAGGACCCAGTTAAGTCTTGGAAAAATATGTAATTTCCATCCTGACCTCCTATTTAGGGGAAAATAATATTTTACACCCATCACAAACTGGTTTCAGAACAGGTAATAGCAGTGAGACTGCCCTCCTCACCGCCACAGAAGAGCTCAAAGTCACGCTAGATAATGGAGGAACAGCAGCCCTTATTCTCCTTGACCTGAGTGCCACTTTTGACACGATCTCTCACCCAATCCTTATCAACAGACTAGGACAAGTAGGGATATCCAGAACTGTGCTGATGTGGCTCCGGCCTTTCTTAAAAATAGAACCTTTCAAGTCATGGATGAGAACAAATACTCCAACACTCTTCCCTTGAAATGCCGAGTACTGCAGGGGTTTTCCCTTAGTCCTACACTTTTTAATATATATGTGCGTCTGTTAGCTGAGATTATAAAAGAACATGGCCTTACAGCCATTTCTTATGCGGATGATACTCAAATCATCATAAGTCTTTCAAATCATACAGAATCCACCTCTGATCTTCTAGCCAAAGGCCTAATTCAGGTTGTCACCTGAATGGCAGCTAGCAGCCTTAAGCTCAACAGAAATAAAACCGAAGTACAGATACTAGGGAAAAACTCATCGCTTTTGGGAGAATTGAATTGGCCAGTATCTATTGGAACCAAACCCTTCCCCAAGGAAGAAGTAAAAGGTCTTGGTGTTTGCATCGACCAAGAACTTACCATGGCTTCCCAAGCCAAGAAATTGGCGGCCACTTGCTTCGGCCTCTTTCGCACCCTCAGGAGAGTACTGAGATCGCTGCCTAAATCCGCACGCAAAACCATAGTTCAGGACTTGATTTTGTCTCACCTTGACTATGGTAACACTATATACCCAGGCAGCCCCAAATTTGTCAGAAATAGGCTACAGAGGATACAAAATGCAGCAGTTTGCATGGTGCAGAACATCTCGAAGTTTTAGTCAGTCACAGCAGTAAGATCTTCATTACACTGTCTTCCGGTGCAAAAGAGGATACAATTTAAAATTCTCTGCCTGGCCTACAAAGCAATAAACAAGAAATGTTCCACACTTATACAAAAACTATCGACAATCCATCAGCCTTCAAGACATCTGCGATCTGCCTCCCAGCAATGTCTGATTGTCGCCAGATTTAAAAAAGCGAGAGCCGGAGGACGGTCCTTCGCCGTCTTAGTACCTAGGTTATGGAATGCCCTCCCTCTTCAAATTAGGAAAGCAGAATCTGAGCTTTCGTTTAGGAGACTGTTAAAGACCTTTCTTTTCGAATAAGTAGTTTAATTTTTCCCCTTCCTCTGCCTAGCACTGGGAAGCCCTTTGTGGGTAGCCATGCGCTTTACAAATCATTGCACTCTGTGTCCTGCCTGTGTTTCTTCGTGGACCCTCATGCAGCATTTTGGCTTCAAGGACGGGACATGTTTTTTTTTCTGTTCCTTGAGAGCCCACCAACAACGGTCCCAATGGACCCTGGCTGTTACTCACTGCCATTTCTTGTATTAGGATTCCTGGTGGCGCCCACCTGTGTGAAGAAGTTTCCTGGACTGTTTTGCTGCTTTTGCAAAAACCCCAGCACCACGGGCATGGTCATCTTTGGCGCACACTGTCCCGTGCCAAACTGCTACGCATGCTGGGAGTCGCGAGCAGGGCGGAGTTCTCTACACGCAGCTGCCTAACGTCATCACTGTCTGCGGACGCAATCATCAGCTTGTTGCAATGCCTCACGTCACTACGCTTGTCACGTTGAGCCGCCATATTTGAGGAACTCGTTGGTGCTCTGCATCTCGGCTTTTCATTACAGTCTGTCACCTTTTTATTCCGACAGACTCTGTTGACCTTCCGTGACAGGCACACCACTAAATTTACCCAAAGAAAAGGGCCCAATGTGAAAGGGTCCAATGTGTGCTATAGATGTGGCCCTAAAACCCATTTAGGTCGATATAGAACAATGGGGTAACCCGGTTACGTGCAGAACCTGGGGATCAATTCGTTAAACGAGTAGTGGTTCTGCCACAAACATACTACTGTAATACAATCTTTGTCTGTTCCCAATACAAGGATGGGATTTCAATAAATGATGAACACAAGGAACTGTCCAAACACTGCTTGAAGAAAAAACAAACCAATTGTACTTATTTGAAATGTGAATAAAGTTTTTATCCAAAAAATCATATCTAAATAAGGAAGAGGACATATACACACAAAACACTATAAGACATGCAATTCTATTTCTTGCATGAATAAAGCACAGGTAAAGCAAAACAAGAATGTTTTTACATATACATCACAACATAAACAGAAACCAACATATAGTACATGTAGCACAGTAATACATTTAAGCACAGCGTGAGTTTCATAGAAAATGCACTTTTAAACCAGACCAAGAATGAATCCTTTTAGTGTATGATGGTCAAGTTGGGCTATTACGCTTGTCAATCTACGTCGACGTTTCGACCCCTTTAGGATCTAGTGTAAGTAAAAAAACATCATCATGGGGTCTTCTTCAGGACTAAACACAATGTCTGTGTGTTGCCTTTTTGATTGGTCCAACTGATTACCAAAAGAAAGATTGCTGTCTCAGCAAGGCGGCTGTTTATATAAATATGGCGTTCTCCTTAGGTTGGAGTTTCCTTTCCTCTCACAGAATTATCCCTGGTTTGACACTCCGGTGGCGCAGGCCTCTCAATCATATTTATGAGGCGACGCAAATCTACCCTGTGTAAGGCAAAGCAGCTCTGAGTCAAGGAGGTGTTCCATGGGCGCTGCAGTGGGTGTTCCCACACAACACCCATGGACTTTGACGCTGTCCCAGATTAACAAAATCACGTAAACCTGGGGCAGTGCCAATACCTGACACCTCCCCAGAGCAGGTATGACAAGGAGAAATGTTTTCATTTCTCCTAGTTTTTTCCTCTTTCCATGTGTGCTGTATTCTGCAGCACACATAGAATGAGGAAAACGCCTTCATAGATTAGGAGCCCCTTCCTGCACAAAAACAATCCTGCCAATAATGCAGACACCCTTCGACCATGGTGTAAGGGTGCCTGTACTGGCGCTAGGCACCAAATTGTGTGTTGGTGCTAACTGAAAGGATAGGAAAGCACCGTATATCATAAATATGGCGCATTCCTGCCCTTTCATTTTGATTCAGGGCAGCACAGCAAAGTGCCTTGCTGCCTGCCCTTCACCAAAAACTTGTAAATAAGGCCCTGATGGTTCACCAAACACTCAGGCACTCATTCTAGCACAGGTGCAAATATTGACTTGTGCATGCTTCCGTTCCTAAGCTGAGTGCAAATTGTACCCTTCCTGGTTGTTTGCCTCCACGATTTTAACCAGATAATACATGGCGCAAATCATGGCCTAAAGAGTGTAAATTTTGGGATTGCACACCTCGAATTGGATAAAACAAGTTCAAGGTGTAAGGTATCCTGCATTTTGGGGTATTCATCTCGGATTCGCATGGTAATTGCATGCCTGCTAATTACTATACCCCTGAGGTTTTGGCCACAGACACATAACCTGTTAAGTAATTGTATGGGGTTAGGCTAAAAAATACGAAATCGTAAACCCTTAATCAAGGTAGAAAAGTGCAATGAAGGCTAAACAATTCCGTCGTAACGCAGGGTAGTAGGCTCTTCTACATTCAAAACACCAAGAGACTGAATGAAAAGAAAAAAAGTACAGATCAAGTAAGGGCAAATCTGGAGACCAGGTACAGACCGTGAAGAAGAGTATGCAGGCAAACTGCTGCAGCCCGGGAGTGTGCTCGGGCCACCGCACTCTATGGGGTTGATACTGCTTGACGAACCCCATATATCTAAAAGGAGAATATTCAGACTATATTCATGGACAATTAGACAATTATTAACAACAGAAAGGACTGCAACCTCTTGGCACTTTTATTAATAGGGAGTTGGACATTTCCTGGCTAGTTCATGAAGGCATTCATGAGTATTTGAAGTATTACTCTTGTAGTGCTACTTTACGCACTCATAATGCCCTCGTGAATTGGCCACTATTCTATTTTTATTACAACCCATTGCATGTAAAGATACAATATGATAACACAAGTTTTAGGCCTGGGCAGAATTTCGATTACGCTGGAGTAATCGGGGTAATTTAGGTAATTCTGTGAATACTCTTTGATGCAGAACTACCAATAATTACACAATTACTCCTGTTCACGTAATTAAGAGTAATTTGGAGGTAAAAAAAATCTGACCTCAAGAGCACATTTACCGAGCATGAGCGGGACTCGCTATTCATTTTCAGCTGCATTTAGCGGTTCCTTAGTGCAAAATTCATCATTGCGTCCAAGAAAATGGCGCTAAATGACGTAGCAAGTTAAGGGAAAAACCTAGCACATTTAGGGCCAGATGTATAACTGTTTTTTGTGGTCGCAAATGGGAAATCAACCCGTTTGCGACCGCAAAATAGGTCTGTCCTATTTACAAACTCTATTTTGCGAGTGAGTAACCTATTACCGACTCGCAAAATAGGGTTTGCGACTCGCTATTAGGGAGGGGCGTGCCAAGGGTGTCCCTTCCTAATAGCGACTTGCACTTCAATGTAATATTGTTTTGCGGCCGCAATTGCAGCTGCAAAACACTCACAGTTTACCACCAATTTCAAATGGGTGGTAAGCCACTCGCAAAGGGGAAGGGGTCCCCATGGGACCCTTTCCCCTTTGTGACTGGCATTGAAAATATTTTTGGGGGAGCAGGCAGTGATTCCATGGACCACTGCCTGCTCTTAAAAAAAAAACTGTAACGTTTAATTTTCCTTTTTTAAATGCATCCCGTTTTCCTTAAAGGAAAATGGGCATTTAAAAAAAACCTGCTTTATTGAAAAATCAGTCAAAGACATGGTGGTCTGCTGACCCCAGCAGGCCACCATCCCTGGGAGTGCTAGCCATTTCCAATGGGGTCGCAAATTGCACCTGCCTCATGAATATTAATGAGGCAGGCAATTTGCGACCCCATTAGGAATCGCAAACAGTGTCTGAGACACTGTTGTACATTCCAATTTGCGAGTCGCAAATTGCGAGTCGCAAAACGACGCAATTTGTGAATCGCAAATTGGAAGGGTCATACATCTGGCCCTTAGTGAGTACTCGTGCTCACTATTCATGGTCTGTTGCATTTAGCGCTATATCTTAGTGCAAAATACATTCTTGTGTCCACATTGGACGTGAAGGGACATTTTTGCTCTAAGAAATAGCGCTAAACACAGAATTACTCTTGTCATGTAATTCAAGTGCAATGCCGCTGAATTCTTAGGTAACTCCACGTGATTACGCTACATGGATTTACGCAAGTTACGCCCACCCCTAAACGTGATGCTCCTTCATTCAGTTTACTGGTATGATGATACCCAAGTCAGTTACTGCACCTGCTGAGGTGATGCTGGCAAACCCCACAGGTCACAGATTTGTAATTCAGCAGGGCCGAACCAATGTTTCCTTCTTTAAGAGTCACTAAAATAAAAATAAAAAATGTTGTCTGTAACAAACAAGGTAAAGAACCTTGACACTGTACAGAAAATACTGTATGGTATATTAGTAGATCTGATATGAACAGTGCTGCCATTATAAATGCAGGCATTGTTATTCATTATTATTAGTAGAATTGTTATTACTTATTAATCATTATGACATTGTTACTATGATTATTAATATTACCATTATTATTATTATTATTATTTTGTTGATCTTGTTGTTTCTGTTGTTGTTATATTGGCTGAAAACCATTGCTGTTATTATTGTAATTATTGTATTTGCACATTTTTAATATTACATATATTAGATTATTATTTGTATTATTATTACTATTGTTGCTTTTGTTGTTGTCGTTATATATTGGATGAAAACAATTACTGTTATTGTTTTAATTATAAGTATTTTATTACTATTTATATTATTATTATTAATTTTAGCTGTAATAGTAGTAATATGGAAAATAATAGTAGGATTACTGTTGCTATTATTATTATTATTACCACCATTATTAGCTGTAATACTAGTAGTATGGTAAGTAGTACTAGCATTATTTTGACTATTATTAATATTATTTGTATTGCAATTAGAATGATTAGCAGCAGAATCATTATTACCAGGTAATATTGTGGTCATTGTGACTAGCAGCCTTATTAATAAGCAACACATCCCTGTTTGAAGTGGAAATACCTTTTCCTCTCTGTGCAGCTCGTGCCGCCTCGGGTGTTGACCTTGGAAAGCCTGCCCTATTTCACTCCATCACTTCTAATTGGGGCCTGGCGTGGGCACGTTACGTAAGGCACAGCGGAGGGACGGCTTGAAGCTCCTGGCCGCGGGCACGCGCTGTACCTGGGCCTGACCTGGGACGCGCAGTACCCCGCAGCTCCCTTCTCAGATCTCGGCAGCTCGCAGCCTGCTGGTCAGATCTCGCGCTGTCCCAGATTCCCGCCTCTGGGACGGCTCTCTCACGAGCGCTGCTGAAGACATCGGCAGGGGCGCATTTTATCATCGCTGACAGCTTCTCCCTGCTTTACCTCTCTCTCGCTGTACACACTGTCCTGTCCCGGAATAAACTCGCTGCGAGGTGACAGCAACGTGACGGAATGCTCGTTAGAGGCAAGGAATTGGAAAAGTGCCATTTGTTCCTCTCATGTACACCGGCGGAACGCAGGGCCTAATTGCCTTTCCCGCAAAGTAAGTTACAGTGAGAAAGTTTGCATTAGTCCAGGCGCTGTCATTTCACCTCAAGCCACGCAGAACTTCTACAAGGCAATTTTCATGCTTGAAGGTCAAAATATCCTGGACAATAACATCGACTGTCTCCTATATCGACTCCAGGATATACACTACCAACATATCGTCAATGTAAGCATACAGAGGTAAATATACGATTCTAACTCCACATCTATTTACCTAAATGAGTCGTTTATTGATTTTGCGGAGCTATGCAATTGTGGATGGATATTAAAAACTCTTGGTAGAACACCATTTTTGGAGGCCACCACAACCCCACCAGAGAGAACAAGATCAGAATTCAAGGGGTTTTCTGGCATCAGTCGGACCGCCATGCTCTTTCTCACTCTCAATGTATTCAACTCACTTTTTAACATTTGCCCTCTCGCTTATATAATATATCTTCCTCATAAGTGGACCAATTGTTCCATGAGGAACGACATTGTCTGACTTCCTTACCATGATTATTTGATTTTTTCCCTTTCAACGTTCATGTACTTTTATTCTGCAGCCCAATCACACCTGTACTCTTTGCCTAGGTGGGGGGAAGTGCAGCGGAGAGTACACGGCAAGCAGTAGTGTTACTTATGCTGGTGGTTGAGTTAGGTAGGGCTTTCTCTAATACCATGACAGAGAAAGCTAGACCTAATGTTACACTGTGGGTTTTTGAACACCAGCTGGCTGGACCTCACTGGAGGTCAAAAGAAGACTGTCGCCTCCTGGGGCCATCAGCTGTCAATCAATTGTATTTACGAATTCAAGAAATGCTATTATATTTAAATATGGAGGTGAAGTTGATACAGAGGTAGAGAATGAAGGTAAGGTACAGGCAGAGGTGGGCTAGAAAGTAAAGTACGGAGAAGTGAGGTACAGAAGATTATAGAGTGGTGCGGTAAAAAATTGAGTTGAAATAGAGAAGGAGGTACAGAGAGGTGAGAGAGTGGGGAGGAAATGACCGATAAACGAAGGCACGGGTAGAGAAATAGAGGAAACAAGAAAGGGTTAACTTAGATAGGTGGAGTAGACGGAAAAGAATGGTAGAAAGAGTGGGGAGATGGAGAGGTGAGGTAGCACATGAATTGTGGAGTAAATTAAGAGGCTCAGTACTAAGAGGGAGAGGTGGGATGGAAAGAGATGCAGTAGTAAATGAGATGGGAGGTAGCGAGAGGCGAGGGAGAGAGAGACTGACAGTGAGATATAGAGGTGAGTTAAGGAGTAAGATGAAGTTGAGAGAGATGTGAGATAGAAAAGAAATACAGGAAGAGATGGAAACAATAGGAGGGTTCAGAAAGAGAGATGAAATAGAAAGTTTTGTGGAGGGAGGGTAGAGAAGTACAGAAAGTGGTAGAGGTCATGAGACAGTGAGGTATAAAGAGGTCAATTTGAGAGAGAGGTAAGGTGGAAAGAGGCAAGGGAGAGGGGTTAGGTGAATAGGGATGTACAATAGGAAGATAGATAAAGAAATTGGGGTGAAGTAGAAGAGCTGATTTTAAAGCAGGGAAGAGACATGAGACAGAAAGATATACGAGGCAGAGTGTACAGCTAGAGGGCAGTACAAAGAGTTGACATAGCGTTAGTTGGAGAGGGGAAGATAGAGAAGACAGGTTGCAATAGGCCCACAGATTTAACTATTGGTAAGGTAGACAGATGATGTACCACACAATAGAAAGTTAGAGAAAGAAGTAAAGTAGAACAAAGGTGAAGTAAAAAGATGGTGCAGAGAAAGACAAGGTGATTAAGGTGATGAGATGAAGAGTAAGTTAGAGGGTTTTAGACAGAGAAGTCGAGAAAGGTAAAGAGGACAAGGTTGGGTAATCCTAGAGATGATAGAGCAAGAGATAAGTGAAGTAAGTAAAAAAGTAGAGTGTGGAAATATAGGGATTGATAGAGAGAGAGAGACAAAGGTAGCCTGTGAGAGGAAGTAAGGTTGAGAGAAAGAGATTGAGGTGAGATAGACACCGATCACTTCACTACGGAGCCCCATGGAAAATAGAAGCCCTAAGAAATTTCCAACATTGCCCATGCTTTAAAATGGCTCTGATCTCAGGGATCAAAAGGTATGAGTCAACTCACTATAACTGCAAAGCTTCATAAAATTAGGTAACTGTTTGCAAAATGTAAATATGTCCGCAAAACATGTGATGTAGATAGATCATAAAAGTGGAACAGCAAAGACAATAATGCTGTGCTGCCATTTGCAAACGTTTACCACAGAGGAGCTGCCAACAAGAAAACGGCATTACAGCAGCTGGATTCACATAAACATCAAGGAAGCATGTGTTGACCAAATGACAAATAGTACCCATGGACATCAATTGAGTCACCAGAGGTAGAACTTACTACACCCAGCCCCTGTAAACCGTTGTTAACTCTGGGCTTTATCTGGTCAGGTGAATTCCGTGATCAGTTTTGACTCCTGGTGTTCAGGTAGCATGAGTTGGTGATGCCTGGAGGAGGTTATAATTAGGAAGAGGGCTGGACGCCTGTGGTTCGGAGCCTTTGGTGGGGTATTTGATCTGATCAGGTCTCAGCAGGGAATGCTAGTGGGTCAGTGGTTTTGGATGAAGTGGAGGCCAAATCGATGTATGGCTTCGTGACAGTATCAGAGGCCAGATACCATATGATGTTCTTGGTTTGATGAATGACTAGGGGATAGATGTGAAGGATTGTGCTGCCGGACAGGTTGGTGATCTTTTGTGATTTGTAAGCCATGCAATGGGGAGTTCTATAAGCACTTTTTCTGGCCTATATCTCATAAGTGGATACAGAAATAAATCGCAGAACCGTTGAATGACTTCTGTTGTGGGGGATCTGTGTGCTGTGGAGGGAGAACCTTTGAGGGTATGTAGGACTTTGCCTAAGACAGGAGCCAAGATTCTAGATCACAATCTTTATGGGAGTGACTGAACCGGCCTGGGCTGATGGCCAGATGTGAACATGTAGGGACACCAAGGAGTTCTTTTTATAACACCCGAAATATAGTGCTCCGTGACCTTGGTGGTGCAGGTCTAGTGATTCCCTCTCCCGATCTCTGAAGCTGGGCTCTGGTACTTATGTCAGTTGCTTAATAGGTTCATTGAGCATGGGTGTCAGGGCAATGACAGCAGCTCAGTAGAATACCTCCCAGTGTCCCCTTTGGGGTTCCTTGACCAGCTGTCTTTCAGCCATCTAGAGCCACTGTGTGGATATAAGCAAGATCCTCTCTGCACTGGGGGCTGCTGGCAACCAAGACCTCCAACCATCAAAGGATACGAGAACGTTATTTGGGTTGTCAAGGATGGTATGGACATGATGGGGGAAGGGAGGGAGTTCTATCGTGGTTGCAGCTTCATGTCCTCCGTACCACCTGGAGCTGATGTTGAGAGAAGCAACCAGACTGGGACCAGGAGGTCAGAGTGGGCTATGGTGGGAATGGGAGATATGTGCTTCCTCATCTGGACACAGTGCATCCCTCCCTGGCTACCAGGGGTCTGGAGTAGAGAGGGTCTTATTTTCTTGGTGATCATATGCTTTTTTTTCTTTCTTTTTTTTTAAACTTCTTTTTATTAAACAGACGCCAGTGATAATGTACAGCATTACTTCAGTCATTATTCGATTATACATGTGCATCCCCCTTACATCGTAGTCTACAATCCTTTATTGCGACAATCCCCCCGGATCAAAAATCATCACTAGTGGTTCCCTAAGCCTATCTACCCCTGTCTATCGATCACATACTTTTCTGAGGGGGGAACTCCACAGCAATCTAATGTGTGTGCCGCCTCTGCTTGTCTCTCACATTTTATCTCACTGGCTCCTTGGTTGCACCTTTCACACCCATAGGCATTTCTTTTTCAGGTACATCTCTCGATGCAGAGCTATCTTGGCCTCCTTGCTACCACCGGGATTGGTGCAAATACCAGGGAGCAGCCTTTGGAACTCACATATACTGAAAGGGGGAGTCTGGTAATGTCTGGCTCAAGACCTCTTGGCAATAGTAAAGTGGCACAGAGGGTTAGTAATGGATAGACTCCAATAATGGATAAGAGTAGCAAGCACAGGGCCAAGTCTGATGCCGAACTTCTGGCCTTCTCCCCTCAGCTTGGTGCTGTTGAGTTGTCAGGGTCATGAGACCACATCTTCCAGAGGAAGATTCTTATGTCTTATCAGATGCTTATTCTCCAAGTCGTATCCATATTTCAGTCCTGGATATGGTTTGGTGAGCCAGTGCACTCTGGAGTTGCTACCCTGATTTGCCCCAGTAGTATCAATCCAGAGGTTGGAGCGGTTTTTTAGGGAAGTAGGAGAAGGGTTTACTATCCCATATGCTGTGGAATCCTTTAATGAGGATATTTGGGCAGGTGGAAAGTGTTAGAGATGAAGTTCTGGTGATGACATCTTAAGGTACATAACCAGAAACAGTTGGAGCTCCATTACCACCATTTTGGTTACAGTGTAACTCTCGCATCTATCTATCTATTACCCACACTTCCAGAGGACCACAGCATGTGGTGTCCGCAACGAGCTACTCAGTAATATTTGATGAAGAGGATGAAATGAAATTTTTAATAGCGCACAGATACTCCACGGAGTGTCCCGGCGCTGGCTTCTCAAGGCTACCTGCAAGCAGACAGTAGTCTTACTCTTGCTTAAACAGCCAGGTTTAAAAAAAAATCTTAAAAACCGATGTCTCCGCTGTTGTTCATAACTCAAAAGGAATTTTATTCCAGGCTACCGGCCCGAGATAGGAGAAAGACATACCTCCAATTTTCCCTCGACATATCTTGGGAATTCTGGCCATCCGACCGGTGATAGATCGGAGATTTCTCGAGGGGCATGCTCTGTAATCCTTTCCCTGAGATAACCTGCCCCAGTGGAATCCAGCGCTTTATGGACAAGGGCTAGTGTTAGTTCCCTGTGCCAGAGTTCTGAGGTAAATGGCAGGCTGTTTTTATTGTCTATGTGACAAGGCAAACCTCATGATGCATGGACTGGGATGAGGAAGTTAGCTGAGGACGTAATGAACTGAGCTGCTACCACAGTTATGAAGTGGGAGGTACCAGTCTAAACAGACTACCCCCACATGTGCACCACACCGACTTCATAATTACCAACCTGTATTGCGATGCATAGATATGAACCACTGTGTCCTTCGGCACACCCATACTTCCACAGATCTCAAATACAATTTACCTTTATCTACACAAACAAGTTCTAAACTACACATTGAACATATTCACTACTACCATACGCAACAAAATAACAACAAACATCAGACACAATCGATGTTGGTGTTCCCAGTTCTATAAAAAAAAAGGGCGCCAAGTTCCAAAAGGTGCTATGATGTCATGGAAATGGTCATTGGCATTATACAAATGTGAATAACATAACATTTGAGTATCCCACAGAACTTGATATGAGTTTATCAAGAACTACTCAGGGCACCTAAACTTCATGCACTGATGAGGCCATGTGTTTTCTGAGACAGAGTAGAGTGCCTGCTCCCTGAAAATGTGGCTCTTTAACACGGACACCTTTTTTTTAAAAAGTAGTTTGGTTTAGTAGATCCTGCAATACTATCCTAATTGTGATCTTTGGAATGTTTATACCAAACTGTACCATCGTTCATGAGAAAATGGCCACTAGATAATCATAAGCAGCAGGTTAGAGATGCTCGAGCATGTGTTCAGGGGACAGGTGAGGGCTGCCACTCCCTTCTTACCACAGCATTTTGAATAAACCCTCCATGCATGAGTTTAAAAGGACAGTGCACGCGCCATACAAAATTGCAGTGCATATGGCCTGGCCATCAAGGTGTTTGTGTCTACTTGATTAGGGTACACAGCTAAACAGCTGACCCTGGATTACCACTGAATCACCAATATGGGATTGTGGCTATGGAACCTCCACATGGAGTTTTAAGGGGCCTTCTCAAGCCATAAGTAACTCCCTCCAAAAGTGGCTGATTGAAATTTTCTGAACAAGACACTAAGAAAGGACAAAGAGGAGGGAAAGCAGGATACAACACACCTTTCCCCTTAACAGAAATGATGAAGAAGACAGAATAGAAAACAGAGGAGCAAAAGAATGAAAGAACATAGAACGCACACCAAATATAGACCCAAAAGGGTGCGAGTACAAAAGGTTGTACCAACACCAGAAGACAACAAAAGAATACAAGAATAACAGAGTGAGGATGGAGTCCTGCACAAGACAGACCCACTCATTCATCACTAACAAAGGAAACTGAACACCTCAATAAATATTGAGCAAAGTGGTTCAGCTCCGCAAAATGTAAATGAAATTTGAACACCTCTAATAAAATAGAACACCTAAGTGGTTCATAACAAATTTGAACACCTCTAATAAAATAGAGCACCTAAGTGGTTCACGTCTACAGCTCCTCACCAATAAAACTGAGTACCTCTATGGCTCCTCACCAATAAAACAGAGCACCTCTATGGCTCCTCATCAATAAAACTGAGCACCTCTACGGCTCCTCACAGCAAGCATAAATAACACTGAGCACCCCTTTGGTTCATCATCATGAAATATAAGCAAAACTGAGCACACCTATGGCTCATCACAACACAGCACCCTGTGGCCCATCACCAGTAAGCATAACCAACTGAGCACCTCAACATAAGTTGAGCAAATAAATGGCTCCAGCAAGCATAACAGAATTGAACACTACTACAAATAATGGCAAGAATAAATATATATGAGAACCTCAATATAAATTGAGCACAAGATTGGCTCCGCTAAAATACGCCATTAATAAAATGAAATGACTCAAAAACGCATCACCAGAAATTCAAATATAAATGAACACCTCAAAGCAAATAGAACTTGGGTTCAGTTCAGTACAAATTAACTAAAAAGAATGGAGCATTCCAAAATAATTAACAGGAATCATAAATATAATTGAACACTTCAAAAATCTTGAGCACAAAAGTGGTTCCAAATTCCAAAAATAAATCCCACATGCACACATATGTAGCATGTACTAAACTGTAAATTGTAGGGGAAACAGCATACTGCGTAACTTAGTTAATATGTAACAGAATAGATCACAAAAGTTTAAACATAACAAGTTAAAACAATAAAAGTAGTCACCGTCGTCAAATCTTCGGAGGTACTTCCTCCCTGAGTTGTAGAATGAAGTGTGAATGAAAACGCCGGTAATCTATTCGTTATACAGGCAGTCATCAAGTCCAGCCCGGCGATGCAGAAGCCTCCGATCCCCAGATGACTCGAATCCAACGACATTCCGATGGAAGTTCATGAAATAACACTGAAGATGGATAACGAACGTTGAAATGCCACAGACACGGTCATCGTAGATCACAGAATACAGGCCGGTATTCACTTCCATTTGACCCAGTAGCAACATTTCCCTTGGCTGATGGTGCAATTGTTCTCTTGCCAGTCATGTTGTGCCCTCTCACCAATGAGACTGGATAACTGCAGGCCCCTGATGATATTCTCAGAATCATCAGCATTGCAATTCCTAAACTTTGTTGGGGCCAGCCATAAGCAACTTGAAGTAATCCTCTCTTCTGCCCCAGCGGCTGCGGTTCATTGAAAAGAAAACGACTGGAATACATTGTGGTTGGCAAGGTGTGTGGAGTGCCTTAACCGTGAAAGAATGCGCCAATCGCAAAATGGCGGCACGTTTCCCGACGCTGAGCCGGGTGGCTCGCAGCGCATCTTGGCAGCTCAGCATGAAGAAACTGGAGGCTGCGCGCGGCGAAGATAGGCTCGGTGAGCGTGAGCAGAATCCGTTGGGTGAGTGCCAAACTGCTGATTCTATGTCTTTTTAAAACGATGAAATTTTATAAACGAACTGCTAAATAATTCCAAAACCGTCACTGCCTACGTTTTAAATAAAATGAATGTCACAAGAATGCACCTCGTTAAACAGTCACTTCAAGCTGGGACCCGATACTTGCCCCGGAGTTCATCCAGGTTGTGCTGATTTTGTTCAGCAGAGTGTACAGACTCTCCGACTCCTCTCAATCGAACCGCTAACTACCAACTGTTCATAGCGCATCAAAACAGGAATATCTAATAGGACAGATGATGGCACCTTCCAAACAGAATAACGATCTTACTGTCAGTCAAATAAAAGTACTAAACACTTCAGCAGGACTTCAAGCTTGTAATATTGAATCCCCCCCAAAAAATTCAAACTGCAGGTATCACGTATCAGATCATATGAAGCTCAATAAACATCCGATGCGAAGGCAGACTTTTGACATGTCCCAAGTAACATACCAACACTCAACTTACATCTGTAGGCTGTCTGATGTTATAGACACCGGTGGGGCATTGTAAGCATTGGCAAAGAGTGCAATTCAGTTCCTCTTAGTTTCTTAAGTAGTTTCTTCTGTAGTTTTGTCACACGTAGTTCCGTTTCTCCAATCGTCACCAGTGTAACATCCAATAAATGAAAGATTACTCCTCAGTTGCTGTGTCAGGATGTATGTTTATTCTTGGTAATCAATCAATCAGGTACAGCATATATTAAGGGTAGTAATCCAGGTTCCAGTAAAGGTTAAAGTAAGGGCTAAAGTAAGGCCCCACCGGGAGCAGCTGCCCTGCTGCTCAGCCTCCAAGGTATCCTTCTTCCTTCTTACGAAAAGGCATCCTTCTTCCGTACACAACTCGATCGGGCCAAAAACAGACCTAGAGAACTGGTCAACATTATCCGTCACCAAACCTCCTCAGCTCCGCCTAACCAGACGGCCTCAACCGCTAGATGTGAAGAAATTGCCCTCTTCTTCTCTGAAAAAATCGCCAAAATAGATCGATCCTTCCTCTCAACGCAGATCCCAGCCAACCCCCTACTTACTCCTGACATCACCTCTAAATCACACACCACACTCCTGACACCCCCTGATCCCCCCTCATACTCACCTGCTTCCTCACTTCACCCTAACCCCTCCTCACACATTCCTTCTCCTATTACCACCCTAAACTACCCCCGCACCTTCCCACCACTACTCCTCTCGTACCCATACACCAAAACTCACGACCAAAAAACAATGCCTCCTGGCAAAATTTCCTCCCTGTAACTGAGCGTGAAGTCCACAGCATCATTGCTAAACTAAAACCATCCTCCCATACCAAAGACCCCCTCCATTCTAACCTTGTCCAAGACCTAAAGCACATCATTGTCCCATCCTGGACCACAATCATCAACACCTCCCTTGCTACTGGAAGTGTCCCTAGCTCCCTTCAACTTGGTCAAATCTCCCCCATTATTAAAAACACTAATGCTGATCCTAATGACTTAAACAATCTCCGCCCCATCACTAACCTCCCCCTTCTTTCTAAAGCCCTCAAAAAATGTGTCTTGCTCCAATTAGACAAACACATCGAAAAATTCAACCTTCTGGACTCCTTACAATCAGGCTTCAGAAAAGGCTGCAGCACTGAAACTGACATACTAAACATTGTTGACGACATCCACCACTCCCTTGATAATGGTGAGACATGTCTACTTATCCTCCTTGATCTCTCCGCAGCTTTTGACACTGTTAACCACTTTGCCCTACTTAATGTGCTCAAAGATCGTTTCGGCCTCAATGGTACTACCCACAAATGGTGCGTCTCCTATCTTCAACATCGAACCCAGCAAATTAAAATTCAAGACTGTCTATCTAACCCCACTCCGGTCTCCCTAGGAGTCCCCCAGGGATCTATTCTCTCAACCTCTCTCTTTAACCTCTTTATGGAACCCCTCACCCTCATTCTTGAACAAGCTGGTATCAACTACCACCTTTATGCGGATGACACCCAACTCTACTATAAGATCAAAACCCACGCTGACATCATACACCTTAACACCCTCACTAAAATCCAATCCTGGTTCCACCTTAATCATCTCAAACTCAACCCCAAAAAAACTGAAATCATTCTCTTCTCCCATAAAAACAACCCTCTCCCCATTCATACCTGGATCTCTGACCTCAATGCCCTCAACTGCTCTCTCTCCTTGTCCAACTTAGTAAAATCTCTTGGTATCTCCATCGATAACAGTGTCAACCTCAATGTCCACATCAAAAATTCGGCTAAAGGAGCCCTCTTCACTCTCCCTCATCTCAAGAAAATCAAACCCTTTCTCCCAACTGAAGATTTTAAATTAGTAGTTCAATCCCTGGTCCTTTTGCAAATTGATTATGGCAATGCCATCCTCACCGGAATCCCCAAGGTCCACCTAGCTCCACTCAAATCTGTACTCAACCTTGCAGCCAGGCTCATCACCGACTGTAAACGGTTCGACCACATTTCCCCAGCCCTCAAAACTCTTAAATGGCTCCCCATCGAAGGCAGATCCGCCTACAAAAACGCATGCATCACACACAAAGTCCTCCACCAAAATGCTCCCCCATACCTCGCCAATAAACTCTGCAAAGCGGGCAGCACGACCTCTGAGAAGCACTAACGCTCTCCTCCTTGTCCCACCCCTGCTAAAAAAGAAGTCCACACAATCCCGCTCCTTCTCCGGAAATGCCCCTTACATCTGGAATGCCCTCCCTAAAGACCTACGATGCAACCCCTCCTACTCCAGCTTTAAAAAAGACCTCAAAATGCACCTCCTCAACAAATATTGGGGTCTTTACCTGCGCCTTAAACTCGATCTGCCATATCTTATAGGTATTTAACTCTTTACTCTGACTATCTGTTTACATGATATGTATAATCTCAAGCCGTTCTTTCTCTGTTTTGCCTGCTTTTATTCCATGATGTTGTAATTTTGTTTTACCGTTACTAGCTCTGTCGTGTAAAGCTCTCTGATGTTTTGTTATTCCATGATGCTGTAATTTGTTTCTTACCATAACTAGCTCTATCATGTAAAGCGCTCTGATACCTCCGGGTCCAGCCAGCGCTATATAAAACATCTAAAATAAATAAATAAAAAATAAATAAGGTAACTGACAAATCCACATAGACACACACAGATAGAACAGTACATGACATCGCAGAGACTGGCTGAGCAGCAGAGAACAAGACACTAAGAAAGGACAAAGAGGAGGGAAAGCAGGATACAACAAGCACAAGATGGCTAATTAGGCCGGGGGGGGGGGGGTGTAAAACACTAACCATTGGTCCACCCATTGGTCTATTGGTTGCACCCAATTAAGATAAGGTTAATGCCAGTTGAACCTGCTACTGGGAATGTTTTGGGGGATGGGTGAGTCTACCTGTAACCTGGCACAAGTCCCATAGATGCTACTTTATAACTTGACTGAGGCACCACAAACAGTGGACGAAGGTCATGTGATTCGAGGTTGTTTTGTGTGTGCTTGTTAGACCTGGAATCCTTGGCGTTGTTTCCCCTCTCTTTTTGCCTCCACCTCCTGTATTTCTGACTGTATGCTTGGCTTTGTTTTTGCTGTTTTTTTTTTTACTCTGGGCACTTTACCACTGCTGATCAGTGCTGAAGTGCAAGTGCCACCTGTATAAATTGTGATTATGATTGGTTAAACATGATTGGCATATTTGATTTACTAGTAAGTCCCTAGTAAAGTGCACTGTGTGTGCCTAGGGCCTGTAATTCAAATGCTACTAGTGGGCCTGCAGCACTGATTGTGCTACCCACATGAGTAAACTTGTAACCTTGTCTCAGGCCTGCCACTGCAGTGTCTGCCAGAGTAGTTTTAAACTGCCATGTCGACCTGGCAAGTGCACCCGCTTGCCATGCTCAAACCTTACCTTTTGCTACATGTAAGGCACCCCTAAGGTAGGCCCAAGGTAGCCCAATGGGCAGGGTGCAATGTATGTGAAAGGCAGGACATGTACTGATGTGTTTTATATCTCCTGATAGTGAAATACTGCACATTTCGGTTTTTTTACTATGGCAAGGGCTGTCTCTCCCATAGGTTATCATTGGAGCTGCCTTGTAACATCTTACAAGTGTAAGTTTCAATTGGGAAGAGAAAGAGATTTGAAGTTTGGGCTTCCTGAACTCAGAATTTAAAAATGCATATTTTAGTGAAGTTGGTTTTTAAATTGTTGTCTTTGAAAATGCCTCTTTTGAAAAGTGGGCATTTTCTTGCTTTACCATTCTGTGTCTCTGCCTGTCTGTGGAACCAACATCTGGTTTTGAATGACAGTGGCTGTTTGTGCATTCACTCTAGACAGTCACACAAAGGGACCTGAGCTGTGCTCTGCATATCCTGATGGCCCCTTGTAGGAAGGTGGAATCTGACTATATGGTTGCCCCCACTTTTTTCCTGGTGTTTTGCTGGTTTATGACTTAGTTGGACTGGGATCCTGCTATTCAGGGCCCCAGTCTATCTGCTTTCTCTGTAAAATGGTTTCCATGTGCCTTAGGCACATCTCTGATTGGAGTCTGGAGTGCCCTTATAAGTCCCTAGTATATGGTATACTATGTACCCAGGGCATAGGTACCTCAGAGGCCTACCAGGGGCTGCAGCATATATTATGCCACCCCTGGAAGGCCATCCAAACTGACACCACAGGTCTGCTACTGCAGCCTGGGTAAGGTGGTGCATGCACCCCTTACTGTGATATAGGCTACCTATATCACTATATACATACACACATATAAACCTATAAGTCACTCCTATGGCAGGCCTTATCAATCCTGAAGGCAGAGTGCGTGGTTCCTATGTGAGAGGGTGCCCCTGCATGAGCAGGGCCCCTCTGCAGCGTTCGGAGACCCTTCTCTGATGCTGTTTGTAGTGCAACCTGACCATATACTCTTAAGCGCATTATAACCTCGCGTTAAATGCTAACTTTGGGATGGCTGCACCGAAACATGTCGTGTTTGGTGTCAAACATCTTGGAATACTACCCCCCGCCAATTCTGGCGGGGGGGGGGTAGCATTCCACCCTTCTAGAGGGAGAGACATGTACACACCGGTATACCCGGTACTGACTTTCCAGAGCCCTGGCATCACAAAATGGATGCTGCTGCCACAGACACAAGTCTGGCCTCCTGCTGCTGACCGAAACTCTGGCAGGGGAGGCCTGGACAATAGGTTTCCTGTCCCAGGGAGGTGTGACCACCTCCCCAGACAGGATAGTGTGTATTGGGGCTGGCCGGGAGCACTTTCGGGTGCTTTGAAGTCCTGCACTGGGGGCACATTTGGTGTCCCTGTGCATACCCCAGTTCAAACCGGATCAGGGGCTTGCAGCCCCTGCTTTGGCGCGAACTGGACAAAGGGAAAGGGGTGTAGCCACCCCTCTGCCCTGACCCACCCATAGGTGGGACCACAGAGTAAGTCCAACCCCTAAACTTAGTATAAGTATAGGAACCCAGTCCTTAGGACTTTAGATTATCCCTGGACGAAACTATGACACAGAATCCTGGTCCTTCGACGCTCTACTTAAAGATTAGAGGACAGAAGAATCTCCCTTTAGGTCAAGGAGTGACTCCCCTGCTTGGCAGGCACCAAAGAAGCAATTGTCCGGTCTGCATCGCCGAAGCTCCCGTCGGACGCCGAAGTCTTTGCATCACCAGAGGTGGATTTCCAGACTTCCCCGAGACTGCCCTGAGTCCCCAGCAAAGCTGAGGCCCGTAGCTGTCGTGGGTAACGTGGGTAAGGTGGAACCGTGACCCCTGGACACCGCACGCATTTGCAAGTGCATCCTCTTCTGGGTCTCCCACGAAGTCGTGCTTTGGGCTTCGAGTAGCTCCAGCCTCCAGCACCAACTGCACCGAAGATCACTGGCCTCCACTCCACGAGTGTCCTGTGAGCCAGCTCCACGTGCACCGTCTCGAGGCTCCTTCGCGGTCGCTAGCCCGTTGGCTAGTAGCCCTTCACGAAGGCCAATCTTTCTCTACTTGGGCTCCCTGGTTGCTCCAGGCTTGCCCTCACTTACCCTTGCTGGGTGAGTTCCTCAGACCTTGTTGGTCTGCACAATCGTCAATCTTCATCTTCATCGAGACTTGCCATTGCCAAGGCTTGTTGGGTCCAATCCGGTCGCCGACACCTCAGCACTCGACAGACATCGTGTACCAGCCCGAATCCTGCTCCTGGTCGCCGACAACGCCTCCTGGACCTCGTGGCTGAAGAGTCAAGACGACCGTCAACCTACCTGAAGCACTCGACATCGGTGGGCATCTGCTCATCGCCTTCCTGGTCACTGGCTAGTGACCCAGACTCTGTCCCCTCTGCTTTCAGGTTCTTCAGATCTCCGATCCACCCTTGGATCCACCCGGACACTTTTCACTTGGTCGCCAGCAGCACTTTGCAGCGGATCGCCATTCAAATCGATGACGAAACCCGACCCCGAAAGGCACCTATGCACCCGGCTTCCCTGGGTGAGGTAACAAGAGTACTCCGGTGCTCCCGTGGGTAGAGACTCTAGAACGACCTAGTTCTCAAAGGGTTTGCTCCAAGTCCTTCTTTAAGTGTCCCTTTTCTTTAAATTCCCAACCGCGACTTTCTCCATAGAAGTTAACGGCGATTCGCGGCTGTGTTACTACACTGCACGCGTCCCCCGTGGGTCCCCTGTGTCACTACCTTGGGTGGTTCCTTGTGGTCCAAGCACTTCTAGAGGCTCTAGGCCTAGTGTCTAAGCTCAGTCGTGGTTCTTATACCACTTTATTGGTATATGGTTTGGTACGCTCCTTGGGCCCAAACGTGTATTTGTGCTATTACTGTGTTTAAATAACTTATAACTTATGTACTTCGAACTCTAGCCTCATAAAGAGACTAGAGGGGTGTGTTTAGTAATAAATACATATATTTTGAATATATACCTGGTGTGGTGCTCTTTCATTTGGTCACTCAAGAGATTATAGACTGGTAAAACAAGCTGCTTTACATTCCTTCAAGACTTAGCCTGAAGGCTGCTTTCCATAGCTACCACTAGGATAGCTTTCAATAAAGGTTGTCTTTATCCTATCTCCAATAAGGGGTTGTTTGGACTGGTGCAAGGTGCCCACTATAATTAGTGGACAGCATATGCCAGGCCAACTTCTCACACCCCTCACCAGGCTGATGGGCCTTCCTCAGCTAGAGTGGTGGGAGGAGTTGTCACTGACACCGGAATAGGGCTGTGCCTGTCATCTCACAAAGCTGTCTCCACCCCACTGTAGTGTGTCTGGAGCCAAGGCAGGATCTTGTGGACAACAAAGACTTTCCTTTGAAGTATGCCTACTTCAGAGGCCAAAAGGGATATTAATATTGGACTTGTAACCCTACACTTTTAGGAATCAATCATTTTTATTGTCGGAAGATATAGCTAGTAGACACAGCTTCCTGCCTACATCTTCACGCCGGCAGAGCGATCATAAAGTAAATTACACAGCGTTAAAAGCCAACAACCCGGAGGCAGGCCGCGTAGTGAGCAGGGCTGTTGCTTAGTCATATGGGATCTTCCGGATTTTCAAACATAAGGAAAAACATCACCTGAAAACAGAACAGATGATAAAACAAAATCCCACCCAGCCCACCCCCACCCTCTCCGCACCAGCTGTTGCCTCGTTATGGAAATACAAACTTTAGTCGAAATTGTAGGAAGTGCTTAAAGGTTATGCTGCCGATGACTGGGCAGCTGACAACTGAACCAATGGTAATAATTGAAGAATCTGCAAATACTTAGGACAAGTGACTTCCCTCATGTCCAGCGTCAGCAAGTCCAAAAAGGGCGCCCATATTTTAGCATTAGTCTTTTCCTTTGCCCTCCACTCTCATGGACATGCGTTCCATTGCTAAGAGGTGCCATAATCGATGTATCCAGGACAACAATTCAGGCTCTGAGGTCGTTCCCCACAGAGCTAGTATAACCTGCCTAGCCGCCAAAAGCGCTAGGGCTATCTGCCTACCCCGTAAGGATTTTAATGGGAAAGCTTTGGAATGAGAAAGGCCAAGGAGTGTGTATTCTGGTGCTCTGGGCAGTGCAACACCGAATACTGTATCAATGTTATCGAGGACCTCAGACCAGTATCGCCGTAGTTTCGGACAGTGCCACAGCAAGTGTGCTAAAGTACCCGACATCCCACATCCCCTCCAACAGAGGTTTGTCTTACTCTTATCCCAACTCTGGATGCGGACAGGTGTGTAATACCAGTAGGAAGAAAGCTTAAAGGCGGATTCCACCCCCGCTGTGTTATGTGCTGTATGGTGAGTGCAGTATAAGATGTGCTCCCATTCCTTGAATGATAGTGGCCTACCCAATTCCGTCTCCCATCGCACCTGTGCCTTCGTGCGCTCTGGGGCCGGGTCCGTTGCTATCATAGTATACAATTCAGAGATAAGGCGACGGTCATCGTGCTTACGGACCAACCATTTTTCAAATGTGGTAAGAGGTCTGGACATTTGGGCATAGTTAGAGGGCATCGGAACCCAGTGAGACAGTTGCCGGTAGGGGTATTCATCAGTTGATAAAAGGCCATAATCCTGTCGGAGCTGCGCAAACGGGATCAACCCCTCTGTGTCAAATAGGGATCCGACTCTTTTACAGCCGGCTTCCCGCCATCTGTGAAAGATCGCTGAGCCTTGACCCGGAGGGAAATCAGGGTTATCGACAATGGGCGTCATCGGCGAGGGGAAAGAGGTCCAGCCCTTCTTAAGCGCCACTTGGTCCCAGGTCCGAAGTATTGGCGCTGTGACCGGCGAAGAATAAAGGCCCCAAGCCCTATGTTTGCGGGGTAACCATAGTTCCCTCCAAATATTAATTCCTGCGACCGACTGGTCCATAAAGTTTCGGTGTTTACTGGACATAGACCTGTTCTACTCCACTATGTAGCAGAGGCTTGAAGCTTGATAGTAGCCCCTAATCAAAGGCAAGCCCACTCCTCCTTGTGCTTTCGGACATGCCATCTGGGCAAGCGAAAGACGCGGCTTCTTCCCACTCCATATAAACTTATTGATGAGAACCTGCAATTGCTTGATCGCCTGAGGTGGCGGAGATATAGGAATCAATTGAAAAATATAGAGGATGCGCGGAAGAATGGTCATTTTCACCGCCGCAATCCGTCCAAACCACGCAAGACGCAGGCGAGACCAGGCGTCCAGCGCTTTGGTCGTCTGCTCTAGAAGCCTCGTGTAGTTAAGCGTGACCGTGCGGGCAATGGTAGGGGCCAGCCGGATGCCAAGGTATAGTATGTCCTGGTGCGTCCACTGAAACGGGAATTGTAATTGCATCGCCATCATGTCGTCGGAGGGAATTCCTAGATTTAAGATAACCGATTTAGCCAGGTTGACCCTAAATCCTGATATATCGCCAAATCAATCAATCAATCAATCATGTCACTTATAAAGCGCACTACATACCCGCGAGGGTCTCAAGGCGCTGGGGGAAGAGGGGGGTGGTGCTGCTACTGATCGAAGAGCCAGGTCTTCTGAAGGCCAGTAGGTCTTGGGTCTGTCGGAGGTTGGTGGGGAGGGTGTTCCAGGTCTTGGCGGCGAGGTGGGAGAAGGATCTGCCGCCGGCGGTCGTTTTCCGGATGCGGGGGACTGTGGCGAGGGCGAGGCTGGTCGAGCGGAGCTGGCGGGTGGGGGTGTAGAAGCTGAGTCGTCTGTTGAGGTAGGCTGGTCCGGAGTTGTGGAGTGCTTTGTGTGCGTGGGTGAGGAGCTTGAAGGTTATCCTCTTGTTGACAGGGAGCCAGTGCAGGTCTCTCAGGTGGGGTGTGATGTGGCTGCGTCGGGGGATGTCGAGGATAAGACGTGCAGAGGCGTTCTGGATGCGTTGCAGCCGTCTCAGGAGCTTAGCCGTCGTTCCTGCGTAGAGGGCGTTTCCGTAGTCCAGCCTGCTGGTGACGAGGGCCTGGGTGACTGTTTTTCTTGTTTCGGTGGGGATCCACTTGAAGATCCTGCGGAGCATTCGGAGGATGTTGAAGCAGGATGAGGAAACGGCGTTGACCTGCTTAGTCATGGAGAGGGTGGGGTCGAGGATGACCCCTAGGTTGCGTACGTGGTCGGTGGGTGGCGGGGCTGTTCCCAGTGATGTTGGCCACCAGGAGTCGTCCCAGGCTGAAGGGTTGGAACCAAGGATGAGGACCTCCGTCTTGTCCGAGTTCAGCTTCAGGCGGCTGGTCCTCATCCATTCGGCGACGGCCTTCATTCCTTCGAGGAGGTGGGCTTTGGCGGTGTGAGGGTCTTTGGTGAGGGAGAGGATCAGCTGGGTGTCGTCGGCGTAGGAGATGATGTTGAGGTTGTGCTGTCGGGCGACGTGGGCGAGGGTGCCATGTAGATGTTGAACAGCGTTGGGCTGAGGGAGGAGCCTTGGGGTACGCCGCAGATGATCTTGGTGGCCTTGGATCGGAAGGGGGCGAGGCGGACGCTTTGTGTTCTGCCGGAAAGGGAAGGATGTGGTCCAGTCCAGGGCCTTCTCTTGGATCCCGGCGTCGTGAAGGCGTGTTCGTAGTGTGTGGTGGCAGACCGTGTCGAAGGCAGGGTGGTTTGCGGTTGCATAAGAGAGAGAATCACGTCATCTGCGTAAAGGCTAATTTTATGTATGTCCGCGCCGAATTTCATCCCTACTATGCGATTATCCGTCCTAATCCGCTGAGCCAGGGGCTCCATGTAAAGCGCAAATAAAAGTGGGGATAAGGGGCACCCCTGTCGGGTCCCCCTGGCAATTGGAAAGGAGTGAGATCTACTGCCATTGACTCGCACAAAGGCCGTGGGAGCGTAATAGATGCAACAAATCCAGTTGATAAAATTCTCTCCAAACCCAAAGCGACGCAAGGTTTCAAAGAGGTAGGCCCACCCCACTCTGTCAAACGCCTTCTCGGCGTCAGTTGCTAACAAGAAGGCCTGCCTCTTCGACCGCTGTGAACGATCTAGGAGGTAAAGGAGTCGTTTAGTATTGTCACCCCCCTGCCTAGAAGGGATAAAACCAGATTGGTCGGGCTCGATGAGGTTGGGCATGAGGGGATTAAGGCGAGCAGCCAAAATACCATCAAAAATCCACACTCCATCGCATCTTTTCCAGGCTTCAGAATGACCAAGATCGCCGCCTCTGTCATGGAGGGGGTCACCCTACCAGTCTCTAAGAAAGAATTGAACAATTTTGTTAAAAAGGGAGCCAGCTCCGCACAAAAGGCCTTATAGAAAGTAGCCGAAAACCCATCGGGACCCGGGGACTTGGCAACCTTCAGTTTGGAAATTGCCGAGATCACCTCCTCTATTCCAATAGCCATATCAAGTCTTTCGGCCGAAGTCTTAGAGAGAGGTGTGATCCAGCTGCTAGTTAAATATTCACTCGGGTCTAGCGCTGGAGGGTCCTGCTCAGAGTATAGAGCGCTATAGAATGAACGGAAGGCATCCAGAATGCGATCATCCGAAGCCTGCTCCTCCCCCTTATGGTCACGAATAGACTCTGGATGAGCGAGGTTTGTGTTTGAACTCTGTCTATGCGCCAACATCCTGCCACATTTATCGCTACTAAGGAAGAACTTATGACGAAGTCTCAAAAGGGCATATTCAGCCCGATCTAGATCTAGGTGTTTAAGCGTGCGTCGTCGATTTTCCAATTCCCTCCAAACCCTTGGAGCCCCCGTGCGTTTGTGAATTGACTCAAGCTCTAGGACCTCTTTTTCCAACGCCCCACGCTTCTCTTTGCGGAGATTGTTATGAGCCGCCGAGATGGCAATGAATTCCCCTCTGGTCACTAATTTTAGAGCTTCCCAGACAGAAGACAAGGATGTGGAGCCCACGTCATTAAGCACTAGATAATCCTTTATTACCTGTTTGAGGCGTTGCACAGTTTCATCAGAGTGTAGCAGGGACTCGGGGCGCCAACTAGGGGGAAACTCCCGTGAACGCTGCGCTGGGAGGTGTGTAGCGATAAGAGCGTGATCCGAGAGAGAGCGAGGTTCTATCGTGGTAGTGTGGAGGTGAGGAAATAGGGAAGCCGAAGAGAGAAAGTGGTCCAGTCGCGCATAGGTTTTGTGTGCTGCGGAGTAGTATGTGTAGTCCAGTTCTCCAGGGTGTTGAGTGCACCAGACATCAATTAACCCGTTGTCCCTCAACCATTCTTTGCCCTGAGTAGAAAGTGCCCCTGCCTGTTGTGTGCGCTGCCCAGATCTATCGAGTGCTGAGTCCATAACGAGATTCAGATCCCCTCCCACCAAGAGTGCTGCATCTGGAGAAGTAAGGACATCCGCAAGAGCAGAGAGGAAGAAGGACTCCTGCTGTGTGTTTGGAGCATAAAGTGACGCTACAGTAAGATGGGTTTCCCCCCAATGTATTCTAATGGCTAATAAGCGCCCCTTTATTTCCGCAACAGGTGCTAAAACCTTGCCCGAGAAGCGGGCCCCAAACAAGATAGCTACACCGTTCCGTTTAGATGGGCCAGTCGACCAAAAGTGTTGGGGGAAGCGCCTATCACGCATCCATATAGTATCTTTAGAAAGGAGATGGGTCTCCTGCAAGAGACATATGTCACCCTCGACACTATCCAAGAGGGACAAGACAGCTCCCCTCTTCACCGGGTTATTCAAACCTCTAACATTGAGGCTAACGATTTTAAGATCTCTTCCCATCCAAAGTGTGTAGTAACCTCGGGTGTAGGCGGTGTAGAGTAATCATGATGCCCAGTCGAATCGTGATTTGGTAGGCGTCTAGCATATTCCTAAGACAACGCTGACATATTGGCTGGTGCGGAGTCCCCAAAATAACAACCCAAACAAACCACCCCCCCCCATGAAGAGAAACAAATTTGCAATCCAAAGAACTTACAAAGAAACCGACAAATGTCCGTCAGACAAAAACAATCTCGAAGGGACATGGCACGAGGCAGCTGCCCAGCCCAAAGCGGGCCAAGTTCTTGCCTACCCGCCAGCGGAGAGGCCGTCAACAACGGACCAGGACAGCCCTCCGGTCCCCCCGACACCCAGCAGGGTATCCCCCCCAGAGTCTGTCAGAAAATACCTCATGGAGTGTCCGGTCGCTCCGTCGTTTACATCAGCGATGTGAGGACTGCACCTCGTTCCTTGTCCTGCGTGGCTTGAACAGGTTTCTGCGCCGCGGCCCCCTGTCCTACTTTCTGCCATCCTGTTGTGCGGCGGCGATTCGGATTTCTTGGCTGCTCAGCCGGTGGTGTCACAGTGGTGTCCTCCAATCCGAGAATCTCAGTGGCCTCTGCCAGGGAGCGGAGCTGAAGTAGCTTTCCTTTATGCTTGAATATAATGCGGAAGGGATGCCCCCACGCATAAGGAATTCCCTGCTCTCTGAGATGCGTCGTCACTGCCTTGAATTCGCGCCGTTTAATAAGCGTGGAGGCCGCTAAGTCCTGGAAAATAGCCGGGGAGTGTCCTCTGAAGTGTAGGGACTGCGCGTCTCTCGCCTTGCGGACGATACGCTCCTTCAACTGGAAGTCGTGTATACACGCGAGGATGTCTGGTGGTGGAGAGTTGGCGCCACGCGGGAGGCCCACTCTGTGCACACGATCCATTTGAATGTCCGTAGTTTCCGGCTCCTCCAATACCTGACGAAACAGTGCCCCCACATAGCCCCGCAGGTCATCTCCTTCCTCCTTCCATGGCACGCCTCGGATCCTCACGTTGTTTCGCCGAGACCGGTTCTCGAGGTCCTCGGCGCGCGCCTGCAAGTCCAGGTGCTGCTCCCGAAGGCGCAGCATGCCTTGTAGGTGATGGAGGTCTTCTTCGCGGTTAACGTCATGCTCCTGCAATGTGGCTACGCGCTCCCCAATGTCGTCTACTTCCCTCCGCACTTCACGCAGATCCGCGGCGAGTTGATCCTTAAGGTCTTGTAAATCCTCTTTAATGGCCGCAAACAGCTCCAGCATGAACGCCTTAGTGGCCGGGGCGTCTTCGTCGGCACCCAGACTTTGCATTTTCTCGCCGGCCGTAGAGGTTGCCGCTGCTTGCTTCAAGAACATGTCTTTCAGGGATTTCTCTTTCCTGTGACGGGCCGCCGCCATGCTCCACTAGGCCTGCGAGCTGTGCTGCCCCAGCAGGATCTCCAAACGGCGGCCGAGGGAAGGGCACCAGGGAAAGGAGGCCGCTGAGTTAAATGCACCAACACCCCGTCGTCCAGACAGGTAGGACTCCCCCCAAGCAAAGGCGTTCCGGGAGGCTTAGCAGCGATCAGTCACGTCCACCAAAGCTGATGACAGGCACTAGATCCAGGCTCCTCTGCGCCACTTGGAATCCCCGGAAAGAGTGCAGTAAGGGGCAACGCGGCCTCTTAGGCGTATCAGGGAGATAAGGCCTATGCTGAAGAAGCACAGCACACAGCAGTCTCCAGGCCGCAGCTCCCCTGCACACCAGCCGCGGATCCCATGCACTACCAGATGCCAAAGCGCCGCTCTGCACGAGATCCCAGGTCAAGGATCACCGCTCTGCTTGTGCCACGGGCTCCTAGGCGCTCAGATGCTGTGCGCACGCGGTCATCCTGTAAAATGGTGGACGGCAGTTCGGCCGGGCCGGACGGCACTCACCCTGCGCCGGGGAGCACCACTGGGACTGTTTAGTTCAGGGCTTCTCGAGGGATGCACAGAGTCCTGCACTGTGTGCTTCCCAGCAGACTCCCTTTCAATGTCCTCCTCAGTGTTGCTGCGGAAGGCGCGAACTCCGTGCGTCGATCGGAGATCTCCCCGGCCGAGTAGACGCGTTATGGTGGCCGACCGCCGATGTCACCTTCAGTAGCTCCCTGCAGCGCGTCTTTCAGCGGCCGTCACCATCAGGGGGAGAGGCGCCACTGCTTCCGCACGATCAGCGCTTCCGCACTTCGCCGATCACCGCCACCAGGTCTCGCTGCTGCCGGCTCACAGGCGCCCACTGCAGCCGAGGACACGCGGGCTCACCGCTCAACAAGGCCCCAGTCCGCTGCCAAGCCGCTTCCCAGCGATTCCAGCGGCTGAAACTTTCCCCTCTGCTGCCGGACGACTCCCGGGTGCGAATTGGACCCATCAAGCTGTCCGAGACCTCGGGAGAGAGGTGCTAATACAATGCTTCTGTGTAGCGGTGCCGGAGGGACACGAAACTGCGCCCTTCCAAGCCGCCATCTTGGCCACGCCCCTCCTAACCCTACACTTTTAGAACACTTTTGAACTGAGGACTCTGTCAAGAAGAAGAGCTGAAGAGCTGTCAGAAGTGGTACTGCCCCTTTGCTGTGTTGCTTGGCTGGGTTGGCCTGCAGTTGCTGCTTCTGTCTGTGGGCAGTGAACGAACTGGACTTTGCTTTCTAGAATCCTGCTTTCCAAAGTTCTCCTAGGGCTTGTGTGTGCTTGCCTCTGGTTAGAAGTCTCAGGGCCATCAAAGACTTCATCTGTAGTAACCCTGAACTCCTCTGCTGGGAGTTCTGACACGTCAAGTGGTGCCAATTCCTGTTCTGGGCCCTCGGAGGTGGTTTTGCTGCTTCAAGGACTGAAGATCCTCGCATCGGCTCACAGCAGCAGTTTTTACCAACACATCCTCGGTGGAGCAGGAGAAGAATCGATGGGGAGCCTGTCGGCGCCTGAAGAATTGACGAGGCCCTGCTGTGCAGCCAGAAAATCATCACGGCCTGAGTCCCGAGCACTGTGTCTCCAATATGCAAGACTCCTGTTCCAACTCCGACGCAGGCCTGGCTGTGCGGCTGAAAGATTCGACGCATCACCTGCTCTCGCTGGGAAAATCGACTCATCGCCTGTTTCGCTGCCGCCGCATTGACCCAGCACGCCTGGATTTTCCATGCATCACGCCAGTGCAACAAATCTTCGTCAACGGTGCCCCGCAGTAAGGAACCAAATCTGTGCATCCAAAATTCGATGCATCACTTACCCTCGCTGTAAAGATTAGACGCAATACTTCTCCTGTGTGCAGGAAGAACTGATGCCCACACTCTCCTGGGACTATGGAATGGATACATCACTTGTGTTTTCCGACGCATCCTTCCTCTGTGGCTGTTTTTCGTTCCAGATTTCGACTTGCCAAAGGTACCTTGTGCTAAAATCAATGCATCCATAGAGTTCTATGAACAAATTTGCTTAAACCTTTAAAAAGTGATATCTTTACTTGTGTATTTTGGATTTTTGTCGTTTTGGTCTTGTTTGGTTTAGATAAAGATTGGTTATTTTTCAAAACTGGGGTGGTGTCCATTTGTAGTGTTTTCACAGTGTTACTGTATGTTTCATTTGCAAATGCTTTACGCATTGCCTCTGAGATAGGCCTGACTGCTCGTGCAAAACTACCAAGGGGGTAAGCAGGAGTTATCTGGGGTGTGTAACTCCCTTACCCTGACTAGAAGGAAGGGTCCCTACTTGGACAGGGTGCAAGCCACTGCCAACTAGAGACCCTCATTTCTAACAGTGCTAAAATGCCAATACAAATAGGGAGTTAGTGTGGACTTTACCTTTATTACTCCATACATATTATTTGCTAAAGTGTGTTTTCTATGCTATAATAATGCATAATAAAAAGTGGCAGGCTATGACTACATAATTTTCTTCTGTGGAGCACAGGTGGTTATAACAATCTGAGCCTGTCTGCCTGTCATTTAGAGCACTACCTACATGCCTGGTACCCTAAACATCAAGTAGGTGCTCTATAAATTAAAAATAGACACAGGTAGGGGCCTAGTCACAAAAATCTACACATGTAAATTAACTTTGTAGTAAATTTACTACTTTTGACTATTCACCATTTCCAAGTGTACATTTACTACAAAGTGTAGATATACATGTCTCCGAACCCTGAAACATGGGGTGGAGCCAAATTTAGAAGTGTTTATGTTACTGCTAATAACGTTTCACACATAGACATAGTTCTCTATGGTAAAAAAAGAAAAAATATAAAAGGTTATGAGACTTTAAAAAAAATCGTAAAATTGTTTTATGTTAAATATTATTGTAAATGAATTGTATATATTTTAAATGTAGATAAAAGCACTATTTACTTAATTTTATATAAAATATTTTATTAATTTAAAGTTGTAATTAAAAAAATCCCTCCACAAGTAAACTGTTTACATTTTCATTGTGTATAAATGTATAAAAAAAGTACAAAAAAGTTGTGTATAGAATTAATAAAGTTGCATTTATTTTTAAATGTAATAAGTTATTAAAGTATTTTATTATAAAATAATGTGTGTTTTATTTATATATATTTTACGATTAAATTAGTTTGACATGTTTTTAAAAAGTCAAACTAAATTAATTTATTTTTACATTATTTCCTACAGGTACTATTTTAAGTCCCTGCTTCCATTATTTTCTATATTAGATTGTTGCAGTACCAGTATAGTGCTGGACCTATTTCAGGTCTCAGCTGGAGTATATTTACCACTGTTTTGAGTCCTTTGGGCGGAAGTAACTTTGTAAGTTAAGTTTGTGGATAGCAATAGACATATCCTTATATAGGTGAGTGTCCATCCCTCCCTAAATCACTCATTAGTCCTTACTAAGCCCTACTTACTCCTACCTA
Source organism: Calotriton arnoldi (assembly GCA_963921515.1). Lineage (NCBI taxonomy): Eukaryota > Metazoa > Chordata > Amphibia > Caudata > Salamandridae > Calotriton > Calotriton arnoldi. The sequence continues at coordinate 4,930,886 of CAWUFW010000123.1, read as the reverse complement.
AACCCCTCCCATTTAGGTGTACAAATTCCTCATTTTCAGCCACTTCCCACATTTACTACATGTATATGGATGTCAACAGAGAAATAGATAGAAGAGGTTGAGGTGGACATTTCTACCAAATATGTGGTGAATTGCATGTTGTAGTAAACAAGTAGGTCTACAGTACTACAAAATGCAGTTTGTGAATCAAGCCCATAATCTCTTTGTGCTGTCTGTGTGCTAGTCATTCATGCTTAATCTGCTTTCTCTTTCTCTCATTCTTTCTTTCTTACACTCCCGCTCTTTCTCTAGCTCAATATCTCTTCCTGTCTCCCTCTCTGCCTACTCCTGTTCTTCCTTTCATTTATTATTTATCTCTTTTTTGTATGACTCTCTTATTACAGACAACAGTCAAAGGGAGATTTAGCACCAGTTTGGGACTTTGCTTCACAGATCCTACTCAAGATGTTTGGAGCCCAATGAAACACTGACCGGCTCAGCTGGTCCCCTCTTTGAAATGTAACAAAGCCTGGGATCAGTACGCATCACTGACCTATGCTTATGTATCATATAAAGAACTCTTCATCCTTTCTTTATAACCAGAAAGCCTCAATAAACAACATTTATGTTTTTTTCCCCTATAAATGTAAAGAAAAATTAAGTTTCATAATAACTATTCGTTGGAAATGTGCTAAAGAAGCGCTAATGATAAATGCAATTCGGGAATGACTAAGTAGAAACATAATTAAAATTTCTCTGATGCATACATAATCTGATGGATATATTGCTCTTATAATCCTTTCATATGAAAGAAGAAAGATGTATAAGTTACATGATGAACAAAGCTTTAATTATGCTGATGGGCATTTCAGCTACTATTAGATTAGTTGTTTTCACTTCTTGAATCATGCATTACTTAATAATTAGTTGAGACTGCTCCTCTGGAGGACCTCATAAGAGAAGAGCATTTTGTTGATTCCTGAAGGCAGACACACACTAATTATAGCACTTTAAGAAATCAATCCTGAACAAGTAAATAAAACAAGAAGCAATTCTCAACAAGTAAATAAAACAAGAAAACAATAACAGGCCAAGACATTCTATATTATATCCTCTACAAGAATGCATAATTCAAAAACTAATATCTTGATCATAATTAATTTCCCTAACATGACTTATAAGTCTTTACCCAATTACGTCAGAAGTTTTTCTCAGCTCTGAATTCATCTGTAAGTATTTTAAAAGGAGTTGTTTTTCATGAAAATTTATCAAGAATATTTTATCACAATTCTTATTTGGGCAAAATCCCTCTTAAAAACACAGGCTCTTCTACACGTCTCTGCCTCTTCTCTTTGCACAACTTTGAATTTTTGTTTCACTCTCCACCTCCCCTTTATGTTTTCCTTCTCCACCCACCTTTATATCTCCATGGCCATCCCCACCCTGCTCCTAAACTCTGTGTCTCTCACTAATCCACCTTGTCCCTCATCTGTTGATTCCCACCCTGCTCCATTGATGATCTTGGAGTTTCTTCTCGATTCAGCCAGTCTCACTACCACTCCAGCGCTGGTCTCCTTATAATAAAGATAGTCTTCTGCTTTTTTTGTTATTACAGCTCAGTTTCATTTTAACGCAGCTGTTTGGCAGACACACCAGATCTTACCTCTCCAGCTGTTTACCCTTTCTAACCAAGTACAGTTTTCAGTGAGAAACTTTGAGGATGAAAGCTTAGTATTGCTGGAATTTTACATCGTCAATGTACTTCACAGTTTTAGTGAGGATTTAAGTCATGGCTTCAGATAAAATGGTGCTTCGTGAACCTTCTAAAAACAAACTGAATTATTTTATTTAGATTTCTTTGAGCATAAAGTACAAAAATACAATTTTGAAAATGTCTCACTTACTGTTGGGAATCTTAATAAAACTGGAGAGAAGTGTATAAGACTTTCAGATCAAGCAGTTCATCCAATAACATGCTTGCATCACCTTTCACATGATAATAGCATGAACAAATCAATGGCCTTAAAAGTGTAATGTAAACCTCTACAGAGACTAGGCGACAACAAAGATGAACACATTAAAATAGATCAAGCAAATTACAAACTCAAAAAATAATTCAGAAATCTGTATTATCAATAGTAAACATTAAAGTGCATAATGAAAGAAAACTACAGCCGTTTGTCCTTTTCTTATCCTCTTGTACACAAGCATTGGTTTATAACATTTCCATCACAGAAAGGTTAATGCTGAGCATAAGAAAACAGCATGTGGTAGATCTTTTATCCCATTTTTAGCTCGAGCCTACTAGATAGTGCAAGCTGTCTGGTTGCAAAAGACCTATTATGGGCTTACCAAGAACTTACCAGAGCTTAAATCGATTTGCGGTCATTTCACCACATAGTAAACACCGACTGACTTTTGACACCGATGTTTGCCCCGCAGTGTTTGTCCATTACTATTTTTAAGGGGGTGCCCCCCCTGAATCCCTGCTTTCCTTCCAAACCTGCTTGCAGGCATGTCCCCACCTACAACTTCACCACTATTAAATTAAGCGCGGCAGGAACACTGTGGTCCAGAGTCCGCATACCCTTAAAGCCCACCCACTACTCAGCAATGGTTAGCTTTATTGTCCCTGTCATTTGCTTGCTTCTTCCATTTCCCCACTCGCCCATCTTGTGTTTTTATCTGCCGTGGAGATAACCTCTTTACCATCTTTCTGAGTGGGTGGCTTTCTGTCCTTCCACTTTTCACTTTTAAGGAACTACTTTTTTCTTTTTGCTTAAGCACTCCATGAGAGTACATCCTTTTACTAGCTGTCACATCATTGCGCTTTTTTTCACTGCAGTAAAATTCTACAATGATACGCCATTGGACCAATTCTTTTTTAAATTGATAAGAATTCAGATTTTAGTATGATTTGTATATGCCGTGCTTAGACAGTATAATTTGTGAAAGATAATATATGCTCATTTGTTCCTCTTTTCTGACGTCTCTTTGCACCATTGTGAATAGTTTTGTATTCCACAATTAGTGCAGACTCATAGAATTTGATATGTTCTTGCAGAGGCCTTAAGTGCTGTTGTGCTTACTTTATTACAGCCTCCCCTGCTCGGCTTCAGCCTCTTTGCTGGCCCCGTGTGTTTTATGCTCGCCCGCTTCGCTGCACTGAAAGCAATTCAAGCGGTGGCATGGAGCATTATTTTCCCCCCTTTGTCGTCGTCTTTCAGGGTTAACATTTGGCCCTCTCCTATTTGTTTGCAGGTCCCTTGACACGCAGCGAGGTTGTAAATCAAGAGTTGCTGCTAATTTCTGATCAAATCATTGGACAGACCTTCTTCTCTAACTAACTCTTGCCATGTTACCGTTGTTTCTACTTTTAAAAGCATTTTTAGGTTGAGCATTCGAGACCTCTTGTATATACTTTAGTATATACTTATACTTGAAGATGAAGGATCACAAGAAAACAACAGCCAGCCAGGGCAAAAATCTGGATCCCAAAGGATACAATGAGTCACAAAGAAATAAAATATCCAAGAAAGAAGTGACTCAAACAGATAGATTCACCAAAGAACAAAAATATATTTCCACTACGTCACTTCTTTCTTGGATACCTTTAGTATATACTTATTATATACTTATATGTGTATGTACTTTGTGGGCTCTGGAGATCAGCCCTAGGACTTGTCTGCTTCTGCTTAGGGACTTTTTTTCTGTTCAACTGCCTCTATTTAACTGTCTTTATAGAAAACGACCAGCAGAGGTCAGTAAAATACCAGAATTGCTTTCTGCTGAGGGACTTTCTTTTTTTCTTTTTCTGGCAACTGCCTCTATTTAGCTTTCTTGATAGGAAACGACCATCAGAGGTCAGTAAAATACCAAAATCACTTAAGCATTCTCTAGATTCCAGTCCATAGAAATTGTCTTCCACGAGCACCCGTAGACAATAATATTTTTTTCAAATTTTGTATTTTCAGTGATCTGACCACCGAAGGCCCTGATTTTATATTAAAAACAGAGCTTTGGACTATACCATTTCCCGCTGGAAGGCAATATTTCTCTCCATGTGTTCCCATTCCTGGCGTGTCACGCAGTTTGGTCCTTACTTTCCCTCCATGTTAAAGAACAGTAGATGTTTCAGCACCCAGGCTAATATGCTGCATAGCTAAATACATATAAGGTCCCAAAGGCGAGACCGATTGCATTGCAAATGCTTGTTATTTGAGCCTTCTATTTAGAGTTTAGTACGGCTGGGTTCTTCTATTGTTTATCCTCCAATTGGACGCTATGTTGGATGAAACTTTCTTTTTTTAAATAAAAGAAAAAGTAAAAGGCTGCCAGGTTTATTCCTAACAGCAGGTCGTCACTCGTCCTCACGTCACCCACCCTAGCACTTGTGGTTCCTTTCTTCAGCCAGTTGCTGTGAGCAACTGATGAAAATAGGTCAAAAAATACACGAGCAATACTATTTTGGTTTCATGCTATTAATCACAAAATGTACAATAAGTTTGCACTAACTTACCTTTGAGTGTACAGTGACCCATTTCAAGTAGTCGAATGCAATTGGAAGGTGTCCCTCCTGCGCAAAACAATCCTGCCTGTGATGCAGTCACACTGGCACAAAGGTGCCAGGGTGCCTGCATTGGCGCTAGGCAGCTCACAGTGCACCAGCACAAGGAGACCACAGAAATGCTCCATATCTTTGTAAATATGGAGCATTTATGCTCTCTCCCTTTCACGCAACGCAGCACAGCATGTTTGTTCCCTTGCATTGCATGAAATAATAGAAAATATGCCCCTTACTGTTCTCAGAGGTAACGCCCGATCTGGATTGTGCCAGTACCTGCAAACCTCCACGAATGCACTAAATGCGGATCGCCAGATCCTGGGGTGGAGGGTGACGCAGACATGACAAAGTGATGGTAGGGCCAGGATGCCCTCTGCATCATCTGAAGAATTGAGTCACTTGGGTGTGCCAGGTGCTAGAGCCGCAGTAAGCCCTGAGGTAGAGAGGAGTTGTCTCTCCTCGCGCTCTTCGACTTCACCAGGCTTTTTGTGCCATGAACGTACGCAGCAGACAAAAGCCATGCAGCAACCCACAACAGACGTGGACAAGCGCAAGGCATCAATCGAGTAAAATTACTGCAGTGCTTAATTTGTAAAATAGTAAGTGCCAAAACTACCACTATCTCTCTCGCCTGCAAGTGCAACAGTTCAGATTATTCCAGATCCCCATAGCTAAGGAATGTCTGGGGAGGCAGGTATTAATCATTTTTAATGTATATTGTATTCATAAACAACCGTTGTTCTGCTCATCTCTAAATTAGATGAGCAGCGCCACCATGTGGCAGACTGTCATAAGTGTGGTGTTGACAATTAAGTGCTAGTGCGAGCACCAGAAACCAATTAAGTGCCTGTGCCCAGCACCGGAAACCACTGGCTCAAATTAAGCACTGAATTAGTGCCATTATGTGCACTTCAAGGTCAATGACACCACAGGAGTTGATGCCACATGCTCCTTGATCCTGACAACATCACAGAAAAAAACAGTGCAAGATGAAGAAAATTGCAAAAATAATTTGCATCAGTTGTAAAGGCAAATTCATCATACATTCAGACAGAAATATTATATGCACAGGCTAGGATCAAACACTCATGGACAACAATTATTTGCACAGGCATCCCCACTAATGGGGTACACACTATCTCAAATGTACAATTACAACCTTAGATACCCATGTAGATCTTTAAATGCCCGTGCACAGCCTCATCTTCCCAAGTACAAGCTCATGTGCCCTTGGAGAGTCTCATCTGCAGGGGTGCAGCCTCATATCCTTCCCCACCCTCTCTCACATTTGGGGGGGGGAGAGTTCTTCTACCCTGCTTTCAGGAGGTGATGGTGGGTGGAGTTCTGGGAGTCCCGCCATCCTTGCCACACTGGCCTTCTACAGTCTGATGCTTCTACCAGGGTAGTGTGGGCATGAAGAGTGAAGGGTCGGGGGTTCCTACTCTGGGGATGCTGAGTTTTTGTGGATAAAATTAAAGCCAGAAGCAGGTTACTTCACTTGCCAAAACCTGGTGAGTTTAGAGACGTTTTAGTTCACAGTACGTGCTGTACACGGAAATTTATTCCTTGCATGACCCCCTGAGACGAAGAATGCATTAAAATGATCTCAATATATTCTTTAAGTCATAACCTTGAAAATATAGTACAAAATCTGTTTGCTCCACTTTGGTCCTAGTTGAATCATTGTACAGCACGACCATGGCAACACATGCTAGCTTCATTCCTTGATAAGGAAGCAAAGAATGGAACCATATGAACCCAGGGCAAACAGGACGTAAGAATGCCACGTCTTGGCAAACCAGGCTTTAGGGCCCCCTCTTCCAGGGCAGAAATAACATCTTTGTACCAAAATTTCAGATTATTAGTTTCAGTAAATACACGTTTAGTCTTCAAATATCAACTTGTTTTCAGCAATCCCCCACACACATGTGCGCACACACACATATTTTGTTTTTCATTACCATTTGTCATCATCATCCACAGCCAGGTATATTTTTCATAAGGTATGGGTTTTACCACCATTATACAATGGATAGGCAGAATTATGACGAGAATGTCCATGAGAAGCCAAAGTATTTGAAGGAGCCGGGTTCCACATTCTAGACTTAATCGGGAACCCTTGGTTGATGGCTCATTGGTGCCTGCTTAAAAGTGTGGAGGGGAGAAAAAGTCATTGCCAATTATACATTACCCCTCCCTTCGCCCATATTACTAAAGGAACACAAACTTCGAATCCAGAGTTTAATGGATTTATTACAAAGCCAAGAAAAGTTGAACATACAACCACCTCAAGACAATTGTGTAAAAATACATGGGCACTAATGCAAAGCCAAACCTATGGTCAGAATTCAGACGATGCAGCCCGCATAAGATTACCTATTCCAATAGCATTACACGAAAGATTACTGCACCAACATCAATAGTTCTCTTCATTGGAGGTTCGTAAGTAAAAAGCATTAGTCTGTCCCTACTCTACCACTAGCGTGACATCCCTACTTAGCATTCCCCAGGCAAGTTCAGGAAAAGGTGTCAGCACGTGATGGCTTCCTAAGAAGTGCACTCACGTTGAATGGGTCAGGTAGCATAAAGCTACAAAGCTAGTTTTAAGATGCTCTTCCTCTCCAGTCCCCGCAGAAGTTCCCCAGACTCTGTCCCTAACCCCAACATAAAAATCGTAGGACACACCCATCGTCACATCACGCGATCATCCCATCAAGGTGGACACCTCCTCGTTGGTAACTATCCATGCAATGGCGGTGCTCCCAGGCCTCGCTCTATGACCTTAATTCCCAGGCCTTCTCCAGTGAGAAAGAACACCATCACACGCTATCGGTATCGCTTGTTTAAATGTATCCTCTCCTCCTAAGCTTAGCTCCTAACACAAAAGCAATATTATAACTAACAAAGATGAATTTCTCCACCGGCAACAGAAATGTGAGAAAGAGAAGATTCTGCATACACATGAATTTTACGAGTAACTCATCTAGAAAGCCAGGGAGAAATACACATGAGGCCTACGAAATTCGGCTAACATAAGAAACAACATATAATTTCATTAAGCACGCGTATGAATGAGCATTATTACTGTGCATTTTGAGATCAATACGTTACATAGCATACAAATTATCTCTCATTAGTCAAATGTAAAACTCAGAACATTAAAGCTTCATCGAATAGCATGCGATTACAATGTTGATTTTTCCACGTTGTAGAAAACTATAGCTATCACTTTTCTTTACACATTATTACATTACACATTCTAATAACTACATGTTAACACAACAAAGGAATATATGTAGGTGAGACCTACTCGTGATTATCATGCACCCCTACAAATGAAAGAACACCATTGCGCTCTATCAGTCCCCCCCTCTGATGACTAGTGTCATGATTATCAATTGCATCTCTCTGCAGAAAGAACCAACCTAAACAGCAGTTGTAGCCAGTCTTCCCTGTCGAAACTTTTCTAGGTTCTTAAGATTCTCATAGTGACTGTCCTGTAGTCTCTCCATCATCCTCTCTCGCTGTCTAAGGGAATCCTCAACCTGTCTCAATTTATGCCACTTATAAGCTCTTATCGCTCTAAGCAAAAGAATTACACAAAGCACAGCTACTATTATTGGCTTCAGGATGTAACCAAGAAATCCCTTACCAAGATTTGCAAACCAACTTCCAATCTTTCCAAATCCTTTACCAACTTTATCCCAAACTCCCTCTGCTGCCAGGTCATGTCTCTCATGTTGTATCTCAGTAATATTACCTATGTATTTCCTCAGATCTTTACTATGATCTGGGATATAAGTACAACACTGTTGAACCCTCAGCATTTTACAGACTCCGCCTTCCTTTGCTAACAACACATCTGAAGCAAGACGATTTTGCATCACCATAGCTCTTATCCTCTCTCTATGGGATGGCTTCCCTTCCAACGGTCCCAAATCGTCTACTTGATAGATCTTGGGAAACAAAACGGCCACGTAGCACGTACCATACCAATTCAGTGGCAATCAAACATTTGCACAAAACACACATTCTGTCCCACAAAGATTTTATCTTAATAGGTTTGTACTTGTCTGATGTAAAGCTTTCCTCGCTGTTCCAAATCTAAAGCTATTGGACCATAACTCCCTCTCACCTTGTGTGCCTACTCCTCCTTGGTCCATTCGAATTTTCCTTTTCAATTTTAAGGCTAATTGCCTATGTCAATCTTCTACCTGATCTACAAACTTCTTTTCTATGTCAGTCAGCATACACTTTTGGTTATGCCTATGTGCTTAAGCCGTGTCTAACGCTACAGTAGGTATGAAGTACTTTCCCATTCTCTCCTCTTGCTTATAATAATCATACTTATTCAGGTGCTTGTAAGCTGGAACTTCTGAAAGCACCACAACATAATTGGAAAAGTAGTACTCATAATGATCCTTACCATAAAGCATACTAAGCAATAAGCTACAGGTGATACCATACTTCAGAGGCAGGTGATGGTATCGAATCCCCTCCTCAACTGACGCAGGTAACTGCATGCACACATAACAATGTCTCACATCCATTGTATTTGCATACTCATACAGCAGCTTCGCATAAGCATTCTACGTATAATCACCTTTAGACAAATCTACATGCAACAAGTGACTAGTTTGATCAATCATAGCACTGTCAGCTCCTACTGTACCCTCTTTTGTGCTAGAAGTGGTAGGTGTGGATGTTCCTTGTACTCCCACCCCATCAACTTCTGCTTCGTGTGAACTTTTAACGGACATGATAATAACTACTGCTATAACTACAATTACTCTTACTATAAGTGTACCTATTACACACTTCACTCTACGGTTCGAATTTCCAGACTCCATCTTCAACTTAATTTAAGTGGTCACAGCAAGAGGATCAATGCAAAGTCTGTTTCTCTGCCTCTTCTGCTGATCAACAAAGTTCATACACAGTCTCTTGCAGTCACAGAAACAGTTTCACAGTTCTTTGCACAATTATTTACACAGTTCAAAAGACTTCCTTAGCCCTCTTTCTTCTTCTACAGAAAGGTCCCTAACTTTATTCTTCTTCCACTCGGGCCTAGGTTACCTTCTTTTCTTAAACTTTTTACAGACAATTCACAGTTCAGTTGACATCCCTTATAAGATCAGAGCCAATTTCATCAATGACATGCTGTAAAAGTTCAGGACGAATTGCTGCATCCTCCTGAGCTGGTGGTTGATACCCAAGAGTCAGAAACTAAAGATCTCGTAGAATCAGACTCCGCAAGCCACTCAATCTCGGAGGATTTGGTACAGTCCGTGTCAACACTCCATTAGCTTCTACACCAGGGACCAACAGTTCAATCTCAATTATCAGTTCTTTGAAGCTCTGCGCATCACTCATCCGGATTTCAGCCTCCCGGACCTCACTGTTCCCGGCATCTGTAATCAGATAAGTCCACTCCGGGGCAGCATATCTCTGTCACAGTATTCTTACTCTCCTTGATCTTCTCAAGCTCCCTTGTGCTTTCTCTGTGTCACTGAGTTCTGATTCTGATGTTTCAGATATAGGAGCAAGATCTCTTTCAAGTGCAAGCCTCAAGTTCTGTCTCTTCTGTCTCACAGGCCACGATTCCCTTGCAACCTCTGCTCTCCTTCTTTGCATACTACCACTTTCTACACCAGTCTCATCACCGGAGTCTGACTCTATACCACTGGCAACGTTACCGTCTCCCTCAGAGTCAATACCTTGGCCTTGTGTAGCGTGACCCTCCCTCAGCTCGACGTGGTGGGTAACCAGCCTCATTAGGAACCCTACAGCTTGACTTGCCCTCTCCGGTGGCCTCACAACCACGGCTGGATTTTCTTCAGAGAGAGGAGCTGTTTCTTCCAAGGGTCCTGAAACTGCGGGTATGGGAGGCGTGGATCCAGTTCGGCAAGCCTCTGCACTTTACAGCTGAATTCGTCACCAAGATTACCTGGTACGGACCTCACCAACGGGCATCAAGACAGTTCTTCCTCACATGCTTCCGGACAAGTATCCAGTCACTTGGACACAGGTCCTGACAGAGGTCCCTCGAGGTCAGTGCAGTCGCAGCTTCAACCTGGTAAGACATAGAACGGACCACATCAGCCAGTCCTTTGCAATAATCAAGGATCAAATCATCGGTGATGTTTATTAAAGCTCTGGATGACACTGCTGGCAAGCGCATCGCCCTCCCCATCAATGTTTCGTGTGGCGAGAGACTTGTTCTACTATCCGGAATGCTACGCAAGCTCATTAGCACCAAGGGCAATGCATCAGGCCATTTCAAAGATGTCAAAGAACACACTATCGCCATCCTCATTTTGAGAGTCCCATTTATTCCCATTTATCTGCTCCACTAGGCTAGACGCCTCCGGCATGTAACTATAGTGCATTCTCTGGTCAACTTGTAAGGCAGTACACAACAGCTTCATAATCTCACTGTGGAAATGAGGCCCTCTATCCGACGCCACTGAAGTTGGAAATCCAAAGCGCGGAATGAGTTCTCTAAGTAACGGCTTTGCTACTGTGAGACTATCACACCTCCTAGTTGGATATGCCTCCACAGCAAAATGGGCTGAGGTACATTCTGGTTGTGGTGTGTGTCTTTTGACAAAAAGACACACACCACAACCAGAATGTACCTCAGCCCATTGCACCTAGGCATTTCTATGAAATCATGTTGGATTCTATTGAAAGAACCCCCTGACCTTCCAATGTGACTCAGCGCCACCACAGTTTTCTTTCCAGCATTCATCTGTTGACACATAACACACCTGTGGCACACTGCTTCAGCAAACACTCGAAACCTCGGATTGAACCACGTTTGTCTGAACTCTCACACCATGGCATCTCTCCCAATGTGAACTGCTCCATGAATCTGCCTCGCCATGGGGCTCAATAAACAATCCGGCAACAGTGCTCGACCATCTGTTGAAAACCCAAATGCCATCATCTCTTTTCTCACAACCTGCTTTAATCCAGGCAGCTTCCTCTTGGTCTGACATCTCTCCCTGCAGACGCTTGACCTCATCCCACGTGTCCGCTATGGCTAACATCATGCTGAGCTCGGCTCTCTCTGTGCTCTCTCCTGAATAATCCCCCTTGAAAATGCAGCCTTGTTCGGCACAAAAGCGTGCAACTTCATCTGCGTACCTGTTGCCCAATGTGATGAAATCTTCCCCCTTCCCATGAGCAGCGCACTTGACCACAGCTACTTTCTTTGGTAGCTGCAAAGCTTCCAACAGTTGTCTCACATATTCCCCATTTCTGATAGGAGATCCTGATGACGTTAAGAACCCCCTCTGTGACCATAGCTGTCAGAAGTCATGAACCATACCGAACCCATACTGGCTATCGGTGTACATAGTGACTCGGGGTTGATCAGAAACAAGGTGTGCACGTGTCAAAGCAATGATTTCAGCTACTTGTGCGGAGTGTACTCCCTTTAAACAAGCAGCTTCCATAAATCCAGAGATGGTGCAGACAGAAAACGCTGCTCTCAGGTAACCCGCATTGTCACTTAGACATGAACCATCAACAAAAAGGACTTGGTCTGACTCCGGCAAAGGTTCATCAACAATGTCGGGTCTCAGTTTGGTGCAAAGTTCAGCCACATCCAGACAGTCATGGTCCTCACAATCTTCCCCTTCAAAATTTGGAATAAGCATCAGGGTAGCAGGATTCAACACAGAACATCTTCTCAAGGTGACATTCTCCAAAGCCAATATAACCTGCTCATAACGTGTGAGCCGGTTATTGGTCAAATGCTGTGTTTTAGTTCTCGTCATCAGGAGCTCAACTGAGTGTGGAACATAAACAGTAAGAGGATGACCCAACACAATGTTTTCACGTCTTTCAATGCTGACACGAGTTGCAGCAACGGATCTGAGACATCCGGACAAAGCTGAAGCCACAGGATCTAATGTAGCTGAAAAGTATGCGACTGGTCTACGGACACCCCCATGTGTTTGGGTGAGTACAGACAGTGCACAACCCCCCCGCTTGCAGCAAAATAGCGAAAACGCTTTGTTGTAATCTGGCATTCCTAGAGCCGGAGTGCTACACAGGCTTTCTCTGAGCTCCAAGAAGGCAACCAAACAGTCATTATCCCATGGTACGGGATCACTTGCATCCTTGTGTGTCAACCTCTGCAAAGGCTTTCCTTTCAATGAAAAGTTGGCAATCCACTGGCGGCAGTAACCAACCATTCCCAAAAACATCCTGACTTCCTTTTGCATGGTAGGTGCATTCATTTTCATTATCGCCTCAATGAGGTCTGGTGACACCTTCCTCTTGCCTTAATCAATGTGATGACCCAAATACTGGACTTCAGGCAAACAGTACTGGAGTTTGCTTGGGGACACCTTGTGTCAGTTTTTTGCCAGGTGGTTTAACAGAGCAACAGTATCAACGCTACAAGCCTCCTCCATCTCCGAGGCAATCAGGATGTCTTCAATATACTGCACGAGTACTAAACTTTGCAGCAGTACTAGACTCTCAAGGATCTTTCTCAGAATTTGATTAAAGATCAATCGACTATCCGTATACCCTTGTGGGATACGACACCACGTTAACACACGGGTTTTCCAACCGGAAAGCAAACAAAAATTGGCTTTCCCCGTGTAAGAGTATCAAGAAGAATGCTTGGCATAGATCAATCACCGTGAACCATTCAGCCTCACAAGGGATTTGGAGAAGGGCCACAGATGGATTCGGTACCACAGGACAACATGGACCACGATCGTGTTGACCTTTCGTAGGTCTTGCACGATTCTGTACTTTCCACTCAGCTTCGGCAACCCCATTATGGGTATATTGCACGGGCTTCCTATGATCTCCTTCAGATTGCCTTGAGCAATCATGGACTCAATCACAGGTGTAATCCCTGCTACCATTTCCGGGGTCAGGTTGTACTATGGCGTACTTGGAAACTATGCATTCGGCATGATCTGTATCTTAACTGGCTCAACCCCTCGAATCAGTCCTATCTCTTCTCCCGTGAAGTCCCACACTACTGGAGGGACAGCGTCTCTCAAGTCATATGGCAGGTCTTCCACCGTTAACACGGGGAACATCTCTACACAGAGATTCTGGTTCACCAATTTGGATGCAATGTCATCATCATTAGTCTGCAATTCTACTCCTTTAGGCATGCAATAGATAGTACAATTCAGCTTACACAGAAGATCAGGACCTAACAAGGAGACTGGACTCGAATCACACACCACAAACTGATGTCGATCCTGAAATGTTCCTATCCTCACAGGTATCTCGTCTGTCAACGGATAAGTCATTCTCTTATTAGCAACTCCTACTACTTGGATTGATTGTCCCAAGAGGGGTAGGTTTAGGACTACTGCGAACCTCACAGCAGAATGGGTAGCACCAGTGTCAATCAAGAATGTAATGGGATGACCGTCTAAATCTGCCTCCACATACGGTCCTCTCTGGTCTACATCCAAGACTGCTCCAAAGCTACAGTCTTCCTCCCCCCTTCAGGCACCGCCATTGCAACGGGTCTGGATCAAACTCATCTAGTGTTTTGATAAAGGGCATCTACTGGTACACTCGATTCCCCTGCAAAATTCTCGGAGGTTAGGGAACCTGCACTTGCTGACTCGGACACCCCCCATTGACAGATCTAGGTCTTGTCACAGTATTTATAACCTCAGGTGCCTGCAATACCTCCTCATCTTGGAACTGATTTGCTGGATTTGCTCGACACTCGCACTTCAATGCCCAATTTTGTGGCAATAATGACAAGCAGTGGTCTTCTTTAGGGTACCAACATCTACTCCTGTCTTTAAGTCTATTCCTCTTCCTCTTCCCCATCCCGTGTGAGTTGACGCATTCTGGGTCACCCTGTGACTATTTCCCTGCTTCGGACCCAACGTTCCTACGCTTGTCTGTGCCTGTTCTACCCTATCTGCAATCCTCATCTGGACCAGCATCAGTTTATCCTTTATCTTCCTATGCTTAGAATCCACTTAATCACTACAGTATCTGGCATACTGCAGGATCTCATCCGCGGATTTGTTTTGCCAGCAGATCAAATGCTGTTGGATCATGAAGCTAATCTCTGGTCTCAGTCCCAACACAAACTTAGAAACAAACTGTCCCATATCCTTAGAGTCTAGAGTATCCAACCCACTGTACTGCTTAAAGGCTTGCAAGAGCCTTTCTTAATAAGCATGTACCGACTCCTTGGGCTCTTGAGTGGTTCGGTCTATCTTAACCCAGTCAATATCTTGTGGCGCAATCTTAGATTGTAACCATGTGATTACTTGCTCAAACTTTTTCATGACCAAAGGTGAAGGACCTTGTGTTACGGGGTCTCCATCTGGTTCAGCAGACGGCCAGTCAACAGCAAATTTACAAGCAGACCACAAATCACTAGGTACCGCAATGTCAAATAGAGTGTTCAAGTCGATCCACAACACCTTTTAGATCTTCAGAAAGCGATCAAATTGTTTGTACCATTCAGCAGGTTTCTCCCTCAGCCGAGGAAAATCATTTGTAAATGCTGCCAAATCACCCCTGCTGCAAGGCACATGCTCTTAACCCGCACTCGGTACCTCTCGTAATGGGTAAGCCTCTACTTCTGTTGTCCCCCCTCCCGGAGGTGGGGTTTCTCCTATCCCAATACTGACACTCTTTTTCTTTGACCATCTGTCTTCCCGCTTATCAAACATACTCCATGCGCGTATCCCTACAACCAATTCTCAAATGTGTGTTTTCAACCCTATGACCCTTTTCTTTTCTAATTCCTGGTCGCTGTAATTTAACCGGTGACTTCCCAGTAGCATTTTCGTTTTGGACAAATCCACATCATACTTCTGCGACGATTCTGTCAATTTCTCATGTGCCCGCCTTGCCTTACGAGTAACATCCTTCGCCACGAACAGCAGCTCATCCTGCTCATAAAGTTCTATCCTTTCCAAAGGCAGACTCCTGCTGATTATCTCGTCTGCTTCTGCTTTTAACCTTACTAAATCTAGCACTTTGGCCTTTACTGCAGCCTTGATGGTTTCCTGACTTGACACGCTACTCTGTCCTTCTCTTTCACTGCTCTGATTCCTCTGGCGATTTCCTGCTACTGTAGTCTGCGAGATATGTTGATCTCCAGAACCTCCCTGACCCATATCTACTTCTGATATCCTTCCCATGGGTCCTCTAACTGGAGCTTCCCACATCCTTAAATCTGAATGTGAATCTGCCAGTGACACTGGTCGTACTGTACTAGACCCAACACGCACCCTCGAAGGGTCCACAGTTGCAGGTAATGGAGTGCTTCCACAGGCACCAAAAATGGACCATTTCCATTCACTGTCACATTTCCTCCTGGGTTTGACCCTTTCTCTCAGTCCCGACTGTGGCTGACTACTGCCTTCCCCTAAGCTTGGGTCATACACCGACACTACAGGTCTAATGGTGACCGGTACCGTAGGGGCTTCGGTAACCGCATAGCAGCGTTGACTCTACTCGTCTCTGTACCTCCCAGTGCTGTCATCCCTATCCCTTCTGTCCTTGTTGAAATCTTTCCCACTACTCTCCCACTAGGGTCTGTCTCTGGCACTACCATTCTCTCCATTCTTGCTGGATTTGCCAATTCCAGTCTTCCCTCTTCTGAATTTGGATTGTATGGTGGAGGATGCTCTGCTAATAATCTATCTAACAAACTATCATCGGTGTCACTTTCGTCATCTCCATTCCTGTTCCGAGCGTCTCCTTCCTTCACTAATGGTGGGTACAATCGCTCTCCCTCGATGGTTTCTACTCTCAATCTCTTCAGCTGTGTGTCCCATCGCACATCTTGGTATACCTTCATCGCCATTTTCAACCTTCCCTGACATCTTTCCCTGTTCTTCGCCTGTGCTTCTAGCATCCAAGCATCTAATGCCTCAAACTGTGTTGGTCTAGGCGGGGGCCGTAATGAAGACATCACTTCCCTCAACTGTAATACCTCCAATCGCAATGAGCCATAACGTGGAAAAACCCAAATCTCCCTCCTTTTCAGTAATCTTATGCCAATTTTGAAGCCAAACTAAGGTATGTAGACCTACATTCATTGCCATGTAATGTGCCGGGGTATGCTCGGGCGGTGCTTCCTCACCCACTCGAGTTACCACTCCCCTATCTCCCCTACATAGATCTCGTAATACTTTAAAGCATCGAATGATGAAACCAAATTCTTTTACCAACAAGATGTTCTCGCTTCGACTTCCTGATGACAATCAACCAATCCCAGCGCGGCGTTACACCGACCATCCTATCGCAGCACAGCACACTCCGGCGTCACTTTTCCCCCCTCACAGCGGTTCACCCTCCTTTACACTCTCACTTTACGCATTCACACTCGCAGAAACAAGTAACTGTCTGCCTTCCAAATGACTGGACAGTTACAGAAACAAGTAATTGTCTGCCTTACTGAAAGATCGATAGGATTCAATCACTCAAAAACATTCTTACACCGTGACCCTCGATGTGGGCTGGCTACTCAAATCGCTGTAGTCCACCCCTGCACACGAGGCTTTCCATCCGATCCCAACAAATTCACTCCCACAAAGTTTCCTGTCTCAGGCGGGTTGTCGAAATCGCTTCATGACTTCCCAACAAACCAACGGCCGGACAATTACAACAAATCGGTGTTTTCTACACCACAAATATATCCCGGGATCTTAGGCTACTCTTGAGCCTGACATCGAAACAAAACCAAAACTCATGGACCGCGCGCATCCAGCCCGAAACCACATTCACTTGACTCTCATCCCAACTCCTCAAGACATCACACGATCAAATCACTCCCACAATCTAGCACACAACACAACCCTACTCATACTCACTACACCGTTCACCGCTGTCCTCGCTGCACCGTCAATCTCCGTCTCTCTCTGCCAAAGTCCGCCGTTCTCCGCTCTTGATCATTGGGGCTCTCTTCTTTGAGACTCTATGGGTCTAAATCTTTTCAAGAATTTTCTAGATTCTCCCCTCACTTCAAGGGGCAACCATCCGACACTGCTACCAACTGAAGAAGCCGGGTTCCATGTTCTAGACTTACTCTGGAACCCTTGGTCGATGGCTCGTTGGTGCCTGCTTAAAAGTGTGAAGGGGAGAAAAAGTTGTTGCCAATTATACACTACCCCTCCCATATTGCCAAAGGAACACAGACTTCAAATCCAGAGTTAAATGCATTTATTACAAAGCCAAGAGAAGTTGAACGTACAAATGCATAAAACATACAAATGTGTACAAATACATGGGCACTAATACAAAGCCAAACCTACGGGCAAAATTCAAATGGTGCAACATGCATAAGATGACCAATTCCAATAGCATTAGGCGCCAACATCAATAGTTCTCTTCATTGGAGGTTCGTAAGTAAAAAGCATTCGTCTGTCCCTACTCTACCACTAGCGTGACATCCCTACTTAGCATTCCCCAGGCAAGTTCAGGAAAAGGTGTCGGCACGTGATGGCTTCCTAAAAAGTGCACTCACGTTGAATGGGTCAGGTAGCATAAAGCTACAGAGCTCGTTCTAAGATGCTCTTCCTCTCCAGTCCCCGCAGAAGTTCCCCAGACTCTGTCCCTAACCCCAACACAAAAATCATAGGACACACCCATCGTCACATCACGGGATCATCCCATCAAGCTGTACACCTCGTAGGTAACTTGCCATGCAATGGCGGTGCTCCCAGGCCTCGCTCGATGACCTTGATTCCCAGGCCATCTCCAGTGAGAAAGTACACTGTCCCACGGTATTGGTAACACTTGTTTAAATGTATCCTCTCCTCGTAAGCTTTGCTCCTAAAACAAAAGAGTTATTCTAACTAACAAAGATGAATTTCTCCACCTGCAACAGAAACGTGAGAAAGAGAAGATTATGCATTCACATGAATTTTACGAGCAACTCATCTAGAGAGCCAGGGAGAAATACACATGAGGCCTACGAAATTCGGCTAACATAAGAAACAACATATAATTTCATTAGGCATGTGTATGCATGAGCATTATTATTGTGCATTTTTAGATCAATACGTTACATAGCAAACAAATTATCTCTCATTAGTTACATGTAAAACTCAGAACTTTAAAGCTTCATTGAATAGCACGCGATTAGAATGTTGATTTCTCCATGTTGTACAAAACTATAGCTATCACTTTTCTTTACACGTTATTTCATTACACATTCTAATAACCACATGTTAACAAGACAAAGGAATATATGTGGGTGCGAACTACTCGTGATTTTAATGCACCCCTACAAATGAAAGAGCACCATTGCGCTCTATCATATTAAAATTCTGTCTCTATCGGTCAAGTCAGTGCATTAAATGCTTAGACTCGCAGACACCAGCTTCAGCATTCAGGCCCACTTAGCATCATTGAACCTCAGCGATCCGGCACTCCAACAATACTTCTTTAGATGGGCTTTTATAATGGATAGCCACATTTATGATGAGATCAACCACAAAATGTCCAGGATGAGCACAAATATACCAAGTATAGCTAGAATAATTTCAGGACATCCCCCAAGCTTTAATCATTGCATCCTTTATGTGGACCAGCCTTATGTTTTATTCCATTTCTACTCAGTAGTTGTTACCCACTGATTGACTCTACCCATCGCTCCGTCATCACTGACAACTAAGGGATTGCGAAACGTATGTAATTTTGCTTACTAACGTGAGAGGCATAATTTGACATTTAGGGATATTTCATAAGTGCAAAACATACCCCCACGTCAAAAATGGATGTGCTGATGAATTTTGCGCTAACAACATTGCCCTGCTTGCAACAGAACATGAACAGCAGCAACTTGCACTCTGTTTGGTTTTTGTTCCCATGCTTCTGCATTAGGATTTTGCCCCCAACGGCGGGTAAACTATGCAAGCGGGTGTAATATTATAATTTCGCTAATTCCACGTAACAAGAGTAACACAAAATTACACAAGATTAGACGGTTGTAATGAAAATTTAGCCCACCCCTACTCACAACCTAACCAGCAAAATAAAAAAACTAGACCCCCAAATCTACTAGAACTTTGCACAAGCGGACAAGTGACGCAAAGTGATGTAAAAGATAGCATCTGTTTACTTACCATTGTAGAGTCCTGCGGCAGCAGCACTAAATTGTAGTGAGCTGCACGCCTCAACACAGACGTCAGTAGTCGGTCCTAATGAATTCAATTTACCCTTCAGTTATGTCATTGTCCTTCCCTATGCCCCATGCACACACACAGGCAGGACACAGGTCCCCACCGATCCAAAGTGCTACATTATCTCACAGGTAAAGGTCAGTGCTTTATAACTAACACCCTATAAAAGTAGTTGCAGTACTTAATTTCCTATATTCTTCAAAACACATGAAAATGAATGAAAATAGGTACTTATAAAGCGCACGGCTACTCCACAGAGTGTCCCGGCGCTGAAAGGACCACCGAAGACGGGCATCAGAGCCCAAAGCCAGAAAGAAAAGAGAAAAACTATTGCTGGAAAAGCCAGGTTTTTAGCTGTCTCCTGAAAATAAGCAGATCCTGGGCCTGCCTAAGAGGAAGAGGCAGACAGTTCCATGAGCGGGCAGCCAGCACTTGAAAGGAGCGACCGCCCACACGAGAGCGGGCAAACTTAGGAATGGACATCAGAGACTGCACTGAGGACCTCAAGGCTCTTTGCGGCGCATAATGCTGTACCCTCCTCCTAATTAACCTGTCTCGCATTCAATTTTTATATTTATTGTTTAATCTGTGCCATCCTTATTGTCTGTAGAGCTACACATTTGAAGAGAAAAGTCGGCTTCTGTGCCCAAATAATTTTTTTTTCTATCGGCTTTCTGCAGTTATAACTTTAACACCTATTGTTAAGAAAATTGACATTGTGTAGATACATTTAAAGTCAGTCACCTCTAGACCTATTCTTAAATGGTCCAAGAAACTGCCATAGTAAATGTACTTTAAGGAGCATTATGAAGATGTTGTCAAAAAGGGGGTTTGGGGGGCAGCCGAACACCGTGAGGTCTGCCCCCCGGGCAGATTGGGAGGGGGTGGGGTGGGCCGAACGCCAGCCATTTTGTGTTTGGGCTACAATGGGACTAGCCCAATTGTAGCCCAATTTTCTCCTCTAGCCCAAGGGGTATAAGGGTCATTTTCGCGCTCTCCCAGCCACCATTTTAAGTTTGGTGACCTGCTGGCTGGGAGTGCTGGGGATATTAGCATTTTTTCAGGGCTGTAGGGCAGTGTAGCGTGGGTTAATTGCTCATTACTAGCAAGTTAGCGTATTGTCCAGCGTGGTTAGAGGATGTCTGCGGGGGATTACTGGGTTCTGGAGGCGGTCCGCCTTCTGAGCGAGGCCGGCCGGCTTGACCTCCTCATGCCGGCGGCATCGGTGAGCGGGTGCCCCGTGAGGCGCACGTCGGCGGGGGTAGCGACGGCTGTTGTGGCCTGCTCGCCGCCTCGTTCCACGAGGGCTGGTCAGGTGAGTGGTGGGGGCCGCACGAGTGCGGTCGCAGCGGCCCCGCGTGAATTTGTGAGCTCTCGGTGAGGCGGGAGGGGCCGGTTGCCAGGGGCGATTGGGGCAGGTCGGGCGCGGCGGGGGAGCGCCGGGTGCGCTGCCCCCGTGGGACGATCACAGGAGCGGGGCCGCACTTATCAGAGCAAGGCGGCCCCGAAGGGGGTATTAGTAGCGGAGCCTCCAAGAGAGTTGGAGGCTCTGTTGGTGTTGCGCGTCTCCCCAGCGGGCACGAGGAAGGAGCGGGGCCGCTCGCGAGTGCGCAGAGCGGCCCTGGTGGGGGCATTAGTATCGGAGCCTCCGATTGATGTGGAGGCTCCTGAGGTGTCTGGCGTGGGGGGGGCCCCGCGGGCAAAGAGTCGTGCTCAGCAGTGTGGGAAGAAAGGGTCCATGGCTGCATTGAGGAAGGGGGGCACGGTGCAAAGAGAGGGAGAGAATGGCAGCAGGGGGAGTTGAGGAGGGAGCGGGGGGTTGAGGAGCAGTTTAGAGCAGGGGGGGCCAGGCCCAAAAGGGGGTCAGTCCGGGGGAGGCACTGAAGGAGGCGAGAGCATTCTGGTGGGGGCCCCCAGCAGGGGGCAAGTAGGGGAGCTGCGGGAGGCCAGCAGGGAGAGGCCCAGGTGGGAGGTTGGGGGGCATGAGGAGGAGGCAGGTGTCGTAGGGGAGGAGGGTAGTGATATCCCAGAAGAGTTGGGGTCGGAAAGGGGCGACAGGGAGTGGGAGGGGTTGGATATCTTCACTTCATGGCATGAGGGGGTGCGCGGCTTGGATAGGGTGGGTCAGTTGGATGCCTACATGGGGCATGGGGGGTCTCTGGGTTTGGGAGTCGAAGGGTTGGGGCAGCGGGTACCTGGATTTTCCGGGGGCTTGGGGGAGGAGCTCTGCGAGGCGGGGGTGCGGGGCACGGTGGGCCTGGAATGGAGTGATGAGGAGGGGGGCCTGTCGCAGGGGGAAGTGGTGGATCTTACTAAGGTGGGGAGAGCTTGGGCGGCTAGCACGTTGGGGGCTGGTAGGAGTTGGGATGGGAGAGCTAAGGGAGATTGGCCCAGCACACCAGACCATTCCTTTTTCTTGCAGGCGGTGGAGCAGCGGAGGGCGCCAGACTTGGCAGGGCTGGGAGCAGCCAAAGGAGAAGGGAGGGTGGAGCCTCGCGCGGCGTTCCCAATACCGGCGGGGGATCCCGTCGCGGCTGGCATAAGTAGGACCAGAGCGGGCTCGCTGCCCCCAGCACCCACCGGGCCTCAACGGTCTGGGGGACACCGAGAATGGCAGAGCGATAAGGACATGCATGTCAGTGGTGCGAGGAGGGTGCAGTCTGCACCTCCGGCGGGGCAAGCCTGTGGTTCCAGGTAGGAGGAATTAGATTATGATGAGGATAGCATGGAGGAGGGCGAGTTAAGGGACATGGAGGAAGAGGGACAGGGGGGGGGCCGAGTAATGCTGTGTGCAGTGTTTTTCAGGTGTCACGACGCCAGGCCGAGCCCACGGGTCGGACATCGCGCTGGGAGAGACGGTCGCCCCCTGTGGCAAGACGGACGGAAGGACGACGGGAGAACTCGTTAGAGCCAGGTAAACAGGCCGCGGGATTGCGACCCACGATGGTGTCCGTGGGTGTAGGGGGGGAGACAAGGAGGGGGGGAAAGGTGGTAGATTACAGAAGGGTACGTATGTGCTGGATGTGGGAGTGGGTACGGATGACTCTGGTAACTGGTCAGGGGGCGGGGCGGCGGCGAAGGGAGGGGTTGGATCGATGGACGCAGGTAAGGCGTCCGGGAGCGCAGGGGACAGCGTGAATGACACGAAAGGGACAGTCGAAATTCCGGCAGAAGAGTCAGAGACCAAATTAGAGAGTAAGGAATTGAAGATCAAACGGCTGCCTTACATGGGAGTTACTGAGCCATTGGGGGCACACTTAATGTTAGTAACCAAGGAACGAATATGGAAGGGCGAGTATGTGGAGCTGCTTAAGCTTCTGCACAGAGAAGTTAGGGCAAAAGAAGGGTCCAAAGAGGAGGAGTTTGAATTGGCCAAAAGGCCGAAGGTACCGCTTACAATAGAGAATTGGACGGCGGCATTCTTAATCTATGCAAGTGTGTACTGCGAAAAATTCCCGGAGCGGTGTGTGTCCATGTTTAAGTACATGGACGTTATCAGGAAGGCCCAGATTACGGGGGGTGGATATGCATGGGCACAATATGATGAAGAATTTAGAGCACGCATGGCGTGGGATACGGAGGCAAAATGGGGTGAATTGGATACAGACTTATGGCAACATACAATGGGGCTGTCCGGAGCAGGAAAGACTATTTTCATGGCCAGCGGTCTTCCGCTCGTGTATCGGCCCTTTCAGGGGTGCCCCACCCAGGGAGGGGTGGGGGGCGTGGGTAGAGGACAGTCAGGAACAAAAGGGGCCTGTTGGGATTTCAACAAAGGTCTGTGCACGCGGGAGTACTGCAGGTTCCGGTATGACTGCTCGAGTTGCGGAGGCAGACATGCGTTGGTCAATTGCTTCGGGGGCGGGCAGGGGCAGCAGCAAGGGCAACAGCAGTGGCAGGCAGGGGGGTTTAGGTTGGGGGGACAGCAGCAGCAGTCCTTTTCAGGCAGGAGAGGGGCTAAGGGGCCTGGGCCAAAGGGCTCGTACTCCGGTTAAAACTGACAAATTGATTGCAGCCCTGCAGAGTTATGATAACACAGAGGCTGCAGAGCGTTTGCGGAAGGGATTTGAAGAGGGTTTTCATCTAGGTTATGAGGGACCTAGGGTAAGAAGGTGGGCGGACAATTTAAAGTCTGCAAGGGAGCACCCGGAGGTGGTGCTGGAAAAATTGGGAAAAGAAGTGCGCGAGGGACCCTTTGAGGCCTGGCCTCTTGAAAGCTTGATTGTGTCACCCATAGGAGTGGTGCCGAAGAAGGAACAAGGGCAGTTCCGTTTAATACAACATTTGTTGTGGCCTGAAGGGGGCTCGGTGAATGATTTCATCGATGAAAGGGAAGCTATTGTGTCTTATTCATCAGTTGACGTAGCCATGTCACTGGTAGTGACCGCGGGCGCAACGGCGATGATGGCAAAGTGCGACATAAAGTCCGCTTTCCGGTTGCTTCCAGTCCACCCGGATGATTGGGATCTTCTGTGCATCCATTTCATAGGTAAATGGTACGTAGACAAAGCATTACCGATGGGCTGCTCTATGTCTTGCGCACTTTTTGAGTGCTTCAGCACCTTCCTTCAATGGTTGTTTTCGGAAAGGACAGGTCACCAAGTAGTTACGCACTACCTGGATGACTTTTTCTTTGTGGGCACCTCAGACTCCACGGACTGCCAGAAGGCGCTGGACAGTTTCAATGAGATCATGAGGGAACTGGGGGTGCCATTGGCACCGGAAAAAACTATGGGTCCATGCACGGCGCTGACTTTCTTGGGCATTGAATTGGACTCGCAATTGATGGAGGCACGACTACCTGTGGACAAAAAGCAGCAAATGTTGGGGCTGCTGGCGACAATGCTGTCAAAACAAGGTTACTGTGAAGGAGATTCAGGTGCTCTTGGGCCACCTCAACTTTGCTTGCAGAGTGGTGAGGGTAGGAAGAACATTTTGCAGGCGATTGGGTAGGGCCTTAGCAGGACAGAGACCTCCTCATCATCATGTAAGGCTGTCGGGGGGTGTGAAAGAAGATTTGCGCATGTGGCAGTTTTTCTTGCAGAACTTCAACGGCATTCCCTTGATGCAGGAGGGGGACATGGTTTGGGATGTACAAATCTTTTTTGATGCTGCAGGGAGCGAGGGTTTTGGTCTCTACTGGCAGGGGAAATGGTGTGCTGAGCAATGGCCGCAGGTTGTGGCTGGGTGGGGGTAGGAGCATGGAATTTTTTCCGCTGGTGGTAGCAGTCACATTATGGGAAGAGCAGTTGGCTCACAGGAAGGTAACTTTCAGAATTGACAACATGGCGGTGGTGGAAGTGGTAAACCGCCAGTCGGCCAGGGATGCACAAGTGTTGAAATTACTGAGAGTGTTTGTGTTGGGGTGCTTGCGCTTCGATATTGCTTTTCGTGCAGTGCATGTGCCAGGAGTGGACAATGACATAGCGGATGCTTTGTCTCGTTCACAGTGGGGGAGATTCCATGGGCTAGCCAAGGATGCAGACAGGACCCCGACCAGCATGCCGCAGCATTTGTGGTACGTAGGCAACACAGGATGTTGCTGCTGGTTTTAGGGTCTCTTGCTCACTCCACGAAGGTAGCGTACAGGACAGCATGGGAGGAATTTTTGCGCTCAGGTGCTAGGCGGCGAGATTCACCTGCGCTACGAAGGGAAGATGTGATACAGTTCATTCTGGATCTGATTGCTAAAAGGCTTTCCAAAGTGACAATTGCGGGTAAACTAGCAGGGATTGCATTCGTAGGGAAATTGTTGAGGGGTTATGCACCATCCGCTGGAGAGATCGGGGTGCGGATGCTTGAGGGTTGGGCCCGGGAGTGTGGCCGAGTATGCAGGGTTAGGAACCGTATGTCTTGGGATTTGTTGGGGAGGGTTCTTCAGACTTTACCAAGTTTATGTACTGATCGTTATGAAGTGTGTCTTTTCTCCACCCTGATGGTGTGGATGTTTTTTGGGGCCTTCCAGGTCTCTGAAATGTTGGGAACGAAATCTGGGGTCGGGCTGCTTTGGAGTGAGGTGTCCCCTTTCGGGGATAGGATTTGCATTTGGCTGAGGAAATCTAAAACGGATCAGAGGGGAGGGGGACAATGGGTGTCTTTGCAGGCTGCTGAACCGCAGCTGACTTGCCCGTGTAGGTGGCAAGCGAGGTGGAGGAAACTCGCGCCTGACCCAACTGGGTTAGTTTTCAAGCATTTGAATGGGTGTGGTGCAACAGCTTATCAGCTCTTATCGGTGTTGAGGAAAGCGCTTGCGGAGCTGGGGATTGATGGCAAGGGTTTTGGGACACATTCTTTCAGGATTGGGGCAGCATCAGTTGCGAGTAACGGGCTGGGGGCGAGGGGACATCATGAAGTTGGGGAGATGGTCTTCTGATTGCTTTCAGCGCTATGTGCGCAGCGCATCGGGGGGATGTAGCGCGGTTCTGCTGTTTCTCCTGCTGTTTCTCCTGCTCATTTGTTTTTCTCGTTCCAGGTTCGGTGATGGGTCCCCTCGCCAGGGAGATGTCTATTTGGATTGTGGGACATTCCTTTGTCAAGTGGGCACAGGTCCAGGCCCGCGCCAGCTATTTTGGGGAGAATCTTGGATTCAATAAAGAATTGTTTAGAGTTCAATGGAGGGGTAGAGGGGGCATGCGATGGAAGGAGTTGGTGCAGGTCCTAAATTGCGTCTTGGTGGCTGGTAGGTGCCCCGACGTGCTGTTGATCCACCTGGGGAATAATGACATGATCAAGGAATCAGGTTTGGCTCTTATGAGGAGCATGAAGCGGGATTTGTCGCTGATAAAGCAGCAGTGGTCCGGCTGTGCGGTCATTTGGACGGAATTTGTTCCTTGCAGGGTCTGGAGGGGGGCGGTACATCCTGCAGCGGTAGATAAGGCCAGGAGAAAGCTCAACACTGAAATGGTGCGTTTTTGTCGGCATTTGGGTGTTTCTAGGATTGCGCATAGGGACATCAAGTACGACACTGCGGGATTCTTCAGGGGAGATGGCGTACATTTATCCAGTCTGGGCATGGACTTGTACTTACTGTAGGTCAGGGAGGTGCTGGCCAGGATGTTGAATGTACATTGACGGTAAAGGGTCATACCTACGGGGCAAGGGGGGGGCAGGAAAATGGGGAGGCGGCGTTTCCGCCTACGCTCCCGCCTTTTCCTGGGTGGCGGGGTTTGTTGAAAGTTGGCCAAGATTGGCTGAAGTTTTTAGTTAAGGGTTGGCAGTTTGTGATCAGGGGCAGGGAAAGGGTAACCAGGTAGGCTAAGTTTAGGCTAAGTTTAGACTAGATGTTTGTTAGTTACAGTTGCACAAAGGCAGGTAGGGGTTTGGGTCATTGGAGGATAGGATTTGGAAATGCAATATTGGGTAAGATTGTGTAATATGGTTGTTATGTAATGTTATGTAATGTTATTTTGTATTCGGCAGGGTGGGGGATTTGATGTGGGGATCGTAGGGGTGGGGGGAACAAGGGGTCAGGTAATTTATGTATAGTGAGGTTTTAGTTTTGTAAGGCAGTTGCCAGTGTTAATAAATTGTGATATGCACCTGTTTCAATAAAGCGGCCTTTTACACACACAAAAACTGGTCTCGGTTTGGCTTGCCCCCCTCCCTCCCAAGTGGGTTTGGGGGGCAGCCGAACACCGTGAGGTCTGCCCCCGGGCAGATTGGGAGGGGGTGGGGCGGGCCGAACGCCGGCCATTTTGTGTTTGGGCTACAATGGGACTAGCCCAATTGTAGCCCAATTTTCTCCTCCAGCCCAAGGGGTATAAGGGTCATTTTCGCGCTCTCCCAGCCACCATTTTAGGTTTGGTGACCTGGTGGCTGGGAGCGCTGTGGATATTAGCGTTTTTTCC
This sequence comes from Calotriton arnoldi, assembly GCA_963921515.1. NCBI lineage: Eukaryota > Metazoa > Chordata > Amphibia > Caudata > Salamandridae > Calotriton > Calotriton arnoldi. The sequence continues at coordinate 4,903,344 of CAWUFW010000123.1, read as the reverse complement.
CCTCCCTCCCTCCCTCTTTTTCTTGGTTTCGGGGTTTTTCTTTTTGTGGGTTGGGTTTTTCTGAGGCGATCATTGGAACAGGTTCATAAGGGTTTGACTTTGTAATATGTAGTTGTCGCTTGGAACAGGTGCTGGCAGGGTTTGTTGAAAGTTGGCCAAGATTGGCTGAAGTTTTTAGTTAAGGGTTGGCAGTTTGTGAGCAGGGGCAGGGAAAGGGTAACCAGGTAGGCTAAGTTTAGGCTAAGTTTAGACTAGATGTTTGTTAGTTACAGTTGCACAAAGGCAGGTAGGGGTTTGGGTCATTGGAGGATAGGATTTGGAAATGCAATATTGGGTAAGATTGTGTAATATGGTTGTTATGTAATGTTAGGTAATGTTATTTTGTATTCAGCAGGGTGGGGGATTTGATGTGGGGATCGTAGGGGTGGGGGGGGACAAGGGGTCAGGTAATTTATGTATAGTGAGGTTTTAGTTTTGTAAGGCAATTGCCAGTGTTAATAAATTGTGATATGCACCTGTTTCAATAAAGCGGCCTTTTATACACACAAAAACTGGTCTCGATTTGGCTTGCCCCCCTCCCTCCCAAGTTTCTCATGGGTGGGCTCAGTTTTCATCCTGTTGGCTAGGTCTTACATTTTATTCCCGTAGAAGTTACACACATTCTGTTGCAATTATGCATCTGGCAAAGATTTTTCCTGCAAAACCAATTTTTGCTGGGACATTCTCTCGCTTAAAGTTAGATTGTTTCTATTTTTGTGACCAAAATAAGAGAAACACACTTTTAACGATGTTTTCTTAGAATTCTGAAAAAGAAGTTTGCAAAAAATCAATTTGACAGGTTTTTCTTTTACAAAAACTTTTTACCAATCTTTTCATTTTAAACAACAAGTTTACAATGTTACTCCTGTGACTGCACAAAGTGTGTGAAACCAAATCCACCTAGTTTTTCACAACCCTTGATTAATTTTCCTTCCCGGGGATAGTGAATCCTACCATGCTTTCACTCTTTTTCTCTGAGCTTGAAGTAAATCTAGACCACATTTGTTTCACATGTTCAAAAGTGTCCAGAAGGAAAACAAGTCAGAGCTTGTTGGAAATTAATTGTTTTGTTTGTTCTCTGAATCCTGGCTTCCCTTATTGTTGATTTTCATGTGAACTGGTGTGGTTTAATGAATGTGCCCATTAGCTATCAACTGAGTGCTGCTGTATCTATAACTTATGCATCCCATGCAGGCTGCTGCTCTGCAATATTTTCATCACACAGGAAGAAAGTGTTCAACTCAATAATAATAAGCAAAATCTAGAGTAGTAGAGCCAGGACCAGCCATATAAAAATTACTGCAATTAAAATGGGGAAAGACATAATCGACTAACCTACTTCCTCCAAGGATGAAGGGGGCGGGACATGTTTAAAGGTTATTATTAGTGGTTGATTCTCCCTCCCCAGTAGTTGCATTGGCTGCCTGCATATGATGTGAGTTGTCACTTCTCCCCTGCATCCTGTGATAGAACCGCTGGTACTTCCTCCCTCAGTTTTCTATTTGGTACTTCTACAGCCAACCGGCAATGCCTAAGGCAGCCAAGTGGCAGCTACCAACACCAACGATCCTCCTGGTGGCCTTCAAGGTATGGCAATTAATTATTCAAACACTGTAAAAACACACTTACTATGTTAAGGAAATCAATAAAATACATTAATAAAAAAAAAAGAATTAAAAAAACACACTTACTGACTACTTTTCCAACTACACTAATATTATGAAGCCTTGCTGTTCTCATGCACTCCTGTTATACGAATGAATCAAAGGTAGTGCTACCTTCACATTTGCAATGCACCACTGCCTTCAAAACTTATGGTAAAAGGACAAGGAGCAAATTCACCTGTAGCCCCCTACTTGCGTTGAAAAATGCTGACATGCCAAGATATACATGGACAGTGGCAGCCGGCATGGATCATGGGGGTCGGGCGAGGGGGTCAGGGGTGGGGTGGGGGTGTGCAATGTATAAAATTAAAAAGTGAAGAAACAAAACACTTACCTTGCTGCCGGGTCCTGCGTCTCTGCTCCTGCTCTCCTCGTCGGACTCAAGGAACAGGAAGCACAGCCAGGCTCCCCTGACCAATCACAACGCTGCAATGCAGCGTTGTGATTGGTCTGAGCATCCTGGTTTGACGCTCAGCCAGGGAATGGGGGCCTGGGCATGTTCTCCAAGCAGACTGTAATGCAGCCTGCATCGAGAACTGGGAAAGTGTGCATGACTGTTTTGGGCGGCCTGAGAGGGCCAGCCAAACAGTCATGTGCACTTAGAAGTGGGCAAACCACTTCTCCCCTGCCCTGCTCTGAGAGCAGAGCAGCCCCGCCCAACCGCCGGCCCACAAAGCAGCATGTAAACCAGTACTGACAGAAACATTAAAATGATAATAACTCAAAGTTATTATCATTTTATGTTTCCCTCACTTTGCACTGCTTAAAAGCAGTGGGGCGACGCTCCTCAGCCATAGCGGAGGAGCCGCCCCTGTACATGGACCTATTGGCTGGGAGAACTATGGTGATCTACTCTACAGAAAGGCCAGATGTCACTCCTTGTATTCTCAACCAGCAGAGCTAGGACCTCCATCGTGCTCTGCCTAGCCCTGCACCTGAACTCCAAGCAGCATCAGCACATCAGTGTTGCTTCACTTTAAACATAAGAATAAGAACTCTCGAATTGTTAACCTGCCACTCTTGGCTTCATAAGATTTGTTTCATAGGTTTTAGCAGGCTCTGGATTTGCTAACCAGCTGCCCAAGTGCTTCTACTCAATAGTAATTATCCTTGTCTTTTGTGGCACTGGAGTTGTTATCCAGGAGGCACCATGTTTCCCAGATAGTTTTGGCAAGCGGTACCACATCCTGAGATTCGCCCTGCCATCTTAAGATCCAGCTTATTCACATGCACATTTTATACCGCTGCTCTTTAGAGGTCTGATGTACGGGTGGTCATAAATGGACTGCCTACATCCCATCTTTACGGTGACCTCCTGTGTAGCCACACTTGCTGCTGCTTCTAGTGCTGGAAAGATTCTGAAGAATACATGTTATGCTATCCAAGTTGATACCCACATCTAATCTACACCATCTTCGTAATGCTGCTAAACTGGTAATTAGTCAATGGACACCCTATCACATGAATCTTCTCGTTGCCTTACTTTTGGTGCAGGAATTTCTTGGTGAGTAGTAAAGGCCACCACAGGATTCTGGCATACGTGGGGTCAAAATGTATGTCCTAATGGATGAGCATCTTCACAGCAACACTTCCATTATGCTTTCGGAAACTGGGGAGGAGATACCCTCCCTCTTGTCCTTCAGCCCTTTTTGTGCCCTCCCCAGCCTACCATGATCCTCGTCACCGTAATAAAACTCACAGGCATCTCACTGCTTAGCTTTGGACAAGGAGGTTGAGGATGCTGGTCTGATTATTACTCATGATCTAAATTTCGCATTCTCGAATGCCCAGCCCACAAATGCTTCTTCTACTTTCTCAGATAACCCCTGGCTCCTAACTTCATACGCCAGTCTCTATACGTCAACGACGCCACTACATCAGGAAGGATGCACTTCTTGTGAGGGCTACTTCCCTGTCACATGTTTCATATTTGCTTTTTTTGCAACAAAAGTTGCCCATAGCTACCCGTAATTTAGCGCAAATGTGGGTCCACTATGCAACATAGACCTGCATTTGTGATGCATTAAAAACAGATAAAGGTAGTCGTTTAAAGCAGCGATCAGAAGCCACTGCATCAGGGCATCTTATGGGATACGACACAAGCTTATATGGGAAATAGATGACTTACAGCTATGTGAGCTGTAAAAAGATGGGTCTAACTGTTTGAGGGCCGAGAAGCTCTTTCCATCTACTAGAGAAGCCAAGATGCTTAGACTACAAAGATTATACAGTCCAAAAACATGAATAAGAGGACAAAAGTGGCAGATTGCTGGTATGACTGATAAAATCAAAGTCTACGGGTGCTCCGCTCAAACTTATGTGCAATGAAAAGGAGACATGCATAGACAAGAGAAGATAAATTAAGTGTTCAGGAATTATTAGTCTGAAGAGAATGCTAGCTGGGTGAACTGGAGCGAGGAAACTATCTGAACTTGGCCCCATACATAATCCTGCTGCCTGCGTAGATTGAGGCTTTGGCGGCCTGCTTGTTAGTTCCAGAGAATAATGAAAAAAATCTTGGATCTGAGTCCAGGGAAATTACCGGGAGAGAATGGTCTATCAACAGAATTCCATTAAACTTATTCTGATATATTAGCTTCTAAACTGGTGGAAATGTATTTGGTTTCAAGTCCAAGGGGTTATTTACCAGATGACCAGAGAAGTCTTAAAAGTATCTCTTCCAAATCATGGGGGGGAAACAGAGAGTAGGAAGTCCTACCACCCTCTCTCCATGCTAAACATTTATTAAAAAATAGGAGTAAAGTTATAGCCAATAGACTTCATATTACTTCCACTGCTGGTTGATTAAGACTTATGTGGATGTATTCAAGGATATAGAACACCTCTAAATGTAAAGAGACTCTTCTAAGTGATGAAAGACATCCCAATAACTTCACCAAGACCCGCAGATTTGACAGTGGACTTGAAAAAGGTGTTTGATAAAATCAGCTGGAGATGCTCATTGAGGCTGAGGGACAGATATACTGCAATGGATTAATAATCTGTACTCTCACCCAACTACTAGGATTTGCACAGGTCAAGTAATTTCTCACTCATTTAATATTGAAGCGGGACTCACCTGAGATGCCTCTTATCCCCAATGATCTTTGCTTTGCCTGCGGTGCTGTCTGCAAATGTGATATGCCTCAAAGCACAGGAAAGAGGCATTGAGACGTAATGAACACTACCCACTGCCTCTCTGTATGCTCATAATATTCTGTTGTTTCTTAGAAACGTTTACTCTGGGTTGGACCTGACAATAATAGAACTGGAAAGGTTTGGGAGGATATCTGGTCTGAGAGTAAACTGGGCTAAGAACTGCTTACTCTTGATCAGACATGAGGATGGTCCACACCCTGATGAGTGCTTTAGTGGAAAGTAAGTACATTCTGATATTTAGGGGAATGTGTATATCACAAAGAGTAAAATATAACAGCAGGCACTGCCAGCAATTTCTGGATAACTCTTCCACTTAATCGATAATGTCCGAAATGCGCTAGCAAAGATGGCTGCGCTCCATCAGATAATATGTTGAATCACAGCTCTGCCAGTGAAACTAACTGTTCTTTTTTTCAGAGACACAGGAACTCATTCTGAGTGGCAGAATTTCACCCGGGTTAATCAGGGTGATGTTGCACCACCTGCAATTCCAAGTGTCCACTGTCTCGAAATTATTGGGTCTCTGGATCCGAAAATTCTGGGCCAGGGGACACTGCACCTCCTTTGATGCTGCAGGGGCTACAAGCAGCAATAGATCCAGGCCCCAGACCAACCCCGGTAGCTGTCTGGGGAAGCAGACATGCTCCTCCTAGACAGGCAAAAGTGTTCCCTGAATCCCGACCCCCCCAGACATCCTCCCACCAGCTCTCCTGCTGACACCTTCCATCTGCTCAGAGCAGGCAGAAAATGTTGTGGTTTTCTACTAGAAATTGGGGAAAATACATGGTAAGGGTCCGATATTGCTGGGTCTGTGCTGTTATTCCACATTCTAGGGAGAAAACTTGTAATTAGTGGATTTTGTTATGGGAATACGGGAAACATCCATTACAACGCAGTCATTACATCGCAATGCCATTAGAACGCAACTTTTACAACGCAAGTGCCTTTACATCGCATGCCATTACAGCGCATGCCATTACAGCGCATGCCATTACAGCGCATGCCATTACAGCGCATGCCATTACAGCGCATGCCATTACAACGCATGCCAATACAATGCATTATTAGGTAAGTAATGGAGAATTTTAAGTTTTAGGGTGGGTATGGGTTTAGGGGTAGTTGGGAATAGTAATTTTTACCCCTACACTATCCAACACTTTCCCTACTGTTGCACTCACTGGAGGGGGAATAGTAATTTGTATCCCTACGCTATCCAACACTTTCCCTACTGTTGCACTCACTGGAGTGGGAATAGTAATTTTTACCCCTACGCTACCCAACACTTTCCCTACTGTTGCACTCACTGGAGTGAGAATAGTAATTTTTACCCCTCCGCTATCCAACACTTTCCCTACTGTTGCATTCACTGGAGGGGGAATAGTAATTTTTACCCCTACGCTATCCAACACTTTCCCTACTGTTGCACCCACTGGAGTGGGAATAGTAATTTTTACCCCTACGCTATCCAACACTTACCCTACTGTTGCACTAAAAGTATTATGTGTTGTAATGGTATGCGTTGTGATGTAATGCGTTGTAATGGTATGCGTTGTTAAATCATGCGATGTAATGGTAGTTGCGATGTAAAAGCGCGTTGTAAAAGCATGCGTTTTAATGGTTTGCGTTGTAACGTCATATATTCTGGGAATACCAACCAGAAGCGGGAGTTCCAGCATCCCTGCACCAAAATCCACTGAACTCCAAATAAAAATCCAAGTTTTTACTTTAATCAAAATGATATGGGGTCTGAAAGACACAGAATGGCCCTTGTAAGATCTGACTGCCCAATACTGAAGGGGATCTGGGGTATGATTAACTCTGTCATTTTGCTGTGCAGTTTCAGAAGGTAACCAGAGGGTCCTCTGAGGCACCATCGACGGAATCTGAGGCTTTATCGGCTCACACAAGGCGTGATACCAGGCGGGTCTATTGATATGCCCAAAAATCGTTATTGGCAAATTACCAGGATAATTAAGGATAGCCTGACACTTCTGGGACAGCATCAGCCTGGACAGCATGTATGTGCAGTTAAATTATGCAATGTATTACCATGAGTGGTATGGTGAGTTGGTAGACGGTGCCGCAGATCAAGCTAACAATGCATCCAGTAGACGCAGTGACCCACTAACCCCAATTCCAATTATGATTGCCTTTTACTGCCCAGCCACGGTGCTGGGGCTCAGTATTCCTTGATTCCATTATGCATCAGCTCACCCTGCCTACGTCACAGTGTGCACTGCCACCTTTACAATGGTTTGCTGGAAGGCAGCCTGTTTGATATTACAGAAGGGGCTGCAAGAGTCTTCAAGCCCTCTTCCATAACACCATACATGCTAGTGTATGCAGCAAATTTCTTCACAGTATAGGCTTCATTAACCTGGGTGGCACGAGCTACTTATGGATCCTGGGGATGGATTTTCAGACCATCTCAGTGGTCCAGTGCACTCTGCTTATGCCACAAAGCAGGCTGGCGCTGAGGAACTGGAATGTCGGTAAGGTGGTGGTATTCCTGAGCAAACACCAAGAGCAACGTTCAAAGCTGCTGCCACGAGTGTGTGCTCTGTACTGATACGCTAGCTGTGCGGAGGGGTTATTAGGACCCTGCTGTGGGAATATGTACTCTCTTACTGTAACCAGTTATTAGAGCTGAGGCAACACCATTCTGTGTCAGAATGGCCACCAGGGGCCGTATTATGGAAGGGCCCCTGGGGCGCAATGGGCGTTTGAGCCTGCTTTGCGTGCCCCGAGGGCACTTTGGTATTAGAGAAGGAGCCTCAGATGCTTGTTCATCCCCTTCTGTAATACCGATAGCGCTGGCGCTTATTAAAGTGCCAGCGCTATCTTCAGAGGGCATTCCCTCATTTGCTTAGCCCCATGCAAATGAGGGAATCCCTGTGCCTCTGTGCCCGCGCCGTATTATAGATGCGGGCGCAGAGGCAAAAAAGCTGTCAGGAGGCGCACTGACATGGCGCACTGTCAGTGTGCCCCCTGATGGTAGTCCTCTGGAGGGGGTAAAGGAGGTTCCAATGGACCCCCAGACATCATCTTACAGGAGGGTGCAGTCCCTCACTGCACCCACCTGCAAGGGGATCTCTAATCCCCCTTAAAAGTGCAGATGGCTTGCCGCCTGCACAGTGAAACACTGAGGGCTACTTCAAACCTGCTCCGTTTTTCACTTGAATGCTCTGTCCCCAGGACAGCGTGAGTTCACGGCTGCCCTGAGGGCTGTACATTCATTGTGATAGGGCGCACTTTCACTGTTTGCGCACGGCGCACCTGTTTTAAGGTGTGCCAGGTGCAAACAGGGAATGTGCACCCTATCCCTTATACTGCCCCTCCACCCCTATGAAGCTCCACACAATGAGAACACGCTGACTGGGAGTGGGACAGTGGGTTTAGAATATTTAATACAATTTCATGTCTGTCGTGTCTGACGCAATTCAGTGACAAGCAGCCCGTATGGAACACATTTCCATGTTCTTTAATAAAGGCAGCACAGATATTGCCAAGGTAATCTGATTTGTTTTCTCTAGAGGGGATAAACAGAATCACATCATCTCTCTCACAGTCCACAATCATTTTATAGCCTGTTTTAGTAGAACGTACGAGACTAGCCTCATGTAAATCAGCTCATCCATGGCCAAAAAGGGTAAGCCTTACCCAAACTTCTAGGCCACAACCTCTCAATACAAGACTACAAGCAGACCTACATGCCTTTCTACTGCACTGAGCATCAATGCGTAGTTTGTGTCTCTAGAAACAGCCTGCCAGGTGTGTGCATCCGCAGTACCATTTCACATAGCGGCAGCCAAGAACAGGAATACATTGGAAAACTACTGGGGATGCCTAGACCCGGAATATCCAATATGGATCCTGAAGAGACAAACCATGGTAAATTTTAATGGTATAAGAAGATAGATTTACATAGACTTGGGATGTCCAACATAGATCCAGGAGAGATGATGCAGGCCAGGTTTTAATGGCATACACACAGAGACATTTACATACAATGAATCTAAATACAAATCATTTAGATTGCAAGTAGTTAACCCTAAAATCTGGCATGCATTGCAGCCCCTCTGCACCTATGTTGGGATTCCTACCCTAGACCCTAGAGGCAGCATTTCTCACAATTTCCAGTCCACTACAGAATTTACAAAGGACACCCCGCAACACTGATCAGGCCTGTTGTGATTTTCGGGGGAAATGTATCACACCCAACAAATAATGACACCTCTGGGATCGTTTTAATCGGATTCGATAAATATCGCCATCTATGATGGGGAATAGCACGGAATTTACTGGTTTGCACACCAAAATCTTCGTATCATGTACTTTCCGGGCCTTTCTTTACTGGTTAACATCGGCAGGACTGGCCTGCCCATTTCTACCAGTGGAAAAGTTTTATGGCAACGTATAGTTAACTCAGGAAATAAAATCGACAAACTCATAATTCCCCCACCTGTGCAGACAGGGGTTTGCAAGGGTGTTTGTCATTTACAAAGGTACTTATAATCAGGGCATGTCTGTATTGTGAGCTACGAAATTTGTGATATAATTAAGAATTGATTCCCAACGAATTAACCTCTCATGCACTTGAGAAAGGCTTCGGAAGGCTCACTGAAAATGCTGAGCAAACGGAAATTAGAAACTTTCTATAAACTGGAGCCCAAAGGCAATTAATTACAGCATGAAGATCAGTCTTTGATATCAGTCTTTCGTAAAGAATTCTGTCTCCTTGCCCCCCTCAGTAATGAGATGCAGTGGCTCAGTGGAGGGGGCTGGTGGTGGTCACTGAGAGATCTGGGAGACGTTCTATTGGCTGGAGATTTGTGGAGCGGGCGGCCTGGGGACATCTCTCTCTCTACTTCCCCAAACAAGGAGCTCTACGCGCGGCAGACATGGCCATTAAGGGGATTTGTGGGGCGCTTTGATCGCAAAGCGCTCCCCCCTTCTAATTATAGACAGAATGGATCAGACGCGTCCCGCCCTTGTGGCGTCAAATACGAGAAATTAATTTGAGAATGGAAAATCAAATGAAAACAAGATGAGATGGTTTGATGGTTATAAAATTAAGTGGAAACTGAAAAGGGATGTGTTGGGAAGGCGGCGGCGGCAGCAGTGCCACCGGGTTATAAGTGGGGGAGGTAGGGGGCCTTTCCAAAGAAGGTCATGTGGTGAAAGGGCCACTTTGGACACACATTGAAGCAACAGAGGCTTTTTCCAAGTCCTGCCTGCATGGAACCCAACACTGCCCGAAGACTGACAGTAAATGACCACATGTAGTCCCACGCTCCTCTGGCGAGGGGGCGGGGGTTGGGGTTTTGCGTGGTATTGCAGAGCTGGGGTGCACGAAAAGAGCTAAATGGAAGCAGATGTACAGCAGCGACGCGGGGGCCAGATGTGCTCCAAACTAGTGCACGAAGAGCCTGGGGCGCATTTGGCAGTCGGCTATTACGGCGGTGTAGGGTGACATTTGTGGTGTGGTCTTTTGTGGGAACTGTTGTTCTTATGGGAAAAGGTTTTGGGTCGCTGAGCAAAAAGACGCCAATGTCCTGTGACAGTAAGGTTGTGGTGTTGAACCGGCCCCTCAGAAAGGTTTCAATGTTCTTTTAGGCTACATCTGAGCCATTGTGCGCAGGAAAAGAAGGCTCTCAGCCAACTAGGATATCTGTTGGTCTCGGTTAAGGAGGAACCATCAATTTAGTGCTACGTTGAAGTTCTCATGAGGATTTGCATTTTACGCATGCGTCGGCGTGAAAATAATACGCGAGGTATGTACTGCCAGAAAAAAACGATACATGACAGCAGGTCAGAGTATTGTACGAATAGTTTCAAAGCCATATGGCGAACTTTGCTAGCAGAGCGTATGCAGACGAAGAACGCCTCCAGTTTTACAATTCCTGCAAGTTTTTTCTGGAACCAGCTTGTCTATAGATGAAAGTGAAGTGATCATTCTAAACATTTTTTTTATAACTTATGCAAAATTGAGGTAACCCAGAAATTGTATTTTACATGACATTGCACTTGAGTAATAAAAAAGTGGCACAACTCTACGACATGCAAGAGAGAGCTCCATTTAGCAAAGTTTTAAGAAGATTTCAACCAAGAAAAGTGCTTAATGATTTAGTAATTCATAGCCACTAGGTCTTGCTTTTGGCTTTGCCAATGCTTTTTGTGAATGCTGTTTAGCATCAGGGGAAATAAGAGGAAAGGGTGTTTAAAAAAAGCCACAAAAAATTTGAATGGAACAGGGAGATGCAGGGAAACAGCCCACAAGAGAAACACAGAGAGCGCAGAGCAAGTGCAATGTATGTAGAGTACCAGCACACGGGGACACATCAAGAAAACACGTGCACTCCAATGGAGTGCTGACAGAAAAAGAAACAAACCTTGGCAAAGCCAATAGGTCTTGCCATTGTGTTAGCTCCACCAAAGGATTTTATCCGCACTGCCCAGCATTCACAATGATGTCCAGCATGGCTAAAGTAAAAAATAAAACAAACACAAAAGCCTTTGATGCGCTCGCCCCCTTCATTTTGCTGGTGCGTGCACCACCCATGCGTGTGCCCACAAAATGACATGGGCCTTTTTTTTCTTTTTAGTTACTGATCCAAGTTAGATCAGTAACTAATAACAAAAGAAAAGGCGGAAAAGCATTTTTTTTTAAAGCGGGAAGGCGAGGGAAGGAGGAATAACGAAGCAAAATGAGGGACACTGGGGGCAAACAACAAAGCAGCAAGGCTGAGGGGGCGAATGGTGAAGCAACACGGGGAAGATGATGGGGAAATGCTGAAGCAACATGGGAGTGGACTCAAAAGCAATGGAGAGGGTTGGGAAAAGCAACAAGGTGGGCTCAGGTGAGCTTAAGCAATAGGGAGAAACATGTGTGAGGGTAAGAGGTAGGAGTGTCGGGTAAGGAGTAGGGCAACAGAGAGCAACACGGAGGACTGTGGTTGAAACTTAACACGAAGGAGATGGTTTGAAAACACACACACTAATGGAGTGCTTCTCATAAAAGAAAAAGTAGTGCTTGAGAAGCAATCAGTGGAATTAGCAATGCCAGACAATCAAAGAGATTGTAAAGAGGCAATGCTCCCTGGGAGGGACAAACAGAAGATTCAATAAATCAATCAATTTGATTTATATTATGTAGCTAATCACCGAAGAGGGTATCCAGGCACTTGAGGGTCATGATGGTTCAGGTGACTCAGTGGAACAGCCAGGTCTTGAGTGCCCTCCAGAGTTCCAGTAGAGAGGTGAAGGTCCGTAGCTGCAGAGGGAGGTCGTTCCAGGCTCTCGCCGCAAGGTAGGAGAAGGAGCGTCTCGGCTGTTGCTTCAGTAATTCCGGTGGGTGTGGGCAAGTGAGAGGGAGGCGAAGCATAGTTGTCTGGTAGGGTAGTGAAAATTCAGGCTGGTCCTTTGTTGGCATCTCTTCTGAATGTGGAGCTAGTGGAGTTTTCTGAGGTGGGGGGTGATGTTTGTCCATCTGGGGAGGTCAAGGATGAGTCTGGCAGAGGAGTTCTGTATAGTCTGGAGTCTCTGCAAAGGAGTGTGGTGATCCCAGCGTAGAGTGCGTTGCCGTAGTGTAATTGGCTGGTGATTAGTGCCTGAGTGACGGTACACCTGATGTTCAGGGGGAGCCATTTGAAGACTATACATAACATGCGAAATGTGCGAAAGCAGGCAGAGGCAACTGCGTTGATCTGGAACCTCATGGTCAGTTTGCTGTCCAGGATTATGCAGAGGTTTCTGGAGTGGTCGGTCGGTTTGTGTGATGGTCCTAGTTCCGAGTGCCACCAGGAGTGGCTCCAAGGGGTGTTGTTGTTGCCAAAGATCAGCACTTCCATTTTGTCCATGTTGAGCTTCCGGCAGTTGTCCTTCACCCAGTTGGCAACGCTTATCATGCACCTGTGGAAATTGGTTCTTGTGTTGGCGGGATCTTCTGAGAAAGAGAGGATGAGCTGGGTGTCGTCTGCGTAGGGTAGGATTTTTAGTCCATGGGATCTGACGATGTTGGGCAAGGGGGTCATGTAGGTGTTGAAAAGGGTGGGGCTGAGGGAAGATCCTTGAGGGACACCGCAGATGATGTCCTTGGGTTCGGAGATGAATGGAGGTAGACAGACCTGCTGCGTTCTTCCAGTGAGGAAGGAGACAATCCACTTAAGGTCATTTCCTCGAATACCGATGTGATGCAGTCTTCTGATGAGGGTGAGATGAGATACGGTGTCAATGGCTGATGAGAGGCCGAGGAGGATCAGACCCGCTGTTTCTCCCCGGTCGAGGAGGGCTCTGATGTCAAGGCAGTCTTGGTGCTGTGGTTGGCACGGAAACTAGATTGGGAGGTGTCTAGGAGAAGATTCTGCTCCAGATATTTCGGGAGTTGTCGGTTGATGGCTTTTTCCAGGACTTTGGCAGGGAAAGGAAGAAGGGAGTTGCGGCGGTAGTTTTTGAATTCACTCGGGTCGGCCGAAGGTTTCTTGAGGAGTGGTTTATTATTGCATGTTTCCAGTCTTCAGGAAAGGTGACTATGGAAAGTGAGAAGTTGAAGAGGGTGGGGAGCTCGCTGCTGATCCTGCGGCTCCAGAGGTTGAAAATCTGGTGCGGGCAGGGGTCTCTGGGGGGCTCCTGAGTAAACAGAGTTCATGATTGTAGTGGTGTCGTGGGAGGTGAGCTGGTCCCATGAGGTAAGTTGGTGGTCGGTGTTGATTTCGGTGAGTGTGCGAAGATGAAGGAAGTCTGACGGCTTGGGCTGGGGTTCAAAGTTCTTATGGATGGTGGCGATCTTGTGGAGGAAAAAGTCGGCAAGTCTGTCACATAGTTCTTGGGAGTGGGTGATGCTGTTTTCTGTGGCATGTGGGGTTGGTAAACTCTCTGATGATGTTGAAGAGCACTTTTCTGTGGCTGGAACTGGGCTCGTTGCGGTTGGCTAGGGATTTCCTCTTTGCCTCTCTTAGTAGCCGGTGGTAGAGGTTGAGGGAGGTCTTGAAGTTGGTCCTGTCTGAGGTGTCCTTGGCTGTGTGGCATCTTCTTTCCAGTTACTTGCAGTGGTGTTTGCTGTTCTCAATTCCTTGTTGTACCATCTTGATGGGAGTGATGATGTTGGCGCAGTTGGTGATCCAGGAGTTGACGTTTTTGACAGCTTGGCCCAGGTTAGATGCAATGTTAGGGCATAATGAGTTGAGGGCACAGTCCATTGACTCTCTGATACTTTGCTCCAACAGCATTGGGGGGCACTGTGTGGCTCAGCAGTGGAGGTGCGGAGCTGGAGATGTTGAAGTGTACGATGGAGTGGTCGGTCCAGGTGAGTTTGGTGACATAGCTGTACTTGACCCTGTTGATGGAGGTGAAGATGGGGCCCAGTGTGTGTCCTGCATTGTGGTTGGGGTAGGTGATGAGTTGGTTGAGACTAATGTTATTCATGCTGTCAAGTAGGTTAGCGGTGTTGATGTTGTTCAGGTTGTCGGGGTGGAAATTCAGATTTCCAAGGAACCTTTAGTCTTTGGCATTAATAGCGACAGGGATGATGAAGTCGGGACGATGGTGCAGAAGCTGGGGCGTGGTCCAGGTGGTCTGTAGGTAAGGAAGCCTCTGATGGTGGTTTTTCTGTTTGTTTGGAGTTTGAATTTGAGGTATTCCATGGTCTGGATGGTGTCTTCTATCTCAGTGGTGCAGTGAATGTTTTGTTTGTGGATGATGGCGATCCCTCCTCTGGGTTTGTTGGTGCGGTTTCGGTGATTGATTTTGTATCCATCTGGTGTTGAGGTGTCGGGAGTGGGCGCGCGTTTGAGCCAGGTCTCGGTGAGGAAGATGACATCAGGGTGAGGGTGGTGATGAGGTCCCAGATCTCGGTGGCGTGTTTGAAGAGCGAGCGTGTGTTGAGGAGGAAGCAAGCAAGTTGTTGTGAAGTAGGTGCTTTGGGTTGGTTCGCATGATGGTGGATGGCGTGTGGGTGGGCAATCTGATGATACAGGAGTAGAAGCAGCGAACGCAGGAAAAAGTTCCTACCGTAGATTGTGGGGAGGTGTGGCAGCAGCAGTTGTCATGGCATCTGTGGTCCAGGGCTTGGAGCAGTGTAGCTGTTCGGTGTAGGAGAACCAGGGTTCCGGGCGCTGTGCATGGTCCAGGTGTAGACGAGCACAGACGCTTGCCTGTGGCACGCCAGCAGTATGGTCGCGCTGCAACCTCTATTAAGTAGGTCCTGGTAGGAGGGAGGGGCGCTGGGTGGTGGTGGGCCGGGTGGGCCGGAAGTGGCAAATGGCAGTGGCAAGTCAAGCGGGAGAAAAAGGAGGGAACAAAACAAGCGGGAGATAAAAGGAGGGAAAAAACAAAGCACAGACAGGCACAAAAGGGAAAGGCACAAAGGAAAAGGTACAAAAGGCAAAGACCAGAATAAGGAAAAAGGAGAGCAAAAATCCAGCTGTTCGGGGCCCAACAGCGAGAGTGAGAGCTGGGCCTGGGACCCAAATGACAAGCTGGGACATGAATAATAAGCAGGCAAGTGAGAGTGACAAGGAAAATCAACCAATGCTAAGCAATGGGAGGGCTCCAAACCCCTCGATGTTCTTGGTAAGCCACAATATGCCTCACAACAGAGAGCATGGGCTGTCTAGTAGGCTTACCCTCAAAAGAAGTTTCCTGATGTATAGCTGTGGAAGAATACAAGTGATACAATCAAAGAAATGGTGACAAGTTTAAACTTCAGCAGAGGAACAAACACAAGAATAGGAAAGAAAGCCATTGTATAAGAAACAAGCAAATGAGATTCACCAGAAAGCTAACCAATGGAGGGTTGATCCAAAGTATTGGTATTTTGCCCAATAGGTCGGTAAGCAACGTCTAATTAAAAATGTATAGAATTGAAGACTGTAACATTACTCCTAATTAAATCATGAACAAAAAAGCTTCGTAGGTACAGCTGTCGAATTGACATTTTTTTTAGCTACATCACTAGATGTATATTTCAGCAAGTTTTGCAAGATTTTGCCAAGTGCTCTGCCCGGTCCAGTGCAAGGAACATCTACTTACTCAAGGGCAAGGGTGTCCAACCTTGGACCATCAGCGCCAGATCTATGTTAAATGTTTAAGGAAGCACTGATTATGCAAAAATGCAAATAATCCCAAAATGGAATCACTGAATGTGAATTGATCACACTCTGATATCTTTATGATCTGGTATGGACTTGGTCCCCGTGATCAATGCTGCACAACAGAATACTGGGGGATAATAAAGAAATTGAAGGAGTTTGAAGACAACATTGATCTACTGTAGGACCATATTTGAAGCAAACCGACCTTTGAGATGCAGTGAGACTCTCACGTTTTCACCATAGATGGAACTATGGATTTTGCGGTGCACATTGCATAGTGATTACATAAAAGAATAAAGAAGGTATTTCTAGACTTATTTCTGATTCTGTATTGGTTTGTAAGGTGTAGGCAAAAGCAAAGGGAGAAATATAAACACTTGCGACCATGAGACAGACGCATACACAGACACACAGAAAGAAAAAATCACCCCAGGAGTACATGTTGGCCACAGCATCCCACATACATCCAATGCATCTCCAACATGCCCAAAAGTGAGTTATCGGGTTGCTGCGAACAGCACTAGCCACTAAAACCCACCACACACGAACACAGAACACCATCTTTCGACTATCCTTAATCGCCAGCCATCGGGAATTGTACCTACTGAAGAGATGCACAAGCAACCAGAAAATGCCTTCTGGCAGAGCTGTGAGGCACCAGACACTTAAATCACCCACCTGAAGCTCATGGCACATAACAACACCCCGGCCCACCCAGAGATGGAGCAGAACACAACACCCAGAACATCTCATCACAGAACTTCTCAAACTCCAGTCTGAGATGGAAACCCCAGAATCCTGCGCGAAGGCACCCTCTAACAATAGTGCTGCGAGGCCATTCTAATGCCAAACTGTGCGCTTTACAAATGCCAAAAGCAGAGCACTCCATCCCGGCTTTTGATCCATTTTCTCTCACCGAGTGCTCATTAATTAAATGCTGTTAAAAGCTGGGATTCATCCCAAAGTACTCAGTCCAAACAAACTATAGACCCTTTGGCTATGGGTTATTTTTCAAGGTCAAATATGCGCCTAACTGATTTGGAAACATACAATTTCTTCTTGCTACGAGCCGCTAGCTGCCTCTTTACAGTGCGCTATGCAAGTATTTCGGTGTTGACAGATGACATAATGGTCGCAATTTATACTTCTGCAGACCGGTTCGTTGCGCCATAAGAGGCAAATCATAGCGGGCGGTATTAATAGCGCCCGTAATTATATTCGCCATGAACTGAAAGAGGGGTAATTATGTTTTCAAGTAACAATTTTGGAAGATGCCTGAATGATTAAAGGACAAACAGGGAGGTGGGCCTCTCGCAACCACTGTGAGAAGTTTTTACGGTCTAGTCTTCCCTCAACAAACTATTTTAGCTCTCCCAGACACAATTACACAAAGTTACTGAAAATGTGCGAGGTGGGCAAGTAGCAGCGGTTAGTGACCTGTTTCCTGCTTGCCAGACTTCCTTCGTTCTGCAGTCTCCAGTGCATGAATCTACTCTCAATCGTCATACAACCTTATTAGTGGCACACTACTTTTGTGGGATGATGTAAGTAGCCAGCAGTCAGTGGAGCAGCACAAGATGAGAAATGAGCCCTCTCGCCAAACTTTGGTGTGATGCCCCCAAAATGTCACACCGGGTGGTTACTGCATAGGTATTTAAGAGCTTTACACACTATGAGGGGCAGGGGCGTCCCTGCACTGTCCTAGATTCTAAAATACCCCTGTGAGCTGCGCCTTTAAAAACAAGCAATGGCAAAGCCAATAGGTCGCCACAATGTCCGAACTATTGGCCATGTTGTCTAGCAGCACGTGCTATTCATCATGGCTGAAAGTTACTGAAAGCCCAGAATGAAAGGATGTTGAGCTGACGCCAAGTCTCTTTGCTCCCCATGTTGAGTTTATTTTCCTACCCCTCCTAACACAAAAAAGCGCTATGACGTGGCCCACGCTGGCCGCATCATTGCGCTTTTTTCAGTGGTGACTTTCAGCCATGCTGAATAACAGATGTGCTAAGTCACCTCCCAGCTCCATTGCCTTTTATCAGTTCACCAAACCTTTATTAGTGATTGGATGCCCTCTCGCAATATCCTCCATCCTTTTTAACACAGCTAATTTCCCCCCAGTGCCCAATGCTCCAGTAGTTTTCCTTCATTTGTAAGTTAAATAGCACCCACCGCCGCTCCATTAATACTACTGCTGTAATGCAGCAGCGGTCAGTGCAGGTAAGCGTGGTGGGGCGGAGGGGATGTCAACAGACGATAGAATAGGAATTATTTATTTAATTTTCCATATTCCGTTGTCTGTCGACTTCCCCGCCTCACCACGCTTACCTGCACGGACCGCCGCCGTGTTCATGTGTGGTCCCTCATCATCTTCTTCTGTGAATACTGATAAAATGTGTTGCTTCAAATATACTTCTCTTCTTTAGCTGGTTTTACAAAACAAACAAGTGTGTGTGCGTACGTTTCTTTACGAGTTTTGTAAAACCAGTAAAAAAGACCAGAGAAGAGAATAACAAAAATTTCTCTGAAGAGCTCATAACAAGAGTGAAACACGTGTCAGGGTTTGCTTTTATTAATTCCAGGTTGGCTTGGATCGTATTTTACTAATTTAACCCTTTCCGTGCGCCCGTCGGCCAACGGCCGTCGCGAGCACTACCTCCGTAGTGCTGCGCACGTCCGTTGGCCGACGCGGCCCCGCCCACTCAATAAAACCGCCGCACCGCGGCGGAATTGCCGCCGCGGTTAAGTGGTTAAAGCTGTAATACTGTGCCTGTAGAGTAAAATGCTTTTGTCATTTTTCAGCTCGGCATGGATGGCACTAGTTAATCTTATGCTTAAAATCTTTGCTGTACAAATGGCAAAAGACTTTGTCACTTTCTAGCTTGGTGTGGATGGCACTGCTGTAATCCTATGCCTAAAAACTTTGCTAGAAAAACAGACTTTCATTAAGATTAGGATGTGTGGCTACATACACACTTTTTACTCGATCTTGGGGCATCAGGGGAGTATGGGTAATACATTTGAGGTACTGGCTACTAAGTGGTCTCAACACTTACAGTGCAATGCCTCTGTGTCTGAGACATGGTAAACCAATACGCTGGCTCAGAGTATGCTTAATGTTTCTCGACTCAAAGCACACTCTTATAAAATCTTAAATGATTCATACTTTCCACCTCTTAAGCTGTAAAAGTGGGGCTTGAGGGAAACATCCGCATGTTTCAGGTGTGATGCACTCAAGACTGATACAGTGCTTATTTATGCAACCTGTGGCCCTATCTTACAGGATCGTTATGTATGGCACACACTGGAACATGAAAAATTAAAGTTTTATACAAAGTCTGCTGTGTGCTATGCTGTCCATTAAGTCTGTCACATTCCAGGCATAGATGTGGAGGCATGAATTCTATAGGTAGCTGTTTCATTTCTGAGAGGCTGGTACGAATAGGGCGGAATCTGCCATTCGTCTGCAGGTGTTTCTGACAGGTTACCTTGTCTGTGCCAGAGATGAACTTACAAGTCAATATCTCTGAGTGACCCCCAGAGCAAATCAGATGTCATGCCAGCACCCTTGACCCAGGAAATGCCTGCAAGACTGGGATAGAATCACTCAGGTCAGATCAGTTCCTCTGGGCTGCAGTAGATCCTGCAGCACTTTAGGCTCATATGTGTGTCTTCCATATCAGAAGCATAGGCATGTGGTACACAGGTAAATGCACCAGAAAGGAAAGTAGTACAAAGGCCTGGTTAGTCAAATGGTGAGTTAGTGTTTCCGGGTAGCCGTTAGGGCTGGGTTAGAGTCAGTCACATAGTAGGTGCAAGACAGCTAATTATATCTGTGTATGACACAGCCTAAGGCCATGCAATGCAAGGGGTGGGCACCCATGGGTAGTTGGCCTGAGCGCCCAACCCCATGCCGCGCACAGTGATGGACATCTTACTTTTCGTTAAAAAACATAAAAATTCACTGAGAAAAACAACCTCAAGTAACTGTAACTCGTTCCCTAAAGTAACTATAACTCGCCCCCTTGCCATGCACCGCTAATTACCTCATATATTACATTACTCATGACATGTTCTATGATATCATTGATAACATCATTGCAACATCTGAAATGGGATCATTGATAACAACAATGTGCATGGCAGGGGCGTGTGTTATGGTTAATTTTTGGTACGAGTTATAATTACTTGAGATAACTATAACTGGTGAATTTCAGTGATTTTTTTAGTTTAAAATGGTATGTTTTAATTGACCTTTTCCACCTCATTATAACATCCCTTTAACCTTTCTTCCCTGAATTTCTAAGTTTTTTTAAACGTAAAGTGAGATATTATTACAATTCCTAACTATAATGTCACTTCACCCTATGTTTTTTCAAGTGAATATACACAAATAAATTAATTGAAAAAAACAATGGTTAAAGTGATGTTATAATTAGTTAAAATGTCACTGAAAACATACCATTTTAAACTAAAAAAAGCACTAAAATTCATCAGTTATAGTTATCTGAACTAACTATACCTTGCACCCCCACGAAACACTGATTATTACTTCACATATTACATCACTCATGACGTGTTCAGTGACATAATTGGTGGCATTATCATTGATGACATTATCCAATGAGTTTTACAGTTTGCTATACGCTACACCCAGAGCAAATTTTCTATAGTTTCTGTATTGCTAATGAGTGTAAGCTTTTGCAACATGCTATACCTCCTAATGGGGCTTGCATCTATGGAGGGTGTGTGCTCTCCATGAAGAGTTCTCCATAGGAAAAAGGTTGTGCATAGTGGAGGCTTCATCATCTAACAGAGTTTGAGAGTCTGTAGGCAGTGGGCTATTTGTGAAACGTTGTGCACAGGGTTTGAGCTGCACATGACAGAGGCTGTCTCTAATAGGTGCTTACCCACGTAAAGGGCTTGGGTATCTGGAGGGGGTAAGCTCTCCATCAAGAGCTGTGCACAGGATGAAGGCTATGTGTAATACAGGCTTGACCACCTAATGCGAATTGGGTGCTTGGAGGGAGTGGACTCTCAGGGAAGAACTCTGCTCAGGACGAAGGCCATACATGCTACATAGTAGGAGTTTTACCACAATATGTGGCTTGGGTGTCTGGAGTTAATGGGCTCTACGTGAAGAGTTTTGCACAGGGTAAAGGTTGTGCGTAGCCAGAGCTTGGGCACCTTATGGGGATTGGGTGTCTCGAGGTAGTGGACTCTCTGTGAGCATTTGTTCACATTTCACAGGATGTATGTTGTAGGGGCTTGGCCAACTAATGGCGCTTGTGTGTCTAGAGCCACTGGATTACAGTCTAATTATTTTATATAAGCACATAAGCTTATGTAATTTATGCTTTACATGATTCTGTGCCATTTAGCACTTATTTACATGTTTCAAAGGTTGTACTGCTTTGTACAGTAATTTGAACAGCAGTTCGGTGGATGATGTCATAAATTATAGAATTGAACATGTCATGAGTAATATCTGTCCTCCCATTGCTGAAGAAATCCTTCCATGCTCACCAACGTCAGGCCGATCTACCTGCTACCATTCTGGCCGAGGTCTTGGATAAAATCATCAACAGATGCCTTACCAATATCTCAACAACCACCAACTCCTCAACACCACTCATTCTGGTTTCAGATCAAACCCCAGCACAGAAACTGCCCTCATCGCCGCCATGGATGACATCTGCATGACTTTGAACAGAGGAGACATGGCAACACTCATCCTCCTGGACCTATCCGCAGCATTTGACACTGTCTCCCATCCCATCCTCATCCAATGCCTACATGACATCGGAATCCAAAGAGACGCACTCTGCTGGATCTGCTCCTTCCTAGCTGAAAAGATCCAGTCAGTCAGCCTGGCACTGCAAGCCTCAGACACCCGTGACTTCATCTGCGGAGTTCCGCAAGTATGCTCCCTGAGGCCAACCCTCTTCAGCGCATACATGATCCCTCTAGCCAGCATCATCCACTCATGACATAAACGTCCTCTCCTATGCTAGTGACACACAACTCATTCTCTACCTCATGGACAAGATGCCCAGTACTTGGATCAGGTTCCAAGCCTGCATGACTGAAATAACCCACTATATAAAGACCAACTGTCTAAAGCTGAACACCGACAAGGCTGAAATTGTGATCTTCGGGAAGAGCACTTCACTGTAGGACTCCACCTGGTGGCCAACAGAGCTAGTATTGTCACCCACCACCCACCGCAAGAACCACGGGGTCATCATTGACAGCAAACTGGACATGACCACCCAAGCCAATACTGTCACCACCTCATACTTCCAATCCCTGAAGATGCTGTGGAAGATTTTCAAATGGCTCCCAACCAGCACCCGGAAAACCGTCACAGACGCCCTGGTCACAAGCAAGCTGGACTACTGCAACACCTTCTAAGCCGGTACAAACAAAAAACTCACCAGAAAGCTGCAGACCCCTCTCTCATTCTGCACTCACATTCCACCACACCTGAAGGAGCTCCCCTGGATCCCCATTCACAAACCAGCAAAATTTAAACTCCTCACCCATACTTTTAAGGCCCTATATAAGACTTGCCAAGTATAACTCAACAATCACATCTGCTTTCACAAACCTTTGAAACACCTTCGCTCATCTGGACTCCTACTTGCATACATCCCATGCATTCGAAAAACCAGATCCGGATATCGGAACAACCTTCCACTACACATAAGAGTTTGCTCCCCACTTCTTGAATTTCACAAGAAGCTGAAGACCTGCCTTTTCGAGTAGTCCCACTGATGTTGCGTAAACTGAGTCTGTGGCTCATCTCTACAAGGTTTGCTTTCACATCCACGGGTGACACGAGTGAACGTAGTCCAATGCACCAGCGCTGAATGTGAAAGACAGGTTATTGTAGCCCCGCAGAACCCCATCCAATATAAAATTGAGGTAGTGCCAGCACTTTTGGGTTACTAACAGGGAGCAGTGGTAATCCAAATGATTGTTCATTAATGATTTACACACTCATGATCACTAGAAACAGAATATGTATTTCAACAGATTTATTTTAAAACAGTCATTTTAAAATACCAGGGTCTAGTGACCATAATATTGGTAACATCACAGAAGATAATAAAAATCAGCTAAGCTTTTTAATAACCGTGAAAACGGAAAATTCATAACAATCCAATTTATTAAACCCTCACTGTGCTATCTCTGTGCTATCTAGCAGATGAATAAATAATAAGCCTGAGTTTCGGAGGTGGTGCCCATACCTGGACAACAGGGTTTGTTGTCTGTTCGGAATAGCTTGTCAGCTAATTTGAGCACAAGGCCAAGAGCTAGGCGACTGTGTCTATGAGAGAACACACAATCCTAGCACCAGTTCATGATGGCAGAATGGAATGCTCACAGATCCTCGGGGAGTCTTACTGGATGCTTGTTCGGTCAAGATGGAATCTGGTGCCGTGCTCATCTGGAAGTGCAATCTCCGGCCTGAAACCTGGGTGAAGTTTCTCTCCAGACTAAGTGGTTAAGTGGTAGTCCTTATATATTGCATATTATCTAAGATGGAATTTACAGTGTCACCTTAGGAATGTTTAGGCATAATCATAGACATCAGTGGATTTACTAATAAGGTAAAAATATTTCAATAAAGACTACATTATTTGGGTTATGGTTGCAATATGACCATGAAAAAGGTACCTGTCCCAGACTGATGTCGCACTGGGGGTTTTGCTGATGTCTATAGCTGAATTACTTGGCACTGTCACAGTTCTTGGAAAGATAAGCACAGACATATGCTTCAAAGACAGACGTTGATAATTCTGCAAATTTCAATGAAAAATGGCAGCCTTCATTGTCAAAGATGGCAGCCTCCATGGTCCTCTATTACCCTGGATGGATTTGGGGCCAAAGGTAAACAAGCTGGACAGGCGAAATAAAATGGAGACTATAGCTAAAAAAGCAACCTGTCCGGTATGTGTTTAAGTACTTAAAACTAAAATAAAGAAGCCTAAAAGCAAGTGATTAAAATAATAGAATTATGGAGGGAAACAGCCATAAGATTTATTACATTCCTGTAATAAATTCTAAGTTAAATAGTCACTAAATTATCACTGAATGTGCTTATCATACATATCTATTATACATTTACAGAATAAACGCACATGCCAGAAATGTGAATGTGATGAAATATCAAGAAAAAGAGTAAAAGAAAAAGTGTAACCAGTCCCTTTAAATACTCTTTGTTTACATTATCAAAAAGGTACAGTTACTTTTGTGCATAGGGATGCAATCCGGTTACCTTTGTTTCTCTCTGCTGATGATGCAGATGTGAGCTCTCCACTGAATTTGAAGGCTGAACATTGATAAATCTTTGGTGATGGTTTGTGAAAACAACACAGCGAAGCAAAACAGAACCGGAGCAGCTGGATGACATAACACAGCTCTCGATTTGAATGGAGCAGATAAAGCACATCATTTTCCAATGTTGCTGAAGCAGACGAAGCACATCCTTGCTGTTGATGGAATCCAATGAAGAAGAAATGCCTTGTGGCTTTACTCTGGAGAGGGCAGGTTTTAGGACTGCTTGTGGATTTTGATGACACATCAACCTGCATGCCTCAGGGTGGGCAACTGCAGTGCAACAGGCTAGTGCAACCTGCTAGTTTGAAACAGTTACTTTGCTTGTAAATTGAAAAAAGTCAAGTGCTCACAGATAGTTGCTCCAAAGCTAGAATGCCACCATTATGGCACTCTGTCTTTGTACATAACTTTATTTCACATTGCTTGTTTAAACAAATAAAAGTGGTTGTGCAACAGTGCAGCCAAGTCAATAAGAAATTCAGTCTTTGAAGGTCTTTAAATCTCAGGTGAATAATAAGCTCTTTGCAGAAAAAAAAGCAAAAATGATTTTCTTGCTGCTTGAGGTTAAAATACCTCTTTTAGAATTTAGGTCTTAACAAACTCTTTTTAATTTACCAATGCACATAATCTATCAAATCTATTTTTGTGCCATTTTACCTGCACACATTTCTTAAGTTGCCTTATTTTCTACACTATGACTTTTGAGACACATTTGCTTGCGTGATAGTGCAGGATTAGTTTCACTGAAACCACATTGATTACGTTTCCACTCCAAAGGCACACTATCACGATACCTTGAACATTTAGTACAAGGCCTAACCATACCTTGTACAAAGGTTGTTGTTTGTTATTCCTCTGTAAGGCGACATAGCTATCACAAGAGGATGAACAATGACTGCCTCGGCACAAAAGCACGAAAGCATGCTGTTATTATATATACACATGCATTTCTGTGTTCAGATCAGAGGAGCACTCTGCTGTCACTGTAAGGTTGCTGTTGTCGGAGTCTCAGCCCAGCTGATTCCTGTTTTCCCTCTACAATGAGGGATGTCCAACTTGTGACCAAGAAGGCAACCCGCATCCACTTACCCCAGGTAATGAGGAGTTAGATAATTCAGTAGTGGATTTTGGCAGATCACCCGCCCTAGGTAACTAGGTTAGGGAGCGCATAGTAGTAGCACACTATACACGGTACTTATATGCCAGCATATATACACAGCTTTAGCACAGTGGTGGAATTATTTATTCTTTTCACTGTTCTCATATTGCTAATCACTTTCATTTGCTTCTGTCTATTAATCATTGCAGCGCATATATTCTACACAATCGCAGTGGTTCAATAAATATTGAGACGCCTCTTTGTGTATTTCTTGTGTTTCTGGGTCTGCACGAGTGACTGAGGGAAAAGGTTCTAGATCTGTTACCACGATTCCTTGGGAAGTAAGGGTTGTCATATTTTGAGGTTGCCCAATCCATTTGTTACCTTCTTCGGTTTAGAGGTACTTATGGTGGCACTGTGAGCAAGCAGGATTATAGGCCAACATATCCTGAGAGGGAGCACAGAATCAATCTGGCTCATAGTGTGTATAATTGTACATTTCTCAGGATCCAATGCTTTTGTGAATTTCATAATAACCACAATTATTAAAAGAGTACATTTCTTTATAATTTAGAACATGAAAACATGAACATTCATTTTCAAAGGTAGCATAAACAGACATATCAATCAGTAATTTGTTGTACAGTATCAAGGTCTCATAGACGTAAAAAGGAATCAGGAATAATTAGATAATTCATTGGAACTTTCAACACATATGTCAATTACAATGTCTCAGTGGGTGACATAACTTAATAAGGAACCCTTTCCCAGACTATACCCTCGGGTACAGGATAAGCTGGAATGTTAGCAGCGTAGAGATCTTGTTGGGCTTTGTGGGATGAGTGTTGCAGTTGAAGTTCTTGAACCACAGTTTGTGGAACAGTTTTTTCAGGGACGTAATGTCTGTTCAGTAGCAGTAGTACAACATTCAGCGTTGCCAGCCACATGATGAAAAAGAAACACTCTGGTTATAATTCAAACATAGGACCACAGTGGTATCCAGTACCTGTCACGAAACCAATGATATGCAAGAAGAAATCGATGGCGTAGAGTGACTGTAGTTTGTGATGAAAAGTCTTCTGTGTAGAATCCAGCATCACTCTAATCTTCCAGGGATAGTTCCTTCAGAGTAGGGAGAGAATGAGAGGTTGTTCCCTGAGGGCACTTTGGTGTTAAAAGGGGGTCTGTTAAACAGAATTAGATACATGGTGCTTTCAATGTGAGGGATGGACACCTTCTTGGCTGTCTTTGAATCAGGCAGTGGAATACAGTCCATATGCCTCCTTCACCAAGAACCGGAGCGGGTGGTCTGTAAAATGGCTTAAATATTTGTTTATCGGGAATCTTTTCTTGAATTTTAATGAGACACCCGTATGAAGTTAAGCTTTGGGAACCTTAACTTCATAGGTGGCAGAGTGGCAATACGTCACTTTGGATAGTTTAGTTCTGACTTCTTGAATGTTTTGCAACAGCTTTTGCTTAGTTTCTGAGTCAGACAGTTTTGCTGCTGCCACCTTCCCAGGGAAATCCAGAACAGGTACATACTCTGGAGAGCATATAATATGAAGTGCAACCACCTATTACTCCTCTAGGCAAATTATTTATTGCTCTGTAGACTTCCTACAGATTACGCAACCAACTCAGTCCTGAATTCAATACACCAGAGGTCAGGGCTTGTTGAACATACTAAAGCTCGCTCACCTAACCAATTGCTTACTAGTCGAAATAGGTTGGTAATTGAAGAAAAACACCCAGAGCAGACGCAACATCCCAGTAAGTGTTTGAGGTACACGCAGGACCATTGTCTGAATGAGAAGAATAAAAAACTGCTCCATTAGCAGTGATACTGCAAGTCTTTTCAACCACCTAAGTATATCAGCATTTCTTTGTGGCCGAAACCCATCAGAATCTGGAGCCTGAATCAACAGAAACTAATATAAAATAATGTAAGTTACATCTGTGATCAGCCCTGACATTGTCATGGGAAAGATCACAGTGAAAGGGCGATCAAAATAGTGTAGGGAGTCTGCACAAGTCTTACAAAAATAAATGTGGCATTTACTGACAACATTGCTTTGTGCACATATTTATTTTTCCACAAGTTTGTTAAATTGAGGATGGCTACCTTGGATACTAATTTTGGTGTGGTAGTTTTGACACTACAGACTTTATAACCAAAAAATCGGGGGAGGTAGAGGTTAAGGCTAGGTTTACCCTCCTTACTGTATATAGTTTCACAAAATTCGAGTATATCGAAAAAAACGTAACCTATGGGGGAACTAGGATTCAACGAAAGTTCGTTGTAATCACCTTACTAGAAAAAAGACTCTTTTTCTAGAAACCCCTCACCCACCAGGGTTTCCCCTAGGTGGCATGCTTCATCATTGGGGTTACCCTCAATCCTCTACGGATTGAGGCGTGCTGCAACTTGCGAACTACGTAGGAGCACTTAGTTATGGACTACGTGAGGTGCAGTGATGTGGAGTGGAAGGAAGGAAGATAAGTCTTAAAAATACCTAACTAGTGAGCTACTAATTTATTCCCACCCCTAGCTGGTATGGTTAAAATCAGGGGTTAATACCAGGGAGAAACCTGACCTTAATGAGCTTGGTTCCCCTAGTATTGCGTCTGTGTCAACATGTTTCGAGCTGTCCCCTACAAGCTCTTCATCAGGACTACACAGGGTCCAGCCCCGTGCGTACCACTCCTAATAAATCCTATAATGAGGATACAGTGAAGTGCACACCTAATGTGTATACACAAAATACATACGGTTACTTAATGATACTCTGTATTTCTATTTAGGCAATGCTATTGCCTCATGGTCAACAACAGAAGTAGAGGGGCTTGTAGTCACACCTTCATCAAAGCACGCCTCTCGGTTCGTTACCTACTTCTGTCCCTGGAGACCGCATACTGACTACAGACTTTATGCCAGGATGTGCAGACGCATTTACCCCCTGACCTGCCGTGATTAAATATAACTTAGCTTGCTCATCCAAGAGCATGTTTTTCCTTCACTCCTAGATTGAAAACCATTAGAGTGTTACCTAAATTGAGGGTGTAGGAGTGATCTGAAGCTTCATCTCCTTTTGAAGTTGCTTAAATCACTATTAAAATGTCTATGCCGATCCTGGCTTGAGATCGGGTTACCTGTAGATCCTTAGAAAGGTATGATCTGCATCTCCAGCAAAGCAACATTTGCAGCACAGTTCCTTTCAATATGAACTTCTACACTATTATGGTCCATGGTCCTTGACACAGACTGGTTGAGGCTTGTCTCTGAAAGACAGCCCCCTTCCCCAGAATTTCTTTTCCTTTATTAACTTCCCTTCTGAATCTCTTAATCCATTTAGATGCTAATGTATGCAATGTACATTGTAAGCTGTAAAGGGCATTAAAACTGAATCCTATACTGCTCTAGTGTGGGAACTGAAGGATCAGCTTTACATAATGAAAGTAAAACGGATTGGGTATTCCTGTGCAGGGGAGACACCTAAAAAACATTAGTGTGTGTATAGCACTTCGAAGTTTCTAGCGCCAAGAGTTTCCTGCACTACATACAACACGAACCAGCCACCAGCTGTGGAGCCATTCACAGAGAACAGCTATGTTGTACTTGTATAGGTAAAACATTTAGGAGTTGCTTATGATGTGTAATGATTTATTAATGGCAGCATTGTATACACATTACAAAAAGACATGCACTACATGAGATAAGATACAAACTTTGTATCGAATAGCTTCTAAAAGAAGAAACTTGCTGCACCACAGAATTCTCTGTGTGGGAGTGAAACTTGCTTTCAGCTGTGAAAATGTAATTAGTACAGGAATGGAATTTCTGAATGATCTTTGTGTGAACTATGTGCATGTAGCCTAAAAGTGCTGAGAGAAAAAAACATGTTCGTTTACAGTCCATGCGAGATAACTGCACGTTTTCATCCAATGTATTTCAGAAAACGTAAGAAAAAATAAATCATTACAAAAGACTTCACTTGCTGAATCTAATGTGGCAAGTAAACTCTGGTAAGTATGAAATCCCCAGCAGGGATTATATATTTTGTAGCATAGACTGTGAAATAATCATGTAGTCCGGTACAGGATAAATCTCTGCTAAGCGAAATTACATTAGAATGCACAAATTTAGATTTTTAAGTGTTAATTGTGTAATTGTGCGTGGTCAGTAATGTTCTACCCTAGTCAGGTGTTTAAAAAAGATAACTATAATATGTGATGTAATGTTTTAAGGTATGAATCTTTCTGTCAGATATCCATCAAATCAGGACTATTAATAGCCCATAAGTGGTTTTATGTAGGAATCTAAAAATACTTAAACCTATTTGAACAAGAAAAGCGGTTAGATACTGTTTTGGGGTGCTATGTTTGAGCTGAAACATTCATTGGAAATGTCCAGGGTGATTTTAAATGTACCTTTATATTAGGATGATTTCCAACCTTGTCAGTGAACTGCTTCCCTTCCCGCACAGCTCCGCCTGGTAGCTGCCGCTCCTGACCCTTACAGGTCTGCGAGTTCAAGGTCCTCCTCCACTCGCCACCGCCTCATCCCTGGTGGTCCAGTGGGGAGCATACTGGCTCTGCTACTGCTCCGCCCTCTGTCTCTGCTTTCTGTCTTTTCTCCTCTGATCTCTTTTTTCCTCTTCTGCTTTTTTTGTCACTTTCGCACTTTTTTACTTTGCGCCTTTTCCTCGCCGTGTCCCCACCGCTGCTCGTCCCCCCACAGCCTGCCCCCTCCAGCGCCGCTTCCCCGCCTGCCAGCGGTCAGCCCTCCCCCTCTCACTACTTAATGGTGGGCGTTGCGCAGCCGCCCAGTGGATGTGTGCAGCAGAATCGCTGCTGTTGCACCAAAGGTGCGCCAAAGGCAAGCCTGTCTGCGCCTGTCCATGCTTGGACCACTTCCAGTGCCACGGACCCTGATCCTGAGACCTTCCATCAGCAGCCTCCACATCCTCAACACCGGACGCCACCTCACGTCGTCGAAGAACACCCAAGGCCCGTTCGCCTGCCGCACCTACAGCTGCACCTTCGCTGGCCTCCGCACACCAGACCCACCGACCTCACGGCCCTCAAGAACGGGACCAGAACACCTCAGATACATCCTACTCATCACCCGCTCCCTCAAAAGACACTCCATGGAGATCGAGACCTGCTCGACTCCATCTCCCCTGACATCTTCTTCACAGAAACCTGGATGAACTCCTGCTCAACCCCGGACATTGCAATCATCATCCCGTACGGCTACAAAATCATCCAGAGGGCCGAGTCTACCGACGGGGAGGAAGCGTCGCCATCGTACACAAAGACACCCTCCGCCTCACAACCAGCTCCGACGACCAATCACCCAACATGAAGCACCTCCACTTCAAGATCCAGAACAACCTAAATGCCACCCTCCACGGCACCCGTCTATAGACTCCCCGAACACCGCCCCCCTTCAATGAAGCCATAGCCGACCTCATCGCTCACCACGCTTTCGCCTTAATGGACAACATCCTCCTCGTCGTACGCCACCACGCCCACTGCGATCCTCCCAGAAGCTAGAACAAAATCACCGAAGACCAGCTCACCACCTCCCTCAGCAAGACCCAACCTCAGACATTCTCGGACGCCAACACCTCAGCATGCAACCTCCACTGCTGGATCTCTGACTGCGCCACACACTTGCCCCCCCTCAGGAAACCCTCAGGCAAGCAGCCCTCCAAGAAAGCCAGCTGGTTCTCCCCCTCCATCTAAGAGTCCAGGCGCACCTGCAGACCGCTCCAGAAAAGGTGGACTTGAAGGCTGCGTTGTATGCCGTGATCTTGGTGCTCGCAAGATCACAGCAGATCACGCAGCCTTCAAGTCCGCCATCACCGCACACCACCACCTCATCAGAACAACAAAGAAAGAAGCCATTGAGAAACGCATTAAAGCCAACGCACACAACAGCAAAGAATTCTTCGCAGTGGTCAAAGAATTCACTAAACACAGCACAGAGATAGTAGACATCCCCCTGTCTCAAGACCTCTGTGACAACCTCGCCATCTTCTTACACCGCAAGATCAAGGAGATCTACGACAGCTGCGC
This sequence comes from Calotriton arnoldi, assembly GCA_963921515.1. Taxonomy (NCBI): domain Eukaryota; kingdom Metazoa; phylum Chordata; class Amphibia; order Caudata; family Salamandridae; genus Calotriton; species Calotriton arnoldi. The sequence continues at coordinate 4,871,863 of CAWUFW010000123.1, read as the reverse complement.
AACCCAAGACTCGCCCACCCCACCCACAACCACCACACCCAATGGCTCCAGCTACAGCAGACCTTGACCAACTGGACTACCCTCAATTCTGACGACACCTTCAGGATCATGAAGAGCATCCACTCTGGAGCCCCCTCAGATCCCTGCCCTCACCACATCTCCAACAGAGCCGGCACCTCCATTGCGCCCGAACTCTGCTGCACCATCAACTGCTCCATCGAGTCCGCGACCTTCCCAGAAGACTGGAAGCACGTAGAGATCAACCCCCTGTGGAAGAAACCTTCTGCCGACCCGACAGACCTCAAGAACTACAGACCCATCTCTCTACTCCCCTTCCCAGCCAAAGTCATTGAGAAGGCCATCAACGCTCAACTCTCTGATTTAATCAAAACAAACAACATCCTGGACCACTCCCAATCTGGGTTCAGAAGCAACCACAGCAAGAGACTGCCCTCCTCGCCCCCACAGATGACATCCGCATCCTCCTCGACAGAGGCGAGACCGCAGCTCTTATCCTCCTGGACCTCTCTGCTGCCTTCAACACTGTCTCCCACCACATCCTCTGCGCAAGACTTTACGACGCCGGCATCCACGACAAAGCCCTAGAATAGATCCGCTCCTTTCTCACCGGCCGTACGCAGAGAGTCAGACTTCCACCGTTCTACTCTGAACCCACAGAGCTGTGGAGTGCCTCAAGGATCCTCCCTGAGCCCCACCCTCTTTAACATCTACATGGCCCACTTGCAGCTATCGTCAGAAGCCACTGACTCAACATCGTCCCTTACGCCAACGACACCCAGCTGATTCTCTCCCTCACTGACCAACACACAGCCACTAAGAGCAACTTCCATGATGGCATGGCGGGATGAAGGCAGTAGCCACCTGGATGAAGGACAGCTGCCTCAAGCTTAACTCAGACAAGATCGAAGTCCTCATCCTGGGCTCCTCCCACTCTGCCTGGGAAGACTCTTGATGGCCCACATTGCTCGGAACCCCCCCCCACACTCATAGACCACACACGAATCCTGGACTTCTCGCTCTCAATGAACCGCCAGCTCAACGCCGTTTCATCCTCCTGCTTCCACACGCTCCGCCTCCTTCATAAGATCTTCAAATGGATCCCAACCGAAACCAGGAAAATGGCCACCCTGTGCTCGTCAGCAGCAGACTCGACTACGGCAATGCACTGTACGCCGGTACCACCCAGAAACTCCCCAAAAAACTACAGACCACCCAGAATACCTCCGCCAGACTCATACTGAACATCGCACGCAGCAACAACATCACTGGCCACCTGAGAGACCTTCACTGGCTACCTGTCAACAAAAGAATCACCTTCAAGCTTCATACGCATGCCTACAAAGCCCCCACAATACCAGACCTGCATACCTCAACCACTGCCTTTCTTTCTACACTCCCACCAGACATCTCCGCTACGCCCAACTAGCCCTGGCCACCATCCCACGTATCCGCAAGACCATGGCTGGAGGAAGATCCTTCTCCTACCTTGCTGCGAAGTCCTGTACCTCAGGCAATCACCATCGCTGACGCAATTCAGGAAGGACCTCAAGTCCTGGCTCTTCGACTGAACCACAGACCCACTTCCCACCCCAGCACCTTGAGACGCTTACGGGTGAGTAGTTCGTGCTTTATAAGATTACTGATTGATTGATAAAATCCTGTGTTTTGAGTGTGCATGCCTGTGTGTATATACATGTCTGTCAGGTTTAATTAAACCAGAAAAAAGAGTGTTCATTGTAGAACTGCAAGGCACTATAATGCCTTGCTATTGTAGCTAGTTTAAAATAGCTATTATGTCATGTTTAGCTTCTGTATTCAGAGTATTTTAAGCTTGTACCTGGGACTCTCTCTTTAGGGGAATGACATGTGGAGCTGAATTTTACCCCACTCCTCTTGATTTCTGTACAGGGCTGGAGACTGTTTTAAAAGCCCACTTGCTTCAATATTTTTCCCTGAGCTCTTCAAGTACTTACGTCAATGTTATTACATCCTCATATTGAGGTACATATCTTTATAAAGACTGGAGTCTAGTCAACCCCTGCAAAAATTATGTCCACAAAGGATGTCACAAACATCAGAGAATACAGCTACAATGTTGCTTACATTTTGTGTGGTATGCCCACATCAATCTGTATATGGTCTAGCTAAATTTACCACCAGATATTCTTTCAAGATTCTCGTGAACGGTCGTCATTTCTGTTACACTATCCCGAAGCAATATTTATGGATTACGTACATGCATTGTATGTATGTATGTATTGCATGTTGTGCACAACCGGGAGGTACTAGGTCCTATAAAAGCCATTTGCATGGCCTATTGTGTAAGTCGCCTATAGACTGATATTACTTTATTCAGTAAGTGTATTATTTGTGGAAGTGTAGAAATATGTATGTCAGCACAGGATGTAAACCCAGCCAACTCGTGACAGGTGACTCTGTCATTATTTAGCAAACCGCTTCATCATTCTATGATGTATGGGCTAAGTGACCACTAAACCAAGCCTCAAAGAGACTTCTAGGTCTCAGTAGATTACCTATTTAACGACAAAATGTGTAGGTCTGTAAATTTAAAAGCTCCCAGTGTTGGGAACTATATCATCAAACTCCAAAACTCCACCCATAGCTCAGATAACTATAAGTGGTGAATTTCAGTGCTTTTTTTACATTTAAAATGGTATGTTTTAGGTGACATTCTCACCTAACTATTATATCACTTTAACCTTCTTTTTTTCAGTGAATTACTGAGTTTTTTAAACATAAAGTTAGATCTTATTACCATACCTAAATTCACTTTAACCTTGTTTTTTCAATGAATTTCTAGGGTTTGTTAACGCAAGGCATGATCTTACCGTAATACCTAACAATAACGTCATTGGCCTGTGGCAGACCAGCACGGCATCCAACCACAACCGGTGCAGTCAACCCTCCGCCCTCCCCTGCATGGCCAGCCAATGAGAGTGCTCATCACAATATAAAGCGGTGTCATTTTAAAGAACGCAGGTCTACTGGCTTTCTCAAGGGGTCACCAAATCAATATATGAAAGGCAAGCATATTGGCTTTGTCAAGAGGTGACCACATTCATGTCAAGGCAAGCCTACTAGCTTTGTCAAGGGATCTCCACATCATTATATAAAGGCAAACCTATTGGCTTTGTCAAGGTGTCCCCACATCAATATACACGGCAAGCCTATTGGCTTTGTCAAGGGATGACTACATCTTTATATAAAGAGTAGCCGATAGGCTTTGTCAAGTGGAAACCACATAATTATATAAGGCAAGCCTATTGGCTGTGTCAACGGATGACCACATCAATGTACAAAGCAAGCCAATTGTCGTTGCCAAGGGGTCACCACATCATTATATGAAGACAAGCCTATTGGCTTTGTCAGAGGGTGACCACACCATTATACAAGTCAAGCCTATTGGGTTGTCAAAGGATTACCTCACCAAAATTTGAAAGCAAGCCTATTAGCTTGTCAACAATAGTAAACACACTGATAGAGCATTGCATCAAACTTTTTAGAACCGCAAACGTTCATGACCCACCTAGCTTTATTTGACATGAGTCAGGCAATTTTTGAATGTAACTAAAGCATCATGTGGTAGCACACTTTCATTTACAGACAGCACATTTTCCATTGGAATGGCCACCAAATTTGCACAAACAAACAATTTTACAGATAAAACTATATTGCACACAAATAATAATGTATGGAAATTGGGTTGCAGTGAATATTTATCATTTGTACATCACCAAGTAAAGTGCTTTGATTTTGTTTTGATCCTATTGCAATCTTTATTTCCATCACACTTCAGAATTAAAAAAAGTGTGCTTCATTTTTGGTTTCTTAACTCCTGAATGTGTAAAGTTCATTTATAGGTATTTACATGTTATTGTATTACAAAAATTACATCTTACAGCCTTGTTTTCACACTCTTTGCACACCAGCAAAATTCTCACATAATTGACTTTAATTTTCGTTCTCTGACTGCAAAGTGAGAGGAGTCTGTAAACACTAATCTCCATGGTAATAAAAATAGGCCGAATTTTGTTGAAAGACATAGTTTGACATTTGAACTCTGTCTTTGAAGTGCAGCAAATGTGACAAGATAAATACAAAATTGAAAGTCATCTTTATTTATTGCTTGGACTTTCATGACCCACCAAACATCAGCTTGTGACTCACAGTTTGGGAAACACTGTGGGGTCGATTCCGATTCGGGCCGGAAATTTCTCCGACCGAGCCGGACCCGGAGAGATTTCCGACCGAATCGGACCCGTGCAGTCCGACCGAACGAGTACGATGCGTCCGTATGTTATCGGACTCGAGTCGGTCGGACTCCCATTGAAGTCAATGGGAGCCGGTCGTACAACGCGTACGCGGGCTCCCATTGACTCAATGGGTGCGAGGCGGAGAAGGGCGCCCCTACAGCGGGTACGCGGCGAGGCGATTCGCGCCGTACACGCACAGGTAGGGGGACCCTTGGGTCCCCCCTGTGTGCGACTCGCGCGGCTACGCGTACAGGGGGTCCGACACGGACCCCCAAAGTACGGCTCCGACAGCTCTTTCGAGCCGGAGTGCGCGGCTCGGTCGGACTGCTCGCGGCGCGCATCGTACTTACCCGGCCGGGAAACGTCTCCATTGCGCGGTGCGAGTCGAGTCCGAGCGAGTCGGTCGGAGCGGTTCGAGCCGGGAGCGAGTCGGTCGGAGCGGTCGGGACGCCCGGACGAGTCGGTCAGCGATTTCGCATCGTACTCGCTCGGCCGGACCCGCGTACGGTTCGGTCGGGAAACAGGGCTCCGAATCGGATCCGGTAAAGCCGAATCCGATTCGGAGCACTACCGGCCGAGATCGGAATCGGCCCCTGTGTTGGAGTCTTTCTTTTACACTGTTCATGCCACATAATACAACCATAAGACCAACCACAAGAGATACATGTCACCCTTAGCGAAAAAACAAAAGCTCGAACTCTGGGAATGCCTAGAAACACCATAAACATTTCCTGAGGTCACATTCTATATGCCCTTGAAAATATAGGGTTACTTTTCATACATTATTTCTGGGGACTGCTGCATTCCCTACAGCCCCCACTATATTTCTTTAACATGTTGGTACTGCCCTTGGCCAGATCGGGGCACCACAAAGCCAGAAGAAATGTGCAAAATAGCCCATGAGGGCACTATGAGGAACTGCTAGCCAGGAGAGGTGAATAATAAATGAGCGGCATTCTTTTTATACCTATTATTCTTTTTCTTCCTGTTTAAATTTTTGGGTTCATTGCCTGTCCTGAGACACCCACTATTTATTTCATTGAAGGGGGCTTGGTGGATTACCAAGATCCCCGCGGCCATGTGGGGCCCCACATGGAGCCCCTGTCCTAAAGGGCTGCACGGTAGACAGCACCATAAGCTGTGTTCTACTGAACTGAATTATACGAAATCATAAAAAGAACGCTTTCTGGGCAAAGATATAGCTTTCTGCCAAATCTGGTGTAATTCTGTTCAGCTGGCTTTTTTCTGCCTCGTAGTCTAATTTTCCAATGGAAATTGCATGAGCAAAAAAGGGTTTTGGAACCCACCCCCCTTTTTTTTTTTTTTAGCTCCCACTTCACCAATCACCCTAAAACCTTCCAGGAAGGAGATGTTCAAAAATCCCTATGAAATTGCATGGGGAAATTGTATTTCGGGAACCACCTTTTTCTCAGCCCCCGCTTAACAGATCTCCCTGAAACTTTCTGGAGAGGCGTTGAGGTGGATTACCTTTTTTTTCGTTTTTTGAAGGTTTGTCAAACGGCACTAAAGGTATTAGATTAGCAAAACAAAAAATCCACTTCCTATGGTAACTAGGCCCTAACTATAACTACACAGAGGAAGGATCAAAATGCACCTTCCCCATGCAATTTCTATGGGGATTTTTGAACAGCGCTACAGCCAAAATAGTTCAATGGAATTGCACCAAATTTTGCAGAAATGTAGATCGTTACCTAGAAAGTGTGCTTTTTGTGATTTGTTGTAAATCAATTCAGTAGTTTTTGAAAAATGAAGGTTTAAAATATAAAGGTTTTTGGACAGTTGGGTATGTGGCGGGCATGCAACATCAAGAGCGATCTGACCGGCAGAGGGTTTTTTTTCCTCATCAGTCGCCTTGCTCCTGGAGGAGTGAGAAGCTCCACCGAGTCCTGCAGGAGCTAGTGCTCTCATGAGACATGTTGCGGCCGCCATTACAGGAAATGGGGACTCGCTCCGTGTCCTGAAAATAAAATAAAAATTAAATATAAGGGTGTGGTGTAGGGAAATGCTGACCCCCCTTTACCTTGTGGGTAGGTCCCAGAGGGACTTCGTCTAGATCAGATTAAAAATATTTTTAAAAGTTTGGTTTGCTGAAATCCTCCCGGACTCCCTCAAGAGTCCTGCGGGAACAAAAAAACAAGTGAGATGATGGAATGCTTGACCTATTCTCAGTCACTTGCAATCGCCTGGGACGCATTCCAATCCATCGTTTTTCGTCCATCATGCTGACTCAATTGGGACCCAGCTATATGCAAATCAGTCTTGATGCTGCTCCAGTGGGAACAGTCCAGCCCAAACTGCCAGGCCAGGTCCTCCCTAAACTGGAACACAAGCAAGCCAGGACTGGTTTCACCCTTATTAGGGCTTATCAGCGAGGTATTGCTTGAGTGGCACAGTGAATATGGGACCCGCTTCTGGGCATACCCACCACTCTTAGGGCATCAAAAACAAAGTGGTGGATGGAATGCCTGAATTAATCTCAGCCACTGGCAGTTCAGGCTGGTCTGTTCCTATTGGAGCAGAGTCAAGACTGATATGCATATTGCTGGGTCCATAATGGGGTGTCATAACAGTAAAAGAATGATGTGTTGGAATGTTATCCAAAGCGATTGCCAGTGGTTGGACTTATTGCAAGCATCCTTCCATCACCTTTTGTGTGTTTCATGTAATACTCTAAGTGGCCAAGGGTATGCCCAGATGTTGGTCCCTTGCTCACTGTTCCACTAGAACCAAGCTACACCCAACAGAAGAGCCCCAATCAGGGTGAAACCAGTCTTGGGTTGCTTCTGTTCCGGTTCAAGGAAGGTCTGATCTGGCAGCTTGGGGGGGACTGTTCCTATTGAAGCAGGGTCAAGACTGATTTGCATATGGCTGGACCCACGCTGAGGTGGCTTCCACTATGCAAAAGAACGATGGGTTGAAATCCTGCCCGAGTGATTGCCAATGGTTAGATTTTATGCAAATATCTTGCCATCAACTTTTGTGTGTTTCATATCCCTTGGGGCATGCCAGTGCTGCACACAATGTAGGGTTGGGTGCCCAAAGGGATTTAGGAGCACAGCCTGGCCATAGGCTAGGCCCTCTGGCGAACCCAATACCAAAGACCGCACGTTGCAAGGTGGGTGGTTATCCATGGGGGTGGGGAGGTGGGAATGGTAATAATAACATACTACTTTGAATTTAAAAAAAATAGAAATTCAGTGAAAAACCCAAAGGTTAAAGTGATGTTTATAATTAGGTTCTGTAAAAATATTTTACTTTACATTTTAAAAAAACTCAGAAATTGACTGAAAAATCAAATGTTAATATGACCTTATACTTACGTTGAAATTTAAGTTTAAATTGTTTACTTTAAAATTTTACTTTTTGACTTATATTTTACCTAACTTTAACATCACTGTAACCTTTGTTTTTTCAGTGAATATATATATATATATATATATATGCCTCCACACGAAAACCCGGAAGTCCGGAGCTTCTGTCGCGGCAGTCCTGGGAGGGTTCCGGTGACCCTATAACATCACGTAAAGATCTCTCCCTTCAAGAAAAGAAAGCCCAGGACACTCCAGGATGCTCGATTCATTTATTGGCAAGTTAGCACCCTACCAACGCGTTTCTCCTTGCGGCTTTATCACGGTATGGTTAGAGCCTCCATGCTTCCACTTTTACATACAATTCATCATTGACATTGAGGAAGGACAAATTATATACAAACATGATGTTTCCAAGTTTATACTGGGCGCCATCTTGGTATGTCTCTGTTACAAACAAGATTTAATCGTCTCATGTACCTGTAACATAATACTTGGTACAACACAGTCCTCGTAAAATAAAAATGGACTAATCTGATAAAATATCAAATTCATTAAAGAAGTGCAACCCGTAACAACCTCGCACAGTTCAATGCTTATACTGAAAACTATCAACTTTACAGTCCAAGTGGGCTATAATTACATAACGACAGTCAAGCCCCAGTGGGCAAATGCACATCAGTCCCATGTTTCTAGTTTCAGTATCAATACACAAACCCCTCTAGCCCAAGTGGGCGAGGTCCATAACAATTACATTACATGTTTTCTTCATCCTAGTATTGCCTGTGCGGTATTCATTTTATATATTCCTTCTGTTCTCGATGTTGTCACTTCCTGACTGGTCAATTAAATTTTCTTCCTCTGTAAGCAAAAAACAGAAGAAGAAACGAATTTACATGTGGAAAGAACTACTCAAAAATTGCTCTAACAATCCATTTACTACTAAAAGACAAAATTCTATACATATTAAAACCATATGTTTGTCAATAAAATCTGAAAGGTGGTACCGACATCCACTTGAATTCATCATTAACCTGCATCATCACCAGTTTACAAATGTACCGCCATTTCTTCACTTGAATTTAAACCTATAGGTGTCAAAGTTTCAAAATCAATAATAAATCTTGATTCCATCCTTCTTAACTGGAGTTTTCTATCGCCACCTCTTTCTTGTATTACAACCGCACCCAAAACTACATATGATAACAATTTTTCATTTTGGTTGTGCATCTTGTGAAAATGACGTGCTACAGGATATTGCTCATCGTTACGTTTGATCGGACGTAAATGTTCTAATATTCTTTTCTTTGCCCTGTGGACAGTACTACCTATATAGTATTTGCCACACGGGCAAATCAGGCAGTAAACACAATAATCAGTATCACAGGTAAAGTTACCCTTGATTAGAAATTCCCTCGTACTATTTGGGGTTTTTACTTTCGTACAGTCAACACTGTTGGCACATGCTTTACAACGCTTGCAGCATCTAAAGCCTCTTATTCTACCACTAAACCCCCTAGAGTCTTGTGTAGTTACTGCATTGCAGCTTAACTCATCTTTGAGTGATCTTCCTCTCCTAAATGTAATCTGCGGGGCTTCATGTACATATTTTTCTATTTTAGAATCGGTTCTAAGAATGTGCCAATTTTGATTGAACATTTTTCTGATCTTATATGCTTGGTTGGAAAATGTCGTAATAAATCTGACCTGATTAGAACTCTCTACTGCTACTGGTCTAGGGTACAGTAAGTCAGGTCTTTGCAACGCATCTGCCTTGATTATAGTTTTCTTACTATACCCACATTGCTTAAATCTTTCACTCATCACCCGTTTCTCTTCAGTGTACTCCTTCTGTGTGCTGCAATTTCTCTTCGCCCTACTTAGCTCCCCATAAGGAATGCTTTGAATTTGGCTGAAAGGATGCGCGCTAGTGGCATTGAGGAGACTGTTCCCTGCAGTCTTCTTTCTATGTAACCTCGTGACCAGTAAGCTTTCCTGTACAATGATGAATTGTATGTAAAAGCGGAAGCATGGAGGCTCTAACCATACCGTGATAAAGCCGCAAGGCGAAACGCGTTGGTAGGGTGCTAACTTGCCAATAAATGAATCGAGCATCCTGGAGTGTCCTGGGCTTTCTTTTCTTGAAGGGAGAGATCTTTCCGTGATGTATATATATATATATATATATATATATATATATATATATATATATATATATATATATATATATATATATATATATCTTACAGAGGGGCGGTAGGCACTCTATAGGTACTGTTAGGGTTAGTCAGGTATAGGAATTCCTTGGATGTTTGCTCACTAATAACTTTGCGTTCATTTGACGGGTCTCCACAAAACTTTCCATACCTATTGCTTTTTTTAAATTGGTGGACAATGAAAAGTTTTGTGGAGATTTGTCAAGGGGGTGAAAGACAAAAGAGGGATCCCAAAATGCATTTTTTCACCAATTCATTTTCCAGAGACTTTTGTGTTGCACATAGCGCCTAAATTGCCATGAAATTTGTCAGGATTGTAGATTATGGTGTGCATTTATTCCTTTTTGGTATTACAGGTAAGTAGGGTAAGTATTTTGAAAGTTATAATGCATTTAAACCTATTGATATCTGTGACTGCTGCAGCTCCACAAAATTTCACAACATTTTGCGAAACTCTGCGGTACATGGCGATGACCAGTAATTTTGTGATTGGCTAATGACTGCCTTTACAAAAGTTAAAGGCAGCTATATTATTGTCTTTTTTGTTCCTACGTACACAGTCTTGTCACCTCACTCGCCACACTACAATAACTATAACTCACCACTCTTCCATGCACTGTGTTCTCACAAATGATGTCTTTGAGATGTCATAAGTGTTTTTATCAATGTTATGATTTTGTATGCTATAAGTCATGTAATATGCAAGGGTATAACCAGTACATTGAGAAGGCGTGAGTTATAGTCAATGTAGTGTAGCGAGTGAGGTGGCAAGACTGTGAACAAAGGTGCGCGAATTGTAATAATTAGGTGTTGCGTAAATTATAAATTTATATTATAACTATAACTTTAGAATTTCTAATATTTGTATAGTTTAAGTTGGGTTTGTATAGAAAGAATAAATAACGTTTTCATAACTATAACACTATAGTTTATCCTTAACCTTTGTTTTTTTCATATGTATATATACATATATATTTGTGTGTATATATATAGATAGATATATATAGATATATATAGAGAGATATATTCGCTGAAAAAACAAAGGTTAAAGTAAGGTTATAGTCAGTTGAAAATTTCAGCAACTTAAACAAAAAAAACCACCCCTGAATGTTATCTCAAATAACTTTAACTCGTGCTCTAAAGTAACTACAGCTCGCGCCCCTGCCATGCACAGTTTTGGCATCAATGTGACTTGGGGAGGAGGGCCACTCGCCCCTCCCTTTTAATTTATGCACGGACCCTGTGGATGGGGGCCCACCGCGGGTACCTGCCTCATGAGTCACTCAAACCCAACGCCCACATATACAAATATTTTTGTACCTTCATTTCTCAAAAACTACTGAACAGATTTGCACCAAATCACTATAAGCATACTTGATGAACCAAGATCTAGCTTCCTGCTAAATTTGGTGAAATTCCATTCAGCAGTTTTTGTGTAGCGCTGTTCAAAAAAGTCTATGGAAAATGCATGGGGATTCTGCATTTTGGGATGCCCCTTTTTCTGAGCCTCACTTTACAGATCACCCTAAAACTTTCCATGAAGATACTATTAAAAAAATAGCACTTTTTGGGAAAGTTTTGTGAATATTCATTAAACAGCACCAAAACTATTTGCAAACCAAAAAAGGTACTTCTTATGGAAACGCAGACTTAACTAGAACTACCCAGTGGCGAATGCCACAGGGTAAAACATCTCCCTTCTCTCTCTATACATTTATGTGTATGTATGTTAGGCATGAAAACACTTTCTTGCAAACACCACAAGTTTTTTGTTGTTGTTTTTTTTTTTTTTTAAAAAAGGTTACACGCTTTGCAAAGTGCAAAGCAAGCATACACCCCTACGGCATGCACTGTGGGTACAGAGGCCTGGCGGTTTGCCACAAGGTCGTGGCCAAATAAAGCAGCATGTTAACAACGTCTGCTGAAAATGGCCAAGCCCTCGTGTAGTGGATTTGGTGGGTTGGTGACCTGGGGCATACTGGTGGTGCACAGCGCTTGCCAGAAGTTCAATTCGCAAAGTATAGTTCCTGGTCGCAAAAATTAGAGTCGTAGATTGAGACTAGTTTTTGCTACCAGAAAGTTAGTACATCTGGCCCTTAGTGAATGTGTTTATTATCGCTCATCCCTGACGGAAATTACGCATCTCTTGCTGAGTAGGGGAATCGAAGTTTGCCTTGTTTCACTTTTCTGCCTGTACATTGTGTACTATTTGGCACATCAAAAACGTATAGATTCAGGTGTTCCAACAGCACCAAATAAATTAGTTCCGACCTGCTACTGGAAAATTAATAACACAAGAAAAACTGTAGGCTGTTTTTTCCTTGCTGCAATAGAGAACACTCTTAATTAGAGGGGTTTAAGATTTGTGTTCTCTCTGCCAGTCAGGAACAAAACAAGCTCAAAGGCAAAAGGCATTAAAGTGCTGAGGAGAGCAGAAAATGTATTCTTTTCAGAATTGTATTTAAATGCCAGCAGCTGCTACTTCCACATGGCTGGTCATATCTTTTTTATTTAAATTACAAGTTCCAGAGTTGATAGAATAAAGCTATTACAGATTAGGGCTGTGCAAAGTTGCAAGTATTTCCTTTGCAAAATTCATGCACTTATTGTGTGAGCTTGACAACCTTTGCAAAGATCACATTATGTTTAAGTGACAAGAAAAACGTCTTTTTGGGGAAATAATAGGAACATCTCACAGTTATTTTGGGGAATTATAGGGAAAAACATTTTAAAAGAAAACTATTATGCAAGGGAATCTTTACACAGTTGACCCAACTTTGCATTCTTTCGAATTGAACTCTTCTGGTAAACTTTTAATTTCACCTACTCTGCAGCAAACAGAAGTGACTGAGATTGTGTGTTTTGTAAAGCTGGGATTGCGAAATACTTTTATTTCTCCTTGTTTTTTCCTCTTTCTATTCTGCAGCATGCATAGAAAGAGGAAAATGCCATCAATGATTGTTTTTGTGCAGGAAGGTCTCCCTGCAACGCAGGCACCCTTGCAACATGACGCAAGTGTGCCTGCGCTGGCGCAGGAGAAGGATCACGGATGCATTGTATTGTTGCATCCCTGTGCTTTTAAAATGACACAGCTCTGTGCTGCAAAATGGCTTGCAGCACTGCGCTGCATCATTTTTTTTGTAAATAAGGGCCTCATTTACAAGCCCATTGTGCCTACGGTGCGTCACTTTATTAGACGCACTGGCAGTGCAATGGACTTGCCCATATTTACAAGGCCATGTAAAGTCACCCTGTGTGACTTTTCATGGCCTTGTAAATATAGGCCTCTTTCACGCATTACTCTGTGTGAAAGGGGCATTCCATGGGGGTTGCTGTGGGTGTTCCCACATAACATCCATGGAACCTGACACATCCCCAGATTTACAACATTTTGTAAAGCTGGGAATGCGTCAAAATCCGACGCCTCCCCACGGGAGGCGTAGGAGTGGTGTAACAAGGAGAAACACATTAATTTCTCCTCGTTTTTTCCTCTTTCTATGCGTGCTGCATTCTGCAGCACGCATAGAAAGAGGAAAATGCCATCAAGAATTGTTTTTGTGCAGGAAGGTGTCCCTTCCTGTACAAAAACAATCATCCCCGCAAAGCAGGCACCCTTGCAACATGATGCAAGGGTGTCTGCGTTGGCGCACAGCTGTTGGTTGTGTTCGGGCATAGGGGAGAAGGACAGGAATGCGTCGTATCTTGTAGATACTGCGCATTCCTGCCCTTTTATTTTGAAGCGCAGCAGAAAGGCTTGCTGCGCTGCCGTGCATCAAAATATAGTAAATGAGGCCCACAGTACCTTAAACATTTATCTCAGGAAGGAATAGATTTTCCCAGCAGTCTATGCCACTTGCCACTCTTCCTGATGGTAGTCCACTTTACTTAAGAGTCTTTCATGCAAATCCAGATCCAAAAAGGTTTGTGTGCATCAATATTGGAAGCTTTATTGACTGGCAAGAATATAACCCTCTCTGCGTTGGCTTGTCAACTAATCAGAGTTCTTTGTTACCTGTGATGATATGAAGCCTCAATCCAGTAACCATGAGTGTTTAAAGTGCTCTGTTAAACTTTCCTTTAGGCATGATTCATTGCCATTGAGGTCAGGCCGACAAGACGAGGCTTTGTGATGCAGACCACCTGCATTCCTCTACTGCCCCAAATCTCACCCATCTCTGGTACATGATGGAGAATGTCTGGGGATACAGCTGATGCATTGCCCTCCTCTGTTAACATTCTAAGATGTCTGGCGTCCAATCCCATGGCTTTATCTACATATTGGTTTGTAGCACCAGCAGGGTTTTTTCTTGCATAAAAGGGTGAGTTTCAAGTCCCCTTTTTTGGGCAATAAAAGAGTTCTACATCCCTATCACGTTCCGCTACAAATACTGAAAAATGGAATTGGTTCAACGGTTCAATTTTTCCTGCTCTTTCGAATTTGGTCTTCATTTTCCCTTTAGCCTCACATTGTTGAACGTACATATAGGGCATCCTTATGACAGTACTGTTATTCCCAATATCCCAATGGGACCGGTAACAGGAGTCATAGACATATCAGGATTGCAAGTAAAGTAGGAACACATCCCATTTTGAGTTTTTAACTCAGACACTTTGCTTGTTGTGTGAAAATCTACAAGAAAATGGAGAAAAACTGGCAGAATCAGGGGTAATTTCACAGCTTCAATGGGTAGTTCTGGGATAAAATACTGTCCCGCTCCTAATAGCCACAGTACAGCTCTCACTTGCATACTAGAAAATGTGTCTTTGCTTCATGTACAAAGTTATTTCCTACTTTGTTTTTTGCCTTTCTTCTCTTAAGCTCTACTTTTCCAAAAATACATACCTTTCTCATGTCTCTGAACTTACATGGCCCTGGCTCTTATGTATACTTGGAACTTCAAAAATGCTCATCTTTCTGCACTTTCCTTTTCCTTCAACTTGTATGGGAATTGATTTTATATATAGATTTATATTTTTTGTTTTGAATATCTTGCCCAGCATGAGTTTGATAAGTACATTGGTAAGTAGGGGATCTTTGCATAATGTGAAACTAGCTGAAGATCAAAAGTACCATAGAGTTGCAGCTCAGGAGACTGTTAATACGAAGTGGAAAGTGATTTATAATAGTTTACAAGACACTATAGAAATTGCAGACCCATTGAATGCCTCTGCCATACCAAATACCTTCATGGGTGAGCAAAGGAGGACTTGCCCCCAGGCGTAGGAATCACAGGCTACTCATGTGGGTGGCACAACCAGTGCTGCAGGCCCACTGGTAGTATTTGATTTATAGGACCTGGGCGCACGCAGTGCACTTTACTAGGGATTTACTGGTAAATCCAGTATGCCAATCATGAACAATCAATGATGATCACAATTTACACATGGATCACTTGCACATTAACACTGATCAGCAGTGGCAAAATGCCCAGAGTACACAAACCAGCAAAAACGAAGTCCAGTACACAGTCAAAAATGTAGGAGGTAAAGGCAAAAAGACAGAGGGAAACCACGCCAAGGATGCCAGGTCTAACTCCTGCTAAGAATTTATCAAATGTCTCACTCTGCCCTATATACATGTGGGAAATCTCCACCTCTCCAGAAGTACATTAAAGCATGATTTTAAATAATTTTCAAATGTTAACATCAAATTCATTCTAATCCCCACAATGATTCCCAGTCTGGTATGCAATCACAACCAAAGTAAATTCCTAAATCTTTCTTGTCCCTTGAAATCCAAAGAATGTCACAATAAACCTTTGCAGTATTCAACTGACATGTCAGCCCCATCCATAGCTATAGATCATAAATCCCTCTTCCATCGTTTCCAAGGAGTAGCAGGTTCCCCTTTCAGTTGTAAAAAGTTCAGAGGCGCATCCTACTGCTGCAGCAACACCTCATACCTGCAAACTCAGAAATAAAATTTGCAAGCTATAATGTTAAGCAAAAGTTCAATGCCATGCAACAACCACCGACTAATGGACAATG
This sequence comes from Calotriton arnoldi, assembly GCA_963921515.1. Lineage (NCBI taxonomy): Eukaryota > Metazoa > Chordata > Amphibia > Caudata > Salamandridae > Calotriton > Calotriton arnoldi. The sequence goes on along the minus strand of CAWUFW010000123.1, from coordinate 4,856,035 downwards.
GGGCATATTAACAAGCCCCTATCGCCACGGGAACGTCACTTTTTGTGACGTTTCCATGGTGATAGGGGCTTAGGCTTATTTACAAGGCAGCGTTAACCCACTTAACGTGGCTTAACGCTGCCTTGTAAATAAGGCCCCCTCTCACGCTATGCTTAGCGTGAAAGGGGTGGGCAGTGGGTGTTGCGATAGGCCCTCCGCCGCAACACCCACTGATTTTGATGCTGCCCCCTATTTACAAGGGCAGCGTAAATAGGAGGCAGTGCCAAAATTAAGACCAGGGAAAACCTGGTCTTAACTTGGTGAAACGAGGAGAAATGCTTTATTTCTCCTCGTTTTTGCCTTTTTCATGTGTGCTGCCTTGTGCAGCACACATGGAAAAAGCAAAACGCCTTGGATTGTTTATGTTCAGGAAGGTGAATTTTCCTACACATAAACAATCTTTTTTTTAAAAATGACATTTTGTAACTTCCATGTGTGCTGCATCAAGCAGCACACATACAAGTGACAAAATGGCATTTCAAGATTGTTTATGTTCAGGAAGGTCCCCCTTCCTGCAAATAAACAATCTTCCCTTGCACGCAGACACCCTTGCACTATGGTGCAAGGGTGCCTGCGTTGGCGCTACACTCCTAAATGTTGCGTCAGGGCAGGAGGAAACGCAAGTCTGCACCATATTCTTGTAAATATGGTGCAGCCTTGCGTTTCTGAAGTGGTGGGTGAGGCGTTAAGCCATGACAGCTAACGCCTCACTCCGCCACTTCTTTTTAAATATCCCCCAATATGTCTAGTCAGTGGCGGCTGCCTTCAATAAAACATGGTGGGGCGTGAAAGCGCTACTCACCATAAACTCTGAGCTGAAGCTGGTGCACAACTGCTGCAGCACTTCTCCCTTCCACGAGCCGGAAAAGGAAGGACTTCCTTTCTACTTGTGGAACAGAACTCCAACCAACCCTGGAGCTACTTTCATGCTATGAAAACAGCTCCAGGAATGGTGGGAGCAAGCACATCCAGCACTCATTATGAGGCTGGGGGCCTGTGCCAGCAATCCCCAGACTGTTTCACAGCCTTTGGATTGCTGGGTCTACACTGCGCATGTCGGATAGGATGGTGGTAGACAACCGGCCAATCCATCATGCGCACTGTAGACCAGTGTTGTCCTCCTGCATTTGCAGGATTCAGCCATGCCCCCACCCGTGCGGTGTACACAGCGCGTGCTGGTGGTGTGGCAAATAAATAAAATGGCATTGAAATTACATTTTATTTATTTGTGTTCGCCCACTGCACTTGCAGCAGGTGGGGAGACTCTCCTCCGCTCCTGAGGAGGAGCCGCCCGTGTGTCTACTATGCATGATACAGAACGATATACAACCATAACAGTGTTATGTCTGGATTTGTATAAAAATATAAATCACAGTCACCACAGTGGAAATCAATGTTGTAAGTACATAAAAAGTAGGCATATGAAGTTATCAGAGTACATACATTTTTTTGCAAATATTCACATTACTATTATTTTTCATGTGTGCACATTACAGAATTTGCTATCATTTCCTCTATGCATACCGGAAATGTAATGTGCAATGCGATCACAAATGAAGATATGATAGAATATGTGTGCATATCACAGATGAAATTTGTAGCTAAAACAAATCCATCATTCAAAAACTGAAACTTGAGTAAAAAAATCCTTATAATTGAACTAAATCAAAATACCCTATGAAGACGTAAAAGTGCCTGTAATATAACTATGAATGTAAAATTTCTGGTGGAGTCAATACCAATAAAACATACATTTGGTAAACTGTATCTTCCCAAAGCAAAAAGAGCAACGTTTGTCTGTATAAGAACTTAGCATGAAAGGGCCAACAATTACATTAATCTTTCACTGAAAGAGAATCATGTTCACAAACTGTCAGTCAGCCACATAGTTAACAGACCGCTGATAACATGAACATAATGCAATATAAAATGGCGACCAGTATTTAGCTACACAGCAACATGTTGGTGACGCAACCCGTGCAAGGCCAAAAGCAGTTTACAGAAAACACATTCAAAGCAGAGCATACGCTCCTTAAATCCAGAGTGTACTATGAAGAGAATCACACTCAACCATGTACATCCCTTGAAGCTGAACCAACAGGATCCACACCAGCAATTTAATGAGTCAATTAGGGACATCATCCTTTAGCAACACAGGTCTGTGTTGTCACCCTTCTTATAACAACAGATTTTATTGAATTTCCATCGTACCAGAAGGGCAGAGCCCAACAAGCAAAGCACAACTGAAATGCATAATAGAATATCTCTGGGTACTGTATAACACCCTCCCCCATAGTCTGCAGAACATCAGACCAAGAAAAACACCCATCCCCCCACCCCCCAAGTGCGCACCATACATACTTCGAAAACATTATATGTACAAGCCAAAGGAATTCCCATCTACGTCTTTTTAGCATTGATACTTTAAACAGGTAAATCATTCACCACCAGTCGTTCAATAGGGTCCCGGGTGGCAGTCTGCGACATTGAGGACAGATCTATACCCCTGTACTTGGCCCACCGAGACCAGATCTTCCCATGCTTCTGTGGACACCCCCTCGCCTGGAACACTGCAATCTCCGCTGACATGCACCTATCCAGGGCCTTTTTCCAGTTAGTTATACAGGGCGCGGACGTATCTTTCCAGTGCTGTGCTATGTGTCACCCTTCTTAAACATGTATATTATTCTTTAAAGGTCCCATGAATCAAAAAATATACAAGAAACATAACTCGTTTTAAAGGTCCTGGCCAAGAATGGTGGCCAGAGATCCAGAAAATATTATTGTCCTATTCACAGGAAATGTGCCCCTTACAGGGTACTAGTCTTGTCATGAAGCTCATGTAGATTTCATTAAGGCATTAGCCATCCACGTTCAATGCAATGTTAAGATCAGAGTGGAGGCCAGATTTTTGATCACAGTCAATACAAATTTTCAAAAACAGTGTAGAACCAGAGGCCCTACACGCAGCATTGAGGTCATCCTAAAACACCTCTATTAAACAGATGGCTTTACTCCTTAACTTTCAGGCTGTGTGCTGCACTTTTACAATAGACAACTTTAGGATTCTGAAGTAGAGATTTTGGGATCCTTCAAAGTTTCCACCTTGCTACATGCGCCTTGAACCACCAATATCGCCAACTAGTGTAACAAGCGGTACACAGCACTTGTAAAGTCCTAGCTACATAATTATTTATCTATGGAAACCCTTGATAACCAGAATATCTTATGATTCATGCCTAAGTAATGATAAAATAAAACTAACGCCACCTTCACACTACGGACAACAAAGTAACTGGATATTTTGGGGTCCAAGGAAGTCTTTCCAGTCACTTAACAGGCTCTGACTCCATGGCCTATCAGATTGAAAAACGTTAAGTTTGGGTTGTCTAAATTCCATCACCGAAAGAATACAGCAACTTTTATCTCTGTTTCACCTCATTGGCGCAATTACTGTTGAAAGCAGAACCTGACACCAAAATAAGCTCATTGATGGAGACCACACCTATCGCTATAGAAGTTAGATGAGTAGGTGCAGGATAAAAAGACCACTAAAGCAAGAGAAATAGTGTCAATACAAGAAATCCAGGACAAATCTGCCTTGAATATCCTGTCTTGTGTCAATGACCCAGGTCTTGAATCCCTACTTCTGATTCCACTGCACAGTTTGCAGTCAGCAGATCATGGCTCACTACTAATGGGGCATCAAATCCAACTGTGTGGCCTACTAAGCGTCATTAATCTAATAAAGGAAATCTGACAAATCTACCAACACGTTGCTGTAGTAACTAATTACAAGTAAGGACACTCCTTTCCGAAACTTGCGGTTTCACTGTAATTTGAACCATTTTCAAGAAGAGCAATCCCACAGTTCAAGTCAATCCTCATCCAAGTGAGGACACCCCCAGAAAGAAGACCCCTTGAAATTGGCACGGCTGGTATATTACACGATTAAAGACCTCCATATAATAGGGTTCAACTAAACCTGTCTTGTTCAATGATCATTAGCCTATCATGATCGCCCATCAGACCAGCAATATGCAAATCGATTCCGAGCGCCATTTAATCGGCTCTGGCATCCTACAGCCAAAAACTTCTAGTAAACCCGTAACTCTACAGACGGGTGACCACAAATGCAAATGCATTCTTAGGGCCACATGTACGACCATTTCATTTTGTGACCCGCAAATGGCGATTTTTTTGCGTCTCGCAATTAGTGAGTCGCACAATGAAATGACAACAGTATCTCAGACACTGATTGGGATTTCCAAATGGGTTGTAAGGGACTGCCTCATTAATATTCATGAGGCAGGTCGCAATTTGCGACCCATTGGGAATGGGCGGCACTCACAGAGATGAAAATTCAGCCATTTTATTTTCCCTTAAACGGGGTCATTTAAAAAAGAAACATGAAATGTTTCTGTTTCATGTTTTAGAGAAGGCAGTTGTCCGTGGGACCACTGCCTGTTCATCAAAAAACATTTTCACTGCCAATCACAAAGGGGAAGGGGTCACCTGAGGACCCCTTCCCGTTTGCAACTGGCTTACCACCTACATGAAGTAGGCTGTAAACTGCATTTGTTTTGCAATCTCATTCCAGTCGCAAACAATTGTAAATCCCCGTGTGACTCGCTATTGGGAAGGGACGCCCTTGGCACACCCTTCCTAATACCGACTCTCAAACTCTATTTTGCGAGTCGGTAACAGGTTACCGACTCGCACATAGCGTTGATCCATGCTATAGGCTGTTTTAGTGGTCGCAAATGGCCCAATTCGCTGTTTGTGGCTGCTAAAAACAGTCATACATGTGGCCCTTAGACTTTAAAATCACTGCATCCACCCAAATGCATTTTTATCGACATGTGTCCTTTCTCGTAACAAAATTAATATTCATTATGGACTACATACAAACTACCTCAAAAAACAAACAATTCCACTGAAAGCTTTGATAAACCCTAAAATTCCAATAAAGTGTATATTTTTTGTTAGACTAGAATGTAAACGTGCAAACACCAGAAAATGCTGTTCGTGTCTTTCCTTTCAGCCCTTGAGGCTGCTGTCTGGAAGGTGCACGGCACGTTATTGGAAGCAACTGTTGTCTCTTCCGGTCAGGAATAAAACAAGGCTAATGTCAAAATGTATAAAAAGCCCTGAGCAAAGCAAAACGATCGTCTCCCTCGGAAATGAATTTAAATGCTGACAGCTGTTTTGTGTTGTACTTTTGTGCGAGTTCTAAATGCACTTCCATCTCCAGGGGGGTCTGCAGGCAAAAACAGCGGTGATTGGCTACTGCGCCCAACAAACTAGAAGAAGTAACTGGTGGAACAGATGAGAGTGTAAAGCTAACAAGTGGGAGCTGGGCTCAATCAGCTTTTTCTTGTGAAAGGACAAACCTTTCCAACTGAACAGAACAAATGCGTTATGGTAATGAAGGAACAACAAACACAAAGGACCTAATTTAGTGGTGGGCGGTCATGGTGCGTGATAAAAAAATTGTCAGGGTTCTCATCTACTCACCTTTAGGTTCACCCGCCTCCTTTAGAAGTGAGGGAACTGATTGGTTTACTATTAGAGCCTCAGCCAGCTTCTGATTGGATACCTACAGGCGTTGGCCTGCTTGTCACAGGGCTGCCGGCTTTTCAGTGACAGAAAGCCCGCCCTTTTTTGGGTGTCCATACAACTCTGATTTTTCCTGTCAAGAATCGCCATGCTGTGCTTGGTGATCCTTGATAATATCCACAACACGCGTGGAGAACACTCCCTGCGCATTGTAAGCGTTACTTTGCTTCAAAATTAAATCCTTGCTTCAGGGGTTTGTTTCTGAAAAACAAAAAACAATGTCAGTAGGACCACAGTGATATGGCGGCCCAGCCACATTATTTACAAGACAAAAGCGTCACTGCCCTGTCAACAGGAGCACTATTGATGAAAACTTCCACCAGATTGGTGGGTACTGTAAATTGGGTGGACAGGCTAGCCACAGTTACCAAAAGCACGGCTTGGGCCGTCCTAACTGCTTGGCAGCCAATCCACCAAAATCAAAAGTACTCCCAAAGGTTTTTCACATAAATGAAATTAGGGGTATATTTACTATGATTTTGCACTGTGTTTGTGTCACAAAAGTGAAGCATTTTTTTCCAATTTACTTTCCAGTGCAAAACATTTTTGTGCTGGAATTTTGCTTGAAAGTAACGTGAAGCAGTGCATCGTGTGACTTTGCATCACTTAGCATCAAGGGGGCCCATGGGTGGTGCATGGGCATTCCCATGCAATCACCCATGGTTTTTGATGCAAAATCCTATCTATTAAAACAAGTAGACAGGATTTTTCATTCAAAAAAATAACACCCTTTTGAAATAGGAGCTATTGAGGAGAAATGCGTTTATTTATCCTTTCTTTTCTGACTTTGCACATGTGCTGCACTGTGCAGCAAACATACAATGTAGGAAACATTTTAAAGTTGGTCTAAGCATAGCATTTTGTACTGGAAGGCTACCTTTCTAGTACTAAAGTCATGCTAGGCTCATACAGAGAACTTTTCACTATGGTGTAAAGTTGTGGGTGTGTGGCGCTCTGCAGCCCGATTGTGCAGCAGCACTAGGGTAGATATGGTGCTGTACTGCTCTCTCCCTCTCACACAACACACCACAGAATGTTTGGGTGCTGCACCGTATTGCATGACATTTTAGTAAATATACTCCCTAGATTTTTGTGGTTGTACCTTCTGGACAGTTACAATAAGGGGGGTCTTGTAAGTACGTTGGGGGACAATCACATCATTTTAAATCACTGCATTTGAAATCACACCCTCCTTTCAGCAACAGATCCTCTTTCACCATGAGAATTGTTTCTGTTCCCTTCAATAATTAATATAAATAGCCTAATATTCTCTGGTGAGAGAAACAGTCCTCCACTGCACCATCAGTTGCTGGCAATAGCAACTAGATATTAGAAGATCTGAATTTAGAACAAGTTTGAATAAGGATCTGCATTGGGCCCAGGAGTTTGAAGAACATAAGTTAGGGCGACTTGTTTTTCAATCTTACATCCAAGTAAGAAAGCAAACAAACTCCTAAAGATGTCATTTGGAAAGAATCTTGGGAGAAACAGGCTTTACTTGAGGACTGAAGAGATCTAGCTGCTAGCTATGCATGGATTTCGAGTCTTATTTAGAGTACGGCCTATGTGGGTGGATGTCCTGGCCACCGTATTAAGAATGCATGATTATAAATGCCACTCCAAAGACTAAGATTTACAAGCCCCTTACGCCACTTTTGCGCCGCCGTTGCGTCACTTTTGTGACGCAGCGGCGGCGCAAACCATGCACCATGCTGCGGGGGATTTACAACGTGACGCATCTAGGGTGATGCGTCACGTTGTAAAGCCCTGCGCCACATGAAACCTGCGTCAGGTTTGATGTGGGTGGTCCGGCGCAGGGGGGGGGCGTTCCGGTGCAGTAAAGCCTCGGAAAAGTGCCTGAGTGAAATCTACAAGATTCCACTCAGTCACTTTTCCGACGCTGATGCGTCAAATCCTTACGCCTGCTTCAAGCAGGCGTAAGGCGTGACGCACCATGTTAGGGATAGGGCAGGTTGGAACAGTGCTGGAGTTGCGTCGCACTTGCGACACAACTTCAGCACTGCGCCAACCTTACACCGGCAGATGCGTCACGCATCTGCTTATCCTTGCGCCACGATGCACCGCATTGTAAATGCGGCGCATCTGCGGTGGCGCAAGGGCAAACTTGCGTGACGCATCTTCCCTGGCGCATCCCTGCTGATTTGCAGGGATGCGCCAGGGAACGTAAATCTGCCCCTAAGGATGCAACATCCACCACTTTTTGGCGGATATCCCACTCAGCCAGGGTCAGACAAGCCTATTGGACAATCAGGCAATGCCAGATGGGTTGGTCTGACATATCAGTATGTGGGCCGGTTTTTGGGTGTTTGTGGGCCTGTGTTATGATCTGCTGAGCCTGTTTTTACTGTTGATTTCCCTGATATTAAAACCGACATTGACTGTACCAAGCATAAATCCATGATGTCTTGCACATCTTGCAAAAACACTCATACAGTGTGTCTTTACAAGCTCAAAACTGCCCAATTTGCAAATGTGGGCAACCTTTTTGAACTTTCTAATTCACTACTCAGGGCCACTTTCGTTTTGGTGCCTGGGCCTATTTTCTGTCCCAGTCCTTAGCTATACTCTAAATAAAACCTTTTGTCTCGTAAATATTTAGGAACATGTTTTGATTAGCCACTGATGATCAGGGAGAGAGGCATTAAAAAAAAATCATCCGAGCACACGCTGGGAATTTTGTGCAGCTTTGTAGGCATCAGATGCCTAGGGACATACTACCATACTTCCCCTGGAGTTCAAAGGACTTTTATTATCATTGTTCGGCCTGGGTTTTGACAGAGCAGCTGTTAAGCAGATTTGTTGCCTCCAAAATACTTAGAGATGGTTTTAGGCCGCCCTTTTTAACAACTTGCATTTTTTGATCAACCTCTTTACAGACACTGGCTTGAGACTTTGTCAATCACATCCTAATCCAGACCAGAGGCCTAGTTCTCTCGCACCTGCTGCTACTGGCTGCTGAGGTTTATCTTCCTACCGCCAATGCAGCACTTTGCATTGAACTGCATCAGGGACAATTTTACAACTAAAGGGCTCTCTGCTGGCTCCCTCTTGTGTCTCCTCCTGCTGGCCCCTCTTGTGTCTCCTCCTGCTGGCCCCTCTTGTGTCTCCTCCTGCTGGCCCCTCTTGTGTCTCCTCCTGCTGGCCCCTCTTGTGTCTCCTCCTGCTGGCCCCTCTTGTGTCTCCTCCTGCTGGCCCCTCTTGTGTCTCCTCCTGCTGGCCCCTCTTGTGTCTGCTCCTGCTGGCTCCCTCTTGCCCCTCCCTTGTCCTGCTGTGTCTTGTGCTTCTTTTCTTCCACCCATTCTGGTTGCTTGCTTGCTCCTGTCTCTTACTCTTTCCCTTAGGTGCTTCATTTCCCCTGTCCATCACCTCCCATGACTCCTTCCTTTCCCTCCCTCTTTTCCCTGTGTGATCCCTGTTGATCCTCCAGATGCCACCTCCTGTCATTCCTATATCCCACCCCCTTCTGTGTTCTCCTTATTTCCTCACCCACCGCACAATCCAGTTCCTCTGTCCCAGCCATCTTTTTTTTCACTGTATGTACTCCTCATTCCAAGCCCTGCCCTTCACTTTCAGCAGTTTCTAAGTACCACAAGAGTCAGGTAGTTTTATTCGTTCAAGTAGAAAGAAAAGTAATCTATATTGAAGGCTCTCTTGTCTACAATAGAGTCCTAAATTTGTTAATTGAAAGTCAGGCAGCAAGGGAACCTTCTGATTGTGGTCACTGTTTGGAACCATGGGTTCAGTCACCACAAGTCAACCAGATCTCTGCTATTTGCTTATTCTTCTTCCTTTTAAGGAAGCTTAGAAATGTTCTTCCTCCCACTGTCTTCCTCCTGCAGATTCACAGTTACAAATGTGGTAAGTAGCTCCACCTGGATTACTGCGACTTACTTTACCTTGGTATCCACAATTATGACGCCAACAACTGGTCCAGAACACAGCGGCATGACTTCTGCTTGGCATTCCTCACCACATAGTCATCTCTGCCAACCTTACTCAGCTTTATTGGCTCCTGGTGTCAAAACCCTCATTGTTTAAAAACTTCTACATTTGCCCAAAGGTGATTAACGATAAGGGCCAATATTTTTCAGAAATTTTCTTTTCTTTACTCCCCACTCAAAACACTCAGGGCCTCATTTACAATCTTTAAACGTAGGGCATCTCTGCAAGTCTTCCTGCTGCGCTGCGCTGCGCTACGTCAAAAGAAAAGGGCAGGAATGCGCAGTATTGCACCAGGTGGCCAACAGAGTTCCCCATGGCACATCGCAGTATAGTGCAGATGCAGCAGGTGGCCAACAGAGGTCCCCGTAAGTATTCCACCTTCCTGCACAGTATATGTGCAGGAAGGTGGAAGACCTTCCTGCACAAAAACGATCAATGGAGGCAATTTCCTCTTTCTATGTGTGCTGCAGAATGCAGCACACATAAAAGGAGGAAAAAACGAGGAGAAATAATGGTATTTCTCTTCTTTGCGTCTCCCCTACACCACACCTAGGGAGGCGTAGGCTTTTGACGCATTCCCAGGTTTACAAAATATCATAAATCTGGGAATGTGTCAAATGCCATGGTTGTTACGTGGGAACACTAACCGTAACGCCCAAGGCACGCCTCCCTATTACAGGTTGAGGCAATGCAGTAACTGGTGCTGCTTTGCCTCAGTCCGTATCTACAAGGTCATGAAAAGCCACACAGGGTGGCTTTACGTGGCCTTGTAGATATGGCCCTGCAGTTTGCAGCGCAGGGCCATCACTAAAAGTGACGTTCCGACGGTACAACGGTCTTGTAAATGAGGCCCCTGGTTCCTCTCCAGCCAGGAAGCTACCACCACTTAAAATCTCCAAGATCCATACTACAGGCCATGCTTTCTCTTTCCTGAGAAAAAATTAATTCTCTACCACTATTTCACCATCTTACTTTTCATAAACTCTTATAAACTTGGCTATTTGACAATTAGTTTGCCCTCTGTCTCGTCGGAAGGGCTCTGGTGCTTCCAATAAGGCACTGTCATTGGGTATTTGCATGCTCTACAAATATAAGGAATTTGCTATAATACAGATTGCATTTAATAGTGCCATAGAAAGTTAAGTATCATCGGAGTCAATAAATCCTTTGTAAATACCAGATCTAGCACATGACCATGCACTGTAGATGACAAGACCATTGGTCTCATTGCCAGAGATGTGGGAGGAAAATGAAGTACTGGGGGAGACAAATAAAATGCGATGATAAAAATTGTATTTTTAAATGCCTTAGAGCGTCCCCTCAAACGACACAGCATCCAGCAGCTCCGCCTCTTGAAATTTTCTAATAAAATGAATGCAGATGATATTGTCTCTTCTGATATTCTCTCTTCACCTTGTACAAAATATGTTCAAAGCTGTGCCAGAAAACAGCCTGATGATACTGAGCGGTAGAACATCACAGTGTATCTGCAAAAGGACATGAGTGGAGTGGGGTCAATCGAAGATGATTTGGTTATAAACCAACATGACACGAAGCCATGGCCTGGCAGCTCATACTGGACTGTTCCTGTTAGAGCAGAAGCAAGGATTATTTTAATATGGTTGCTCCTGTCAGTAATAGCCCAGTGAGAAAAACTCGCAAAGGGCTAGAACTTGGCCAGAGGACTTAACCATTCACTGAGAATAATTCACTCATTTTACCCATCACTTTTTTGTTTTTCTCGGTGTCACTGCCCTGTGATGTGTAGCTCAGGCTAGAGTCCTGCAGCTAACTATACAATAGGGCTCAAACTGCACCTCACTGATGAGGCCCAGCAAAACTGAAACCAATCTAGGGTGTCTTGTGCAGCCTGTTAGGGTTGTATGACAGAACCCAGCAGGCATTTACCCCGCATGGCTTTACAATGCAGTCAGTACCCCGCCTGCGACGTTACCACGCATTTCTTTAGCACGCAAGTCATTACAACGACTTACCTTGGGGGGCGCTGGATTTTGGAATAGTATAAATTACTATTCCAACTCCAGTCTACACAATAGTAGGGAAGGTGTTGGACTTAAAAATACAGCACCAGTCCAGCAATGCGCCCCATACAGCAAGTTGTTGTAACGACTTGGGTGGTAAAGTAATGTGTGGTATAGTTGCAAGCGGGGTACTGACTTCATTGTAAAGGCTGTTCATCGTAAAGACTGCGGGGTAAAGGATGGTCCCCGCCTGGTAGTTTGACCCAGACAGATGCTGGAGCAACACCAAGGCTATTTGAAAATGTTGCTTTATGAATGGGGTTGCACAGTGGGCAAAAAATGATAGACTGGAATGTGTACCAATGTAACCCACGGTGTGATCATCTGAAGCATTTGACACACAGCTTTTTTGGTTTTCCTATGACTAATGAGTGAGTGAGTGTGTAATATGATATATTCAAAAAACGTAGTTTGTTTCCATGTTCAACCTTTGTGCCTAGTAGAATTTTGGATAACTAGAAGGGTCTGGTCTTCAATCCTTTTCGGCACAGGAGACAACTAGCAATTAAAATAAGAGGGCCATTTCTCTGAAAGTGATAACTTTGTTTATGGTATTATTTTTTATGTAAATGTTGTCCTTTAACAAAGTCATAAAAGTAACGTGATGCTGTTTCTGATTTAGTTTGCTACACTTTTGTCACACGTTTCCCATTGGTGCTACTTCTGGGGGCGTGGCGTATGATCCCAGTGAACAGGTATATAACCATATTGGTGCCAAAGGGAGAGGGTGTGCAAAAAAGTTACTTTGCTTATGGTGCACAATTATCCTGACATGGCCCCAGGCCTGGCCTGAAATCGCTCCTTAAAACAACTCTGTGGTTTGCTTCTCTAGCCTTCGCTGCTGGCTTGGCAGCTCCTTTAGTTGTGTGTCAGAAGGTGAGAGTGTAAAAGCAATTAAAGAAAGGAATCAGCTGTGAAGTCAGCAACTTGGCCACTTGGAACCTCGGTTTGATAAGATGCAGCAAGACACGAGGAGTGCAGATGATAAAGTGAACAGTTACTCTGCCAGAGTTTCAGACCACGAGACCTTTTGGAAAGAGATAATTAATCTCTAAAAAAGGACCTGGAGGGATGCAAATGAGCTGTCCAGTCCAGCAAGCCTTAGCTGTGCAGAAATAACACTAAAGGTATTGGCTTGCAGCAAAAGACAGGGGGTTATGAAACAGATGGTGTTTGGAGAAGGTTTCTAAATCTAAATTAAACATGGCAGAGGCATCGATTGCAGATAAAGTACAGAGTGTACTGAGCGCAGCTCTTTCACCAGTAGCTCATCTAAAATGAGATATAGTTAAAGCTATGAACTTCTGACAAACTTAAGAATTCCAAAGAGAGAAACTGCAAAGGTTAAAATGGTTAATTGCTTTTTTAAAAACTCTAACCTCCCTACTGCCCTTTAAATGAATATTTTCGCATGTGCACAGGAGTTGCAAAAGATGCAAATGTATGCCTTTTCCTCCAGGCCACCAGACACCAATCTTCTTAGAAGAACATGGCTCGGTCACGTGTGCGGTTAACACGCTAGGAGTTAACCAAGGACGACGGGAATGGAGGAGGAGTCAGAGAGCCACGTCTGCCGCCTACAAGACAATCCAATGCCTTCACCTATTGGTTCTCAGTGACCTGTGTATGACCCCCTCACAGTGATAATCAGTCACAAGGAAACAGGAAACTATGCAAGCACTGATGTGTCAACATGGATGCCGGTTCACCAGAATGTGAGGGACAGCGGAAGTGACATGGTACACTGTTGAGTTCCTAATGTCATCACAGGATTGGCTACTGATGAGGTAGATGAAAGGCAAGGAGTACACAGGGCTCTTAGGGTCTAGAGCCTATTTACTTCTTGTTGCTGTTGTCATGCTGATGGCCTGTGAGACCAGAGGCGGTATCACACATAGGGGGCGCTTTTCCTGTTTGCGCCACGGCGCACCTTTAAGCAGGTGCACCAGGTGCAAACAGGGAAAGCGCACCCTAATAGGTTATATGCGCTGCCCTCAAGCTGCTCCGTGTTTCTCCTTGCAGGCAGCAACCTGCCTGCACTTTTAAGAGGGATTAGAGATACCCTTGCAGGCAGGTGCAGTGAGTCACTGCACCTGTGTGCAAGCGATGTCTGGGGAGTCCATGGCAAAGAGATTACCTCATTTGCATGGAGCCACACCCCCATGCAAATTAAGGACCACCCTCTAATACTAGCGCTGGTGCTACATGTGCACCAGCTCTGTCTGTATTACAGAAAGGTCTGCACAAGCATTTGCGGCCCCTTCTGTAATACCAAAGTGCCCCTAGGACGCACAAAGCGGGCACAAATGCTAATTCCGCCCTGGGGGCACTTCTGTAATATGGCCCTAGAAGTAGAAAAGGAAGTACCAGTGGCATGAATGAGCAATTCAGGAATAGCAGTGGCTATCCCCAGCTACTAACATCCATGACAGTCGAATGATGACGGATTTCGAAATGAGAACATTTTGTGAATGACAAAAAATATTAAAACAGTAATATAGACATGAATATGTCTTAGGGCCATATTCATTAAAAAGTAACGCATTGCAGCAAGTTACCTTGGCGTGCTGCGTTACAGGGAAAGGGCAGGAATATGCCGTATTTATTACAATAGAGTGCATTCCTTTCCTTTTCCTAGTGCTGACGCATAATGGGCTGCCTAGTGCCAATGCAGACATTCTTGCACCATGGTGCAAGGGTGCCTGTGTTGCATGCAGGATTGTTTTTGTGCAGGAAGGGGCACCTTCTTGCACAAAAATAATCGTGAGAGGCATATTCCCCTTTCTATGTGTGCTGCACAATGCAGCACATATAGAAAGAATAAGCCTTCTAAGGCACAACTACCTTCTAAAGCGGCAGCAGCAGCATTTGAGCAAAGTTTGGGCAACAGGACTTATTAGTTTACAAATTAAGCACTGCCTGAATCCTGCATGTAAATCCAGCACGAGAAGCAGGACTTCTGAATGGTTGCAAGTGGGTTGCAGTGGTGTACTAAGGGTGATGCGGGGGGAGCAGTCCGCCCCGAGCTGCATGAGTTTTCGGGGCGGCGGCCTCCCCTGCTCTTACCTGCCATGTCGGGGCAGCAATCACCAGCCCCCCCGCTCTTCAATGCGTCCGTCGCAGTGCGGCAATCAGAGGGATCGCCAGCACCCCCCTGCTCTACAATGCGGCTGCGGGGCGGCAAGCGCAGGTACCGCCATGGGCGACCAATGGTCTAGCTACGCCACAGGTGGGTTTTAACTATCCCACTCCTGCCAATCTATAGAGAATATATTACCAGTCTCCTATGTGCCAGATCTCTTTCTGACTCTGCTAGTACTTGGAAAACATTGTCACCCTTGGGAATATCATGCATTCCCAGGGATCAGTCTGCCTTATGGTGCAAGACTAATCCTGATGTGGGACACCTCTGCCTGTTATGGCAACGCGTGTCTTGAACGAGATTTCATCAGGATGCATACAATCACAAGTCGAATTAGCTAACATGTCATTACTAGAGCCATCAGAGTTTTATGCACAAACAAGATGCTGTTTAATAATTATATAAACCTAATGCTTTTCTGTCTCTTATTAGTCCCTGTCTGTTGTAATAAAAAACTAAGGGGCATATTATCAAAGAAGAGCGATAAACATCGCTAAGCGCACATAGCGCGTTTCTGTTTATTGCCGTCTATCGCTGAATTACATCGCTGTGTTAGCGGCGTATCATCAACGCTTTGCGAACAGGCGATGTAATTCCAGCGATAGACGGCGAGAAACATAAATATCGCCTGAAATCCAGCGATGATTATGGAGATGCTTGCTGATAGGGGAGTGTGGTCATAACATGGCGATCCACCTCCCATTATCAGCATAGCTAAGTAGAAGAAAAAGCAGACATTAACTTCATGCGATAACCGCGGTTAGCGCGATTTGTTTTATCGCTGGGGCCGCATTGTTAATAGTGCGAAGTTGTGTTTGCCACGTTAATCATGCAGACATTGTGAGGAACGCCCACTTTGCATGTCATTAGCGATAATAATCGCTGACATGCAAAATGGAGAAAAAACGGCTACTAAATTAAGGAAACACGCGTTAGCGTGTCCTTGATAATAGTGCGATATTTTAATCGCCGCTTTTCGGCCGAAATCGGCCGCTAAAGCGGCGAAAATGGGCTTGATAATATGCCCCTAAATTTTACAAAGAGATTGGTGGGTGACCTTCCTTCACCTAGAGGAGCGGCGGTAATAACCTCTGCACCCCTGGCAGACTACCACCTGCTGTTTTTAGAGATCTCTGCCTCCCTGGCAGAAATCTCTATGCCATCAGGGGAGGCTCCTCTGAAGACCTTTTACTGAGCAGCTGCCATGTTTTATGAACTGCTTGGCAAACGTTTTTGTTTTTCAAAAACAAACTCCCCTAACACCCTGGGACTCTCCCAAGGTGTGGGAGGACACCTGGGAGTCTCCCAGGGTGGGGAGGTAATTTTTCTTTATTCCTCTTCAGACTAGTGGTCCCAAAGAGAAAACAACAATCATAAAAATCCTCCACTTTAAATAGGGCAGAGGGTTCGATGTAATATGTCGACGGCCCCAGGTCCTTCGATGTAAGGTTTCTGCCGGCAGAGCCAAGAGGAGCACTGTCTGACTCTAAACAGAGTGGGCAGGCTGTCATATTGGCAGACAGGATATTCTTCCACATTTGTGGCAGAGAACCATGTCCACCAAACTCTATAGCAGGCCCTTAGTCTTTCAAGGAGTAGCAACATTGTACGCACCCAACACACACAAAAATCGTCTCCCAAAAGAGGTACTCAATCACACAGACACACTCGAGGTTCATCCCCTCGCCAGCTCATGCATACACACATTGATCCATGCAACAACATACACAGTTACAGATCACAACACCAACTGGGAATCTATGGAAACAAAAACATCCCAGTGGGTAAGACTGCTAATTCTTGGTTGCGAGGTACGTGTGAAGGAAAATCATTTTTTTCAGTCATATTATTCATAAATGTTTTTTTCTGGTCACCAGTTGCAGATAGGCCTTCTTTTGTGAGTTGTTTACCCTGCTACTACTACTACGACTACTATTACTACTACGTACAACTACTGCCGTAAATGCCACTACTACAACTGCTAGTATTACTACAAATACTACTAATACTACCACAAATACTATACCTACTACTACTACCACAAATACTACTACCGCTACTACACTACTATGACTACTAGTAAGTAAGTAATTCTTTATTGTTTGATTAATAAAAACCATTACAATGAAAGCATTAGTGCCATGTGTAAAGCTCAAACCATTGATCATTTTAAGAATAAAATCTGTCAATTTGTTAAGGTCCTTAGCAATTCCATTGATCCCTGATTATTACGCAAAAGAACACAAAAATGCCTCATTTGTTACATACCGTACTGGGACATTGATACCACATATACACATCTTTGTCACATCTGTTCGTTATTCATAAAATATCATAAAATGATAAAACAGCACCATAAAACAATTCAATAAGACTGTAAACATTATGCACTATTGTGCAAATAAACAGTAAAGTGCCACTAAACTTACATTATGCTTCCATTGTTACATATTTTCACGGTCTTTACTATTTCATGTATGCATCTTTATCACAGTTGCTTATAATGGGAGTAACATATGAATATTAGAGAACGACAAAAAGACAGTTTTATCTGACTGTACACATTGTGTACCACTGTGCAAAAGAGCAACAAAGTGCATCACTGCTTGCACACGATTTTTTTTTAAACCTATTCTCAAAATAAAATAATCAGCAATTTGACCAGCATAATACTGTAATATTTGGTATTACATTTGTAAAAATTTTAAATGATTTTTCTACTCTCTGCTTTAATCTAAGCAAATTGTAATTCTGAATTCAGAAGATTATCAGCTAGAACGATAAACTTAGTGAATTGGCGAATCAGATGCATTGATCTTCCAGACAGACAAAGTATAGTGGCTTGGCGGCATGTTCTCACTCCATATTCTGTAAATGAAGGTTTCAGCAAAGTTCGGCGTGCTTGAAGTAGGCGAGGGCAGACACACACTATGTGCAATCGAGATTCTTTAAAGAAACCACAGAGTCTGCAACTGTTTGCTGTCCGTTGTTGCGTTCATCTAGGGGTGCCGTTCTTTGTCGGATATCTGCCAAGTCTTAACTTCACTTTTATGAGGTTTTAAATGAGCCCATGGATAGGGTTGGATCTCAAGTTTCTCAAACGTATTAATGACGGGCCAGGCATGCTTTTTAGCTGCTAAGGCCTCTTTATCCCGCAAAAACTATGACTACTAATACTGCTTCTGCTGGTGTTACAGCTACTATAGCAGGATTTGCTAGGAACACACATTTCTCAAGGTTTGTTAAAACAAGTAATGTTTGTTTGATCACAAAAATGTATAGCACTGCATACTTGTGGATACATGCAGTTCGCTGGATTTTGCAGTAAGATTTCTGTTGTAAAAATAATTTTCAAAAACACAAGAGAGAGAAAGGGATAACCACAAATGTGGAGGGTATACTCCTGATCCCCTTTAAATTACGTAAACAAACAATAAGAGGAGTACAACCAGGAGACACAGTGAAGTCTCCAAAGTATTGGGATAAAGGGCACAAGAGAGGAAATATCCTTTCTTAAGAAGACCTCACTCACCAACCTAGTTGGTGACATGCTTCATCATCGGGGTCCCACCCGAATGGCCGAATGCCATCCGGGTGTGCTTCAACACCTGATTGCAGTGGAGCAGGTTTGTTTTCTGTGTAGGTGAGTGAAATAGTGATTTAAAAATTGGCCAAATATAACTCAAAATTAGTATTTTAATAATAGAGCACCTGGACAATATTAAAAAGAATTATAAGACACCCTTTTTGGTTAAATTGACCAACTGGTATCTTTAGGTAAAAAAGTGCAAAAAAGTGCGAAGAAAAAGGTCTACATGTTTCAACCTAATGTCGGTATTACTAGGTTTTCGTCAGGACCAAGAGTACGTGACCCGGGCGGTCTACACACGCTAAGGTGTACCCTGCCCTTGATCACTGTTACCTAACTCTGTACTCACAGTTAGGAGACCTTTCATCCTAGTAGTTGAAAGGAAAGAACCTGAAAGAACAAAAATGTACAATCACAGACAAACAACACATAAAAATATAGCGAAGATTCTCCAAAGATAAGTGCTCAAAAATATCCCAATTGCGAGTTTTGAAAAAAGCGTTAAAAAGTACACATTTAGTGAACATCTGTCGCCAAAATTCAGAGACAGTATATGGCAATGTGCACATGCATTCAAGTGAAAAATTAAAGAAAAAGTACCAGCCATTCACGACATTCAGTCCAGTTGATTCTATATACACTCTGGCTGGCAGTACTTATCACGAGATGCAAACAAAAATACAAATAAAGATAATAAAACAAACTAAAATAAACGCGGATAACAATTAGAAACCGTGGGATTATCATATAACGCTACTTGTGATTTTCTTTTAGGAGTGAGTGTCTACGCTCGCATTACATAGATAAGGACATATTTAGTGTAATTATGATATTAATAAAGTCGAGCGTATCATGATTAATTACAACAATGTCAAGAGCTTACTATGTAACGCATGATTGCGTGCCTCATGGGAAAGGGGTCATGGTGCTGGCTCAGTTGCGTGATCTGGAAAAATGAGCGTTACGAGAGGAAAAAGTCATGAGGTAAATGACCAGTAAGGAGGAATAGAGAGGAGTAAGCGGAGCCCACCCGCGTTGAGTTGGAGTACTTACAGCGAGTCACCAGTCACCGGCTGCTACGCCTATACTAAAGACCTGCCACCGCTCCCCGAGGGTTCTCACAACAGAGCGTCCTCGTTAGTTAGTAAGTAAAAATAATTTTCACAAAGTTTATTGTGAGAACACGTTCGTTTACACGTTAGTTTACTTATGCGTGATATTGGAGCTGATCTTGGCTCATATGTTGTTTTGCTCTCTTGCATGAGATGGGATGGATGTCTGTGGATGAGAGTATTCAACAGTGGAGTCTTCCAGTACATTAGCTGGATTATGTGACTCAGCAACTCAGGCTGGTGTGCCTGTGACATCACAGTGTAATGCCCAGACTGGTGTGCACATGACCAGGGTGGTGCTTACCTTAAAACACTCCCTGGTGCCCCTCTTATATTTAATATAGGGAATCCCAGTCTCCTGGAGTGATGCTCAACTCAGCTGAGCCTCCTCTTGGGGTGGTGAATCAATGTGGATGAGAGATGGCCCACAGACAGGTTATGGTACCAGAATATCATAGGCTAAATATCGGTTGGCAAAAATAGTGTGCCCCAAATATCATTTAGAAAAATATCACCCCACTGGAATAAAAAATGGAAAATCCACAACCAATAGACCAATATTTTTCTAAAAGATATGTAGGCTTTAGGGTGCAATATTTATAGCGACATTGTAGGCTTAGGTTTTTGTGTGGGCTGCCAGAATCCTAAAAAGTGCCTCAGCTTCAAGGGGCTCCTTGTTACAGAAGGGTGAGAGGTGTAGGTAGGGTGGCTGAATGATGGGTAAACGAATGGTGAGTGGTCCTATAAGCGCCTGGTGCACCCTATTTTCAGTGTAAGGTAGAGTATGAGGCAACCTTTAATCTTGTGAAAGTTCTGCACCTGGGTAGGTGTCTCACTAGAAGGTGAGAGCATGTTATCTAGAAAGACATCCTGGAGAAATATCATGCCTTGTCCCATTGAGATCAGAATGCATCACCAAGGTAAGGTGAGGGAAACAACAAAGTAAGGCTACACCTCTGTTGTGTAGGAGAAATTACCTCTCACTGGGGCTCTAACTGGGATAGCAAGAAGAGAAACTAAGTGGTAAAATATGTCCCTTTCAGGGTCCTGAAGCTGTGCAATGCTTATAACAAACTGAGACACAATGAGATAATGGGAGGATGTGTGGGGGAGGGGAGGCTATGTATATCTCCAACTAAAGAGAAAAGTGAGATGGTCATTCATAGGGGCTCACATATAATCATAGATGCAGAACTTGACCGTGAATAACGAAGGGTGATCCTATCAAAGCTGACAACCCACGCCCTTATCTACAGGCTAGCTTTGTGGCAAGATTTGCCATTGACAAAAAAACAAATCTGATGAAGGAATCAGACAAAGATCACTAATAGGAACCAGTATACAAGAATTTTGCAACACAAACAAACTCCATCCACAACTGGTCCTAGACAAGTTGTCACCAGTTGAATCTGGCTAAGTTGCTTTCAGAGCTTGGCTTCACAAGCGGATGTTGACTGTCATGGACTAATGTGATGCCCCAAGGAATAGGTTTCTATGGAGTACATCTAGTAGGACCAGTCACCAGAATACACCTAAGTCCTCCTGAAGCTTTGTTCCATCTAGAGTCCAACCTCGTAGGTTGTCAGGAGCCTTTCTAAAGGTTAAAGGCTTTGACTTCTGCTATCATAGCATTCTTTGGGGCAGATGTTTCATCTGGAATATTAATATGAGTACATTCTCACTACATCGAGTCCTCTACACTGCCATCACTACGTTGTAGGACATTACATTGTCAAATATAAGTTAAGAGAAGTAGGTAATTAATTAAAAAGAATGGTACGGTAGCTTAAATAAATAAAAAAGGTGGCTCAAGCAGTGCCGATTGGCTGCCCCTCCACCTCCAAGACCATATAATGTGGAACAATATTGTGGTAGCGATATGTGGCACGTGATATAGTGAAATACATCCGATTTGCAAGTTTTAGATCACAACTTAAAATATTGTAGTCATTTATTATCTGAAGCCATTTCTCATTCTAGCACACCACTAGTGATATTGTGAAGCTGTTCCATTGTTTAAATGACATGTGCTGCAATGAATACTTTCCTATGCTTTTGAATTCATCCAACTCTATCAGTCAAAAAGTTTATTTTATACACTCAATTCAATTTAACTTTCTTTACCTTTGGTCCCCTTTTCATTTGTGGGCAGCTTTGTGGTCCTCTGGTACTATAAAGTGAGGCATTGAAATCTGCTTTGAAATGGAGTCTTGTTGAGTGAGACTACCACTCCCTCCCAGTTCTCTAGACCTTTGCAGGGAAACAAATTAAAATGTTCCCGAGAAGCATTTAATAGAAAGCAATACTTTTACAAATGACAAAAAGAAGAACAATGGATACTTTCCCTTTACCATGACAAAACCACAGTGCCAAAATGCATGAGTTAATATTTATGATCACCAGCTACAATTCCAAAAGCCCCAGTTACCCCCACTTGCCTTTGTTTCTATACACAGCAGCCATTTTGAGGATCTTCCTCTTTTTTGCTCTACTAAATCATGATTCTTGCTGTAATATATTCCTATACTGGGGATACTAACCTCTCATCACAATGAAAACTCATGAACTGAATGATCAATGTCACTCAAATTCATCTATGTGGTTCACCATTGACTCATGATGCAGTATAGGAAGACACACCTCTGTAGTAAAAAACACAAACCTTGGGGGGGAAGTGGAGGAGGGTTGTAGGAGGGATTCCCAGGGCACTTAACCAGCCCGAATGAAAGAGAACCTAGATAACCTCTGCTTCCATGTCATTTATAAAATTGAAGCTGTCTGTCTAGTGCTTCTCAGACAATCTTCATTTGAACCCACAAGAGATGATGGGAGGAATGCTTGCAATAATGACTGGCAAACGCTCGGGGTAGCATTCCAACCCATGGTTCTTTTGCCCACCATGCCACCTCAGTTTGGACCCACACATGTGCAAATCATTCTTCACCCTGCTCCAATAGGAACACTCCAGCCCAAACTACCAGGCCAGGCTCTCCGTGAAGCGGAACCCAAGCAACCCAAGACCAGTTTAACCCTGATTGAGGCTTTTCAGTCTGTTTGGCAATTTACATATTTCCAACTTCACAAATCTGCTAAAAAATGGTGGTAAAAAGTCCGCAACATGCAGAGCATTACAACCAAGGACACGCAATAGTACCAGTAAAAACATTTTGTGATCGGATCCCATGTCTTAAATTAGCAATTCCAGTGATTCATTTCTCTGATATACCCCAAGAACTGTTCCCTGTGAGAAATTTGTTGGGAGGAGTGTATGGTGTGGTTCAAATGACAATCTGAGAAGTAGAGATGCATCACAACAATAACAAAAGAAGAACAAGGTTATGTTTCTTGTCTTTATTTTCTTTGTTTCTCTTTTTTTCTCTCTCTTATTGTAAATGTTCACACATGTAAAGTGAAGACAGCATAACCTTGTTCTTCATTTGTTATTGTTGTGGTGCATCTCTACATCTCATATTGTCATTTATAACCACTCTTTGGTTTATGCACCTTGGCAGCAGGTGCTTGTACTTTATGCACACATTGATACTTATTTATGGTTAATGATAATATTTGGAACTAACAAGTCAGGAGCAGTCTCCTATGTCTGCTGCTTCGCTTCTATGGTGTGGTTCACTTTGACGATATGCTGGGAGAACTTGTATAGATGTTGTATCAAGGGAGAATCTCGAAATTCTCCCAAATGGTTGGATTCATGATGTTCAATAGTCTTCACAACCTTATTTATTAGCAATACAGCTGGTTTCAGGAGGCCCCGTTAAACGCCCCACCACCATAGAATAGGCCACAAAGCCAAGAGTGTCCTCCTCTTGATATTGGTGTTGTATGTGTACTTGGCCGATTCATGGATGATCTAAAAAGTGGTTTTACCAATCTGAAAACAAAGCTCAATTAGGACATGGTTTAGTTAGCCTGACTAGGCCTCAGTCAGCAGGCACTGACATCTGTTTGTGTTTAGAGAAATAAATGTGCATTTTTATTATATGTGAACGAGCCGTTCCACGTTCATGTTCTATGTGTGCTTTTCCATTTCAGAAAATCAGCAAAATAGAAGCTTAGGGGCCGATTCCGATCTCGGTCGGAGGCGTGCCTAACATCATTCGGTCGGGAAAAAAGCCATGCGAATGCCTGTTTCCCGACCGAACCGCACATTATTCCGAACGAGCAAGTATGATGCGCATAACAGCATAGATTCCGACCCAGTCGTACTCACCCAATCCAGGTCCTGTTCCCCGACCGAGCCGGATCCGTAAACGCAGAATCGAATCGCACGGAAGCCAAAATGCAGCCCCGTCCGGCCGGACAAGTACGATGCGCTTCCCGTACGCGCCGAACCCGTCGCTACGCACGGCACGTCAAAGCATCCGGTCGAGGTGCACATAAGCTCCGATTCGCGCCACAACACGATCCACGGCTACGAGACGAACACGCCGGCGACGAGGACGAGGCGAAGCAAAGAGAAAGACGAACGAGACGAACCAACCATGAATCCCTTCGTGCCGATCCTACCAATATTCTACCTCTATTACCGGAACAGGCACGGACGCGTACGGCGCAGAAGGTAAGTCAGACACCAACAACAAAAACAAACTACACGTACCCGACACATCACACACAGAGGGATGCAGAAATACCTACACCAGCAACAGCAGCACCATAGGGGCGGGATGGCCCTCACCAATGCCACACATACACATAGGGGCCTGTATGCCTACCACTACTACCACCCCTACCCATGGGGGGCCAGATGCCTACCACTACTACCACCCTTACCCAGGGGTGCCAGATGCCTACCACTACTACCACCCTTACCCAGGGGGTGCCAGATGCCTACCACTACTACCACCTCTACCCATGGGGGCTGGATGCCTACCACTACTACCACTCTTACCCAGGGGGTGCCAGATGCCTACCACTACTACCACCCTTACCCAGGGGGTGCCAGATGCCTAACACTACTACCACCTCTACCCATGGGGGGCTGGATGCCTGTCACTACTACCACCTCTACCCATGGGGGACTGGATGCCTGTCACTACTACCACCCTTACCCAGGGGGTGCCAGATGCCTACCACTACTACCACCCTTACCCAGGGGGTGCCAGATGCCTAACACTACTACCACCTCTACCCATGGGGGGCTGGATGCCTGTCACTACTACCACCTCTACCCATGGGGGGCTGGATGCCTGTCACTACTACCACCCTTACCCAGTTGGTGCCAGATGCCTACCACTACTACCACCCTTACCCAGGGGGTGCCAGATGCCTACCACTACTACCACCCTTACCCAGGGGGTGCCAGATGCCTACCACTACTACCACCTCTACCCATGGGGGGCTGGATGCCTGTCACAACTACCACCCTTACCCAGGGGGTGCCAGCTGCCTACTACTACTACCACCCTTACCCATGGGGGTGCCCGATGCCTACCACTACTACCACCCTTACCCATGGGGGTGCCAGATGCCTACCACTACTACCACCCTTACCCAGGGGGTGCCAGATGCCTACCACTACTACCACCTCTACCCATGGGGTGCCAGATGCCTACCACTACTACCACCCTTACCCTGGGGGTGCCAGATGCCTACCACTACTACCACCTCTACCCATGGGGGCTGGATGCCTGTCACTACTACCACCCTTACCCAGGGGGTGCCAGATGCCTACCACTACTACCACCCTTACCCATGGGGGTGCCAGATGCCTACCACTACTACCACCCTTACCCAGGGGGTGCCAGATGCCTACCACTACTACCACCTCTACCCATGGGGGGCTGGATGCCTGTCACTACTACCACCCTTACCCAGGGGGTGCCAGATGCCTACCACTACTACCACCCTTACCCAGGGGGTGCCAGATGCCTACCAATACTACCACCTCTACCCATGGGGGTGCCAGATGCCTACCACTACTACCACCCTTACCCAGGGGGTGCCAGATGCCTACCACTACTACCACCTCTACCCATGGGGGCTGGATGCCTACCACTACTACCACCCTTACCCAGGGGTGCCAGATGCCTACCACTACTACCACCCTACCCAGGGGGTGCCAGATGCCTAACACTACTACCACCTCTACCCATGGGGGCTGGATGCCTGTCACTACTACCACCTCTACCCATGGGGGCTGGATGCCTGTCACTACTACCACCCTTACCCAGGGGGTGCCAGATGCCTACCACTACTACCACCCTTACCCAGGGGTGCCAGATGCCTACCACTACTACCACCTCTACCCATGGGGTGCTGGATGCCTGTCACAACTACCACCCTTACCCAGGGGGTGCCAGCTGCCTACTACTACTACCACCCTTACCCATGTGGGTGCCCGATGCCTACCACTACTACCACCCCTACCCATGGGGGTGCCAGATGCCTACCACTACTACCACCCCTACCCAGGGGTGCCAGATGCCTACCACTACTACCACCTCTACCCATGGGGGTGCCAGATGCCTACCACTACTACCACCCTTACCCAGGGGTGCCAGATGCCTACCACTACTACCACCTCTACCCATGGGGGCTGGATGCCTGTCACTACTACCACCCTTACCCAGGGGTGCCAGATGCCTACCACTACTACCACCCTTACCCATGGGGGTGCCAGATGCCTACCACTACTACCACCCCTACCCAGGGGGTGCCAGATGCCTACCACTACTACCACCTCTACCCATGGGGGCTGGATGCCTGTCACTACTACCACCCTTACCCAGGGGTGCCAGATGCCTACCACTACTACCACCCTTACCCAGGGGGTGCCAGATGCCTACCACTACTACCACCCTTACCCAGGGGGTGCCAGATGCCTACCACTACTACCACCTCTACCCATGGGGGTGCCAGATGCCTACCACTACTACCACCCTTACCCAAGGGGTGCCAGATGCCTACCACTACTACCACCTCTACCCATGGGGGCTGGATGCCTACCACTACTACCACCCTTACCCAGGGGTGCCAGATGCCTACCACTACTACCACCCTTACCCAGGGGGTGCCAGATGCCTAACACTACTACCACCTCTACCCATGGAGGGCTGGATGCCTGTCACTACTACCACCTCTACCCATGGGGGGCTGGATGCCTGTCACTACTACCACCCTTACCCAGGGGGTGCCAGATGCCTACCACTACTACCACCCTTACCCAGGGGGTGCCAGATGCCTACCACTACTACCACCTCTACCCATGGGGGCTGGATGCCTGTCACTACTACCACCCCTACCCATGGGGGCTGGATGCCTACCACCAACACCACCCCCACTCATAGGATGGACAATGCATGACACAACCAGCACACCACAACCTAGGGAATGCAAGAAAAAGACATCCCCCAACACCATGACAAGCGTGTGTAGACTGTGTCAAATGCCTACAATACTGAACATGACTTTGAACATACAATGTGACCCCCTATCACATGTGCCACACATATATGTGTGTGGCCCCCACAATGCAAGCAGGCCATGACCATTGTGGCAATGGGGATCAAAACCCCATCATCACAGTGAGCAAAATGTAAGTGTGGGGGCCCATAGCTGAAGCACATTCAGAACATTGTGGCAATGGGGTCCAAAACCCCATCATCACAGTGACCAAAATGCAAGTGTTGACAAAGAAAAAGCTGCAACTGCCAAACTGCATGGATGATTCCTGGTCACAGAACATAAAACACATCAGTGGCAAAGTAGTGCATGTGTCCCATTGCAACATAGATTGGGGGAGGCAAATACTGCAGTGCAAATAAGACATACCTTTGGCCATGTGCAGACAAACAACACCCATGGGGGCTGACACTGTCAACATTCATCAATGACACAATGACAGAAGTGACCATCAGAATGCAGACCCACATATTTGCACCAATGGGCACACAAATGCAGATACCCTGTGGAGACTGTAGATGTGAGGTGAACAGATACCATACCATGGCAGCAATGGGACACACAAACCATGATCATTGTGCTGACCGATGACCTAGGAGTCCCAGGGACAGCAGGGGAAACCCACCAAACAACATACAGCCAATGGCACACCAAAGATATGCCAATGCAGTGGTGCAGATGCACAAACACAAACAGGCAGACCCACACTGCACATCAAACACAACAGGTGAGGGGGTTGTCAGTGTCCCCAGGCAACCACACAACACATGAGGAGGCCTGAATACCAATTACACAGATGTGCATACAGTGCCACACAAAGGTAACTCATGGATCCAAATCCCCTATGTGGGCAATCAGGCATTGTCAGATGAGAGGGAGCACAAATCACACATGTCACACAAGCATGTAGGAACAGCAACTGACACAGCAAGACACAGACACACCACAGCACTACCCCCAGGGCCCCCACAATGTGGTGACCCTGGGCTGCATTACAATCCCACTGTGATGACAAAGCTAAATGTCGTTCACACTGTGAACCACAGTCATGTGTCCTGAGCAACAAACTACCATCACACCTATACAAGCACAAATCAATCAGCACGGCCAGTAAGCCAAGGCCAACATGGAGGCAGGGGTCTAGCCGGGCAACAACTCTCATCTGCACACACTAAACACCACACACCTCGACCTCCAACAATGTGCAGCAGTGAAGCACACATGCACTGGTGACATTGCACATGCACCCATGACAATCCCAGGGCGGTGGGTGGGAACCAAGGTGCAGAAACACATCACACATGGCCACTCAACAAGACTCCTGAATGTCTGACACACTGCACACTACGCTGTACATGGACATGACGGCAATACCACACCAACCAATGGGATCCCAGCCACAGTCACACACCAATGAAGAAGCCAAGGTCACCCACAAAGAACACACATAGACAACTACCAACATTGCAGCCCGGACCCTGAGGAGTGCCAGCAGTCACACACACAACGTGTCACAATCACTGAAAGATAACACAAACAGGAAATCACATGACAGGTGTAAACAACAAGTGCCAAGGGGAATCCTGACTGTGACCCATCTGCGTCTGCACACAAACTCAGCCCTGACAGCAAACACACCTATGGGTGACACCCTGATGACCAGTAATGTGCCATGCACCCACATCACAGATAATACAGGGAGAAGACTTGGGGGAACATAGGTCAACTCAGCAAGCATCACAAACAGGTACAACACCAGGGATCCCAGCATGCACAGCAAAACGGAAGTGAACACACAGACATGCTCATACAACACACACCGTGGGCGCAGGCAATGTCACAGGAGTACACACTGCCATGAGGGGACTCCACTCCTGTGTGAGGAAAGCTGTGCCATATGTTGCCTCAGTAGGGCTCCATCATGTCAGCTGAGCACTTGGTCACACAGTCAACAATTAGCACCAAATGAAGGCTCCCGTCACATCAGCCTGGTCATGGGAGTGCCAACGAAATCATCAGCACAGATCCAACACACATGTATAGCAATGTTGCACTGACAACACAGATGAGTCCTTCCCCATTGATGCCCAAACCTGCATGTCCAGTGGAGATGGCCACACGGTCAGGGAAGTAGACTAATTGAACAATGGCAGGCACAACAGATGTGCAGGGGTGGAAGCCACAGATGTGAAATTGCTAATGTAAGTAGGAAATCCCATTGCCAAATATTGAACACATGACACCCTCAGATGCTGCTAAGGATGACATGGATACACCACAGGATAGGACACATTCCCCTGGACCACATGTGTTCCTGCACAGTAACACTTCATTATCATGAGACCAAATATCACCATCACTGCAGCAAGGGCATGGTTAGCATCATCAACAACATGTACATCAGAAGCAAAAGCACTAGAGAACAGAAAGGTGCTTTATTCAGCATATGTGGGTCTAACAGTTGATGTCCAGCAAAAAATTAACAAAGGCCAATGGCCAGTCCAACATGAAAGTCAAAACAGGGTGACAGTGGCAGATGTCACCCTACGCATGCCTGCACTGATGAAAACCAGGGACAATCCCCTCGGAGGGGCATACGGGGGGCAGGCCAGGCACCGCAGGGACAGGATCATGGCTCACCAGAAGGAGGCAGGGAAGGGGTGGTGGGTGCTGGAGAGCCACTGACAACTGCAGTGGAGGTGTCTGACATGGTGTGTGCCGGCACAAGTGGGGGCATGACTCTGATGGTGTGGGTGCCGGCAAGACTGCAGGGGACCGTGCAGATGGAGTGGACAGGTTCCCCACTGCAGTGCCCAAGTCAGACAGGGTGGTAGTGGACTCCACTGCAGTGCCTACCTCCAGGGGAGGAGAATGGGGATCAGGTAAGGTGGGCAGGACAGAGGGGAGGACACCGTCTCCACACCAGTGGCACAGACAAGCGCAGCGGGGGGTGTGGGGCCGGAAGAGCAAGTGGCAGGGGAGAAGGCCTGATCTTTTTGGGGATGGTGTATCTGTGGGTGGGGGTACCTGGGGCAGGGTGTGGTGGGGGCACCTGTGGAGTGGGGGCCTGAGGGATGGAGGAAGGAGACTTGGTGCCTGAGCTGCAGAGCGGCGGCGGGGTCTTGCTCTTCCGGGTCCGGGGGACTTGCGGATGGGGGCGTCAGTCGGTCTGCGCCTGGGAGAAGGTGTCCGGTGGCGAGGGGCACTCCGCTCCGTGTGGGTGGGCTTCCTCTTCCCCCTGAATGCTGGATCAGCTGGATCGGAGGGGAAGAGGCCGAGGTCACTGAGGAAGAGCCGCTGGGTCTTTGGGGTTGCAGGTGAGGCAACGGAGGGGGCTTTGGAGGGAGAGGCAACTGTGGACTGCGCAGTGCTCGTGGATGCGTGTGTGTGTGACTGGGCCCCATCCCCTGTGAGTGTGGTTTCAGTCCCCTGACTGTGCGTGCCTGTGCGTCTTGTCTGTGGCGTGTGTGTGTGTGTGCTGCTCGTGTCTGTGCTGGTGTGTGCCTGTGCCGGTGTGTGTGTGCTTGGGACAGGTAAGGTGCTGGGGAGTGTGGATGGGGCAGAGACAGGAGGGGTGAGGGACTGTTGGAGGAGGGACACTGCTGCCGTCAGGGAGGAGTCCATGGACCTATTGCCCCTCTGTAGGGCAGACATGCCCGATGAGATGCCCTCCATGAACGACACCAGCTGAGTCAACAGAGTGGTGTGTGCATGGAGGACACTCAGCATCGCTGTCTGCCCTACATGGAGCTGGCAAGGAGGTACACAGACTCCTCACTCAGGGCAGCAGGGGACACAGGGGCAGGGGTGCGGTGCCTGGCCCGAAGGAGACACGCTCCCGAACATGGGAGCCTCCACGGACCTCGGGAATGGGAGCCGATGGGAGGGCGGTGGTGGTGGTGGCGGGGACAGCAACACTAGCTGGGGTGTGGTGGCTGCTGACACCCACCTCCATAAGGGAGTCATCTTCCGAGCTGCTGTGGTCCTCAGCTGAGGTGGATGGTGCTGAGGACTCCTCGGTGTGGCTCCCTCGCCCTCCGTGCCACTGGGTCCCTCCGACCACTCCTCGGCTGCTGACCCAGTCAGGCTCTGCGGCTCCTCCTGGTCCGTGGAGCTGTCCCCTCCTGTGGCCGTGCATGTATCTGCAAACAATAGGGAAACAGACAGACATCAGTCACCTCCACCGAACGCACACACCACAGTAAGTACAGCACAATACAGAGCAAGGCCTGGCATCCTTAGTTGAACATTGCTAAAATTGCCCAAACAGAATAGGAGAAGCCAATTGTCAGTCTGATCGTCAACCATGGCACTCACATCCCACCTGGCCTTGCACCCATCTGTCTGGCGTCCGTTGGCTGGCAATACCCCAGTGTGGACACATGCACCACCTACACAGTAGTTGGACGGTGCAGAGAACACGGTGAAGCATGTGAACATGCACACATCACAACTCTTGCCACTGAGTCAGTACAGGTGCCCGGATGAAAGTGATGCCCAGAGTCAGATATATGAAATGCATGTGATGCATACCAGCGACACACACCATGATGCACCCATGTGCTGATAGCCATTGCCACTATGGTGTGCATGTAGCACATGTAACTCCCCTGCAGGATCACTCATAGGAAGTCACATGCCATGGCACAGGCATGCCTGCTAAGTCATACATCACTGTCTCCAGTCACATGGGCAGGGCAGCCACACAACAACAGTCTGCACTGTGTCACAATAGTAGGTCATGGGGAATGCAAGTCCTGGAGCTGAACAAGTGCACATGTACATCCCCCACACACCATATCATCTGAACCCTTATCTGTCCAGGTCATACTGATTGGACATATGGGTGACCTGTAACACAAGCCTCTGAACCTGAGCACCTCACAATCTGCTGTGAATGGGAAACAGCTGCATGGACTTCACATTCGCATACCCCAGTCTGCACAGTCAGGTGTTCAAACACCTATGTGTCACACAAGTATCGTCTCCTATGGTCACATCTCCGGTGGCATGCTGAGCCCCAACCGATAAACACCCCAGCAGTCCTGACATCGAAGCCACAGCACACTGACAAGGAGGCTGACACCTGAGGGGACATATCACTGAGCACAACGTGTCACCTGATACACGGGAGTGGTAGTACAGAGTGCATTGCATGGCCTGGAGTAAGCATGACTGTCCTGCCCCACATGAATGAGGGATGAACCCTGGACAGTAGGCAGCTGGCTAAGTATGTGTGACACACGTAATATACACACTCCTGGGACCCAAACATTGTTCCCACCCGCAGCTTGGGTGTGTGCCAGTTACCCCAGGCACATGTGGTGGATCAGCTCAGCAATTGGACCACATATCAAAGTAACACGCAGATTACATGTCAGAACACAGGCATTGTGTAAGCAATGCACCCACCCATGATGCCCACCACAGTTAGGGGAACAGATGCTGTCCCCCACCTTGAGTCAAGCAAACTGCAAGGACACAGTACCCAAGTGACACAATTCCCTGACTGCAAGGGCCACACCTGGGTATCAGATGAGGAGTGTGCAGTGCACAATCGAGGGACATGGGTCCTGGACCACATGACTGATGTGCTGTGGAAGTTTAACCAGGCCAGAGGAGGGCACATAGCATGGCAGACAAAGTACACAATGCAGTCATGGACTCACCCCTCCGTGCTGCTCCCTGGCCTTCAGCTGCCCATCCAGATCAGGGAAGACCACCGCCAGGATCCTGAGCATGTGGGGGGTCAGGGTCCGGTGTCCGCCCCTCCTGCGAGGAGGCGACAGCTTCAGCTGGACCCGTGCGATCCTCCGGGTCCAGCCCCGAAGGTCCTGCCACCTCTTCTGGCAGTTGCGGATCCGGCACTTGTAGTCCCCCACGGATCTCACTGCCCGGACGATGGTCAGCCATATCTTCTGCTTCTGGTGGGCATCAACCTGTGAGGATGACAAAGTGAGAATGCTATTACTACACATGCAACATATCCGTGCATTACACAGTTGTGTATACATGTCTCAATCACAGGGGCACATGATGTACACAGGCAGTGCAACGATGGCCATGGACAGTATGCCAGCAGTTACTACATGGTCTCATTGCCTGAGAAGTAAAACCTTGTTTAAATGCACTGTCACTGCACTATACCTGTCCAGTGCATGTAACTACACACTATGGGGGTGACAACTACTCAGTGAGCCTGCTAGCCAGTGGCGTGCAGACTGTTAGCCATGCTAGTCAGACAACATGCACATTTAGGAAGGAAGTGGACAGAACACTCACCTGCTCCCCTGCTTTCCCATACAGCTTGCTGTACTGTGGAAGGAGGCTGTCCAGCAGGGCCTGGTTCTCCTCAGTGCTGAAGGCTGGGGCTCTCTCCACAGTACGTGCCATTGCAGGGTCCAGAGGGTGCAGATACAGCAGCAGTGGTGGTGGCAGATGTCGTCCTGGAGCATGTAGTGCAGGCAAGTGAGCTCTCAGGGGAACAGCCAGCATTATATGTGTGCTGCAGAGGCAGTTACTGTCCCATGTGTCCAAAGTGATAGGTCCAAGTCGTTAGCATCTTCTGAATCTGGCCAATCCATGGAATTGCACCACTTACACACGCCCACAGCATCCTTCAAAAGTTCAACTTCATGACACCCATGAATTTGCAACATTGTTGTGGGTGACTGTTAGACTTGGCATCTTTTGGCGTGTTTCCCCTGACTTTTTGCTTTCTGACCTCCCGGTTTTGACTCTGTTTTTGCTGGTGTGATGATTCTGCGCACTTTCCTCACTGCGGTCCAGTGGGAAAGTGCAAGTGCTCCTGTATAAAATGTGTTATGGATTGGTGTTTCCATGATTGGCCTATTTGGTTTATCTGTCAGTCCCTTGTAAAGTGCACTGCGAGTGCCAGGGCCTATAGACCAAGTGCTGTTGGTGGGCTGCAGCACTGGATTGTGTCACCCACGCAAACAGCCCGTAAAATGTAACTCGGGCCTGCCATCGCAGAGCCCGTGCGCAGCCTGGGGCTGCCATGTCGACTTGGCAAGTGCACACACTTGCAAGTCCCTAAACCTTCCCTTGGCTACATGTTAGTCACCCCTAAGGTAGGCCCAAGGTACCCCTGTGGGCAGGGTGCGGTGTAGGCGAAAGGTAGGACATGCCCGGGTGTGTGCGGCATGTCCTGATAGTGAATTACAGCCTAGTACGTTTTTCACTATTGCAAGGCTACCTGTTCCCCTAGGCCAGAACGGGCAGTTTTGATTATTACAGTTTATAATCCTAACTGACCCCGGGAACATGGTAGAAATTCGAGTTTAGTATGCCTGGACTCAGAATGATAAAATGCAGCTTTTAGTGAAGTTGGTTTTAACATTCTGCGTTTGAAAATACCACTTTTAGAAAGTGGGTATTTTCTTGCCTAACCATCCAAGCCTGCCTCTGCGAGGTTGTGTATTCCTTGTCTGGAATGTGAGTGACAGGGGCTGGGGGATGCCAGGAGACAGGGTGAGTCAGCGCAGGGCTGAATAGCCAGATCGACCTGTAGATGGGTGGGAGGGGTCGCACCTGGGCCCTGAATAGGACAGTGCCTTCCCTCCACAATGCTGGCTCCACCTCCTGTGGTGCGTCTGATGTCCCTGGCCTACTCACTGAAAGAAGGGACGGAGACTTGTCAACAAAGTGCTCCAGAACTGGTTTGGACTAGGCGAAGGCCTCTCTGCCTTCAGAGAACAAAGGAATTTGGGATATAAATATTGGGGCCCTGACCCCATGAATTTAGATCTCGCTGGAATCAAGGAACCTGCCAAGACGAAGAGCTGGAAGAGCTGCCAGGAGGAGTACTGCCCCTTTGCTGTGTTGTTGCTTTGTTGGGTTGGCCTGCAGCTGCTGCTTCTGCCTTGGGCAGTGAAAGGACTGGACTGAACTTTCTACGAACTTGTGCTGAGTATCTCCAAGGGCCAGGAACCGAGCTGGCCTCCTGTTAAGAAGTCTCAGGGACTACAAAGACTTCACAAGCCTCTGGGTACCGCTTCTGGAACGCTGTTTCAGTTGCCACAGAGGAAGGGAACTGCAACCGACTCCGTCAACCGAGTCCATCCCTGGCCGGTGACCTGTTTGCACCGCAGACCGCATCGCCCCGCTTCGCATCGCAACCCTGGTCTCACCGTGGGCGACGTCCGACGCCGCCAACATCGAGCCGCTGCTTGCACCGTGACCTGTGGGCACCGCAGTTCGCATCGCATCGCTTCACTGGGCCAGCCGGACCAGACCGACACTGTCGCTGCAACTGGCTCAAGAGTCAAGACCGCACCGCATTTGGGGCACCGCTCGCACGTCTGCGACGCACCGCTCCGACTCGCACCGCTGTCCGACGCCAGCTCCCGCACTCCGGCTAGGTCGCCTGCATCGCAACCTGTCAGCACCGCATCGAGCATCGTCTCGCCCTGCATCGCACGCCTTGGACTCACCGACTCCGTCTGCACGACGCTCATCGAGCCGCTGCCTGCACCGCACCGAGGGACACCGCACCTTGCATCGCTCCATCTTGCACCGCAACCGCGACGAACGCCGACCGGCTCGTACACTCCGTACCAGCCACAACGAGAAAAGGTACTGTGACCGAGTCTGCTCACGACTCTGCTGGCCCGTATCGACGCGGTCGGCTGGAACTGTTAGACTCTGTGGTTTTCAGCATCACGGTAGGCTCGGACGGAGCTACCGACTCGTACGAACTTTGCTTTTGTGCTATTCTTGCAAAGAAGAAGTTATCGTATCAAGCATTCATTTTCAAAGTACAGTATTGTGGATTTTTGTCGTAATTGGTCTTGTCTTGAGTATATAAAATATTGGTTATTTTTCTAAACTGGTGTGGTGTCCGTTTGTAGTGCTTACACTGTATTACTGTTGGTTATGTGCAAATGCTTTACACACTGCCTCTGAATTAAGCCTGACTGCTCGTGCCAAGCTACCACGAGGGTGAGCAGGGGTTACTTCACGAGTGTAACAACCCTTACCCTGACTAGGAAGAAGGGTCCCTACTTGGACAAAGGTGCAAGCCCTTGCCAACTAGAGATCCCATTTCTAACATTGGTTGTCAGCGGTGAGGATAGGACTTGTGTTTGCACTTGACTTACAGTGATTGGTGTGCACTACTACCATATCGCAGACCATTACGTACCACATACTGGTTCTTTTTCTTTGGCCTATTTTTGATCTTGCCAGTTTTCAACTCACGACTTTCGTCATGCCTGAATCCATTGCATCATCCGTTGCATCTCTGGAAGTTATCTTTGAGGAGGACAGGTTGGAATCCTACGCCGTAAAGGAGTTACGAGCGATTTGTAAAAACCTGAAAGTCCAAATTAAAGGCCTCACAAGGAAGGAGGAGCTACAGAAGGCGCTGAGGGCCTGGTAGCAGCCAGACATGCCAATGGGCAGCCTGGTGATCTCAGTGAGGAGGCGGAGGAGCCTATTTCCAGGGTGGATGTGCTTTTGGGTAGGGGGAACCCGCCAGGTCAGGCAGCAGCAGTCTGTCCCCAGAGGAGCTGGAGGACAGGCGGGAGGCAAGGCAGTTTGAGCTGCAGAAGCTCAGGCTGGAGAGTGAGCGGGAGGAGAAGAGATTGGCCATAGAGGAGAGGAAGATGCTCTTAGAGCATGAGAGAGAACTAAAGGAGCTAGAACTTAGGAGTAAGTCAGGCTCAGATGGTGGCAGCAATTCGTCCAGAAAGGCAGACAGGATTGTGCACATTCCCAAGAACGTAGGCAAGGAGTTCAAGAAGGGGGATGACATACAAAGGTGGTTCCAGGGTTATGAGGCAGCCATACACATGAATGGGGTCCCTGAGGAGAATTGGGGAGCAGGATTGTGGCCACTTTTCCCGGAAGAAGCAAGGGATGCTCTGATAGCTTTGGGTAAGGGGTATCACCTCACCTATGCTGACATGAAGGATGCCCTTCTCACGAAGTATGGTCTTACTCCTGAAAAGTACAGGGATCAGTTCAGGTCCAGTAAGAAGTCTGATGTCAACACTTGGTTGGAATGTGTGGATGTGTTCTGCAGGTCTCTGGATGGTTGGGTGAAGGGCAGTAGTGTAACAGATTTTCAGGGGCTCTACAACTTGATTGCATGGGAGCACTTGTCTAGTCTATGTTTTGCAGATCTGTGCCAGCACCTAGTTGATAGTAAGCTAACTGACCCCAGGAAGCTTGCTATGGAAGCGGACCGCTGGGTGAGTACCAGGGTCCACAAGAAAGCGTTTGGGGAGACTCAGCCAAAGGTGGGCAGGGTCCCCAGCAGAAAGGTGGGGGGACAAGGGTAAAGCACAGGAGTTCTCTAAAGGGCCCCAAACTAGTACCCAGGGTAAAGGTTCCCAGCCCCCCGGTGATAAGAAGAAAGGGGTCTCTACAGGGAAGCCTGTTGAGACCGGCCCCGCAAGTGTTATGCATGTGACCAGGTAGGTCACTTTAAGGGGGACCCCAAGTGCCCGAAGGGGACAGAGCCACCCACCGGTGGACAGTCCAAAGTGTTGGCTAGTGTAGCGCTTGGGGAGGAGGGGTGCCCACAGGAGGGTGGGGATCCCGCAGAAATGACCCTTGTCTCACTCGGGGACAGTGAGATGGTCCCAGGAAACCAGGTGCCCCTAACACAAAGAAATATAGCACCTGGGTGACCATTAATGGAAACAGGGTAGAGGCTCTCAGAGATACTGGAGCCAGTGTGACCTCAGTCCGGTGTCACCTGGTGTCTGAGAAGCAAGTAGTCCCAGGAGCATTCCACCAAGTAGTTGCTGTCGACAACTCAGAGCGCCAATGTATGGTGGCGCAGGTTCCCTTTGAATGGGGGGTCTCAGGTCCCTTAAGGGTGGTTGTGAGCCCTACCATGCCTGTAGATTGTCTGCTAGGAAACGACCTGGAGCAGTCCTCATGGAAGGAGGTTGAGCTCAGGTCCCACTTGGAGATGCTTGGGTTGCCAGAGTGGGCATGCGTGTCTACTCGGTCAATGGCGGCCAGAAAGGGTGATCAAGAGGACTTGGAGCCTGAAACAGTGGCCCAAGTCCCTGCCAAGAGAAAGGGCAGGGGCGCGGGAAACCGGCCCCCGAAGTTCCCACGGACCGGAAGGAGGCGGACCTCGAGGGGGACGCCCGGTGCCTACAGGGGAGCAGGTAGCCGAACTGGGAGACATCTCTGAGCTGACCCATTGGCAGCAAGAAGGGGGTCCCACCAGGGAGGAGTTCTGCAGGGAGCAGAACGAGTGCCCTACTCTGGAGGGTCTGCGGCGGCAGGCTGCAGACCAGGCAGCTGGTAATCAGTCCTGGTCACATCTGATCTACTGGGAGAGCGGTCTCCTATACAGTGAGCCTAAGGTTGCTGAGCCTGGGTCAGCCCGTGTGCTGGTGGTACCCCAGCGCTTCAGGACCTTCCTACTGGGTCTGGCTCATGACGTGCCTTTGGCAGGACATTTGGGGCAGGACAAGACCTTTGACAGGCTTGTCACCCACTTCTTTGGCCCCAAATGCGAAGGCAGTCAGATGCACACTGCAGGTCTTGCCAAACTTGCCAGGCAAGTGGTAAGAGTGGGAGGAAGGTCAAAGCTCCTCTCCAACCTTTTCCGTTTGTTGGAACACCCTTTGAAAGGGTAGGGATGGATATTGTGGGGCCACTGGATCCCAAGACAGCCATGGGCAACAGGTACATCCTGGTCTTGGTGGACCATGCCACCCGGTACCCGGAGGCAATCCCTCTCAGGACAACGACGGCGCCAGTGGTGGGCCGGGCGTTAATGGGGATCTTTTCCCGTGTGGGATTCCCCAGAGAGGTGGTTTCTGATAGGGGACCAATTTCATATCGAAGTATATGACATCCCTGTGGAAGGAGTGTGGGGTAACCTACAAGTTCACCACTCCTTACCACCCACAAGGAAACGGTCTGGTGGAGAGATTCAACCAGACCTTGAAAGGCATGATCAAGGGTCTAACAGAACCCATGAGGCGTAAGTGGGACGTCCTCTTGCCATGCCTACTCTTTGCATACAGGGAGGTGCCTCAGAAGTCTCTTGGGTACAGCCCCTTTGAGCTCCTGTATGGCCACCCTGTCAGAGGACCTCTGAGTTTGGTAAAGGAAGGCTGGGAGGCAGCTCCCAGGAAAACTCCCCAGGATGTATTTAGCTACATGCTGGCCTTTAGAAACCAAACTGCCCGCTTCAGGAAACTCGCTCAGGCGAACCTAGAAGCAAGCCAGGAAGAAATGAAGAGATGGTATGACCAGAACGCCACTCTGGTCGAATTTCAACCTGGGCAGAAAGTGTGGGTAATGGCCCCAGTGGCACCTTGTGCCTTGCAGGACAAGTGGACTGGGCCATACGAGGTAAAGGAGCGCAAAAGTGACGTCACCTACCTGGTGGATTTGCAGGCTCCAAGGAACCCGTTGAGGGTCCTTCACGTGAACCGCCTCAAGCCCCACTTCGAGAGGTCCGAAGTGAGTATGCTCTTGGCGACAGATGATGGGGTGGAAGAGGAGAGCGAGCCTCTCCCTGACCTCCTGTCTACCAAGGAGCATGATGGGTCAGTAGAGGGTGTGATCCTCTCCCCTACTCTGACTCAGGAGCAGCAGGGGGACTGTCGCCAGTTGTTGGGACAGTTCGCCCCACTGTTCTCTCTGACCCCCGGTGTTACTCACTGGTGTACCCATGACGTGGACACTGGTGACAGCCATCCTGTGAAGCACAAGATTTACAGGTTGACTGACCGGGTCAGAGCCAGCATCAAGGAGGAGGTCTCTAAGATGTTGGCGTTAGGGGTGATTGAGCCCTCCCACAGTCCTTGGGCCAGCCCAGTGGTCTTGGTCCCAAAGGCTGCGGCGCCCGGTGCCACTCCAGAACTCCGGTTTTGTGTGGACTACCGTGGGCTCAATGCCGTCACCAGGACTGACGCCCACCCCATCCCCAGAGCTGATGAGCTCATTGATCGGTTGGGAGCTGCCCGGTTCCTCAGCACGTTTGATTTAACGTCTGGGTACTGGCAGATTGCCTTAACCGATGGGGCCAAGGAGAGATCAGCATTCTCAACCCCAGAAGGTCATTACCAATTCCGGGTGATGCCCTTTGGGTTGAAGAATGCCCCTGCCACCTTTCAGAGGTTGGTCAATCAGGTGTTGGCTGGGCTGGAGGATTTCAGTGCCGCCTACCTGGATGACATTGCTGTGTTCAGTTCCAGCTGGGAAGAACATTTACAGCACCTTGAGAAAGTGTTGAGGGCTCTGCAAGGTGCAGGCCTCACGATCAAGGCCAGTAAGTGCCAGATCGGGCAGGGTTCTGTGGTGTACTTGGGACACCAGGTAGGAAGCGGCCAGGTGGCGCCCTACAACCCAAGATTGACACCATTCTGGCTTGGGAGCCCCCAAGACCCAGACAGAGGTGAGAGCCTTCTTAGGTCTCACCGGCTACAAACGGAGATTTGTTAAGGGCTATGGCACCATCGTTGCCCCCTTAACAGAGCTGACCTCTAAGAGGCAGCCCAGGAAAGTGATCTGGACTGAGTCCTGCCAGAAAGCTTTTGATGCTCTGAAGGCAGCCATGTGCACGGCGCCCGTGCTCAAGGCACCGGACTTCTCCAAAGAATTCGTCGTGCAGACTGACGCTTCAGAGCATGGTGTGGGAGCGGTGCTCTCACAACTGAACGAAGAGGGCCTGGATCAGCCTGTAGTCTTCCTTAGCAGGAGACTACTTCCCAGGGAACAGAGGTGGAGTGCCATAGAAAGGGAAGCTTTTGCTGTGGTCTGGGCACTGAAGAAGTTGAGACCATACCTGTTTGGGACTCACTTCCGGGTTCAGACAGACCACAGGCCCCTCAGATGGTTGATGCAAATGAGGGGTGAGAATCCAAAACTGCTGAGGTGGTCCATCTCCCTACAGGGAATGGACTTTACGGTGGAACACCGTCCTGGTACAGAACACGCCAACGCAGATGGTCTGTCCAGGTTCTTCCGCCTTAGTGAAGAGAACTCCAATGGGGTTGGGTAGTTCTCCCTACTTTCAGCTGGAGGGGACATGTGTTAGACTTGGCATCTTTTGGCGTGTTTCCCCTGACTTTTTGCTTTCTGACCTCCCGGTTTTGACTCTGTTTTTGCTGGTGTGATGATTCTGCGCACTTTCCTCACTGCGGTCCAGTGGGAAAGTGCAAGTGCTCCTGTATAAAATGTGTTATGGATTGGTGTTTCCATGATTGGCCTATTTGGTTTATCTGTCAGTCCCTTGTAAAGTGCACTGCGAGTGCCAGGGCCTATAGACCAAGTGCTGTTGGTGGGCTGCAGCACTGGATTGTGCCACCCACGCAAACAGCCCGTAAAATGTAACTCGGGCCTGCCATCGCAGAGCCCGTGCGCAGCCTGGGGCTGCCATGTCGACTTGGCAAGTGCACACACTTGCAAGTCCCTAAACCTTCCCTTGGCTACATGTTAGTCACCCCTAAGGTAGGCCCAAGGTACCCCTGTGGGCAGGGTGCGGTGTAGGCGAAAGGTAGGACATGCCCAGGTGTGTGCGGCATGTCCTGATAGTGAATTACAGCCTAGTACGTTTTTCACTATTGCAAGGCTACCTGTTCCCCTAGGCCAGAACGGGCAGTTTTGATTATTACAGTTTATAATCCTAACTGACCCCGGGAACATGGTAGAAATTCGAGTTTAGTATGCCTGGACTCAGAATGATAAAATGCAGCTTTTAGTGAAGTTGGTTTTAACATTCTGCGTTTGAAAATACCACTTTTAGAAAGTGGGTATTTTCTTGCCTAACCATCCAAGCCTGCCTCTGCGAGGTTGTGTATTCCTTGTCTGGAATGTGAGTGACAGGGGCTGGGGGATGCCAGGAGACAGGGTGAGTCAGCGCAGGGCTGAATAGCCAGATCGACCTGTAGATGGGTGGGAGGGGTCGCACCTGGGCCCTGAATAGGACAGTGCCTTCCCTCCACAATGCTGGCTCCACCTCCTGTGGTGCGTCTGATGTCCCTGGCCTACTCACTGAAAGAAGGGACGGAGACTTGTCAACAAAGTGCTCCAGAACTGGTTTGGACTAGGCGAAGGCCTCTCTGCCTTCAGAGAACAAAGGAATTTGGGATATAAATATTGGGGCCCTGACCCCATGAATTTAGATCTCGCTGGAATCAAGGAACCTGCCAAGACGAAGAGCTGGAAGAGCTGCCAGGAGGAGTACTGCCCCTTTGCTGTGTTGTTGCTTTGTTGGGTTGGCCTGCAGCTGCTGCTTCTGCCTTGGGCAGTGAAAGGACTGGACTGAACTTTCTACGAACTTGTGCTGAGTATCTCCAAGGGCCAGGAACCGAGCTGGCCTCCTGTTAAGAAGTCTCAGGGACTACAAAGACTTCACAAGCCTCTGGGTACCGCTTCTGGAACGCTGTTTCAGTTGCCACAGAGGAAGGGAACTGCAACCGACTCCGTCAACCGAGTCCATCCCTGGCCGGTGACCTGTTTGCACCGCAGACCGCATAGCCCCGCTTCGCATCGCAACCCTGGTCTCACCGTGGGCGACGTCCGACGCCGCCAACATCGAGCCGCTGCTTGCACCGTGACCTGTGGGCACCGCAGTTCGCATCGCATCGCTTCACTGGGCCAGCCGGACCAGACCGACACTGTCGCTGCAACTGGCTCAAGAGTCGAGACCGCACCGCATTTGGGGCACCGCTCGCACGTCTGCGACGCACCGCTCCGACTCGCACCGCTGTCCGACGCCAGCTCCCGCACTCCGGCTAGGTCGCCTGCATCGCAACCTGTCAGCACCGCATCGAGCATCGTCTCGCCCCTGCATCGCACGCCTTGGACTCACCGACTCCGTCTGCACGACGCTCATCGAGCCGCTGCCTGCACCGCACCGAGGGACACCGCACCTTGCATCGCTCCGTCTTGCACCGCAACCGCGACGAACGCCGACCGGCTCGTACACTCCGTACCAGCCACAACGAGAAAAGGTACTGTGACCGAGTCTGCTCACGACTCTGCTGGCCCATATCGACGCGGTCGGCTGGAACTGTTAGACTCTGTGGTTTTCAGCATCACTGTAGGCTCGGACGGAGCTACCGACTCGTACGAACTTTGCTTTTGTGCTATTCTTGCAAAGAAGAAGTTATTGTATCAAGCATTCTTTTTCAAAGTACAGTATTGTGGATTTTTGTCGTAATTGGTCTTGTCTTGAGTATATAAAATATTGGTTATTTTTCTAAACTGGTGTGGTGTCCGTTTGTAGTGCTTACACTGTATTACTGTTGGTTATGTGCAAATGCTTTACACACTGCCTCTGAATTAAGCCTGACTGCTCGTGCCAAGCTACCACGAGGGTGAGCAGGGGTTACTTCACGAGTGTAACAACCCTTACCCTGACTAGGAAGAAGGGTCCCTACTTGGACAAAGGTGCAAGCCCTTGCCAACTAGAGATCCCATTTCTAACAGTGACCAACTGAATTTACAGCATCAGACTCGTTCATGATTTGAAAACGCGTCCGTTGCCAGGGCCAGGCCATAGCCAATGGGTGCGCACCGATCGGTCCATTGCTGTTCAACGCGTACCCAGGATACAACGCGTACCCGCACACATTGAATGCAATGGGCCGGCCGGGCACACCGATCGGTCCATTGCTGTTCAAGGCGTACCTAGGATACAATGCGTACCCGCACACATTGAATGCAATGGGCCGGCTGGGCACACCGATCGGTCCATTGCTGTTCAAGGCGTACCTAGGATACAACGCGTACCCGCACACATTGAATGCAATGGGCCGGCCGGGCACACCGTTCGGTCCATTGCTGTTCAACGCGTACCCAGGATACAACGCGTACCCGCACACATTGAATGCAATGGGCCGGCCGGGCACACCGATCGGTCCATTGCTGTTCAACGTGTACCTAGGATACAACGCGTACCCGCACACATTGAATGCAATGGGCCGGCCGGGCACACCGTTCGGTCCATTGCTGTTCAACGCGTACCCAGGATACAACGCGTACCTGCACACATTGAATGCAATGGGCCGGCCGGGCACACCGATCGGTCCATTGCTGTTCAACGCGTACCTAGGATACAACGCGTACCCGCACACATTGAATGCAATGGGCCGGCCGGGCACACCGATCGGTCCATTGCTGTTCAACGCGTACCCAGGATACAACGCGTACCCGCACACATTGAATGCAATGGGCCGGCCGGGCACACCGATCGGTCCATTGCTGTTCAACGCGTACCTAGGATACAACGCGTACCCGCACACAGTGAATGCAATGGGCCGGCCGGGCACACCGATCGGTCCATTGCTGTTCAACGCGTACCCAGGATACAACGTGTACCCGCACACATTGAATGCAATTGGCCGGCCAGGCACACCGATCGGTCCATTGCTGTTCAACGCGTACCTAGGATACAACGCGTACCCACACACATTGAATGCAATGGGCCGGCCGGGCACACCGATCGGTCCATTGCTGTTCAACGCGTACCCAGGATACAACGCTTACCCGCACACATTGAATGCAATGGGCCGGCCGGGCACACCGATCGGTCCATTGCTGTTCAACGCGTACCCAGGATACAACGCGTACCCGCACACATTGAATGCAATGGGCCGGCCGGGCACACCGATCGGTCCATTGCTGTTCAACGCGTACCCAGGATACAACGCGTACCCGCACACATTGAA
Organism: Calotriton arnoldi; assembly: GCA_963921515.1. Lineage (NCBI taxonomy): Eukaryota > Metazoa > Chordata > Amphibia > Caudata > Salamandridae > Calotriton > Calotriton arnoldi. The sequence goes on along the minus strand of CAWUFW010000123.1, from coordinate 4,811,435 downwards.
TGCAATGGGCCGGCCGGGCACACCGATCGGTCCATTGCTGTCCAACGCGTATTGCGAATACAACGCGTACCAGCACACATTGAATGCAATGGCCAATGTGTGCGCACCGATCGGTCCATTGCTGTCCAACGCGTCCCTGTACATGTCACTGGCATATGTCACCATGCCTGTCACAGGTGAACATATGCCAGCCACATATACTTCCCAGGGAGTGAGGGGCACACGTACAACACCACAGCCTGTCCAAACTGTATCCTAAGGCATGTAAGGCTGCATTACCTATTCCGTGTATGGGGGTGAACATGTTGTTCTGTGGGTGTCACTTGGGGCAGCCACCCCCAGGCTGTGCACGTGTTCATGGGGACAGTATCCTTGGTGTTTCGTGTACATGACCACTGTGATGTGCAACTGTTCATATCTGAGCATGTGGCATGGTCACATTCCACGGTGGTGTATGTGTATGTCATGTCACATGCCCCCTGAGTCCCATGTGGGACGGTATGTTTAACCCAGGGTGACCCATTGGCACAATAGTGATGGTCCTCCACAGTCTGTGTGCATGTTGTGTTCACAATGTCTCGGATTTCATGTGCACAATGGGAGACAGTCTCCACATCCACGTTGTTTGTGCATGGACTTTGATGTTGTGCGTGTGTGTGTGTCACAGACGTCCATGTCTGTCCTGCCGAGGCAACAGGGACCACTACCTGTGGGGGTCATGGTTGTTTTGCTGTGGTGTATACATGATACGCCATGTCATGCCAGTGTCCATGTGGCAATACAGGGTCCCTGGGAATCTACCTGTCGTTGAGCTGTGATGCCTGGGGCACATCTGTCCTCACATGTCACTGTGGGGTGTGTTTGTAACGTGGCAGCAGGAGATGGGAAATGTGACACGTCCTCATGATACCCAATGGCACAACCTGGGACTTATTGATGCAACTTGTTGAACTGTGATGTTGGATGTTGGCCATGTATGTGCCATACATGTCCTTACGGAACTGCACACATCATGTACTTGTGCCTCATAATGATGTATCGTGTGATATTGAGTGTGTACAATGCCACATATGTGGGGTGAGTGACAATCTTTCTTTCTTCACCTATGCACTGCAGGGCACCAGCTGTCCATAGACCATTTCCTGACCTGGCAACGATGGTGGAACGTGACAGCATCCGACGGTACCGCTTCACCAGGCAGCTAATTGATGATTTGGCAGTGCGCTTGGCACCACACCTGCAACCTGGCCGGCCGTACTCTACAGCGCTGACCCCCAAGGTGAAGGTGATGGCAGCCCTACACTTCTTTGCCACCGGTACCTTTCAACACACTCTGGCGACTGCTGGTGGGATGTCACAGACCATGTTCAGCCGTGTGCTCCGCGATGTATTGGAGGCTATGTTGATATACCTGAACCAGTACATCTATTTCCCTAGACTCCAGCAACTCACTGACGTGAAGAGTGACTTCTATGCCCTGGGGAGGATGCCGCATGTCATTGGCTCCATTGATGGGACACATGTGGCTTTGGTACCACCACAGGCCCAGGAGCAGGCATACAGGAACCGCAAGCACTACCACTCGGTCAATGCACTGGTGGTCTGTCTTGCAGATATGACCATCTCACACGTGTGTGCCCGTTTCCCCGGTTCTGCACACAATGCCTACGTGATGAGGAGTAGTCGCATCCCGAGGATGATGTCACAGATGCGGAACCAGCGTGCCTGGCTTGTTGGTGTGTACTGACTTTGTACCATTGTGTGTGTTCTGCAATGTAGTGTTCCACCCTCTTTTCCAACTCAGCTAATGTGCAATTGTCTGTATGTAGGTGACTCCGGATATCCCAACATGCCGTGGTTGCTGACGCCCTCAGGAACCCTGTGACACCAGCCCAGATGCGCTACAATGAGGCACATGGTCGGACGAGGAGAGTGATTGAGCGGACATTTGGTCTCCTGAAGAGCCGCTTCCGCTGCCTGGACAAGACAGGAGGGTCCCTCCCATATGCCCCGGCAAAGGTGTGCAAGATTGTCATCGTCTGCTGCATGCTACACAACCTGGCAGTGCGGAAGGAGTTGCCTCTCATCCTGGATGACGATGACCAACGTCCGCCACCTGTGGAGGATCCTGGCCTGGACCACGATGCCAGTGATGATGATGATGGTGATGTCCGCACACAGCTCATCACCAACTTCTTCAGCTGAATGTAAGTATCCAGAGATGTCATGTAACTGATGTGAGTTTGCATGATATGTGTTGGTGGTGCTCTGGTGCTGTTTGAGTGTGTCCATGTGCTACATGACTGTATGCGTGTAGCGATGTGTCCTTACAGGTAGTCTGTACTCCCCAACAGTGTTGACATGCTAACTTGGTTCTGGGTGGGTATCTTGTGAGATGTATTGGGCATGAGTATTGCAGTTCTGTCCTGTTCTTCAGTGCTTTTGACTGTGTGTCATTTCTGTCCTTCACAGGGTACTTTCAGAGTCGTTTGGTCAACTGTGATCCCCGACACCGTGATTCGACTTCCAGGGTGGTAGCTGTCGTGTCCCTACAGGTGATGTGCACCACACCATGGACTTCCTTCCTTCTACACTTGTTGACTGTGTGCCCGCTGCCAGGTGGGATTACCTTGCATCTGTGGTGGTTACAACATGTTGCAAATGTGTAGTAAACCTGTGCTTCACTTTGTGATGTGCGTTGTCTGTGGTCACACATCTGACTGACATTTGCTTACTGCACCAGTGGGCTAGTTAACACAGACTGTGAATAGGTGTTGGGTCTGTGCAATGCAACGTATTTCCTGGCAACATCAGTGTAGGCGATGAGTCAGATGGCCATGGTGTGTATGTGTTGTGTAGCCCTGGTGGTGTGCCTCCCTCATATGTGTGACGTCGCCATGACTCACATGCCGGTGTTGTACTTGCTGTAGCAGTTAGCATGCACAGTGTCATTTCCCAGATCATCATCGCCACTTCAGAGACAACGTAGGAATCACAACAGAGGCAAGTATGGTGTATTAGTGAGTTTATTGACATACATGTGTGAGTATAGTGCACAGGATGGTGGGTGCTGTACATTGTGATTGTAATCCAAAGTTCCTAGATGATTTGGTAGTCCTGGTAGCAGAAATGTCCAGAGTAAAGTCCACAGTCATCTGAGACATTGGTCCAACTTGAGCTCCCCATGTCATGTGGGAGAGTTGTGTTGCAGTCAACAGGGTGAACAGTTTGCGCACAAAGGTGATTATCCAGAACAGGTTTAGGCTTCCTGGGGGTTGCACATGGCCATCGGCCTCTCACTTGCCCCTCCTCGGACAGCCCCTCTTCTTTGGTGGGGGACCCTCAAGTGCAGGCTGCTGCGGTGCAGGGGACTCTCCGCCAGAGTCATCCTCCCTCCCTGTGGCAGTTGCAGTTGTTTCAGCACCAGATGTTGTGGGCACACAGGGAGGTGTTGACTGGTTGCTGCTCATCTGGCGGAGGCATTGTAATATGTCCCTATGCACCGCCGTCATCTCTTGCAGTGTGTCCCACTTGGACTCCACGCGGGACATGTGTGAGTCCAAGCGGGCATGATGGGCAGCCTGCTGCTGTTTAATGTCCCTGGGGAGCCCCACTACCTGGCTGAGCTCTCCGGTGCTGGACTGGTACGCATCAGCTATGCGTGCCAGTTGTGGGTCATCATGCAGTCCAGACCCCTCTGCAAGCAGCGACCTATGTCTCCCACCCCTCCCACCACCCCTGGCGACACGTGCAGTACCTGTGGTGGCACGCACAGGTGACCCTGGGCCCCCTTGGGGGTTGTTGGTGGTGTTGGTGTCCATGGCCCCACGTTGGTCCAGGGTCCCTGTGCTGGTGGTGGTGGTGCTCCTTGGTCTTTCCATGTCGGCAGGGGTGGTATGTGTGTTGACAGTCGTTGGAGGGGTGGGTGCAGGGGGTGCAGCTGGTGGTCCTGCTGGTGCTGCATGATGACTTGCTCCGGAGGTGCCAGGTTGGTCTTCTTCATCCGAGGAGGGCAGAGGCTGTTCCACACCAGTGAGCTCCGTATCCTCTTGAGCCTGGGACGGGGACTCCTCAGCGTCTGCTGCTGTGTCCCCATCATCACCTGTTTTTGGGAGACACACACAATGTATGTTATGTTTCTGCAGGCATCAATGGTTGACACACCTGACAGTTGTGACTGTGCCTCTGGATGCGGGCCTGTACATTGCATTGTCCTAAGTTGTCACAGTCAGGGGTTGATATTGGTGTAGCACATTGTCCTGCATTATTTGGGCATTTCTATGTGAATGTTGGGGTGTGTACATGGTCTGCATTGGTTGTATTTGGTTGACATCCGGCCCTCCTTCCCACCCAGCCAGATATCCCACCATGGAACTTGCTTCCATTGCAGGGAGTGCAAGTTGTCTTTCAGGATGTCAGTCAGTGGTGTCCTGCTGTTGGTTGGTGCACAGTTGCCAGCAGGGCCTTGTGCTCCCCACAGCAGTAGCCAGTGTCAGCCATCTTGTCAGTTGTTTTCCACTCCCTGTGATGTGGGCATGGTTCAGGGTGGTGTTGATGGGCCAATTGTGAGGCTGACCAATATCTGTGACTACCACTCCCATCATGCTATTGCCTCCACCCCCCTTCCCAGCATGCCCATACTTCCTTCCTTTTGAGTGTACTTCACTGTGTGTGGGTGTGACAGCAATGACAAGATGTCAGTCAGTGGTGTCCTGCTGTTGGTTGGTGCACAGTTCCCAGCAGGGCCTTGTGCTCCCCACAGCAGTAGCCAGTGTCAGCCATCTTGTCAGTTGTTTTCCACTCCCTGTGATGTGTGCATGGTTCAGGGTGGTGTTGATGGGCCAATTGTGAGGCTGACCAATATCTGTGACTACCACTCCCATCATGCTATTGCCTCCACCCCCTTCCCAGCATGCCCATACTTCCTTCCTTTTGAGTGTACTTCACTGTGTGTGGGTGTGACAGCAATGGCAAGATGGCTGACAGTGGTGTCCTGCTGTTGGTTGTTGGCCAGTTCCCAGCATGGCCTTGTGTTCCCCACAACAGAGCACCAGTGTCAGACATCTTTGATGGGGCTTTCTCTCTCTGTGAGGTGTGCATGCTTCAATGTGAGCTTGCTGGGCCATGTGGGGGGGGGGATGTTGAGCTGTGACTACCACTCCCATCATGCTATTGCCTCCACCCCCCTTCCCAGCATGCCCATATTCCCTTCCTTTTGAGTGTACTTCACTGTGTGTGGGTGTGACAGCAATGGCAAGATGTCAGTCAGTGGTGCCCTGCTGTTGGTTGGTGCACAGTTGCCAGCAGGGCCTTGTGCTCCCCACAGCAGTAGCCAGTGTCAGCCATCTTGTCAGTTTTTTTCCACTCCCTGTGATGTGTGCATGGTTCAGGGTGGTGTTGATGGGCCAATTGTGAGGCTGACCAATATCTGTGACTACCACTCCCATCATGCTATTGCCTCCACCCCCTTCCCAGCATGCCCATACTTCCTTCCTTTTGAGTGTACTTCACTGTGTGTGGGTGTGACAGCAATGGCAAGATGGCTGACAGTGGTGTCCTGCTGTTGGTTGTTGGCCAGTTCCCAGCATGGCCTTGTGCTCCCCACAACAGAGCACCAGTGTCAGACATCTTTGAAGTGGCTTTTGACTCCCTGTGAGGTGTGCATGCTTGGGTGTGTTCTTGCTGGGCCATGTGGGTGGGGGATGTTGGGCTGTGACTACCACTCCCATCATGCTTTTGCCTCCACCCCCTTCCCAGCATGCCCATGCTTCCTTCCTTTTGACTCTGCTTCCCTGTGGGGTTGTGTGCCTGTGCTGACAAGATGGCTGACAGTGTTATCCTGGGGTTTGTTTTGCTACAAGTCCCATGTGTGTCCCTGTGCTTCACACTGCATGACCCAGGGTTGTGGTTCTTTGTGGGATATTTGATTGGTGTGTGTGGCAATGCTTTCTCCCAGGTGAGTTGTTTGTAGTTTGTGTTAGGGGGGTGTGTGGGCGGAGCTGCTGGTGACTATGGTCAGTGCTGTGAGTCCTCCTTCCCACCCAGCCAGATATCCCACCATGGAACGTGCTTCTATTGCAGGGAGTGCAAGTTGTCTTTCAGGATGTCAGTCAGTGGTGTCCTGCTGTTGGTTGGTGCACAGTTGCCAGCAGGGCCTTGTGCTCCCCACAGCAGTAGCCAGTGTCAGCCATCTTGTCAGTTGTTTTGCACTCCCTGTGATGTGGGCATGGTTCATGGTGGTGTTGATGTGCGCATTGTGAGGGTGGGCAATTTCTGTGACTACGACTCCCATGATGCTATTGGCTACACTGACTTGCCCAGCATACACAGTATTCCTTCCTTTCAGTGAGCTTCCCTGTGAGGTGGTGTTGTGGTGGTGGCTACATGTCTGACTGTGTTTGTTGGTTATATTTGTGCCACTGCCTAGCTCTATTTGTTGTTAGGTTTGTACATGTCATGACACAGTTACATTTCACTATGAGCTGGCATGTATTGTGTTTATCTGGCTGACATACACATTTTGGGATGATCTGTTTTGGTTGGTGAGTATTTGCTAAGGGTGCATGGTTTGACTCTCCCCTTGACAGTGATGTGTGTGTATTGTGGCACAATATTGTGTACATTTGTTATGTACTCACCAGGCTCTGGGATGTTTTCTAGTCCATAGACGCTCACTGGTGGTAGGATGGCCCGCACCTTCTCCTCCCAGGGCCTGAGGTATACTGGTTTGGCAGGAGGGCCACTGCCGGTGTGTTGGCTCAAGATGTAGTCCTTCTTCAACAGCTCCTTGACCCTCCTGCGCACGTCATACCACCTGTTCTGGATGTCTACCTTTGTGCGCAAACATGGTGATTGTGCGTTCACCCTGTCGACGATCCTCTCCCACATCTTGGTTTTCTGCGCCATGGGTGTCTGTTGGACCAATGTACCAAACAGCTGTGGCTCTACCCTGAGGATCTCATCTACCAGGACTTCCAATTCACTATCTAGGAACTTGTGATTCTTCTTTGGGGGCATGGTGTTGGGTGGTGCTGGTGTGTGATGTGTGTGTTGGTGTGCAAGTGAGGGTGTGTGTGAGTGTGTGTTTTGCTGGGTGTATGTGAGGGTGCTATTTGTTGTGGTGCTGCTGGTGTGTGGCTTGTGTGATGGATGAGCTGTGAGTGTGTGTGTGGTTGCTGTCTGTTGGTGTTGAGTGCTGGCAGGTAATTTGAATTTGCAAAGGATCATGGTAGGGATGTGTGTCCTTTATATGGGTGGAGTTGTGGGTGTGTCTTTGTTCCCTGTTTCCCCCAGTATTTATTTGCTTTGTGATTGCTTGTTTGGCCTTTTTTTGTGTTTTTTTTCCTTGGTTCTTTTTGTGCATGTAGGAGACGTTCTTGTGACCGAGTCGGACCCTCCAGTTGTCTCGTGCGAGCCTCTCAGATTCGTTCACGCTGTGTTTGTGCTGTTTTCTGTGCTGCGTACGCGTCGGTCGCGGGGTTTTGGGTTGCTTCGGCTCGCAGTTTTGAATGCGTGTCGATCGTGCGGCTTGGGCTCCGTGGCGACTCGGTCGTGTTTTCCACGTGTTGCATCGTACTTGGCGTGTCGGAGTTCGCGGGTACGTTTCGCTCGGGATTCTTCCTGGTGCGTGTCGGTCGGTTCGATTCGCGTGCTTTTCCGGCCGGATGGCTGTTTTCCGCGCGGCTCGGTCGTTCGGCTTGTGTTCCGTACGAGTCGGTCAGGTTTTGCACGCTTCTCATCGTACTTTGCGGGTCGGGCTGCACCGGTACGTGTCGGTCGGTATTTATTCCGGCTCCGAGTCGGTCGGAGGGATTTCCGGCCCGAATCAGAATCGGCCCCTTAGTCTGTGGTCTCTGAATTAATAAAATGTATTAGTTTGTGTTCTGCCAAGGAAGCCATGTTCAGGATGTATTGTCTTTGTAACATTCAAGGCCCTTTGATTGGACCTTTCAGAAGGACTGTTCATTAATGAACTGATCATTGCAATATTGCATTATATAAATGTGGTGATATTTCTTAGCTTGCTGTGCCCAAGCTGAGCAAGTGTATGTGATTTCTCTTTTCAGAAACTCGTTCCAATTCAGAGGCAAATCGTGGGCTCTGTGTGTGCATTTATTAAAAAACAGTTTGCTAGCTTTTTCAGCAGAACAAAAGTAATAGGTTTCAAGGTTATGTCCCTTGTTATAAATGTGCTGAAGAAGCTGATTGTGTAATGTTTCATTTCATGTTTATTTCCTTTTGCTGTTTAAATCATGCACTTAGGTTAACCGATCACACTCATTTGGAAGTAGGTGATGACTTTAGTGATTGCAATTTAATACACTGATTGGCTGCTATGCTAAAGTAATATATTAGTACAGCCCATTGACTTAATGTCATGCTTAAATGTGTGTTTCTATTGTCTGACAACCCTATAAAAGTTGATGTTAGGAGATGTGCCAGATATTCTTTGCCTTTCTAAATGAGCAAATTCTATGGCTGTCAGTCTGTTTACTTTGTATTTGGGTCTGGATAGTGGCTTGCTTCAGAGACAGACCTTATATTAGTCCTCTCGCAGATTATGACTGACTATTTTCATTTGAGCTGAATCATAATTGACTAACTAACTACGTTTTGCCTTCTTTATTAATTTTGGAAAAATGCATAAGGTTTAACCTGGAATCCTGTCTCGTAAAAGTTTATTTTAATTGGCTAGGACTTAGTCTTATGAAGGTCTTGCGAAGACTCAGATAGTCCCGATCCTATGCATCGACCCTCGTAATACTTGGAGCATTGACAATTGCATGGCATTCCAGCAAGAATAGGCCACCTTTCTTCTGAGTGGCCTGAAGGGTTATTTAGGATTCCAGATACAGACGTCAAGGTATAAACTCAGCCATAAAATCAAACATGTCTTCTTTTGGGACACCATTGAACCAGATGTTGTCTCAGTGAGAATAGTCTTCCAAATCACTGACCTTGCATTTGAGGTGCCAATGAATTTTCCTGATCACATTCTGGACAGTCTTCCAAATGTTCCTTCATGGGTTCAGGCCTCCTTTCCCTTCCTTTGATTTAACTTGTGAGGACGTGTTCGACATTTTAGATTCTACTATGCATATCCGCACTACTATTGCATTCGTCATTCGTGATGAATTTGACCACCACCTCAGGCATTGTCAATATGGTGATATGTGCAAGACATTCACTTCCATTTATCACTTCAAAGGAAAGCAGATGCTGTGCTGGTTTCAAAGGCAACATGAGTGTAGTACGCCAGGGTTCACATGCTATGATTATTTTCATTATAGACAGTGTTGCTATGTCCCTCTAGTAGAGATCATAGAATTACCAATGAGCCTAGAGAATAGAAGAGTATTTTGAACTTTGAGGAGTCTCACAAGAGGCAGTCTTTGAACTCTATGGAGTTCACTGCAATGAGTTGTTCTCTAAACCTGTTGAGCATGCCTCTTGGGTACAGCAAGAGTACCCTCCTGAGTACTTGACATTCCTGCCTCCTGCCCATGGCTGATAGGCTAGTGAAGCAAAGAGTATATCATTATACTGTATCATTCTGCATGACTGGTACTGGCCCTGGCTACAATTGCACAGAGCAGGCCCCCTCTGACTTTTAAAGTGTGAGATGTGACCAAGTGAGCTGTGACCTGCGGCATACACTATGGGATAGCCTCAATCTGAAATTACATTAGAACAGAATGTCACACTCCAGCGACTTCAAAATTCTCCCATCAATCCACGTGGACCTATTGGTCACAACATGACAAATATCTATGCTTTATTCAACCATAACCACAGGTTGGAGCCACATTCCTGTCCTCAGCCAAGATGTGTAACTCAGAACACTGAGGCAAAAATCTGTTCCCATCTTTGATGAGTGGCTAATAAAGCTGCAGTGGATAGCCCATTGTGAAAGTATCAGATAAATTGTCAATGACCAAATGATAAACTTGGAGGGGCAGATCTACAAGAAAGTGCCGCAGCGTGGCGCTGCAAGCCCTTTGGCTGCGCCACGCTGCGGCACTTTCAGAGCACAGGAATGCGACATATTTACAAGAATATGTCGCATTCCTGTGCTCTCCCCTGCGCTGGCGCACAAACAGCTGCCAAGCGCCGGCGCAGGCACCCTTGCACCATGGTGCAAGGATGCCTGCGCCATGGGGAGATTGTTTCTGTGCAGGAAGGGGCACCTTTCTGCACAAAAACAATCAGTACAGGCTTTTCCTCTTTCAATGCGTGCTGCAAAATGCAGCACGCATTGAAAGAGGAAAACGAGGAGAAATGAAAACATTTCTCCTCGGTGCGCCTCGCTACGCCACCTCTAGGGTGGCGTAGCTCAGACGCATCTCCAGAGTTACGATTTCTCGTAATTCTGGAGATGTGTCTTGTTCCATGGGTGTTGCGTGGGAACACCCACAGCAACACCCATGGAACGCCCCTTCACCGCAAAGTGCTGCGTGTGAAGGGACGGTATTTACAAGGAGAGGAAAAGTCACGCATGGTGGCTTTTCCTCTCCTTGTAAATATCGAGGAGCTTCTGCGCCACCAGTACGTCACGAAAAGTGACGTACTGGTGGCGCAGGGGGCTTGTAAATCTGCCCCGGAGTCTCTTACTAGAAGAATGAACCAGCAAATTATTGTAGGAAATTCTTAATCCTTTTCTAGAACGAAGAGTAGTGCAACAATGTTACACTGCTTTTTGACGATGCAGGAAACGCACGTATTTCAGTTGCTGACTCGTGACACGGTTTTGATTTGTTTAAACACTTGTGGTGTTAGTAGCTACGCTCAAGCACAGTGTAACATTGTTGCACTACTCTTCGTTCTAGAAAAGGATTAAGAAATTCCTACAATGAACACAGGCGGTTGACTTGGTCCGATAGGAGAAGCCAAGTTTAAACAGCATACCGAATGACACAAGTCCAATGATTGAAACTTGAAATCACAAGCCTTAAAGTAAGTCAGATCTGCTGCACAGGAGGGTATGGTAACACACGCACATCTCTCACTTTTTTCTTTTTAAAAAAGCGCAGTGAAACATTGTTACTTTCTTTCAGTTTCAGAAATGGATTAAGAATCCTCATGTATGAACACGCGCGCCTCACTTGGTTCCAATTTACAGCACACGCTGACTCGGTTTAAACAACATCGGACCGAAGACAAACGTTCAAGTAAGCAAATATATTGCATACAATAACAATTCAATCAATAAGAAAATTTAATACATCGGAAAGTGGAGGACTTACAGCAGACAACATTTTTCTAAACAATTCCTACTGTTTAGGTCACAAGGTCAAAAGCATGAAGGTCGCTCTGAAAGAAGCAAACGTGCAGACAGAAAATTGTTGCCCCCTTTTTAAAAAAAAAAACAGATACACCATAATCCTCTCATGAGGTCATAGTTCTATAGAAGAGAAGGGCAACATTGGTGTTAAATATACTTTTCCTTTTTTTCTTTTTAATCTACACAGATTACACCGTGGTTCAGCCTTGACGATAATGCCTGAAGTCACTTGGGGATTGGAAACGCGTCGGCATTTCCTTTTTTACCTATGAGGGACTCTAGTTAACAAGCATTGGCATAGCCAATAGGTCTCGCCTTTGGGACCTTATAAGTGTTTAGCCATGCAACAATTGTGCTGCATAACTGACACCTGGTTAAACACATATACGGTCCCAAAGGCGAGACCTATTAGCCAATAGGTCTCGCCTTTGGGGCCTTATAAGTGTTTAGGCAGAGCTATTGGTTTTGCCAATGTTTTTAAGAGCATTGTGGCTGCTGTGCAGCATGTTGAAAAGTTATAATAAAAAGACTTAAGCATTTTTGTTACTTTATATATAACTAAGACGACATTATGTACAACTGAATGACCCAATTAAAAAGAATAAACATAAGAAAGGTCTTGTCGTTTATTTTGTCGTTGCAATGTTGGCAACTTCTTCCTGCCTATTCTAATGTTGAGGTGGTGCTTAGTGATGCTGAGGTGGTGTTGAGTGATGTTGAGGTGGTGCTTAGTGATGCTGTGGTGGTGCTGAGTGGTGTTGAGGTGGTGCTTAGTGATGCCGAGGTGGTGTTGTGGTGGTGCTGAATGATGCTGTGGTGGTGCTGAGTGATGCTGTGGTGGTGCTGAGTGATGCTGTGGTGGTGCTGTGGTGGTGCTGAGTGGTGGTGTGGTGGTGCTGTGGTGATGCTGAGTGATGCTGTGGTGGTGCTGAGTGGTGCTGTGGTGGTGCTGTGATGCTGTGGTGGTGCTGTGATGGTGCTGAGCGATGCTGTGGTGGTGCTGAGTGGTGTTGTGGTGGTGCTTAGTGATGCTGTTGTGGTGCTTAGTGGTGCTGAGTGGTGGTGTGGTGGTGCTGAGTGGGGCTGTTGTGATGCTGAGTGATGCTGTGGTGGTGCTGAGTGGTGCTGTGGTGGTGCTACGTGGTGCTGTGGTGGTGCTGTGCTGGTGCTGAGTGATGCTGTGGTGGTGCTGTGGTGGTGCTGAGTGATGGTGTGGTGGTGCTGAGTGATGCTGTGGTGATGCTGAGTGATGCTGTGGTAGTGCTGAGTGATGCTGTGGTGGTGCTGAGTGATGCTGTGGTGGTGCTGAGTGATGCTGTGGTGGTGCTTAGTGATGCTGTTGTGGTACTTAGTGATGCTGTGGTGGTACTTAGTGATGCTGTGGTGGTGCTGAGTGATGCTGTGGTGGTGCTGAGTGGTGCTGTGGTGGTGCTGAGTGATGCTGTGGTGATGCTGAGTGGTGCTGTGGTGATGCTGTGGTGGTGCTGAGTGATGCTGTGGTGGTGCTGAGTGATGCTGTGGTGGTGCTGAGTGATGCTGTGGTTGTGCTGAGTGATGCTGTGGTTGTGCAGAGTGATGCTGTGGTGGTGCAGAGTGATGCTGTGGTGGTGCAGAGTGATGCTGTGGTGGTGCAGAGTGATGCTGTGGTAATGCAGAGTGATGCTGTGGTGCTGCTGAGTAATGCTGTGGTGGTGCTGAGTGGTGTTGTGGTGGTGCTTAGTGATGCTGTTGTGGTGCTTAGTGATGCTGTGGTGGTGCCGAGTGATGCTGTTGTGGTGCTGTGGTGGTGCTGAGTGGGGCTGTGGTGATGCTGAGTGATGCTGTGGTGGTGCTGAGTGGTGCTGTGGTGGTGCTGAGTGATGCTGTGGTGGTGCTGTGCTGAGTGATGCTGTGGTGGTGCTGAGTGGTGGTGTGGTGGTGCTGAGTGATGCTGTGGTGATGCTGAGTGATGCTGTGGTGGTGCTGAGTGGTGCTGTGGTGGTGCTGAGTGGTGCTGTTGTGGTGCTGTGGTGGTGCTGAGTGATGCTGTGGTGGTGCTGAGTGGTGCTGTGGTGGTGCTGAGTGATGCTGTGCTGGTGCTGAGTGATGCTGTTGTGGTGCTGAGTGATGCTGTGGTGGTGCTGAGTGATGTTGTGGTGATGCTGAGTGATGCTGTGGTGGTGTTGAGTGGTGGTGTGGTGGTGCTGAGTGGGGCTGTGATGGTGCTGAGAGATGCTGTGGTGGTGCTGAGTGGTGGTGCTGAGTGATGCTGTGGTGGTGCTGAGTGGTGTTGTGTTGGTGCTGAGTGATGCTCTGCCTATTCTAATGTTGAGGTGGTGCTTAGTGATGCTGAGGTGGTGTTGAGTGATGTTGAGGTGGTGCTTAGTGATGCTGTGTTGGTGCTGAGTGGTGTTGAGGTGGTGCTTAGTGATGCTGAGGTGGTGCTGAGTGATGCTGTGGTGGTGCTGAGTGATGCTGTGGTGGTGCTGAGTGATGCTGTGGTGGTGCTGAGTGATGCTGGGGTGGTGCTGTGGTGGTGCTGAGTGATGCTGTGGTGATGCTGAGTGATGCTGTGGTGGTGCTGTGATGCTGTGGTGGTGCTGTGATGGTGCTGAGTGATGCTGTGGTGGTGCTGAGTGGTGTTGTGGTGGTGCTTAGTGATGCTGTTGTGGTGCTTAGTGGTGCTGAGTGGTGGTGTGGTGGTGCTGAGTGGGGCTGTGGTGGTGCTGAGTGGTGCTGTGGTGGTGCTGTGCTGGTGCTGAGTGATGCTGTGGTGGTGCTGAGTGGTGCTGTGGTGGTGCTGTGATGCTGTGGTGGTGCTGTGATGGTGCTGAGTGATGCTGTGGTGGTGCTGAGTGGTGTTGTGGTGGTGCTTAGTGATGCTGTTGTGGTGCTTAGTGGTGCTGAGTGGTGGTGTGGTGGTGCTGAGTGGGGCTGTGGTGATGCTGAGTGATGCTGTGGTGGTGCTGAGTGGTGCTGTGGTGGTGCTGAGTGATGCTGTGGTGATGCTGAGTGATGCTGTGGTGGTACTGTGGTGGTGCTGAGTGATGCTGTGGTGGTGCTGAGTGATGCTGTGGTGGTGCTGAGTGATGCTGTGGTTGTGCTGAGTGATGCTGTGGTTGTGCAGAGTGATGCTGTGGTGGTGCAGAGTGATGCTGTGGTGGTGCAGAGTGATGCTGTTATGGTGCAGAGTGATGCTGTGGTGTTGCAGAGTGATGCTGTGGTGCTGCTGAGTAATGCTGTGGTGGTGCTGAGTGGTGTTGTGGTGGTGCTTAGTGATGCTGTTGTGGTGCTTAGTGATGCTGTGGTGGTGCCGAGTGATGCTGTGGTGGTGCTGTGGTGGTGCTGAGTGGGGCTGTGGTGATGCTGAGTGATGCTGTGGTGGTGCTGAGTGGTGCTGTGGTGGTGCTGAGTGATGCTGTGGTGGTGCTGTGCTGAGTGATGCTGTGGTGGTGCTGAGTGGTGGTGCTGAGTGATGCTGTGGTGATGCTGAGTGATGCTGTGGTGGTGCTGAGTGGTGCTGTGGTGGTGCTGAGTGGTGCTGTTGTGGTGCTGTGGTGGTGCTGAGTGATGCTGTGGTGGTGCTGAGTGGTGCTGTGGTGGTGTTGAGTGGTGCTGTGGTCGTGCTGAGTGATGCTGTGGTGGTGCTGCGTGATGCTGTGGTGGTGCTGAGTGATGCTGTGGTGGTGCTGAGTGATGCTGTGGTGATGCTGAGTGATGCTGTGGTGCTGTTGAGTGGTGGTGTGGTGGTGCTGAGTGGTGCTGTGGTGATGCTGAGAGATGCTGTGGTGGTGCTGAGTGGTGGTCCTGAGTGATGCTGTGGTGGTGCTGAGTGGTGTTGTGTTGGTGCTGAGTGATGCTGTGCTGGCTCTGATTGATGCTGTGGTTGCGCTGAGTGATGCTGTGGTGTTGCCGAGTGAGAGAAAGAGTGAAGATATAATGCCCAATTAGAGAGGGTGGTGAGAGAGAAAGAGAGAGAGAGAGAGAAAGGGTGTACATAGAATAAAGAGTGGAGCGGGATAGATAGAGAGAGAGAGAAAGAAGGGGAGAGAGAGTGAATGAAGGAGTTTGAAAGAGAAACAGATAAAGGGGTGAGAGAGAATGAAAGGCTAAAAAAGATAGAGAGGGGAGAGTTAATTAAGTAGAGAGAGAATTAGAGAGGGGAGAGAGAGAGAAGGAGAGAGACAATAAGAGTGGGGGGTGTGGAGTTTAAATAGAGTGAAGAAGTGACGAGGAAAAAGTAACCTTAAATATAGCTTTGTGCTTTGCGCGAATAAATATTTTAAACAAAACAGTGAGAGACAAAAATACTGGTAATTAGGCTGTGACTCCCAATATAAAACAAATAGCGATATAAGGTGAAATCAACCCACCGAAGCAATATTTCTAACTAGACAAAAAAAGCTTGCATTTCAATGCTAATCGCTGTTGTTTTTCATGTGACTGTAGTCCAGGGCCCTCAGTTGGTAATGTGAGCTGCTGCTGCGATTGAAACATCAGAGTCCAGAGAGTTAATGAGCCATGACGAGGAAATGAGGAAGAGATAGGAAACAACAGATGGCAGCTGCGCGTGCACGCCATCGTGAACTCAAGCTGGTCGCCAGCCGAAAGCCAGTGTTTGCACTTCCAAAACCCGCTTACTAAAACTCTCGGCCAGACCAGCGCAAGCGCTGGTGCAGGCCGAGACCTAAAAGGACTCTGCAGAGGGTTTTGTCAATATAAATATATCCCCGCAGAGCCCCACATAATCTTTCTCCCCACATGGGTAGCTTGTCTCTAAACAGAAGCCAATTATAGGGCACTTTGAGAGAGCATCATGTTTGATCAATATAGACTGGTGTAATTGTTTTCAATTATTTAAATGTATCTTTCACATTTTTGTTTCAATTTCACATTGCCTTTAGTATTGTTTATTTGTATGTTTGAATTTTTTCTGATATATGAGTATTGTATCTTTTGAATGGCACATTGAATATTTAAATGGTTGCATAAAATGTTTCAAATAAGGCAAAATGTTTAAGCAGGGTACAGTGACTAAATACATTGTTCCTTAGTCTGCTGAAATAAATAGCAGCCTCAGAAATTGGTGGCCAGGTTATCTCTTGTTTTCTTAAACTTTATCACGTCCTACCAGGCCCCCGAGACGGACGTAACCCCCCTTGATAACACACTAATGGTATTCTAACATAAGAATTATACAAAAAGACCACTGCAGGGAACTCCATTTTGCACGCTGCAAGCTGCCATCCACCCAAACTTAAATGGAGTATCCCCTTCAGTGAATTCCTAAGGGCCAGAAGAAACTGTAGCTCCGATGAGTGCTATGAGAATACCAAAAAAGGTATGACCGAACGACTTAAAGTCAGAAACTATCCTGCCAAGGCACTACAAATGGCAGAGCAGAGAGTCTCCAAGATCAGTAGAACCCAAGCCCTGTACAAACCACCGAAGGAAACCAGTAAAAAAGAACAAGGCCAAAACTCTATCAGATTTATCACCATGTACAATAGTCAAGCAGGCAAATTAAGGAGAATTCCCAAACAAAGGTGGGATATTTTAAAATTAGATCCCATCCTGAAAGAAGTGGTAGGGCAGACTCCCGCCATCACTTTTCAGAAAAATGTTTCCCTCAAGGACATGTTAGTAGAAAGTCACCTCGCACCTCGAAAGACCAATTGGCTAAGACAGAATAAAGGGTTCTACAAATGTGGACGTTGCAAAGCGTGTAAGCATAGTGACAACGTCAAAGAGGTAACATTGTCACGCACCAACCAGAAATGGCGGATCCCTAAGCTTATCAACTGCAATACTGATTTTGTAGTGTATGCTATCATTTGTCCTTGTGGCAAATGGTACATTGGTTCAACCACTTTCCCAGTGAAGAAACGCATACTTGAGCACTGGAGGGCAATTTCCAACAACGATCGTACCTATAGTACTGCCAAACACTTCCAAGAAACACATCAGAGTGACTGGACCAAAGCCAAATTTTTTGGTCTAGATACAGTACTTAAACATCCCAGAGGCGGTGACCGCGTCTCCGCCCTCAGGAGGATGGAATCAGTTTTCATTATGAGAGCAGGTTCTATCTTCCCTGAAGGGATGAACAATGATGAGGAACTTCATTCCCACCTATGATACAGAAACACATTAAATTAACAGTTAGCCTCCCAGCACAATTAGATCAGCCTTTTTGGTCTTTTTTTAGCAGGTTCTCATGTAGTTTATCTGGCATTTTTACATACCAATATGTGTTACTCTTAGTAGCTGAAGTCCTTACATAACGTGGAATTTTGAGTGTGCTAAGTGAATTTTGCTTTCCAAGTGAATAACCAATTCTTGGCATTTCTTTATGCAGGCCACTGCGAATGGCACAGACTGATTCTTGATTAAAATATGATTCACATTAAAATATGAGCACCGGAGAACGAAGATGTTACCTAGTAATGATCGTCCCTCCATGATTGAATCCACTTAAACACGGACAACAAGAATGTGACGTTACATGTAGCTGGGAGTCAATGTTTGGTAACCGCCTAACATTGGTACTATACCATGATTTTTTCAAAATCTTTTGTATACTCATAATACAAACATACCGAGTATTACCAAGGTTACACATGTTTTGATTTCGATTTTGAATTTGATGATTTCCGTGTATGCTTCACGAATCAAGATTAAGCTAGGACCCTGAAGGGTTCAATTTGGGTACTATACCTTGACTGCTTGCAACTGATTGACTATTCATGTTCATGAACCATATACCCTAATTGTCTTCTAAATATTGCACACTACTTCAGTTTATCTAAAATTCACCTTTGTGATCGAAAGTTATGAATTTTAATTTTAAATATTGATCACATCATCAGCACAAGAACCGTATCTAATGATATCATACTATATGTTTACAAATGCATAATAACTTTCAATGGATTACCACAATGTATTTACATGAGAACCATACTTTTAAAATGACAGAATAAGTCTCTTTTTGTTTCACGAATGCACTTTATCACCTGTATAAAACTGCACTTTTTTCTATGTCTATTGTTTACTCCATCCTGCTTGATGGGTTTAAAAGACCACAGCTGTGGCAGAAGGTCATGTGACCAAGACCCCGTGTGGGGTCTAAACGCGTCTTGTTTCTCCGCCAAATAAATAACTACTAAGCATTCTCGACCAGTGTGGCTCCTTCCTTACCAGCTCTTTTGGGGAGGATCGTTGCAATGGCTGAATGGCAGTTCGGCCGTGAAGACTGCACCACCCCAAGTTGGGGCCATGAAAGCCTGGAAATACGGA
The DNA here is from genome assembly GCA_963921515.1 of Calotriton arnoldi. NCBI lineage: Eukaryota > Metazoa > Chordata > Amphibia > Caudata > Salamandridae > Calotriton > Calotriton arnoldi. The sequence continues at coordinate 4,792,876 of CAWUFW010000123.1, read as the reverse complement.
GCTGGTTGGGACAGAAGATCAGCACAAATTATGGACATTTATAATTTGGAGGCCCACTGGAGGGTAATTTTAAAATGCATATTCAGTGTTGTAGCGCAGAGTCTACAAGAGATAGAACACTGTCGGAAAGGGACTACATATGCCAGCATGAACACAAGTTAACTCACCTGTGAAACCTACTAGAGGTCAATTGAAATGTGCTGAGAAGTTTTGCCCTTGAGTATGTCTGCGTGCACCCTGCAGCCTGTGATCAAGGAGCTGTGCTCCGAAACGCGTTAGGCAAACAAAGAACTCTGAATTAAAAATGCCTTTTGCTTTTACTAGATCTGCTGTGGAGTGCGTCTTTGAAGTGGGGACACATTGATGAACATATCTATATATATATATTTATTTATTTATTCACTGAAAAAACAAACCAAAGGTTACAGGGACATTATGGTTAGGCTCAGATTTCACTCATACAAAACCAGTACAAAACTGGTTCACTCGTACAAAACCAGTGAAATTCAGCAGCTGTAGTTAGCTGAGCTAACTATAACTTGTGCCCCCTGCAATGCACTGCTTATGACCTCACATATTACATCACTCATGACATGGTCAGTGACATCACTGATGACATCATCCGGTGACTGTGAGTGTTTTAAAAAGATTTATGAGTGTTAAATATATATATACCAAGGTGTATTGGTGAATCAGTGGGTGTATGAGTGCCTGTATGGATGATTCAGTGGTTGCTTGGCTGACTGTATATGTGAGCGATTAGGTGTCTCAGTGAATGTATGAGTGAGTGACTTGTGTGAATGTCTATCAGTCTGTCAGCTGGTATCTAAGTGGCTGTATGGCTGTGTGAGTGGGTACGTGAGTGGCTGTATTGGTGAGTGCTTGGTTGTCTGAGTACCTGTATGACACTCAGTCTGTAAGGGTGGGTGAGGGTGTGTGTGTGACTGCCTGTATGGATGGGTGAGTCAGTGGCTGTATGGGTTAGTGAGTGCCTGTGTGAAGGGCTGTATGGGTCAGTGAGTATGTGTATGGCTGTGTGGGTAAGTGGATGTGTCAGTCAGTGCTATATGGGTGATTATCTGGGTATGTGAAAGGCAGTATAGGTGAGTGATGGGGTATATGAGTGACTGTGTGGGTGAGTGTGTGAATGTGAGAGTGGCTGTATGGGTGAGTGTGTGCTTGTGTCAGTGACTATAGGTGAGTGAGTACGTGTTAGTATCTGTGTGAGTGAGTGTGTGTGTGTGTATCTGTATGGGTGAGTAAGTGACTGTGATATACTGTATGGGTGAGCGACTAGGCGTGTGAGTAGTGTTGGGTCTTCTGTACATTCTCTGGACGTCTGGAGGTTCCACACGCCAAGAGAATGCATAGAAGGTGATAGCTAGTGGGGTTCGAGATCGGGGACTTTGACGGTTGGGAGCTTTTGGGAAGAGGTGTGTCGGTGTTGGTGTCGTCCTGCTGACAGCGAATAAAAGAAACTTAAACTCACCTGAAGTTCGCACTTGTTTATACTGGCGACGAGTTGCCAGTCAGCGGGGCATCCACGCGTGTAGAAGGTTACTGCACCCAGCCGCAGTTCAAGTGAGCAGCTTTCCAGTTTTCATGGCGGATTCAGAATTCTTCTGTGACCTCCATCCCATGGGTAAGGGTGCGACCTAAGGCACCGTTGAAAGGTACTGTAACTCGTTTCTTCCTTTTTCGGGGATTTGTTGCGGCTCTTGCTCGCGCGAGCTATTCCTCAACGTTGCAGCCCACGTCATTACAGCATCATCCTTGACAACGCTTAGTTACCACAACCAGCATTTCTCGTCTGTGCGGCTTACGGTGATCCGCACACCAACACCGTCCTACATCACCACGCAAGCGTACCCAGCATGGTGGCCATCTTTAAATCAGGCAATTCCTTTAAGTTGTGCCGATCTCGGTGATATGCACACAGTTGTACATCTTACGTCACCGCGCAGGCGTACAAAGCATGGTGGCCATCATGGAATCAGGCTCTTTCTTCCAGTAGTGCCGATCTCAGTGATCTGTACACCGCTGTACATCGTTTGCTCTTCATCCTGTGAAGTGCCGATCTCGGTGATATGCACAATGCTGTATTTTGCATTTCATCAACACTTTGTTATTGTGTTATGCATCAAGCAATTGCCCCACCTGCACCTTTTGTGCGCAATCCAGCCTCTCCGGAAATAGATTGGGAATAATGGAAGGAAGGGTTTGAAGCATATCTGGAGGCCCTTGACGGAGAGTCATTCACATGCAAAAAGAAATATGCCATTCTCAGACATTGTTTAGGTTCAGAAGGTCGCAACATTCTGAAACATATTCCAAAAGAACTTGTTATCATAGTCGATGGTGAAGGTGATGGTGTAGAAGATCAGCATGCTACAGCCATCAAGGCTCTGAACAATTGTTTCAAGACTTGCAACAATGTAACTTTGAAGAGACATACATTTTACAAGAGAGTCCAATTGCAAGGGGAATCTGCTTCAAGTTACGTTGGCACTTTGCGCATTCTCGCAGCCTCTTGTGAATACAAAGCATTTGAAGAGGAAATGATAAAGGACCAACTAGTCGAAAAAACTAACAACAAAAAGGTTCAAGAAGCACCTTTATCCAAACCTGATCTCAATTTGCAAAAGGCATTAGACATTGCCACAAGAATAGAAAGCACTAGGTCATATATGGAACAAATGTCTTTTTCTGATAGTAAAATCAGAGCGTTCTAGCAGTTAAAACCAAATATAAGAAAACAAAACAATTGGAGGAAAGGTCAGATAAAAGAGACAGTAACTATACAACAAGGAAAAAATTAGAGTGCTACATATGTGGCAGTACTAGTCATCTGGCTCATGCTAGATCGTGCCCTGCTGTTGACAAAATATACGGCAAGTGTTCAAAGAAAGGGCATATCGCCAAGGTTTGTAGATCCAGTGGAGGCGGCCCAGCTAGAAAGGTGCATAATGTGGAATCGACAGCTGAAGAAGAGTCTTCATCTAGTGAGGAAGACCGAATATTCACCATTTTGGACATGGAATGTTCAGAGGGCATTTGGGGCGATAATTCAAAAGGAGCGAAAAGATCTCTATGTTCCATAAGTGTGAATGCTGTGATTGTCAAGGTTTTAGCTGATTCTGGATCTCCTTTCTCCCTGATAAGTGAATCTGTCTGGAGGGAGTAATTTTCTAAGCAGGTTTTAAGACAGTCTGCTATACATCCTGTAGGTTATGGTGGGAAGGCCATTGATGTTGTCATTGAATTCAACGCTGATTTGGAATTCAAGGGGAGCAAGTCTAAAGGCATCATATATGTAGCAAGGGATGAGGCATGTCTTCTTGGGTGGAAAGACCAAGGCAATCTAGCTTTCATACTAGATCCCAATAACGTTCATCAAGTAATGTTGAAGAAGGATTTCTTCCAAGTACAGGCTGTCAAGGAAGAATCATGGGAGTTATTGTACCCAGAAGTGTTAAAAAAAGAGTTAGGTCTGTTCAAAGGTTTCAAACATAAGATTAAACTAGTGGAAGGAGCGCATCCTGTGGCGCACAAGGTCAGGAGAGTGCCTTTAGTGTTTCAATCTGATTTAAAAAAAGAATTAGATAAATTGTGCTCATGTGATGTTATAGAGCCTATTGACTTGAGTCCTCTGACTGGGTATCTCCGGTGGTTCTTGACAAGAAAGCCAATGGTACCATATGCATGTGCATGGACTTGCGCGACCTTAACAAGAACATATGTCTAGACCAGCATCCTCTACCAAATATTACACAAATGACATCCACTCTCAAGGGTGCCAAATGGATTAGCTTATTGGATATGTCATCTGCGCATCATCAGATCAAATTGCATGCAGAGTCTAGGCATCTTACAGCATTCATTACTCCAGAGGGTCTTTTTCAGATTAAGCGTATGCCCTTTGGCCTTGCCTCTGCTTCAGCAGTCTTTCAGAGAGTAGTTGAGAGCATGTTCAAAGGGATGCCTGGAGTAATGGCCTTTCAGGATGACGTATTGGTGTATGGGAAGGATCAGGATCAACACAATGAAAGATTGTCCCAAGTGTTGACCATGTTAAGACAAAAAGGTGTGACTCTGGGAGTGGACAAATGTAGATTGAATGTACCCACTGTGGACTACTTGGGATATAGGTTATCATCAGAAGAGGTGCAGCCCAAGACCAGTTTGGTCAAAGCTTTTGAAGACTTTAGCACTCCTAGTTACAATGATCAGTTGAGATCTTTTATGGGGCTCGTTGAATTCTATGCCCGATTTGTTCCCAATTGTGCATCCAAGACTTATAACATCAGATGTCTCCTCAAGAAAAATGTTAGGTTTTGTTGGAATGATGAGTGCACTAAAGAATTTGAATTGGGCAAACAGGAGGTAGCACATGCTATTCCTCTTAAGGCGTTCAGTACGGAGGATCAAACCGTGATTATGACTGATGCCAGTCAAAAGGGTTTGGGTGCTGTGCTCATGCAGCATAGAGATGGCAAGGATGAGGTAATAGCATTTGCTTCTAGGAGTTTGCGTGGGGCCGAGTCCTCTTATTCTGTGATTGAGCACGAAGCTCTTGCCTCTTGGTGGGGTATTACACATTTCAAACACTATCTGTATGGTTCAAGGTTTGTGGTACGTGTTGACCACAAACCGTTGGTGGAGTTATTCACCACAAGGGGTGGGGGGAAAGTGACCCCTAGAATCGCAAGATGGCAGTATAGGCTTATGGAACATAATTTCAGCTTCGAGTCTGTGCCAAGCAGGAGAAATCTTTTGGCAGATTGTCTATCTCGGTTACCTCCTCGTTGCAGTGACGGTGTGGAGACAAGAGATGAGTGTGATGAGTTTGAACTAGTGTGCAGTGTAGTAGATCAAACGGAAGGTGCCATAACAGAACAAGAGTGGAGAGAGGCTTCTGAGAGTGATCAAGAATTTAAGGATATTTAAAAAATATTAAACAAAGGATGGTCACATGAAGATAATGATCAGAGTCATGTCAGCAAATACAAACATGTCTTTGACGAATTATCAGTTGTGAACGGGTTGTTGTACCGGTCTTTGCTTTTAGTGGTGCCAGATGCTATGAGAAACAAGGTGCTTGCTCTAGCACATGAAGGCCACCTAGGCATGTGTGCAATGAAGAGGAGGATAAGAGAATTTCTGGTGGCCGGCTTTAGACAGACAGGTAGAGCATTTTGAAGGGGATTGTATGGAATGTGTGGTTAGTGACAAATCACAGATAACAACTCCCAGTCCCGTAGAGGCCATTGAGGTTCCCAACAAACCTCTGGTCAAAATAGCTATTAACATTGTTGGTCCCATGATCATATCTGGCACTGTACCTGAGTACAGTATAGTCCTCATGGATTACTATAGTCGCTGGCCAGAAATTAAATGGGTGAAAACATCCGATTCTGCAGCTGTGATTAAATTCCTTGAATCGCTATGTGCGAGGGAAGGCGTGCAAGACGAATTGCTCATTGATAATTGTCCTCAATTCATATCCATACAATTTGAGGAATTGTTACGTTTCATGGGCATTAAGCATGTTAACATTTCTTTATATCATCCAAGGAGCAATGGCCTTGTTGTACAATTTAAGTCATGAAACAGAATGTGCAGTTGGCAAGAGCGAGTGGTCTAGATTGTAAAGTGTAACTTGGAAAATTGTTGTGGGCTTTTTGCACGACTCTAATTCTGACACTGGAGTGTCCCCATTTGTTTTGTTAAGAGGGCGTGTGCCTGCTTCTAAGTTGTTGAGAAGATGGATGAGTGAAAGCGGGTTCACTTTGCCAAGAAAGAAAATTGATGAGTTTAGCGAAAGGCAAGTTGAAGAACAGAGCAGATATGATCAAATGCATGTTGATCAAGGCCCCAAACAGTTAAAGGTCAATGTAGGTGATATGGTGAGAGTGAAGTGTTCCAGGATTTTATCTAAAGGGGAGTTCTCTGCCCCGAAAAAGGTTGTGAAAATCAACAAAAGTGCGGTAAAACTGTATGATGGCAAGTGGTGGAACAAAGGGAAAATTGCTGTGTCTAAGATGGGTTTGAGTGATCGATCTAAGAAGTAGGTGTGGGTTGAAGATCATAAGGAAACCAATGTCATGGGTCGTTCCCTGTCATCCAGACCTATCAAATTGCCTTCTAAGTTCTAAGATTATGTTTTATAATGCTATCATATTTGTATGTGTGATTCTTACTTCTTATTCTAATGTACTATGCTACCATTTTTGTTCCTCATGTTTTGGAATGTTCTGTAATCATTTATTAATGTAAAGGGGAAAGATGTGTTGGGTCTTCTGTACATTCTCTGAGCGTCTGGAGGTTCCACGCGCCGAGAGAATGCATAGAAGGTTATGGCTAGTGGAGTTCAAGATCAGGGACTTTGACGGTTGGGAGCTCTTGGGAAGAGGTGTGTCGGTGTCGTCCTGCTGACAGCGAATAAAAGAAACTTAAACTCACCTGAAGTTCGCACTTCTTTACAAATAGCTCTATTGGTGACCGACTCAGTGTGTGAGTGGCTGTATGGGTGCATTAGTAGATATGTCAGTGACTGTATTAGTGAGTGAGTGGTTGAATGAGTGGCTATATCGGTGAGTGAGTGGATCTATGAATCAGTGAGTGGGTGTGTAAGTACTGGTATGGGTCTATGAATGGGTTTGTGACTGGTTGTGTGGGAGTGTGAGTTGGTGTATGAAAGGTTCTATGGGGTGTGAGTGGCTGCGTCAGTGATTCTGTGGATGATGTCATCAGTGATGTCATTTGAGATGTCATCAGTGATATCACTGAGCATGCCATGAGTGATGTAATATGTGAGGTTATAAGCAGTGCATTGTGGGGGGCGCAAGTTATAGTTAGCTCAGCTAACTATAACTGCTGAATTTCACTTGTTTCGTACGAGTGAAACCTGAGCCTAACTATAACGTCCCTGTAACCTTTGGTTTTTTCAATGAATTTCTATGGTTTGTTAACTGGTAGTCGCATTTGCAGAGTGGTGGAGAAAGTGGGCGGGGCTTCCGACTAGCTCTCAGGAATCCCGCTGTGTAGAACTTACAGGAGGTACAAGGAGGGCTTCTTGTCCTCCAAGGTCCCTCAAGGGTAAAGTGGACTTCATCCCTCAGCCAGAAGACCTCTTGGCAATCCCGTTGTGTGGGACTTACTGGAGGTAACAGCAGGAGTAGTTGGCCCCCAAGGACGTCCTTGGGTGTTTCAACCCTGCCCCCTTTTCTTTTAAAAAAATCTTTTTTCTGGTTCTCGGTTCTACCGGTGCTTGCTATGCCACTGGTTTTAAGTAACCCTGAGCACTACGCTCACGGAGCATGTGTAGTTTGTGCTACTACGCAAATTGCATGTAGCACAGTGCAAAAACTGTGCTAAATCACATAGCGTAGCAGCAAAATCATCAACACCTACAACTGCTTTGATAAAACAATTTTACATGCTAAAAAGCATATAACAAATTCACAAAAGTGAACTTTGAGAATGAAAATATTAGGCAATGAGAGAGGTGATGATTTTGGGGTCCCTCCTAACCTAGGGGGAGGACCAAGCAGATGCCTTGAACACAAAGAGCATATCATGCTGAACGATTCAGTGGTGATCCCTTCCTCCTAGGACCACCCCAAGCACAGTTATGGGCAAAAATACAATCCCAACCAAAGGCCCCGCAAAGCATTATGGGACGAGATTAGCAGTTGGCAGTGAATATTATAGTGTCCAATATCAAAATAATTCTACAAAGAGCTGCAGTTCAACTAGTCGTTACTAGATGTCCCTCACGAGTCAAATGCAAAAGCATTGAAACCCTTTCATGAAGCTTTTGCATTTGACTCGTGAGGGACATCTAGTAAAAACTAGTGGAACTGCAGCTTGATGTAATAATAATTTCAATGCTTTTGCATTTGACTCGTGAGGGACATCTAGTAACGACTAGTTAAACTGCAGCTCTTTGTAGAATTATTTTGATATTGGATACTATAATATTCACTGCCCACTGCTAATCTCGTCCCGTAATGCTTTGCAGGGCCTTTGGTTGGGATTGTATTTTTGCCAATAACTGTGCTTGGGGTGGTCCTAAGAGGATGGGACCACCACCGAATCGTTCAACAAGATGTGCTTTTTGTTTTCAAGGCATCTGCTTGGTTCTCTCCCTAGGTTAGGGAGGATCCCAAAATCATCACCTCTCTCACTGCTTGTTAATTTATAATTTTCCCTTTTGTGAAATGTCTATATGTGTTTTAGCATATAAAGATAGAGATACTTATATTATCATAACTTCCACTGTGCAAGATACCATTTGCAATTATTGCACAGTGCAGACAAGTACACAGCTATGCAGTGCGTAGCTGAACGTAGTGCAAAGGGTATTTCACGTAGCTACGCGTAGTGCTACTACGCAAACTATGCCCAGGGTTAGTTTTAAGCTAGCCTTGCTGATGAGGGGTGGTACCCCGAAACCGGTCCCAGGATGCTTGTTTTTTGGTCTAGGGAGGGCCGGGCCTGGTTGTTTGGGCTAGACTAAAGTGCATAGGTTACCCATCTGCCCTGTCAAAGGGTCCAGGAAGGAAACTGAAACGTAAACTGACAACATACACTTTCATGTTTCTTGCAAAATTATTTTTTTTTCACCATTATAAGCACACAGATTTCTCATTTTATGTTTAAGTTTTGAACTGAATAACTACATTTCAAAAGAATGTTAATTTCATTGAATGCACTCTGTAGTGCACTCAAAATTATTTATAAATTTTATTCCAACCTCCACATAATCCATTTTATTTCTGTGCTGACATTGTGCTAAAACTCTCCATTCAGGGAGGAATCCCTATGGAGGGCTTGAAATGAGATGACCAGCAGAGACATTGCTCAGTTCTGACATCTTAAAACAACTTCCAATTACCTGTTTCAATAAACATCAATCTTAAGGCTCCATTTGTTACCAGAATATGAGCAATCATAATTAGGGCACTCATAATGCTTGTAAAGGAAAGAAAAAATCACATTAGGCGGATACAATCCTAGAAGATTAATAACCGGAGCACTTAGACCTAGGGTTTGTATGAGCGAGACATGGGGGTCCATGGAAGGACTGTGCTGGGAGTGATGAAGCAATGGATTCGCTGGTAGTGTGCTCGCTCAGTGCTTCGGAAGGCCTGTGGGAAATATGACAAAAGACCTCAAGACTACAGGGAAGATGGGAGACCATCCTACAGTTTTATTTGTTATAACAGCATGGTCATGCACAACAGACTCTATTACTTGCTCAACAGAACCCTGCATTAGGGGAAGGACAACTTGATTACACAGCAAACATTCAAATGGTTCATGCCGGAGGACAGGGCCTTAGAAGCACTTTGCTCCAGATGGTTGTACACTCTGAACCTAAGCCCAGGAGTGCATGGGCTTCAGAGACGCACCTCCAGACATGATTATTTGGGGGGGGACTCCAACACAATACCATCCACAATCTAACTTCAAATATAAACGTCAGTCACACACTCATACAAATATAACTCACCATATTTATATCCAATGTAAAAGAAATGGTTTGCAGCTGCATATCATTATGTATATATAATTGGTAAATTAAGATATTGTAGGAAAGTGCCCCTTTTTGCATGGTTACCCCCTAACATTTTGCCAGATACCTGAGGCCAACTTGACTGAGTGTGCCATGGGTCCCTGCCAATAAGGTTCCCAGGGCCTGTGTTCTTTCCCAAAACTGTACCTTTGTCTTCACAATTGGCACACCTCTGGGCCACATCTAAGTCCCTTGTAAAAGGTACACCTGGTACCAAGGGCCTTGTGACCAGAGAGAGCCTCTGAGGGTTGCAGCATATATTATGCCACCCTCAGAGACCCCTCACCTGAATACCCACACACTGCCCCTGAATACCCACACACTGCCACTGCAGGCTGTGTGTCCTGTTGCAGACTAAACAGAAGAGTCGACATGGCACCCAACCCTGGGTGCCATGCCCCCTAACACTGCCTATGGCATGGGTAAGTCACCCCTCTAGCAGGCCTTACAGCCCTAAATGCAGGGTGCACCATACCACCAGTGAGAGCATAGCTGCATGAGCGCTATGCCGCTACAGTGTCTTTGCCATTCACAGGCATTGTAAGTGCAGTAAAGCCATTTTGAGTATAGGGGCTGGGAATTTGTCATTAGGAACTCCAGAGCCCCAAAAAGGCTCCACTGAAAACTGGGAGATTTGGTACCAAACTTCTCAGCACATTAAACACACTGATGCCAGTGTGGGATTTAATGTAAAATGTACTCAGAAGGGATCTTAGAGATGCCCCCTGAAAAACGACCAGCCCTGGTGTGGTTCCTGACTGGATACCAGCCATCTGCCACCACCAGACAGATTTCTGGACCCCTGGGTAGAGAGCCTCTGCTCTCTGGATCCTGAAACAAAGCCCATCCTGGGCAGAGATGTCATGCCTCCTCCCCCAGGATGGGCAGGGTCCCCGAAAGGGAAACTTCAAAGGCTCCCGCCTTTGTTAGCTGCCCCCAGCCTTTTGCAGCTATCAGCAGCTGGCCACCACCGGTTCTGACCCCCACTTTGGGTGGGAGAATCGGCGGAAAAACCTAGCCAGGAAGGGAGGTGTGCCCACCTTTGCCAACCCCACCCCTCAGGTGGGGGAGGCGAAGTGAAGCACACATCTCAGTCCCCTCCATCTTGAAGATGAGGGGACTCACCCAATCAGGAAGAGGCCTATGTCCCCCTCCCACTGGAAGGTGGCATAATAGGGGGTGTAGACCCCAGGGAAGGGACCCATTGGTCCCGACCTGCACACCCCTGTAACGCCCCTAAATCTAGTATTTAGGGGCACCCCTGAACCTTGCCTCTTTTGATTTGATGACCTAAGAAGAAGAAGGACCGAAGAGCCGTGCAGCAGTGGAGAAGAAGACGACTGACTTGGCCCCAGCCCTACTGGCCTGTCTCCTCCTCTAGGACCAGTGGTATTCCAAAAGTAAAAATGAAAGCGGACAGACCTATCTGCTCATCCTGCCCCTCTAGACCAGATTCTACCACTAACCCTAACAGTAGCACTGCAGCCTGCAGCAACAACGCACATGGTAGCAATCTGCTCTTCAGGAGGGGCAAACCCAAGTCGCTTTCAACCAAAAATTATGACCAAATTGAACTTTCTAAAGAACGCAGAAGCTGTAATTTTTTCCAGCAACACCAACATCAAGGGGCTTCCCATTCCTCTAAGCCCCACAGTGGTTGTACGCCCAAGGGCTATGCCCCTCCCCCCCATGGCAGCAAGGGATCCCAGGAAGCTGCAAGGAGCTTAAGAGCTTTGATGTCAACAAAGGCCTCTCCCTCGAAGGGTGCGACCATGCCTTACAGGGCAGGGATGAGGAGACAGCTGCTAAAACTTGCTCAATGAATTCTCTTAGCATCTTGCCCCAAAAGAAACTAGAGGTGCTGGAGGCTACAAGCACAAAGATTGACCTCAAACCTACAGATGGGGGAGACTTGTTGCAGCCTCTGCTCAATTCGTCGCTGGGAGGGGAATATTTGTCCCACCTAATAAACCAACTAGAGGAAGAGGGAAAAAACGCAACCCACTTGGGACTGAGGCTGCCTTAGCCCACAAAGCTGGATGTAGCAGGACTACCCAGCTATGCTCATGGCCTCCATGGGAGCGACACCGCGATCAACGGAAAAAGGACATCAAGGATGCAATAAACTGCAGGAAAACGGAGCTAATCAAACTGCCCCATCTGAGGAAGACTCATGAGCCCTTTGAAAGATCTTTCTTATATTCACCTAAAGCATTGGGAGAACATGCTGGCTACGTACGGTAAAGAAGCTCCGACAAACTCTAGCCCCATCATAACTGGCAACAAGGAACGCCAAGGGACCCAAGAATGGCATTGGACAACAGTGCTCAGAATCTTGCAGAGTTCATTGCAGGCAATGAATTTCCAGGCTGATAAAATGGACTTACAGATGAGCCCCTGAACACATTAGCAATGTATGCAGCAGAAATTGACGAAAAGATTTCCAACCTAAACAACTTGATTGAAAGAGCACAGGTGGACGCACAGGGTCGAGTCCGGGGGTGCAATTGCTCCCCGGTCCTCGACAAGTTATTTACACTTCTGGAGATGATGTCAAAGCTACAGGATAACCTGAAGGATGAGGTCAATGGGACGCCCCAAAAGGATGTAGGATGACCACAAGATAAAAGTGTTGCCAAACTCAGAAACCAGCCAAGGCATTGAGATGTCATAAATGAGGCAACTACAGTCAAGGCCGGGGTACGGCACCTTAAAAATTCCTGTGACAACCCCACTGAAGGCAATGGAAAGAGCGTGACAACTAATGGAACTGGCCCCGGGGAGACATCAGCCTCAAAAATAAGCACTCGAACATCCGGTAGGGAACCATCAGTGGATGAGGAGAGCAAAAAAAAGGAAGGGTCGCAATAAAAACTTACTTCAGGCTCACAACTTGGCAGCCTACCCAATCTTTTACTCAAGGAAAAGTCCAGCTCTCTTTGTTCAGGACCAAGAAAAAGAACCTATCAGAGCCTTGGAGGAGGCCTCTGCCGAAATGGGCTCATCTCCAGAGATTATCCCTGGGACCCAAGTACCCAATTAGGCTGAAACCGCCCAAGTAAATGCCTCACAGGACACTTTGAAGTCAGTCACAATAGGCAAAATGGATCTCCACACAACCCTCTCTCGGATGACAGCCCAGGATAGATTGACCTCAAGTTTAAATACCTGCACTTGGGGGCATTACCCCACTCCTAGGATCGAACACAGTAACAAGAACGAGGTGTCTGTCATATGCCTTGGAATCGAGAGGGAACCATCCAACTTGCAAGCACCACCCCCTCTCGTCACAAGAGAATTTGCAGGTCTTCCCTGAGGACCTCAGAGTATTTGTATTTATTAAATTTCTACAGCGCATTAGACCAAAAGGCATCAAAGCACTAAGAGCAGAGGAGTAACAGAAAGACCAGTGGCGACCCCAAACAAGCACACCCGAAATCCCGAAATTTACCTTGGTGTTATCTTGTCAGGATAAACTTCACTGACTGCCAGTCTGTCATCGTATTAAGTACAAAGCAATGACGTTAACACACCAAGCCCTTCACAATAGGGGTCCAATGTAACCCTGGGCGTAGTGGGTGTAGCGGGGCTACGCGGAGGTCCACGGAGTCGCAAACAAACTCCGTGGTACTCCGTGGAGCTCCGCTACACCACCCGCCTCCACCCCCCTATTAACAAGTAAATAAACATTAATTAAAAATACATTTAAAACCACTTACCTCTGTACTGTGGCGTCCCCGGGCTGCCCTCCTCCTCTTCCTCACCGTATCGGTAATCCTGGTGAAAACTGCGCATGCGGGGGCTGGCCAACTTCGCTCCGCTGCAGAGATTTGCCTTCTCCGCAGAACGCGGAGAAGGCAAATCTCCGCACACTCCGTGGGCGGAGCGGAGGTCTCCACCCGGGGTTAGTCCAATGTACCTAAATGAACACATTGAGGTATACTGCCCTGGGAGGCTTTTGCGCTTCAGTTCTGCAGGACTTATTGTGATTCTTCGCTTTCAGAAACAGCAGCGGGGAGGCTCCTCCTTTACTGTTAAAGCAGCAAGCAGTTAGAATGAACTACCTAAATATCTGAGACTTATACCTGAGGATGTCACATTAAAAAAGAAATTGATTTTTTTTTTATTTCGACTTTAGTGATGAACAGGGGTGGGCGAACCTCTGTCTAATCCTCCTTGGCAGTCCTAAAAGCACCAGGACACTCTTATGAGCAGCCGCGTGCTATCGAAAATACCCTCATTCATTTATTCATTCATTCAAAGTCACACTCCCTAACAGAAGCCTAATCTGTAAAAAGCCACATTTTATGTTGCTTACTGAACAATAGGTGGGAGTTCAGGCACCTGATCTGTTCAGGAAGGGGATTCCTCAACCTGGCCGCTGTCACTGTAAAGGCATGTTCCCCCCACCTAGCTTTATTACATCGTGAGACAGCTACCTCGTGGCGTCCTGCTGATCTCAAAGGTCTCCTAGGAATGTACCATTTCTGAGTGGTCCTACTATCATTAGAGTTGCATGCTGGCACTCAGGAGGATATGCGACTCTCAACAGCAGCAGCCTGTACGCTACTCTACCCGGAATATTCCTCCATGGGTCAGTTGGACATTTTAAACAGGGGAAATATTCTCAAGCTGGTTTGTTTAAAAATATTTGTATTGGTTTCAGTTTTGCAAAACACATACAAAACAAACAGCAGTGGGAGACATCAGCATATCATACAGATCAAGAGAATAAAGAAGCTCAATTGACACGTTCATCTTGTGTACTAGGACTCGACCTGTGATGTCTACCAACATTGTGTACCTCATCCCGATGCAGGAGAAATTGATCAGAAAGATCTCGTTTATTAATTCCCTGCATGGGACTTGTTGTCAAATTGGCGCTAGTGACTCCCACCCATAACACAAAAAACAGGACAAAACAACCAATAGTATCACGGTATCACAAAGTCGTGGTTGGTCAGTGGCGCGGGTGGGGCATCGCGAGGAGGGACCGAGACGGATCCCCCACGCCTCTTCCTCCAAAAATCACATTAGTCTCAGGTGTTAGATATGAAAAAGGTGCAGAGCCCTCAACCTGGGGCCACAAGCGAACAGGGGCAGACCTTCAGACAAATACTCAACTAGTGGGGCCCAAGTATAGTCGAACCCTGTTCTCCTGTCATCTACTATGTCCGCCATTCTTTCCATTGCAAGAGCTCGCCATAGCCTAGCGTGCCATTGTGTCAGGGAGGGGGCCTCCATTTTCTTCCACACTGCAGCTATTGCCATTTTGTCATCCCCTAAGCACAACCACATAACAAAGTGGTCCCCGTGTGTTTGGCGTTTCAGACTCGTGTCCCGGATCCCCAAGAGAGTGTGCTCTATCGTAGAGGGAATTGGGTAGCCCAGTATCGACTTGATTTGGGATAAAATTTCTTTCCAGAAGGGCTGGATTGAGGGGCAGTCCCACCATATGTGCTTAACATCTCCCAAGAGGCCACAACCCCTCCAACATCTATCGGAGGTGTTAGGGAAAATTTTGCTCAACTTCTGGGGGTGTAAGTACCACTCATACATAACTTTATAGTGCGCCTCTCGTAGAAACATGGAGCAATTGTATTTGGAGATATCTTTATATAAGGAGCCCCACTGTTTTCCCCCTACCGGAGTAGTGAGAAGCGAATCCCAGAATCTTAGGTGTCTAGCGGTGGAGCGGGGACCCAGCGACCGTATGAGAGAGTAAAGGAAAGAGATGGTCCCCCTCAAGGAAGCCCCCGACTGTGCAAATTTTTCAATTGGGAGTAAGTCTCTGGTTGCGGCTAGCCGGATCTGGGGTTGTTGTACCCAGTGTTTAAGTTGTATGTAGTGAAACTTTTCAGCGGCCTGAAGCTTAAAAGTGTTGGTGCATTCTTCAAAGGTCAGCAACTTACCCCCCTTAAAGAGATCCAAGATCATAAGGCAACCCCCCTCCCGCCAAGCCTCGAACGGACCCTCTTGATGAGCCGGTGAGAAGTCAAGATTAAAGTGAATGGGGGTGTAGGGAGATGGGAAAGTGGTCAGGGGAATTGATCTGTTAAGGTCATCCCATACCCGTAGAGTGGTGGCCTTGGGGGTGCTAATGTACACATTTAATGGCCGGTTTTGTTTTGACTTCCAAAGGAGATCCCAGATCGTCCTACCCACTATCTGCCGATTGATATGGAGCAAAAGTTTTTTCGATTTGCGGAGAGACCAGTCTGTGATCACCCAGAGTTGTGCTGCCCTTTAGTAGCCCAAGAAGTCCGGAAGTGCCAGTCCCCCTTCCATTCTCGCCTTAGTGAGCAACCGGTAGGATAACCGAGCCCTTTGCCCTAGTTAAATGAATTTAGTGATCATCTTTTTCAAGTCCCAAAATAGGGTCCTCTCCATGTTTATTGGAAGGCCCTGAAAGAGGTAAAGTAACCTAGGGAGCACATTCATTTTAACGGCATTGATGCGTCCTATCCAGAAGGTATAAGAGGTTCTCCACCTGGTCAGGTCTGCCTAAGTTAGCCCCATAGAGCTTCGATATCTTAGGGGTAAGTTTGACGCCCAAGTACGTGATGTCTTTATGCGTATTTTGAAAGGGGGACAGGCCCTCCACAGCTCTCATAGATTCTCTGGGCAGTGTCGGATTAAGGAGATAGGATTTTGATAAATTAACTTTAAACCCCGAGGCATTTTCAATGGAGGTGAGCTCGTTCTGGATGGCCGGGAGAGAGGATATCAGCCTTGTGATTGGGAGCAACACGTCGTCTGCAAAAAGGGAGATTTTGTGTTCATCTGTTCCAAAAGGCACCTCCCCCCCATGTCTGGATTGTCCCTGATTCGTTCTGCGAAGGGTTCAATACTAAGGGCAAAGAATAGGGGTGAAAGCGGGCACCCCTGCCTGGTTCCCCACGAGAGACCAAACGGTACCGAAGCCACCCCATTTACCAGAACCCGCGATCGAGGAGTGGAGTAGTCAGCCCGCACCATACCTATAAAGGTCTCATTGAAGCCAAATTTTCTCATTGTTCGCAACAAGAAGGCCCAATCGACCCGATCAAAGGCCTTCTCCGCATCTAGCGAGAGAAGGGCTGCGGGAATGTCTTTTTTCTGCACTTTTTCAATAAGGTGTACTACTCTCCTCAGGTTGTCTTGCGTTTGCCTCCCCTTTATGAACCCTGCTTGATCCGCTTTAATGAGGTATGGCATGACATTCTCCAAGCGCGTGGCTAGAATTTTAGAGTATAATTTGGCATCTAGGTTCAGAAGCGCAATAGGTCTTTAAGAGGCACAATTTGTACGGTCCTTTCCTGGTTTGGGGATGACTGAGATTAATGCTTCCCCCATGGATGGGGTCACCTTCTGTGTGGCTGCAATATCATTAAATAAGGACACCAAACTGGGTACCAGCTCGGGGGCGAAGGTACGATAGAAGTGAGCATTTAAGCCTTCAGGGCCAGGAGCCTTTTGCAATTTAAGTGAGACTATTGTACCTCCTCACTGGAAATGGGTCTGCTTAAGTCCTCAAACCTTTATAGGTGGTAATCACCCCTCCCCTAAGACACCCAAGTCAGGGCCAGATAGTCACACATCGGGCACGGGCTTCTCCTTTACATCTCCCACATGGGAACAGAGTGTCCAAGTAGTGATAGCGACTAAATCAGGAGCCCCGTCAGACCCCTGTCCTCCCAAGGTCTTCCATTTGTTCCCTGAATTACTCAGTGAACAATTAAACTTACTGTTTAGGGAGATCGTACAGTCGGGCAAGTTCCCGGATGCTTGGAAGACAGCCTCAGTCCTGCCTCTGCTAAAAAAAGCCAATTTAGATCCCGAAGAACCTGGCAGTTACCGGCCAATTTCTCGGATCCCTTTTTCATCTAAGGTATTGGAGAAACTGCTTAACACACAAATCACTTCTTTCATCTCCGCTGGAGATCTTCTGGACCACTCTCAGTACGGGTTCAGAGAGGGCCACGGAACCGAGACCGCTTTGATCATGGCAACAGAGGAACTTAGAAGGTCACTGGACTCAGGAGGGAAGGCCGCCTTGATTTTGTTGGATCTGTCGGCGGCCTTCGACACTGTCAACCACGAAATATTAATTGCCAGATTGACGGAGCTGGGATTTCAGGAATCCGCCCTCAATCTTCTTACATCCTATCTAACCGGCAGAACTTTCTCAGTGGAACTGGGAGGTTCTATATCCAAATCATTTGGACTGCCGGGTGGTGTTCCCCAGGGCTCCTCTCTGAGCCCCACGCTTTTTAATATTTATGTGACTCCGATAGCCTCGATTGTTAGGCAATGTGGTTTCTCGGTGGTCTCTTATGCTGACGACACCCAGGTGGTTGTGTCAGTGTCAAATAATGTGGACGCGACAGCTGATCGTTTTAACAATTGCATGTCACAAGTAAACACCTGGATGCAGACTAATTACCTAAAATTAAACGGAGAAAAAACGGAGGTCCTGATATTGGGCCCTGATCCGTCTTTCTGGTCACCAAGGTGGTGGCCAGATAACCTTGGAGACTGTCCAATGCCAGTCTCCAAGGTCAAGAATCTAGGTGTGGTTTTTGATGACAAACTGATTTTTGACGGTCAAATCAACCAGCTTTCATCCACCATCTGGGGGATCTTAAAGATGATCAGAAAGATTCGTTCTTTCATACCCCCAGAAGCAGTAAAGACGTTGGTGACAGCATTGGCCCTTTCGAGATTGGACTATGGCAACGCCCTATATGTAGGGCTGCAATCCCAGTATCTACAAAAACTGCAGCGTCTGCAGAACGCCGCCGCAAGATTGATACTGGGTGTCCCCAAACATGAAGCAATCGCCCATAGATTGAGAACCCTTCACTGGCTTCCAGTGGGGAAGAGAATCATTTTTAAATCACAATGTCTGGCCTATAAGGCACTTCAGGGCAAAGGACCTCTATATCTGAGATCGCACTTGAAATGGTACGTGCCAGCCAGAAATCTCAGATCCTCTCACTTAAAACTGCTACAATTACCCAAGTACAGGCAGGTTCGCTGGGGAGGAAGAAGTTTGATATTGGGAACAGCAAAAACTTGGAACCGTTTGCCAATGTCGATAAAAAACAGTACCTCACTCATGTCCTTTAGAAGACTACTGAAAACTTGGCTCTTCGCTGACTGAGCTTCGGATCTATAATGCATCGCTCACCCCACTACCTTATATGTTCTGCCATACCCTAGCGCCAAGACGCCTTCGGGCATTTGTGCGCTATATAAGTCGACAAAATCAAATCAAATCAAAATCAAATCATTCGTGGAGACTGGGATCTGTGGCAGCGCGAGCGCTTCTAAATATTTCTCTTGGTCCTCAACCGCCAGGGGGTCTGCTGTGTATAGGGACCGATAGAACTCCCCAAAGGCTCTAGCCTTCTCCTCCTCACTTTTCTGAACAGACCCGTTTTTATCTACAATTTGCGCTATATACTCTTTTTCCTGCCTCGCTCTAAGCTGTCTGGCCAGGAGGGATCCCACCTTATTACCCCCTACGTAATTTCGGGTTTGTAGTCGCAGGATGGTTTTTTCCACCCCATTGGTGTAGATGGCCTGCAGTTTTCCTTTTAGCTGTGTGACTTTTCTTAGGTTCTGCACCGAGGGGTTGGCCTTATGGGCCCGTTCTGCGGTTTGTAACTCCCCCTCTAGGAGAATCCTCTCCCCCTTGCGCTGTTTTTTTAATGTTTTTGCCAATTCAATGCATTTACCCCTAATGACCGCCCTGAAGGCATCCCAATTGTTGGCGAGAGAAGTAATTGCAGGGTTGTTAAGGTCAAAGAATTCTGTGATTGCTTTCCTTAATTTGTCCCTAAGGAGACTATCTCTGCTTAGAAAGTTAGGGAAATACCATCTGGTGTGTTTAGCACGCGGGGTGGCCAATCGAATACCAGCTCTAAAGGAGCGTGGTCCGAGAGACAGATCGGATGGAACTGACATCCTGAGAGCGTGTGGCATAGAGACTGACTGATGAATGCATGATCTATTCTGGACTAGGTCCCTCGTTGTTGGGTACAGATCCCTCCAAGCATCCACAAGACCCAAGCCCTGTAATGCCGATTTAAGTGTCTTGTTAAACACTCCCCCTGTTGCCCTATGTGGATGGGTAGTGTCTAGAGACTGGTCCCAAACAGAGTTAAAATCTCCCAACAATAAAATGTCCCCCGTATCGAATCCCTCCAATGTAACCAGAAATGCGTTCAGGAATTCCTGTTGCCCAACATTGGGCACATAGACTGTTGTGACACTGCATGGTCTGCCCCTTAGCTCACCCCTGACCATCAGAAATCTCCCTGCTTTGTCAGATTTGGATTCATGAAGGAGAAATGGCACAGAGGAGAGGAGGAGGATCGCCACCCCATTGTGTTTCGTGTGTGCGGAAGAATGAAAAATCTGTGGGAATGCCCTGTGTTTCAGCCGCTGCTCATCTTTTTTTGTTAGTTGGGTTTCTTGCAGGGCCACAATGTTTACATTATGGTCTAGTATAAACTTCCACATGCAATGCCTCTTATTAGGGGAGTTAAGTCCCCTCACGTTCCAAGATAAGCAGTTAACCGACATTTTTCATGTAGAGATACTCCCCTTTGCCCATCAGAGACCGCCTATGAGAACCTGAGAATCTCCCCTCCCCCGGAGCCCCTCCACCCCAACCCCGACCCAATAGACCGATGAGAGAGATCCGTGATACTAATAGCACACTCAACAATAACATGTGTAAACTAGAACGTTGAGCTCTGAGATGCTCTATCTCAGAAGAGAGCCTCCAATTGAGCATCACCTGAGGCAGAACCATTTCCGTTGCCTAGGCCCTCCCAGAGCTAGTTGAAACGAATTTAGAATTAGCCATTGATCATTGTCCGACTGAAGACTGGAAGCTAGAACTTAACTCCCTTTTACATGCACAACCCCCAAGCTTCCATGGAAACTGAGAGCTTCAGTGTCATCTTCATATAGGGTCAGGCCCCCTTGTGTTTCTAGAGCCGTAAAACATCTCAAGACTGCATCTATCGTTCAAAATTGTTTCCGGACCAAAGAGATTCATCATATCTCATCACAACGTTTACTTGCCACCCCTTCTCTGCTGCAGCCATGGACCACCGTCACGTCTTTCCTTTTGTGAGTCTGTTCCTGAGCCACCTGTTCCCTTCGATTGCTTCTGGATGGAGAGTTCGATGCCCAGGATGGATGATGCTTCCTCGATTTCCGTGCAGTGGACGTGTTTGTTGTCCAACGAGAAGGCCAGGCCAAAGGGATACGTCCAACGATACTTTATTTTGCGGTCTGTCAGGGTGTCTGTGATCGGCCGGAACTGCTGGCGACGAGCAAGTGTTGCTTGGGCCACATCTTGAAAAAACCAGCAGTAAGCGTTTTGAAATGTTATTTTGTCCAAAGCGCGTGCCTTCTGGAGAATCAGTTCTTTGAATATTGCCAGAACATCCCTGGGTTTTCTGTAGTCCCCTGGAAGTTTCGGCTCTACCCTATGGACCCTCTCGAGCCTCACCTCCGGTCCATTTTCTCCCAGGATTCTTGCAAACATCCCTACCATGAATGCTTCCAGATCAGGGCCCTCACAGCCTTCCTCTAGGCCCCTCACACGGATGTTGTCGCGTCTTGAGTGAGTCTCGAGGTCTTTGCATTTAAGTATCGTTGCCTTAAGCTGGTTGCATAGGTCAGCAGAACCTCCTGTAAGAGGTTGAACATGATCCGACAATTCCTGGCATTTTGCCTCCAAGTCTAAGGTGCGAGCCCCAAACGAGTCCACGTCCGCCTGCAGGGCCAACAATTTTCCCCCTATCTCAGCTTTAAAAGCCGCGAGTGAGGCCCCCATATCTGCTTTAATGTCTTCTCAGAGCTCCTTTTTGAACTCCCTCAGTGGCGCCATCAGGTCCTCTCTTGTGAGCGCCATGTCGCCGCCATCAGGGGCCCTCCTTCCTTGTCCGCACCCGAGGCGGCTTGGGAGAAGTAGCTGGAAACCTTAGTGTTCTGTGCTTTCTTTGGCGGCATATGGACCGGGATGCGGTGTCAGCCAGAGGCCCTCTTGTAGTGAGGTGGCGAAAGAGCAGCGCAAGAACGCAGCGGGAAGGTGCGGAGGACCTGCTGTGCAGCGCCGATACCCAGGGTCTCCGTTTCACAGCATTCGGGGCGCCCCAAGACCCCTCCACTCCCCTCGGCTTCGCATTGGGCGTCTCTCAGGTCTCCGGGTGGCACCCCCAGGTGAGTATCGGCGCAGAGTTGCAATAGGTCTGCTCTGAGACCCAGCTACGAGTCTGTAGGTTGAAGTCCGAAGCCGCCTGCCCCCTTCTGAATCAGGACCAGTCAGCCCAGCCTCTATAGATGCAGGTGGACCAGGGGACCCTTCCGCTCTTTCGGGTGCAGAATGTTAAATGTTGACCCTCCTGCAATCCTCCATCCCAGCCTTTAGGCCACGTTCCTCATCTCGGGGAACACATGGGAGATTGGATGTGCTTGTAGGGGCTGAGGTGGTGATGAGAAAGAGCGCTTGTGTCCTTGGGCGGGGTCACGTGGCGGGGGCCCGGGGTGCAGGAAAGCTCCCTCCAGGCCAAACCGATGTGGCTGCTCAAGGGAGCCAGTCCGAGGCCCAGTCACAAGGCCGCCTCTCTATGCATGAGGCCGCCTGACCACTGCCATGTTAGGGTCAGGCAACCCAATTCCAGGGCTCTGCCGCAGAGGTAGGCTGGTTAGGGGCCCCCCTTTCGCCTCCGGGAGTATTGCAGTGGGTAGCGCTGTGGTTGGGGATCCCCTCTACTTTTATGGGCCCCCGCTCCTCACCTCTGGGGCCCCGCAGAAACCTTGTTAATTCCGGCCGGACCGCGGCAGTGATCGCTCACAGGAAACTCCTCGGGCAGGGCCGCTCATCAGGCCTCGCCCGTATTAATCACTCTCTGCGGTCACAGCCGTGGCACCTCGCCGGTGTCAGCGCTGCTTACGTGAAGACTCCGAACTTCAATCAGGTCTAGGTCGCCATCTTGGTTTCAGCCCCGCGGCCCCGTACCACACCGCCGCCACCCGCAGGCGTCTCCCAAGGTGTCTTCAATGCCTCCGAGGGGTCCCCCGATGTCCAGCAGCTTGGGGGACCCGGTTGTGGGAATTTAGCGGAGATAAGGTGCTTCCGATCCGGCTAATTTCATTAGGCCTGGTGCGGAGCCGAGCGGAGTTACGTCCGTTCGGCCATGATGGTTGGCCACGCCCCTTCCTCAAGCTTGTTTGATCATTGGGCATGCGCAGAGAAGTCTCATCGCAAGACATTCTTTTAATAGAATGTATCAACTCGGGCCCAGGTCAGAGCAACGAAATGATCAAGGTAACCTGGGGATCCTCTGAGTTGGCCCAGAAGTTCTTGGAAAATGCTGAGACCTTTAAGCATTTAGGGCCCGATTCACAAAAGTAATCTGAGACAAAATCCTAAATTTACTACTTTTGGTATTCACAGAAGGCATTTTGTAGTAGTAAAGTTAGGATTCCTAACTTTACTACTACTAAACTGAGAAAAAATCCTAACTTTACGACTTTCGGTATTCACAAAAGGCATTTAGTAGTAGTAAAGTCGGCATTGAGTACCGGTAAGAAGATCTACACGTATCTATATGTTTGAACGCTGTGAACAAGGCGGTAGGGCAAGGGAGCAGTTGTACATGATTAAGTGTATTTGCACACGAATTTCTCAACATGTTTAGTGAAGCGGCGCGCCGCAAGGCGGCAGTGGACATTTTCAAAAGGAAAGGAGATTCTCACAAGAAAGATAGCGGTGGCCATACAGCATACGGAGGAGATGAGCTGAAAATTATATTTCTGAAATTGTAAAGGCTCTATGAGAGTGAGACCAGAAAATGGTGGGAGGCAATGTCCCTACAGAATTACATTGATGTTGAACGTGTTCCGCGAGGATTGCGGATTTATACGGTTCCTGCATATGAGAACCCAGATCCGCTATTGCTGGAAGAATGGGCTGACCATACAGCCAACTCCTCCAAAGGTATGTTAGTCATCCTGGTGAAATTTGCTTGGAGCGACCGGGAGCATGCCCTACATGAAATAAGTATTCTGGAGAGCGAAATTGCCGAAAAACGAAGACAAAAACGAACAAGAAGAATTGAAAACAGGAAAGAAAAAACGTCTATTAAGTTATGAACAGGAGATTAAACAGAGTAAACAAGAAAAATTGGAAGGTGACGCAAGAGATTATGAGCTAGGGCGGGTCCTTACGTTTGCAAAGAGATTTGATGCACCACGCCGGCAATTGTTGAGCAACAAGAACTGCACAACTGTGGAACAAAGAGAGACATCTGAATCGGATGTCACAGATACGGATCAGTCGAGTGAGGAAAGCGGAGCGCGAGCAGCAATTAATGAACCATCCACCCCTTTTCACAAGGAATTTCTTCTGATCATACAGACGTGGATCAGGGAAGGAAGAGGAAAACCGCCAGACCAACGAGTAAAAGAACAATGAGGAGGGGTGGTTGGAGCAAGCGACAACAGTGCCTCACCACGTATCACCCGAAGCAAACGGGGGAACAAACGCCAATAACTGAAAACCTGACGATTATAAATCTAACCCTGAGGAAACTGACCGCAATGGAAGAATCAGTCTTGCGGTTAGGACTCACCTTCTGTCCTTCAAAAAAAATGTGAGTGTACTCAAACCAGGATTGACCTTTAAATTCACCTGGATGCATGGAAAGACAAGCCAGAATGATGGATACGGATATGGATCTCCTGACCGTGAATGATCTGGAGACACTGGCTATTCTGGAGGATCTAGAGGATGAAGAGAATTCCAATAGAGATGACACTTCAACAAATATAGACAGAGCTGAACAGCTAGGAATTACTCAATAGGGTCCAAGAAGTCCATTTAAACCCACATCTAAATTCATTCCACAAATGCCTATGGATGCTATCGACATATTCACAGAGGCTGTAACGAAGGATCTTATGAAACTACGAACTAAGAAGGATAAGAGGAGAATTAAAAACAATGTAACGAAAGAACAAAGGGAAGCAGTGAAAAGTCTACAAGAAGACAAAACTATTGTGTGCAAACCGGCAGATAAGGGCGGTAATATAGTGCTCCTAACTGCAGATTAGTATCGAAAAGAAGCACTTAAACATCTGAATGACACCTCAAGCTACATGAAGATTGCAAAGAGAGAATTTGAGAATAGTGTGGGAGGTTATCATAAGCTCATCGCCAAATGGCGTCAGAGGGGCATGTTAGAGAATGAAGAATATGCCTTTCGAACTGCACCCATCTGCGCTTACCAACCTTTTACCACCTACCGAAGATACATAAGAACAAAGCAAGTCCTCCGGGTCATCCGATAGTTTCCTCACAAGGGAGTCTAACTGAAAATATGTTGATCTATGTGGATTATTTTTTGTTTGAGTTTGTGACCCAATTGGTCTTGCATATACAGGATACCAAAGATTTTTTGAGGCGAATTGAAGGGGTGATCTGGGAGCCTGACTTTGTGATGATCACACTTGACATTTCAAGTCTTTACACGAGCATTGGACACAAGAATGGCCTTGAAGCGGTCAATTATTTTTGGAATGGATGTTCTTTAAAATTCATGGAGCACAACAGCATGCTGATGGAATTTGTTAACTTCTGTTTGAATAATAATATTTTTTTGTTCCAAGATCAACTTTTTAAACAGACACAAGGTGCGGCCATGGGCACCTGCTTCGCCCCCAGCTATGCGAATTTATTGGTTGGCTGGTGGGAGAAGCGGGTGGCCTGGTCAGATACCAATGATGAGTGGACCAGGAATGTGATCAGCTGGAACAGATACATTGATGATTTATTCATCATATACAGAGGTACTGAGCAATCAGTGAATGACTATCTGTGAGTGCTAAAAGAGAACGATCTGAACCTTAGATTCACAGGGGAACTTAGTAGAATATCTGTAAATTTTCTAGATCTAACAGTGTTTGCCTAACGATGGTAGACTATGTACTACTTTGCATAGGAAGCCAACAGCGGGGATTTCCCTGCTACATGCGAGCAGCTGTCACCTTGAGAAACTAAAGAATAGCATCCCGTATGGGGAGCTATTACGCATCAAGAGTAATTGCACAAGGGATTGCGATTTCCAGGTGGCAGCAGCGGAGAGCATAGAAATATTTATGATCAGAGGATATTCAAGAGATGTTCTAACTGAGGAAAAAAGGAAGGTGGAAGTTAAACCGAGATTGGACCTGGTGAATGATAATCAAACTGTTAGACTAAGAAAAGAAAAGATGAAAATGAAAGGCCAAAGAGATTTTAGAATTATTACTAATCATTCAAGCAATGCTAGTGACATTAGGAATTTACTACAAAGGAATTGGCGCATCCTTAAATCAGACCCTACAATAGGGGAGGATCTACCTGACTCACCCCTGTTGTCATTTAGGAAGGCACGTTCGTTGAAAGATCTACTAGTACAGAGTCACTGTCCAAAAGAGGATAGACAAACTGTTTTTGATAAAGTAAAAGGTTTCTTCCCTTGTGGAAAATGCAAGGCTTGTAAAAATAGTCACAAAGTCTTGTCTTACGATGTACCAGGTCCTGAGGCCCAAAGAAAATATGGAAATTCATGAACTGTAACACCAGTTACACAGTGTACTTTTTAGTATGCCCTTGCGGATTGAGGTATATTGGAAGCACAATACATCCAACCAAGGTGCGAATCTTAGAACACCTCAGAGCGATTGCCATCAAGGATGTAACTTATCCGGTGGCGAGACATTTTGAAAGTCACCATGATAGCAACAAGGATCCGTTGAGATTTTTCTGTATGGACCATGTACCTAAGGGGAGGAGATAGACAACTGATGCTCCGTAGATTAGAATCAAGGTACATCATTGACACCTAAACTAAGATACCAACAGGGTTGAACAGTGGGGAGGAAATGGCAATACACTTATAATTGATGAGGCAGAGCATGAATATATGGACACTGCAATTATAAAATTATGAGATTGAGAATCTGAAGTGACACCTGATTAAATGGAAGGGCAATATGAAATATTGCAATGCATAGAACGCACATTGTTCGGGAGTTGGTTTCACAACGACGTGTTTGTGCGAGCACTCGTTATACCCATACAGGGCGAAATAAATGAATGTAGAGATATGTGCAGCATATAGGCATCTATGTTAATAGAGGTCAATCGCCCATTCAGGGCATTATAATGTGATACCATTATACATAATAGTATTGAAATGAAGGTACAATGTGACTTGAATGCATGCTTTAAGATGGCCGAACCACTATAATCAGGTGGACATAAGATTTTGAGTCCGTCGTTGGTGTTGATGAATTTTGCAAACAACCAATGAATTGTGTATTTATTGATGTCATCTCACGGCGCCCGGCATCATTGAGAAAGGCAGTTGCCGAAATGTGTCTGTGTGCACTTGTAGCCCAATAAAATCTGGGTGAACCTGCTCACGCGAGTGCTGGTATTTTGTACCCTTGAGCTCGGATATTGACACGCGATTTTACCTTCGCGCATGTAGCACCCGCCCACGAGTGCAGGGACGGAGGCGACGTGATGGAGCGGTATATATATATATGTCATGTGATCAAGGCAGGGATCTGCCGAAACGCGTCATGGCAACTTGATGGTGTGCTGAACTAATTAAACATCTAGCACCAAACCTGGGTTTACGCTCGTTTGTTTTCGAGAAGAAGGCTGTAAGCGAGGTTCGTGGCATATATATATGTATATATATGTATATATATATATTCACTGAAAAAACCACAGGTTTCAGGGACGTTATAGTTAGTTGGACATTTCACTCGTACATTAGCAGTGCATTGCGGGGTGCGAGTTATAGTTAGCTGAACTAACTATAACGGCCAAATTTCTCTGGTTTTGTACGAGTGAAATGTCCAACTAACTATAACGTCCCTGAAACCTGTGGTTTTTTCAGTGAATTTCTAAGGTTTTTAAATGCTAATTTCTAACTATAACGTCCCTGAAACCTGTGGTTTTTTCAGTGAATTTCAAAGGTTTTTTAAATGCTAATTTCTAACTATGCCTACAAAGGTAGGACATGTGCAGAAAGAGGAAGAAAGGTGCAGAAAGAAGCAAGAGAAATGCAGAAAGAGGCAACAGAAGTCCAGAAAGACGAAGAAAGGTACAGAAAGAAGCAAGAGATGTGCACAAAGATCCAACAGAGGAGCAGAAAGAGGCCTTGTTACAAAGTCATCCTGTGCCCCCAACTTTTTGCTGACGGGTACTGGTGGTAACTGACTCTGACTAACCAGGTCCGGAGCCAGTGCTATGCTGAAAGACACTCAGAATACAGTGAAAACACCTACATACACTAGGGTACACTATGGGTTGGGGTACCCCTGTGATTGGCATGACCTCCCCTGTATGGCCCTAGTACATAATAGGGCAGGGGGAATAAAACTACCTCTAACTAAGAGGTGCAGAAGGAGGCAAGAGAAGTGCAGAAAGAAGCAACACAGGTGCCGAAAGAGGCAAGAGAGGTGCAGAAAAAAGCAAGTGACGTGCAGAAAGAGGCAAGTGAGGTGCAGAAAGAAGCAAGAGCAGTGCAGAAAGAACCAACAGAGGTGTAAAAAGAGGCAAAAGGGGTGCACAAAGGGGTAGGAGAGGTGCACAAAGAGGCAAGAGAGGTACAGAAAGAGGCAGGAGGGGTGCAGAAAGAAGGAAGAGACGTGCAGAAAGAGGCAAGAGAATTGCTGAAAGAAGCAACAGATGTAGAAAGAAGCAAGAGAAGTGCAGAAAGAGGCAAGTAAGGTGCAGATAGAAGCAGGAGCAGTGCAGAAAGAACCAACAGAGGTGCAGAAAGAGGGAAGAGGGGTGAAGAGAGAGGCAAGAGGGGTGCAGAAAAAGGTAGGATGGGTGCAGAAAGAGGCAAGAGAATTGCTGAAAGAAGCAACAGAGGTGTAGAAAGAAGCAAGAAAAGTGCAGAAAGAGGCAAGTGAGATGCAAAAACTGGCAGCAAAGGTACAGAAAGAGGGAAGATGAGTGCTGAAAGAGACAACAGGGGTGCACAAAGAAGCAAATGAGGTGCAGAAAGAGGCAACAGACGTGCAGAAAGAGGGAAGAGAGGTGCAGAAAAAGGCAAGAAAAGTGCCGAAAGAGGCAAAACTGGTACATAAAGAGACAACAGGGGTACAGAAAGAAGCAATACAGGTGCAGAAAGAAGCATGGAAAGTGCAGAATGAAGCAACAGGGGTGCAGAAAGAGGCAAGAGAAGTGCAGAAACAGGCAAGAGAAGTGCACAAAGAGGCAAGAGAATTGCTGAAAGAAGCAACAGAGGTGTAGAAAGAAGCAAGAAAAGTGCAGAAAGAGGCAAGTGAGATGCAAAAACAGGCAGGAAAGGTGCAGAAAGAGACAACAGGGGTGCAGAAAGAAGCAAATGAGGTGCAGAAAGAGGCAACAGACGTGCAGAAAGAGGGAAGAGAGGTGCAGAAAAAGGCAAGAAAAGTGCAGAAAGAGTCAAAAGAGGTACATAAAGAGACAACAGGGGTGCAGAAAGAAGCAAGACAGGTGCAGAAAGAAGCATGGAAAGTGCAGAATGAAGCAACAGGGGTGCAGAAAGAGGCAAGAGAATTTAGAAAGGAGCAAGTGAGGTGCAGAAAGAGCCAACAGAGGTGCAAAAAGAGGCAAGAGAGGTGCAGAAACAGGCAAGAGAAGTGCACAAAGAGGCAAGAGAATTGCTGAAAGAAGCAACAGATGTGTAGAAAGAAGCAAGAAAAGTGCAGAAAGAGGCAAGTGAGATGCAAAAACAGGCAGGAAAGGTACAGAAAGAGGGAAGACGAGTGCAGAAAGAGACAACAGGGGTGCAGAAAGAAGCAAATGAGGTGCAGAAAGAGGCAACAGACGTGCAGAAAGAGGGAAGAGAGGTGCAGAAAAAGCCAAGAAAAGTGCAGAAAGAGGCAAAAGAGGTACAGCACCGAGTGATATCTGAGGTGCGCAGGCCTGACCCGGCACCCGGGTAGGGCAGAGGCCTGCACGGACTGCAAGAGGGGAGAGTGTTACCACAGCCGAGGGCCACGGGGCCCTGCATGGGGCACCACGCACCAGGAGGGAGGGCACGCCAGGAAGCCTCGTAGCTGAGGTAGTCACGGACCGCAATACTGTGGGCTCATTGGACCGTGTAAGGGGGGTGAAGAGATAGAGAATCTAAGTGGTGTACAGTTACGCACTTGACTAAGTGCGTGTATACGGGTACTTTTTGGATATACTTTTGACTTCGCAAAGTACAGAAATAAATAAGTACATACATCGAAATAAAAGCATAAATCAGTGTGCTGCCCCTTAGATTTGCGACAGACTTGGTGACGATTGGATGACCACGATCTTGGTATATCGGTTTCCAGAACGGCTTGAGAATGGATGTGGCGCGCACCTTCGAGCAGTGGGTGATACTTATAACTCCTCGTCTCACACATTTGGAAATGCATCCGCGCGCGCCAGCTTGTGTACGTGTAACTGTATGTATAGGTGAGCACACAAACATGGCATATACTTACAGAAGGTGAATATACATTTATATACATGTACCTTTATTAATCCCAATATACACAATCATGCCTACACACACCCTCGCATCTACCAACATCAGTGACACACCGTATCGCATACAAACACACAAGCACAAATATTATAGGCGTGTACCGATTTTCAAAAAGTCACAACAGGGAAAAACAACGGTGTAGTTGAGACAAACAGCTCAAAATGCACTCGTTTACAAATAACTTCTCGGGGTCCGGACAGTGCAGGAAGTTGGTCACCTGAAATCCCGGCAGGCAGGGTTGAGTTGGGTAGGACAAAGCGCGGCCTAGGCTAGCAGAACCCGCCAGCGCTGCAGACTGTGCAGAAGTAAAGAGGATGGGGAGCGAATGCGAATGCAGACTTTAGAACTGGGGAACCGGGTTCGAGTCTTGGCGTCGCCTCACCATCCTGTGATTCTGGGCAAATCACTTAAATTCACCCAGCATACAATAAAAGGAATTTGTCCTTGTGTAATGTAATTGATGCTCAGGTAAAGCCCTCCAATGCCTTTGGGTCGAGTTCGCGCTATATAAAACTGCAACAAAAAAAAAACATGTAAAGCATAGCCTGTAGACAGCAGGCGAACAAAAACCGAAAACCGCAGAAAAACAACGCCGTCCACAGTCTGGAAATTAAAGAACGCAACTTGTCAAAACAGAGGTTTGTACTCTGCGAGCATACTGCTAAATCTTTATTGACAATAACATACTTCTTGGAAGTATATAGTGTGTTAGAATTCTAACAAATTAACACAAACACAAAAATATGTACATTCTGGTAAAGAATATATTTAAGAAAACTGGGGCATATTAGCAAGGGCACTATCGCCGCTTTAGCGGCACTTTTTGCCGCTAAAGTGGCGATACTTATATCGCCCTATCAGCAAACTGTCTCTAACAGCAGTTAGCGACAGTTTGCGGGCATTAGCGCCCGTTTTTTTACCGCTTTGCATGTCAGCGATATTTATCGCTAATGACATGCAAAGTGGGCGTTCCCGACAAACAAACCTGGGAAACACTTGCTAACAGGCCTATCGCCTATTAGCAAGGTGGCCATGGCCCCAGTTAGCGACGTGAAAAGTCACGCTAACCGGGGTCATCGCCATTTATTTAACACCTGCAATTAGCAGGTGTTAGCCATACCTAACATGGGGGGGTGGATTATGCTGATACGACCACAGGGTCGTATCAGCAAGGTGTTCTCCCTTCTCCATGCAATATCGCTGGTTTTTCAGCGATGTTGGCCCATTTCCCCCACTATCGCTGGAATATTCATTGCCATAGCGCTAATCGTTGCTAATACAGCGTTAGCGTGGCGATATATTCCAGCGATAGCCGGCGATAAAAAAAATCACGCTAAGCAGGGTTAGCGATGATTATTGCCTCTTCTTGCTAATATGCCCCTTAGTTCGTGTTTTTTTATGGTTGACAAGCTCTAAAGTCTTTGAAATTACAAGTTCAGTGCTGGGGGTCGCTGGGCACAAAGTTCAGTTTTTTTTTTTACTCCACAGGGTAGCCTACCTATTCGATGCTCCAAGAAAAGGCAACTTCACAAAGAATGTTCTTTATAAGCCCAGGTGCCAAAACTCCACATTCCATTATCATTTCCAGGACCCTACATACTTTAGGGGAAAACCTCCCATCTGCCCTCAGCCTCTCTTTCGCTTGAATATATATATAAATATATAATATGCTGCATTTCCAGTCAAACCGAATACGCACTAATAAATGAAAGAACATGTAACCTAGCGCAAATAAAAAAATATTGAAATGTTTCTTTATTCACTTCCCGTGCAATTCAAGTTTCTGAAATTGAGGTTTTCTGATTTTAGGTTGTTTTGAAGACATGGCTGAATTGATTTCGTTCAGATGATATGGGAAAACTGTCAAGTGCAAAATGTACCGTGGATATGTTTACTTTCTTATGAGCAGACCTACAAGAAACATTGGGGCATATTCACAAGGAGCTATCGCCGAATTAACGGCACTTTATCGCAGCCAAAGTCGTGATAAATTTACCCCCCCATTCACAAGCCTGTGTTAACAGCCCACAGCACCAGTTTACCCGCGATAGCAGCCGCAAAAAACATCGCCACAGAGGACCCCCGCAAATATCGCTAATGAGATGCAGAGTAGGCGTTCCCGTGACAAAAGCTGAGACATCACACCTCAACATTCATAACGACCAGCCACATCTGCGATAAAAACACAAAACAGGCTATAAGGCGCGTTAGCACCAGGAAATTTACACCTGCTCTGACCTGGTGTAAAGTCGGACGGCAGCCAGCACCACAAAAGGGAGCACAGCCCAGGGCCACATCCGAAGGGCAACAGATGCCATGGAGCCACTCATCATGCGGCCCGGACACCCAAGAGGGCCACAACACCCACCGCCGCCACCCCAGGACCCCAACCCACACCCGGAACACCCCCCTCCGTCGGACCACCACAGACTCAGCGCAGACAAAGACAGCGGACCCCCAGGAAGCGTACCATCCGCACAGACCCAACATCTAACAATGTCACCGTCCACTACAGGCTGAAAGTGACAAACATCCTACGCATCCTGACCATCATCGCCTAACAGGCCTACGGCACCAACACAGCGGACAACCAACATCCCACCCCACACAAAGCTGCTGGCTTGGCTGCACCTGTTGGTCCCTGGTACCCCCCAACCAACACCCGCCAGAGTCGGAGGAGTCTCACAGCCAGCCACATACAAGTCCCGCACACCTGTCCTGGATATCACCATCACCCTGGTACCCCAGTCCCCATACGTACATCACAATGCGCAGGAGCCGCTGGAGACCAAGCAAGGACCATACGCCCAAGCAGGATGCACGCACGTGTTGGGGGCAATACACAGCACACATGTACTACCTGTGCCCCTGGTGACACAGCACACAATCACCGCAACAGGAAGCACACGTCTCACATCAATGTGCAGGCAACAACAGAACACCGTGGAACACCCAACAATGTCACCTTCAAATACACAGCCAGTGTGCATGATACCTTCATCCTCCGACAGTCCATCATCAACCAGCGTTCCCAGGATGGCAACAAGGGAAATGCACAGCCCCTTGGCAATATCCAAATGAACACCCCACACACCTCAACTCCACAACCATGCAACTCACAACTCTGGCAATGCACATGTCACAAAATTAACCCTGGGCGTAGTTTGCGTAGTAGCACTTCACGTAGCTACATGAAGTACATTTTGAACTACACGTAGCTATACAAATTGTGTAGCTGTGTGCCTGACTGCACTGTACAATAATTGCCAAAGGCATCTTGCACAATGCAAGTTAAGATAAAATAAGTATCTCTGTCTTTATATGCTAAAATGCATATAGCATTTCACAAAAGTGAAATCGATAAATTAACAAGCAGTGAGAGAGGTGATGATTTTGGTATCCTCTCTAACCTAGGGAGAGAACCAAGCAGATGCCTTGAAAACAAAAACACATATTTTGAACGATTCAGTGGTGGTCCCATCCTCTTAGGACCACTCCAAGCACAGTTATTGGCAAAAATACAATCCCAACCAAAGGCCGTGCAAAGCATTATGGGACGAGATTAGCAGTGGGCAGTGAATATTATAGTATCCAATATCAAAATAATTCTACAAAGAGCTGCAGTTCCACTAGTCGTTACTAGATGTCCTCACGAGTCAAATGCAAAAGCTTCATGAAAGGGTTTCAATGCTTTTGCATTTGACTCGTGAGGGACATCTAGTAACGACTAGTGGAACTGCAGCTTGATGTATTAATAATTTCAATGCTTTTGCATTTGACTCGTGAGGGACATCTAGTAACGACTAGTTGAACTGCAGCTCTTTGTAGAATTATTTTGATATTGGACACTATAATATTCACTGCCCACTGCTAATCTCGTCCCATAATGCTTTGCAGGGCCTTTGGTTGGGATTGTATTTTTGCCCATAACTGTGCTTGGGGTGGTCCTAGGAGGAAGGGACCACCACTGAATCGTTCACATGATATGCTTTTTGTGTTCAAGGCATCTGCTTGGTCCTCCCCTAGGTTAGGGGAACCCAAAATCATCACCTCTCTCATTGCTTGATATTTTCATTGTCAAAGTTCACTTTTGTGAATTTGTTATATGCTTTTTAGCATAGAAAATTGCTTTAGTAAAGCATTTGTATGTGTTTAATATACTGCTGCTACGCTACGTTGATTAGCAGAGTTTTTTACTCTGCTACGTGCAATTTGCGTAGTAACACAAACTTTGCATGCTCCGTGAGCGTAGCAAAGTATTATGCCCAGGGTTACACAAAATCACATACAACAGGCACAACAACATGCCCACCCACCAGACACGACAGAACAACTTACAATGTTCACATGGGCAAGTCCTGAACATGAGCCAGCAACGGCATAGCACCTCAGCCACATAATAGCCGAATGTGGGGAGAGGTGGCAACCAGGCATGTGTGAAGGATGCAGTAGAACCATGATTGGGAAAGTACACAATGCCAAGAGTGCCGGAGATATGCTGGACACACCGCAGTATGCAGAACACACCCATATGCATGGCGACATACATTGCTTGTGTGTGTAGTGGACAGTGGACGCCACCATGTCACCCTAGCCAGTGGGGGAGCTCGCGGAAATGTTGCCTGTTATGCCCCCCCTAAGCGTCACCAGAGTGGGATGACCTGGCGTACGCTACGCCAGCGTAGGGGTGTGAATAAAAAGCACGTAGGCCTGGGCGTGGTCCTCTTCCGGAAAGACCCACGTCTCTGCCAGGGCGGCGCCTCCCACCCCGCCACGAGGCCGACGCCGTCCTCGTGTGCGGAGTTGCCTGCGATGCTGTGCGCCTGCCAGACCCCGGCACGCTGGACCACGAGCCCGTCAGGCCCGCCCCTGCGCAGCCATGCCACACTGATCACCTGCCGACACCGGCGTGTGTCAAGGAGGGCCCACCTCGTGCCGGCGCAAGCTCCAAGCCCGAGGCCCGTGACCTTGGCAGCCACCTCAGACCATCACGGCCTCCACGACACAGGCCCGCTTTATTCCTTTTTCGTTGATGTATTCTACTGCCGCCTTCGGCCTACTCTTCGGACCAGTAGGTCCCATATGTGAAACTGTGTCCCGAGTCATGAATGGCAGTGACCACAAATCTGGGCCAGCGGCCACAGCACCAGACCCCCCGATCAGTGAGGCATAGTTCCATATGGGCATCTTGCGACACGTGGTGCCACTAACCCTGTTCAACGTCAGCCGGCTACGCGTGGTGCCACTAACCCTGTTCAACGTCATCCGGCTAAACGTGGTGCCACTAACCCTGTTCAAAGCCAGCCGGTGACACGTGGATGAGGGACCAGGACTACCCTGCTGACCAGTGGGTCACACATCCAGCACCTAGTCGCAAAGCACGAATGGCGGAGTCCACACCAGTGGTCGCACGGAGAGGTGTAAGAGGAAGATGCGGCTCAGTCCGGACGAATGCCGGGTCACATACACGGAGGTGACCGAACACGTGGTGCCACTGAACCTGAACTACGCAGGCCAGTGGGGCCATCCAACCTATGCCGGCGACACTCGGTGAATGGGCCGTGCTGACCGCTGCCTCAGGCCTACACCACGGTCAGGTAGGTCACACATTTGGAACTGAGTCTTGATTACACCATGGCAGTGAACATTATTTAAGGCAGAGAACAATTCACTATACACCATTCGATGTGGTGGCAACAAGTCTGTGCATGGCATCACAACCACACGTGTCTGTGGGCCTACGCGGACCACTGCCCTTGGCCTACGCTGCGCACGAGTGGGATCACAGAATTGGAACTGAACATCGGTAATTCAAAAGGCAGAATACATTTCTTCGCACGCACGGAGGGGCGTAAGAGGATGACGCGTTGCAGTCCGGAGGGAACAGGATCATCGTCACAGAGGTGATTGAACACTACTGACAACTGCCACTGTGTCACTAACTCTGTGCCTCGCGAGCCAACGACCCGTGGCTGTGGGCAACTGCTGACCGCTGCCTCCGGCCTACACTGCGGTCCAGTAGGTCACAGCGCCTTGATTTGGCATTCTTGGAGTTCACATCTGTGTACAGGCATCATCGCAGACTGCATTCCCTCCCAGCACCTGTGCCACTGAGTTTGTTCCCCGACATTCATGGACACTCACTGGTCGTACATTGGGGGCGTTTGAGTCTATGGACTAGGGGCTAGCTTTCATCCTCATGCAGCTGATCCCGAATTGTTGGTGAAAACGAGGGTTGCGCTTTCCACTCCTCCATTTGCTGCTTCCAGATAACAGCAGACCTTCCGCATCATGCCCTGGAGGACACCTTCCACTGTCCTCCGCAACCCTCCGCAACAAACACCTCGGACCTTGATGGGACCCGCTCAGGTCGCATGGCCCATCTGACTGCAGCACAAGTCACCGTCCCGTGGCTGGGTGCCTGTGCAGGCCACAATGCATCCGGAGCCACTAACTCTGTGCTGCTCAGGCCTGGGACCACTTCCTCTGAGACATTGAATGGCCTCTGTAGCAATGGTCTTGGGGTCATCAACGCCATGTGTCTGTGGCCCTGCGCTGTCCGCATCCTCCGGCCCCAACTGCGGGCCACCAGGGCCCACACATAGCATCGAGTCTTGACCGGCCCGGACGTCGCATCACCGCAGGAGGCACACGCCACCACCGCAAGGACCACCTCCAACCGCCATCTGCCAGAGTCGAAACAGTGGTCCTGACAGACCAACGGAGTTGCTCAGACCTGTCGTGGATGCCATCATCGGCCTGCTACCCTGCTCAGAACTCCAGGTGCCAGTGACTCAGTGCACCACAAGCCATTGTCCGTTACTGATTGAGTTTTGTGCTGTTGTGAGGTTGCGCAGCAATGTCTCCTCATGCAGTGGGGAAGACCTGGGACTATGATGAGGAAGATGTGTCAAGTGTGCGGGCGGGAGAAGGCACAGACAATGGGAGGGCAGGAGGCAACAGCCCCAAGGCAGGAATGCAGACTGGTGGTGGTAGTCAAGCTACACACCCGGATCTATTACTGGGTATTGCGCTGTGGACTGCGGATGCAACTGTCACCTCAGGCAGTGTGATGGACCTGGGACGTTGATGAGGAAATTGATGCAGGTGTAACACACCCCACTGCATCTGCATCAGGACTAACCGGAAGGGACACAATCCTAGCAATTTCTTCACATGAGCGCGCTCTTCTCTAGTGCCTCTACCTCAGTGCACTGCAACTCATGGAACCTCCTGACTGAATATTGGGTGACCTCTGTCCTTACTCCGGATCCCTCCATTTTGCTCTGCAGTTGACTCTGTTATGATGGTGTTTTCTGTTTCCATTACACTGGTGTCCGATGTTCAGGTTGTTGCCAGCACCAAGCACTCCATGCGGGCTGACTTATACTCACCCCACACACATCCAGCACAGGCGTCACTGTACATGTGGCCCTGCCAATAAAGGGGCCGGGCGCACGTGCCCGTAGCCAGTTCAACATGATATGTGCATGTGTCCCTGTGGTCTTGTTGTATGCATGGGGCCCTGGGCCCTACGACGTTACATTGTGCTGTGTACAGCGGACGCAGACATGTCACACGCAGGCAGCGGGCTAGGACCTGGACATGTAGCTTTGTGGTCACCCACTCAATTTGTAAGGGGAGTGGACTGTGCCGTCGTACGCAGAGCCAACTTGGGTGTGTGACTGGTATGTGCATGCCCCTGGGCGTGGTTCTGTGCTGGGTATGTGCATCTGCATCTGTCTCTATGGCAGTGTGGGTCTCCTTTGTGGGGTGTAGGTGGTCCCTGAAGGTTATTGGACACCCACGTATGTGTTCTAGTTCGCATTCCATGGGTTGGGCAACACCCGCACCTGTTGGGCCACCTCCTTTTGGCGTTCTGACACCTGGCATTGGGGTGCCATGTGTGGGTGGGTGAAGTGTTGTGAGCCAGCCGTGATTGCGGGTGCTTCATGCTGTGTGGTCTGTTGCAGGGTCTGGGTTCTCCTCTGAGTAGCTTGTCTGCCCTGGTCCTGGTGGTGGGTTGTGTGGGATGTCCATGGGCTGTTGTAGGGCGTCGGTGTCGAAGGTGTGGTGTTCGTCTCCAGCATCACTGATGGGTTGTCTGTTCTGACCTGCTGGAGGTGTTGTTTGTCCCTCTGCATTGTGAAGGGGAGGTGCATGTTGGCATTGTGTTTGCGCCTTGTTCTTGTCGACATGCAGACTGTGTGACAATGTACATTGTGACTGTTTGGGGGGTGGTGGCTATTTGAGTTGGGACAGTGTACATTTGGCCTACATGGCTGATGTGGGGTTGTAGCCGTAGATATGCATCTCACAGTTCCCTGCTCTGTCCAATGTGATTGTTCTGTTTCTGCGCCTGGGCGGACCCAGTTGTGTCCCCTGTTCTGCAGTGTGGGTGTTGCACTTTGTGCCACATTGTCATGGTATGTGCTGTGATTGCTATGTGTGTGTGCTGCAGTGTGCCACTGGGATGTGGGACATGTCCCTGGGTAATTGTGGATGTGCAGTGTGCTACACCTCATTGTGCATGTGTGCCATTGTGCCCATCACCCCCCGTCGCCCCAATCCCTGTTGGATCCTCACCCTGTTGTTGTTGTGTCAGGTCCTCTCGAGCTGTGTCCGTACTCCCTACTCCTTGCACCGTCTCCACACTGATGACTGTGGCCTGGGTTTCCTCCAGCTCCTCCTGTGGCGCTGGACTGCCACCTCCTGTCGCTGTTGCTGCCTTCCTGTTGGCAGCGGGTTTGTGCCTGGTTTAGGTTGTCACGTCCTGGCGGAGCCTCTTGGCCGCCTGGATTGGCCTCCTAGGCACTCCGACTGCATTCCAGGTGGTCTGCTTGTGGGTCAGTTGCTGGTAGTGTTCTGTCACCTCCGTGACGCTGGTCTTGTTTTCCTGCGGTCTGCACCCCGTCTTCCTCTTCCTATTCTCCTTGGCCTTCCCCGACCCAGTTGTTCCTTGCTGGTGGTCTGTGGGGGTTGTGGGGTTCGGGTTGACCTCTGCGCTGGGTCAGGGTGCATCCATGTTGCTACGTGCTTTGGCTTGTTTCTGGTGTGTTGTTTCTGTGGTTCTAATGGTGCAATTGCCCGCCAGACGCGTGGGATTTGCAGGCCTGTGGCTGTTTTTCGCTGCTTTTTTTACTGCGATTGGCCTCATTGCATGATTTCTTGCGTACGCGTTTCGCATTTTTTCGGCGTGGCGTTGATTTTCACGCTGACATTTGACGCGTTATCTGGTGACTATCGCATGCTACCGCCTTGTTGTGAATTCCACGTTGACACGGGGTTATTTTCCCGCGATAGGCTGCGATATTGAAAGTTGCGTTACGCTACTCTTGCGGTAGTTATCGCACGTTCTTGTGAATATACCCCATTGAATCCTGGCACATCACCTTGGGTTGGTGCCTGTTTGGCACGTGAGTCTGCCACCCATCCTCAAGCGCTGCTACCTGGTCCGGGCCTCTCTCCCTTGTCTCCCCCTGTCATTGGTTCAGTTTTTTTTTCTAGAAAACATCGTTTTGCTCCCCCCGAATATTCCCAGCGCAGAGCCGCGCTGTGTGATTTTGGGCACCCCGTTCTCTCCCCAGTGTCTGTGTGGTGGTGTGAGCAGCGGCGGCAGGTACAGTACGTCCTCGGTAGCCCGGGGAGGGCTCAGTCGTCGGAGGTCACGTCTATCTCTTCGGGGCTAGCCTGCTTGGTGGCTATTCGCCACCTGTTGATGTGGTGCATGCCCTTCTTCTTCTGGGAAGAGTCCGAGCCCTACTCCTCCAGTTTCGGTCGCTTGAACTTGGTCCACCGGTTCTGGAACTAGACTTTCACCTGAGGAGGGAGAGGATACAGGTGAGAAAGAGAAGCCTTCAGCGTGAGACCCGCCCCGCCCCGACCCCTCAGCCCCTTGCAGACATTCCCAGCTCAGGCCCCGCACAGCCCCCCCCCTACATCCCCCCTTACAGACAGAAGCCCCTCGGTATACAGCGACCACCTGGAAAACAGGCCCGAAACCAAGTTCACACCCTCATGACCAGAGAGCGTTCACCTTTCATCCGTTCTGCAATTACACACCCTGCATGACCCCCCCCACACACACACACACACACACACACACACAAGTGCGGGGCCCTCATCACCCAGTTGAACCCATCAGAAGCCTCAACCCCAGGGTCGTACTGGGGCAAAAATACAAGTGCCCCCTAATAGCAGTCCAGATAGCTGAAAAAGTGTCCGGCATTTGCAAAGCAGGCTAGTTTTGTACTTGAGACGCGCTGTATGGGTCTTTTGCACGATATAGGCACGTGCATGCACCTTTGTTCATTGCAGGCAATGTTTGTGCTAATATCAGGGGAATCAGCCCACGAGACCATGAAACAGGCTGACCCTGTCCAGCGCCCCTCACCTTCTGCACGGAGCAGAAGCTGACTGTTGTAAACTATGCATTGTACTTGGTACCTTCCGTTAACCCCTATTTCCCTTTCCCCTAATGGAATGTTCTGAGAGTCCACTGTAGAACGTTCAGTGAAGTGACTAGATGCGGAGAGTGGATGGTCAAATAAAGAAGCGTTCCTCTTACCTGGTTTCTTGTCAGCTTCTTTTCAACACTGGCGACGAGTTGCTGCGCAGGGGGCAGCTTTGACCATTTTCCCTTGTTTTACTCTCTCCCTCCATACCTTCAGAGGCTCTTCGACTGGACAGCTGTGCCTTGGGACACTTGGTACGTGAGGATACCTGCGACGCCCACTGTCTTCTACTAGATCAGGGAAGGACTTTTCCTCATTTAAGGGTGAAGGCGTCCGTCCTGTGTGGCGGTCGGATGTTGTTGCCATCCCCTGAGTGAAACAAGAAGTTGCCATCCCCTGTTGTCAGGTACTGTGTGATTGGGGCGACCTGTCCAGCTGAATCCCACGGGTGTCTTCGTCTTGGACCCCGGGTGGCGGTTCCTAGGCTCTGTTCCGTCGGATCGCCTCATTGTTGAGCGACTCCTAGACCCGTCGTCACCGTTCGAGCGGAGGCTGTGGCACTTCTTCCGCTTTGGAGAGGTCTGTGCTCTCCTTTGGGCAACCCTGTTCTGCTCCCTGTTCTGCTCTCCGGGTTGGAGAGCGGTCATCTTCCACACATTGAGGACTGTGCACTTCTCCTTGGACTTCCTTGCCTGTCGTCGGAGGTGTGGCGCCCTCCGCGCAAGGGTGCAGACGCTACTCTTTGAGACTGCGCAGTTAGACAAGGTTGTCAGTGGGAGGGTGTTTATTCCTCTGATACGCTATTCTCCAGTACGAGATTACCCCGGACGACGGATCTCTGTGTCTGACGAGACACTATTCCTGACAACTGCGCAGTTCACCATCTCCTTCTCTCCGTCCTGTCTTTAATGACTCTTCACCGCCTGATTCCTCTGGCTTCCCGCACGTCAGCAAGGATAACGTTGCAACGCC
Organism: Calotriton arnoldi; assembly: GCA_963921515.1. Classification (NCBI taxonomy): domain Eukaryota; kingdom Metazoa; phylum Chordata; class Amphibia; order Caudata; family Salamandridae; genus Calotriton; species Calotriton arnoldi. The sequence continues at coordinate 4,751,288 of CAWUFW010000123.1, read as the reverse complement.
TGGACTTTGCGCGGCACTCTTATTCGGCGTTACATCTGTTTGACAACCTGGCAAGACTTTAATCTTATATTGTGTTTTAAATTCATATTGTCTGATTTCAATTCCTGTCATATCCTTTTGACTGCCTGTTTTGCGCATGGTATGTCTGCCTATTACTTATATCCAGATTATCAATCTTTTTGAGCTTCCTCCATTTGCTACGGTTATGCATTTTGTCTCATAATGTTTGCTATATGCTAGATTTGCCTCTCCTGGTCCCTTGTATCTCCTCCTTTATCCATGTCCAATAGTGTTTACTCTTTCTGCTTTTGCCTCTCCTAGTGCTTTGCATCTTCCTTTTTCTATCTCCATCTGCGTTGACCTCCTCTGTACGTACCTCCTTTCGCTCTGCTTTTCTCTGGTTCTCCTTACGCACTCCTCTATTTGCGTATATCTATCTCACTATGATGGCTGCTGCAGGCATAAGTCAACCACCCTCCTTCCTAAATGAAATTGGGGAACCAGAAATTTGTTGGAAGGAATGGGTTAAACTATTCGAGACTTACCTTATTGCCATAGGGGGTGAGAGGTTTACCGCTCTACGCAAACAGCACATTCTTTTGCATAACATTGGGGTGCATGGTCGCAAGGTCTATGAGACGTTACCGGAACCAGAAGTGATGGGTGGAGAACAAGCAGAGGGTATTGATGTTTTTGCAAACACTATGTTAAAGTTGGAGATTCATTTTGGGGACAAAATAAACGTTGTACTGGAGAGGCATAAGTTTTTTACAAGATCCCAGAGCAAACTAGAGTCTGTATCAAATTACATAGCAGCTCTTAGGGGACTCAGTCAGCTATGCGAATTTGGTAATTTAACTGATTCCCTTATAAGAGATCAATTGGTGCGATGTACCAATAATTCATTCATTCAAGAGAAGTTGCTTGCAAAGAACCCTAATCTTAGAGAAGCGGTGGCCATTGCTCAGTCCATAGAGCACAAGGTTAAATGCATTAAAGAGATGAAAACTTCCCGAATTAGTAGCTAATGTCCAGGAACGGGAAGTAAATAATGATGTGTGTAAAGTAAAAAGTGGTGAGAGTGCACAATGTAATAGTCCTAATTTTGATAGAAAGTTCAGATGCTTCAGATGTGGGAGCAACAATCACCTAGCCAACAACGCTCAATGCCCTGCCAGGAATTGCACATGTAAAAAATGCAATAGGAGGGGTCACTTTGCGAAGGTGTGCAGGGAGGGTGAACCACATAAAATAGGGGTTAACAGAGATAATACTCAAGTTAAAGAAATTAAATGTGATATCTCTGAAGAGAAGAAATATGTATTCCAGGTCAAGGATAGTTCTGGTGGTGTTAACATAGTATATCCTAAATGCGATGTCATACTCAACAATACCACTATCTCCATGTTCGCTGACTCCTGTTCTCCTTTCACCCTACTTAACCGAAATGATTTTGAGGGGATGGACAATAAGGAGATTCTTTCATCATGAAACCCGACATTTCACCCACTGGTTATACCAAGGAACCAATACCTCTTGTTGGCATGAAAGAGATGCACATCGAATTCAAAGGGAGGTGCACCAAAGGGAAGGTCTATATTGTCGAGTCTGGCTCTAATCTCTTAGGTTGGCAACACCAGAAAGAGTTAGGAATTATTCTGGACCCCAACAACTTGGAACAAGTTCTCTTGACTAATGTAGATCCTAGAGGTGGTGACATATGCGAAGAATTTCCTAAGCTTTTTGAGAACAAACTTGGGCTCCTGCATGACTTCCAGCACAAGATCAAGATTAGAACGAACGCGAAACCTGTGGTGCACAAGCTGCGACCCGTTCCACACCTCATGAGAGAACCTTTGGAGAAAGAAATCAGAAGACTGTGTGAATTAGACATAATTCAACCCATCAACACATCCGAGTGGTTGGCCCCCATTGTTATTGCCTCCAAGGCCAGTGGTGAAGGTATTCGGCTCTGTGTGGACTTACGCAGTTTGAATGAGAATATTTGGGTGGAAAGGTACCCGTTACCGAACATAAATCACATGCTCAGCACCATGGGTCAAGCAAGATTTTTCAGTGTCATCGACCTATCGATGGCGTACCATCAAGTTGATCTCCACCCAGACTCGAGGCCTCTAACTGCGTTCATAACTCCACAGGGTGCATACATGTTTAAGAGGTTACCTTTCGGACTGGCATTGGCGGCTGCCGTGTTCCAGAAGATTATGCACCATATTCTGGGGGATGTGGAACACAGCCTGTGTTTTCAAGATGATATCCTGGTATACGGAGACACGCTGGAGGCGCATGACCGCACCTTAAGATTGGTGTTCACCAAACTTATGGATGCAGGGTTGACAGTACAAAAGTCCAAATGTAAGATCCGTGTCACATCCGTGGATTACTTGGGACACTCTATATCTGAAAAGGGGTTTCGTCCCAAGCTTAACCTTCTAAGTGCAGTACATGATGCCCCTCAACCGAAGAACAAAGAAGAACTCAGGTCACTACTAGGATTGCTGGAATATATGTCCAAATATGTCAGAAATTTTGCCACGAAGTGTGATCCTTTGCGCGATCTTCTCAAAAGAAACATAGAATTTGTCTGGGAAGACAGTCATAAGAAAATTGTGGTTGAGTTGAAAGAGGAAATTCTGAGATCACCTGCATTGAGTACCTTTGACCCCAGGAAGAAAACTGTTCTCGTCACCGACGCCTCAAACAAAGGTCTGGGAGCAGTGTTAATCCAGAAAGAAGGTGGGGAAGAGAAGATCATAGCCTTCGCTTCTCGTTGCCTTTCAGGGGCTGAAAGAAATTACTCAGTCATAGAAAAAGAAGCGTTAGTGTGTTTCTGGGCGGTCAGGCATTTTAAATTTTTCCTGTGGGGGTTAAAATTTACCATAAGAACCAATCACAAGTCGCTCATTTTTGTGTTCACAGTGAAAGGAATGGAAAACAGTACTCCCAGAATAGGCAAGTGGATTCTGGGACTGGAGAATTATTGCTTTAAAGTTGATTACATGCCAGGGAACGAAAACAAGGTCGCAGATTTTCTGTCCAGGTCACCTCTAGAAATTGCTTGTCAGGAAGAAATGTTGAAGGCGAGTGGGAAAAGGCTATGGAACAAGACGACAAACTCAGTAAACTCAAAGGAGTCATAGTGGGGGGCTGGCCCGACAAGCGATTCGAGGTTGACGACGACATCAAGGAATTCTGGGAAGTCCGACTAGAACTGAAAATCATAGGAGACAAGATTCACCGGAAAGATAAGTTAGTGCCTCCTAAGGACTTGCGAGGAAGTATTGTGGAACTAGCCCACGAAGGACACCTAGGGCATAGCCTGACGAAGAACAGAATCAGGGCTAACTACTGGTTCCCAGGTATAGATGCCATGGTTGAAAGACAGGTCAAGGATTGCATCAGCTGCGCCAGGAGTGATAAGTCCAAATCAACGCGCAGAGCACCCTTGTCCCCAGTGTCTGTTCCTAAGAAAGCTTGGAGCAAGTTGGCCATGGATGTTATAGGACCCATGGACTATTTAGGAGCTACAAAAGGTTCATGCTGGTGTTGGTGGACTATACGTCTCACTGGATAACGCACAGATTTGTACACAGTGCGAACACCAAGTCCGTTATCAAGTTCCTTAATGAGACATTTAAAACGGAGGGCATACCTGCATCCATCGTCACGGATAACGGAGTACAATTCACCTCTCAGATCATGAGAGAATTTCTTGAGAACTCTAACATCAAGCATGAGAAGACCGCATTGTACTGCCCAAAGGCCAATGGGTTAGTTGAAAGAGCAAACCGACTCATAAAAGAACATCTTCAGTTAGCGACGGCAAGCGGCCTTGAAGTTGAATCATCTCTGTGTGAGTGTTTGTGGGCGTATCACACAACTCCCAGTCCTATCACTGGAATATCCCCTTTTGTTTCACTCAGGGGTAGAGAACCTGGCATGAAACTTAACCCTATTTGGCTAGGGGGAGGGAAGTCTGTAAATGTTGACACTGAGGAGGTGGGGAAGAAAATCGAATGTCACCAGGACCCATACAAGAACTGGTATGACACTAAGTATGGAGTCAAAGTTCACAGGTGGGAAGTACGGGATTTAGTACAGGTAAAACGTAGTGTCAAAGACCAACACAACCAAAGCAAATTTTACCCACCATGTAAAGTGTCCAAAGTCTTCAACAACATGGTTCTTTTGGAAAATGGGCAACTGTGGAGTTGTGACAAAATTGTAAAATGTTGATCTATTTGAGTTGTGACAAAATTGAAAAAATTGTTGATTAACTGAGGGAGGTGTGTTGTAAACTATGCATTGTACTTGGTACCTTCCGTTAACTCCTATTTCCCTTTCCCCTAATGGAATGTTCTGAGAGTCCACTGTAGAACGTTCAGTGAAGTGACTAGATGCGGAGAGTGGATGGTCAAATAAAGAAGCGTTCCTCTTACCTGGTTTCTTGTCAGCTTCTTTTCAACACTGACATTCGTCAGCCCTTCTTTAGACCCCTACACCTTACTCTAACCCCGTAGAGCCCCTACCCGCGTTTAATAACCAAACCCCAACTCAGCACGGGCCACCCACCCCAGCAGACGATCAGGGAGTGCCGTGTGCAATGCTCGAAAGCTGACGTCAAGTACAGAAAGTAGCAGTGAACACCGCCAGAGAACAGAGAATCATCTGCAGAACAACAAAGCAGCGACTAAACACAACGTGCGAGCATCACTGGTGCAAACAGGACTGTTCCAAGTATGTAAAACTGCCACAGGACAGACAAACTCCACTAAAAACCACTGCTGCAAGTCAGAAACACAAAGCGCTACTGATAGAAATACACAAAGCGCGCTGCAATAAACTACACGGAGCACCACCGCCATAAAACACACTTCAGCACTGCTGCTAGTTACACTACCGCTGCTATGGAACACTGGCACTCGCGTCCTGCCCACCAGAGGACCCTAGAAGCACTGAGTTAAGCGGGGAGGGCCCGGGTCACAAGATCCCTCTACCTCACTCGGCGCCCGCCCGCCTGCAGGCAACTATTCACTGGAAATCCAACCCGAACACGCTTCTCGCACTTCACGTGTGACGAAGAGACCAGAGCGTTGCTGCGCAAACACACCCGGGCTTTCACTCAGAGGGAACGGTTAAATGTTTTTTTAAAGACACAGGTGAGAGTTTTTGAAATGACGCGCAAATCACAGGCATATTATATTTATATAACGATTAGTATATATATATATATATATATATATATATATATATAAAAATAAAAATAAAATGCTTTTTTGGTCCCCCACAGCAGGCCTGGGGGTCAGGGTGTTTTTACCCTGCCCCCTTTTTTGTTTGCAATGTATGTCTCACCTTTTTGATTTTCACTCGATGCGAGGCACCAGATGGCTGCCAACACTTCCTGGTTTGAAGTGTTGGCAGCCAATTAGAGCCAAGCTCGTGCTCGGGAGGAGATGTGTGGTTAGGCTCCGCCCAGATATCAAAACTTTTTCTTTTCTAATTCTCAGGAACTACTGAACGGATTTACACCATTTAAAAAAGGGCTCTTTCTGAACCAAGACCTACCTTTTGCCAAATTTGGTGTAATTCCGTTCAGCAGTTCGGGCTGTAGCTTTGTCTAAAGTTTCCTATGGAAATTAACATGGGGAAAACGTGTTTTGGGACCCCCCTTTTTTTCTCAGACCCCGCTTGACGAATCACCCCGAAACTTTCAAGACAGAAGCTGACCGGAGCGGGCCACCTTTTTTGAAAATTTCACGAAGATTCATCAACCGGCGCCAAAGTTATTGGAAAAAGAAAAACGCTTTTCCTATGGAAGCTAGGTCCTAACTATAACTACCTACTGGCAACCACCAGTAGGTAATATATATGTATATATATATATATATATCGACAACAACTCCGTCATCCACCATGGAATCCTCACCACAAACGGAGCACGGACCACAGAATAGTGCAAAGCAGTTTATTGTTGCTCTCCGACCTCTACAGCCATGACGCGTTTCAGCCCGTCAAGGGCCTTGATCACATGACACGCTCTGTCAGGTGGGTAGTACTTTTATACAATTTTTTTCTTTTGCGTAACCTGTGCTGTCTTAAAGTGACAAGTGCCTTTAGGTTAAACTACATAGAAATGAACAACAGACTTTAGTCATATAATATGGGCTTTGAGACGCAATCTCGCAATTTATCTTTATAGATATTTTACATCCAGGTATAATACCTTGACGTGTTGCATCATCAAATTGGCCTTTAAATATAATAAAATAACTGTCTTAAAACTGTACCGAGAGTTTGTAAAAGCACTTAAAACTGATAGTAAAATATAGGGAAACAATAGACCAATATAAACTTTTTACATTTAAAGCATCCTGGTCTAAATACCTTAACGCTAGTATACATTATTGATGACTAATCAGAAAAGTGCAAAATACGCAAATACAGTACATTTGGTGTAAACATTTCCATGTAGACCTATTACTTTTAAAGTGCTTGGTGCTAGTGCAATACCATAGTTGGTATTTAAAAAACCTTAAAAATGCCTGTGTAAAAAAGGGAAAACTACCTAACCTTATGTGTGAAAAAATTGTGATTTGCGGTGGCAATAAAAATTGAATAAAAAAGTTGTTGACATAATGACAATTATGTATTTGGATATAATGCTGATATTGTTTAAGAAAGCATGTCTTAACTGTGACTCTTTAGTTATTCATAAAATTACAGACAGGTGTACAGTTCTTCAGTGGCATTAAGACCGTTAGGCTGTTTGGTGTCAAGATTGATTATGCAATTGGACTCCAAATGTCTGAACATTTTATCTCTGTCCCCCCCTCTCTTGTTGAGAGGAACAGAGTCTATTAGATAATAGCTCAAGCCTATTGGGTCTGCATCATGTGTCTCACTGAAGTGTCTGGCAACAGGATAGGCCTGGTCTCTGTTCTTTATAGCTCTAATGTGCTGGAGTACCCTTTTGTGTCCTTGTAGTATAGTACTACTAATATAACGTAACCCGCAAGGGCACTCCAGCACATAGACGACATAATCAGACTTGCAGCTGAGGGATTTGTTAATAGGCATTTCCTTATCGTTGAAAGGGGTTCTGTATGAAGTTCTATTACCATATTGGCAGGCCTTACATATTTTACATTTGAAAAACCCCTTTCTTTGCGTCAGCCACGTATTTTTGTTTGGACCACCCGGGTCATTTTGGACCACGATGTCTCTCATAGATGTGGCTCTACTGTAAGTGATGGCTGGCTTGTTAGAAAAAAGATGACCAATTATAGGGTTGCTGAGAACTAGGGGCCAGTTCTTGGTTATGATCTTTCTAACCTGTTTTTCCTGTTTATTGTATTGGAGGATGAATCTGAAGTTATCACCTTCCTTGGATCCGCCTGTGTCTAATGTTAGATCTGGGCCTCCCTCTGTATCTTTTTCTTTTTCTTTTCTGAGCAAGGTTTCCTGGATTTAAACCTACTTTTTGTATTGCTGCGTCAATGCATTTTGCTGTGTATCCCCTTTCTAGGAATCTTAATTTGCTGTTTTTTGGGCCATATTGAGATCTTCCTGGCAGCTGCAAATCCGTTTTAGTCTAAGCATCTCCCCATAGGGGATGCTGTGGATGAGATGCTTGGGTGTGCACTGCCTGCATGCAAAACTGCATTTCCGGCTGTAGGTTTTCTGTGTAGTTTTGTCTCCAGTTTACCATCCTTTATATAAACCTCTACGTTTAAGAAATTGACACTTCTGTTGCTTATGGAGGCTGTGAAATGCAGATTTAGTTGGTTGCTGTTAAGCCCCTCAATAAAATGCTCTGCTTCAGTCGCTGACCCGTCCCAAATTACAAAGAGGTCATCAATGTACCTCCACCAATATATCTCCGTTGGATGTTGCTTCTCCTGGACACCCAATCCTACGGCGGCACACGTCCAGAAAGCACAAGTAGAAACTCCGACTTCCAGGTCAGTTTTTTACAAAAATTATCTATTTATTTTAGGCTCAAGCAATAGGCAATAAAAACGGTCCTTTGCTGTACAAATCCGGACCAACGCGTTTCGGCAAGTTGCCTTCTACTGGGTCTATATATATATATATATATATATATATATACATATATATATATATATATATATATATATATACACACCACACTTCTTCACTGACGGAAGAAACAACGGCTCGCACTCCCGTGGAATTTTGCAATTTTTGTTTTATTTTCTCATACTCATTATTAGGGTAAAGGCGATAGACCAACGCGTTTCGGTCTTCTCAAAAGCCCTTGATCACGATCCTCAATATATATATATATATCCGAACTTTGAATGCCCAATCACAAACTCCTTGCGAAGGAGGCACGGACTCCGGTAAGGTGCGAATGTTTTTTATTTTTGCCTCTTTATGTGTTGCCCATAGATTATGCAAAGGCCATTGCCTCGTCCATTTCGCGTTTCGACCGCTCACACGCAGTCTTGATCACATGACACGCTGCATGGATTTATGGCTTTTTAAAGCCACATAAACACCCCACTTGTTACAAATGAGTTGACATGAAAAACATACTGAGGGACATGACATGTATACATAAAATGCTGATCATACTTAAAACATTTCCATAAGTCCTATATTAGATCTTATGAGACCAAATGCACCAAATAAGTCATTGCTGTAAGTTCAAATGCTTATTTGCATATAGTACGGTAATGCAATATTATATGGAAAACGTGGCACATTCTACATATTGTACATAATGCTTCCTAAGGTTCATAATGAACTTTTATGCTAATGAGAATGTGTCACTAAAATCACCCGCATTTCTTACTTATTCCAAAATTGAGTGCACAATACGATGTTCTTTTACAAATGAATATCTGGACTATCAATAATTCATGTATACACTGATTTCATGTCCACATATCTTCATCACTTTCTAAAGTGCCAATGTGCTGATTTGTGCAAAAATGCCCTGTAAAGTGCTCATAAAGTAATACAAATATACGAAAGCCTAACTGTGCATATCATTTGTCATTGTTGCATCATGGATGCAAATACCCAAAAAGCCATACATTTCCTTCAGTATGTCATGGTACTTTCTTCTAATATGACCTTGCTCGCTGGCCGCAATGAAATAACAGTCTGCAATTAGCTCTGATACAAATACAAGGATGGTCGTATGTTAAAGTGCTTGTAGTAAAGTGTGATAGTTAAATTGACAAGTAAAGTGACATGTGCCAACTGTTACCTGACTTATGTAAAACAACTTCTAAAAGATGGTATCAAATGTTGAGTGCAATAGAAAATAAGAATTCAAAATGTTTCACAATCTAATACTCATACGCGGATGTTTGTATGGTGAAGTGCTTGTAGTGACATGCAAATGTTGGATTGACAATTAAGATGACGTGTCAACTGTTACTTAACTTGGGTAAAACCACCTTTAAAACATGGTGTCAAATGTTGAGTGCAATAGACAATAAAAATTCAAGATGTCTTAAATACTTAAATAGCTCATGTAGATGCTAAATGTTGAGGACCAAAACTGATATTCAAGCAGTTCATGCACTTCCATAAAGAGTGTACAACAGGTCAAATAGAAATTATCATTAAAAAATTCTTATAAAAACTTCTTATAAAAAATTGTTATAAAACATTGTGTAGGTCCTCGCTAGTATTCAGCCCATTGGGAATTTTAGTGTCCATTGCAAGAATGAATTTGGATTCTAGTTGTCTTAAAAGTTTCTCCCTGTTACCCCCTCGCCTTAACACTGGTATGGCTCCTATGACAGAATATTTAAAATCATTAAGCTTGTTGTCATGTACCAGTTTAAAATGTCGGGCTACAGGATATGATGGGTCGGAATTGACTATTGCTCTCAAATGCTGTAAGATTCGTGTGTGGACTGGCAGCTTTGTACTGCCCACGTATATTTAAGACCACTCGAGTACATATACAGCGTACTCTGTTCTGCATGTTTAATGACCACTGATCTTAACCGGTTTGTAGATAAATGCTGGTGTCTAGCTGGCCGTATTGATGCCAAACTTACAGGCTCTACAAGTACTACATTTAAAAAATCCTTTTTTGGGGGATAACCAATTGGTGTTTTGGCTCACTTCGGGGCTATTACTAACTAATTAATTGTGCATGGAAGGTGCTCGTCTGAATGTGACAGTAGGTTTTGCAGGGAGAATTTGGCCCAAAGTAATGTCCGTTAACACAACGGGCCATTGTTTGTTTAAAATTGCCCTAATTTTTCTCTCCTGCCTACTAAATGTAGTAATGAGCCTGATGCTATCCAACTCTAATGGTTTGTTACTCCCTGTTGCATCTTCTACTGTGAAATCATTAGGAGCTCCAAAGAGAATTGTGTCCCTAGTTTTGACATTGGCTTTACTCTTAGATACCTCCAGACTTTTAGGGTCATATCCTCTCATATGAACCTCTCAGTAGCCTCTTTTTGACGAAGCGTCAAATCAGCCTCAGTGCTGCAAATCTTCCTAATCCTTAGGTATTCCCCATATGGTATACTCCGTATGATGTGTTTAGGATGTGAACTTGTAGCATGGAGAATTGAATTCTCTGCTGTTGTCTTCCTGTGAATCTTAGATTCAATCTGCCCTTTGTTCACATATATTAACACATCCAAATATTCTATTTGACTGCTGCTGATTTGCGCTGTGAATTCTAAATTCAATGAATTGCGATTGAGTTTTTCCACAAATAGGGATGCACTTTTTTCTGTACCTTTCCACTCAACGCAGACATCGTCAATATACCGCCACCAATTAATTACTTGGTTGTTCCATTTACGTTCATGTTCTACCCTGAGAACCTGCTCCTCCCACCAGCCCACATGTAAACATGCATAACTAGGGGAGAAGCAGGCTCCCATGGCGACCCCCCTAAGCTGTTGAAAGATCTTTTTGTTAAACATAAAGTAATTATTGGTTAAACATAACGTGATCATTTTTATCAACATAAGATTGTGATGATAAAAGCATAACGGTCTTCTATCTAGAAATGTTTCACTGCGTTCAAGCCGTCATCATGTTTTATGCTCGTGTACAGCGCGGATATGTCCATGGTAATAAAAACATAGTCTTCTTTCCAGGACAATTGATGTAACTTCCGGAGAAAGTCTCCTGTATCCTTTAAGTATGATAGAAGATTGGTGACAATATCTTGTAAAAAATAATCCACATACTGGGAGATTTTCTCACATAACCCTTGTTAGACCTGGTACCATTGGCGTGGGTCTCCCTTCCATTTTTTGCCTTTACCTCCTGTGTTTTGCTGTGTGTTGGACTCAATTTTTGCTGGTCTAGATGCTTGGGCACTTTGCCACTGCTGTTCAGTGCCAAAGTGCAAGTGCTCCCTTTGTAAATTATTGTTATGGATTAGTGATTCCATGATTGGCTCATTTGATTCACTTGTCAGAGCCTAGTACAGTGCACCATGTGTGCCCAGGGCATGTAAATCAAATACTGCTGGTGGGCTTGCAGCACTGATTGTGCCATCCACAGAAGCAGCCTGTACAATGTGACTCAGGCCTGCCATTGCAGAGCCTGTGTGCAGTCTGGGACTGCCATGTCGACTTGGCAAGTGCACACACTTGCCAGTCCCTAAACCTTCCCTTTTCTACATGTTAGTCACCCCTAAGGTAGGCCCAAGGTACCCCTGTGGGCAGGGTGTATTGTATGTAAAAGGTAGGACATGCCCTGATGTGTGTGGCATGTCCTGATAGTGAAGTACTGCCAATTTAGTTTTTCACTATTGCAAGGCTGTCTCTTCCCCTAGGCCAGAATGGGGGGTTTGTTTATAACATCTTATAAACATAACTGACCCTGTGAGCAAGATAGGAAAATAAAGTTTAGTATGCCTGAACTCAGAATGTTAAAATACATCTTTTAGTGAGGGTGATTTTTACATTCTGAGTTTGAAAATACCACTTTTAGAAAGTAGGTATTTTCTTGCCTAACCATCCAGTGTGCCTCTGCTAGGTTTGTGTATTGCATGTCTGGCTTTTGGATGACAGGGGCTGGAGAAGGGCAGTGGCTCCAGAAGTCTGATGAGTCAGGGCTGGGCTGAATAGACCTGGGCTGCATTTAGAGTAGGGGGAAGGGATTTCCTTTTCATCTGAATGGGCCTGGTCTGCCTTCAACAATGTTGTCTCCACCTCCTGCTAGGAAGTTGCACCAGTGGGTTCAGAACTGGTTTTGGCTGGGTACAGACACTCTCTGCCTTCAGAGAACAAAATAATTTGGTGGTATAAATATTGGGGCCCAGACCCCAGACTTTTAGATCACTTCTGGGAAATCAAGAGGAACCTTTGTCAAGGAGAAGAGCCGGAGAAGCTGAGGAGGAATACTGCCCCTGTGCTGTTTGCTGTCTGGGGTTGGCCTGCAGTGGCTGCTTGCTGCCAAGGAAAGAAGAAAAGGACTTTGCTGCTTGCTTTGTCCCCTGCTTGAAGAAGAAGATCTTCAAGGGCTTGAACTGAGTTTGACCCCTGTCCTAGAGGTCTCATGAACAGCAAAGACCTCACCGTGTCTGTGTGCACCATCTCTGTTCGTCGCCGCAGAAGAAAAAGGTAATTGACTCTATCATCGAATCTGTCGCAGGATTCCGTGTCCTGAGAGCACCGCCGAGAGCAACGCCTCGCTTCGCAACGCAACCCTGGTCTCACGACTCCGTCAACGAGCCGCTGCTTGCACCGCGTCCTGTGGGCACCGCACTCCGCAACACTTCATTACACGCTGCAAGGACATCACCGACTCCGTCGCTGCCCGGCCGGAACATCGATCGGCTCCGTCGCGGCACCGTGACTTGCCAGCACCGCAGCGAGCACCGTCTCACCCTTCAACGCAAGCCCCCGGTCTCACCGACTCCATCAACGAGCTGCTGCATGCACCGCATCGTGAGGACACCGCCCGCCGCACCGCTCCGCTCCGCTTCACAACGCGACCGCGACGTTTGCCCCGACCGACTCGCACCGACGTGTTGGTCACAACAAGAAAGGTACTGTGTCCAAGTCTTGCGACGCTTTAGCTGGCCCGTATCGACGCGGTCGGCTGGAATTGTTAGACTCTGTCGCATTCAGTATCGCGGTAGCCCCAGGAGGAGCTACTGAGTCGGAAGAACTGTGTTTTATTGATTTTCCTGCAATTTAAAGGTTATTTTGCACAATTACTATTTTTCAAGAGTAGTGTATGTTGGATTTTTGTCGTTTGGTCTTGTTTTGGTTTAGATAAAGATTGGCTATTTTTCTAAACTGGTGTGGTGTCCATTTGTGTGACCATTTGTAGTGTTTTCACTGTGTTACTGTATGTGTTCACAAATGCTTTACACACTGCCTCTGAGATAAGCCTTTCTGCTCGTGCCAAGCTACCAAGGGGGTGAGCAGGGGTTATTTTAGAAGTGTATCCCCCTTACCCCGACTAGAAGAAAGGGTCCCTATTTGGACAAAGGTACCTACCTCTGCCAACTAGAGACCCCCATTTCTACCAACCCTCGCTTGGCCGAAATGATGGGCCGCCCAGGAATAGGTGATGTCCCTTTGTGTACTTTGGGGATGAAATAGATTACCGGCGTCACTGGAAATTGATTGTAAAGAAAAGCATATTCATCCTTAGAAATGAATCCTTCTCGTTTCCATTGCATTAGCTCATTCATAACCGCAGTTTTAACATCCCTTACTTCCTGCGGTGTGGATCTCTTATAACATGTGGCATTCTCTAAATGTCTGTGAGCTTCCTTCAAATAGTCAGCCCTGTGCCATAAGACCACATTGCCACCCTTGTCAGATTTATTAACAATGATTTTATTGTTGCCACTTAATTTCTTCATTAAGTTGAAATATTGCTTTTCACGATATTTCCATTTCCTTTTGGCTGTATTTTTCTTCTTGTTTAGGGGCATATCAGCAAGGCGGCGCTATGTAATTATCGCCGCTTTTGCGTCCGTTTTCGGGCGAAAAGCGGCGATACATCGCCGTATCAGCAAAGACACGCTATCGCGTGCTTTGCTGATTTAGCGCCTCACAACAACGCCAGCTTTGCATCTCTAATGAGATGCAAAGTGGGCGTTCCATGCCAAAATAACTGGAGAAATGTCGCTAACCGACATTTCTCCAATTATCAAGCTGCACGCAAACAAGCATAGCGATAAGAAAAGTAGCGATAACCACAGTTATCGCTACTTTCTTACGCCTGCTTGTAATCTGATTTAGCCATGTAATCCAATGGGAGGTGGATTACATGGCTAAGACCACCCTGCCCTATCAGCAAGGTATCGTCGGTCAAAGTGCGATTATCGCTGGTTTCCCAGCGATAATCACACTGTTTTCCAGCTATCGCTTGCATTTCTATCGCTTTGGAGATAAGCGTTGCTGATAGCACGCTATCTCCGTGATAGAAAGCAGCGATAGCCGGCGATAATTATCCTAGCGCTAAGTGCGCTTAGCGATAATTTTCGCCGGCCCTTGCTGATATGCCCCTTAGTTTCTTCAATTCATCAATTATGCGGTCATTAAATACATTTATTGCATCTCTGGGAATCATTGGAATAAAAGTGGATGCAGGCTTGAATGGGCCTCTGGTTTTGCCTTAGTGCTAACACCTGTTTTAGAAATTTTCTGTAGTGTTGACAAAGTCACATCATGCCTAGCAATGTCATCTTCAAGTGTATGGAGTGTCTTTAACGTTTCCAAGTCGGAGACTTGTAATCCACCTGACAGTTTGTTTCCAACAGTATTCACAGCAATAGACTGTTCGGTTGCATTCTTAAACTTTAAAGAACTTTTTTAACTTAAGTTTTGTTATAAATTTGAAAACGTCGATCCTGGTCTGGTTGTAGTCATAATTGCTCTCGGGGCAAAAGGTGAGGCCCAAAGATAGTAATTGGATTTCTGCTGTGGTTAGTTGTATGTCTGTTAAATTGATGACAGTCTGGTCTATTATTCTCACTTCCACCTCCACCTTTTGGCCTGCACCTTTCTGTTGCCGTTGTCTCCTTGATTTCCTCCTCTCCCATCTTCTTTGGTTCCTTCGTTGCCTGGTTTGTGCTGCGGGTTCCGAGGGCGCAGAGTTTGTCTGCGCTCCTGTCTTAAAAAATCAGAAATTAGCATTGGCCAAACTCGTACTGACTGTGGTCAAGTCATTGCAGTCTTCAGAATCAGTGCCACTTTGTATAGAGCTTAACTCGGAACCAGACATTTCTTCAATTGGATGTATACTGTTGGTAATCTTTTGATTCCCGGTCATAGAGTTGGCTAGCTGTTGTCGCTTAGCATTATTAAACTTTCTTGAGAATGTGAAAATGCGTACTGATTCATAATCATTCTTATCCCTAGCAAATTTAAACACTTTCCTTGTTTTGATGTGTTGATGGCATCCTCACGTTGTATATATATATACACAAACTAATTTTAACTTTTTAAGCAGACTGTGAATTAAATATTACTATGGCCTGTTGAAAAGAAGAGCCCCCTGGGCACCTTAATTACAGCTTTATTAATATCCAACCATCGATCCCCTGGGAGAGATAGCAACTGCCACTCAGAGCACCAGGGGCCGTATTATGCAAAGCGGCCCAGGGGCGCAACTGACATGTGTGCCCGCTTTGCGCGCGCCCGGGGCACTTTGGTATTACAGAATGGGCCACAGACGCATATGCGCCCCTTTCTGTAATACAGATAGCCCTAGAGCATAAATAGTGCCAGTGCTATCACTAGGGCGTGGCCCCATGCAAATGAGGGAATCTCTTTGCTTCTGCCTCCGTGCCATATTATAGACATGGGCGTAGAATCAAAAAAGCTGTCAGGAGGTGCACAGACAGTGCGCCAGTATGCACCCTGATGGCAGCCTCCTGGAGGGGGGAAAGGGTGTCCTATGGACCCCACAACTATTCCCCTGCAAGCAGTTGCAGTCACTCACTGCACCCGCCTGCAAGGGGATCTCTCTCTCCTCTTAAAAGTGTAGGCAGGTTGCCGCCTGCACAGTGGAACACAGAGCGGCTGATTCAAAGCTGCTCCACTTTTCACTTGAATGTGCTGCCCCCAGGGCAGCACGACTTTGCTGCTGCCCTAGGGCAGCAAATTCAATGCAATAGGGCGCACTTTCCCTATTTGCGCGTTCCACACCTGTTTTAGGGTGAGCAGTGGCGCAAACAAGGAAAGTGCGCCCTATTTGTAATAGGGCTCCAGGAGAGCATTCCACACCCCAGCGTTCTACTTTCCACGACCCACACCACACACACCTCTTGTCCTACACAATCACAAATAAAATAAAACTAGTATAATACACACAACTGATAACATAAATGTAACAAAGCTTGAAAACCAGAATTATGTAAAGCAAGTGTCCCCACAAAATGCATATACAACTAAAATATGCACAAGTAAATAATATTCAGATGTCTAAATTGACATAATGTGCAGATGTCTAGGTTCTAACTAACAAACATAGAATGCAGATTTCACAACAGATATCCAAACATTACACTCAGCCCATGCCTCCTCCTAACACAGCCAACTGAACAGGCAGAGTGAAATCTGCCACTGTTGAAGAAAGAACATGTTTAACACGGATCACAATCCCACATATTAGACGACAAAATCTCTGTTTTTCAATGGTGCATTTTTACGCCTTTGAGACCAATCCACTGAATTCCAACACTTGGACTGGCCCTGTTAACATTGGCACTCATTTCCAATTTTAGAGTGCACTTACTTAATCATTGATTCTGGAATAAGTGATATCAAAGATTTATTCCACACCTTACCATTTTCTAACACCACAATGTGATCCTTACCTTCTTTGACTTTTGCTGGGGCACAGAAATGTGAAAGTCTTTTCTGAACATGACCTGGTTTTTTAATCCCAACCCAGTCACCCACCTTGACATGAAGTGAACTACTCCTTTCCTCTGAGCGATACTTACTCTGAACCACACTCCTAACATCAACACCACTCTCCACTTTCTCAACATCAGCGCATTTTCTTTTCATCCATTCTTTGGTCAACCTGGAGCCAGCAACCCTCCTTCTCAACAAAATAAAAGGTTGAATTCCCGTACTGATATGTGGGGAGGTTCTCATGGCCCACAACATATCCTTAACAACTGACCTACACTTCAACCCATTAATCAACACAAGTTGCAACTGGTCCATGGCTACATGGTTCAGTCTCTTTATCAAACTATTGCTATGGGGATGATACAAAAAAGTTCTAACGTCTTACCCCCACAGATAAAAAAAAATCTTCAATTTCCTGGGCTACTAACTGAGTGCCATTATCCTGTACTAGCCCCTCAGGATAACCTTCTTTTAAAACTACTTCTTGAAGAATTTCTATGATGGCTCGCAAATTAACCCTATCCACAAACTTTTTTCAGGCCACTTGGAGAAATAATCAATTAACACAATAACAAGCTATGGACTACTCCCTAAAACTCTGAAAGGCCCTGAAATGTCCACAGCCAACTTTTGCCATGGTAAGTTACTACAGGTTACAGGAGAAACCGGACTTGTTTGTTGGTTGTCCATGTGGTGGCGCAGCTATCTATAGAACATAAACAATGGCAGACTGACTGAGGTCTTGGCTCGGCGCAAGGATGCTTTTTGTTATATATAAACAAGCATTTCCAGGTTTTGGCAGAGGACCACTTGCTAACATTGCAAGGTCATTACACATTGAAACCTCAGCCCAGCTGATTGCTGATCCCTCTGTGAGGAGGGATGCCTAACCTGTGTCCTAGACGGGGACCTACATGCTTTGCCTTCAGGTAACGGGGGTTGGATCATCCAATAGGGGATTCTTGACAAAGCACACACCCTAGACATCTAGGTTAGGGAACGTGAAGTAGGAGTACGCTATCTAGATACTGTTTTATATGTTGCATACATACATTGTTTTAGCAAGATGGTGGAACTATTCATTCTGTTCACCGTCCTTACACTGCTAATTACTTTTATCTGCTTCTGTCTATTGATCATCGCCGCACATATATTCTGCACAAGAATCACGATGGTTCACTAAATATTGATTACGCCCCTCTGTGTATTCTTTGTATACTTCTCAGAGAGAGAGCACGAGTGACTGAGTGATGAGTTCTAGATCTGTTTCTATGATTCTTGGGGGGATCAGGGTTGTCATGTTCTGTGGTTGCCCAAACCATTCACTACCTGTCTAGGGTTAGGGGTGCTTACGGTGGCACTGTGAGATAACTGGCCTATAGGACAACTTATCCTGAGGGGGTGCACGGAATCAGTCTGGCACCATCCCAATGTTTATGTTGCCCAACAAACACGCAGTTCCTAGTGGAAAGTGGATAATACACAACTCTGCTCTCTACACCACCCAAATATGCACCACTCTATGCCAATGCACTCTATGCCACTGCCCTCTACTATGCACCACTCAACTCTACGCCACTCTACTGCACTCTATGCCACTGCACTCTCCATCACTCCACTCTACGCCACTCTGATCTATTCTGCACCACTGCACTCCACTGAACTCTGTGCCACTCTACTCTGTGCCACTGCACTCTAATTTGCACCACTGTACTCCACGCCACTCTACTGCACTCCACTCCAATGCACTTTACGGCACAGCACTCTATGCCAATCCACTCTACGCCACTCTAATTTACTGTACATCTCTTTTCTCTGTGACACTGCACTCTATGCCACTTCACGCTATGCGTCTCCACTCTGCACCACTCAACTCTATGCCAGTGCACTGTACCCCACTCTACTATGTACCATTGCGCTCTTCACACTGCCCCTCTATGCCACTGCACTCTACCCTGCACAAATCCACTCTATGCCACTCTACTGCATTGTATGCCACGACACTGCATCACTCCACTCCAAGGCACTCTAATCTGTTCTGCACCACTGCACTCCACTGCTGTCTACGACACTCTACTCTATACAACTGCACTCTACTCTACACCTCTGCACTCTACCCAGCACTACTTAACTCTACGCGACTTCACTCTACTCTGAAACAACCTACTCTATGCCGCTGCACTCTATGCCACTGCACTCTATGCCACTCTACTCTACATCACTGCACTTTATTCAAAACCAATGCACTCTACGCGACTGCACTCTACATCAATCAACTCTGCACCACTGTACTTTACGTTACTTCACTCTAGGCCACTCTACTCCACTCTACCACACCACTCTCTACCACACTACACTCTATGATGCTCTACTCCATTAAACTCTACTCCACTCTATGCCACTCCACTCTACTCCACGCTATGTCACACACTACTCCACTCAACGACACTCTACGCAACTCCCTCTATGCAACTCCATGCCACTTTACTCCATTTTATTCTATGACATACTATTCCACTCTGCTCCACTCCACTACTCCACTCTTTATCACTCCACTCTATGTCACTCCACTCTAATCCATCCAGCTCTACAACACTGTACTCCACTTTATGCCACTCCACTCTCCTACACTACTCCACTCTGTGCCACTCCACTCTACGACAATCTACTCCGCTCTGTGGCACTCTACTCTACAACACTCTATGCAACACTCTGTTCTACACCACTCCACGACACTCTGCCACTTCACTCTAGAACACTCTGCCTAAACATTACTTCCTAAAGCGAAATCAACGTTCCCAAAATATGTCCATCAATATGTGCGTAACGCACTTTGCTCGATGTACACTCCACTGTGTGACAGACAACCTGTCTGATTGATGCTAAGCTTCCCAAAAAATAGCAGCCGAAATGTGCATAGTGTCATTTTCTATGGGCATTGGAGCATACTACTTGCTGCTCATTCACCTCCCATTACGTGACTGGTTGTTGATTCCGATCACCAGTCCAATGAGTAAACATGGCCGCCGCACACTCAGCCCAACTTCTTTCAATGGGAGGTAGGGCACACTGCTCCTGATGACACGGCCAACGATGCTCTGCGATGGTCAGCGCACAGCTTCCTGTCTGAACTGAAAATGTCAAAACACGACAGCGCTTTGCCAATGCGCAAAATCAGTGACTCCATGGACTCCGGTGGAACTGCCTGTAACAACCCTAGCACCGTGAGAACGGTGCCGGGGGTGACCCGGAATCTCCTTGCACCTTGTAACACCGTCTGGCCAGGCGTGGCCAGAGGATATTAATAAAGGGGACGAAGACCGCTCGGGTCTTCCGCCCAGAGCACTATAGTGGGAGTATGTCTATTGTTGTAAGCTGCGCCCAGGGCTGCACCTTGTCCATCCCCAGAGCGCAGTGCCACACTGGCGACGAGGGTGGTGACCCACCCCTCCCAGAGACACCACCACTCCACACCATCCTTGCAAGACCAACCAGCGCGGGCCTACCATCGACGCAGGGGCCGCTGCGTGGTGGGTCCGCTGGAAGCCGGTGCCTCGCAGACACCGCACTCGTGGTGTGATCGGAGGAACTGCCTGCCAAAGGCAAAATAAGGCTGACATTTTGGGACATACAATCCTGAAAGAAGGTGGTAACCAGAGAGAAAAAAAAAAAGAGAGAAACAGAAAAGAAAGACAAACTCACAGAAATACTTACCAGCCCTGCCACAGTGCTGCCTGGAACTTTGTGCCCTCTTCCTACGGCACACTCCAAAAACAGATCAGGCCTAGAAGAGAGGAAAAGGAAGGAGGAAGGGAAGTGAACCTGTCTCGTGGGTGTGCAGAAACCACAGCACTCCCTCCACCACAACAGAGGTAACAAGGTATTCTGTTTACCCCTCTACACCAGCACCACCGCCTGGCAGCCATGGTAGATGAAGCAGCCAACGCAGGCCCTCAGCCTGTACAACCTCCTGCACAACCTCCTGTGCAGCATTCTGCCACGCTGGCCATGCAACACTCGCATTACCACCATTTAGCGTACTCGCCGACCCAGCCACCACCTCCCCTGTGATGGAAGATCTGGATTGGACGGCTAGACAACTACTTGTCGGAACCAGAGAGACAGATTGCACAGTAAAGAGATCACTGCTGCTCCATTTCGCAGGTGAGGAGACCTACAAACTCTTCGCACATCTGCCCAATATGGGAGCAGCCAACGACTTTAACGCTGTGGTCAGGGCCCTCGATGCTCATTTTGACCCGCAACTCAACCCAGACTATGAGCGCTTTAAACTCCTCCGAGCCCGCCAATGGGAAGGGGAGTCTATGGACACTTTCTATGCACACCTGCGAGAACTAGCCAGCACCTGCACGGCAGACGACCAACCCAAGGAGGTGAGAGCACAAGTCATAAAAGGATGCCAGAACAAGACACTAAGAAACCTCATCCTTCGCCACCCGGAAATCCCACTGGAAGACATCCTCATCCTGGCGCGGTCCCATGACCTGTCGGATGCCAGAGCAACAGAAATGAACATTGCCATCACACAAGAACCAGAAAGACCCATCACAATAAAGAGGGAACGCGCCGATGCAATCCGTACACGCGGAAGAGGCAACAGACCAAGGCAAACAGCAAGTGCACCACCCGGATCCCGATGTGGCTACTGTGGGCGAGAATAGCATTCCCTGGAGGAGTGCCCAGCCTAAGGACGAACCTGCTCCAAGTGCAGCACCCTCAATCACTTTGCCACTGCGTGTAGAGGATGGCCTAGAAGAAGAGGCACACGAGGCAGACGACCACCATAAAAATCTGTGCGACAGCTATCGCTAGAAGATTTGGAAACCCCGAAAACATCCAAAACATCGCAGCGTCAGCGCTACCGCCTGGAAGACTCATCCCCAATGATGACGAAGAAGTATTCCTCATCTCATTTGCAAGTGACCTAAAGCAACGAAGGTGCCCACAGCCAACATGCATAATAAAAGTGACAGGATCCAGTGTCAAAGCCCAGATTGATACCGGTGCATCCGTCAACGTAATGGGAATCCAGCGCTCCACCCGCGCCCTCAGCTGTCCCCAACCAACGTAAAAATGTTCACATACGGAAGCCGGACGCAACTACCCCTAAAAGGCAAGATGACTGTCCAATTAAGAGTGGAAGACCAAGAGATCATAACCACTTTCCATGTGGTCGACAGAGAGGCCAAAACCCTGGTGGGAAGCCACACCGCAGAAGATCTAGGCCTGGTCACATTCACCTATGCCGTCAAAGCTCTCCAGACGGACGAGATACTAGACCTGTTTCCCCATCTCTTTACCGGACTCGGATGCCCGAAGGGACCCCCAGTTAAGCTTCACATTGACAAGTCCGTCAAACCAGTGGCACTCCGGCACCAACGAATACCCTTCCATCTGAGGCCCCTAGTCGAGCAAGAGCTACACAACCTTGAACAACAAGAGGTACTAGAGAAAGTCACCGCTCTGACACCATGGATCTCGCCCATGGTGATCGCTGAAAAACCAAAACAACCCGGCAAAATACCAAAACCAGGCGTCAAAAGAGAGAGGCACATAACGCCCATGACAGACGACATAATAGCTGTTCTTAATGGATCGAGATGGTTCTCCAAGCTGGACCTCAACGCTGGATATCACCGACTAACGGTAGCGGAAGAGAGCCATTACACAACAACCTTCTCAACACACATAGGGTTACGCTGATACAAACAGAATCTCGTCAGCCGCCGAGGTTTTCCAAGATGCGGTCCGAGTGACCCTATCAGGCTTCCGAGGAGTGTTAGACGTCAGCAATGACATCCTAATTCACTCGTCATCCATTGAAGAGCACCACAAACACCTGAGAGCAGCCCTGCAACGACTGTCTGACCATAGTGTCACCCTTCATAAGGATAAGTTTTCATTCTTCCAAAACTCCATCGAGTTCTTGGGCTACGTGTTTAACCAGGAGGGGGTTCAAGTAGACCCACACAAATCCCACGCTATCCAGCAAGCACCAGCGCCAACCACTGTATCTGAAGTATGCAGCTTCCTAGGAATGGCCACCTACTGCGGCTGATTCATTCCCAACCTAGCTACAGTGGCTGAACCCTTCTGAGCCCTAACTAAGAAAGAAGGTGCGTGGAAGTGGGGGCAAGAGGAAGAAGAAGCCTTTCGGAACGTCGAGGAAGCCCTGCTCAGTAAAACTACAATGGCCTACTTTGATGCAACACAAAGTACAGAACTACTGGTGGATGCCAGTCCGGTAGGCCTAGGAGCAGTGATCACCCAAGAAGTAGATCCAGGAAAATGAGCGCCCCTCACATTTGCTAGCAAAGCCCTCACATCTACGGAAGCACATTCTTCTCAAATCAAGAGTGAGGCGCTGGCAATCAAATGGGCATGCAGCCATTTCCATCTCTACATTAGTGGGCACCCATTCCGTGTAGTCACCGACCACCAGCCCCTCGTCCCGCTATTCCGAGGCACAGCCCCGCACCCTCCACTGTGAATTGACCCTGGGTGATCCAGCTGCAACACTACTAGATGGAGCTGATATACCGACAAGGTACGAAAAACCCTGCAGATTTCCTCTCCAGGCATCCGCCAAGTCCAATGGAGGGCGACATCGACAACACCAACAAAACATAAGAATGCGTAAACATGATATCCCGAGGAGCGTGCCCCCATGCACTCACTGTAGAGGAGATCAGCAAAGCTACCAAAAACAATCCAGTCTTAACGAAGGTCGTGGAATCCCTACACCGAGGCTCATCGCACAATGTCCTGCGAGACGCCAACAACTGGTGTGGCCCAGATAGGGAACGCCTTGAGAAAATGTGGAGGGTGCGCGATAACCTGAGTGCTACAGCAGGCGGCCTGGTACTACGGGGGTGTCGCATCGTAATCCGAGAGAGTTTGCAAGACCGGGTGACAATCCTCGCCCACGGAGGTCATAAAGGAACTGTCCAAATGAAGTCTAGGATGAGGGAAAAGATCTGGTTTCCGGTGCTGGAAGGCACTGTAGATGACTTTGTGCGACAATGCCATTTCTTCCAGATCACGGGCAGTCAAGAACCGCGAGCACCCATCATTACAGAGGAACCCTGCTCAACTCCCTGGTCCCAAATGAGCCTTGATTTCGGGAGCTTCCCAGATGGGAGAGTTACTGCAGTAATGATTGACAGTTATTCCAAGTATCCAGTAGTTGAGGTTATAGAATCCACAGCATACACAAACATTGCCCCAGTATTGGAAAGAACTTTTGCCTTGTTAGAACTTCCCCAAGAGATAAAGATGGACAACAGGCCGCCCTTCCAAGGAGGGGACTTCAAGGACCTACTTGCATCCCTGTGCATATGACACCACCGTATCACCCCGCAGTGGCCCCAAGTGAATGGCGAAGCCGAACGCTTTATGCACACGCTGAACAAAGTGTTGCGCATCGCAATGGTAGAAGGTACCAATCCTGAGGCAATTCTGCATCGGTTCCTACAAGAATACCAAGGAACTCCGCATTGCACCACACAACTGTCCCATTGGTCCTTGATGCTCAATGGACATAGGCAAAATACACTTTTCCCATGTTAAAAATGACGCAAAAGTGGGGCAAGGGCCTTGTAAATAAGCCCCCTAATGTATAAAGGCTGCCACATCTATAGCACCCAGAAATCAATGTACGGTGATGTGAAATACTCTATGAAAATAAGCATAATAAAAAATCGATTTTAACTTCTATAGCATATATAGGCACTGGTTCGAAAGCCTGTAATATGGTAATCTGAACAATAGCATAAGCTACCAGATAGATGGAACAGCAATAAAAGAGGGACTTGAGGCTCCAAATTCTATGGAGACTGTAACAGACAGAACTGTTTTGCTGATGGTGTCCATGACACACAGATTGGAAGCTCATTACATCACATGCAATACATGTCAACAATATTGCATACGCTATATCAACTACTAATTTGCATACGCTATATCAACTACTAATTATATCGTCAGAGAAAGTAGATGTGGAGTTAAAAACCTACCTATGTGTACATGACGATACAGAAGCAAGTAGTACAGTGGATGCAACATTCATGCAGGTCAGTAATGTCGACCTTGATATAGTGACATTCAACCAAATATAGCAATGGTGGGGGCAGAGAATCAGCAGGGGGAAAAAACAAAAGAGGTAAATAAAAAAAATGGTTGAGATGGCGCTGGTCACTGAATCGTGAACTGCAACTTTGAATGAACTTGAAGGGAATTAATAATGCAGGATTTTTATGAAAAAGGGAACGGAAGGAATGCCTCCTCCAGCTTGGCTGCGGGCCTGTGTGTTGTAAAGCAGGCTAGCTGGACTTACAGGAGGAAATACAAGAACTGTAGGCTCCTTATCAGAAGAGACACATTCCAGAGGTGAAAATAAGTAAATAGAGATTTTATCTATAGGGGAAGGCGAGAGGTTTTACTGGCGTCTTGTTCCTTTGAAGCCTGCTGGCTTCCACTCAGTGACATGAATTCTGGAAGCACTTTTGCAGTGCAAAATAGTTGCTGTTTTTATTTTATTTTTGTGTGTTTCAGGGGGTCTTTGCCTTCATACTTCCACATACAGAACAGAGCCCTGCGCTTGTTTTTAATACATTGCATACAATGAACACTGAAAGAATGAGTTCCTGCATAAGGTGCAGAATGCACAGCTAAGAAACTGTCAGCCATGCTGGTCGCTCTCTCTACGGGGCATATTTACGTTCCCTGGCGCATCCCTGCATATCAGCAGGAATGCGCCAGGGAAAATGCGTCACCCAAGTTTACCCTTGCGCCACGTCCGATGCGCCGCATTTACAATGCAGCGCATCGTGGCGCAAGGATAAGCAGATGCGTGACGCATCTGCCGGCGGAAGGTTGGCGCAGTGCTGAAGTTGTGTCGCAAGCGCGACGCAACTCCAGCACTGTTCCAACCTTCCCTATCCCTAACATGGTGCGTCAATCCTTACGCCTGCTTGAAGCAGGCGTAAGGATTTGACGCACCAGCTGCCGAGAAAGTGACTGCGTGAAATCTTGTAGATTTCACTACGTCATTTTTCCGAGGCGTTCCTGCGCCGGAACGCCCCCCCCTGCGCCGGTACGCCCACATGAAACCTGACGCAGGTTTCATGTGGCGCAGGGGTTTACTACGTGACGCATCTCCCTAGATGCGTCACGTTGTAAATATAGCGCAACACGGCGCATGGTTTGCGTCGCCGCTGCGTCACATGCGTGACGCAACGGCGGCGCAAAAGTGGCTTGTAAATATGCCCCTACGTGCTTTGCATAGCTGATGCGCGAACTTCAAGGGTGCTCCAGGCAGCGGGATCACTTAAAAAGAGCCTTTCATACACATGCATGACAACCCTCAGAGTGCCAGAGAGTACCTGAGATGCTGTTATACAGTAATACTCGAAATGGGGATCGTATGAGGTTTTTTATATGGTTATAGTTCAATGAAGACATGAAGACTGAAAATATCTAGTCTTGGTGTTAGCATTTGATGTACCTGATTCCTTCCAGTCTTATAACTGTATGCGTGTCCTGCAGGAAAAGAGTCTGGGAGTCACTGTACAACGTTTGGAAGCAGTCAGATAAAAAACAGACACTGGGCTATTGAAACTCCAAAGAAGGGAATACACAGACTCCACAGACTACTAAGGGCCTAATTATGAGTTTGGCGGTGTGGGAGCAGGGCGGCACGCTACTGCCCCACTCCCACAGTGCCGCCCCGCTTCCACACTGCCAAACCTCACCACCAGCCAGATTACGAGTTTTATCGTGGTCTGGCAGGCAGTCCTTTGGCATTCCCACGACGGTGCCTATTAAAAAGGCACTGCCACAGGAACGCCAAATCACGTTCCTGCACAACATGGACTGTGCAGTCCATGCTATTCAGGAAAGGAGTGCACCATGTGCCCACCTGTATGTATCCTTATGCCTTAAGAGGAACAGGGGGCCCTGTAGGGCTCTCTTAGGGGCATATTATCAAGGGCTAGCAATATTTTTATCGCCGCGTTTGCGTCCGTTTTCGGACGAAATGCGACGATAAAAATATCGCTTTATTTACAAGAGCACGCTAACGCGTGTTCAATGGGATTAGCGCTGGCTTCAACATCGCATCGCCTTGCATCGCTAATGAGATGCAAGGGAGGCGTGTCCCGTGAAACAACATGGGATATTATTGCTAACCCAGCTTCTCTCTATTTACAACTGTGTATCGCTAACACGCATAGCGATATTAATCAGCGCTAACCGGGTATTTCGCCGGTTTGTAACGCCTGCTATTTTTCTTACTAAGCCATATCTATAATGGGAGGTGGATTGTTATGCTGAGTCCACGTCTCCCTATCTACAAGGTTTTCCCTAACACGGTTTTCTATCGCTGGAATTCCGGCGATTTTGACTCTTTCCGCCGCTTTTGCCTTTATTTCTATCGCCTCAGCGATGCGCGTTGCTGATAGTGCGCTCACCGGGGGATAGAATCCGGCAATTAATAATTATCGCTGGCCGTTGATGATATGCCCCTTAGTTTCCTCACCATCACAGGTTTCATGGTGGGCTCTTTGCCATGAAATCTGTAGTGGTGAGGAAGCTCGTAATATGCTTGGCGGTGCCCCAGCAGCACTGCCAGCATACTGCGGCCCTCAGACTGCCGCCAGTGGTATAACAATACTTGAGGGGGCCCCCCTGCAAGGTACATGGAGGGCCCCCCTTCTAGACTCAGTCAGGAGCTCTCCGGGCAGGGTACTCTTCTGAGGGGGCCCCTGGAGCTTGGTCGCAAAGACCGTCCGCCACGGAACCGCCACGGAACCACCACAGGCAATCCTTACGATTGCCTGGCAGAGCGGTCTTCATCAGTAAAATGGCGGCGGTGCCTAGCAGGCACCGTCCGCCAAATTACGATGTTGGCTGTAGACAGCCTTTCCATGGCGGTGGAACCGCAATGGAAAGGCTGGCGGGGATTGGGTTTGGGGGCCCGTTGCGGGCCCCCCTTGTGTTGGGGGAGGCGAGGGTGCACTTGGGGGGTACCCATGGTACCCCCCTACATTTCACAGCACTACATGGCAGGCACCGTTTGGTGCCTGCCACGTAGTGCTGTGAAATGCACAACATGGCATTTTAGCATCGCGGCGGGTGCTGCAGTCAGTAGCAACTGCCGCAATGTTAAAATGCAGGATCCGACTGCCACGGTGGGGGTCGCATCCTGATCTGGTGTGCGGGACCGCCGCATGCTTGGCGGACGGTCCCGGTTTACACCAGGATGGCGGATAGACTTGAGCCCGTCCGCCAGCCTAATGAGCCCCATAGTTTGGAAAAGGTGTATATTTCCAGTAGAATAGAGCTTTAGGTGGTGGGGCATCACCAGAAAAGTAATGCATTATAAAAAAAAATTATATTGACGTCTCTGCTTAGAAAACTTACGTACTTTGCTTGGACTTGTTGGCAAACAGATTTGATAGAAGAACATGGTATGGCAGCTGATTTGGAAATATTTGAACATAGTGTGCAGGTCTGGGGGGGGCAAGATTTGAGTTGGCCAAAGCTACAGGTGGTGGTAAAAGCGCAAGCAGTGACAGGCAGAGCTATCTTTAAGCAAAGAAGAGCAAACAAGACCAATAATCATTGTAGATGTACTTCAATGGCTACATTTGGAGTGACTGAAATTATTTTAATTCTCAAAACTTCTCCATGAGAGCTCCTGGTGAACTTATATTGTGACAGATTTCAAGGAGTACTCTCATCCTTAGACATTTATACCTGAGCATATGAATGTGTAAGTACATAGAACACCTTTTTATTTTATTTTTCCACTGGGAACATATATTTTCTAAGGAGAACAGCCGAGTTGGCGATGCAGCGAGTGCAAGGTAAATAGTTTTATTTATTTATTTACTTACCTTACTCCTGCCCGTCGTATGTGTGTCTCCACTACCCGCCACCCAGCCCCTCCCTCGCCCCATTCCACCGCCCCGCAGCACTCCCTCTGCGAGCCGCCACTGCTCTAGGAAGAATCAATCCACTGTAGAAATGTATAGAAGCTCTCCCAAAAGAACAAAGCAACCATCAACTAAGGATAGAACAGCTGGTAAACCAAATCAAACCTCAAATAAATAAAGAAATCAGGGAAAAGTATGAAATGCTACAATTCAAAGTCAGCAAAAATTAAATGTGCAAATTAAATCCATCGAAGTAATCCACAGTCATCGGAAGCCATGGAAACCCAAAAAACAGAAATTAAAAACCACTTCAGGAAATCCCAAAAATCTAAGTAAATTAAAAAAATAATGTTAGTTTAAATTAAACTAAATTATTTCCCTTAAAAAAAAATAATAATATACATTATAAATAGCTGCAAACATTGCTAACTTGTACAAAAAATTACGTACTCACCCTTACAATTCGTACATCTACAATACAATACAAACATAGCATTACACCTCTACAAATACATAACTATATATACAATAACATACTAGTATTAGCAAACTATAGTTAGGCCTACCTCATTACAGTATATAAGAACACAACACAAATTATCACTAAACAACCTTACCAAATAAAACTAATACTAACGTGACCTACCAAATTCTCATTACCCTAAAGCCCAAATTAGAAATTTAAAATCCCCTAAAGCCCTATTTAAAAACGTAAAAGGGGTCTTACCTTATCAATGGAACATTAACAGGGAACTGCAACCGACACCAACAAAATCCACCTCTAAATAACACTTAGGGGCTCATTATGGTGTCGGGCGGACACCGATTCGGTCATGGGACCGACCGACACCCGGTTGTCGGTCCCGACCGCCCCATTAGGATGTGACCGAACACTGTTCGGTTGCATTCCTATATTTCACTATGGGAGCAAGCATTACGGCCATAAACCGGCCGTAAATCATGCTCTCATTGTGAAATGGGAGGTGCAGTTGATCACTGCACCCCGTGGCAGGCACCTCAAGGTGCCTGCCACGGGATGCAGGGATCAACATTCAACATGGGGGTACCATAGGTGCCCCCTCGGCCTCCAACCGGAGGCCGTGCACCAAAGGGGGCCTTGCTGGGGGCCCCCTAACACGCTTTCCCACATGGTTTCCATGTCGGGCAGACCGGCATGGAAACCATGTCAGAAACCGTGCATTGTAATCTCAAGGGCGGAAAGAGCCGCCCTTGAGATTACAGGCCGCATTCCGACTGGCGGACAGGCTCTCCAAGCTCGTCAGAAGACAACCAGAATGACCGGTTGGATTCCTTTCCGACCGCCTCCATCAAAATGAGGCGGTCAATAAGGAATCCAACCGGCCCATTACGATGCGGCCCTAAAGGCTCGTAATCGGCCCCTAATAGAGTACAAAATGCAGGTAATGGTAAAAAATAATGGCTGCTAAATGAAAATAAAAAAACAAGTATCTTCCTATAGAACTGTTATCAAAACGTATTAAAAACTGCTTAAAATGAATGTACATTTTTTAAAAATGTTGTTAAAATGTTAAACAATATATTGAAAAAATACAAATATAGATGTAAAGTATAAATTGTACTATAAAAATATAACTCTATATCAAATAGTACTAAAAATATATACTAAGAATGCATGACACAAATGTAAAAATACATGGTACTATGTATAAAAACCATATGTATGAAAAATAACTATGTAGAACTTTCACACTGTGGGGGATATTACCAAGGAATTGCGATAATTATCGCAAAGCGCGGTTAGTGCTGTTTTTTTTATCACCGGCTATCGCTGGATTTCATCACGGAGATAACGCGTTATTATCAACGCTTATCTCCAAGGCGATAAAAAATCCAGCGATAGCGGCGAAACCCAGCAATAGCGCGAGAAGTCCAGCGATAAATTCAACGCGCTAATGAAAAGCTTGCTAATAGGCAGGTGAGGACTTAACCTTACAATCCACCTCCCATTGACTAGAATGGTTAAGTCAGGTTTTTAGCAGGTGTTAGATTCCAGCAATAATCGCGGTTAGCGGCAAATTTTTTATCGCTTCGCGGGGATTGCTAATAGGGGGAAGTTGTGTTTGTGACTGTTTTCAGTCGCTTTAAGTTGGAAACGCCTACTTTGCATGTCATTAGCGATATATATCGCTGACATGCAAAGCGTCACCAAAACGGTCGCTTTCGCCATAAAGCTGTCGCTAACAGCTGTTAGCGACAGCTTGCTAATAGGGCGATAGAAATATCGCCGCTTTAGCAGCAAAAAGTGCCGCTAAAGCGGCGATAAAGCCCTTGCTAATATGCCCCTAAATGTTTAAAATGTATGTTAAAAATGCAGTCCCTGTACAAATGTTGTTTTTAACTTTTTTTTAAATGTATGTATCAAAAATAAAAGTAAAATGAAAATAAAATAAAATAAAATAAATACAGAAATAAAAATATATGTAAAAACCTTGACATGTATTAGTATTGTAAACACCTACACAAAATACAAGAGAACAAACTATAAACCATTTTGGGGAAGGAGTTGGACACTAAAAGGGTAAGATTTACTATTACCACTCTAATCTAAACAATTTTGGGGAAAGTGTTGAACACTAAATGGTTATATTTTCTATTGCCAATCCAATGTAAATCATTTAGGGGACAGTGGTGGACACTAAAAGAGAAAGATTTACTATCTGACTCCAATCTAAACCATTTTGGGGAAGGTGTTGGACACTAAGGATTTACATTAACTATTCCCACTCCAAACTAAACCACTTTGGTTAAGGTGATGGACACGAAAGAGATTACATTAACCTTTCCCACACCAGTGTAAACGATTTTAGTTAAGGTGTTGGACACTAAATGGGTTAGATTTACTATTCCCACTCCAATGTAAACCATTTTGCAGAAGGTGTTGGGCACTAAAGGGTTTACATTTAATATTCCCACTGTAATGTAAACCATTTTAGGGTAAGTGTTGGACACTGAAGTAGCTGGATTTACTATTTTCACTCCAATCTAAAACATTTTGAGAAAAGTGATGTACAGGAGAAGTGTGAAATTTACTATTCCCACTCCAATCTATAAACCATTTTAGGGAAAGTGATGGACATTAAAGGGGTTAGATTTACTATTCCGTTTCCAAAGGTAATCATTTTGGGGAGGTGGTGGACACTAGAAGAGAAAGATTTACTATTCACACCTCAATCTAAATGATTCTGGGGACGTGCTGGAAAAATAGTGGGTCAGATTTACTCTTCCATTTTGGGGAAGGTGTTGGACAATAAAGGAGTCAGAGTTACTCTTCCACACCAAATTAAACCATTTTGGGGAAGGTGTTGGACAATAAAGGGATTCGATTGACTATTCCCACTCCAAAGTAAACGATTTTGGGGAAAGTGTTGGGAACTGAAAGAGTAATGTGTTGAAGACTAATGGTTTACATTTACTATTCCCACTCCAATCGAAGAAATTATTGGGAAGTTGATGGACAACAAAGGGTTTACGGATAATATTTCCTCTCCAATCTAAACCATTTTGAGGAAGGTGTTGGACTCAAGGAAGTAGTTTTACTTTTCCTACTCCAATATAAACGATTTTTGTAAAAAGACTAATACTAAACGAGTTAGATTTGCCATTCCACCTCCAACCTAAACCCTTTTGAGAAAGGTGCTGGACAATAAAGGAGTTACATTTACTATTCCCACTCTAATATAAAACATTTTGACACTAAATTCATTAGATTTAATATTCTCACTCCAATCTAAACCATTTTAGAGAAGGTGGTGTACAATAAAGGGCTTAAATTCTCTAAACTAAAAACATTTTGGGAAAGTGTTGGACAGGAAAAGGTTTAAATGTATTATTCCCACTCCAATCTAAATCATTTTGGGGAAAGTGGTGGACACTAAAAGGGTTAGAATTACTATTCCCACTCCATTGTAAACTATATTGAGGAAGGTGTTGGACACTAAAAGGGAAAGGTGTACTATTCCCACCTCAATCTAAATGATTTTGGGTAAGGTGTTGGACACTAAATGGGCTAGATTTACTATTCCCGCTCCTATCTAAATCATTTTTGGGAAAGTTTTGGACAGTAGTGGATCTAGATTTACTATTTGCACTCCAATCTAAACCATTTTATGGAAGGTGCTTGACAGGAAAAGGGTTAAATATACTATTCCCACTCCAATCTAAACCATTTTGGGAAATGTGGTGGACACTGCACCGTAAACCATTTTGGGGAAAGTGTTGGACACTAAAACGGCAAGATTTGCTATTTACACACCAATGTAAACCATTTTGGGGAAGGTGTTGGGCACCAAAGGAGTTAGATTTATTATTCCCACTCTAACCTAAACCATTTAGGGAAAGTGTTTGACACTCAAGGGGTTACATGTACTCTTCCCAATCCAATCTAAACCATTTTGGGGACGGTCTTGGAGACTAATGGGCTACATTTACTATTCCCACTCCAATCTAAGGTACGTTGGGGAAAGTAACAATGGGTATACATTTGCTATGTCCATTCCAATCCAAACCATTTTGAGGAAGGTGTTGGACACTGAATGGGTTGGATTCCCTTTTCACACTCCAATCTAAATAATTTGGGGGAAGGAGTTGAACACTAAACGGGTTAGATTTACTATTCCCACTCCAATCTAAACCATTTAGGGGAAGGTGTTGTACAATGAAGGGTTTACGTTTCCTATTACCACTCTAATCTAAACTATTTTTGGGAAAGTGTTGGACCCCAAAGGAGCTAGATTTACTATTCCACTCCAATCTAAATCACTCTAGGGGAGGTGTTGGACAGGAAAAGGGTTATATTTACTATTCCTTCTCCAATCTAAATCATTTTTGGGAAAGTGTTGGAGACTAAAGGAGCTGGATTTACTATTTGCACTCCAATCTAAACCATTTTGGGGAAGGTGTTGGACACTAAAGGGGTTAGATTCACTCTTCCCACTGCAACGTAAACCATTTTGGGGGAGGTGTTGGACACTAACAATGTTATAATTACTATTCCCACTCCAATCTAAAGCATTTCAAGGAAGACGCTGGACGATGAAAGGGCAACAATTTTGGGGACACTAAAGGGATCAAATATACTTTTCCATCCCCAATGTAAACAATTTTGGGGTAGGTGCTGGACACCAAAGGAGTTAGATTTAGTATTCCCACTTTAATCTAAACCATTTAGGGAAAGTGTTGGACACTAAAGGGGTTAATGTACACTTCCCAATCCAATCTAAACCATTTTGGGTAAGGTGCTGGAGACTAAGGTTTTACATTTACTATTCCCACTCCAATCTAAACTATATTGGGGAAGGTGATAGACAAGAAAGGGTTTACATTTTCTATTTCCACTCCAATCTAAACCATTTTGAGGAATGTGTTGGATAATGAAGGGGTTAGATTTACTTTTCCTACTCCAATGGGGTTAATGTACACTTCCCAATCCAATCTAAACCATTTTGGGTAAGGTGTTGGAGACTAAGGGGTTACATTTACTATTCCGACTCCAATCTAAACTATTTTGGGGAAGGTGATAGACAAGAAAGGGTTTACATTTACTATTCTCACTCCAATCTAAACCATTTTGAGGAACGTGTTGGACAATGAAGGGGTTAGATTTACTTTTCCTACTCCAATATAAATGATTTTAGGGAAGGAGATGAACACTAAATGGTTTAGATTTACTATTCCCACTCCAAATTAAACAATTTTTGTAAAGCTGCGGACAATAAAAGGGTTACATTTACTATTCCCACTTTGATCTAAAATATTTTGGCAAAGGTGTTGGACACTAAATTCATTTTATTTTATATTCTCACTCCAATCTAAACCATTATAGGGAAGCTGTTGTACACTAAAGGGCTTAAGTTTAATATTCCAACTCTAATCTAAACTATTTTTGGGAAAGTATTGGACACTAAAGGAGCTAGATTTACTATTTCCACTCCAATCTAAAACATTCTGAAGAAGGTGTTGGACAGGAAAAGGGTCACATTTACTTACTATTCCCACTTCAACCTAAATATTGTTGGGGAAAGTGTCGGACACAGAAAGGGAAAGGTTTACTATTCTCACCTTAATCTAAATGATTTGAAGAAGGTGTTGGACACTAAATGGGTTAGATTTACTATTTCCGCTCCAATCTAAATAATTTTGAGAAAGTGTTTGACAGTAAAGGATCTAGATTTACTATATGCACTTTTTTGGAAGGTGCTAGACAGGAAAAGGGTTACATTTACTATTCCCACACCAATCTAAACCATTTTGGGGAAGATGGTGGACACTAAACGGGTTAGATTTACTATTCCCACTGCATTATAAACCACTTTGGGGAAAGTGTTGGACACTGAAAGGGAAAGGTTTACTATTTTTACCTCAATGTAGAAAATTTAGGGGAACTTGTAGATTTACTAATTGCACTCCAATCTAAATCATTTTATGGAATGTGTTGGACAGAAAAAGGGTTCTATTTACCACTCCCACTTCAATCTAAACCATTTTTGGGAAGGTGTTGGACACTAAAGGGGTCAGATTTACTTTTCCCACTGCAACATAAAGCGTCTTGGGGAAAGTGTTGGACACTAAAAGGGCAAGATTTACTATTCCCACTCCAAAGTAAATCAATCTGGTGCAGGCGTTGGACACTAAGAATGTCATAATTACTATTCCCACTCCAATTTAAACCATTTTAGGGAAGATGCTGGATAGTAAAAGGACTATACTTACTATTCCTACGCCAATCTAAACAATTTGTGGGATGCTAAATGGATCAAATATACTATTTCCACTCCAATGTAAACCATTTTGGGAAAGGTGTTGGACACCAAAGGATTTATATTTATTATTCCCATTCTAATCTAAACCATTTATGGAACGTGTTAGACACTAAAGGGGATAAAGGTACGCTTTCCACTTCAATCTAAACGATTTTGGTGAAGGTGAAGGCTACTATAGGGGTAAGATTTACTATTCACACTCCACTCTAATCCATTTTGGGGAAGGTGTTGGACACTACAGGGGTACAATTTAGTATCTATGCAAGACAATACATTATTTTTTCTAAATCATACAAAGTAATGAATATCAAATAAATTTAACTTACAATAGATCATTTTATTTTACATAAATAAGCATTAAACAATATAAAATAAAACATACAAAATATATGGCCAACACTTAAAACCAAACACCTACATATATCTTTGCATATATATTTTAAACTTTAAATTTCAAAAATATTAAATTACTAAACAAAAATGTAAAATTTAAATGATTGAAATAAAAAATGATTTACACAAACATCCTTTTATAAATCTCCCGACCATTTCCCCCTATAAACTCAATAGCCTGCTACTAAAACTTTTAATACATTTATATATGTTTTTAAACTAATAAAATAAATACATTGTAAAATTAAATGCAAAAATTACAATAACTATTTAAAAAAACATACATAACATCCAATGATTTTAAATTTAGCATCTACCACAACCAATTAACAAAAATATAATTAAAGATGAAGTTTTGTGCAACTATATTTTAGTACACTGTACATTATATAATGAGATTAAAAACAAGACCAAAAATTATATACTTACCTTTGATATTTATGTCCATGATATTTTTGACATCATGATGTTGATGCAACAATATTTTTGTATCTAGATGTTTTATTTTGATATTCTGTCCAAATACCCTGCTGAGGGGGGGAACACTCAAAGTGTACCTCCACCAATACTGGAATGAGGTTACTAGGCTCAGGTGACATTTTAATTGATCTTGTAAAATGTGCAAGATTCCTGAAAATTTGAATTATGCACTTTTTCAGTGTTTATTTTGTTCACACCAGCCACTTTCAGGTATCTTGTGTGACTTTTTTGCACGAGTTACCAGCAACACACATTTTACACCATTCACATAATTTTGGTATAATTTCACAAACTTTACACAGAAAAAAAATATGCAAATTTGCACACCATTAGTGGCAACCTACTTTAATGCCTAGAGCTCAGGGAACAGTTGTAGTTGGTGGTACTATCAATAAATTGTGGAGCGCCTGGTTCTTTTGCTGTATTCCTTGCCAAAACATCCCACTTCATAGTAAATCCAGGCAGTCTCCCATAGCAGAGAACACTCACTTACTAAGGTACTGTGTGACTGTTCTTATTTTCTTGTATGCCCTTTGTAGTGACACAGTGACCTTTTGAATGATACCTAAGGGGTGATTCCTATTGATGAGAGGGGTTTTTAAACAGAAGCCTGTCTCCTCCTTTGTCCTCATTCGTTTTGGAATTTCCTGTTGGTTGTTGGGTGTATTTTGCCATTGAAAACATTCACTGTGAATATACATAGTAAGTGACTTACTATGAGGAAGCCATTGGTTTACTAGAAACCAGGGACCAGGCACCAGGTGTATTAATCATTTTTACGGGCATAACACTCTGATTCAGCGGTTTTGAACATAACAATTATTTTTCAGATCTTCTTGTTCCATTTTAGTAGTCAGAACAGATTCAGCATCTGGAATGGGTGTGTTGTAGGCATCCCTTTCAGATACCGAATAGGTATTGTTAGAAATGGGATTTTTGGTAGGCTAGGGCGTGGGCCAAAGCCAGGCAAAAACCACCACTCTAGTCAGGATAAGGGAGTTACACGTCTAAAATAACCCCTGCTCACCCCATTGGTAGTTTGGCACGAGCAGCCAGGCTTATCTTAGAGGCAGTGTGTAAAGCATTTGCACATAACCCACAGTAATACAGTGTACGCACTACAAAAGGACACCACACCAGTTTAGAAAAATATCCAATATTTTTATATAATTACAACAAGACCAAAAACGATAAGAATCCACAATACTATACTTAAAAGTTCACAGTTCCAAAAATACGCTGATTAAAAAGAGTTCCTTGTGTGGATAGCTCCATCCGGGCTACCACGGCGTCGTGAACAACAAATCCAACAGTTCTGGCTGGTCGTGGGGTCGCGGGCCCGCTACGGTGTCGGGAAGACCCGCAAACAGTACCTGTGAGAGATGCAGGGCGTTGAGGCCCTTGAAGTCACTCGCGTTGCAGGTCGAGCTCCTCTCTGATGGAATCAGGAGCGCTGGCGCCGGCAGACGTCTGGTGCTGCAGTGCGAAGCGCAGCGGTGCAGCGTGCGGTGCCCCCAGGTCGTGGTGCGAGCAGCGGCTCGGTGACGGCGTCAGATGGCGTCGTCGGTGAGACCAGGGTCGCGGTGCGAGATGAAGGCGGTGCTCGCCACGGTGCTAGCAGGTCACGGTGCAAGCAGCATCGTCGTCGTTGCTGAAGCGCTGTCGTCGGCTGACAAACTGGAGTCGATGGCGCCGGCGTCGGTAGGCCAAGGTTGCGGTGCAGGATGAGGGCGGTGCGTCATGTGACTTACGAGCGGTGCCCTCGAACCACGGTGCAAGCAGCGACGTCGATTTCGGCGGGAAGTGGCGGCGTCAGGAAGGCCAAGGCGTCCTCATGAAGCAAGGCGGTGCAGAGTGCGGTGCCCACAGGTCGCGGTGCGAGCAGCGGCTCAGTGGCGGCGTCAACAGGCATCGTCGGTGAGACCAGGGTTACGGTGCGGTGTTGCGGCGGTGCTCTCTGCAGTGCCAAAGCTTCGGCGTGAAGCGAGGCGGTGCGGAGTGCAGTGTCCACAGGTCGCGGTGCAAGCAGCGGCTCGGTGGCGGCCTTAACAGGCGTCGTTGGTGAGACCAGGGTTGCGGTGCAGCATTGCGGCGGTGCCCTCTGTGGCGCCATAGCTTTGGCGTGAAGCGAGGCGGTGCGGAGTGCGGTGCCCACAGGTCGCGGTGCAAGCAGCGGCTCGGTGGCAGCATCAACAGGCTTCATCGGTGAGACCAGGGTTTCGGTGCGGAGTTGCGGCGGTGCTCTCTGCGGTGCCAAAGCTTCAGCATGAAGCAAGGCGGTGGGGAGTGCGGTGCCCACAGGTCGCGGTGCAAGCAGCGGCTCGGTGTCGGCATCAACAGGCGTCGTCGGTGAGACCAAGGTTGCGGTGCGGCGTTGTGGCGGTGCCCTCTGCGGTGCCTTCAGGACACGGAGTCGGCAGCGGCGTCGTAGACGTCGTTGAGTTGGCGTTCTTCTTGCTGCAGCACAAACCACACAGTCCCCAGTGCTGCGGGTCGAAGAACTTGAAGTCTTTGCTGTTCCTGAGACTTCGTGAACAGGGGGCAAGCTCTACCTCAAGCCCTTGGAGAGACTCACAAATTAGGTTGCAGAAAGTCCAGTCCAGGCCTTTCACTTCCCAAGACAGAAGCAGCCACTGCAGGTCAGCCCAGCAAAGCACCCAGCAAAGCAGTCGTTCCTTTTCGCAGCTTCTCCGGCTCTTCTTCTTGGCAGTCTTCTTGTCCAGATGAGTTCTGAAGTTCAGGGGTCTGGGACCCAGCATTTATGTCTGAAAATCCTTTGATCTCTTAGGCAGAGAGGGCCTGCGCCCGGTCAGGCCAGTTCTGCCTTCTCTGGTGTGAATTCCTGGCAGGAGGTGGAGACGGCATTTGTCAGAGACAGAGCAGGCCCTTTGAGGTGCAAGGAAATCTCCTCCCCCTTCCCCATCACAGCTCAGGTCTCTTCAGCCCTTTTCTGACCTACCTAGACCATCTGGCGCCCCTCCTGCTCCCCAAGCCTTCTGTCATCCAAAACCCAGACAGGCAATCCACATTCCAGCAGAGGCACACGGGATGACTGAGCAAGAAAATACCTACTTTCTAAAAGAGGTATTTTCAAACACAGAATGTAAAAATCACCTTCACTAAAAGATGCATCTTTAGATTCTGAGTTCAGGCATACTAAATTCTATTTTCTTACCGAATTCCCTGGGCCAGTTATGTTTATAAGATGTTTTAAACAAACCTCCCATTCTATCCTATGGGGAACTGGTAGCCTTGCAATAGTGAAAAACGAAATTGGCTGTAATTCACTATCAGGACATGCCACACACACCAGGGCATGTCCCACCTTTCACATACACTGCACCCTGCCCACAGGGGTACCTTGGGCCTAACTGAGGGGTGTCTGACATGTAAGAAAAGGGAAGGTTAGGGACCGGCCAGTGTGTGCACTGGCCAAGTCGACATGGCAGTTACAAACTGCGCGCAGACTTCTGCAATGGCAGGTCTGAGTTACCGTTTTCAGGGCTACTCCCGTGGGTGGCACAATCAGTGCTGCAGGCCCCCGAGTAGCATTTGATTCACCAGCCCTGGCACATGCTGTGCACTTTACTAGGGGCTAACAGGTAAATCAAAAATCCAATCATGGAAACACCCATCCATAACACAATTTACACAGAGAGCATATGCACTTTAGCACTGATTAGCAGTGGTAAAGTGCCCAGAGTCCTAAAACCAACACAAACAGGTCAGGGAAAAATAGGAGGAAAAAGCAAAACGTCTGGGGGTGAACCCGCTGAAAAAGCCAAGTCTAACACAACCCCCTCCCAGCCTAAAGCCAGGGTAGACTAATCAATCCCTTGATGGACTTCCCTGCTTGGGGCGATAGAACATAGACCTGGCCCACAACAGCGGGGGCACGTTCTGGTTCTACGCCTTTCCAAACCCAGTTGGATCCCTCTGTCCTCACTCTCAGGGCCCAATAAGCTGACCCATGGGGAACCCTTCTCCTCACCTGTGGACCCTATCTGTGCAGCACCTAAACTTACTTTGCTTGCAGATGTGTCCCAACAGGCAGACAGTACCCACATGGCCAACACAGTGGCGTGGCCCAGTCCACCTCCGGGGTGTGACTCCTGTCCCCCTCCCAGGGGCAACTGTGTCCACCAGGACAGGCAGCCACAGTGGCCACTGACAACTGTCAGTGATGAGAGCCAGGCCTTACGCCTTTCCGGCCACTCCAACCACGGTGGCGTCAGAGAGTGGGGGGCGGTAGCCCCAGGTGCCTGGCACTCTTTCTCCACTCTCCCCGCTGCCAAGTCAGGTATGGCATCCTGACACTGGCCCACTAGCCCAGGGCCTGTACCCTGCGGCTGAACAGGAGACTGGGGTGGGCTCTCCCATACCTTCTCCTTCTCCCTGGGGCTCTGTACCCTCCCACCTGGAGCGGTACCCCCTTCCAGAATTGTCAGGGCACCTGTGGTAGGTGTCCTGCACAATTCGCCCACCAGTTCAGGAGTGCTATCCTGCAACTGGTGCACCAGCACAGGGTCTGTACCCTGCGGCTGGACAGGAGACTGGGGTGGGCTCTCCCACACCCACTCCTTCTACCTGGGGCTCTGTACCCTCCCACCTGGAGCGGTATCCCCTTCCAGAATTGTCAGGGCACCTGTGGTAGGTGTCCTGCACACCCGCCCACCAGTTCAGGGGTGCTATCCTGCAACTGGTGCACCAGCCCAGGGTCTGTACCCTGCGGCTGGACAGGAGACTGGGGTGGGCTCTCCCACACCCACTCCTTCTCCCTGGGGTTCTGTACCCTCCCACCTGGAGCGGTCCCCCAGCAGACAACCCGGTCAGGACACTGCTCACAGTCGTCCTTCCCTCCAGGTCAGGCAGGACCTGAACCTGGCCTCCCAACCCAGGGACTAAACCCTGCGGTTGAACACTTGCCTGGCACACCAGGACTTCCTGAGGAGCACGCATGCCACCCTGAGGGTAACACATGACTCATGTGTTCTGTGACAGTCTGCCTGGCGCAGATCTCCCGCCCCCTGTCCAGCTGACAGCGTGTGAAGATCCCCCAGGACAGAAGTGGTGTCACCATGGTCACTCCTAGGAGGCTCAGCCCTTCTGGCTGGCCCCTGACCCACTGGTTCTCCCACTGGGAACACATCCCCCTCTCACCCCTCACTCTGGACTTCTGCACCCTCCACTTAGGAGCGGCACCGCCAGACACCAGAACCACTGGAGCTCCGCTTACAGATGCTCCAGGTTCTCCTGACTCTAGGAGATCCCCCTCAACGGATGGCCTATCAGTGCAGCCTAGGCCCCCCACCTGGTGTTCCCTCCTGGAACCACCCAGGCTCTGGGACCGGGTTTCGGGCACCTTGGGCCGCAGCCCCTTCCCACTCCTTCTCCGCGGAGACAGGACGTGAGTCCCTACACCCTTCCCACGACACCGGGACCTATCTGGGCTACCACGAACCTTTCCCACCACCCTTGGTTGGGAAATACCTAAGCCACTTCCTTCGGGTCACCCCCAGAGGCTTCTACAAACCCTCTGGAATCCACCAAAAGGTCTGCCTCCAGTGCAAGCTCCCTGGGGTCAGAAAACTCACACTCCACTGGGTGTTGGCATAGCTCTGGAAAACAGGGACTTAAAATATGCTCTCCAACAATTGAATCACACAGCCCCACACAGGTGTTAACCAAACTTCCCTTCACCCAACCATCCAGTGCCTCAGACAAGTACCCCACATCATTCTCACAAGACCGGTGAGACAGTGTCTGACTGTTGCTGTCTCTCAACCCATACTCTTCTGGCTGGTCTTCATACTCACTTACCAGGGCTTCTATCATGGGGGAACCCCTCTCCCTGCCCCTCTCATCTAGAGTCAGTAGAGTGTGCCTCTCACTACCAGGAAAATGATCCCCTGTGCCAGTTCCCCAATCCACCTCAGGGACACTACACACCATTGGAGTAACCTCACAATCCTGAACCCCCTGGTGTATGTCAACCCCCTCCTTGAAGCAGGGCCCCAAATCTGTGTGTGTGTGTACCTCATCCTCAGTACTGGACCTAACACTTTTGCTGCCACCATCTGGGCTGGCCATAGCCCTACTGGCTTCCCAGTCCAGCTCTCTCATTTTAAACTCATGGTCTAAGATCATCTTCTTTTCCTCCATGGCTATTCTTTTGTCTTCCCTCTCACTTTCCATCCTGAGTTTCTCTAATTCGAACTTCCTTGCTTCCTGCCTGTCCTCTGGGGACAGGCCACTGCTGCCTGGCCTGGAGGGTCCCCCCCTCCCAAAAGCACATCCACCCTAGGAGTAGGCTCCTCCGCCTCTCCACTGAGATCACCAGACTGCCCACTGGCACGTCTGGCTGCTACCCAGGCCCTCAGCGCCTTTTGTAGCTCCTCTTTCCTAGTGAGGCCTCTGACTCGGACTTTCAGGTTTTTGCAAATCGCTTTCAATTCTTTTACATTGTAGGATTCCAACCTATCCTCCTCAAAGGCAACTTCCAGGGATGCAACAGATGATGCAATTGATTCAGGCATGATGAAGTAGCAAGTTCAAATTGGCAAGATCAAAAATAGGCCAAAAAGAAAAAGAACCAGTATGTGGTACGTAATGGTCTGCGATATGGTAGTAGTGCACACCAATCACTGTAAGTCAAGTGCAAACACAAGTCCTATCCTCACCGCTGACAACCAATGTTAGAAATGGGATTTTTGGTAGGCTAGGGCGTGGGCCAAAGCCAGGCAAAAACCACCACTCTAGTCAGGATAAGGGAGTTACACATCTAAAATAACCCCTGCTCACCCCCTTGGTAGCTTGGCACGAGCAGCCAGGCTTATCTTAGAGGCAGTGTGTAAAGCATTTGCACATAACCCACAGTAATACAGTGTACGCACTACAAAAGGACGCCACAACAGTTTAGAAAAATATCCAATATTTTTATATAATTACAACAAGACCAAAAACGATAAGAATCCACAATACTATACTTAAAAGTTCACAGTTCCAAAAATACCCTCATTAAAAAGAGTTCCTTGTGTGGATAGCTCCGTCCGGGCTACCACGGCGTCGTGAACAACAAATCCAACAGTTCTGGCTGGTCGTGCGGTCGCGGGCCAGCTACGGTGTCGGGAAGACCCGCAAACAGTACCTGTGAGAGATGCAGGGCGTTGAGGCCCTTGAAGTCACTCACTTTGCAGGTCGAGCTCCTCTCTGATGGAATCAAGAGCGCTGGCGCCGGCAGTCGTCTGGTGCTGCGGTGCGAAGCGCAGCGGTGCAGCGTGCGGTGCCCCCAGGTCGTGGTGCGAGCAGCGGCTCGGTGACGGCGTCAGATGGCGTCGTCGGTGAGACCAGGGTCGCGGTGCGAGATGAAGGCGGTGCTCGCCACGGTGCTAGCAGGTCACGGTGCAAGCAGCGTCGTCGTCGTTGCTGAAGCGCTGTCGTCGGCTGACAAACTGGAGTCGATGGCGCCGGCAGGCCAAGGTTGCGGTGCAGGATGAGGGCGGTGCGTCGTGTGACTTACGAGCGGTGCCCTCGAACCACGGTGCAAGCAGCGGCGTCGATTTCGTCGGGAAGTGGCGGCGTCAGGAAGGCCAAGGCATCCTCGTGAAGCAAGGCGGTGCGAAGTGCGGTGACCACAGGTTGCGGTGCGAGCAGCGGCTCGGTGGCGGCGTAAACAGGCGTCGTCGGTGAGACCAGGGTCACGGTGCGGCGTTGCGGCGGTGCCCTCTGCGGCGCCAAAGCTTCGGCGTGAAGCGAGGCGGTGCGGAGTGCGGTGCCCACAGGTCGCGGTGCAAGCAGCGGCTCTGTGGCGGCGTTAACAGGCGCCGTCGGTGAGACCAGGGTTGTGGTGCGGCGTTGCGGCGGTGCTCTCTGCGGTGCCAAAGCTTTGGCGTGAAGCAAGGCGGTGCGGAGTGCGGTGCCCACAGGTCGCGGTGCAAGCAGCGGCTCGGTGTCAACAGGCGTCGTCGGTGAGACCAAGGTTGCGGTGCGGCATTGCGGCGGTGCCCTCTGCGGTGCCTTCAGGACACGGAGTCGGCAGCGGCGTCGTAGACGTCGTTGAGTTGGCGTTCTTCTTGCTGCAGCACAAAACACACAGTCCCCAGTGCTGCGGGTCGAAGAACTTGAAGTATTTGCTGTTCCTGAGACTTCGTGAACAGGGGGCAAGTTCTACCTCAAGCCCTTGGAGAGACTCACAAATTAGGTTGCAGAAAGTCCAGTCCAGGCCTTTTACTGCCCAAGACAGAAGAAGCCACTGCAGGTCAGCCCAGAGCACCCAGCAAAGCAGTCGTTCCTTTTCGCAGCTTCTCCGGCTCTTCTTCTTGGCAGTCTTCTTGTCCAGATGAGTTCTGAAGTTC
Source organism: Calotriton arnoldi (assembly GCA_963921515.1). NCBI lineage: Eukaryota > Metazoa > Chordata > Amphibia > Caudata > Salamandridae > Calotriton > Calotriton arnoldi. The sequence continues at coordinate 4,706,436 of CAWUFW010000123.1, read as the reverse complement.
AGGAGTCTGGGACCCAGCATTTATGTCAGAAAATCCTTTGATCTCTTAGGCAGAGAGGGCCTGTGCCCGGTCAGGCCAGTTCTGCCTTCTCTGGTGTGAATTCCTGGCAGGAGGTGGAGACGGCATTTGTCAGAGACAGAGCAGGCCCTTTGAGGTGCAAGGAAATCTCCTCCCCCTTCCCCATCACAGCTCAGGTCTCTTCCGCCCTTTTCTGACCTACCTAGACCATCTGGCACCCCTCCTGCTTCCCCAGCCTTCTGTCATCCAAAACCCAGACAGGCAATCCACATTCCAGCAGAGGCACACGGGATGAGTGAGCAAGAAAATACCTACTTTCTAAAAGTGGTATTTTCAAACACAGAATGTAAAAATCACCTTCACTAAAAGATGCATCTTTAGATTCTGAGTACAGGCATACTAAATTCTATTTTCTTACTGAATTCCTGGGCCAGTTATGTTTATAAGATGTTATAAACAAACCTCCCATTCTATCCTATGGGGAACTGGTAGCCTTGCAATAGTGAAAAACGAAATTTGCTGTAATTCACTATCAGGACATGCCACACACCAGGGCATGTCCCACCTTTCACATACACTGCACCCTGCCCACAGGGGTACCTTGGGCCTACCTGAGGGGTGTCTGACATGTAAGAAAAGGGAAGGTTAGGGACTGGCCAGTGTGTGCACTGGCCAAGTCAACATGGCAGTTACAAACTGCGCGCAGACGTCTGCAATGGCAGGTCTGAGTTACCGTTTTCAGGGCTACTCCCGGGGGTGGCACAATCAGTGCTGCAGGCCCCCGAGTAGCATTTGATTCACCAGCCCTGGCACACGCAGTGCACTTTACTAGGGGCTAACAGGTAAATCAAAAATCCAATCATGGAAACACCCATCCATAACACAATTTACACAGAGAGCATATGCACTTTAGCACTGATTAGCAGTGGTAAAGTGCCCAGAGTCCTAAAACCAACACAAACAGGTCAGGAAAAATAGGAGGAAAAAACAAAAAGTCTGGGGGTGAACCCGCTGAAAAAGCCAAGTCTAACAGGTATGCTATGCATGAATGTTCTGTGGCCGTTATGAACCTGAACAAGGTGGTGACCCATTGGCAAAAGGGTCCAGAGGAGTGAAAAAAGTCCAGGATATCACTGCCAGCTCTCAAACAGGCTTTTAAAAAACTTTTCTTTTCAAATACATCCCCATTTCCTTTAAGGAAAACAGGTTAAATTTTGTTCAGAAAAGTATGCTTTATGTAATTTATAGACATCCTTGTGATGGCCTGCAATCATAGTAAGTCACAATTTGTGACCTACCTCATTAATCTTCATGAGGTAGGTAGGATGGTGACCCACAACGATTTGGATTTTTAAGAACTGACCTATTGGTAAATAAGAAGTTTTTTCGAAAATCTTTACTGGTCACAACAATACTTGTCGCAAATTGGCAACCAGTATTTTTGACCAGATATTCACACATCTAGCCCCAGATTAATATATTTTTTTGTTTGAATCTGTTTTATTCATTTTCTTTGTTTTTTTTAACAAAGATCAAAGCAGATATATGCAATATGGTACTACACATATTCAGACTGCGGTCATTATACTTATGTTACAAGAATTTGTTATTGCAACGTTGATGACACGTCTCTGCATATAGCGGTATGTTTCCTATTTCTTGGCTCATACAAATCTCTCTCATATTGCATGCTAGCAGGCGCTAGGTGTGCGTTCTGTCTGTTAAGTGGCAGTGAATGTATCGTAGCTAGAGCTGCTAACTTGAGAGGCGGACTGTAATGCTGGGGACAACTGAAATCTAATGAGGGTTGTGACTCTACTTAACATAACACCACTTGCGATTTTGAACAACCCCTCCCGATCCCCATAGTAATAGGCATAGGTATGCTTCTATATCTCGGCATGCAAGTTCCTTTTGATATGCATACGGTGGTCACCAATCAGATGTATCTCTATTGTTGTTATATTTGTGATAGGCGAAATGAAAAGACCATTTGTTAAGCGCGATAGCTACCCTGAGGCGTCCTAGCGCTGCGGACAAGCGCGTGCAGGAAGAAAGTTAGGAACCATACAAATTTGTTGAAGAGCAGAGTTTTTAGAAGCCTACGGAAGAGGAGCAGATTGGGCTCTGCCCGCAGGTGGAGGGGGAGAGAGTTCCAGAGTTTAGCCGAGTTATAAGCAAAGGAGCGGCCACCACTTCTAGTTCTCTTGATCTTGGGCACTAGGGTGAGGAAGGAAGATGCTGATCTGAGCTGTCTATTCGGGTGGTAGTGAGTAATCAGCGATTGGCTAATGACAGGGCCCGTTTTCCAAAAGGCCCTATGGGCAATGCACAGGGCCTTGAATTCAATTCTTTCCCTAACTGGGAGCCAGTGGAGGCTCCTTAGTCCGGGATTGATTGGGAGTCGGCGGGGGATCTGAAGGAGTGTTCGGGCTGTGCAGTTTTGAATGACCTGGAGTTTGCGCAAGGTGGATTGAGGGGCCCCTAAATAGAGGGCGTTCCCAAAGTCCAGGCGTGAGAGAATGAGACCCTGGACCATAATCTGTCTTGCCTGGAATGGAAGCAGGGGAAGAATCTTACGAAGCAGCCTTAGTAGACCATAGCAGGTGGCTGAGAGTTTAGCTGCTTGATAGTTAAAGTTGAGGGAGTTATCCAGCCAAATGCCCAGGCTCTTGATTGTGTCCTTTGGCACTGGGGCAGGACCTAGGCAGATGGGCCATAGTGAGTTTATATTAAGCTTGGGGGTTTTACCTAAAAGCATAAGCTCAGTTTTGTCCCCGTTCAACTTTAGACAGGAGAGTGTCATCCATTTGGCCACCTCCTCCAGACATCCACTCAGGTTGTTAGAGGGAGTGTTTGGTTGGTTAAGGGCCACCACTAGCTGAGTGTCGTCGGCATAAGTGATGATTTTTATGCCGAAAGGACGGACAATCTCAGCTAGGGGGCTCATATAAACGTTAAATAGTGTGGGACTCAGGGAGGAGCCCTGAGGCACACCACAGCTGAGTGGCTTGCTGGGGGAGGTGATATCGCCCTCAAAAACCTGGAAGGATCGGTCTGCCAAGAAGGATGTGAACCAAATGATGGCATTTCCTGAAACGCCTAAGTTGGTAAGTCGGTGTAATAGTAGGTCATGATTTACAGTGTCGAATGCGGCACTTAAGTCAAGGAGGATGATTGCTGCAGAGCCTCCTTGATCAAGGATCTTCCTGGCCTCCTCAGTTACAGTGAGGAGAGCGGTTTCGGTCCCATGCATGGGACGGAATCCTGTCTGGGAGAAGTCAAGTAAATGGTTGTTCTCCAGGAACTATACCAGTAATGAGTTGACATATTTCTCCAGAATCTTGCTCAGCCATGGTAACAGGGAAATTGGCCGGTAATTGCTGGGGTTGTCTTGGTCTAGGTTGTTTTTTTTAAAGAGAACCTTAACCAAGGTGCGCTTCCAGGGGAGAGGGACAATGCAGGAGGAGATAGAGGCATTGAGCAGGTCGAGTGTGGTGGGAAGAATGTTGGCAATAGCTGGCAGCAGGGTGCGTGGGGGTGCCGGGTCTTGGGGGGAGCCAGATTTCACCTGGTGCATAATGCATTCTAATGTGGTGGGATTGAGAAGGGGGAGGGTGTCCAGGGTGGCCGAAGATCGGGGTCCTGCACTTGAGAAGTTGGCAGGAGTTGTGTCGGGCTGGATGGGGGGAAAGGAGGTGTAAATTGTTTGGATTTTCTGGAAAAAGAAATCTGCCAGGTTATTGCAGCGAATTTGGGCGTCAATAGGGTTTGGCGGTTTCTCAGGGAGTTTGAGGAGAGTTTTTGCGATTCGATAACTTTCTTTAGGCATGAAAGCAGCTGCTTTAATTTTTACTTCGAAGAAAGTTGATTGAGAGGCTTTAATTTCATTTTTGTAAGCTTTTATTGCCTCCCTGTATGCGGTTTTGCTGGAAGGGGAATAATCCAGTCGCCATTTCCTCTCTAATTTTTTGCAATATCGTTTCCTTTCCCGTAATTTGGGGTAATACCAGGGTGCAGTTGTTGAGCTGCGCTTTGATTGAGAGCATTTTATGGGAAGTACGGAGTCTAAGGAGTTATGGAACCAGCTGTTGTAGTCCTCATTGGCTAGGATGGGATTGGGGTTATTGGGTGGTCTTGAGATTTCAAGGGCCGTCAACCAGCAATCCAGGGGAAGTTTAGTTTAGACCAATTCCGTTCCCTACGAGTGGTTGTGTTGGTAGCTAAGTGGGGTTCAAGGATGGCCCAGGAGAGAGGGATCAGGAAGTGGTCTGACCACAGGAGCAGGGAAGGGGTTCCCGCTGTGAGATCTGCACAGTTACTAAAAACAGGATTGAGTAAGTGGCCTTTGGTGTGGGTGGGTTTGAACAATAATTGTTTAAGTTGTAGTGCGGTAATGCAGTAATGCACTCACATCTCCCATTTTTAAAGCATTTCTGGCTCAGTCACGGGGGCAGTTTCAGGTGTCTCGTCTATTTCCTGTAGCTCCTGCAATATCATCTCCCAATGTTTTGCGATTGGTGTTTTGCGCAATCCCTGTGTATCCTCTTACGCAGCACAACACTTTCTGCCTTGGCCCATATCTGTAATGAGCACTTCCAAGCAAGTGTGGCGGGGGTTCAGGGGAACACCACCTTTTGGTAATCAACCATTTGGCTACTATTAACCCCAGAGCAATAAAGCGGGAGGTCACTTTTTGGTTCTTGGTTCTACTATAAATGTGTAGAATACAAGCTTCCCAGCATAAGGGTATAGTGCGGTCTGTGTAGCCACTACTGATTCCCAATATTTCCTCAGACGTGGGCAGCTCCATACCATATGTAACAGATCCGCATCTATGGCGTGGCATCGTGGGCAGTCAACATCTGTGCGGTTGCAGTATTTATTGAACTTCGCTGGAGTGAGATATGCCTTCTGTGTTATAATGTATTGTATTAAGCGGAAACGCATGTTACGTGGAACACTACTTGGTCCCTCCAGTACCTTGTTCCATTCAGAATCCATGAAGGGACGCTGAAGGTCTCTTTCCCAGCTCATTCGTAAGTGGAGTAGCGTTGTCACTGTATGGTGTCTAAGGGAGGCGGTGAACCACCTAATTAGGTGGCATCCCTGTCCCATGACATGTAAGTATTGAATAGTTAGGTGTGTTGGGGGCTCTCTTGTCATTTCACCCCATTGTTTGTTCAATCCCGCAATAATCGTGCGGTGTATGAGGAACTGCCCCGGCTGAAGCCCATTACTTTCCACCAAGGAGGCGAACAATATCAGATTGCTCTCATGGTATAAATCTCCGGTGTCGTGAATTCCGCCATCTCTCAAGTGTCGTAATTCGTAGGTCGTGATAGTCATGGGACCTCTGGGTATACCCAGTAGTGGTAGTGCAGTGCATTTGGTTTTGTGTCTTGCGTGATGAGCAAACTTCTGCAATAGCATCTATATGCTACATTAAGCAGTAACTTCATTGGCACTTTCTGCCTGCCACATGGATGGAATAATGAGAGAAGGGCTTGGTGGGACCAGGGCGGTAAATGAGTTGCCGTGTCTGATAGGTAACACTCAGAGAACCACCGAGCTACCCATTGCAGATGCGCTGCTAGATAATATTGTTCTAGATTGTGTAATGCGAGCCCTCACCGATTCGTCGGCAGGTAGAGTTTCCAAAGGGCAACTCTACTACGGGAAGTTCACCAAATGAATCCCCTCACCACCCCTTCCAGAGTTCAGAAAAAAAGCTGGTGATATGTATAGGGGTAGGTTAGTAAAGAAATACAAAAGCCGTGGCAAAGCCACAATTTTAACCAAGGCTACTCAGCCCATGACCACCAGAGGAAGTGCGCTCCAGAATGATATTTGAGAGCGAATCGATGCCATCACCCTACCCAAATTGCCATAGAACAAATCATCTTGCTGATGATAAACTCGAACCCCCAGATAATGAAAGGTATCTGTTTGCCACTCTATACGAATGTTATTGAGCATGTATTGTGGATTGGGACATGTTTTGTTAAACAGGTAAAGGCAGGATTTGGCCACATTTATTTTCAACTCAGACAGGACAGCAAAATCTCCCAAGATGTGCGCCACATTCCCGGGAATTGAGTATACGTGTTTAAGATATATGAGGAGATCGGCCGCATATAGAGAGATTGCGTGCATGCCATCGCCCAGCGGGATCCCCATCCTGCTTCCTGCGCTCGAATGGCTGCCGCCAGTGGCTCGATAGCTAGTGAGTATAGAAGTGGGGATAGTGGGCACCCCTGCCTGGTTCCTCGTCTCACTCTAATGGGGGCCGAGATGTATGGACCTCTCTGCACTCTCATCGTTGGTTCATTATACAAGAGCAGGACCATTCTGAGGAAAGCTTCCCCTATCCCGTAACGTGGCAGCACTGCAAACAAGAAATCCCTCTCCAGGGTGTCGAAGGCCTTTTCAAGGTCTAATATCAGACAACCTGAACAGGGCTACCAGTCCAGCGCGTATCTAGCCACCCTTAAAAAATGCCACAGGTTCAGTGAAGTACTCCGCGTTGGCGCAAAACCATTCTGGTCGGCATGAACCAAGGACAGGGCCAGTGGCGCCAACCGATTGGCTAGAAGCTAGGCTAAGATTTTATAATCTGTGTTTAATAGAACCAGAGGCTGATACGAGCTCAGCTCCATTGGGTCCCTGTCAGGCTTAGGGAGCGAGACCAGCCTCGCCTCAGTCATTGACTCAAGAATGGTGGCGTCTTCCCAGTGGAATATAGGGCGTGAACGCACTGGACCAGGGTTGCCATGAAAGCTTTATAATATTCTACCCGCAGTCCATCGAGGCCGTGGGTTTTCCCTGTTGCCAACGCTGCTATGACCTCCCTAATCTCATCCTGATCGATCGGGGCATTTAGTGCTGCACTCTGTTCTGGTGTTATAGCAGGCAGACATATGGAGTTCAGAAAGGCGCTTGCTCGTTCCCGATCATGTGGGATAGTAGTTTCGTATAGAGCCTTGTAGTGTTTTGTCATCTCCGCGTGTATCCGGTGTACACTGTAGGCCCCTCTGCAGTGCGTATAGCATGTATGGTGTGCAGGGGTTGTTCCTGATGTAATAACCACGCCAGCAGTCTCCCAGGCCTATCAGATGTTGCATGCGTACATGCTGAATGCGCTGCATAATTTAGACATCTTAATCGCTCCAGCAGTTCAATGTGTTTGCTGCGCACCTTGCTTAGACGCTGCAGGTCTCTTGCGCCTGATGCCACCTGAGTTTCACATGGTAACAACCCTTGTTCCATTTTCCCTATCTCCAGAGTCAGCTGTTTACGTATATTCCACGTGAGTCCCATACTATGCCCTCTAATGACCACTTTAAACGCCTCCCATTCGAGAGATGTACTGCGTGTGGTGCCGGCATTAATGCCAAATTATTCCACCATGGCTGTCCCTAGTGAAGCCCGGAACGCTGAGACTTCCAGCGCCACCAGTTGAAGGCGCCAAGCAGGGAGTGGAGGTAGACCGACATCCCAGCTGAGGTGCATCTACTGAGGATTAGGGTCGGAATGTGTGCAACCAGGGTAATCTATGTGCCTGATGTGGGCCAGTAGTGAGGGAGAGCTCTCTATATGATCTAATCTCACATGGAGATCGTGTACATGAGAATAGAAAGTGTATATGTGGGCGTCTGGGTTACGATTACGCAATACATCTGTCAGCGACCAGTATGTGAGCCAGGTGTTTAGGGCAAGGGCATTTGAGGAGGCCACTGTGTTTGTCATGTGTGGGAATGAACAATCCAGGACAGTGTCCAAAGCCGAGTTAAAATCCCCTCCCAGCATCCAGGGAATCTCACTCCAGGGGGCAAGTACATGTGTGTGTTGACAGAGGAAAGTGCCACTTTCTGGGCATATATGGATCCTATCAGGATGATATGACCGTTTAACTGGCCTTTTACAAAGACATATCTGCCATCCGGATCCACTTTCACCTCCTCTTCTGCAAAGGGTGTCCCCACCTTGACCCATAGCAGCGACCCCCTTGCCTGTGTGGAGAAGTTGGTACTAAATACGTGCCCTTGCCAACGTCGACGAAGTCAAGAGACCTCTAGCTGTGTTATATGTGTTTCCTGCCGTAACGCTATATTGGTGGCCCTACGTTGCAGGTATGAGTATGTGGAGTATCGCCTAGCTGGCGTGTGGATGCCTCTCACATTCCAGGTGATTACGTTAGTTCATGCCATGCAAAATGATTGTGAGTCTGCATGTTATTCGTGAGCTGCAGACAACCTGATCGCTGTGCTCTGGTTATGATCGGTTGAATGTGTGGGGTTCGGGTAGTGTTCGCCTTACTAGTGGGTGTGCAAAGAAAAACAGGGTATAGCATTAAAACATATGCAACAATATTAGAGCAGACCCAAAACGAGGGCCCTCCCAAACTTCATCTTGGTAGCATGCTGTTTCCTACAGTGTCAGCTCGTGCCAGGGGCGGCTTGTGCAGTGATCGTGGTTCTTGTGTGCCCTTACAGTGCAACATAAGAAGGTCCCAGTACAGTTCAATGAGTGTCAGATAACCCCTCGGACCTCCCGTTATGTAACAACATCACGTAGCATTTTCCCAATGCATGGATGGCCGTTCTGCCTAATATACACTTTCTCAGCAGGAGCGTCCAGTCCCATCTAGGCCATCATCTTGTACATTGTTGCATCTTGATCGGCATTCAGCATCTTCTAGCCTTTCTTCCAGGACATGTACTCTGTCTATAAGGCTGTGCAGCATGGCTGTGTTTGAGCTAGTGGCTGATCACAGCTCCGTGAGCGCTGCTTCATTGGCCTGTACCTTGTCTACTAGTTTGCGGTGATCCGCATGTAGCAGTGTAAAGTCTGTGGCAACCTTATCTATTTTGGCCTCCAAGGATGTACAGGTTTGATCAACCGATGCACCAAACATCTCTACTGCGCTCAGTACTGTGTCCATTTTTGTGGCTAATGTGTGGTGCAAAGGGTCCGTGCTCAGGGCTGCATTTGTTTGGTATGATCCACCCGAGTCCGAGCGAGCCGCCACCTGCGGAGTAGTGGATTGTAGGCGACCCATTGGCAGTTGTTGAGCTGTGGGCCTATGGCTAGCGGATCCCAAGTTGTTAGTGTAGATAGGGCGCGACTAGGCTCATGCGCTGGCAGCGGCACGTTCCAGCTGCCCGTATCGTCCTCTTTTTGACCCCAAGGGGGAAGCCTGACTTGCGGGCGCGTCTTGTGTAGCGCCTGGGGAGTTTTGTAGTGGTGTCTGGGAGCTCTGTCCTCCTTCTCAGTTCCGGGTACTAATTCAGTGGAGAGTCCAGCGCTAGCTGTGGTCTCCACCCCAGAATGGCTGTGTCTTTCACCCCCTCAAGCGCTCATGCTCAGCAGGTTTTGGACTGCCTATAGCATTTCCTCCCTTCTTTTAAGTGCAAGTGGGGCGGTGCAGGCCCGCCATGCAGCACAGCGTCCCTCCCCAGGCCAGTATCAGCTTCCAGGCCACACTCCACCTGCCCTCCGCCTCCTTTTCTGTTCCCCCTTGCACCTTCTGTTACCTTGACTCCTCAAATGTGCCCAGTGGGGTTGGCTGTCACCACCGCCAAATGGTGGCACAGAGCTTCCGATGTTGGCGTACGCTTTATTCAATTGTCCCTGCGGAAGCAAAGCTAGTAGGAAGTAACCTGGGGCAGTTGGAGTTAATTCCAGAACATTTGCAGTTTTGAGAAAAGTTAACGCGGCACCGGCATGAAGGCTTGGTGGGGGCAGAATGAGAGGAGTAGTTCCTCCATGTGTGTGTATACTTCAAGGCCTGGGCCCGCGCCGACTCCCGGGCCTCCTCCAAGCACCCTCATTGTTCCCAGCTCCTCACCTCCAGTCACTCTGGCCTCGAGGATCACCTCCGCCACGTTGTAGGAGGCCATATCACCTCCGTCCTCCGGCGGGCCACTGCGTCACTTCAGATGAGTGGGGCTGGGCGAGAGCACACTGCTGTCTTCCCTCCAGAGGGGGCCTACAGGCCTCTCATCCGCCTCCTCCTCCAGGTATGCCGGCGCACCGCCCAGCACAGGGAGCAGCCGGTAGCTCCGGGCAGTTCCATTTCCAGCTCGGCAGCTCACTACTGCCAGCAAGAGACACAGCAGGCTTGTTTTCCCCCTCCGTCGTCGGCAGACTATAACCGCCAACAAGGTAGGCAAGTACGGAGTAAGCCTGGGCATAATACTTTGCTACGCTCACGGAGCATGCAAAGTTTGTGTTACTACGCAAATTGCATGTAGCAGAATAAAATACTCTGCTAATCGACGTAGCGTAGCAGCAGTATATTAAACACATACAAATGCTTTGTTAAAGCAAATTTCTATGCTAAAAGCATATAACAAATTCACAAAAGTGAACTTTGACAATGAAATCAAGCAATGAGAGAGGTGATGATTTTGAGTTCCCCAACCTAGGGGAGGACCAAGCAGATGCCTTGAACACAAAAAGCATATCATGTGAACGATTCAGTGGTGGTCCCTTCCTCCTAGGACCACCCCAAGCACAGTTATGGGCAAAATACAATCCCAACCAAAGGCCCTGCAAAGCATTATGGGACGAGATTAGCAGTGGGCAGTGAATATTATAGTGTCCAATATCAAAATAATTCTACAAAGAGCTGCAGTTCAACTAGTCGTTACTAGATGTCCCTCACGAGTCAAATGCAAAAGCATTGAAATTATTAATACATCAAGCTGCAGTTCCACTAGTCGTTACTAGATGTCCTCACGAGTCAAATGCAAAAGCATTGAAACCCTTTCATGAAGCTTTTGCATTTGACTCGTGAGGGACATCTAGTAACGACTAGTGGAACTGCAGCTCTTTGTAGAATTATTTTGATATTGGATACTATAATATTCACTGCCCACTGCTAATCTCGTCCCATAATGCTTTGCAGGGCCTTTGGTTGGGATTGTATTTTTGCCAATAACTGTGCTTAGGGTGGTCCTAAGAGGATGGGACCACCACTGCATCGTTCAAAAGATGTGCTTTTTGTTTTCAAGGCATCTGCTTGGTTCTCTCCCTAGGTTAGGGAGGATACCAAAATCATCACCTCTCTCACTGCTTGTTAATTTATTGATTTCACTTTTGTGAAATGCTATATGCATTTTACTATATAAAGATAGAGGTACTTATTTTATCTTAACTTGCACTGTGCAAGATGCCTTTGGCAATTATTGTACAGTGCAGTCAAGCACACAGCTACGCACTACGCAATTTGCATAGCTACGTGTAGTTCAAAATGTACTTCACGTAGCTACGTGAAGTGCTACTACGCAAACTACGCCCAGGGTTAGTACGGAGGCCCGTGGAGGCAGCGTATGAACAGCACACCGCTGATAGCCCGGGACCATCTCACATATGGCGCGGCCCACGGAAATCCTTCCACATGTGCCGGGTCACAGCCTCCTTGCCATACTATCTCATCACCATTTGATGCAGCAGCATTTAGGGTTTATCCTGCTTGCTGGATGTGCATGGATGGCTCCCTGTTACAGTGTAATGTACAGCATAATAAGGGCAGGCCGCAGAGCGCTTCTAGAGTGCGTCCGCCATCTTGGCTGCCTGGCCATGCCCCGCCCCAGATTAATATATTATTATAACATGTTTAATCCACAACAGATGCCAGAGGGCCAGGGTTCAGCCACAACATATGTTCTAAAATAAAAATTCAATACAACTGAAAAAAGAAGATTACACACTTTACCAGTAAGGACCCACAGTTGATGGAAAATGATGAAGGAAATGAAAAGTGGAAAGACAGCAAAGAGGAGGGATAGAGGTGCAAAGGGAGGAATGGGAGCAGACATATCAGAGATTACAATTGTCTCTTGTGCAGGAGAGATGAGTTGGATACTACATGAGATCTTTCATGAGATCTTTAAGGTTGAAATTGAGCCGATATTCTATGAAGTTCCAAGGATAGACTAGAAGTTGTTTCAGAGAGTTTTTGAAGGCTGTAAATTTAGTTAATGATCTGATTTCCTGGAGAAGGTTATTCCAGAGTTTCCATACTGCCACTTTGAGTGCTGTGCCTCCTTGGCTTGCCAGTCTCCATTTTGGAATGGTCAGTTTGTGGTTGTGTTGGAGCGTAGCCTGGTAGATGTTTGAAGGGAATTTGAGGAGGTCCAGTAGGCATCTGGGTGCTTTTGAATTGATGACCTGGGCGGCACTATCATTGGGGCAGCGATAGGATCCGTTGCGAAGCTGCAGCGCACCCTCTTTGCACTGATGCCCAAACCCCGATGATTCTCCAAAATACCAAAAACGTGAGCTTCAGTAGCAAAGAAATGACTCTCAGCTGGGATGGAGCCTCTACCCCCGTAGCTGCTTCTTGCCCACCCACACACGTCACACGCCGCAAGAGTTTGCGGAGTCAACAGAGCTAGCAGGGGTTTCGTGAAGAGAAGAACCAGGAAGTTGCTGTGTCCTGTCCGATCGTTCGGCGGTGTGTGGTTCCTGTTCTCAGTATGAGTCGTTGACTGCTGGGGCTCATCTTGGTCATCCTGATCCTGGGCTTGGACCAGTTGGATCCTTTTGCTTTGATTGCCGCCTGGCCCTGCACTGGTCCTCCACCAGCGGTTGTGGGGAGAAGGTTGTGCGGTTTCACCATGGTGCAGTGCAGTGCGGGGGTCCTAGGACAACAATGTGCTGTGCCTGTGTCTGCGCAGCGATACCGTGCCCATTACTGTGCCTGACCTTCTTGCGGAGGTAAGCTGGTCTAGGCGTATGGTAGGGTGGGTGGACAGTTAAGCTGCCAGCCAGCCAGCCAGTGTTGCCGCTTAGCTCCATTGCTGCCCTTACCCCCAGCTTCCAGCCCCTGGGGGTAAGTGTTATGCGTGTGCACGAGGGCAGAGGCAGCAGCTGATCTCGACGACTGGAGTGGAGGTAAGTCCGTTCTTCTCATTTAACTTTTTTCCTGCAACCTTCAAACCGATTGATTCTATTTGCCTGGCTTGCTAGGAACTTTGCTTCCTCTGTTCCCTGCTCCCCTGCCCACTCCCCTGGGCTCTCCCACCAGTTACAGAACTGACGGACATTACTATCACCAATTACCATCAAAGCTGCTGGAACTGATTTAGCGGGGGGAAAAAATCACCCTATTACCCAATCATCATTTAAATAACCAGATCCACTCATTTTAACTCAAATGGCAAAACGTAAGTTGCTAAATGGAAAAGAAGCTGTAACCATCCCCACAACCACCCCTAAAGCTGGCGCCACTTTGGACTCGTTTTTAGGTCTCGCTGAGCCAGCGCGCATGCGCTGCTCTGCGAGACTTTAGTAAGGGGCTTTTAAAAGTGCTCCGAAAGCAGCCACCAGCGTGCGGTTAAGCGCACAAGCGCGCGCGACGTGCACAGCACTTTTTCTTGTCGCGCGCGCGCACAACTCACGTCACCACACGCGTTTTTTTTAAATTTTATTTCGTGGCCGCGCAGCGTTACTTTTACGGCCGCGCGGCCAATGTCTCGGGCCCTCCAGTAAACCCCTAAACCCCTCATGGCTATATCCCCTCCTGCTGTAAAAGTTGGTTTTAGGAAGTTTAAAATAAAAAATTTAACTGACCCATTATTTGTAGACTTTTTTTTTTTTTGCTTGTATGTTACTAATTTACTTTTTCTGTCTTCAAAAATGCTAAGGATTTATTTTTTCTTGTTGAGTGTGAACATGTGGCAGTGCCTGCAGGGAGACCCCATGCCCTCCGCCGTGCTGATATGCTCCAGTCACTATTGAGCATAGAGGGGCCTCCTGTCTCTGGATGGGCCCTGGCTGGGGAGCAGCAGCTGCAGGACAACCAACCGGTGAGCACCGGCCCAGGCTTTCCTTCATCAGTGTCGAGCAGGGCCTCAGGACGTTCGATTGCACCCAGGGACATCGTAAGCATTTCCGGGGCCCTGGGCCACACGTATTTTGGGAGGCCCCGTTTGTGACAGTTTTAAAATGTATGAAACAATTTCATCTCTTTCATGCCGTTCTTGGCCAGGTCACTGACAGTGCACAGGCACACGTCGAAATTCTAAATGTGTTTACCTCTAATATTCATTGATATTGACCTGTGCTTTCAATATTATAACTTAGCAGCAGCGCACTCACATTATTGCTAATAATCTTTGAGACCTCCTGCGATTTCTGATATGTATGTGATATGTATGATATGTTACCCAACAGCTAGTTTTCTGCTGTATAGCTATCCATACATGCATAGTTGTTTTTATTATTGCTGTTGTTTTATTGTTGCTGCTGCTATTTTATTTTAACATTTTTTAATATAACTTTTCAACATGCTGCAAAGAACTACAATGCTCTACAACATAGCTTTAATACATTGCCAAAGACAACAGCTCTGGCTAAACACTTATAAGGTCCCAAATGCGAGACCGATTGGCTATGCCAATGCTTGTTTGTGCAGCAGTCAGTGTGGTATCCAAGGAGATTGAGTTGGTGGAGAGACGGCTGTCTCTAGGGATGGGAGATGGCCCAAGTTTCTGTTCAGTGCAGCTATCCACTGCAAAATCCGCAAACTCAGTTTCCCTGAGATGGACCCTGGGAGAAAGTTACTCCACAAGGCAGAAGGAGAAGAAGGAAGAACAGACTTTGTAGACGCTGTATCTATATCCAGCCTAGTGGCAGTTACATCTGATTCATAGCCCGGCCTCTCTCTCAACCTCTCTCCGGGGGTTGGTCCTGGCCTTAGCCCAAATTATAGTGTCAGCCACAGTCCCTGCAAGCCGGCTGTTAAAAAGAAAGGGAAATTGAAACCAGGCCTCCCCCTGACTCCCGTTGCAAAACCAGGGCCAAAGCTTAGATCCTCCTGACAACCTACGCAAAGGACACAGAGGTCACAGAAAACAAAGAGATCCGAGGAATTCCAGAAACTTCAGGAACTTCAAAACTCGGTCTGCCCACCGCAACCTGTTCCCCCAGCAGCCGTAACGTGAAAATCTAAGCTTGCCGAGCCAACTCAATCACCAGACTTAGAAACATTAGCTCTTTCAGCTTCAGTTTGTTCTGCGAGAAATTATGTTCCATCCTAGAAGAAAAACTCAGCCCAATTAAGGAACAATTAAACTGCATAGAAAACAGACTGAACACTATTACGAGCAAGATGATTATCTACAAGAACTCCCATAACCCTGTCTTGAAGTCATTGCCAGCTACAGCAGAGACCAATGATGTTACTGATGTTGAGCCTGCCAGCTGCAGTGGGGAGCCCAGCTCCTGAGGGGTTCCAAAGGGCGCTAGAAATTCGATTTCTCAGGCCACCGAAGTTACACCGAATTCTGTTATTGCCAAACCAATGCACCCTGGATCTCATTTCATCCCGTCCAAAGGTCGACTGGACCTCCCACCGGCCTCCTGCCCTATGTCCTTGTTCTGGCTGGAGTCCCCCACCCCTAAAGAAACACCAGCAAGAATCCTGGTTCGAGCTACAAAACAAAAGTGTGGACTGTAGTGACCTGGGTCAGGGGGCACTAGGACCCTGCACCCGACCATGTGGAAGGGATAGGAACCGGACACCACTTCTGGTCATGGAGCGGGGAGGGCATTGCTGGACATGAGGACAGAGGGAATGGACTTGCATGTGGGCACAGCCGACAGATAAGGAATAAAGAAGACATAGTCACCTACCCGCCTCTGTGTGGGTCATTACGAAGAAACGACAACTGGTGACGAAGGTGGTGGGTCAAGAATCACCACCAGAAGCGTGTGAGAAGCGTCCTCCTGCAACGTCCAAAACGGAGCCAGAGGCTCACCCTGGTCCGCCGACCACCAAGAAACAGCCAGCGCTGTCGGGAGTTTGCGCTGGACTGAAAGCAACGAAACCAGGAGCCTACCCTGGTCCGTCGGGTTCAGAGAAAAGAAAATTAACAAAAACGCGAAGTGAGGAGTACACCCGATCGCAAGAAAAACAGAGCCAGGAGCCCACCCTGGTCTGCGACCACCAAGAAACAGCCAGCGCTGTCGGGAGTTTGCGCTGGACTGCAAGCAACGAAACCAGGAGCCTACCCTGGTCCGTCGGGTCCAGAGAAAAGAAAATTAACAAAAAAGCGAAGTCTGGAGTACACCCGATCGCGAGAAAAACAGAGCCAGGAGCCCACCCTGGTCCACGTGTGCCTGCCTGCAGCAACATCGGGAGCCCACCCTGGCCGCATCCTAGAAGGTGAGGTGAGGAAGACTGAGGGCACCCAACAGCGAAGAAACTGACCGCCGACTGCCTGGAGAGCCTCGAGCGTCCCGCGTGTAGATTTCAAGCTGAAATCTCGCGAGAGCTCGGCGGCCATCTTGGAGTCAGGCGGGACAGCCAATGAGAGGCCAAAGAAGACCCGGCGGCCATTTTGAAGTCAGGCAATACAAAGTATAGCAAATCTTGCCTACCAGAATCTCGGCGGCCATCTTAAGGTCAGGCGTGGGAGCCAATGAGGAGCCAGGAATAGGAAGAGGCCATTTTGAGGTCAGGCAAATACCGAAAAGGCCCAAAAAGTAGAAAAAAAATTTAAAAAAGAAGAAAAGGGAAGCAATAAAAGGAAAATACAACGGAATAAAAGGAAATAACACCAAATAAAGGTGGAAATAAAGGACTTAAAGGAATAATTGAGGAAAAAGAAGAAATTACAATGAAAAAGAAAGTACGCACGAAAAGACCTGCACAAGACCTGCACGTCAAGAAAATGACTGACCCCGCAAGTGACAAGAACAGTGCACAGGCCATATTTAGCAGACCACTACCATTCAGCCTATCGGAACCACAGACAGGCATCAGGTGGGAACGATGGATTCGGCAATTTGAACGATACATGCACGCCACAGACATCGCAGAGGCCAAACACATTGATCTCTTTCTAAATTTCGTAGGGTATGAAGTGGAGGACCTGCTCATAACATTTCCCAGCGATCAAACAGCAACGTACAAGGGACTGATAAAATGCCTCACAGATAAATTCGACCCCCAAAGAAACATAGACTTCGAGAGGTACACATTTAACACCGCGTGTCAACGAGCAGAGGAGTCCCTTGACGATTTCGCAACAAGACTGCGAAAACTGGTCACATATTGCGAGTTCGACAAGTTTGACAATGAACAAGCGATACGACTGCGCATCATTGAAGGCTGCCAGTCTGTGGAGTTCCGCGCACGTATTCTGAAGGAACCAACGACGCTGGAGAAAATACTGACCATGGCCCGAGCGGAAGCGAGAGCAACGACACATGCCAAACAGATGGAGCTGGGAAAAGTAAGAAGGGCGGAGCAAGCGAACCGTGTAACTGGAAACAGCAAGAAGAAAGACAGTACACCGCTACCGCCAATAAAGAAGCACGAAAGAACGTGCTATCGGTGCGGACTCAAATTTCCACACGTTGGTGCGTGCCCGGCAATGGGCCAGAAGTGCAGGAAATGCAACAGAGACAACCACTTTGCAAGTGCCGGCATGAGTAGACAGTTTAAAAGTGAGCGAGGAAGACCACGGAGGGTAACTAGCAAATATGCCAGGCACATGGAAACGGCAAATCACAGCTCCTCAGATGAATCAGACGGAACAGTCGCGCCAGAGAGTGTGGAATTACTGTATCTGATGTCAGAGGCGCCTACGGAAGACCAAAGGCCAGAGCACATTCATCTCGTGGAGAAGCATCAGATCAAGAAACAGCAACAGTGGACATTGAAGTAGGAAGACACAATACACGTTTCGTGCTTGATAGTGGGGCCACATGCAACATAATGTGCATGTTGGAGTATGAGAAGATGAAAATGAGTCCGCCACTATCACCATCCACTGTTGATGTGTTCACCTGGGGCTCGAAGAAGCCAGTGGAAAACATTGGGAAATTCACAGAGACATTAACGTACAAGGACAGGTCATGCAAAGAGGAGATACATGTGCTACGGGGAGACATCCCAGCACCATGCCTGCTAAGCAACGTCACGGTGCAGGTGATGGGCCTCCTAGAAATGACATACCACATGTCAGAGAAGTGGAACATTTTACAAGAACATCCGGCCATACTACAAGGCCTAGGCAAACTAAAAGGAAAACAAATCACACTGCACATTAACGAGGCGATCAAACCTGTGGCTCAGCATCACCGACGAGTGCCCATACACCTACATTTTTATTACTTCAGTTTGAGCTATTTAGATGTTTTGGGCAACTACATTAGCTGGTGCTCTTTGGCTATGTATATATTTCGATTCTTCTGTTTTTCATTTTCTTAATTTTTTATTTTCACTCGCAGGCATCCATCTTGCCTGTGTGAGTTTATTTTGCTTTATATTATTTTCTTTTTATTCAGTCCGCTGCGGTTGAAAGGTGGATTCATATTCTGGTCAGCCAGGTTTTTCCACCTACCACCTTACGTGCGCGAACGAGTCTCTGATTATCCACAGCCGATCCCGCGTATTCAGTTGAATGCTCCGCATTCTGATTGGCGACTCTAGCTTTCCGGTTTCATTTAAATTTCACCACTTGTTAGCGGCGTCAATTTTACACGGAAACCTTTCCTGGTGCAGTTTACCCGCCTGGTGTGTTCAGCCGCATTATATATATTGGTAAGTGTTGCTGTCATGTCCGCCCGTATTTTCTCTCCATACGCTCTCTATCTTGTGTAGCTCCCTTGATTTAATTGTAGTTTTATTTTAACGCTGGTTTGTTTCTGTTATGGTCTCTACTTTCAGATATCATTTCATATCTGTTCGTGTTGCGGTTTTCTCTTCTTCTCCTCCACCCTTGCTTGGAAGAAGAGTATATTCATTCATATATCGTTGAAAGTCATTATCTGTCGTGGCATTGAGGTACTGATTCGAACTTTGCCAGTGTGTTATTTTCTTGAGCACCGTTTTTTGAAGGCACTGGCGGTAATTTGCTAACTTCATTTTATTTCTTTGTTGACTTATTTTTAGGACTTTATCCGAGTCTTATTTCGTTTTTGGGCCCCAATGTTTTACATCTTAAAAGGAATTCCCTTTTACGTATTCGTTTATTATCCTACCATTTACCTGTGATGAATCATTTTCCCCACGAGACGGGCGTTCTACCTTGGCTCATATGTTAGGGTAAGCATGGCTTTTTCATTGCTCACTTTCAACATCACGATAGCAGCGTTAAATATATCTTACTTCATTGGTCATTAGGAGCGGGCCTCTTATTTAACTGGCCTCCCTGCATCTGTTCTTATGATTCCAGTTCCAGAGCAACTCTGCAATTCTTGAACAGTCGTGTATGGTGTAACATGTCTTCAGCTGAGACAGTTAGCCCATTATGTACCATCTATTGGCCTGCCGTTGACACACTTGAATCATTTGTCTGACTCAGGTATTTTTAGATAAGTTGGCTTTAGTTGAATTCCCCCACACGGGTGTTTTAAGGACTATATTCTTTTTTCTCGGTGTCTCTGTATTCTTTTTCTTTCTATTTTCCTCTGTTATCTTATCTCATTCTTTATTTATACTTTATATCCATTTGCTTTACATATACAGTGTTTTAGTATTTAGGTCGTTTTATGTGTTATGATGTTCGTTACAGCATTTATTTTTTCTTTCTCTGTATTGTTTGTTGCGCAATTCTTATCTTAAAAAGCTTAATGTTTATTATGTACTATGTGCCCCGTGAACCACAGTTCAATATATATATTTGATTAATTATTCAGTTATCTTTTTTAGCCGATCTTATTATGTTTTGGTTATGTAAATATGTACAGCATTGTAATGTCTATTTGTATTTTAGGCACCTCCCACTGTTGTCCATGCATTTGTCTGTGCGCCCTGAAGAAGGTGACGCCCACATCCGGGTCTACACCGAAACGCGCGTCGGCGCTTGATTTTGTACAGTTGGATTCCTCCGACTATTTCAGCCCCTTTATTAATTCTCTGTGATTTGTTATATATTTATTTGTTAAAGTCTAAAATAGTTTTTCTTTATAACTACCTCATTTATTATCTGAGTTATTTGTCTCATCTTTATTTTTTTGATTTTCTTTGCTCTTTTTGACATACAGTTATTAGTCATCCATATGTACATGTGTTAATCTGTATTTATATGGGGACTGTCTTTTGCCATGAATGTTGTTGTTGTCATTTTTAGTGCTATGTTGGTTGATTGGTTTGAAGCGCTTGCGAGTATGATTGTAGGTTTGATTGTGATTTGAATGAATGTTTTGTGGGAAGTGTCTTGGTTTGATTCTTTCATGCCATTTGAAATTTTTGATACTATGTACATTATAGCTAATAAATTGAATTTTGAATTATAAATATTCTTTCCTTTATTTTGTTCTCTTGTGGATTCATTCTCTCGTTTTCGGGCCTTTTGATCCATCAGTCACATTCTGTGTCCATAGAACTAGATAGGTAGAGTACCTTTCTTTTTTGAGCCCATACACCTACAACCACAGGTCGAAGAGGAAATACAAAGTCTACTGGCACAGGACATCATTGAGCCTGCAGAAGGGCCGACTCCCTGGGTGTCTCCAATAGTGTTGGTTCCGAAAAAGAACACCTCAAAGATTCGCATATGCGTGGATATGAGGGTACTAAACACAGCAATTGAGAGGGAAAGACACCTTGGGCCACACCTCAATGACATGATCAGCTGACTCACTGGCGCATGCCGATTCTCGAAGCTGGACCTCTGCAAAGGGTATCATCAACTGGAGCTTGACCAGCAGTCAAGGTACATTACCACGTTCTCCACGCACATGGGCCTGTTTCGCTACAAGTGACTGAGTTTTGGCATATCATCAGTTGCAGAGATATTTCAGGAAACCATAAGGCAGGTAATAAGGCCGGTGAAGAACAGTTTAAACTACAGCGACGACATCCTGGTGTTTGGTCGGTCAGATGAAGAACATGACAGTGCCCTGAGTGAAGTATGCCTGCAGCTGGAACAAGCAGGACTAACACTGAACGCAGACAAGTGTGAGCTGGGAAGAAATGAACTGGTATTCTTCGGGCACATCTTCTCCAAGAAAGGAATGAGGCCGGACCCCAGCAAGGTAGAGACGTTGAAAAAGGCGAGTCCTCCAACAGATGTTGCAGAAGTGAGGTCATTTCTTGGTCTTGCCAGCTACTGTGCTCGCTACATAAAAGACTTCGCCACGGTGAGCACACCGCTTCGGGACCTAACAAAGCAGGGTCAGAAGTTCATCTGGTCACAGGAGTGCAGTTGGGCATTTGAGGCCATCAGACATGCCGTGATGGCTGTGGATCATCTTGCCTATTTCGATCTATTGCTATGCACTGAGCTGACCGTGGACGCCAGCCTGGTTGGACTAGGAGCAATCCTAGCACAACACCTGCTGGGTAGAGACTCACCAAGAAAAACTGTTGCATATGCAAGCAAAAGCCTGTCTGACATTGAAGGGGCATACTCCCAACCAGAAAAGGAAAGCCTACCAGTGGTATGGGCATGTGAACACTATCACATGTTCATCTACGGGAAACCATTCACCATCGTAACTGACCATCAGGCCCTGGTGACAATATATGGCAATCCGAATGCAAAGATGCCGCCTCGCATTGAGCGCTGGGGTATAAGACTGATGGACTATGACTTCAAGATCGTGCACAAGCCGGGCAAAGAACACAACCCGGCTGACTACATGTCACGGCACCCCTTACCGCAGGCACCAGAGAAGACATCAATGGCAGAAGAATATCTCAACTTTGTGCTAAGACAGAACACTCCGGCGCAAATAACAATAGCGGAACTAGAGCAGGAGACAGCGAGGGAGGCCACGATGCAAGCGGCAAAAGTAACGACAAGACAGCAGAGATGGAGACACATCAACAACAACTGCACCATGGGAGAAGGAGTAAACAAGGAGGAATTGTTAGCATTCAAAAAGATACATGAAGAACTATCAGAGACTGAAAACGGAATAATAATGCGAGGAACAAGGATAGCAATGCCAAGTGTACTACGTCGACAGACTGCTAATTGGGCACATGAGTCGCACAGAGGCATGGTCGCAACAAAAAAAATGTTACGGGAGAAAGTATGGTTCCCTGGCCTAGATAGAATGGTGGAGGACACCATCCTAAATTGTCACATCTGCCAAACAACAGGGCAGCCAGCAAATCCTGAACCATTACAAATGTCGGAACTTCCAAGGGCAGTGTGGACAACGTTGGCAGCAGACTTCTATGGGCCTTTGGACACGGGCAACTACTTGCTCGTGATCATTGATGAATACTCAAGATTTCCTATAGTGCGCCACATCTCATCTACATCAGCAACCGCGACACTGCCAATACTGGATGACATATTTGCGGCCTGGGGCTCCCCAGAGACATTAAAGACAGACTCCGTTCTCAGGGGAGGAGTTCCGCAAATTCATAACCTACCTAGGCATTCATCACAGGAAGATAATGCCTCTGTGGCCACAAGCGAATGGCATGGTGGAGAGATTCATGGGCAACATAAAGAAGGCTGTCCAAAGAGCAAAACTGGCACAAATTTCCATAGGACAAGCACTCTGTCAAGTACTACGAGATTATAGAAACACCCCCCCACAGCGCCACAGGACGATGTCCCGCTGAATTAGTGCTGGGGAGGACAAGCAGGACGCGGTTACCACAGTTAGAAGCAAAGATGCCACCAGAGCACAGCAGCATTGCTGTCAGAGACCAGGAGGCAAAGGAGAAGATAAAGGCGAACGCAGACGCCAGACGACATGCCACTCCGTCGCACCTCAAGCAAGGGGACTCAGTGGTGGTGCGTCAGCGACAACGGAGAAAGTCTGACAGTCCGTTCTCAAAGGACCCGCTAACAATAACAAATGTCAAGGGGCCAATGATAACGGCGGAGTCAGGCCCCTACCGAATAACAAGAAACAGTTCTCACTTCAAAGGACTGAAGACCATGGATGAAGACGGAGAGGACACTGCAACAGAGAACATCCGCTCACAGGAGAGGAATGGAGCGATGGATAACAAAGGAAGAAAAACGGACAAGATTGAAGGACAAGAAGAGGGATCACAGAAAGAAAAGGAAGGGACTTGTCCAAGAAGAGTAAGCAAAAGGCCAAAAAGACTGATTGAAGAAATGTAGTGATGGGGATGAATGTCTCTCGATTTTTCTCTTTTCTCACTCTCTTTACTTTTCCTTCTCTACACCTATATCTCTCTCTCTCTCTCTCTCTCTATCTCTCTCTCTCTCTTTTCTTTTCTTCGCTTGTCATTTCTTTCTTGTGACAAAGGGGGAGATGTAGTGACCTGGTTCAGGGGGCACTAGGACCCTGCACCCGACCATGGGGAGGGGATAGGAACCGGACACCACTTCCGGTCACAGAGCATTGCTGGACACGAGGGCAGAGGGAATGGACGTGCATGTGGGCACAGCCGACAGATAAGGAATAAAGAAGACATAGTCACCTACCCGTCTCTGCATGGGTCATTACCAAGACACGACATGGACTGGCTCACAAAACATAAAAAATTCAACCCTGCAAACATAAATGAGATAATAAATGTACGAAGGGTGGGATGGGTGGGCCTGTCAATGAAAGACATAGAGGGGTATTGTATTGTTTTGAACTTTTGCAGTCCCCAATCTGTAAGAAACTTAATGAGTTTGCAGGAATCCTATGGCCAAACCCAGACTAACATTTGCCCACTTCCTTTAGGGTATTTTTACAAACCTAAGCCTAATGCCCTAAATACCCAATTGAGTTTAATTAAACAAGGTAATTCCTTACTACAGTTTGCAGGGAGTAACAGGTTCTCTGCCTGAAGTGCTCTTGACGGGCAAGATTGACTGGGTCATGAGGCAGGTCCCCTATTTGAGCCAAATAACGAACTTCCCCAATCCGATCCCCGATCCAACTAATATTGAGGTGACCTTGAGCACTCCCCAGGCAGAGTCGCCACCAATTGCAACATTACCAACACACCTAACGATAAACGCAGGGGCTCAACCAACTAACCTGCAGGGGGCTCACAACTTGACAATAATATCCTGGAATATCGCTGGCCTAAAAAGCAAATTGCCACAAACAGACTGGGGGGGGGCCGGGGGGGTTTATTGATAAGGCTGACATCATCATGTTCCAAGAGATGTGGGAACTAATTACTTCTGACAGGCAAGGCTATAAAAGCTTTTCCACTCCAGCCCAGAAGTCTTGCTCTGGTAGAGCTTCAGGGCGCCTCACGATATGGGTAAGCATTAGGTTAAGGTGCCAAGTAAAATCATTGATCAGTAACTCCAAGGGCATTCTGGGGATACAATTCGGGCCGTGGAATGACAAGACCCTTTTTCTGTACAATGTATTCAACAGGAAAACTCCCACAACTGTACAATCGGAGGTTCTAACCAACCTGAGAGAATGCTTGCCCGCTCCCAGTAAAGACATCGCCATCATAATTGGGGGGGATTTTAACACATCCTTTGAACCCTCAGTTTTAATTAGAGAAATAGCTAGTGAAGAAAACGGCCACTATGGCATCCCACAGCAGCAAGGACCCTGCATTCCAACCACTTCTAAGGTCGCCCTACAACTGGTAGACATATCACTTTCATGCCAAGTAAGAACCTGTAATGACCGTACCCCCTCAGGCCTAAAGAGGCATCCTACTTTCAGAAGGGGCCTACATAGAAATAATATTGATTACTTTTTCCTAGATCTTTATTCTTGGGCCGCACTGATTGACGTGAAGGTTGAGAAAAGATATGAGAGTGACCACTTTCCCTTGCTTTTAACTATTGGGGGCAGCCTTACACAGGGAAACCCGTCCAAAGATTCGGTCACAGGGGCCTTGGTTGTCTCTAATAATAGGAGAAATGTCAAATGGGATGGTATTGTTTCAAACCCTGATGCCCTAAGTAAGCTATACACCCACTTAGAGCCTTTTCTAACTCAATTGAGTGACTATGATATCACCCCTGTGGACGCATTAAAACTTCATGATGACTGTTTCACTGTATTTAGGAACACCTGCTTCACTAAAACCAGAGGAAACATTAACAACACACATACTAATAACCACGCTTGGTATAACAAAGAGTTCAGGAAGCTGAAACCTCCCTAGTCAAATCCATAAAAAATGGCCAACAACCACTAATACAGGAAGCAAGGGCCAGGTATAAAGTAACCCTTAAAAACAGTTAAAAAATACTGGGACTATTTAATTTGGGAGGATGCCCTAGAAGCCATACAGACCAAAAATCAAGCCACCTTTTGGCACATACTGAGCCATGGAAGCAAGACCTAAAATCAATATTTTACCCACAGATTGGGTGGCCCATTTCAATCCCTTTATACCAAGGATAAACCAATCTACACCGAGCGGGACTCGCCACCCAAGAGCTAGCCCAAAGATCAACCAAACACGGGCCGAGATCCATCTGGGCCCTGGCTAGGACTAGAAACTATAGCATTCACATTGAGAGAAACTTAACAGGCAATCCATGAATTAAAAGCTGGTAAGGCTTCAGGGCCAGATAAAGTTCCAGGGGATTTGTTTAAATCTGTACCTGAAATCTGGGCACCATACATAAACCGCATTTGTAATTCCATCGCGGCAGGTGCACCTATCCCTGACTCCTGGAAGGGAGCAATAATAGTCCCTGTATACAAGAAAGGTACGAGAGCGGCCCCAGATAACTACCGGCCAATAAGCCTGATAGATATAGCCCAGAAGATCTTTTGCAAACAAGTCCTGAACCACTTCAACATGTGGCTGGGGGACAATAACATGCTATCCCCATTCCAGGCTGGGTTCTGCACCAAAATAAGTACCATAGATCAGGCCTTTAGGTTCTTGATGCTGAGGTGGAAAACGGATATCTTAATGGAGGGAGCCTTTAAGTAGCATTTGTGGACCTCAAGGCTGCCTTAGACATGGTTCCCAGAGACAAACTTTGGGCCGCCCTGAGGGACATGGGTATCGCTCCCGCGCTACTGGAAATAATCGTGAGACTGCACTCTGGAAATTATGCTCAAGTGAGATGGGGTCTAGAGGGCGAATTAACTGATCGTATTTCTGTAGATAGGGGTGTAAGGCAAAGATGCGGCCTTGCTTCAACACTTTTTCTACTTTTTATTAACAGATGCGTCAAATTTCTAATGGGGTTCGTAAATGACTCCCCGGTCTTGGGTGATGTTAAGATCCCAGCGTTACTATTCGCTGATGACACCCTTTTGGTGTCAAAAACCCCCAAAGGCCTGAAAATATTGCTAGAAAGATTCAATTTATTTTGTACCACCAATGGGCTAGCAATAAATGCTGATAAAATAAAATTTATGGCTATCCACCCACACAGACAATTTCAAGGAACAGTCAGACTGGGGGAGTCAATTTAGAGAGAGTCTCAGACTTTGATTATTTGGATATACGCCTTTCCAACACCAGCTCTTGGAACAGCCAGGTTGCCAAGAGCAGATTACTTCTTAACCATAGGGCAGCAGCCACATTGAATTTTACTAGGAACACATCTTTTCATCCTATGTCCCCACTGTTGGAGATCTGGAGAGCCCAAGCCGTGGCTGCGGCAACCTATGGCTCTGAACTATGGGGCTATAGCAATGTTAACCCATTTGGGTATTGCCGAAAACAAGTTTCTGAGAACAGCATTCACACTCCCACAAGGAACACCACAGTTTTTTACAGCCCCAGACCTTTAGTAACACACAGAGGGCATCTCTATCTCCTCTGTGAAGGGGATCAGAGAGGCCTTCTGGACAAACGAATGGAGGAAGGTATTGGAAACCACCACCAGTGGCAGTCGTGCTGATTCTTTGCTGTACCAAAAAACTGAGCCAATGTTCAAAAGCTTCTTGGATGAAATTGACCCGCCATTTACTAGATCTTTGTACATCAAATTCAGGCTGGGTACTCTGCCACTCGCAGTCTTTACCAGCAAATGGAGATCCCACCCAAAGGGTAGTGCTGTCTGCGTGGTATGTGGCACAGCACAGGAGACAGACGCCCACGTACTATTTTTTTTGCCCCGCATATACCAAACAGAAAAGACTTTGGATTGTCCCCTTGTGCAGATGCTTCGGAATAAGGCTATACAAACAAGCATTGTGCATCTACAGGTCAGATACAGGGTCTGGCGTGGTTTTCTCAATAGCCACATTTTTAGAATCAGTCTGGCCCGTTCTCCGTGGATACTTATGCAAACGCCAGAATCCAACCACTGAGAATATAAGTTGACTGTAACCATGACCTCTTAGCTACAGTTGCACACCACCACTCGATGAGCCACTAATCATAATAACCCAATAATAGATTCACCTTTAACAGAATACAGCGTCACCCTCAAATTTATGTTTTAAAGTGCAAAGGTTTTTATTCAGATTTTATTTACACGTAAAAATAAAATATTTTTATTATGGCATTGTCCCTTTGGAAAATTTCAGCTTTGAATCTATTTATTGAATTGTTTGTTTATTAAGCCAATGTGACTTTTACCTTATGCTGCTTTTATGGTCGTTGGCCAAAATAAAGTATTTACTGACAGACAAAGAATTGATGCACTTCCACATGAGACATAGGTCTCTGTGTTGTACTTGGAGTTCTGGGGATAGCCAGGGAAGTTGTGATCTGAATCATCATGGTTGTATGACACTATGGGCCTAATTACGATGTTGGTCGGAAAGCCTCCAACCGCTGGTCGGAGGCTTTCCGACAGACATGGTAGGTTTAAAGTTTGACCGTCGTACTATGATGACGGCGGTCGGAGTTTAAACCAGCCAAAGAATCTGACACGATTCATCGGTCGGCCGGAAAGACCTCATAATCTCATACGTACGGCGTTTCCGCAGTCGGGATTATGATGTCGGTTTCCGACAGTCATTCCATGTCGGCTTTTCTGACATGGAAAGGCTGTTGAAAGAGACATTGGGGCCCCCTAGCAGGGCCCCCGCCCTACCGCGGCCTGTGCATTTGGGCCGGGGGGGGCACCTTTGGTCCCCCTTCAACATCCCTGCTCAGTGTGGCAGACACAATTAGGTGCCTGCCACACGGTGCAGGGATGTTTACAAATTTCGATTTTTTAATGGGAGCTTGTACTGCGACCGGTTTCCGCCCGCTGCACAAGCTCCCATTGAAAAATTGATGTTTCTGGCCTCCAAATAAGGCAGTTGGAACCGCCAACCTGAGGTCGGTCAGTTCCCAATCCGCAACGGTGTCAGTTGGAGGCAACTCCGACCGACATCGTAATGAGGCCCTATATTGAGAAAAACAATATTGACATACACAAATATCACCAACAAAATACTGAAAACTGAACCAACTCAAATCTATACTTAAACTGTAAACCCACAAATACCGAAGAAAAAATATCACAGAAAGAATATTTAAAGTACAAAAATATTGTAAAGAAAAATTAAGATCTTAAACAAAAATAAAAAATAACAAATATTGCCTACACATTAAAACTAACAGAACATAACAACAATAAAAAACAAAATATTGACACCAGAAAATCAACATAATTCTAAATAAAACACACAATATTCCTTAAAACAAACAAAAAAAAATATATATATATATCAAAATGAAATTAATATACATTAAACAAAAACCCTAATTAGCTTTTTCTATAAATGGTGCAAAAATATCCAACTAGTCCCCAACTAACCTATCAAATTAAACTTGATACAAGTTAACAAGTAGAAAGGCTCTTCCAATTCACAAACTGTATACAAAGGCCACAAGAATGCACAACAAAATGCTTCCTAAAAAAGAATTAGTTGAGGACCGTGTCACTCCGATGGATTGCAATCTTACAAAAGAAGACAGCAACACTTCAATCAACCACTAAATACTCCAAACAAAGTAAGTCTGACAATAAGTGAAAGCTAACAAAATTAACAAATAACTAAAAGAATGTTAACATAACAAATAATTTAAACTATACTACATTTTTAGTCTCCAAATTACAGGCACGCTAAATAACATAACCATCCACTTGATATTTCTGAAATAGAAGTCAAAGATATTTACCAGGGCCTATAGGAGGCCAGTTCAGGCTCACAAGATTCAACAGAAATGATACTTAAAAATATTATACTAAATATTCCTGAACAAGCAACAGACCAACTCCCAGGCATGCCAAGCCTAAATAAATGAATTGCCAAACAGTTGGAACAGCTAGAAAAATCCAGTAGCATCTAACAATTTGCCTCTCCGCCACATACTCCTATTTACGGCACCACCAGCATATTTTTCCCAGGGAAAGCCCGCTGGCCCAGCAAGATCCTTGATCCTGGCGGTGCCGACGGACTGGTGGCAGACCAACCGCCGCAGTTATAATACTGCGGGCGGTCCTGCAGTGCGTCGGTCGTTGGACCTCCACCCCGACTACGGCAGTCCAGTGGACCGCCATAGTCGTAATAAGGCCCTAAGACTCTTTACCAGCAGCTCAGGCCTACCATAGCTAGATTTAATCACAAGAACCCCACTTAAAAAACACACAAAACAACATCATTCAACCTCCAAAAAACACAAATACTTTTACTTATAGTAAATTAAACTGCAAATCTAAATAAAAAGAATTAAAAAGACAAAAAATCATATTGAAAATTAAAATGTACTATAATGCATATTTAAAAATAAATAAATATATGATGCTAAATAAATAACAATATTTTAAATAAACACATTTCCACAACCTATAATAACATGCTAAGACCTTAAAAAATCATATATACAGACAATAAATAAACATAATATCACAGAAATATTATATAACATCACATAAATGATAAAATAAGATAATGCTTTCCAGAGATGAAGCCCTACTGAGTGAAATGAGGATCCAAAAAAAACAAGGGCCTAAATACGATGTCGGTCGGACTTGCATCCGACCGACACTGCTGCAGACAGGAACTTTCCGACCATAGGTCAGCAATTCCGAACGCAAAATTTGGATGCGATCACCCTATCGGCAGTCGGAAACATCCATTTTTCAATAGCAGCTTGTGCGGCTGGCACAAAACGCCCGCAGCACAATCTGCCATTGAAAAATGGATGTTTGTAAACATCCCTGCACCATGTGGCCGGCACCAGGTTGAAAGATAAGGGGATGGACATACGGCCACCAAGTACACTACGGATCACATACAACCAGGGATTAAAAATCGTAGAGAGAAATGAATTACAGAATTATATGGTACATGTGGGAACTTATAATGACCACAAAGGGACTGAGATTGGCACAAATTAAAGGGGGTGTCACAGTAAAAGACATACCCTGATAAGAAAAGCCTCACTGAACAGGTCATATTCATCCTTTAATATAAGAACTATTTGGTTTTGAGCTGATTGCATCCTCATCATTGGAATAAGCCCCTGAAGGAAAGAGGGAACGGATTTTAAATAATGTAATGACTGCTTTTATATGAAGTTTTTAACATATGTAAAGTTGTTGTGAAGAAGGCGGGGGATTGACTCCAAGAACCGCCGAAACGACGCGTCCGACACAATTTATATATATAAAAAAGGACTAGTTAAGGGAATGTATTTTGATATATAGCAATGATTTGTTTTCAAAATGTTATCTATATGTATAATATATGGTTTATATAGGGTGTCTACAAGTAACAGAAAATCTGTTCTAGATATATTTCAATGAGTATTGTGATGATGTACAGATGATGTTATTTAAAGAAGCTCTGGGGTTTTAGAATTTTCATTGTATTTTATTTTGATTGATTTGTATACTGTGTACAGAATTACATTTATTTGAATTATTTAAATAAATATACTTTTTTTTTTAAACAAGGAGACAGTCATAATTGGTGATATAGCTTGGTGATGAAGGAATTTATTCAGTGCATTCTAATTGATTGGAGAAAGAATTTATCAATGGAAATATAGTGCAAGCACAAAAGGGAAATTGTGTTTTATTCGTTTTATTTACCCTGCCATTTTTGGCTATTAAGGGTGACTCTTTTGAATTGAGAATGAATGAATGAATGAATCAGCATTTGTAGAGCACATGGTTACCCGGAGGCATCATAGCGCTTATAGAATGTTTAGGGGGGCGCCTCAGGCCCCACAGTGGTTGGCCTAGGGGGAAGGGGCCTCTGAAAGAGGTCCCCAAAGCCACTTTCCAACAGCCTTTCCATGTCGGAAAGCCGACATTATAGGATTATGATGCCTTCCAACACTCCAACAGGCTCCTTGAGCCTGTCGGAACAGCAGCAGAAAGTAAACAAATTACATTGCAGAGTGCAGGAGCAGTGTAAACTGCTCAAACTCTACTTTGCCCTCACCATGTGTGGCAAGGTCAAAGCACTATCTTTAATATATGCCAGTCACCCCGAAGGTAGGCCTCCTGAGCCCAGGAGCCAGGGTGCATTATATTAAGGGTGAAGACATGTAAGTGCAAGCTTATATGTCGTTATAGTAGCCTTTTCCATTAAAGACTACTATAAGTGAATAGCGGTCAACAGGATAACATGGACTGGCACCCGGGCACCCCGAGGTTGCCAGCTCCATTATCATACTGCCGAGATATGTCCCGTTTGGTATAAAAAACATGTCTCCTCACACCTGACGTGATTCTCATGCCAGGGTTAATGTGGCATGCACCCAGGTAGCTACCTTAGAGGTTACTTACCTGGTTGCCCCAGCCTTTCCGGTGCTCTGCTGTCAGCCTGCAACTATGAGGTGTAAACACTCCCAGGAGTCAGAAACAAAGGCCAGGACCTGGAAGGAGGTGACACCTCCCTCCCGGACAAGATTGCTAGTGAAGTGGAACATCAAGGCTGTGAGCTTCAAAGCATTCACCGCCTCTGATATGCATCCAGGCTGCCTCCCCAAGGAGTCAACATCCCTCCCCCTGCCTCCAGGCACATTTGCACTGGGGAAAATGATGCAGCCAAGAGGTGTACACCCCAGAAGGCTAGCCACACCCCTAGGGTGGGCTACCTGGTCTGTACAGCTAAGGGAGGGTTCTGTCATTTTTAAAAGTGGTAGAATAGAGGGTTCTGGGTAGAAAAGGTGGCACATACCCCCAGATGAGGTCACCTCAGGGGCAGATTAGCCGCTGGGGCTAGTAGTCCATTGGCCACTTACACTCACACCCCTAAAGCCCTTAAATCTAGGATTTAAGGGGCACCCCTTGCACCAGAAACTCAGTTCAGATCTGACTTGTAACAAGGACAAAGAAGAGACTTGTGTCTGCGACATCAGGACTTAATCAAAACAAAGGCGCAATACTTTGCACCTGTGGCATCCTTCCTGGAACTGTACAACTGCGACTCGTTCCGGACCAAAGACCGGTTCACCCAGACAGAGGGAACCCTTTGAGAGCCAAAGGCAACTCCAGACTCCCTTGGACTAGTGGCACTAGATCCCTGCAGTCCGCAGGTAAAAACAACATACTGGAACCAAAGAATCGCTGGCCATCTGGCCTTCCAAGGGATTGCCCAAAGGTAAATGTTCCAGAGCATTGTGAGAAATGCAGTCCTGACCTCTAGAAAGTTTCAGGTGCCTACCACTTTCCCCAGGACCTCTGAACGTCAAAGTATCTAAATGCTAACCTTATTGCTACCAAGGTTTGTTGGTGGCCAGTCCGGCAACTACCACCTTTACTTGACACTGCAACTCGAGGGAACTCCGCAGCACCTTCATCCCACATCAGCAGTGGCTTTGTTGTTGACTTTTTGCATCTGTTTCCTCACCAGCACCGTGTAAGCAGTAAAACTAGCTCCCACTTAAGCACCTCGGACAGCCATCACAACTCTGCACCCGGGCTTCTCAAGCAAAGTAAAGTCAAACTGACTGTCGTGGCTTGGTCCTGACCCTGCATCACCTTAACCCTCCTTGGGTTCCATGCAACTCGACCTTCAAGTGGCCGTTTGTCACTAGTGCTTTCTCCCATTGACCAAAATGCTAAAGTTCTGCAGTATTGAAATGCTGTGATTTATTTTTTCTTCTAAAATCCATAACTCCATTTATATGTATCAGATTGTGCCTGTTTTTGTGTCTAAATTACTTTTTTAAATGTACCATATTTTTATAAAATGGTGTCGGAATTCTATTGAGCTGCGTTGTGTTACTTATCGTCCATGTTGGTACTCTGAAATGCTTAACACATGTTCCTCTAGTAAAACATGACTGCTCTTTGCCACATTACCAGGACTGAGCTAAGGATTTATTATTGTGAAACCAAGGACCATCTTTAGGGTATGGTGAGAGTATTGCATAGTGAAGCCTAACCAGCATCACTACATAATACTCCACTTTCCTACACTGACGTAAACAAATTATTTTTTCTTGGGAATAAGAAATACTTTAAAAAAAACTTGTAATTATAGAAAGATAAATCTCAGTAAATATGGTGTATATTAAAAGAGATATTTAGAAAATGTATATAACAATATAATGTAAAAGATTATATGTTATAAAACTAGATAAAATTTGATAAATCAGAAAACAATTTATAATATAAATAACTATACCATTTCAATGTACAAAATAATAAAATACCATCAAGGCTAACATGGATATCATATGTACTACTCCCAATATAAACCTAGCCACATTGTAAAAGGATTTATACTTTTGAGAAGTCTACTTTACTACTACCACTCCAAACTTCACCACATTGGGTAAAATGAACTTCGGGGAGAGGACAAAGTAACTGTTCCTACTCCAAACTAAAGTACATCGGGCAAAGTGTTGGATTTGGGGAGTTCATATTTACTATTTTGACTGTAAACTTAACCACATTGGGAAACTGTGTTTGGCTTTGGGAGGTTCAGATTTACCATTCCAGCTCCAAAATTCACCTCATTGGGGAAAATATTGGAGGACCGGGGGTCAAATTTACTATTTCCAGTCTAAACATAACCACATTGGGGAAAGTGTTGGACTTTTGGGGTGGACCGATTTACTATTACAATTCTAAACGTAACCATATTAGGGAATGTGTTGGACTTTGGGGGGTAGGAGGGTTTCAAATGTACTATTCCAACTCCAAACTTCACCACATTGGAGAAAGTGGGTACTCTGAGGGGTTCCTGTTTACTATCCAAACCCAAAACTTAAAGACATTAGGAAAAGTGATAGATTTTAGATTTCAAAATTAACTACTATCACAAATTATAATAGCTATTACACTACAAAGAATATATTACAGAAATCTATTTTAATTATATAAAAAAATAACAACCATTTACTATAATTTACAAATTATTAAAATAATAACTAAAATATAAAAATTTCAAATTAATAAAAAAAGTAAACAAAATGTTAAAATATAAAATTAAATTACATACATATACAACTTCGAAGCTAAAAAATACACACAATACCTTTATTTAAAACAAATAAAAATATAAAAATTACTTCAATTCAAATAATTAAAAAAAAAAAAATTATATTATCAAGGAACAAAAACCTTTTTATGAAATTATATTTAAAAAACGCACTTATGGGAAATTTTAAAAAGTAACACTACTAAAACAAAATTACAAAATCATTACATATAAAAGTCTGTATTTTACATATTGAAAAAAGAAAACAAAATTAAAAATATAATTTCTTAAAAAATAATCTGGTATACGAAAAGAAAAAATAGAAAGAAAAATTCACACAACCAATGCAAACATAACAAAAAATGTAAAAAATTAAATTTTTCTTCTATAAACCTCACATCCTGCTCCAAAAATTATTATAAAAACATTTTAAAAATAAATGTATATTGAAACCAAAAAATACACCTGCAAAACTGCATTGATATAGCACACAACAATGGGCCTAATTATGATGTCGGTCTGATCGCCACCGACACGCCGTCGGTGGTGGTCCGTCCGTTATCTGAGGCTGCGGTCCGACCGCCAGATTAGGATACAGTCGGTCGGAGTGCATCGATTGGAGGGACAGATCGATGCCTCCGACAGGCTCAAGGAGCCCATCGGGGTGTCAGTCAGACCATAATCCCTACAGTGGGGGTGATGCCGAAGCATTCACTGCCTAGGGATTACGATGTCCCTTTCCGACAGCCTTTTCATGGGGGTTTGACCGCCATGAAAAGGCTGTTGGAAATGGACTTTGGGGGCCGCTGGCAGGGCCCCCGATCCCCATAGGCCTCTGCTATGTGGCCTGGGTTGCACATGTGGTGCCCCCCAAACATCCATGCACCGTGTGCCAGGCACCACATGGTGCCTGGCACACGGTGCATGGATGTTCAAAAACATCCCCTTTCAACTGCGGCTTGTGCTGTGGCCCTTTTCCGGGCCCCAGCACCAACCACAATGGAAAAAGGGATGTATACGACCACTTGCACGGCGGTCGCATCCTAATTAGGCTGTCGGGACTGCCGACTCCTTGTCGGACGGTCTCGAGCCGGAAACGATGGCGGTCGGACACTCGTAATGACGCCCAATATTTTTAACAAAAAAATGAATATTAAAAGAAATATTCTGCACCACTATATTTTTGACATCACAATATTTAAGACATGATATTTGTGTCTCACGATATTCTTTCCACAATATTTTGCTGGAACACTGTGTGGAAATATGGCTGTGTGCCTTCAGACTGAAAGTGATACGTATGGTTCTGTTGTGTGCACATTGGAGTTTTTCAAACACTTTCTTGTGAAGATTTAGGTATATTGTTGTTGAATACTGCAGTCTAGATAAGACTACAGCCGGGGTCAAAGGTATTGGTGTTGGATCCGTAGCAGATGGGTGATTTTGGCTGGGGCTCACAGAGGTAGTACCATGCTGATTTAACAATGGCTTAGATTTGAGAACCTAAAGATAGCTAAGAGCCTAAAAGGGTGCCGTGGTTATGTACCACATCTACTGGTGCAAAGGATTTGTCCAGTGGGTGGAGGTGACTGGAGGTGGGGTTATGCTGTTGTTTAATATCAAGATCTATGTCTTATTGCTGTTATGGGAGAGCCATTTAGGTCAATGTTTGACAGATGGTAAGCAGTCGGATAGCATTTCCATGTTAGAGTTGTTCCTGAAATTGACTAGAAATTGCATATTGCCTGTATACAAATGACATTTGAGACTTGTTTCCTCAATCAAGTGAGCAAGTACAAACATGTGCACATTGAATAGGAGATGGGATAGGCCCAAACCCCGGGGTATGCCACATACAAAGGTAGTGGGTTCCCGAGACATTTTGACCCAGTGTTATTTGCTATTTTTGCTCTTGAAGAAAGGCCAATCCCTGCATTTCCTGTGATGCTGAACTTGAGTGTTAGGCGATATGGGAGCATTTCATGTTTTATTGTGTTGAATGGTGCTGAGGGTTCTAAATGTATGAGCACCACTGGATGATTTTCATCTTTCAGAGTTAGTGCTTTGTCTCTGATGTCCATTACCATTGTTTTGATTCCTCAGAGGTGACAGAATCCTGATTGGGCATTAGCAAGCAAATTGTTTGATCAACGTGATAGCAGGAATCTGAATTTTATATAATTCAACCCACTCTGTTATATGTTGTGTATATTTGATAGGTCATCTTGCATTCATATGTGCGCAGTTGATATGTTCATTATTGCTGTAGGTGGACTAGTACGGATGGTTTGTATGGATACTGCCTTGTGACATGGATGAAGCGTCAGTCGATTGACAGAATAGATGAGAAGGCTCTGAGCAGTGGCTGTTAACCGCCTGTAGAGGGTTGAGTGCAGGGCATGATCAGAGGCCAGGTCCTGTGGTCAACCACCACTGCACATGACTAAAATCTGTGCACACAGGATCTGGCTGCCCCCGAATGTTTTGGTCCAGTTCGGAGCCAAAGAGCAGACCCTAAGGCCAACCCCTGCATAAGGTTGGGCGAAAGGCCTGGCAGAGACCTGAACGCAGCCCAGCCCTGCATCCAACCTTCACTGTGCAAGGCTTTTGACTGGGAAAAGTGGGATTGGCTGCTCACAGTGGTTTGCACGGAGGGCCAGGCTAGATGCCAGGCCCTGCAGCAACCCTCAAATGTGCATGGGTGAAAGCCTTGCACATTGGTGCTTGGGTGCTGGTTGAGGGTGGGGCATAGGGAACTCTTGGATGCAGTATAAGATCATGGCCTTCGACCAGGCAGTGCACAGTGAGGGTTGGCCACCTGCAGAAGGTTGGGCACAGGCCCTGTGACTGAAAACAGCCAAAGGCCATGCACTGCAGGCCACACAGGAAACTCTTGAAATGGGGTATATGATAAAAAAACACTGACAAAAACTGAGGTTAAATTGATGTTAGTGTTGATCATGTTATAATACCTTAATGTATGTTTATAAGAACCTCAGAAACCACAGTTAAAGCACAGGTATGGCTACAGATTAAAACTGAAATATCACTGAAATTCATAAGTAATAGTTTGTACCGGCTCTGTCCCTCCTCTCCTCTTTCCTAGAAGATAGGGAGCAAACTCTACACTGGGAAAGTCTACAGTCTGAAACCTTCCATCTGCCATGCGGAGTCCCACAGGGCTCGGCATTGTCACCGACGCTCTTTAACATCTATGTGACCCCACTCGCCAGTCTCATCAGACAGCATGGTTTTTCGTTTGTGTCTTACGCCGACGACACACAGATTATCATCTCTGTATCAAAACAGTTGGAGCCGGTGGCCGCTAGATTCCATGCGTGTCTGGCTCACATCATGAGCTGGATGAGTAATAATTACCTCAAGATAAACACGGATAAGACAGAGGTCATGGAGTTTGGTGGAGGCCCGTCCCTGTGGAATCACACCTGGTGGCAGATAGAGGCGGGTGTATGCCCAACACCATCCACGAAAGTTAAGAACTTGGGGATCATCTTTGATGACCTACTGGGGTTTTCTGCCCAGATCAACCACGTAACCTCCACTTGCTTCTACATACTGAAGCTTCTGAGGAAGGTGTTCCCTTTTATTCCTCAGGAGCTAAGAAAAACAGTGGTAGTGGCCTTAGTCTTATCCCGTCTAGACTATTGCAATGCTCTATTCCTAGAGTAAAAATTAACAGGAGTAAGGCCCGTTAGCCCAGGTGAGACCAGGCGCAGTTTACAACAAAAAACAATGTCTCAACTGGAGGATAAAAAGAGGTCAATTTAAAACAGTGAAATAAATCACAAAGAGAAAGGGGGACAAGGGAAGGGAGACCACAACGTAAGAGTAGAGTGAAGTAAATTAAACTATAATTCCGTAAGTAGTTTAATAAGCACTACAGTACATCATTATACAATGACCATGACACACAACGTGAGCACTGGGCGTGCTAGTGAAGGGGGACGGCGCAGTGACATAAGTGTGCAAAAAACAGCGTGAACGGCGAAAATAAGTAAATTAAATTAAAGGTGGTCAAAAATTGCAGAATATATACAGTTTATATATACAAGATAGTCAGAAAATTAAATTTGACCACAATAACGCCTGTGTTCTAGGCTGGATAGTCGACGGCGTTTCAACCTGAATGATTGCAGGTCATCATCAGGACAATGGTCATTAATTTGACGGTAGTGCTCTATGAGAAATTAGAGGGGAGAATGGATCAAAACATGAGTGGTCCGAGGGGACAAGGGAGCGAAGAAAAGGAGAAATTGAAAGAGGTAAAGTAGACATTACCTAGTAAAAAGAGCGAAGTGGACGTGAGGCATCACGGAGGGAACACAATCTGCGATTTCTTCAGGGTGGCTTGTGAAGTCTGGTGGGAAAGGCGGGGGGTAAAGGGAGTGAAAGGTGGGCAACGGTTCGTGAGCAACGGGGGGAGAAGGGAAAGGAATGGAGACAATGCGTTTAATTATGAGTGGATAGTTACCCAAGATGTAGGTCCAGAAGCGCGATGGCAAAGTAAGGGGGGGGAGGAAGGAATCCAATATCAGCCCGGTTGGTGGGCGGTGAGGATAATTCTGAAACAAAGTATGAGGCAAGGGGTTAAGTCAGCGTCCTGACCGCAAGAAAAACGATCGCAAGGGACGTACGGGCTGGGTATGGAGAGCACTTACTTATTTGTTAAACTTAGTCAGGGCGGTCTCCAATGTGTCCGCAGCGCAATGGAGGGGGAATGAATCACCGTGCCAGAGGAGGGCGAGTAAAGCGTCCACTTCCAACGGAGTAAATGGGAGGGAGGTAGAAAAGGACCCGGAAAGTGGTCACATGACGGGGGTCACAAGGGGCGGGAAGACTAGAACGGGGAAGGGGTAGCGTCAGTGTGGTGCCCCAGGGGGACCAAGGAGATAAGGTGAAGGAAAGAAAGGCTCCGTGAGTACCAGGTTCGAGGGTGCACACGGATGTATCAAACATGAAAAGAAATCGTGACAATTGCCATAATAATCGGTCTTCAATGGGTGGATATAACAAAATAACCACATGGCATTAATTTAGCGAAGGGAGAACGTAAACACAATAAATGTCAGAAAGGAGTAAACAATAGAAAAATCAGCACAATAATTTAGCATTTGGTAACGATGGCATAGAATGCCAGTTCAGTAGAGAAAGGATACAGAGTGCAGTGACAATAAATAAATTAATGGGATGGGTGACATAAATTGGCGGTCCAAGGGCAATATACAACAATAAAAAAAAGAAAAAAATGTAAGACCGGCAATTGAAATCAATCCACTTGGCTAATGGAAGCCCATTACTATATTAAAACTGCAAAAGAATTGCACAAATACAAAGGTAACATATTCAAGAGATAATGCATAGTGTGAACAAGTAATGACAGCGGGTTACAGCGGTATAGTGGTAACACCATGTAAGCTAAATGAGGTGGTCCTGAATCAAGAAAAGGGGGGGGGGGGGAAGGGAGGGAGGGGAGGGTTCATGTGGCTGTAATGACCGTGTTCCATTCATCAAGGGTGTTGAGCCCAGTTTCAACAGAATTACAGCGTGCAATCCATCTACATTCGCATTTGTTCAATAATGACTGGAGATTTCCACCCCTGAGTGGAAGCGTGGGGTGGTCAATCACCAGCCAGGTCAAATCTGTTGCGGAGTGGTTTTTTTCTCTGTAATGGCTGACCAGGGGTGCTGTTTCAACATTACATCTAATGCGGCTTTGGTGTTGGAGGATACGTTGTTTAACCATCTGGGTTGTTTGGCCTATGTACAGTAGATCACAAGGGCAACGTATAGCGTAGATGACATTAGTTGTGCGACAGTTGGTGAAATTGTTGAGTTTGTAGGTATGTCCTGCATGAACAAATTCCTTTGTGTTGGAGGTGAAATTGCATGCTATACAGGATTGGCATTTGTAATGGCCAAGGGTCGGTGGTAATCCCCATAGTGAGGTAACTGTTTGATTCTTCTTGTCAGCTTTAGGCCAGGTGATGGCGTGGACCAGTTTGTCTGCAATGTTCGTACCCCTTTGTAGGAGAACAAAGGAGGTTCTTTAAATGGTGTATGGGTCCGTAGTATTGGCCAGTTTCTTTTTATGACCCTGTTGACCAAGTTGCTCGAGGGGCTGTATGTAGATACAAAAGGGATGCGTGAATTGGTCCGTTTGGGTGAGGGGGAGAGTAGGACCTCCCTGTGACAGTACCATGCCCTTTTAGATGCACGGGAAACAATGCGTTTTGGATAGCCTCTAGTGATCAATTTTTGTGAAAGGATGGCAGCTTCCTTGAAGTAGTCTTTGCGCCATTTACAATTTCTACGGATCCGAAGGAATTGACCATAGGGTAAGCCATCCCTAAGGCCCCTGGGATGATAGCTTGAGTACATCAAGAGAGTGTTGCGTTCAGTTGGTTTGCGGTAGAGGGCGGTACCGATGATCCCATCCTCCGCATGTAGAATAAGGTCGAGGAAGGGTAAGTCATTGGTTCTGACATCAGATGTAAATTTAAGGTGGTTTTGGCAATTATTGAGCCAGTATATGAAGGATGCTAGGTCTTCATGTGTGCCGTGCCAGAGTAGGAGAATATCGTCGATGTAGCGACGCCAGAGGTTAATTTTATTGAGAAATGGATTGTGTATAGATAGAAACAGGGTGGTTTCGAGATGGTGAACATAGAGGATGGCAAAGTTGGGGGCGAAGCAAGCCCCCATGGCCACGCCTTTAATCTGTAAATAAAATGTTTCTTTATAGAGGAAATAGTTTTTTGTGAGTGCGATGTGTAGTAAGTCAGTAATGAAGACAGTGGGAATGCGAACAGGTTTAGGACGTGAATCAAGGAGTTGTTCAATGACAGAGAGCCCATCAGTGTGGGGAATATTGGTGTATAATGCCTCGATATCTAGACCTATCATGAGGTCATTATTGTCATCAAATGGTGTGTCCTCAATGATATTGATGAGATGTGTGCTATCTCTCACAAAGGTATCGGTAAGTGGGACAAAGTCCTTGAGAAAGGAATCAATGTATTTGCCCAAGGGTTCCAAAATAGATCCACAGCCGGACACTATAGGTCGTCCAGGGGGATTGGTAGTGTTTTTATGGACCTTGGGAAGTGTATAAATGACTGGGATGCGTGGGTGTGGGTTGTTCAGGAAGGCATATTCTTTTTTAGTGATAATGGCAGAGTCTAGGGCAAGCATAGTGATAGATTGTATTTGTTTCCGAATTTCAGGGAGGGGATCTCCAGGTAAAGGTCGATAGTGAGAGGTGTTGTTCAACTGGCGCATGATCTCGTTGTCATAGTTGTCCATGTCCATGATCACTATACCACCACCCTTGTCAGCGGGTTTGATAACAATCTGTTTGTTGTCATGTAAATTGTCTAGGGCATGTTTTTCTTTGAGGGAAATGTTGTAGGGAACAAATTCAGAGTGGGATTGTAATTCCTTCACCTCATGCAAAACTAATCTCTCGAAGGCAAGGATTTCAGGTGGCATCATGGATGCAGGAGGGAGAAAGGTCGAGACTGGGTGAAACTGTCTTACAGCAAGAGCGTTAGCATCTGGTTTGTCAGAGAAGAATTGTTTGAGGCGGATGCGTCGGAAGAAAAGGAGTAGATCCTCTTGTAGTTTAAAGAAGTTACTGTGTTCGGTAGGGACAAAGGACAGGCCCTTGCTGAGGAGTGAAATCTCTTCTGAGGAAAGGGTATGTCTGGAGAGGTTGAAAATGGGGATGGATGAGGTATTGGGTGTTTGTTGGTCTGTCAAAAAATCCAAATTGTTTTTAGTGATGGGCAGTTGATCTATGGTTCGTTGCTGATGTACCTCATTATCCATTGAGGGAAAACTGGTGTCATCCATGTTAGTTGGTATGTGGGCTAGTGCGGCTTCCTTTGTGGTGATGGGGAGGGACATCATTCGGGGCCCCATTGATAGTATTTGCGACGGGTTTGTCGTTCGCCCGCGTACTGGTACTGATAGTTGGGTCTTGTTCGTCCGCGACCGCGTCCGCGGTTCCCTCCTAAAAACCACTGGGTAGTAAGGATGGGGGCTGTGGTCTGTTCTGTGGTCGGTCAGTACTAGGACCTTCTCCGGGGTCTGAGTCCTCTATAGATGTATTAGAAGAGTCAGAGAAGGTGATGGCTTGATTGTTCCTGTATCTGCCCCAGTTTCTGTTTCTCGGTGGTTGGTATGGTGTGTTGAAGAATGTCTCAAGTAGGTAGGGATATGTGGTGTCCTTGTTATAGTTTTTTATATCTCTTTGTATTTTAGATATCTTTTTATTCTGCTCGAAGGTGTGGAAAGTGGCAATGGTACTGTTAACTCTGTCCAATAAAGCCTTTGCGTCAGGGATGGTTGTGTCAGAGAGGATGAGTTTCTCGAGTTCCGCGATTTCCTCTAGTTCCTTGCGACTGTGTTCTATGGCTGTGTCTATGCCCAACACCATCCAGTGTCTGGAGCAGGTTGTAGCAAGGTGGCTGAAGCCGGTGCGAAATTTAGGATCTTGTGTGAAGATGGCCGGAATGTTGCGTATTTGGAGTCCAAGGGGTATGGTATTAGATTTGAGGTATTCTGTAAGCATGCGCGCGTGAAGGTCTGTACGAATTTGTTTTTTCTTTAAGTTTTCTAGTTTCTCCAAAAGAACCCTAGAGGAGTTAAGGGCTGCTGCGAGGGGTGTGGACGTGTGTGAAAGTAATGAAGGACCACTCAAGATGCGTTGGATGTAGTCATCCGTGTAAGCTGGGGACTCCCTAGAGGACATGATGTGTGAGTTAACACATAATGTAACACCTTAATGTGTGAATTAAAGTAGAAAAACTCTCGCAACCCAGCGGTTGCTCAATAACAGAGTAAAAATTAACAGGAGTAAGGCCCGTTAGCCCAGGTGAGACCAGGCGCAGTTTACAACAAAAAACAATGTCTCAACTGGAGGATAAAAAGAGGTCAATTTAAAACAGTGAAATAAATCACAAAGAGAAAGGGGGACAAGGGAAGGGAGACCACAACGTAAGAGTAGAGTGAAGTAAATTAAACTATAATTCCGTAAGTAGTTTAATAAGCACTACAGTACATCATTATACAATGACCATGACACACAACGTGAGCACTGGGCGTGCTAGTGAAGGGGGACGGCGCAGTGACATAAGTGTGCAAAAAACAGCGTGAACGGCGAAAATAAGTAAATTAAATTAAAGGTGGTCAAAAATTGCAGAATATATACAGTTTATATATACAAGATAGTCAGAAAATTAAATTTGACCACAATAACGCCTGTGTTCTAGGCTGGATAGTCGACGGCGTTTCAACCTGAATGATTGCAGGTCATCATCAGGACAATGGTCATTAATTTGACGGTAGTGCTCTATGAGAAATTAGAGGGGAGAATGGATCAAAACATGAGTGGTCCGAGGGGACAAGGGAGCGAAGAAAAGGAGAAATTGAAAGAGGTAAAGTAGACATTACCTAGTAAAAAGAGCGAAGTGGACGTGAGGCATCACGGAGGGA
Organism: Calotriton arnoldi; assembly: GCA_963921515.1. Taxonomy (NCBI): domain Eukaryota; kingdom Metazoa; phylum Chordata; class Amphibia; order Caudata; family Salamandridae; genus Calotriton; species Calotriton arnoldi. Next base: position 4,662,681 of record CAWUFW010000123.1, on the reverse strand, counting down.
ACACAATCTGCGATTTCTTCAGGGTGGCTTGTGAAGTCTGGTGGGAAAGGCGGGGGGTAAAGGGAGTGAAAGGTGGGCAACGGTTCGTGAGCAACGGGGGGGAGAAGGGAAAGGAATGGAGACAATGCGTTTAATTATGAGTGGATAGTTACCCAAGATGTAGGTCCAGAAGCGCGATGGCAAAGTAAGGGGGGGGGAGGAAGGAATCCAATATCAGCCCGGTTGGTGGGCGGTGAGGATAATTCTGAAACAAAGTATGAGGCAAGGGGTTAAGTCAGCGTCCTGACCGCAAGAAAAACGATCGCAAGGGACGTACGGGCTGGGTATGGAGAGCACTTACTTATTTGTTAAACTTAGTCAGGGCGGTCTCCAATGTGTCCGCAGCGCAATGGAGGGGGAATGAATCACCGTGCCAGAGGAGGGCGAGTAAAGCGTCCACTTCCAACGGAGTAAATGGGAGGGAGGTAGAAAAGGACCCGGAAAGTGGTCACATGACGGGGGTCACAAGGGGCGGGAAGACTAGAACGGGGAAGGGGTAGCGTCAGTGTGGTGCCCCAGGGGGACCAAGGAGATAAGGTGAAGGAAAGAAAGGCTCCGTGAGTACCAGGTTCGAGGGTGCACACGGATGTATCAAACATGAAAAGAAATCGTGACAATTGCCATAATAATCGGTCTTCAATGGGTGGATATAACAAAATAACCACATGGCATTAATTTAGCGAAGGGAGAACGTAAACACAATAAATGTCAGAAAGGAGTAAACAATAGAAAAATCAGCACAATAATTTAGCATTTGGTAACGATGGCATAGAATGCCAGTTCAGTAGAGAAAGGATACAGAGTGCAGTGACAATAAATAAATTAATGGGATGGGTGACATAAATTGGCGGTCCAAGGGCAATATACAACAATAAAAAAAGAAAAAAATGTAAGACCGGCAATTGAAATCAATCCACTTGGCTAATGGAAGCCCATTACTATATTAAAACTGCAAAAGAATTGCACAAATACAAAGGTAACATATTCAAGAGATAATGCATAGTGTGAACAAGTAATGACAGCGGGTTACAGCGGTATAGTGGTAACACCATGTAAGCTAAATGAGGTGGTCCTGAATCAAGAAAAGGGGGGGGAAGGGAGGGAGGGGAGGGTTCATGTGGCTGTAATGACCGTGTTCCATTCATCAAGGGTGTTGAGCCCAGTTTCAACAGAATTACAGCGTGCAATCCATCTACATTCGCATTTGTTCAATAATGACTGGAGATTTCCACCCCTGAGTGGAAGCGTGGGGTGGTCAATCACCAGCCAGGTCAAATCTGTTGCGGAGTGGTTTTTTTCTCTGTAATGGCTGACCAGGGGTGCTGTTTCAACATTACATCTAATGCGGCTTTGGTGTTGGAGGATACGTTGTTTAACCATCTGGGTTGTTTGGCCTATGTACAGTAGATCACAAGGGCAACGTATAGCGTAGATGACATTAGTTGTGCGACAGTTGGTGAAATTGTTGAGTTTGTAGGTATGTCCTGCATGAACAAATTCCTTTGTGTTGGAGGTGAAATTGCATGCTATACAGGATTGGCATTTGTAATGGCCAAGGGTTGGTGGTAATCCCCATAGTGAGGTAACTGTTTGATTCTTCTTGTCAGCTTTAGGCCAGGTGATGGCGTGGACCAGTTTGTCTGCAATGTTCGTACCCCTTTGTAGGAGAACAAAGGAGGTTCTTTAAATGGTGTATGGGTCCGTAGTATTGGCCAGTTTCTTTTATGACCCTGTTGACCAAGTTGCTCGAGGGGCTGTATGTAGATACAAAAGGGATGCGTGAATTGGTCCGTTTGGGTGAGGGGGAGAGTAGGACCTCCCTGTGACAGTACCATGCCCTTTTAGATGCACGGGAAACAATGCGTTTTGGATAGCCTCTAGTGATCAATTTTTGTGAAAGGATGGCAGCTTCCTTGAAAAACAGTGGTAGTGGCCTTAGTCTTATCCCGTCTAGACTATTGCAATGCTCTATTCCTAGGCATTGACAAGGCACAAAAGACCAAACTGCAGTCCATACAAAATGTGGCCGCACGAATACTATTGAATATCCCAAAAGGTCACCCCACTTCTGCTGCCATTAAGTCGTTACACTGGCTTCCAATACAGCAACGTATGGAATTTAAGGCCTTATGCTTGGTACATAAGACATTATATGGCGGAAGTGGTTCCGATCTGCGAAAAATCTTTCAGTGGTACATTCCCACTAGAAGTCTTAGATCTGCTAATTCTGGCCTCATCTGTGCCACTAAAGTCCGCAGAGCTAGATGGGGGGGGAAAAGCCTATCGCACTGTGCAGTTAGGTTGTGGAACAAACTGCCTATTACACTCAGACTTCAACCAAACATGACAGTTTTCAGGAAGCAAATAAAAACATGGTTATTTCCGGAGTCATAAGTGATCAGTACCGGGATTGCTCAGCTCTCTTCTTTCTCACATCAGCGCCAAGACGCCTCGGCATTCGAGCGCTTTATAAATTAAAATCCTATCCTATCCAACCACAATCCCTAATTCCCAAAGCAGCTACACAAACCCTAACTCAAAGTGCAATGGTTAGGATCTCACAATATTTATGCCACCAAATAATAACTCCTAAAGCATTGATGGTCATCTCTGTCAAAGTGGTCAGGATAATGTAATATGTAATATAATCTGTAATATGAAATAAATCAAATGCAACTACATCTGTTTTATCAATGGTAAGGACATGAGCATCGCATTTGATGGGCAGTTTATGGTTTGCTTTGCATTTGCTCTGACTTTAACTGGATTTTTTATGAATTTCTAAGGTTTTCTTAACCGCTTGGGTACCAAGGATGTGCTGGACACGTCCTCAGCACCAGCACTCTGGTGCTGAGGATGTGTCCAGCACGTCCAAGCACCCACCTGTGGGGGAAGCGCTGGTGCTCCCCGCACACCCTCCCAACACCCGATTTCACTGGGATGGCAGTGTAAGCACTTCCACTGCCACCCCGTTCCTACCTCCCCAGTGATCTGATGATGTTGATGCCTGCACAGCACATCAACATCATCAAGAGGTACTGGGGCTATCATGGAAGCAAAAGGCTTCCAACGTGATCGTTGAAGAGGAGGGTAAGTCCTCTCCCAAGTCTTCAGTGCGTTCCTGCTGTGGGATTGAGGGTATGACCGAAATCGTGAGCAGGAATGCACCCACTAGACACCAGGGATGCCTTTTTGGTGTGGGGAGCGGCACCTTGGGCAAGGGTTATTCCCTATATTTAGGGACACATGTTTTGCCTATTTTCTGCCTCCCCAGGGGCTGATCGTGCCATTTTTCATAGCAGATCTGCCCCCATGGGGACAGAAAACCAATAGACACCAGGGATTAATATAAATACATGTCGGAGAGCGGCCCCTTGTGCAAGGATCACTCCCCAAATATATTACCACAGGTTTTGGCTGTTTTGCGATCCCCCTAAGGGCAGATCAGCAATTATTTAGGCTAGTTTCTCTACCATGGGGATGGAAAAGCACGGGACACCAGGGATTTTATTTTGATACATGGTGGGGAGCGGCTCCTCGGGCAAGGGTTGCGTCCCAAATTTATGGCCACATGTTTTGGATGTTTTCTGCCCTGCTTGGGGGCAGATCTGCCATTTTTTAGGCCGATGTGCCCCTAAGGGGGGCAGAAAGCCACTAGACAATAGGGATTTGATTTTGATACATGGTAGGGAGCGGCCCCTTGGGCAAGGGTCATTCCCAAATTATGTTAGCACAGTTTTTGGCTGTTTAATACCTCCTGCTGGGGGCAGATCAGCCATTTTTAGGGTGATCTGCCCCTAAGTTGGGTGGAAAACCATTAAACATCAAGGAGATCATTTATTTATGTTGGAGATGAACCACTTAGGCAAGGGTTGTTCCCCATTTTTGAAATGGCATGTCCTTTGTTTTCCACCTTCCCTCCCCCCCCCCCTCGGAGGGGGGCAGATCAGTGATTTTTTGGGGGGAAATCTGCCCCCAGAGGTGGGGGCAGAAAACCACTAGACATAAAGGAATTCTGACTTATTTATGTTGGGTGAGAGGCCCCTTGGCTGGCGATGTGTGTGAACTGGCAATTGGCTGGCAGTGTGTTTGGACGGGTGTGTGGCAGGCATTTGTCTGGCGATATGCGTGGAATGGCATGTGACTGACTGGCTAGCCTTTGGCTGACTGTGTGTGTTAATGTCCGTTTGGCTAGCAGCATTTGTGGACTGATGTTTGGCTGGCTGTGTGTGTGGACTGGCGGTTGGCTAGAGGCACGTGTGGACTGGCATTTGGTTGGCATTGTGTGTAGACTGGTGGCTGGCTGGCAGTGTATGTGGACTGACTACACACACACTGGCAGCCACAGGCCAGTCCACACACACCTACAGCAAAGTATCAGCGGCCAGGAGGTGTGATTGCTGTGTCAGTCCTGTGGGTGAATGAAAGTGTTAGGCTCTTGAATGGCGCTCTTTGTTAATGTAAGTGTTGTAGTGTGTTTGGCCTGTGGTTGGAGGTGTGAATGGCTTTGTGTGTGACGCATGAAAGATGTGTGAATGGCCTATAAAGTGTTTGGTGCCTTGTCATGGCTTTACAGTTCACAAGCTGGGAGTCACTGGTTCAGTATTCGATAATTTAAATTATATTATCAACTGTGATTTCTATGCTATGATTTTCGTGAAATCTTTTGTTAATAAAATTTAAACTTTGAACTTTTCACCCACCCTTGTGCTAAATCCAACCAGTATGTGTGTGTATTTGAGTAGTAGATGAGTGTGCAGGGCATACACTGTCTGTAGGGAAAACCTACCAACCCCAGATACTTTTGTAAACTAGGAACCGGCGGACTCCAGGGTGGTGTGTCTCATGTGGAGGTTTTCCTATCCAGAAGCCCTTGCAACCTCAAACGTAGGCTAAAAACACAAATAATTTTCTTCATATTTCTGTGAGTCAAAATACTGGAATCTGCAGGGGTCCACAAATTCCCTACCACCCAGCAGTCCCACGTGTCTTCTGATAAAAATGGTACCTCACTTGTGTGGATGGGCCTAGCACCCACTAAAGGAGGGGGTCTAAGGCTCAATGTGGCAATATCAACAAAACGGTAGCTGCGGTTTTTGGGCCTGGGCCCGGTGGCCACCCAGGGAAACCTACCTAACTCAGTCATTTCAGAAAACTAGACACCCATGCAAATCCAGGGTGGTGTGCACTGTTGAGATCCCACAAAGTTTTCTTTCCCACAATGCCCGGCAAACCTCAAAATTTGCCTAAAAGCGCATATTTCCTTGCATTTCTGCAACCTAAACTTCTAGAATCTGAAGGAATCCACATAATTCCTACCATCCAGCATTTAGCCATTGGCCCGATAAAAATGCTGCCCCACTTGTGTGGCTGGGCCGAGCGCCCACAGCAGGATCAAATCAAACTAAGGTCAATGGGAGTCTTCATAAAGGGACTTTCATTGACTGTGGTTTGATCATTTTTTGTATGAAGGCACTCATTGTAGGAAAACAGGTGTTGTCTAAAAGTCAAAATATATCTATAACTATACCTCGTCTATATCTATATCTATTTCTATATCTATGCTGGAGAAACTACTTATTGTGCGGATGTGCACATTGTGCAAGAGCCGAAAGCCATCACTCACAGTCGGGTAAGCAAATTACTGAAGTGGGCAGACCCTGTGCGCCATGACGTATGCAGTGGTGGGCAGTAGCAAAATGTGAATGACACCACAGCAGAACAAAGGGTGAAAACCGCTAACTGAAAGAAAGCCCCAGTAAAAAGCATGTCAAATCGCAAGTGCGCCTTGATCTCTTTAGTGCAAAAGGACCATGAGAGCAATCAAGAATGTGTAAATTATGAAACACTGGGCGACTCATTTGTAAATTTTCACTTAGGGCCTGAATATGATGCGGGCAGGAAGGGCTCCGACCGTTGGTCGGAGTCTTCCTGCCCGCCTCGTAATCACCGATTCGGATTCCCTTCCGACCGAGCCATTTCGATGGGCTTGGTCAGAAGGGAATCCGAATCAGTCTTCCGAATGGCTTACGACGGGCTCAGAGAGCCCGTCCGCCATTCGGAAGGTCCACAGTAATCCCCCGGCTGGCTCTTTCTGCACGAGAGATTACGATGGAAGTTTCCCACTGCCTTTTTTTGCCGGCCTTTTCGGCACAAAAAAGCATTGAGAAACAGCTTTGGGGGCCCCCAGCAGGGCCCCCATGGGTGCATGGCCGCCAAATGGCGGTCTAGGGGGCACCTATGGTGCCCCCCTGTTGATCCCTGCCCCCGGTGGAAGGCACTTTGAGGTGCCTGCCTCGGGGTGCAGGGAGAAACTGCACCCCTGCTCTTTGCTATGAGAGCATGCATTCCTTTTGGAATACATGCTCTCATAGCAAAGTATAGGATTGCGACCAAACCCTAATTCCTGGGCTGGAACCGACGACTCGGGTCCGTCCGACATCGTAATCGGCCCCTAGTATTAACAAGTATAAAAGTAAGACTGAATACATCAGAAACGAGAGAGCTGTTTAACATGACCGTAACTCGGAAAAGCAAGATGGTTGTAAATGAATTAATATGATGTCTATTATTTTGGTGATTAAAAGCAAATTTTCAGCCAATCTCTCAGTTATTAAGCACAGTGGTTCTTTTCTATTTGGGTGGGGACCTCTGGGGGTCCATAAGACATACTCATGTTAGAAAACTAAGTAATATTAACAGATTATTTAGGTAAATATGAAAAAGAAGCAAAATTGAATTTTGAAAATTTAAAAAAGTTCTGTAAATTTGAAGGAATTTGAAATTGGAGGCTAGCAATTAAGCTACCATATTTAGATTAATTTGTGAGAGCAGTGAAAGTGCTTCAAATAGAATATAGTATGTACGGTAGGTGACCTCAATTGAATTTAGAAAAGTTCCAACTTTCCCATTATAATACATTTTTTTATTTTTTTATATTTGTTTGTGAATTAATATTTCAACATTTATGTACTTGTTTGATGAATACTTGTTTCTATATTTTTGTTGAATTGTTTTGCGTTTAAAATAATTAAAATTGCTTACTCCGCGGTCCCCGGATTCCAAAAATGATTCAAAGGGGTTCACTGGATTCCAGTAATGATCACGTGGGGATCCATAAAAGTCAAAAGTTTAAGAACCACTGGTATAGCATATATATATATTTTTTTATTAAAAACAAAAGGCTCCAGTTAATGCCAGACCTAATTAATAAAAACAAAAGATCTTGGCTAACGCCACACCTAAAACGTTGATTTAGCTCAACAACCTATAACACCAGCATCACGAACACAGAATAAGAACATACTATACACAAGATAACAAAAAACAACAACAGACCAAAAGCATACGCCAAACATAGCCTCGACAAACATGGTTGTAACTGATCTGGGTCCATGTTTCCTGGGCCTCTTCTGTAATAATAAAATTAGTTTTTACTCATTGACCTTGGACTCTAAAGTCATGCGTGATGGATGGTATCAGTACAAAGTCCTTACCCTTCACGCGTCAATTCCACAAAAGAGAAATATTAATGTAATGTTTTAATCAGTTTTGGGAAGGAAGCGTAGAGTGCTTAGATCCCTTTCTCCCTCCAGAAATCCTAGTGTCATTACGTTTCCTGAAAGGGAGCTTGACAGGCTTTGCAAAGCGGATACTGGGATGAAGGCACACACACACAGCTGAATTCGCATCACTAGTAATTGTTTTGGCAGATGGTTGGGAACGACAAACTCCACAGTCCTTGTTCATCATTCCTGGGGAATTTGAAAGCTATTGAAACCACCATTCTTCCGGCGGGCAGAACGTCATCATTCACAGACGGCTGGCACGCGCGGCTGACAGAAACATCATTTTCCTGAGACGGCTGTCTCGCGCGATAATGGCCTGGGAAGGTGGACCAGGAGTGGCGGGTGGGGGGTGGTCTCATCTCGGCGGAGGGGCTGCAAAGGCAGATTGGAAGAGGCTCCCGTTGATTGAGAGGCCCATTTATTGGGTGGCGGAGGGCCTGAACTCACCCGCTCTGGAGGGCGTAAGAATGAGGCCTTTATCAGCTTCCAGCCCCCCTGCCATCAGGAGAAATCATTCCCATCACTCTGAGGGCATGGCTCTTTCCAGATCTTGCCATTTTCTTTTTCTGCAGCGGAAGGGTATCGGCGAACATCACTTGCAAGATAAAAACAGTATGTTGAAGGGCACTTGATTACTGCCTCTGGTGGAATAAAATGTCAAAAAGTAAATGTCATTCTCTCATATATAGACCTTAATAATTGGGGTTGGCCTGTTTGAGAGTGCTTCCAATTACAGCAAATAAAGGAGCCGGAGACCAGGAGCATCAAATGATTTGCCCAGGATCACACAAATTGAGCAAGAGTCGAGGTTCAGGAGCTGACAATTTAACCACTAGACAAGTCTCCTCCTGAAAATAGTTACACGTGAATTCCACTAGATTTAAAGGAGAAAAGCTCTGAAGCACATTGCTCTGCCGCACTTCAGCTTCCAAGATGCGGGCTATTTCACAGTCTAAGCAAATAATATTGAATATGGAAAAAAGGAAACAAGTCCAGGGCTTTATTTGAAGTTAGAGTTTATAATTATTTTCGTACTTATTTTTTTCATCTCTGATGAGAGTTGCCTAAATCGTACATTTGCACACAAAAGCCAGCTTTATCTTTTTTCTCAGATACACGACTATGAGGCCACAGTCGAGGGATATATATTGTGGGCTTGTGTAGGGGTATCCAGTGCAGGTCCAAGAGGGTCGGATCCATGCCATACTTAGAGGATAACCACCTGTGCTTCAATTGTACTAGTGGGTGCAGGTAGTGGACATTGACACTTTTTTTGTGGACCACAAATAATTTTTCATCATTGGAGTTTGACCCAGAGCAAGAGGGAAGCAGACACCTGTTGACCCTTGCACTGATTTAATATCGAATTACTGGAACATATGTTGGAAAAATTGAGATATACACAGGAGGCTTAAAATCCAATCATTTTAATATAGGTTTGAAAGCGGTATAACTATTGTGTGGAAATTTAAGGCAGAAGTCAGAATTATATACTTGAAGTGGTATAATGCTTTTCACAAGAGGACTAGCTGTTCCCCGTTAACCTTCCAGAAATTTGCAACAAATGGAGGGAAATTTTGGAAATGAAGTTCTTACATATTGTAATTTTGGATACTATAAAGCGTAGGAAAAATGGGAAAGGTGTAGGCCAAGAAAGTCAGCTGGCAGGGGGCTGCACTGCTGTAAAAGACCCCAGCTTCTGACAGACGTTTGCAAGGGTGTAGGGGTTGAGGAAAACTCTCCAAGCCATGGGCTAATGCCAATGTCTGCATAATTTTATTTTCAGTGAAAATCTGCAAAATCTACTGGGATACACGCTTATATCTCTGCTGAAAAATAATGGAAAATATTCTCTTCATGATTCTGGCAGAGCAGGTGAACGTTTTCATCACATATAAGTAATCCTCACCAAAAATGATTTATTTCAGGAAGATATGTGTAGGAAAGTAGGATCTGTTTTCATGGTCACCCCCACTTTTTACTGGTGTCATTATGTTTTTCTGATTGGCTGACTGGGATCCCGCTAGTCAGGACCACAGTCTCTGTGCTTCTTCCCTTAATTGGACATGGTGAGTACTTAGGTACACTCTAGATTGGCTACCGGGGTACCCTTGTAAGTCCCTAGTATATGGTACTAAGGTACCCAGGGCATAGGTACACTAGCGGTCTCCCATGGGCTGAAGCATGTATTATGCCACCCATGAGAGACCACTCAAATTGTGACTCTAGGCCTACAATTGCAGCCTGTGTAAGCCGGTGCTAGCACCGCTTACGACAGATATAGGTTTCCTATATCTGAGGTCACTACACTTAAAACCTGTAAGCCAACCCTAAGGCAGGCTTTTCAATCCTGAAGGCAGGGTGCTCGGTCCTAAGTGTGAGGGTGCCCCTGCATGAGCCGGGCACACCTACAACCTTCGTAGTCCATTCTCCCGGGTTGTAAGTGCACCATCCGTTATGATCTATAGAGTGGCCATGCGTCATTACGCGATGACCATCTCTAAACTGGCTGTAACGAACCCTGTCATGTTTGGTATCAAACATGTTGGAATCATACCCCCACACCGGTGTGGGGGAATGGTTCCATGCACTGTAAAGCTCCTCCAGGACGCCCTCAGTGCTCCCGGTACCAGTCTTCCAGAACAGGACAGAAAACTAGGGCTTCTGCCGACCAGAGACACATTTCTGCCCTCCTGCTGCTGAGCCAAGCTCGAGCAGGGGAAGGCAGCACAAAAGATATCCTGTCACAGGGAGGTGTGACCACCTGCCAGACAGGGTTTAGTGTATTGGGGCAGGGTAGGTGCACTTGCCAGCGCCACTGAGACTTCTTGAAGGGGACATTTGGTGCCCTCTTAGCATACTCCAGTTCAAACCAGTTCAGGGAGCCGTTGACTCCCGCTCTGGTTCGAACCTGGACAAAGGACATGGGAGTATCCTCCCACTGTCCAGCCCCTCCTCTGGGAGGGATACCTGAATTGTCCCAACCCTTTCCTAAGGGTACTTAAGGGCTTACCTGTGGGTGGGTCCCTAGATTCGTCGTGAGACAAGATTCAGATCACATACCACTTCAACTTCAACCGTCTGGACAATCTGGACTTCGCTTTGGGAACCGAGACTGCAACAGGGATGATTCCTGCTGCTCCTGGTCTCCTCGTCCTGCTGGTCTTCTGCAACGTCTGAGTCCATGCTCCATACTGGTTCTTCACCAGCCCTGTGGACATCCAAGACACCTGAAGGAATCTCCCTTGGAGTGAATGAGTCACTCCCCTGCATCTGTAGGCCCCGCAACACAGCTGATGGGTCTGCTGATCCTGGGCTCCCTCAAACTCCGAAAGGCTCAGCCACACAGGTGGTGGTTCTGCAACTCCCTCAAGGCCTGCACTGTCTTCATTCTGAGTTTGAGGCCAGTATGCCTCGTCGGAACCGCCGGAACAGCACCCCTGTGAAACGCGTCAACTTGCCGTTTCCAAGGCTTGTTGACTCTCCTCCAGAGATCTTCAGGCAACTCCTACAGCCAAGATCTTCACCCTCACCCCTTCCTCTGCACCGTGGGCCTTCTTCATTGGTGAGCTGCTAGAGGTCTTCTTGCAACTCCTGTGCCTTCGGCCCGTGGGTCCTCTTGAGGGTCTTCTTTAGCTCCAGTGGGCTTTCTTGCTTGCTCAGGGCCTGCTCCGACTTACCTACTCGTGGTGAGTCACTTGGACCTGGCTGGTCCCAACACTGCACCTTTTTCGTCCACTACGTTGTTTGCTGCTGCCAAGGCTTGTTGGTGCCCCTGCCGGACACTAACCCCTGGGCTCTCGACATCCAACGTGGACAGCTTGTAAACGGCTACTGGTCTTCTACAGCGTCGTCTGGTCCGCACAGCTGCAACTGCAAGGGCATCGTCAATCTCACCTGCATCTCCGACAACGGTGGGCATTTGTCTTGTATGCCTCCTGGTCACTCCTGAGTGGCATAGACTCT